>CM057449.1:691050000-693450000 GCA_016271365.2 Neoceratodus forsteri
TAAAAAGGCATAAATGATCCACTAGCATTTGCTTATCAATGCATCATGAATACCAACTGGGAATACCACCTAGCCTTAGAACACTTGGGAGAGAATTTAGGACCTGATCGCCTACTTAAATGATCAGCATGTGGTAAATCAACTAAACCTGGTGGAGGACTTAAGCGAGTAGCAAACATGCATTTTAATACCCTCTTGAGAGGTGATTGCCCAGAACTAGAACAAGCATGCAAGACAGAGTTCTGTTTTAATTTTGCAAATATCAACTCCAAGTAACAAGGCTCAGCCACACTGTCCTCCTACCCAGGCACCTTACATGTTGTTCCACTGATACCTTTACAATCCAACCTGTTCTTGCTCACACAGCCTATTTGTGTTCCCCACAACTCACAAACACCTTACTTCTCCATGGTGTTGGCCATACCTAAGGACTAATACTATATATTACCCATATAACATGCTACCAAACAACACAGTATTAGACAGCAGGACCATAGGCAACCTTGACACTCCCATCCTTATTCAAGTTTATGTTTGGAAAGATATCACAGACTTCTGTATCATGTACTATACCCACTGCTGAGCAGCTATCAATTCCTCTCCTACTACAATCTCACACATACACCAGCACACAACAAACCTTATCCAACACACACTATCTAGGTTAAACACAGTGCTTGGCATTATGCAATTTCTCAGATTCACTCTACACACCCAACAGGCAGTATTCAAAGAAGAATTAGATACACTTGGATATACAATACACATCATGCAAGAAGGCGTGAAAGTGATAAAGAATGACATAATCATAATAAAGGTGATATAAATCAATTAACTTAATGTAGGAGAACATAGCAACTCAACAAGAACAAGTAGTAAAGCTTGAATTAGAACAGTCAGAAGTGTAATTTTCAAACCAGAAATGCAATTTCAATTATACCCTTGAATCACTATTTGGGGGCATACTGTAAGTGAAGATGGGCTAAACCCAGTAAATTGGGTAAATTTTCTATTGATTGGCTACTGTCACCACTAAATAGAATATTGGTGATTTTAGGTATAACACTGTTGTTTTACTGCTCATTTGTTGCAGAAAGTAATTGGTACCCTACTTTCACAAGTTCTCTCTAATGATTTTCAGGACGAGTGATTTTGTCAGGCACAACCACTATTTTAGAACTGCTTTATCCTGCCTGAGACACCACAAACAATGGCCTTCCTTAGCATGAGAAATGATCAGTCTCACCTGCAGCCTTGTTTATTCAACCATATATCAGCGGTAGAGCCCAATGTGTATTTTGTGATCAAATATTCCCTACTTTGAGACAATCCCGAATAGCTGATCGCCATAGAACTCACATGCTGATCAGTCATCTAGACCTTTGCCTATGCCTGACACTTCAGTGTGATGGAAAGAACTGTCAGTTAGTGAATTTGTTGGCTGTTTGCCCTATGCATGAACCTGAAAATCCACTTTTTATCCTCCAATTCACTTCTGTAAAGGTGGAAGGAATTGCTCAATCTAGCAATCCAATTCAGCCTACAATGGGTCTGCTCACCTCAACACTCTTAAAGGAAAACTACGCCCAAAACCTGAAAAAATATATGTTGTGCAGAGTGTTTTAATTTGTATGTGAAGTTCTTGTGTTCCTTCCCTCTGACTGGTATTAGGAGTTTTTCCCAAATTAGCCTGCTAGCTTTATGCTAGTTTTACGACCCTAGGGATCTCCATACCTGATAGTGTAATTGTATTTCTGGTTCCCACAGTGCATTTTGTCTCATGTGACTGTGATGTAAGAGAGACCAACATTAAGCACACACATGCCAAACAAACTAAATATCTTGGAAGCTTTACAAGCTGCACAAAAATTACCAGCAGCAAAGTTTTTCAGGACAGTAAAACCTTTAAGATGAGGGTGGTCACCAAGCTGAATTCTACAGATTTTAAAATATAGCCATCTCTGTTGTTGTGAACTGATTGTAATGCAATGCTTTCTGCTGGATTTATGGGCTCTGCTACATCACCACTACATGAAACAAGGTGCACTGTAGGACAAAGAAATGCAATAAAACTATTTGTATGGTGATCTCCAGGGGTCGAAACTACTCTAAAGCTAGCAGGCTAATTTAGGAAAAACTCCTAATACCAGTCAGAGGAAGGAAACGCTAGAACTTCACATACAAATTAAAACACTCTGCACAACATATATTTTTTCAAGTTTTGGGTGTAGTTTTCCTTTAACCAATGAAGAAATCAACCAGGAGCTTGAAGAAATAATGCCCAACTAGTCTGCCCCAAATATCCAACCTATGGAACCTCTGTTAAATACCATAAATGAATCCTAAGTAATATGAAATAAAATCATTATTTGCTTTAGTGTGCTAAAATATCACTTTCCACTGCAGTAAACAAATAAGCAGATTTAAACATCAGTAACTTGCAGCTGGGATTCAACCTTGCCTGCCTAATCATATAATTACAGTTATTTTTAATACTTAGGTATATGCTTTTAATAGTTAACCATTTACAGTAAAACTTAATTATAATATGATGCTTACTGATATGATTATTGATCCGTGGTTGTATTCAGTGCTACTTAACATGACTGCTGAGTATGAACTTTCTTATTTAGCAAATATTAGATGTTTTGAACACTTACAGTAAAAGATTGTATGCTAAAGTACCCTAAATTCTTTCTTGTAAATCACAAGTTAGATTTTTAAATGCTTTCTTGAAAAAGGCTTAACCACAAAGTCAACTAGAGGTCAAGTATCACTTCCTCTTGTGATAGATTAGCAAGCAGACTTAAACATAAATATCCTGTAACTAGGTATTTGAATATGTGTTTTCATTGTATACTCATTTGTAATCTAGATCATATTCGAGGCTGACTGATCTACTTATTAATTTGAGTTAATACTTATTACTGAGTGTGGACTCTTTGTTGATAAGTATTAAATGCTTTGCAGTAAGAATTATATGCCAAGACATTTTAAATGCTCTTCTTATAACTCACATGCTAGGCTTAATTAAATGTCCTTCTTGAAATAGGCTTAACCGCAAGGCAACCAGATGTCTGCATGGGCCACCACATCCCTGGACTACTATGAAAAATAACTCACTGCCCTAGGTAGTGTGTGCCATCCATGAATATAAATTTATTTTTGTATTTAGCTGAAAATTCCAGTCATAATAGACATTGTACCATGATGTCAAACCATAGTAGCAGCCCATATATTTACTTAAAAACACTTTTTATGTTGATTTGCGCATGTAGAAACATATTGCGCAGGTTTTCCAAGCATGATGTGGAGGCCGCACTGTTGTGGCCAATGCCCCACAGCCTTTAAAGGCTTGGCCAGCTTTCCTCAATTCTGTGGCATGCTGCAGCTGACACTAGTTCAGCCAGCATGCCACATCCTTGAAAAGTTTCAGCCGCTGCAATCAGGGGCCACCTCGTTATTGCAGTGTCAGCCATTCGCTGCAATGAGGGAGTGACCTATCATTGCTGGGGTGGAACTTCCCAAGTACAATATTGTTTGTGAACATGGTGGCAGCTTGCCGCCATGTTAACAAACAATAAAATAACCCAGTACCTAGAGGGTGCCCAATCCCCATCGGCAGTATGCACCCCCACAACAGGTTTTGTTTGCTGACTGGGGCCCCAATCCCGCCGGCTTCAGTGGCCCTGCCCTTTGATGTTGCCGATGGGGAGCCCACTCCCAGTTGGCATTATGTCCCCATTTCATGTGCCAGTGGGGAGCCCACTCCCCATTGGCATAATGCCTCCACAAGCATCCAGAACATTTGTGCAGAGGGTGCCCAATCCCCTCAACTCTTGCACCCCCTTTGGTGCCAATGGGGTGCCCAATCCTGTTGGCATGATGTGGCCCCTCCCTTTGTTGTGTGTCAATGGGGGTGCCTAATCCCCATCAGCTACAGCTGCCCCTCAAGAACAAGTCCGCTAAGGCTGGTAGCCCACTCCAGCGCTCACATACCCCAGAAAACAAAAAATGGTCCCGCGATGTCTTTTTTTAACCTGTGAAAAAGGAAACGATCCTCAGCGGGCTCCCTGCCCCCTCCTCAACCCGCACTCCACCACTACACACCCTACCTCCCCACACTCCCTCACCCCATACTTACCTCTGGAGTCCGCACGACAATCTTCATTGGATCGGGAACACGCCTGCACACTTCAAAGCCGACCACAAACTGAGGAAATGCCGGTAAGCTGTATAATGGAATAAATAGGGTTTTCCAACTTTGATGAATATCTCAGTCATTTTTTTTATAATTTTAGCACCAAAGTTTCAGCATGGGTTTTTGGGACCCATCCTCATGAATTCTGGCACTGTCATGCGTTAATCAGCCCCAAAAGGTGATTTCGTGTCACTGTGTGGAATCACTTTTTGGACTGATTAAAGAAATGACAGTGCCAGCGTTCATGAGGTGGGCTCTCAAAAAGCCTGTGTTGCAAATTTGGTGGAAAAAGTCCAAAAATGATTGTTGATTTGCAATATTTTCACACCAGATTTTCAACATTGGCATTTTTCACACCTCCTTGTGAGAGCGGTACAGATGTCATTGTTCACATACTGGCGAAAATGTGTTTTCACTTCCGGCACAGAATAGATGCGGTCACTGTGGGAAATCAGTGTTTGGGACAGATTACAAAAATGACAGTGGCACTGTTCATGAGTAGAGGTCCTAAAATGCCTATGTTGAAAATTTGGTGATGATACTCCATAAAATTACTGTATTCACAGTGTGCATTGTACAGTTTGCAGCATGCGCTCGTAACTCTCAATGAATTTATAGTATTTTAGTCCAGATTTTCAACATTACCATTTTACCACACCTACTTATTAACAGTACAGATGTCATTTTTCCCATCCTGGCTGAAATGAGTTTTCGTACTTCCGGCGAGAATAACGCAGTTGCTGTGGGAAATCACTGTTTGGGACAGAGTAAGAAAATGACAGTGAAACTGTTCATGAGCAGAGGTCCAAAATGCCTGTGTTGAAAATTTGGTGATGATAGCCCATCAAATGGCCGTGTTACAAGTGTGCGCTATGACGCTCCACACACCCTTGTAACTTCGAGATTTGTAATATTGTCACGCCAGATTTTCAACAGTGGCATTTTTCACACCTCCTTATGAGCAGTACAGCTGTCATTTTTCACATCCTGACCAAAATGTGTTTTGCAGTTCCGTGCAGAACAACGCGGTCGCTGTGGGAAATCAGTGTTCAGGACAGATTAAGAAAATGACAGTGGCACTGTTCATGAGCAGAGGACCTAAAATCTCTATGTTGAAAATTTGGTGATGAAACTCCATAACATGACTATGTTATAAGCATGCGCTGAACTCTCTCCACGCACCCTTGTAACTTCAAGAAATTTGTAATTTTCACTCCACATTTTCAACAGTGGCATTTTTTAACACCTCCTTATGAACAGTACAGCTGTCATTTTTCACATCAGGCTAAAATATGTTTTGCACTCCTGCCAGAGAATAGCTGTGGGAAATCAGTGTTTTGGGCAGATTAAGATCGAGCGAGTGAGGGGGAGTGACCGAACTCAACTGAGCTCTGTCGGGACTGCTGCAGATTTCTTTGTGTGCAGAAAAAGGCCCCAACACAAGAGCCCAGTACAAAGAGCAGCCTGCAGCACTGGGAGAAACAGAACAAGAGAGTGAGGGAGGGAGGGGGGTGAGCAAACTCACCGGAGTGCTGTTGGGACTGCTGCGGATTTCTTTGTGGGCAGAAAAAGGCATCAATGCAGGCAGGGACCCAGTACAAAGGCCAGCCTGCAGTGGTGGGAGAAACAGTATGAGCGAGTGAGATAGGGGGACTAAGTGAGCTCAACGGAGCTCTATCAGGACCGCTGCAGATTACTTTGTGGGCAGAAAAGGTGCCAATGCAGGCAGGATCCCTGTACAAAAGGGCAGCCTGCAGTGCCAGGACAAACAGAATGAGCGCATGAGAGAGGGAGACTGAGCAACCTCAATGGAGCTCTGTCAGGACAGCTGCGGTTTCTTTGTGGGCAGACAAGGTGCCAATGCAGCCAGGAGCCACGCAACCAGGAGCCCAGTACAAAAGTGAAGCCTGCAGTGCCAAGAGAAACAGAACAAACGAAAGGACAGAGCGGGAGTGAGCAAGCTCAATGGGGCTCTGATCGTGACTGTCAGGCGGATTTCTTGTGGGCAGAAAAAGGCAGCAATGTGGGCAGGAGCCCAGTACAAAGAGCCAGCCTTCAGTACCGGCAGAAACAGAACGAGCGAGTGAGAGAGGAGAATGAGCAAGCTCAATGGAACTGTGTCAGGACTGTTGCAGATTTCTTTGTGGCCAATAAAAGTCGCCAATGCAGGCAGGAGCCAAGTACAAAGGGCAGCCTGCAGTGGCAGGAGACACAAAATGAGCAAATGAGGAGGGAGAGTGAGTGAGTTCAATGGAAATCTGTTGGGACTGCTGCAGATTTGTTTGTGGGCGAAAAAAGGCAGCAATGCACGCAGGGGCCCAGTACAAAGGGGCAGCCTGCAGTGGTGGGAAAACCAGAATGAGCGAGTGAGAGAGGGTTGAGTGAGCTCAGCAGACTCTATTGTGACTGCTGCAAATTTCTTTGTGGGCAGAAGAAGGCGGCAATGCAGGCAGGGCCCAGTACAAGGGCAGCCTGCAGCGCCGGCAGAAATGGAAATGATGAGTGAGAGAAGGGGTAGGAAGCTCTACGGAACTCTGTCAGGACTGCTGCAGATTTCTTTGTGGGCAGAAAAAAGGCACCAACAGAGGCAGGAGCACAGTACAAAGGGCAGCCTGCAGCACCAGGAGAAACAGAAAGAGTTAGTGAGACATGGGGAGGAGGACCTTACGGAGCTCTGTCGAGGCGGCTGCAGATTTCTTTGTGGGCAGAAAAAGGTGCCAATGCAGGCAGAAGCCCAGTACAAAAAGGCCAGACTGCGCGCTGGCAGAAAACAGAATGAGTGAGTGGAGAGAAGGGAGTGAGCCACCTCAACGGAGCTCTGTCGGGACAGCTGCAGATTTCTTAGTGGTCAGAAAAAGGTGCCAATGTAGGCAGGAGCCCAGTACAAAGAGCAGCCTGCAACACCAGGAGAAACAGACTGAGTGAGTGACAGAGAGGCAGTGTTAGCTCAACGACCAATGCAATTAACATTTGGCATTGACAAATGCTTGTTTAATTAGTTGCTGTAAGTTACTGATAGTTTTCTGATACATAAAGTTACTTACTAACACAGAAGGCTACTGCCTTGAACCTGCACAAAAGTAGAAACTGCAGAGGTATCAACCCAGCCAATTGCCTTGGTAGACTATATAAACCTGCAGACAACCCAGTCAAGGCAGAGACCATTCCTTACTCTGGGACCTCATCTTGACAGCTTGGTAAACTGGTGTGGTGATTTTTTTTTTTTTGCCTATAAACTCAGGCATTTTTGAACTGAGAGGATTTAATGCTTGGCATAATTTTTTAGTTTTGTTTTACTCTGTTATTGCATCTACATTGATTCGACGGGAAAATTAATACGTTTTTGCTTGCATTGCTGTTCAATTATTATTGTAAAGCTTGAAAAGATTTAAGTAAAAATATTCTTTTGAAAATGAATCCTGAATATCTGGTGGTGTTTCTTGTATGAGTTTAATACAGTTCAGGGACTTTGATTTAGAACGTTAAGTTAAAGACCAAACCTGAATTCAATTATTGCTTCATAGGCCATTTGGGTGCAAATAAAATTACTATTCCAGGTTATAGTCATATAATTAATTGTACAGATTTAGGCTGCCCAGCATTTATACATAAGTTCTTGGGATGGTGTCACATAGACCCTGACATGAAAGACAACTGCAGAATAATGAATTACCCAGACACAAAGATATTTGGGATTTTAAAATACAAGTAAGAATATTTGAACAATTAGGGCAGGCCTATCGTCCTTTGATGGCCACTGATGACAATAGTTGCAATTTGGACTACAACGAGCATACAGTATTTGTCTGTCAAAATCAAATAGTCCTGGTCAGCAAGATAAATGACAATGTAGTGGTGGCAGGAGGGTTAATAGGTCATGAAACAGAAGTTGCTTTGCCTACTCTATGTATTGCCATTCTGACCAGGCTGTATCCTAACATCCAAACTCATGAAAGGTTTGAAGGGTTGTCAGTCTCTGACAGTCAGGGTTAAAGCCCTGTACATGAGACTGGCCTAGGCAGTTGCGCCAGGGGTCATAAAATGGCCTGGCACATCAGCATTTGGTCAGATTAATGGTCAAACCCACATTTTGATTAGGTTGGATAACTGCTCATACAGTCTGGACTGTAGGACATCATTCAAATAAGCAGCACAATAACCAGTGTGAGTAGCTAAAATTACATCCACGTACCTCTGGAGTGTATTGGGTGCACCTTGTAAATAAACAGTGTGGTGGTGAACTGACAAAATCCAACAGGAGTAGCAAATGTTGTTTTGTCTCTGGATTCTCTAGCTAGGGAATTTGCCAGTAACACTTGATGAGATCGAGGGTAGTGATGTACTTGGCACTTCCCAGTCTGTCCACCAAATTATCTATCCTGGGCATAGGATAACTGTCAGATTTGGACACTTAAGATTAAGTTTCCTAAAATCAAGGCAGAATCTTATACCGCCTTCTTTTTACATACAATCACTATTGGTGATAACCACGACTCTTCTATGATACCCAGCTCTTTCATTTTCTGTATTTCCTTAACCACATTGACTCTTAACCGCTCTGGTAATCTATAAGCCTTTTGTCTGATAGGATGAGCATTCCCTGTCACTATTACATGCTCGACCTTTTTGTTCAGCCTGGCACTATGGTAAAAGTACTGTTAAATATCTTTACCAAGTTACAAATTTCTACAGTTTGTTCTGAGTTTAAGGAAACGTTCACCTTTACAACATCAGCAGTTATAGTTTGTTCCAGTCTATCATAAGCTATATCAATATCTTCTGTAGACGTTTCTGGTAAAACTAATACAGCAGCCTTTGGTGTTTTCAACACATTTCTACAGGAGGTTAGCATGGTATATCTTATTAGGATTTTTTCGATCAGGGTATCAATGTCGTAGTTAACTGTGCCAGCACATCTAAACACCTTATAAGGCGCCTTGCCACTTCATTAACGGTTTATTTTCTGTAGTGGTTAACAGTAGCAAGACATTTTCACCAGGCTCAAAAGCTTTCTCTTTTACCCGATGGTCATAATATACCATCTGCTGGTTTTGGGCCTTTTCCTGATCAGTAATTCACTACGGGCAATTTCAACATATTTTGCCAGCTTCTTTCTCAAAGCACACATGCAAGTTGTGATAGATTTTTTCTGAGTGGGGTTATCCTTCCATGTTTCTACTACATCTAATGGCTCTCTAGGTTGTCTACCATACAGCATTTCAAATTGTGAAAAATCTGTTGAGGCTTGTGGCACTTCTCTGTAAGCAAAAAGTAGGCAAGTATTGGTCCCAATCATTCACTTCCCTTTAAACACCTTTTTAACATGTGTTTTAAGGTTTGATTAAACTGCTCAATAAGACTATCTGAGGGTGATAAGGGAGGTTCTTATGGCAGTGATACCTAGTAGTTGGTACAGCTCGTTCAGTAATGCAGCACCAAAATTACTACACTGATCAGTAATGCAGTAATCTCTTCAGGTATGTCCACCTTGCTGAAAATTTTGGCAAGCTCTGCTGCCACTTTTGGGCTGTGACAGTACACATTGGAACAGACTTTGAATATTGCATAGCATAGTCACATACTACCAAAATGAATTGATTACTCTTTTTATATTTGTCTAAGGGAGCAACCACATCCACTGCAATTCTCTCAAAAGGCGCATCTACAGTATCAACATTTATCAATGGTAGGGGCACCTTGTATTTTTAGTCATGGGGCTACTTTTGACATTCAGCACAAGAACTGCAATAGGTAGCAAAATCTTCATGAATTTCAGGCCAATAAAATCTCTACAGCAATCTAGCAAGGGCACTGATCCTCCCCGAGTGACCAGCCATGGGACTATCATGTGCCATCTTGTACAACTCAGTTCTATGCTACTTTGGTTTGAATAATTGTTCTATCTTTTCCTGCATCTGAAGATTAATACAAACTCTGTACAATAACCCATTACATTTTTAAACATTGGTTCATCCTGTTTTAAGTTCCTCCCAGTTGCTTTAAATAACATTGGAGAAACATTGTTAGTTTTGTCTGAAATAAAATCACAGTCAGTTATCAGTTTAGTTACAGCATTTTCATATATTAACCCCTTATGTCCATCAGTCTTTTGTTGCACTATTTCTTTAGGTGTCTTCTTTCTTTCCTGGACTTCGGATCTTGGCACCTGCTCAAACAAGTTTGGATCAAAATCATTGAAAGAACCTGAGTCCCCCATGATTAGCTCAGCAAACCTGAAAAGGCATTTCCAGTAATCACAGGTACAGGTAATTTAGGTACTATCCCACTTTCATTTGGTGCAACATCCCATTAATATTCAGAGTCATGGCTGGTGGGATAGTATCTAGTGTCCCTGTGGATGCAGATGACACCAGTACCTGGTCCTTTGCACAGTGGTTTCCCAGCACTTTAACATGAACTAGGGTTCCCGAATCAATAAGTCCCTTCACAGTCTTTTTATCTCCCACCTTGACACCTGTTAAATACTTGCCTCAATTTGCTAAGGACAAATCTGCTCAGTGTTACACTTCTTATTTTTGTGGCAGTTTCTTGCAATATGGCCTGGCTCATTATAGTTATAGCAAATAAAGTCTTCTGGTGCAGATTTGTTATCCCCACCAGAGTTCTTATCTGGCCTTGAGTTTAATCAGGGAAAAAGAGGGTCTTACTGGTCCTTGGCTGTTACTTCACTGCTGAGTTGTCTGTCTGGCCATCTGATAGTCCTCAGCCAAAGAAACTGCCTTTTCCCCACTTTCTGATCAGTGTTCTTTCACCCAAAGCCACACATCTGTAGGCAGGATGTTGATGAATTGCATCATTGCAAATATGTTGATGATATGTGAGACTATTTTGCCCTCTGGTTGGGGCCATTTAATGAGGAGTTCTCTGATGTGAGTGAGGTCTTCTTGGGATTGTTGACTGAGTGGTACTTCAGAGACCAAAATCTTTGCCTGTAGATCTCTCCTGAGATGTCATATTTTCAAGATTTCTCTTTTCACAGGATTGTAGTTTTCTGACTGTGCAGTGTCTGTATTGCTGTAGGAAAGTTGGGTTTTACCTGTAAGATAAGGTACCAGCCTGATTGCCCATTGCTGCTTTGACCTCTGGCAGGCTACAGCAGCCCTTTCAAAGTTCATAGGCATGCTCCAATATCATCTAAGGAACACAACTTTTGTAAGTTTAATGTATTTTAAGTTGTCTGTGTTTTGTTACTTTGCTGGACATGAGCAGATACTCCAGCCTTGCTAGCTTGCAAGGCATCCAGCCATCACTGTATCTCTTCTCTGTTTCTCTGCTGCTCTTGCTGTCTAGCCCTCCATTTGTAGAAGGCTGACAGGCTTTCAGGTTCTGTCCCTGCATGTTCTTCTTCCATCACTGGTTCTGACTGTACAGTCTTAATTTGGACTTTTGTTTCTGCTAGTTTTGATGCCATTCTTCTGGTAATCACTCCTGGGCTTGCTGCTGCAGGATCCATACCTTTCTTCTATGCTCCCTTCTTACCAGATCTGAACCCATGCACAAAACTCCTAGCCTAGGGTTTCCATGGCATAAATCCCACTTAGTCTGATACCATCAGTTGTCAAGGCACAGATCTGGAAGCACAGGAAAGCCAGGAGCAGTTATAAAATTCACAAGTATCATTTCATTACAGTGTATTATCAATAACAGTTAAATAAAAAACTAAAATTTTCAGAATGGTTTTAAACATAGGCAGTTCAAAAACAAAGTCCTTCCTCTTAGGGTATCTCTAATTTTAAGTTTCAGTCTCCTCTCTAGCAAACATCGCTACTTTTTATAAGAAGTCTTTGCCTGGCAATTAATTTCTACATCCTGAGCTCATTAAGAAATATCCTGTTTCTCACAAATGTATTAGAACTTTGTCAGTTTCTTTCCTTGCAGGTGCAACAAATAGAACATGTTGTCCTAGAAATGACCTCCTGTTGACAACTCTGCAAATGAGCTTGTGCTGCATCTCAAGATTAACCCCTGAGTTCCAAATAGCTTTTGCAATAATTTCCACAACATAACTATATACTGTTTCAAACAAAGGGATCCCACTTTCACATACAGATTCAGATATATTTTATAGCCACAGATAAGCAAGGAGGAAGAAAAGACAGAAAAACAAGTGAAGGCAGAGAGATAGTAAGAGGTAGAGAATTGCAAGATCATCAGAGTGATCAGTTCCTAGGTCTCACAAGAAAAGTTGATTGCACAATCAGACAGGTAAGAGACAGAAAAGGAGAGGACAGAACAGATCCTTGCTTTTAACTCTTTCTGCATAACAAATGGAACAGGGTCTTATTCAACCTTACCACAGCTGGACTTTGTGCAAACAACAAATATGTCAGTGACATTAAAGTAGGGGAGCTACTGGGTACTAACACCTATCTATCAGTGTGGTTTGCCACTGAACTAAGTAAGGAACACTCCAACACCAAAACTAGAGTCCCAGGCTGCAGCAGGGAAAATTGTGGTGAGAGGAAATGGGAGCTTAACAACAGGTTGGTGGTTGTAGAGGAGGAGAGAGAGGTAAATGGGTCATCATTAAGAATAGCCACAGGAGGTCACCAGCTCCTGCCTGGGCTGCTGAGGAAATGAAAGAAGTACAGAAACCCAGTCTGGCTTACAAAGGATGTGGGAGTGCAGTGAGAGGAAGAAAGGTGACTTTCAGGAGATATAAAGGAAGTCTGGGGAACAGGGCCAACTACCTAGAAAACTGAAAGGCCAATGGGGGTGAGTAAGGCTAAAGCAGAAGTGGAGCTAAGGATAGTGAAGTATGTTAAGGAGGTAGATGAGGCCTTCTTTCACTACATTAGGAAAAAAATAAGATGAAGAAAGGCATAGTGAGCTGAGACAGGGCAAGGGGTGGTGGAAAATGTCAAGGGTAAGGCTGAAATACTAATGATTACTTCTGTTTGATATTTACAAATGAGAAGGAGAGGCAGCTACATCAAGGAAAATTTACCAACAGACCAGAAAGGAGGACAGAAATCATCAGCATCTATTGCCACTGCAAAGTACTCAAGGACTCAAAGCTCTGAAAGCAAAAATCTTCAGAGCCAGAGGCTACACCCAAGGGTGTTAATGGAAATGGTGCAGGTGTTAGCAACTCAACTGGTACCTGTATAAACTGCTTATTAGAATCTGAGGAGGTGCCAATAAACTGGAGAACAGTGATGGTACACCTGCACTAAACTGGAGGAAAAGATTAGCCAGGAGACTACAGGCTAGTCAGTTGTATGTCACTAGCTGGCAAACTACTGGAAAACATAGGGGATTAGTGGAGTTCCTAGTAGCAAATGGACTGCAAGACACAAGGCAGTATGGGTTTGTGGCAGTCAGATCTCGTCATACAAATCTGCTTGACTTTTTGACTTGGTAAAGCAAGCTGTTGATAAAGGGCAGGCAGTGGACATTATCTGGAATTTAGCATGGTGTTCGATTTGGTTCCACACAAACAGCTGGTCAAAAACTAAGGGACCGCAGGTAAGGGATGAGCTGAAAAGATGGGTAGGGAACTGGTTAAGGGAAGAACCCAGAGGGTGGTGATAAACAGGGAATTCTCAAGTGTTAAGGAGGTCATTAATGGGGTCCTGCAGAGGTCAGTACTTGGACCAGTGCTCTACCATCTTTATCAGTGACATAGAAGAAAGTATCAGAGGGAAAATCTACTTCTTTCAGATAGGCCAGTAATCAGCAGATAGGCACACACCCTAAGTGGGAAAAATCAATCATGGGTTATGAAAAGTCCATAGATTTGTAACTTATGGATACCAACTATAATAAAAGCTCCAACAGTAGCAGTAGAGAATCAGATCTTCTCCTATGTACCAATGTTTTGTGTGGCTCTCACGCTTTTCAAGGCACAGCATATGTGTTAGAGCAACTCCTTAAATAGGGTGCCAATTAAACTGACAGATACTGCATATCAATTTACATCAGTACAAGACAGGCATACCATACTGGATCACTTCAGGAACATAAATATGACTGTAGAACAGAGGGATGTATTAACTTTGTGAATATATTTTCTCCTGGGCTCATCAGATCTAAGCAACACTGGAAAAGAACTGAAACATCCTACAAACAGACTAGGCCTTCAAAATGTCAGCATGGACAATGTGAGAATGGTATACAAAAGGGCACCAGTATTAATGATAAAGTAACACATAATTTTCACCAAAATTCTGCAACAGAACTAAACAGGAGGACACAAAGGCGTGGTTCACACCCATGGGAACTGTAAATGTTATAGCACAAGCATTTATGTGTCACTAAATTGTGTACACAGATTGAATTATTAGGACAACAGTCTCTCAATCATCCCAGACTTACACTATTAGCAGGAGACAAAAAATGTCAGCACAGTAGAGTGGCACAAAAGTCCTAGTAAAATTGTCAGTTCTCCTTTAGTTTTAAATGTTGAAAAGGTGAAAAGCTACACCAGCATGACAGATTAAGGAGGGCAACCATGCTCTAAATACAACAAAGAAACACTTTATTTTAAAGTAATAGGGGCTCAATTCTAAAGAGATACACCTGGCATAACAGCACTTGCACCAAAAAGAATGGTGCAAGTAGCAAGTTACACCAGCAGTTGTGACATGCGGATTCTACAATGTGGCCTGCAACATGCCGCAGACCACTTGCACCCAAGAACAGTTACACCAGCAGCTGCACCATATAAATCCCTGTGACATGGCCCTAGGGGGTTTACAGCAGCAGTTGCACCCTATTCTAGTAGAGCAGCAACAAAGTCCCCAATGTCGGGATTCTATAAGAACCCTCGAGGGAACTATCAATGTATGTTACACTAGCATTTAGCTGGTGTAACTGTAAATACATCCTCTGGGGTTCTGTAGATCCACTGCACCCACTCCAGGATGTGCCCCCCATGCCCAGAACACTCCCGTTGGTGCCCCACAGAGAAGCCCCACAACCCCTCAGCCCCGATCCCCATAGCAGAGGTACCCAGCTGGGCATTTCATACCCATCCCCACAACCCCCAAACCCTAAATGCCCTGCAGGGCAACCCACACACATCATGCCCCAAACCCCACACTGCTATCAGCTCCATTGGGCAGCTGTGGTCACTACCCTAATCCATTCCCTGACCAATTTTTGGCACAAATAGTTAACAATTGAAACCCCCAAGGTCCCTGGTAGTCAAGTGACCTCCACCCCACCACAGCAGTGCCAGTCCACCCTCATCCCCCCACTCATCCCTAGCCAGTGACTGGCACAGCCACCTCTCACCACCATGGCCAGCCGCTGACTGAGCTCTACATGAGCACTTACTGTATAGACGCTTCCCGAAATAAATGAGTATTCATTCATTTCTGTGTGTGTCTATACAGTAAGAAATCACACAGAGCTCAGTCGGTGGCTGGCTGTGGAGGCTAGAGGGGTGTGCCAGTCAGCCGGCTAGTGATGAGTGGGGGATGCAGGTGGACTGACACTGCTTGGGGGCAGGTGGGGACCACTAGACTACCAGGAATCTCAGAGGGTAATTTTTAACCATTTGTGGCACAAAATCAGGTTGGAAATGGATTGGGGCACAGCTGCCCTGTGGGGCTGTGGGGCACTTACATTGGCTGGGGCTGCAACTTCATGACATGCCCCTTGGGCATGCCCCTTAGGTTGGCATACCTGTCTGCATGTTGTGTCATGGGACTTAGTTAGGAGACCCTGCCCTTCTTGAATAGGGCTATAGGGTCCATGTCATAATGGTATTTACAAGAGTCGCTTTTGGCGCCGATTTGCGCCATGCTTCTAGAATCGAGCCCAAAATGTTTATAAGAATGGTTGTTGCTAATGGATACAGACTTAGTTTAGATCACAAGAGCACATGTAAGTTTCAATGCCCCAGCATACAAAGCTCAAGGATGATAAAATGTAGTCTATGTAATCATATATCCATGAATATTAAGTGAAAGGAAGCAGAAAACATTTGAGATCAAATTAGTATTTTCAAGTGCAACAAGCTTGTTTCTTTTATGTGCAACAAAAGCAAAAGCTAGCAACATCAAAATTACAAGGAATCACCATATTTCAAATAGTTCAAGGGCTCAAAACTAATGTAGCACAGATGTGTAAGTATATAGTACTTTGAAAATTCAGATATTGACAAAATAAGTAGCAGTTATCAAAATCAAAAGAACAAAAGACTCTTAAAGTATCAACTGGCAAAATCCTTTAGTACATCATGTGTAGAGTTCTGAGAAATAATGTGGCAGTAAGTTAACGGGGATGAGAGATGTGTGCAAGCAGCTGAAAATGACAAGGCAATTTGCTTTGTTTCCACTCGGATATACCTAGCTTTGCCTCTCACCCAAACAGCAAATATCATTTACTAGCAAAATGAGAGTGTTGGGAATTTCAAAAGTTGCTTGACTCAACAAGGCACCAGAAATAGTTATCAAAGTGCTAAGTGCTTATATTGCAAAACCAATGAATGGTGGTCAAAGACATATTACTGGGCTAGGGAATATACCTCCTTGTTTGCTCAGGTATACCAAGCTTACCATCATTCAGTTCCAAATTAAATGCAGTAGCATTGTATATATAAGCCCCTATGCAACAAAATACACTTTCAAACTGAAAATGTGAAATGAAGTTTGAGGCCTGAGAGCAGTCAAACCGTCCTCGGTAATTAGGGCTGTGCAAAAAATGTTTTCCAAATATTCAGCAAAATATTTGGCATTTGGGTCCCAGGTATCAAGAATTTATTGTTCGTCCAGGAAATTTTTTTAAGAATTGCTCTAAAAGCCCATAAATTACATTATTAAACCCCTTTGGACATGGTGTTCCATAAACACTAGGGGTGTGTGAATACCTTTTCCAAATATTTGGCCAAATAGAAGGGGGGAGGTTAAGTGCATGCCAGGAAGCACAGCTTGAGGGATGGAAGGAAGATCCAGGGGATCACTAGGGCAATAGCAAGGAGGGGTAAGCTGATGTCATTGTCCATCTTGGGAAACATGACTTGGCTGGGAACATGATAAAGTTAGCAAGGGTGCAGAGGGACTTTAAGAAACTGGAGCTGGTCCTTTTAATGTCTTTATAAGTGACATTGCAGAGGGACTGGAAGGAAAAGTATGTCTCTTTGCAGATGACACAAAGATCTGCAACAGGGTTGATACACAAGGTGGGGGTGGAAAGAATGAGAAGGACTTGGCAAGGTTGGGGAATGGTCAAATGTATGGCAGATTAGATTCAACACAAAGAAGTGAAAAGTAATGCATCTGGGAAACAAAACCCAGGAAAGAGTACATAATGGGTGGTGAGATACTGACAACAACAGAAATGGAAACAGACCTGGGGGTAGTTATATCAGATGACCTAAAGGTGGGTAAGCAATGTGAGAAGGGTAAGGAGGGCTGGGAGGATATTGGTATGCATAGGGAGAGGCATCACTAGTAGAAACATAGAAACATAGAATCTGATGGCAGATAAGGACCGCTAGCCCACCTAGTCTGACCATTTCCTACCCTAACGGATAAGCTATAGATCCTAGTTAACCAACAGCCTACTTCTTCCTACCCCCACTAGAATTGCCTTATGTCTGTCCCATGCATTCTTAAATTCCCCACTGTTTTGAATCTACAACCTCCTCAGGAAGGCTGTTCCATGCATCTACAACTCTCTCTGTGAAGAAAACTCCTCACATTACCTCTGAGCCATCCCCCTCTATCTTCAAATTGTGCTCCCTTGTTTTTGCATATCTCTTTTCTGAAAGATGCTACCCTCTTGAACTTTGTTGATTTCCTTGAGGTATTTGAAAGTTTCTATCATGTCCCACTCTCCCTCCTTTCCTCGAGGCTATACATCTTAAGCTCCTTTAGTCTTTCTTCATATGTCTTCTGGTGCAGACTCTGCACCATTTTGGTTGCCCTCATCTGGACAGCCTCCACCCTGTCTATGTCTTTGCAGAGACGGGGTCTCCAGAACTGTACACAGTACTCCAGATGTGGTCTTACCCACTGTCTGTACAGAGGGCCAACAACTTCCTGTTTTCTGCTGGTGTTGCCTCTCCCTTACATCCCAGTACCCCAGCCCTCCTTACTGCCTTCTCACATTGTTGGCCCACCTTAGGTAATTTGATATGACTACCCCAGTTCCCTTTTATTTTGTTGTTGTCAGTATCTCACCCTCATTGTGTAACCTTCCCCTGGGTTTTTCTTTCCCAGGTGTATTACTCTGCATCTTTGTGTTGAATCTAAGCTGCCATACATAGAAAACAGGAAGTTGTTGTCTCTCTGTACAGACAGTTGGTAAGACCACATCTGAGTACCGATGCAGTTCTGGAGACCCCATCTCCACAAAGACATCAACAGGTTGGAGGCTGTCCAGAGGAGGGCAACAAAAATGGTGCAGAGTCTGCACCAGAAAACATATGAAGAAAGACTAAAGGAGCTTAATGTGTATAGCCTCGAGGAAAGGAGGAGAGGGGACATGATAGAAACTTTCAAGTACCTCAAGGAATCAACAAAGTCCAAGAGGGTAGCATCTTTCAGAAAAGAGATGCAAGAACAAGGGGCACAATTTGAAGATAGAGGGAATGGCTCTGAGGTAATGTGAGGAAGTATTTCTTCATGGAGAGGGTTGTAGATGCTTGGAAAAGCCTTCCTGTGGAGGTCATGGAGTCAAAACAGTGGGGAATTTCAGAATGCATGGGACATAAGGCAATTATAGTGAGGGGTAGGAGGAAGTAAGTTGTTGGTTAACTAGAATCAGCAGCATATCCGTTAGGTAGGTAGGGAAATGGGCAGACTAGGTGGGCCAAGTGGTCCTTATCTGCCATCAAATTCTATGTTTCTATGAAACTGGGGAGGGCCTGGGGCAGGTTGCAAACTCCGTGACCTTCTCAGAGGTGCTGTCTGTCCATAGTAAAGGGAGGCTAAGAATCTCCACACCAGGAACTTCTATGTTTGGCTGAGGAGCTGTACAGAGAACAGGGTTTTGGCTACATTGGGAACTGGGGCTCACCTCAGGAGATCGGCTCTGTACCAGGGGTGGCCTGCATCTCTCTGGCAATGGCACTAGAGTCCCCAGTGAACAGTTTCAAGGCTTCATTTGCAAGCATTTAAAGTAGCTGGGGTGGTGGTGATGAAGAGCGGGTAAATCACACAACCCACTCCCACAGGTTAGAGTAACCAACAAAGGGAATCCAAACAGGATTGGAGATGGAAACAAGGAAAATGAGAGTGAAAGACAGAAAAGGACTCCAGCACCAGATACTAGAGAAGGCAGGAGCAATAGGCAGCAAAATAAGGAAAAAGGAGTGAGAGAAATAAGCAAAGGGTAAACATGGAGGGGAAGGGCGGCAGACAGCAGGGGGCAGGCAGCAAGCTATGGAAGACAATGGTTACAAATGCCCAAAGCCTGGGAAATAAAATCCCAGACCTGCAGGCCTTGATGACAGAAGCAGACCTGGACATAGCAGCAATAACAGAGACCTGGTTTACCACAAATCATGACTGGGTCAGAATGTTCCAGGTTATGCTCTATTCAGGAAGGATGGGGGAGAAAAGGGGAGTGGTCCTGTATGTTAGAAAAGGTATCAGCAACAGAGATGCAGAGCAGACAGGTGGAGACCAAGGCACTGTGAGTCATCCTTGAGCCTGGCAATGGAGATCAGTCCACACTGGGGTGATCTACAGACCCCCAGTGCAGAAGGAGGAGTTGGACAGGGATCTAATGGACCAGATTCAGTATATGACATCAAAGAGCATGGAACTACTGATGGGAGACTTCAGTATCCCAGATGTAGATTGGACCACACCAGCAGCTGCCTCATCAAGGAGCCATGACATCCTGTATTCCCCTGCAGTGGGCATGCCTCAGACAATACGTGGAGGATCCCACCAGAGAAAGGGTAATTCTGGACCTAGTTCTCACCAATGGGAGAGTCTGGGAGATCCGGTGGAAGGTCAGCTGGGATCCAACACATTGCCACATAGTGTGATTTAATATGCAGACAAGGACACAGTCATGTCTCTCTAAGACAGGGTCTTCAATTTTAGAGGGGTTGATTTTAAGGAAATAGAGAGGTGTCAAGGATGCCCTGGCAAGAAGGAAATAAGTGAGAGGGGGTTGAGGAGCAGTAGGATCAACTGAGGGCAGTTATAGAGGAGGTGACCAACCAGTGCATTAGGATGGTCAGCAAAGGCAAAAGGAGGAGGCCACTATGGTTCTCAAGGGAGGGTGACAGATAAGGTAAGGGCCAAAAGGAAGAGTTTTAGGAAATATAAAGAGACTCAAAGGGGGAAGAGAGGAAGTGTACCTAAAGAAACTAAAGGAACAAGGGAAGGCTGTTAGAAGAACAAAGGCATGGACCGAGGAAAGATTGGAGCAAACAGTGAGGAGAGGAGACAAGACTTTTTAAGTACATCAGCAAAGAAGGAAAACTGGGAGGGATTCTAAGGCTTAGAGGGGATGAAGGGAGTGTAAGGAGGGAAACCTACAGAAGGCAGAAATACTGAACAATACTTGTTCAGTATTCACTGAAGGAGAGGAGGGCAGGGATCACCGCTGAACAGATACAAAGGAGGGGGGAGGTAGACACATCCTCATTCACAGAGGAAAGTGTCCTGGAGGAGCTTTCAAAACTAAAGAACAAGGCAATTGGGGCCAGATGGCATATACCAAGGATTTTAAAGGAGCTGCAAAGGGAATTAGCAGCACCTCTGGCAGCTGTGTTCACCAACTCACTCAACACAGGGGTGGTTCCGGAGGACTGGAGGAGGGCACATGTGGTCCCTCTTCACAAGAGCAATAGTTGGGAGGAGGCAGGAACTACACACCGTCAGCCTCACCTCAACAGTAGGTAAGATCATGGAGGCACTACTCAAAGAAATAATAGTGGTGTACTTAGAATTCATAGATGCCTTAGATCCAAGACAGCAAGGATTTAAAGCAGGAAAGTCATGTCAAATGAATCTGATAAATTTTTTGACTGGGTGACAAAGGAAGTGAATCAAGGTAGGGCAGTTAATGTTACCTACCTTGATTTCAGCAAGGCCTCTGACACTGTCCACATAGAAGGCTAGTTAACAAATGGAAAGTTTTGGCAAGGTGCAAACTGTGGTAAAATGGGTGAGAAACTGGCTCATGGACAGGAGGCAGAGGGTGGTGATAAATGGGACCCTATCAGGGAAAGGGAGTGACCAGTGGGTACTTCAAGGATCAATCCAGGGGCCAGTCTTATTCAATGTCTTCATTAGTGACATTGCAGAGGGCTGAGGAAAGATTTGCTTGTTTGTAGATGACACCAAGATCTGCAACAGGGTGGCTACACCATACAGGGTGGAGATAATGAGAAGGATCTGGAGAAGCTTGAAAATGGTCAGAGGAATGGCAACTAAAGTTCAATACAATGAAGTGCAAAATAATGCACCTAGTAAGAGGAAATCACGGGGATTGTTGACTGTCACCCAAGAGGAAAGAGACTTGGGGTTATCATTTCAGATTACCTAAATGTATCCAAACAAAGTACAAAGGTGGCAGAGAAGGCCAGTGGCATGCTGGGGTGCATAGGGCAGAGGCATCACAAGCAGATGGTGGAGGTGATGATGCCAATATACAAACACTGGTAAGGCCACACCTAGAGTATTGTGTGCAGTTCTGGAGGCCACACCTTCATAAAGACATCAACAGGGTGGAGAAGGTTCAGAGAAGGGCAACTAAGATGGTGCAGGGCTTACACCAGAAAGCATATGAGGAGAGACTAAGAGACCTCAACATGTACTCACTTGAGGAGAGGAGAAACTGAGGTGACATGATAGAAACTTTCAAGTACATTAAGGTATAAATAAGGTGAAGAGGGAGACATCTTCCAATTTAGAAGAGTACAAGAACAAGGAGGCATGATCTGAAACTAGAAGAAGGCAAGCTGAGGGGAAAGTGAGGAACTTCTTCACTGAGAGGGTGGTTGATATGTGAAATAGCCTGCCATAGGAAATGGTGGAAGCAGGGACAGTAGAAGGATTTAAACATGCCTGGGACACACAATGGGGAACCTGAGGTGGCGAGAGAGAAGGAAGAGGCTATTGACCAGATAGGGTCAGTAGCTGCATACTAGAGTAGAGCTTACAGGCAGACTAGGTGGGCCTGGTGGTCCTTATCTGCCAACAATTTCTACATTTCTATATTCAGTATTTGGCAGCCAAATATCAGGAATTTGGTGTTTAGGAAATTATTCAGCCCTAAAACGAAAAAAGAAAAGAGACAGTCTCCTCCTCCTCTCTCAGAGAAAATGTAACCCCATCCCCCACCCTGTAGCAAAATCACAGTCCCATCTCCCACCCCTGCACCCACAAGTTGTTGTTTTGTTTTTGTAGTACTTTGGACCCCCTTATGGGTGACCATTTCAACCCACCACCTCCACGCCCGCCACCATCTGAATGTAAAATTACAGTTATGCTTACAAAAGTATAAGTTATGTCCCAACCCCTCAGAACAGCACCCAACCCTACTCCCATCCACCAGCACCCAGTTCTGAAATACATTGAGAAGGTGACTGGCACAACCCTCTCTCCCTATGGCCAGCTAGTTTTAGTATAGTAGTAGTAGTAAATGTATTTATACACAGATCTTTGCCATTAGGGTTCAAAGAAATCCTATTTACAAGGCAAACCTGTGTAGTACAAAATTTAAAGTATTACAAAAATTACAAGATACATTACATTCAAGTACACATACCATTCATACAGTTTTTCTACCAAACACATCATTATGATCAAGCAAACATCTTATACAATATTGTTTAAATATTACCTGTTACATTAACATCTAAAATGCAGTTCATGTTTTACTGCAGTCCTGTATTCTAAAAAAGACAGATTTGGGTCTCTGAGCAGAAGGGAAGACTATTCCAACTCATTGAAACTTTATATTGAAAGGTCATAATACTGTAACTATTTTTAATTTTTGGAACAAAAAATCTATAGCTCCTAATTGCAGCAAATTTAGTCCATGATCTTTTTTAAGATTTCTTATCGGATGATTTTGTGAATCATTTTGTATAATCCTTTAATCTGATTTAGCCAATTTCCCTTTGCCCTCTGATATAATGTATCCCATCCTAATTCAGTATACATCACACAATGATGGGTATCAATATCACATTTTAGCACAAATCTAGCTATTTTGTTATAGAGAACATCTAAATTATGTAACTGTTTTTTGAGGCATGTCTATAAATATGACTCCATAGTCAATCACGGTAATATTAATTGATTTGCTATGTTTAATCGCATAGCTTTTGTCAAACAATTCAATATTCGCCTCATTACCCCTAGTTTTGAGGGTTTTTTGTTAATTCTATTACATGTTGTTCAAAATTCAATTCTTGATCAACTAAATGCCCAAATATTTATAAACCTGTGTTTGCTCTAAGATTTTTCCATCCTGAGTCTTTATTATTATTTTTGAGACTGTTTTATTTTTCTTCTCTATACCAAAATACATTGTCTGTGTCTTTTATTGTTTATCAAAAGTCCAAGCAATGAAAAACTTCTGCATGCCTAAAAATCGCCCTGTAATTTTTGTTCTATTTCACCTAAATTTCTACCCGATGCAATCAAAACTGTATTGTCCAGAGAGTCTAACTTGTGAGCTTTTATTAACCTTGGTAAATCATTCAAGTAAACTAGAAACAAGAAAGGACCCAGGATTGAACCCTTGGGTACCCCCTTGTAACAGAACCCAAACGAGAACTATGACCATTTATCGTTACAAATTGGGATATTTTGTCTAGGTATGATCTAAACCATCCACATGGTTCTTCCTCCACACCCAAGTGTTTCAGCTTTTGACCAAAATACAATGATTCACTAAATCAAATGTTTGATAGGTCCACGATACCACACCACCGACTTCCCTTCCCCAGGAGTAGCAACTGAATGTAGGAAGTCTGTGAGTGCAGTAGCCGTGGACCTACCCTGTCTGAAACCTGACTGAAAGGGAGTTATTTTCTGATATTTTCCAAATATTCCATTAACTGACCATGGACAATTTTTTCCAACATTTTGAAACTACTGACAATAATACTATTGGGTGGTAGTTTGAATTAGCCATTGAATCACCCCTTTATAAATTGGGATTTTTTTGCCTGTTTCCACATTAACGGATATAATCCTCCTTTAAGCTCCAATTAAAATATCCCTCAAAACTGGTGATATCTCTTGAGCAGCTTCTTTAACAATCTATTTTCTATCTTATCAGGACCACAAGCCTTATTTGTCTTTAAGTTATTTATTAATTTATGTACTTCAAAAATTGTCACTGTTTCAAAATGAAACATTGATGCTTGGTTTTCCTTACAATTTGCAATTTCTATATTTTGTCCTCAAGCTGAACATTTTCATGTTTGTTTCTATTCCCAGATCCAAATCAGGAAGTTCAATAAAGTAATTATTTAATAACTCTGCAGCTCTATTTCCAATATAGTTCCATTATGACTAAGTTTTATTTCCGTTTGAGTTTTGACAGGATTTGCCAGATTTTTTATCAAGGTCCAATATTTCTTAGGATCTGTAGCTTCCTTGATCCTTTGTTTATAATAAGTGGCCTTTGATTTCCTTATTTCCTGAACCACCCTATTTCTTATTTTTAAAACTGTCCCATGCATCAGGCTTCAGAGTTTTATTTGCTTTTTTCCAAAGTTGATTTTTACTCTAATTAACTTCCTTATAGTTGGAGTCACCCAAGATGAAATATTTTGTTTTGATTAACTTCTTTCCAAGGTGCAAATTGCTCACATGCCTCAATAAACATAGATGTAAATTCACTGTACAACATTCAGGTCGGGATTAAGAAAATTCTATGCCATGGTAATCCCTGTAAATACTTACAAAACAACTGCTTATTGAATTTTGTATAGCTTCTTTTATACTCTATAGAAGTTTTGATTTTTGGGACTTTTTAATTTCCAAGTTTATAGTACATTTTATTACATTATGATCCCCCAAATTTGGTTCCCTAACTCCTTTATTTACTACAAACAATTCTGGGAAACAAAACTCAAGTCCAATATACTACCTTTACTTGTTAATTTCCATTTCCTTGTAGGTGTGTCAATTATCTGTAACAAGTTTAAACTTTTCATTGAATTTTCAAGACCTGACCTCTTGACATCCCCAAGCAGCATTAAAATCACCCATCAGTATCACATTTGTTTGGCCTATATATTCCATGATGGTGTGAGGAAATTTCTCAAAATACATAGTGTTTATCTTAGGTGGAGAATAAACGACTCCCACAATCAAATTAATTGTATGAAGTTTTAACAGCAGGCATTCTATTCCTTCTATTTTCCTAGAAAAATAACCTCAGAAGGACCCAAATTGTATCTACTATAAATTATAATCCCTCCTCCCGTGACCCTCGATCCTGTCTGTGACAATAAAATCATGAAGTTCAATTTCAAATTGGGAATATCTTTTTAACCAGGTTTTAGTTAAAATAGCTATATCAGGGTTTTCCAAATCTACCCAAGCTCTGAGGTGGTCCATTTTTAATTAAACTTCTAGCATTATCCAATACTATCTTAGTGGCCCCATCCTTAGGCCCTGGGTTTAATTCTATATCCCACAAAGTACTAGGGAAATCAAAGCATCTGATCTGTTGAAGAAAACTTCTACAGGAACTAGCCTAAAAGTGTTCAAAATTTGCTGTCTAAACATCCTAAAATGATTTCTCCCTCTTAATAACTTATTTACTCTTAATTGACTCACTCTTGGCTGACTGAGATTCAGATACTGTATATACCAGTTCTACTCTGTAGAGTCAGATGTAACTGGTACACAATATTGCACTAAGCAAATCATACCCACCAACAGTCCTATCAGTTTAATAAAAATTTTCTTCATCTTATTAATTAATTTTTTTATAGCTTAGTTTGGTAAAACTCTAATAAAACACTAAACCTATAACCCAGTTATAAATCTTACAGTTAATAAAATTAGCTAATCAAATATATTATTCTTCACTTTTAACTCACAGCTTAAAAATACTTTGGTCTTATAAATTCAAGAGCTTTAACTAAATCTATAAACCAGGCTATCACAGTGCTAATAATGTACCCAAGAGCATAATTAAACTTCTTTCAAAATCAATTCGAGTTTCAACAGTATTATTTTGAAATCCTTTTCTGTTACTGAGTGGTGCTCGACTTGAACAGCAGCAGCTTTATGTGGTGCAGACTTCCTCCTTGATGACGCCTTGTTAATATACACTCCATGTTCTTCTCTGGTTTACCGGCAAGTAAGCAAGGCACTGGGGGTTTTCTCTGCAGCACTTCAGCATGAACTCAGGATAGGCAAAATAAAGCAGTTCTTAGCTGGGCTATCAGGTGTTTCAAAGCTACAGCATTATCTGGAGCAGTTCTTTGAACAGCGTGAGCTTTATATGGTGCAGCCCTCTCCTTTGATGGCGCTCCTTGTTAATATCACTTTGTGCGTGAGTGCTTTCATTCATGAGAAGGTGGCCAGCTGTGGAGGAGGGAGAGTTGCACCAGTCACCATCTCGATGTATATCAGAACTGGATGCTAGTGGGTAGGAGTAGGGTCAGGTGTTGTGCGGGGGACATAATGTATACCTTTTTAAGCACAAATAACGCTTTATATTAAGACAGACCGGACATGTAGGTGGGTGGGTTGAGCCGTTACCCAACAGGGACTAAGTAGTTTTATTAAACTTATTTAAACAAAAAATGGGGTCATGGTGGGGTTGTGCTTTTGATAGAGGGTGGGGGATGGGGTTACATTTTAATAGCTGGACAGGGAGAAGGGGAAGGGACTTTTTTTTGCTTTTTGCAGGTGGATGAATAATTTCCTGAATACGAATAGTCCCTATTCAGGAAGGACTGCCAAATAGTCAGGAACACTACTATTCATGGTATTCAGGAAATAATATTTGGCGCTTACACAGCCCTAATAAACACCTCAATGAGACCTCAATGTCCCACAGAGTTGTCTGCAATGCAGTGCACTTTATTTTGACATGTTCTGCAAGTTATTATCATTAGTCAGTATTGGAATTTGCCTAGAAAAGGTGACTTTGTAAAGAATACCTTTACAAGCAGTTAAACAAGACCATTAAACTGTCTTCCAAGAACCTGGTGTTCCATAAACACCTTAAGGACACCTCAAGGAGTGACACAGCAGGCACTAAAGCAGTGCAAGGTATCCGGTCCCAGGTAGTGTTTGTTATTTGCTACTATTTGACCAGGAAAAGTGTTAAGACTAGTATTAAAAGCACTTAAGAAACACCATTAAACCATCTATTAAGAACATGGCATTCCATAAACACACCAATTACCAACACAGAGCTGTCAGTATCATAAAACAAGGTACTTGAGTTGTGGCATCCTCGATCCACCATCACACACAGACCATTAGTACAATTAGTAGCCAACCAGCATGAGACACTGAACTGAAAATTCCATAAGGTTGCATTAGCAGAATCTGGCTCCTCCTTGACTGCACTACTGAAATGCATGTTTCATAGAAACATAAAAACAGAATTAGGCGGCAGATAAGGACCATTTGGCCAACCTAGTCTGCCATTTTCCCTACCTGTTTCATATACGCAGATCCAAAATTATCTGCGGCTTAGCTCTTTCCTATCACTAGAGTTCCTTTCTGTCTTTCCTGTGCATTTTTAATTCCCCTACTGTATTTGCCCTATAACCTCTGCCGGGAGGCTGTTCAATGGATCCACCACCCTTTCCGTGAAAAATACTTTCTCACATTACCCCTAAGTCTACCCACCTCTACTTTAATATTATGGCCCTTGTTCTTGAATGCCTCTTTTTTTAAAGATGCTACCATCTGTACCTTATTTACACCCTTGAGGTATTTGAAAGTCTCTATCCTATCCTCCTCTTTCCTCTCCTCCAGGGAATAATACTGAGATCCTCTAGTCTCCCTCATATGACTTTTGATGCAGACCCTGCACCATTTTTGTCACCCTTCTTTGAACTGCTTCTAGTCTGTATATGTCCTTCTGGAGATGCAGCCTCCAGAACTGGACACAGTACTCTAAATGAGGTCTCACCAATGTTCTATACAGATGTATCACTACCTCCTTCCTTCTGCTGGAGATACCACTATTATGCACTCCAGCATTCCACTGGCTGTGCTCACAACCTTCTCACATGTTTTGATAACCCTTAAATCATCAGATGAGATTACTCCCCACTCACTTTCCTGTTTGGTGGCTGTCAGTACCTCCCCATCATGTACTCCTTCCCCGCATTTCTGTGCCACAAGTACATGATCTTGCACTTCTTTGCATTGAATCTTATCTGCACATCCTCGACACTCCTCAAGCTTGCTTAGGTCCCTTCTCATTTTCTGCCCCCCCCGGAGTGTCAGCTTTGTTGCAGATCTTGTGTCATCTGCAAAGAGACACACCTTCCCTTCCAGCACCTCTGCAAGGTCACTTATGAAGACATTAAGAGGACTGATCCAAGCACTGATCCCTGTGGGGCACTGCTTGTCACCACCTCTCTTCAGACTGACCTCCATTCACCACCACCCTCTGTGTCCTATGACTCAGCCAATATCTGACCCAGATTACCACCCTGGGACCCACTCCCAGGCTGCCCAGCTTGTTTACTAGCCTCCTGCGGAGGACAGTGTCCACAACTGCAGTATCCAATGATCCCAGCATACGCCTCAACCTTTCTTCACCGAAATATGTGACAAGATGTGTGACAAATGACCAAAATGTGTGACATATCATCAAATGTGGCACTGCAAGCTCAGAACAGTATGGCTATCTGTGCACTAATGTTCTTAATGTTTACTGATAACTGAACATAACAGAGTATTATGAATTTGCTTTAAAGACTCATTGGGAAATGTGGAATATCACCTTCCCATGTGGGACAAAGAATTTCTGAGGGAAATGAGTGACATACCTCATAATGTGTGACAGTTGAAAGGTATGGACCCCAGTACCACTTTTGCTGCTTCAGTCACTGTGAGTACGGTGACTACTGACATTAACATGATGCCACTGTATCATCTATGACACCTGGCATACAAGCAGCATGAGCACTGTATTGGAACAGCATGATAGAGATAGTCATGGTAGTGTGACCACTTATGGAACAAGTCACTTTAGAAGCAAGGTATAAATAAGGGATGCAAAAATGTGAAATTCTTAAAAAGTGAGTTTAGTGGCCATAAGACACCTCAAGTGAATAAAATAAATTAGGCACCAGGACTTATCAACCACTCCAGCTGCTTAGTGGTTAAGGCATGATCCTTACACCCAACAGACTGTGAGTTCACATTGCAAACCCACAATCCCAGCTGGCAACAGAAGGAGAGGTTCAGGCAGTCCCTTGGATGCACTCTTCTCTCTCGGGAGTTTATCCTGTGCTCTACACAGAACACCTGCCCAGAGGATGAGAGCTGCTCCACAAGGCATCTCCCATTCCTTTTCATATCTCCACAAAATGGAAGGTAATATAGCCCATTGATGGGAAAGCAAGAAGCCACCAACA
The DNA here is from genome assembly GCA_016271365.2 of Neoceratodus forsteri. Lineage (NCBI taxonomy): Eukaryota > Metazoa > Chordata > Ceratodontiformes > Ceratodontidae > Neoceratodus > Neoceratodus forsteri. The sequence goes on from CM057449.1 coordinate 691,079,724, forward strand.
CCAGGCCCAGCATCTGCTCAATAGAATATGTGGCCCATGATCATAGCCCCCAAACTTGGCAGCATCTGGACCCCTGACACCTGAGGAGAGCAGGAAGACAGTGGGATAAAGGACCAAAACCAAAGTATCAGATAAATACAGTGATAAAAAGGAAAGGCAACTGCCTGATGGCCCACTGGTTGCACGAGTGCTCTCATGCTGGCAACTCAGGTTCTGGAGTGGACCCAGAAGCAAAGCAGGTGGCCTGTGGGGAGCTGGGAATCTTGGTGCCAGGTTCTGCCACTGTAGTGACCCTTGTGGTGGGCCAGGAGTGTGCCTCCTCTACAGGTGAATGCTGCCTGTGTTTAAGACCTGTCAAGGCACTGTCTTATGCTATGCAAGGGTGGGTAGGACAAGAAAAATCACAGGTTAAAACCCATGTACCATGAGTCGTCCAAATGATGACCACTGGCACTCTCTTGGGCTTCTCTTTATGTGATCCCCGCTGGTCATGACAGTGGAAGGAATGGTGGACAAGGCTGAGAGGGGAAAGACCTGAATGGAAGGAGCTGGTTGCTAGTTTTGGGGCAAAAGATGGATGGAAAAAAATTATTCGAGCAATCAACTAGGGTGGATTAACTCAAGTCACCTGGTGAAGTAACCAGTGTTAGAAAATTACAAGTTGCATAGAAAGCTGCATAAACGGAACTGTAGTCAGACAAATGGATCAGAAGATATAAGAAGCTGCTGAGCAGCAGGAGTTGAAATCCAGCACTCAGCTGACTGCTAGGAATTTAGAAGAGATAATGGAAACTGAAGTGCTAGGTAGCCTACTGCCAACATATAGGTAGCACACAGAGTGGTATGAGGAATGGTGACAACATTCACAGTTTAAAAAACTTAGTAATGACCAGAGCTAAAATAGAAAAACCAAACCACTTACTGTACAGGAACTGTCAGATGTTCATACTCAGAAACATAAAAGAACCATGTGGACTTCACATGGAAAAGTGTCATCATTGAACAGGTCCTGCAATGGACAGAAGCTGAAGTGGAACCCTATTCAGTTGGAGTATGATGCCATTATAACTGGCATTGAACATGTTAGAAACAAAATCAGTAAGCGAGACAAAAGAAGCAATACAAACTGGGGCATAAAGTGAAAGACAACAGGCACAGGAAACACCAAACCTGCAAGCATGGAGTTGGAGCCCAATAAGAGAATTTTAAGGAAGCAAGTCCTGAGAGTTTAAAACACAGCAGTGGAAGACTGCCACTATTTGCTGAGAGTTGGTTGGATCTACTGACTGAACAAGAAAATAAAGAAACACATGACACACTGTACAGTGAACCCTAAACTACAGTATACTGAATAAAACTACGGCCATATTGGACCCAGTCCTGGGGTTCTAAGATGGGTAAGTGCAGTGCTGGAATTACATTTTATGAGCTTTGGCAGCTGGGGCATTTGGACCCTACTGAGCCTCCCTTCCATTATAAGTCAATGGCAGTGATGCGTAGCTACCAGGGCTCACGCCAGAGTTAAGGGGTTAAGCCCTGGCAAGCTCCCCTGTAACTCCAACACTGGGTAAGAGTACCAAAGAAACATGGAAAATAATGAATTATACTATCTAACTGGAGCCAGAATTATGTCTATAACTGAGAGAATGGACAGACCAAATGTTGGAGCCCTGATGATCTCTCTGGTAGTTATACATGTTGGACTAAATGACACAAATGGCATGGATGAACAACTCAAGAAAGACTTCAGAACCTTGCAAAGAAGACTTTGTTGTGGTTACAGTGTAAGAGTACCAAGAATGTTGTAAATAAATAATCCTGATTGGCTAAGAATTATGTCATAAATAGTAATAACCATGAGAGAGTCTGTCATGCAAATAATTATGAAATTCTGAAGTTCCAAGTCCAGTTGGTGTAGCCCAGTTCCCATACATGGAGTTTCTCTTATTTTCCATAAAGAAAAAATCTAATTTTAGAGTAAGCACCAATTAAAAACAGAAATTTTTAATATGATTTATAATATGTTTATCTGTACAGTTCCAGTATCTCTTTTGGTTATGAGTGACTTCTGAAGTCCATTGTATGTAGAACATCTCAACTTTGCTTTGCAGTTCTCTCACTCAAAGAACTTGAGAAGGCATGCCTATTACATGCTTATTACATGCTTATTACTATAAGAAATGCTGGGACTGGCCGCCAGTAGTAGTGCATTATGCTGCATGTGGATGATCAGAGTTTGGGAATGGACTATAGTCATCTCATTGGAGGCCAGGACAGGTCATGGGAGGCTGCTGATGGGCAGCTTCTTTGACTGGGGAGGGCTGGCAGTGGGTTCCAGCATGCACTGACCCCCAAGGATGGCCCAGGGAGCTTTCTTCTTCAGAGGGATATCTTACATTGCTGAGGATTCATGGCACATTGCACAACAAGGGAGAAGGGAGGACAAAGGGAGAAACAAGGAGAAAAGACTTCCCCTATCCACATGATGGCATGAACAGGGTATATGTTTAGGAACATACTGCCCTGGTGATGGCAGGGAAGGACTGAAAAATCAATGCAGAGAAAAAGAAATCCCTGAGCTCTGCATATAAACACATACTAAGAAAATGTAGATATAACTGGAGGTGTGATGAAATGGTTTCAAAGCTAATTGCAGGATAGAGACAGAGCCAAACTGAGCAGTAACAAATCACCATGGAAACAAATTATCAGTGGGGTTCCACATAGGTCTGTTATGGACTTACATTGTTCAGTTTATTTATAAGTGACCTGGAGGTGGGTACCACCTGCTGGATCACCAAGTTTGCGGATGCTACCAAGATACGTGAGACGTTACAACACAATTGGGGATAACTGAAACACAGAGGGACAGGTTTGTGCAATGGGCGGTAACAGGAGGGATGACCTTCAATGCTGAACATTTAAGGTGATGCATCTAGAAAAAGACTACATAATTCAAAATACTGTGCTATCTAAATGGCATATAGATTACTGATAACAAGCAGGAAAAATATCTAGGAGTACTGATCAAGAACAACTTTAAGCAGGAGCAGGAGTGTGAGGCAGCAATTAGCAAGGCAAATAAAATCATGGCATGCATTAAGAAAAACTTTAAGTAGAACAAGAGGAATTATAATGCCCTTATACAAGTCAGGCCCCATCTCAAGTACAGTGTACAGTCCTGGTCCCCATATATGAGGAAGATATTAATGTAATGGAGAAAGTATTGAAGAGAGCGATCAAGAAGGCTGATGACTTGAAAACATGGGTTGATGATTAGTGGAACTGGGACTGTTCCCCATAGAAAGAGAAGATTCAGAGAAGATATGATTACAGTAGTCGGTATTTAAAATGTACACCATTAGACCAAGTGTAGATACTCAAAATACACAAGAATGAAAGAACAAGAGGATACTCAATTATCATTAAAATAGGAAGGCTCAAGAGGAACATCAGCAAAAATGACTTCACAGAACAAGTGAGGAACAGTTGGACTAGAAAGCCACAGCATGTGGTATCAGCTGACACTGTTGTAAGCCATCCCCACTCCAATCCCACAAGTCATGTGGCTCTGACCACAAATGATTTGGATGTGACTTGGGACTTTCAAACTTTGGGGAGGGGCTTCAATTTGGGTGTTATTAGCTGGGTAAATAATTAGTGACAGGGTGACTTCTCCTGGGTAAGCCCTTGAAAACCAGCATGCAGGACGAATAACAGTCCCACAGATCTGACCCCACAACACAATAATGCAATGACCAAGCAATGAACAATAGTTACACAGGAGTAAAATGTAAACAAGGGATAAGGTTTATTAAGGACAGCAGGAGCAAGGCTCTGGAGAAGAAAGAGAGGAGGCAAGCTATAAATAAATAACTGGCAATCCCACAATGCTCTCCATCAGTCCCATACAGTCCCAGCTTACTGATGCACCAATAGTGTTCCCCATGGTAGCACCACATATGAGCAAGTATTAGAGCACATCAAAATGGGCAATTCAATAATGCCACTCCTATGTAGATCGAGTAGTGAAAAGAGCTATCAATAGGGAAAGTGAGTGTAGCATTCAGGGATACGTGCCACACTTGTGAGGAATGGGGATAAAGGAATTATTGGCCAAGCCTTGCCAAGATGGCCGTGTGGTGTAGTGGTTGAGCTACTCTCACTGGAGCCAGAGGTGAAAGGTTCGGATCCTGGTGCAGGTAATGTTTTTGCTTCCAGGGTTGATTCTATTATTTTCTAAGTCCACTCCCCTGGAGTTGAGAATCTTTATGCTGAGGGTGTGGGGGCTTGCCCACTGGGAAAAAAAAGATGCATTTAATGTTTTAGAGGACCGTCACTGTTTGCAGCAGTCTGTCTAAGGTGAAGTCACCCTTTTGCCATAGGCAATTGTTTCATCGCTTTAATGAGTGGCATAAGTGTCTCACCCTAATCACATAAGACCTTTCCCCACAGTCCTCAGTGAGTGCTCTTAAATATTACTGGCCTGGGTACCACAGTTGTTGAATCTCTCCTGGCAAATAGTTTGAAGTTGACCGTAACGTTTACAGTACAATGCACAGTTACTAAGTTCTAAATTAAAGTGTTCACTATTTGTAATCCAAAACAAGGTCTGATGGCCACAATACAGATCTTAGTGCTGCCAGGCACTCCCAAAATAGACATTGTCCTGTCCAGGGCTTCCATTGCCCCCGCTCTAACAATACCTATCTAACTAAGAGGAATACGGGATCAAAGGCCTGGTTAGGGGCTGATGGTTTGCCGACCAGCTCAGACCCTAGTATGCCTTAAATGTTGAATGTTGGTCTCCTTGGTGTGCATCAACTGCAGTTCGGACACTATCCCTCTGTCCAGTGTTACAGTGGTTACTCCAGCATGAGGTGTTTGCAGGAGTGAGCTGAGGTTGAGTGACCCCATTTCTACTAAGACTGTACCCCACATGGGGACTTTGTTCTTTACCCTTGGTGGGGACTCTTTCCTCCTCTTTTACTGGTGTGGGGACTTCCTCAATAACAAAGCTCATGACTGGAGTAAGTCACTTTCATACAATTTCCTCCCCTTTTCTGATGAGCTCCAGCTGGAACAGACTTTCTGCAGGCACTGGCTTCAATTATACTCAGTCTTGGATAGTTTAAAAAATACCTCACTTGTGAAAAGTCTCTTAGGCAAGCCTGCCGCTCTAAACATCTCAACCCATTTCCTTCTAATCTCTAGCATACAACTGCTTCCTCCAAATTAACTGAATGTGTCCACTCTGGCCTATCAACCCTCATGGAACACTGGCAGGATGTCTGGTTCTCCTCAGACTAGGCAGGAACAGCCCAGATTACCTGCCTCCACAGGATTATATAGCTCAGAATGCTTGCTTCTAGGGCTGACCTGATAGTGCAGAATAGGGCTACTGCTTTCTATGCCAGTAACCCCAGTTCGAAAATTAATGAGGGGATGAGGACTGAGCAAGCATCCCAAAGATAGCTCTCTTCCCTCAGGGAGGGGACTTAGCATCCCACTCAGTGACTACCACTTGGTGGAAGCCAGGTGACAGTGTAGCAGGCTCACACACACGGGGGTTGACAGATGCTGGCACACATATGTGCCTCTGCATGCATACATATGCAACACTACATGTTGACACCCTCAATGGGAACAAGCATTTGTCGATGCGAATGTTTGCGCTTGCATTGCTGTTGTACTGGGCATTCCTTGTACTCATTTTACTATATACTTAACTGGGTAAGACCAGATGAGATGCAATATCTCATTTTCAGTGGTGCCCTGCTTTTACACATTTTGGATTGCAATTACCCAGGATAGGCCAGTTGAGAGGCAATATCTAATTTTCAGTGGGCTCCACATTTTGACCCCAAATGTCCAACAGTCTACTCATGACCTGACATTACGATCAAGACAGGTAGAATTTTTAAATCCCATCAAAAAGTGATTTTGCTGTGCCACTGTGAAACAAACTTCAGAGGGAGTTCCGAAAATGACACCTGTCATGTTCAGTTAATGTGGGTAATACAAAGGATACGTTGACCATTAGGGGCCAAAATCTGCAAAATAAAGTTATAAGCAAACTTTGGAACAATTCAATGTTTCTATATAGCTTAGTCGTTTTCACATTTTGCCCCAAATTTCAACAGTCCTTTATGACCACCCTTCTGAACATGACAAGTGTCATTACAAAATAGTGGTCGAAAAGTCATTTTGCAGCACAAGTGCAAAGACACATTTTGATCAGGATTTGAAAAGTTCAACTGTCACATTCATGAGGTGGTGAAAAAATGCCTGCTGAAAATTTGGGGTCAAAATATTGGAAATTACCAAATTCTGGCGTGTGTTAAAATATTTCAACATACACTTAAACTTTGCTTTTTTTATATATATTTTTACCCAGATTCTCAACATAGCCCTCTTATGACCCTGCCGCATGAACAGGGAAGAGAAAATCTTGCCCAAATGATGATTTCATGTCACAAGTGTGAAAACACATTTTGGCCAGGATTTGAACAGGATATGTTGTCATGTCCATGAGGTAGTGTGCAGAACTGGCTATGTTGAAAATTTAGGGTCAAAATATTGAAAATCACCAAAGTCACTAAGCGTGCCTTGAAAAATGTCAACATGCGCTCATAACTTTGTTTTTTTAGTATTTTACCCCATTTTCAACATAACCTTCTTATGTCCCCTCCTCATGAACAGCTGTGGAGAAAATGTTCAAATCCTGTCAAGAGATGATTTTCGCAGCAACCGTGGAAATCGCTTTTTAGGATGGATTTGCATAATTTCATCACATTTGTTCATGAGGTGGGGTCCCAAAACCATATTGAAACTTTGGTGACAAAAATATTAAAAATGATAACATTAAGAGGACAAGTTCAAAACCCATTGAAATATACTGAACCACATACCTCATTTCTTTGGTTCTTTGTCCAGCTCTGAAGAGTGAAGATGTGTCTCTGGTCCACAGAGGACTACGACGCTGGATCCCGGTAGGTAAGTAAGGGGTGGGTGGGTTTGGGGTGGCGGGCACTGAGTGGGAGGCGTCAGGTGGGGGAGGGTAATGGCAGCAGTATGCCAGAGGTGGAGTAGATATCAATAGAGGATTTTCTTTTTCATAGGATATATAAAATAAAAAATACTTCAAGGAATGTTTTCTTTTTCAGGTACTGACACTGGGTATTGGGCATTCGAGTGCTGGTGTTATGTTTGACATCACCAGGGTGGGCTCCCCAGTGTCACACAGGGAAAAGGATGGGGTTGGAGGTTCTAGTCAGCACCAGGGAATGGGCACCCTGGTGTCAGAAAATAGTAAGGGTTGGGAGAGGGTTTGGGGTGGTGGCTGCTGAGTGAGAGAGGAGGTGCAGGGGTAATGGCGGTGGAGTGCCAGAGGTGGCAGCAGACATTGATGGATGTTTCTTTTTTTAGAAGGTGTATAAAATAAAAGACCATGAGGGATGTTTTCTCTATGTCAGGTACCAGCGCTGGGGATTGGGCAACGTCAGTATCAGAGTTATGTTGGCAGCACGGGGTGGGCTCCCCAGTGTTGCACAGTGAAAATGGGCGGGAGTAGGAGTTAATAGCTGACACCAGGGATTGGGCACTTCAGTGTCAGAAAATAAAAGGATATGGGGTGGGGTGGGTGCTTAGTGGGAAGGTGGGGCAGGGTAATGGCAGCAGTGTGCTGGTGGCAGCAACAGACATTGATTAGTGGTTTTATTTTTTCAGGCTGTGTAATAATAAAAAGACTATGAGGATGTTTTTCTTTATTTCAGGTAACAACACTGGGGACTAGGCACCCCCAGTGTAGGTGCTATGTTGTTGCAGCACTGGTGAGGGGCTCCTGGCTGATGACTGGTCTGACACTGTCAAGCCCCTTGCAGACTGTCCTTCATTCGACTGACAGTGACACACCTCTTAAAACCTAGTGTCATACTAATGTGTTCATTTTGTGCAAGGAGAGTATGCAAATTCAGTAAAAATAGATTTTACACATTTTTATGCCATTATTTAATCTTTTTATTCTGCAAAACATTGGACATTGTGCCCATTTTCTAAGCACAATGATACCCTCAGGGTGTGCGGTTGGCTATACCAGACCTTCTATTGTATGGGCTATACACCCACACCTTTTAGGAGCTATAAGGCTCTCCGCATGCAGTACTGGGCCTCATTACACTCCTGGTGGTCCAGTCTAGCCCAATACCACCCACCCTGGTGGGTATTATTGCCTACATATTCATTTTCATATCAACAGATTGTGATGTTACAAACAGAGGATAATGCTTTCAGCAGTGGGAAGAACAGAGAAGACATTAAGTCATGACAAAGTTACCATTTTCACACAAATAAAAATGATGGCTTAAGGGGTTGTGGCCAGCAGCCAACAAAAAAGATGCTCCTAGTACAGTTCCCAATTCCTACAACTCTAAGTGATTAAAACTTTACTTTTGCTTATATTAAGCCTAATTCACTACATCAAGGGCTAGTGGGTATCTCTGAGAGTCTACTGGTGCAGTTTGACTTTGATTCCACTATGGGGAGACCTAAACATGATGCCTTGAGGCTGCAGGGAAAGGAAAGTGGCCCTCTTTGTAAGTTAATGCTCCCTGGACATCAATATGAAGTCATGGGCAAGGGGAGCTGATTGCTGGCCAGACTGGCCTATATTGTGCTCACTGCCTGGGGACATAGTGACTATTGTAGACCTCTGGGTAGCAAAGGTTATCCATCCACCCCCACCCACCACAGTTGGGCCAATGAGTAGCTATGAATACCTATACTGGATTGGTTGCAGAAAGAGCAGAGCAATGATTCATGACAGCTACAAAGACCCTGAATGGGCACAGTAGGTCTCCATGGTACTGTACGTGCATGCCCTACACACCCACATGAGGATGCATATAGGGCTTCATGGACTGGACCCTTAGAGTAAATTTATGGAATTATTAAACCTTTGACTAAAATATTGGCCTGTGATTGGCCAAAACCTGGACACATGACCATAAATAGCTGTTGCCTACTGCCCTGCCTTACTTTGACTGTGCACTCCTGTGGCTGCAGAATGGTTGACTTGGCACCGGGCAATAGTCCAAAACTACTGCCGATAAAATTGGCTCATGCGCATCATCAGTTTAAAAACAATATGGTGCTGCTCTCGCTTCTAAAACACTACCAGCTTGCTACAATTTAAAATGTGATCTTCTGTCCCTGGTAGTTTAGCAGCCCACCCCTTCTGTACATGGTAACAACTCGTGCACTTCCCTCTGACTGAAAGTCAATATAGTGACTGGTTTTAACCTTTGTTCATCTCCATTACTGGCTGCTGCGAATCTCACTCATCCTTCCGCTCTGTTCCTGCTCTGTTCTGCTGCTGCTGTAATCAAAATGTTACATGGCTAAGCTGCAAGAAGTAATATAAGTGTGTATGGGAGGTGTATTTGAATCATGCTGTGAGTAATCTGGTATCCCCACTCCCCCTGACTGCAAGACAGGGCCATTTTATCCTTTGCTCACCTGCACTACTACTGCTAACTGAATCTGGCTCATGCCTCTGCTCTCTGCCCTCCTCTCACAATCAACTCTAGTAGCTTTTAGGTGATGGGTCAGGTTGGTATGGTACCAGCCTATGCAGCAAGAAGAAACTGGGGCTGATGTCTGCCTGCAGGCCATATTTTATAACCCACTGCCCTTGCTTGGGCCTGTGGGTGCATGAACAGATGTGCTTTGCAAAGCACCTCTGATCTGTGCCATAACCATTCAGGAGCCCTCTCCCCCACAGAGGTAGAGCTCTTCAGGGATATGCATTTTTTATTTTAATTTCCCACCCAGCCAGCTCATGAAGTGCACCACCAAATTTCAATATCATCGAAGACAGAAAAGGTAACAACCTACCCTTTTCTTGTATTTCTGGTATTTGAAACAATGCCAATCAGTTTATTAGACTCTAAATGGAGACAAGGCACACAAGATTAAGAATAAATAAAAAATTCATCTCAGGCGTGATTTTTAAAATAGTGATTTGTTCACATTGTATAGCAGCAAGAAAAGGGGTGGGGCAGCATAAGCTGGCACAGTTTAATAAAAAACAGATATTGACCGGAGTTGTATTGGGATATAGTGGGAAAATTTTGACCCTTCTAGGTGAACTACTGCCTCCCAATAGTCCTATTGCCCTCAGTCTTTGGCTTCAAGCAATATAAAACTGTCAAGTAATACCGAAGAACAGGTTATGTTTATTGTAAAATAATTTTAGCTATATTTGCTCAAGTGAAAATTGGTGAAAATAAATGACACTAATTGGCCAAAATTGCCTATTTTAAGTGGGCGTGAATTAGGCACTAACTGCAGATCATGAAATTAAATTTATACAACTGCAGCTGATTAACTCCATGTGCTAAATATAACTTGGCGAGAATAAACAGTTCTACAATAGTTCATCCCTCAGGGTCAGTGTTTTCCCATTGTATCTCAGTATAACTCCAGTAAGGACTTGTATATTGTTTTGAGCTGCCTGCTGAAGTTTGGAATTTTCTTGCTACTTTCTGAAGTGGAGACTATTAATTTCGTTTGTTTGCCTGCATAGTTGGCTGGAATAAAATATTAAATTAAACCATACAAACACATGAAGAAGCCAGCAGAAGAAGGCCATCTGGTCTTTGTTGTATGCTAATTACCGACAATGCCCCCTCTTCCCACTCCTCCCATCCTTTCCACCCTCCCACCCATGAACCTTAACTTCCCCCATGTCTATCCCAGCTTCTCTTGTAGCTGCCCACCATTTTCAATGAGACCACCTCTCCAGCAGTGCATTCTAACTGGCCACCACCCTCTCCATGAAGAAGTGCTTCCAGACCTCCTCCTAAACCTACCCCTCCCAACTTTAGATGGTGTCCACTCTTGTTATGGCTGCCACTAAAAAACTTCTTTGAGTTTAGGTCCTACTGTTCCACCCCCGTACCTTTGATGATACCCCTGTCAGCCACTCCATAAATGTATCCTAATTTAGAAAAGTTACTAGCTATTGTTGGCATTAACTGTACAGTCTGTCTATATGCTGCTAAGCTAATTCCTGATGTATGTATCCTGTTGTACTACTTATTGTTCCCACACCACTTCCCCATGACATACCGTGAGACGAGCATTGTTGCTCAGTGTAACTGCTGGTGAAACATTTAAATAAATAAACATTGCACAAAACCATCATATAAATTTAGTCTAAAGTGTGGCCTATGCTGGCCTGACTAAGGCCCCTGTCAGGCATGTGACTCAGATTCTTAGCATATCCAGAATAAACTGTGTCTTTTTCTCATGTCCCAAAGTGACTTTAAGGGGTTATTTCTGAAGCAATATTGTCCTGTGAACTTATTCTTTATAGTGTTTTAAAACTCAGGATGTCAGCTTTAAAGTGATAGAAAGATTATGTCAATAGGTTAAATATATTTTGGCATCTGCAATCACAATCAAATCATTAAAAAGATGCATTGGTTTAAAATACTTATTGAAGAAAAACAGAAGATGGTGTCAGAGAAGTCTAACAGTACCATGTCACCTTCAGCTGGGAGAGTCTCAGGGTCAGGTATTATACAAAGAACTCTACTGCATATAAATTAAATTGACATATAAGATAACAACTACTTGAACAGATGGCTCTTAAATTAAATTATGAGTGTCATAATGTATAAGAATGCAGTTACTAAAAAACAAGCCCGCCCCGGATTAAGGACATACTAAAATAGTCTTAAGACTACAAGAAGCATCTGTGTATATATAACAGACAAAGAGTAAAGTAAAGCTTTCTTAAAAGATCAGTAGTTACACACTGTATGATGTGTAAACTTAACTGGACCCATTACCCAGCTATACTCTCAGCTAGATATTATGCCCCATAAACTTCAAAAGCCTATAGTGTAGTAACAGGACTTTATAAATGATAATATAAATAGAAATTGATGGTATAAGTGTCAAACAAAACTACTTGTCAAGTACCACCAAGGAATTAAGACCATGCTGCCTGATATGTACTGATGCCAATAAATTCTCAGTGTATTATATAACAACTTGATGTACCAAAAACGTCTAAGGAATCTGAATAAGAAATAAAAATTAAATTCTTTCCTCCCCACACACAACATACCCCACCCCACCCACCCACACCCCCATAACGTGGGGGTAACTAATTTAAGGAGATACACACACACACACTCTCTTTCTCTCCCTAATGCACCATCATTCACATCAGTCACTGCAATTGTTATCTAAAGGAATTCAACTTGTCATGAAATCTCAAGTAAAAGGGATCATGTATCCTAATATCTACAGAGTAAAAATGTGACACTATTTAACCTTACTCCTATCTGCACAGTAACATCTTGAAGGATTCTGGATAGACCCACAATGAAATAAAACTTCCACCCTCCCAGGGTAAGGTAACTAGAAGTAAATAAAGTATGTGTATAAGACAAGAGTCTTAACATACCTACATTTCCACAAATCACTACAATATTAACCTAATGTAAATAAGTAAATAGATCTGTCCAGGACCCCATGCAAATGAGATATTGCACCCCAATATGTTCAGAGTTAAAAAATGTGACAGTCTATAATAACACTACTGTATGTACAGTAACAGGCTAGGGAATCTGAATATGACACAATGGAATCAACCCCACTCCAGGTGAAGATAAATAGTAAGAAGGAATTGCTATTCATTATGCATGTGAAGTAACAGTAATAACACACTGTGACTCTGTGTATCTAAATAGAAGCCTACCTCAACGTGACAGCAAGCCCACACTTGCCATATTCACATACCTCCCAAAACCACACACACACACACATTCACACCCATGTGCTGAAGTCCTATAATATGTCAATCCAAAGAAGAAGAGGTCTGTGGATGTTAAATCCTGTAATGTCCCATGAAACCCAAATCTATGTTTCATCCTATCTGCTACCATAATGAGATGTAAATAAGTTTAATTTCAAAAGCTTGTCTCTGTTGTGTGCTTTTGAGATTTTCTTTTGAGACCATTACTGACATATCTGAAATTGAGTGGTCAGGCTAAGAGAGTGTTGCCCACTGATTTTTCAGTCTTCTTCATTATTATGTTTGCTTGCGCGCATGTGCAAGAAACATAGTGCCATCATTCGAGTTTTCAGAGGTGTGTCAGCCCTCTTCCAATTCAGTCAGTGTGTTTGCAGGTGCGGCGCGGTTCTCCAATGCCTGCTGGAGCTGTCTGTGACAGCTCCAAAATGCAGTAATACAGTTGAAAGGGGAGCTGCGGCGGTGAGCGGTGATAAGCTATCACCTGCTCAACGACTACCCTATACACACACACCTGCGCGTACTGCGTGCTGCCTCCCACGCACACTGTATAGGCGACGGGTGCCCAATCCCCGTCGGGTTGTGCTGCACCCCCACCAAACACAGTTCCATATACCACGGTGGGTGCCCACCCAAGCGTGGCTACAGTCGTATAGCTGATGGGGTGCCCAATTCTCCATCGGCTCCACGTCCCCCAACCATGCTGGGGCCCACCCCAGCGTGGCAAGCGTCCAGCGTCATCGTCAAAAAAAAAAAACCTGGAAACTCAAAAACAGTCCTCGTAGTCTCGCTGCCCCCACAACCCGCGCACTCCACCCACTGTACACCCTGCCTCCCCACACACACCCTCTCCCCATACTTACCTCCGAGCTCGGCGCAATGATCTTCTGTGGACCGGGAACACGTCTTTCACACTTTAAAGCCGACGCGAACTGAGGAAATGCTGGTAAGCTGTATAATGGGATAGGTAGGGTTTTTCAACTTTGTTGCATATCTCAGGCATTTTGGGAATTTAGGGCCCCAAATTTTCAACATGGGGTTTTGGGACCCCTCCTCATGAATTATTGCACTCTCATGGCATTATCGGACCCGAAGGGTGATTTTCTTGGTGACTACGTGAAATCACCTTTCAGGACTGAGTAACAAAATGACACTGCCATTGTTCATAAGGTGGGCTCTCAAAAAGCCTATGTTGAAATTTTGGTGGAAAAATTCCTAAAATGACTGTTTTTGACGTGCATTGCGCAGTTCCTATGCACGCCATAAGTTCACAAATTTTCAATATTTTCACTACAGATTTTCAACATTACCATTTTACCACACCTCCTTATGAGCAGTACAGCAGGCATTTTCACATCTTGCCCAAAACGTGTTTGTGCCAATGTAGCGCACAATGGCGCAGTTGCTGTGCGTAAAATCAATGTATAGGACACATTAAGAAAATTACAGTGACACTGTTCATGAGCAGAGGTCTTAAAATGGCTATGTTGGAAATGGTGAAAATTCTAAAAATGACTGTTTTCTGAAGCGTGTGTTTAAGCTGTTCCTCACCTTGGCTAAATGAGTTCGCAATTTTCTATATTTTCACACCAGATTTTCCACATTGCCATTTCATTACACTTCCTTATGAACAGCACAGCTGCCATTTTCACATCGCCTAAAATGTGTTTCTGCACATGTAGCGCACAATGGTGCAATCAGTGTGCAAAAGCAATGTTTGGGACAGATTAAGAAAATCATAGTTACACTGTTCATGAGCAGAGGTCTTAAAATGGCTATGTTGAAAATTGGTGACAAAAGTCCATAAAATGACTGTGTTACAGTCAGCATTGACGAAGTTTCCACGCACCCTCGTAAGTTCATGAATTTATAATATTCTCAGTCCAGAGTTTCACCAGTGGTATTTTCCATACTTCCTTATGAACAGTACAGCTGTCATTTTTCACATGGCCGAAATGTGTTTTCACACTTTCAGCGAGAGATGCGTAGTCGCTGTGGGAAATCATTGTTGGGGACAGATAAAGAAAATCACAGTGACACTGTTAATGATCAGAGGTTCCAAAATGCCTGAGTTGACAATCTGCTGTAAAAATATCCAAACTAATTACATTAAGTTAACGTTGCACAGTTTCTATGCACGCCTGACTTCACCAGTTTTTAAATATTTTTACTGCAGATTTGCAACACTGCCATTTTTCCACCTCCCCATGAACAGTATAGCTGTCATTTTCAAACCCTTTTGGAATGTGTTTTGCACCTGTGGTGTTAAATGCCATAGTCACTGTGCATAAGCAACTTTTCGGCTAACATACGATATTGCCACTGTTCATGAGGGTGGAGGTCTCAAAAAAACATGTTGAAAATTTGGAGTGAAAATACCAACGAATGCCTGAGGTGTTAGGGTTTCCACCATAATGCCCCACCCTGTAGAGAATGACAGGCATCAGCGGTGTGACTTGGGATTCTTGCCTGTAATGCTCATACCATGCCACACCCCTGCCGCCAGTGAGAGGCATCGAGGTATGCCTTGGACTCTTGACCCCAAAGTTCACCCCATTCTCCTATACTGCACCCATATCACCATATTTTCTGATGGAATGGGAGTGCATAAGAACCAAAGACCCCAAGGCACACCCGTGACACTTGTCAGTGTCTGCAGGTAAGGTGTGGTGAAATGGCATGGCTGTTATGCCTGATGACCCAAAGGCACACCCCAATGCCTGTCACTCTCTGCAGGGTGGTGGGGTTGGCTTCAGTTCAATACTTCACTGCCATTCCTATTATGCAGCTCTGTAACTTCTACACTACCAATGCCAATGCCAGCAAGCAAACATTCAGCATTGACAAATGCTTGTTTTAATAGTATGTCTGTGCGAGTTCATCCTAGTGTGGAGCTGTTGGGTTGTCTCCAACATAACCTGTTTGTGGACATTTGTAGACTATTTGGCACCCTGGTCAGAGACAGATACTTCCCACTCCTTCCCATCCAAAACACACAATTGTTTTGAGTTACCTGTAACTTACTTACTTTTGAAGATGATGGACAAGTCAAACTCTATACCATTGAAAAATAACTTAGTGGCTGAACAGGACACAGACATTGATGGTTATGCGATCTTGCAGAGAACGGAAGAAGCAGGTCTGACAGCAAACCACATTCCTTATTCTAGAAGCTCTTTCCTAGAGAACAGGTGAGTGGCTTGTGGGAAAGGTGCTAATTGTCTAATTGTGGGTGGTCTTAAGTACTTTTGGGTGCTAACCTGTCGAGAGCTTCCATTTCAGTTGTAATCCAGACCGCACACAAAACATTACAAAGGATGCAATGATTGATTCCTCTTTACCTTGCATGCAGCAAAGGGACACTTTAAATGCTCATGGACAAAAGCTGGGGATGGGGCTAGAGGCTCTCTACATCCATAGGTTCTAGCACCTATGGTTGCAATGTCTCTTTAAACCATTTCCATCATCTGTGTACTTTCAAATTGTTTTCTTCTGTTCCTGAGCACCAGTATTATAAATGTAGCAAATAATGTAGGTAATTGACAAGTTGACATTTTCTCAGAGACATCAGATTTTAAGCCTGCTTGTTTGTCATTGATAGTATTACCTGCAGAATTTGGTTTTCACTCACAATAGGCACTGGAGGATGGCCCATCAACTACAGGACTTATATATATGTAACCCCACAAAAAATTGGGGAGGGCTTACCTTGAGTATTCTCTGGGCTCCTCTAATGCCCATTGCCTGGTAGACATCCAGACAGAGAAAACAAATCCATGTACAGTGATGTTCTGATGCTGTCCCACATGAGTGTGCAGGCTATGCTGCACACTGTCTTTTAAAGCGTTTCAGCCTGTGCATAGTGTCCGTGGCCTGTGCTGGGTCCTACTGAAATGGAGCTCATGACCAGCCAGGCAAAACCCTGAGAGTCTCCATTCTGTGGTTGCTAATAAAGCAGAGGAGTAGTTCCACCACATGTAAATATTTATTTTTAACTCTATAATGTTGCTAAATAAATAAGTTGTTTCTATTGCTATGTATTCCTTCTGCATAGGAGCCACCATGTTTGGTCCAGGACTTTCCTATTTGGACCAAATGGAACCATGGTGTCCTCAGGGTCCTTATTACAGTGCCTTGTGGGTGAAACTGTGAACTTTTCTAGTTGGCACCTAAATTAACCAATGAGAGCTCTCATACTGTGATTGACAGTGCAGGCAGCCAATTGGAATACAGAGATCGGTATTCAGTTGGACTGTTGTTTGCACAGAGTTCAGTTGTGTTCAGCTTGAGCCACCAAGAAGGAGCTTCTGTGCAGTGAGCTGTGGAAAGTGCAGGGAAGGGCATGACTTGCCTTCCTGCTTAACTTTACAGTATTTCAGACTGCCCAAAATCAGAAGAGAAGAACTAGAAGTACCTTTGCAGCAGTTGGAAAGCTAGAACTGCTTGAGACACTGAGAAGTAAGGAGCTTGTTGAGTGAGCAGAGTGAAGTGTGCAGGGAATGGCCTGACTTGCCTTCCTGGGATAGACTGTGACTCCTGAGGGGCGATCAGACTAAAGACTGCCTAAAAGCAGAAAGTGGGTTCCTCAGCCATGAATGCTGATCCAGAAAGGTTTTCCACCAGAGGAAAATACCCTTGCTAAACCATCCCAAAGTGGAACTGACTGCTGTAAGAAATACTCCAGGGACTCCTGATTAAAGTGGAGCCTGGTTCTATGAGAATTGTGTCTTGCCAAGTGCCAAGAGGGTAGAGACCACCATGGGTTTTCTTCAGCAACTGCAATAAAGACTGCAAGTACCCAAAGAGCAAGTTAAACTGTTCACTACTTTAAGTTTCCAGTGCTGGGTCTATGCCATCCATAGCCCAAAAGACTGTTCCTGCATCAGCCTAATCATGCTGGTGAGAGACCAGCCTTGGGAAGTCATCACGAAAAACAAATTGCAGGTTGCTGCCACCTGCAGGAAAGGTCGTAAAGTGGAGTTTGTCATGTCAGCCCTGGTCCCCAATAGAATCCTGGAAAGCCAGAAGGTCCATGATGTCACCAACCAATCATCCATCTCTCTGGATGCAGTGAGTACAACCAGGTTAGCCCCTGCAACCATTAAATAAATGCAGTGGCCATCTGATTTGCTCAATAAGTTTTGTTTAGTTCTAATTGTGACTATAGGCCATCCGCCAGGATTTACAAATGCTCTGTGATTTGCAAGTGTTTCACCTGTTTAATAACCACCTTTCTTCCATCAAGGGCCCCAACCAGCTGCAACACTGGCCTACCACAGCAATGCTTCAGGCCTGCTCCCAACTCCATACTGGGTACCAGCAGCTAGATAAACGGATAAATTCAGAGACTAAGTTGGGGAATAACAACTATTATCTGTTCAAATACAGTATCACAATAATCATTTGCCTAAATTCTCATCTCTTCCTTGTTCAAGTCCCTTTAATAAATCTGATTTGCTGTTTAAGGTTAACCTGGCCCATGAGCATATTATTATCTTGTCTGCCTTTACTGAACTACTTAAAAGTAACCATAAAGTGTATGGTTTCATTACAGGGGACACAGGGTATACACCAGACCAGACCCTGTTGGTAAGTGTGGTACACTTGAGCGTATCATTAATGCTCTTGAGCAATTATACATTGACGGTCATATACTGTGACCGTAAAACTTTGTATGAAGAGCTACTAGCGGGACTGTGGGTACATATAGCTTTCCAGAGGGCTGTATTGGACTAGGTTATAACCCATTAAATCATTACTGTGGTGGAGGCACCAATACTATAATTACACTGTTGGCAGGAGGCCACAGTACTTGTTAATTTCAAACCTAGGCCCCTTAACCTGCAGTTGGGGAAGCAGGGAGGTAGTAGCCCTTAGTATAATGGTGCCAGGGTTACATATAGACCACAAACAGCACCGTGAAGGCTGACCAACAAATCAATTGAGAAATGATTACAGCCTGTATTAGAAAGGATGTGCTATTAATGGGTGATTTCAACTACCCAGGTATTCACCAGGTCAATGAAACTGAAAAAAAACAAACAAATTGGAGCCAGCACTTGTAAACATACAGAACTAATAGAAAATAACATGCAGCAACCTGTAACTGACACCAAGCAAAATCATATAACAGATCTAGTAATTATAAATACATCTGATCTGGTAGGAAACTGCAGGGTGGGAACACCATCCTTGAAGATCATAACAAAATAATGTTCTCTATTAATGTTATAAAATAAAAAATAGAGTAATGATGTCATAGTTAAATTTTAGTAAAGCAAATTTTGCAAAGATAAAGCAAATTCTAAAGCACTTAGACTGAAAGGAAGAAATTATAAACACAAATGCAAATGATTCTTGGCTTTTGTTTAAGAACAAACAAGAACAACTACACCCCAAATACCAATCATATAATAAGAAAGGCAAAAAAAAAAAAACACCATGGTACACAAATAAGATTAAGAAATTGACAAAAAGAGGTATAATACATTTAAAAAGAAAGCTGAACCCCATGATTAAAACTACAGAAGGATACAAAATTCTCAAAAGCATTGAAAGAGAAATTAAAAGGAAATGTAAACTCACAACAAATAAAACTTACAGCTGACAATTTTTGAATACCATATATCACCTCAATACAAAAGATTCTGCACAAGTGGACCCAATCCAGTATGGAGACACTCTAACAACTGATGAGAAGCAAATGGAGGTAAAATGAAAATGAGATATTGGGTGGGATATTCAGAAATGCACCAGAGGCAGGTACAAGAGCAGTGCAGCACACATCTAGTGCGCCATGGTGCACTGAATGCAATATTCAAGAGTTGCGCATGATGGCATGCACCAGCGCAACTACGGCTGAATATCACAGGGATGCACTGTAAGCGCAACCAGGGCTGTGCCAGGGAGCAAGCCAACATATGCAATAGTGCAACCAGGGATGCGCATGGGGTAGAGGGGCACGCAGAACACAGAGAGACTGGCAAGAGGAACAGCAAGGAGCAAACCACTTGGCAGAAGTCCCGCCACCCGGGTGAAGAGGGTGCCAGGAGTGCGGCATGGCAAGCACACAATGGAACACTGCCCAGTGTGCATGGGGAAGCAGCAGGCCCCGCCTCGTGCACCACAGTGGTGCACGAGGCAGGGTGGCACCAATGGCCACAGCATCCTCTCTGCAGCAGCAATGCACCTGCAGTGTGGCAGTGGTAACCCAAGATCTTTCATAGGAGCCAGGTGTTCACAGCAGGGCATTGGCCACCTAGGACAAAGGAGGGTTCATGGTATGAGTGCATGTCTGGAACACTGTAGCCCACCCACCATGCATGAGCGGACAGCGGTGACATGCACCCTGGGATGGCACCCAGCCACTTGCAGTGTGTGCACCCACACTTGCCGCCAACTCAGCAAACCACAGCCATGCAAAACACTGCACACCAATACCACCCATGTTCCCCATGCCATCACCGTGGCAGGCAGGCGACATGGAAAAGTAGCCAGATGGCAGTGGCAGAGCTGGGATCCGTTGCACCCAAAGCTCTCCTGTGGCAGCCACACACTTGTGCGATAGCCACAGCATGGTGCAATGGTCACCACAGGCAGTACGCAGCTGCAATGGCCATGTGCACAGGGGCTGTGGCCCACCCCACCCCCGCTGCCCACCCTGCCCAACATTGTAGCATGAAACAGTGCCTACCTGCATGCAGCAGTGCACCTTGCACGGTCCAGCACCACCACCCACGCAGTCTGCAGCCTGTGCCTGAGCCTCTGTGGTGACCGCCCTGGCCCACCCTCAGTGCTAGCCAGTCAGGATCTCCTTCTGTCCTCTGGGCCTAGGAAGGGAACATGGAGAAAGACACATCAGTACCTGGCAACACCACATGCCCCCCCTCCCAGCACAAGCGTGCTCTAGGCCAAGCGCAGCAGCAGCACAGTGGCACAGTGCACCCATGCTGCGCACTGGCCAACAGAACGCACAGCCCCAGCCCCCAGCAGCATGGCATGCCACCCTGCTGGCCTCACAGAACACTGGTTGGGCACAGACATGGGTGAAGCACACTTACCTGGCCGTGGCACGGCACCCCTCCAGACACATGTCTGCAGTGCCTGGAACCTCTCTGGGTCCCTCCGCTGCACATCCCCATAGCAGTGTTGGCATTGCTCGCTGGTGCACTGTACACCTGTGGCCTCCTCCAGCCCATTAGCAACCTCCTGCCACACCTCAGTCCGTGGCCTATTTAGGGACACCAGCCAAATAGGCTGCCTGCATGTGGTGTCACTAGAGCCACAAGGTTGATCAGTTCAACCTGTGTCCAGTTAGGTGCCCTGGCACTGCTGCGGCACAGCATGGCTCTATCACAGTCAAGATTCAAAATGGTGCCCAGTAGTGCACAAGCCACATTTACTGGGGATGCGCACCTTTACATGAAATGTGCTGCCACCACCAATCGTGCAGTCACAGAGATGCGCGATATGGGCAATGCCACACTGGCACATGCTGCAGTGCTCCCTGAGGGTCACAGGGCAACCGTGGGGTCAAGGGTAGACATGCGCACCGTGGCACAACTGAGCTATTGGTCCCGATATGCGTGGTGCACAATAGGGGTGTGGTCACCACGGTTCAAGGACCAATGGTGCCCATGTGCCATGGGACCCATAGTGCAGGAGTGCCATTAGCCCGATGGTGCAAGAGTGCCAACAGCCCTATGGTGCCCAGGCACAATACACCATACAGTGCACAAGTGCCACATGTCCAATTGCAGCTGAGCACTGTAATGCGTATTGCGCGGTGTGCGTAGCTGCGCTGGTGGTGTAGGCACCGCAGTGCGTGCATGCATACTACCGGCCTACTGTGCATGTCACAGAGTTGCACCGCAGCATCGAGCATGCGCAGTCCATTGCTCCATGTGCAATAACGTGATATTCAGCGGCATATGCATATTAGCTAATCAGCCTATCCATGGTGCATGGAGGCATTTGCATCTCATTACAGTTGTGCATCCCTCATTTACATGCAATGTGCTATAAAGATGCCCGAGGACTGCACAGGACATGGACCGGTATTGCATCCTTCAGAGGTAGATGCAAGCGCTGCCGGGTGACAGGACAGTAGATTGGGAGGATGGTGTGGGTGGTAGCTGTCAATCACCACATGTCCATTCTCACAGGACAAAGCATGTTGGAACCTGATGAAGCTGAGGAGCGTGGGCCTGCATGGAAGCATAGGCCCAACTTCATGAGAGCAGAGGCCAATGCTCTTTTCGAGGTGTACCTCGACCAGGAAACTCTACTGAGTGGCTCAACAGGCACCCCACAGGCCAGGTCCACAGCATGGAAGGGTGTGGCCAGAGCTGTGAATCAGCAGGGGCATCCATCAAAGGTCTGTGCAGGAGTGCAAGAAGAAGGTCGGCACAGACCAGAGTCAGATTAAGGAGAAGGTGGCAGCCATCCGGGCCGCACATGCTGCCACAGGCGATGGACAACCCAACATGCCACAGCTGACACGCGGGAGGAGCTGGTGGTGGCTAAAATGAGGCACAATGCCATTGAAGGGTGCCGGTGGTGGCTTCCAGACAGGAGGCAGCCCATCACTGCATGGTAGGAACGGCAGCGCCTGGCCAGGAGAGAAGGGGGCAGGGGTGTGTGCCAGCAGCACTAATGCAACTGTATTCCCTTACAGCTCTGGAGCACCTGCATGCAGTGGCTGGGGTGTCCACCTTGGGGGCAGTCCTGGACCCAGAGGACCATCCTTCCACCTCCACTGGTATTTGGGGCCAGATCGCTTGCAGCTCAACACCGCTGTCCATCTGGATGCCTGTGGCATGGTTGCAGATGAGACCCTGGCTGTGTTTCAGCATGATGCTTGCCATGGCATACAGTATGCCAAGACACAGATCGGGGCAGGGTCCAGGACCGATGACAAAGAGACCATCATCCTGGATAGTGGTGTTCGCCATTGAGGGGTGGCACCAAACCACTCATCCACCGGCAGCGCAGATGGTGCCCTGGTGGAGTGTGTCCACCCCGGCCACTGCCCCGGTGTCACCGTGTGCGTCCAGCAATGCAGCACCAGCTGCTGGTGGTGGCAGTGGTGGTGCACCTGCACCAGTGCTGCTCAGTCCACAGTGGCTGAAGGGGCAGCAGCGGCAGTTGGACAGGGTCAAGAGAGGCAGGGTGCAGCACCAGTCGACGGTGCACCATTGAACAAGCAGCCTCAAGAGGGCCCCACTGTGCAGTGCCCATCTGCATGGGGGCTGGACTGCAGAGTCGAATGCCACCCGTGTGTTGGCACATTGTTCATACGCCCCAGGGTGCCAACCTCTTGGCCGAAGCAGACCTGTCTGCTACAGTCCTCCGGTGGAGCAGCAGATGCTGGTTGCAGCAGGGTGCTTGCACTCCTCACAGAGCTGCACCAGACTGCAGAGCGGCATGACAGGGACTTTGAACAGCTCCTGTCTGAGAACACATGAATGCGGGAGGACACGACCGCAGCCATGGATCGTCTTACCACTGCAGTCACGGCCAGTCTAGCGCCACTGTCCACCTTGGTGCATGACTGTCTGCTGCTGACCTCGAGGTGCATTCTCCATCCCTCGGTCACGGCGTCGACGACCCCCTCGTGTCGATGCCGGGATCTGCTGTGGGCATCCAGGCACACCTGGAGTGGCATGTTCGGGAGCCTGCAGACTCCTCGCGAGGACCTGGTCGTGTTCCCACAGTAACACCTCTGGGGACCGTCCACAGACACCCCGTGGCCATTGCACAGCCTGTGTCTTCTGGGCAGTCTCAGCAGGACCGTCCCATGTATCTGCAGTGGCTGTGCGACCGTGCAGCCATCCTGAACCACCCACCACCCTGTCTGCTGTCTGCTGCTGCCCTGTGTGCACATTGGTGTGACATGTGCATGTGCATTCCAGGGACGTGGCATCCATGGTTGTCGCTGCACACTGGCCATGTGCACACCTGCCCGGACTCTTGGCACTGTGGCATGTGCATGATGATGCCAGCAGAGCACCGAATGCTACTGTGCACCGGTGCTCAGTGTCTGACACGCCTGGTGTCTGCCTCTGGGTGTGGACATGCTGGTGCCTGTGTGCCTGTGCATGTGTGCGGGGTGTGTGTAGATGGGATGTGCAGTGCTGTGCTGTGTGCTTCCATGGGGTCTGATCACACCCCTCAACACTCCCTCCAGCCGTTCCTGTCACAGGGCCCACCCATGCATGTCTGTATGCTGTGCCATTGTCCCCAGGATGTGCATGTGGACATGTTCACCTACCGCATGCACTGTGGTGCTCCTCTGCAATTGTGTCCTGGTACCACTGGCCCATCCTGTACAGCCGGGTTCCCTTCATCTGGGGGCTGCCCACCACCACCGGCTCGGCGTCCGCGTTGTCCCCACTGCTGTTCCCTCCTCAACCTCGACAGCTATCCCATGGTCTGTGGCCATGCATGTAGTATACAACAGGCCAGAACAGGCCACAGGCCTTTGAGAGGGCTGTACTGTGGGCACCACCAGACCTGTGCAGGCAATGGAACTGTGCCTTCAGCAGCCCAAACACATGCTTGATGATGTTCCATGTACTGGCATGTGCCTCACTGTAGTGCTCCCACATGGGGTTGATGGGTGCCAGTATAGGGTAAGCAGCCAGGGCTGGAGTGGGTAGCCACTGTCACCTGTGTGTAGAGAAGAGTGGTTAGCATGGTGTACTGTGTTGCTGCACCCCCAGCCTTCCCTGCTGCACCCTGTGGTGCCCCTGCCCAAGCATCCCGCACACCATGCCCTGATGTGCAGGCTGCCCAGTTCCACCTCATGCACCTACACTAGGTGGCCGGTGGAGATGCCCCACTCTCAAACCTGTGGCACAGTGCCGACCAGTGCCAGATGAAGGCATCATGTGCTCTGCCAGGGTGTGTGGCACAGACATTGATTATGCACCCCATGGCATTGCACACCACCTGCTACCCCCTCTGGGCCAGGTGGTGTGCGGATGCCAACATGGGTGCAGTTGATGACCCCTAGCATGCCAGGCATATGTGCCACCCTGTGGAACTCCTGCATGTTCGCTGTATGCTCTGCCTGTGTGCTAGGGAAATGAATGTATTCCACAGCATGTGGCAGCAGTGTGTTGAGGAACTGTGTGAGGAGCCGTGATGCAGCCAACTGGGTTTTTTGTTTGTTTTTATTTAGTTATTTAACCAGGTATAGCACGCTAAGCTGAAAGCTTTTTACAGGAGTGACCTGGGAGCACAAGGAGGTTACGTGACTTGCTCAGGGTCACACAGTATGCAAGTGGAAGCTGTGGGATTCAAACCCAGGTCTGGTCTGCTGGATATCACCAAATTTTCAGCTCAGAGCCTTAGACCACTGCGCTATACTGCCTCCATGCATGGGTTATGCCTGTGGTGTTCCCTGTTGGTCTCTGGAAGGTACCTGTGGTGAGCAGGCACATGAAAGCCATGACTTTTGTCTCCACCAACAGGCGTGGCTCCATCTTGTGGGTGCCTGCATCTCCTCACTGCACAGCTCACAGAGCTGCCTCAGAATGCCCAGTTCGTTGGTACCGGCCCATGATCTCTGTATCACTGAACTATTAGAAGGTGGTGCTGGCACAGTACCACCTGTTCCAAATGTACCACCAATGGATCCTTCCACGGCTGTGCCGCTCTGGCTCCTGCTTCCTCACAACCCTTATTACCACCTCCATCTGGAGGATGGCACTGGCCATGACCTCAGATGTCCTGCCCCCTGGCAGCTATACCCCAGGCACCCCGGCTGTGTGCTGGTGTGCTCTCGCTGTGTGCACAGCTGTATTTGGGATCCCAGCTGGCAGCCTGTGGGCTGTGGCCTCCACCTCCCACCTGTCTGAGCACCTGTGCTGCCCCCTCTGTGTGGAGTGTCACAAGCACACGCTCTGGCAGTTGCCTCCGCACCTGTCTCACACACGCTCACACACACATGCAGACATAGTCACTGTCACACACTTACTGTCTCACTCTGTTCCACTCCCTGATTGCCTCTGTCTCTGTTTTGCACCCTCCTGCTGTCCAGCCTGCCCCTCTAGCTTCCTCTGTACTGCTCTCCTGTAGTGCACGCTCCATCCCTGCTTGCTCCCTCTTTTATAGGCTCAAGTTTGCTCCACACAATTCCCATTTGCTGAGTGCTTGTGCCATTTGTCTACTATTGAATATTACACTGTGCGGCTTATTCCTTGGCTATACCCCCTGACTTGCATGCATGTGCATTACCATTACCAGATTAGCGCGCCAGATTAGCTGTGCAGTTGCTGCCACTGAATATCACTCTCCTGGTGCACTGTCACAGTTGCACTGGTGCAACCCTGTTGCTCATTGCTAACTGCTTTGAATATCCCACCCATTGTATCTCAGCCGGGTGATCCTGGGGAAACATACATTGTAAAAATGGGTAAAAGCAGGACCCCACTAAAATTAAGTATTGTATCTCAGCTGGGCTATCCTGGGTAAACACACTATGAACATTGGGTAAAAGCAGGACCCGCTGAAAACAAGATATTACATCTCAGCTGGGCTATCCTGGGTAAATTAATTGCAAAAAAATGTAATACCTACTTCACTAGTGTTTTGCATCAAAAGAATGCTCCAGTAAAATAACATCACTCAACCCAAAACCAACACAAAAACAAAACCGTATACATTTTGAAGAGGCAATTTATGCCCAGCCGAGTGGCGCTGAGGGCCGAGTGCTGCTGCATTACCTCGCTACACTGGTGACCCATGTTCGGAATGAGCACGGGCCTTTGGGAGTCGGCAGGGGAGGAAAGGATTGAGCATCCAATGGACTGCTCTCCTTCTTCGGGGAGGGTTGCTAGTGGTTGGCGCTTGCTCACTGTCTGGCGGAGGCTGGAGGACAGGGTGGCATACCACAAGCTGGGAGGAGTCAGGCCAGACACCTGGAGGAAGTGCACGCAGAAGCGTGCCACTCCTCGCTGGCAACATTGCATGGTCCGGACTCCTGGGGGAAAACTGGAGGAAAATAAACTGCCATGCAGGATGGTGGAGGTGCCTGCAGGCTCCTGTCCCTGGCTAGCCACAGCACTGGCCAACCATATCAACGGGACTTCAGTGGGAGTTAGACCCCACTGACCCCACTGGGGCAAGCCCTGGGGTCAGGTCAGCATCGGGCTGGTGGACGCTGGGGATGGGGCTAGGGATGCCCTCCTGAGAGATAGCTGGCAGTGGGAGAGAAAATAATAACTAAATAAAAAGAAGAGGCAATTTATAGTAAATTAAAGATAATACAGAATACTAAATACTACATCAGCAGGCCTGGATGATCTACAAATGAATTTCCTTATACCAGTAGCAAATGAAATTCTAGATCCCTTGACAGAGATTTTAATAAATCACTAGAAAGCAGTGAGGTGCAAAAGATTGGAGAACAGCTACTGTTATCCCAACACATGTGTAAAAAGGAAACAAGAAACTAGACTTCAAACTACAGACCAATCAGTCTAATATCCCCAGTGGGAAAAATAATGGAATCAGTAATAAATGATTTATTAGCAGAATTCATAAATACCAAAAATCTTAATGTTGCCTGTCAGCATGGTTCTAGAAAAAATCTGTCATTGTAACTAACCCTTGTTTTACAAACCTGTGAGTAAAGCATCTGATTCTGCATTCAGCATTTGACACCATTCCACATGACGATATCACAGATACTATGTCAAAATAGGGCGCAGACCACCACATAATCTTCTGGGTTAAAATTGACTTGAAGCTAGAACACAGAAAGTCAGACTCAAAGGTTATCTCTCAGATGAATCTCGTGCTACTAAGTGGGGTCCCACAGGGTTAGTTTGGGCCTCCTCCACTTAAACATTTTTACATGTGACACATCAGAAGGATTGGTAGGTTGGTTTCAAAGATGTGCTAATGATCCCAAGCTGAATCTGAATACTCCATTAACAGAATCTATGGATGGTGGAGGTAGTAACAACAACAAAAATGGAAAGGGACCTGGGTGTAATCCTATCAGATGACCTTAAGGTTGGCAAGCAATGTGAGGAGGCAGTAGGGAGGGCTGGGGGATACTTGGATGTGTAGGGAGAGGCATCACCAGCAGAAAACAGGAAGTTGTTATCCCTCTGTAAGGACAGTTGGTGAGACCCCATCTGAGTACTGTGTCCAGTTCTGGAGACCCCATCTCTGCATGGATATAGACAGGATGGAGGCAGTCCAGAGGAGGACAACTAAAATGGTGCAGGGTCTGCAAGAGAAGCCATATGAGGAGACAGTAAAGGAGCTTAATATGTATACCCTTGAGGAAAGGCAGGAGAAGGGGAATGTCATAGAAACTTTTAAGTACCTCAGTGGAGTCAACAAAGTCCAAGAGGGTAGCATCTTTCAGAAAAGAGATGTGCAAGAACAAGGGGACACAATTTGAAGATGAGGGGAGCGGCTCCAGAGGCAATGTGAGGAAGTTTTTTCACAGAGAGGTGGTGAACACATGGAACAGCCTCTCCTGAGGGTGTAGGGTCTAAAACTGTGGGAGAACTGAAGAATGCATGGGACAGACATAAGGCAATTCTTGTGGTGGGTAGGAAGATATAGGCTGTTGGTTAACTAGAATCTGCAGCTTATCCTGTAGGTAGGGAAATGGGCAGACTAGGTGGGCCAACACTCCTTATCTGCCATCAAAGTCTATGTTTCTGTGTTTCTGTGAAAGCAATTTGGGAATAACCATGACTGAAGCTTTTCTTTCACTAAGCATTGTGCAGCTATTAATAAAAAGTTGGACAACTCATCCGGTTGCATTAAGCATTATTTTGCCCTGTGGAATAAAAATGTAATATTACCCCAATACAGAAGTCTGGTTAGGCCTCACACAGATTATCAGAAAATTCACAGTACCAGCTACACCATAAAAAATTAAAGTTCCTTTCAAGCTTTATTTTCACTTTGCAACTCAGCATGATGTTCCCACATAGTACCCAACATTTCACCCAACATGTTGGGTTTCCCTCGAGGGTATCAGCACTGAAATGTTTCAAAAATACACTATTAATACTTCATAACACTATTGTAATCATATTCCTGTAAACACTTCTGTATATATTCCTCTACACAGGTGCCATCCTTTTCCTAATGTACACCATTTCAGTTACAGCTGTTAATAAAATAAAATAAAAACTTTCAAAACAAAACAAAAAAAAAATTATGTTTGTTCTTAGTTACACATTCCTGGTTAAGGGACATAGTCACGTGGTATGGTTTTCTTACTTAAGCATTAATATCACTGTTCATAATTACAACCAATGTATTAGAATGCTATAATAACTGGTTTCCCCTTTTTCCCCATGGGGAACAACGTGACATAATTTGCCATTATAAAGTGTTTATAACAGCAAACATGCACATGGTTTCCCCTTGCTCTGTCTTTGCATGCCACAACTCCACCGCTCCTGTCACTCCACCTCTTCCATTTTCCCAAAACAGCATTGCCACAAGAGCTCGGTGGTAAGTTATTTTAATTCAACACTAGTCATGTCAGAACCTTAGCAAAAAATTTTTTAAATGCAGCAGATTGAGTTTGGCACTGGACTAAACCAAAGATGAACTGCAGCTGCTCCTGCCTGCTCACATGCTTCCATTTGCCCAAAACAGCACATACAAGAGCTTGGTGGTAAGTTATTTTTAAGTTATTTTGCACTAGTCACTTCAGAAACTTGGCCAAAAAATAAAAATTTAAAATGCAGCACATCAATTTTGGCACCAGACTAAAACAAAACCAAACTCTGGCCACACTGGAGCATCTTTATTTTATATCATTGCTGAGGGTGAAAAGGGGAACCATCAATGTTATAAAATAAAATATGGGGTATTGTGTTTAAACTCAAAGCCACACATTATCTCGGGGTTAGATGTTAACATAAACCCCCCTTGAGCTTCGGCTTTCTCCTGGGGGTTTATGAATATCTAACCCCTCGGTGTGTAAACTTCTTGTTACACACCACCTCTATACCTTTATTCTGTATATTACTACTACAGAAATGTAAACACAAAAACCTCCTCACAGCCCATTATGTTTGTTAGATTAAAAAATAAAAGCATATAGGTACTCACAATTATATTACATGTTTTCATTCCCAAAACAAATATTTTCTCTAATCCCATATCTATGGGTCATATAAATTATAATTATGATCTTGGCAGCTTTTAATATACCTTGTCTGAGATACAGTACTGTTGTTGTTTATAAAGGGTTTTCCTTTTCTTAAGTATATGTTGTTCTGTGAAGAGATAACGAGCATTTTCACATGACCTCTATTTTATCATAGTGCTACACGTTTTCTGTATTTCAAATCTGCTTAGATAGCATACATTTGTGAAATACTTTTTATTTTCTTAGTTATATGCTGTTCTGAAGAGAAATAAAAATGTTTTCATCTATGACTTGTGTGTTTTTTATGTCTGTACTACACATTTTCTTATAGTCTTTAAACTGCTTTAGATGGCATACCTCAAAATTCAGTGCATATCACTTTAAATACCTATAGGATTTTCACTTTAGTTTGATTCTTGTTCCGTCTTAGTTGTACTTGCCTGCAAACAACATCAGTTTGTCAGTGTTTATAAACTATAGTAATTATGTGCAGGCTAAGTGTGGGCAGCAAGCTGGACTATGAAATTCCTGATTCTTACCCTTTATGGGTCCGTGATGATTTCGGCAGCAGTTCTGACTGAACTGCTCTGGACTCATACAGATTATGCCTCACTTTTTGGTCACCATATTTAAACAAATTCTTGTCAGATCCACCACGGCTGCATAATGAAGTTTGTGAGGTAGTGTGGAATTGTTAAGGAGACATGCAGAA
Organism: Neoceratodus forsteri; assembly: GCA_016271365.2. Lineage (NCBI taxonomy): Eukaryota > Metazoa > Chordata > Ceratodontiformes > Ceratodontidae > Neoceratodus > Neoceratodus forsteri. The sequence goes on from CM057449.1 coordinate 691,110,402, forward strand.
ACAACACAATGATTTTTAACTAGTAAGATTTGTTTCGCTGTATTCTAGGGAAGGCACTGTCCTTAGTGTGAACTCCTTTCTCCTCTCAGCACTTTCGTTAATCATTTTTTGTTGTATCCTCTTATAAAGTTATTTGGGAAAGGTACATGGTTGAATGTATTTGCATCTTATAAGTAAGGAAGCGAAAATAATAAAATAAAATTATCTTACCCCAGGAGGTTATGGTGCTATTTTTTCTAGAAATCAGTGTAAAAGCAATAAATCAGCTTCACAGAGCATCATCCTGCTGATAGATGTAGAGGTAAGGGAAAGCAGGTTGTTGGATGAGCTCCGTAGGATGTTTGCACTGAAAAGTTACCAATGAGGGGTTGATAGTGTTAATTTAATAAAATAAATATTCCTCTAAATATGGGATGATCATCAGCTATCAGTGAAAAAACATGATGAGTAAAGCGAGTAGTGTGGCAGTGCAAAAGGATATAAACGGAGAATTCAGAGTGGCAGTGCTACCTTTAATATCCAATAATTAAGGCAAAGCAGTACACAAGGACACACTGAGTAATGCTGATTATACAGAATAATACAGCACAGACAACCTTGATCACAGTAAAACTGAAAATTGTTAGCATCACTGACTTGAACTAGAGAGCAGATGGCTTTGATCTCCATAAAACAGAAAATATTTAGCCATGTCTGTTTGAAATGTGTGCTACCTAGCAGACAGAAAAATAAGCACGAAAATGCAGGGCACAACTGGTTAATTGCACTGTACTAAGAGCTAGATTTATTAGCCTAGTAAGAAAAGATAAGCTGCAAATGTAATGCCACTGCACAAAGAGAAGACAGACCAGAAACTGATGTGACCATAAAAATCCTATGTTGCTTGTAAGACATAGAATGACAACACAATAATGAGTGGCTATAAAATGCATGGATCATAAGGGAGCTCACTCTGGGTCACTGTACTACACATTTTCACAGCTAGGAAAAATGTTAAATCAGGCCATTAATTTGCACAACAGCTGTTGTGGGATGTAAATCACAATCTCCTAGTTCCCTATAGCTGTTTTTAACCAACAGACTACCATAAATAGCATGCTTTCAATAGATAAATGCTGTTTCTGATTAAGACTGGGAGGAGTCATGAGAATAACCTCTTTGGGTGTTTAATACATAGCTACAGAAAACATTGTACATTTTATAACCACTCATTGCTATATTTTCAGTTTATCTCTGACATTTAACAAGCCAATCTATTTGGTCACAGCAATTTCTGGTTTCTGTCCATCATTTAATCACCCTAAGGTTTCCAGCTGATCATATGCTCTGTTGCTACATTTCAAGCCAGTAGTGCTAAGGATTTTTGCAGTTTTACTGCGATCATAGCCAACTGTTCTATAATTATTATGTACAATCAGTGGTACTCATTGTATCCCTGTAAATAACTCTGCCATGCCTATTCGATATTGAAACTAGCATTGCAGTGTCAGTGGCTCAGTAGGTAGCACACTTGCCTCTGAGGCCAGAAGATCAGAGGGCTGTGGGTTCAGTTCCCACATCTGGCATTTGGGTTAATATCCCAGCAATGATACTGTAGTGCAGCAAGAGAGAGGTGCTGCACTTCTGAGAGTGCCGTCTTTTGGATGAGACTTTAAACTGAGGTCCCATCTGCCTGGATTGGTGGTAGTTCAGGTGGATGTTAAAGATCCCATGGCACTTATCGAAAAGAGTAGGGAAGTTTTATTAAAACAAAACACACTTTTTTCCAAAACAAAAAACAAATCATACAGTCATTATGATATCCATATTATCTACCCAATTCAGTAACATTTTCCACCGCTCTCTTGCTTTCTCTTCTCCCATAATTTACATTCATCTTGAAAAATTTTATCTACTTCATCTTGAAACTTAAAAAACATCCTGTACAGTCAAATCCTTTTTCTGCAAAATCTTGAGCATCTGTTTTGCCATATAGACCATTTCAAAACTGCCAAAATAACATAGACTGTAATTTTATTAACTTTTCCCATTCTTTTGTTAACTGACCATAGATCAAAATCGTATGTTATATTTTTAAAAGCTTGCATCCCCCAATAACTGGCTACCATACACCAAAAAGGTTTAATAAAATCACAATCAAAAAATAAATGCTGCATGCTTTCCTATTTTGTCCACAATCTCTTTCTCCACATATTCTTTCCTCCATTCTTTTTTGTTTATGGTTACCTCTCATGTTTAACTTCCCATGACACACATCCATACTACATCTTTCATTTTTCCCAAATTCTTTTTCTACTGTAACAGCTAAAATTTCCTGCTCTTTTATTCCTTTTCTACCTTAAAAACTTGTTTTCCCAGAAATTCTCTCCATAATTTTGTTATACATCTGTTTTCTGTTACCTAATTAGAGCATCCACTGTTACCCCCACTGGGTTAAATACTTCCTTCCAATTTCCATATATATTGGTCACACTTTACCTCCTACTATATTTCCTTTCTTCCCAATGCATTTAATGAAAGGTACATTCCATTGCTGTGTTAACTAAGACCAAGCTTTGTTCTCACCTTTTACTAATGGTACAATATTTGAAAACACAAAAATATTAATATAAAAACAATTGGATTTATCATGTTTAAACCCCATCTTTTATGGTTCTATACGTTATCCCCCTTTTAATAGGATTTAACTTGCTACCCCACAATAATTGAAATAAAAACTTTGAATTTTGGATTGCATTTGAAATGGTACTGGAAAAATGTATGCTAAAAATAAAAATATTGGGACAATAAACGTTTTTGATAAGTAAATTCTTTTCTCTTGTGTCATACTCCATTGTTTCCATTTATGTACTTTTATTTGGACTATTTGATACTTTTCTTCCCACTTTTGTTGTATTGCATCATCCCTCCAAATCTTATTCCAACTTTAATGCTTCCTTCTGCTATCTCCAAATCTCCTCTTTTCTTTTCTCCACTGCCCCTAGCGGATAAATTCTACTTTTCCCTTTATTTATCTTAATCTCTGTATATTGGCTATACTTCTCTACTGGCTCTATTAACTTATCCCTGAACTCTGATCTTTTACTAAAACTAAGCAATCATCTGCATAAGCACTTGTTTTATTCAGTTCCCTATTTTGCCATACAATACTTTTAATCTCTTTCTCCACCTCTATTCTCCTCAGAAGTGGGTCAAGACAAAATGCATATAGCAGGGGACTTAATGGGCACCCTTTGCGAAGACCCCATTCCTTATACATTGAAGTCCCTAGATGCCCATTAACCATAGGACAATTTGCGCTTCCTTGTATATTGCTTTTATTAAACTAATTAATTCTGTTGGAATTTTAAACTTTTCTAAGGTATCCCATACATACTGATGCTTTACAACATCAAATGCCATTTCTTGATCCAAAGGCATACAAATACCCTTGCAAAGAATCCTCCTGTCCTTTATTTATGACTTCTCTAATATAAATTAAATTTTGTTGTATACTCGTCCAGGAATAGCACACGTTTGAGACTACATTATCAATTTCTCTGAAAAGTCCTTAACCTATTATTTATTACCTTGGCTAAAAGTTTGTAATCTGAAGTCAATAAACTAATGGGTCTCAATTTTTAAGTTGTGTTTTCTCCTTTTTATGCAAAAAATAATTATTCCTTTTTCATGCTTTCTGCCAAATTATCTCCAGTCATTATATCATTGTATACTCTTGTTAAAATGGAAGCTATTTGTTTTCAAAATTTTATTGAACATATTGAGATCCCATCCACCCCAGGTGCGTGTTATTTGACAAGATTTTATTGCCTCTTTCACTTCTTCTTCTTTAATTTCCCCTTTATCGCCTCTGCCTCATCTTCCTCCAACTTTGGCATCTCAACTGTCAGAAAAAATCCTCACTTTTCCTACTTCTTTGTTGCTGGTATTTTCCTTCAAAACTCTTGTACTGTACATTTAATATTTTCTATATCTGTATGTATCCTCCCTTTTCCATCCTGTAATTTAGACATAACTCAATTTTCTATTCTTTCTTTACTACTGTCATAAGTTTGTATGATATTTTGTTCCCTGGGTGCCACTTTTTGTTCCATAATTAAAGATGTGACCCTATTATATTGGTATTCTTTCATTTTAACCTTAATTTCTTCAATTTGTTTAGATTCATCCACCTTATCTTTAACCTGCCTTGTCATAAATTTATATAATCTAGCCTTAATTTTAAATACTTCCATAATTTGTTGCCTCTACTTTCTGTCCTTCTTCAATCATATATTGTTTGGTTTCATTTTAGTATCTTCCCACCATTCTGTTCCACTAGCATATAATTCCATAACTGTTAACTTATCTTCCAGTATTATTTTAATCTTTTCTATACAAGTATCTTCTTGTAGCTTATCTCCTACAATAGCCTTTCCTATTCTCATCCTATTCCCCAAGTTAATTTCAACTTCTACTGCCATATGATCTGATGTCTCCTTCGTGTATACTCTAATATCAACTATCTCCACTTTTTTGTACCATCCAGAAATCTATACAAGTAGAACGTGAACCCTTGAAATACGTGTGTTGTCCTTTTTCCTTTGAGTTTATATCCATCCTCCATCCCAGCTTTATCTAACATTCTTTTCAAATGAGTCGTATCACAGCAAATTTTTGATGTTGCCCTCCCCAATCTACTCTAGATAACCCACAGTTAAAGTATCCCCACACCACAAGTTTTGAAGTATGCAAATAAGTCTCTATTTGATCTATTAGCATATTCCTTTCTTTTTTCCTTTGTGGATTATAAATTACAATAATTCTCACAGAATTATTTTAAGATAACATCAATAATCATAGCTCTTCCAGGTACCAAATCTATTATTTTTAAATTTGAGTATCATGAGGAAGAAAGCTACCCCATACACCTATGTATCCCAAAGGACCATAAGGATGGTCCCCATGTCCCAAAGAGTAGGGAATTTTATTTAGAAAGTTGGGCTTCATTACAAAAAATAAACAACATCCTATACAAAGTATGAACTAATGTCATGAAACAAAACAGACAAACAATAATAGATGCAAGACATCAACAATCTGTAAATGAAAAGTACAATTTTGCCACAATAGTTGAAACTGAGAACCTGAAGAGGTTTAAATACACAATTTAACTAAACCCAAGCATGACAGATATTACTAATTATTTCTTGTTTAGATATCACTTTTGATGTAAAACTAACATACATCTAGCTTGCCATATGTAATATCTAATAACAACAAAAACAATATACAAAGTATCAATATGATATTTAGTGTTTAAAATATCATTAGTACAAAACATAATCTGATCATAAGTTAACTGAAGAAATAAAGGTTCAGACCATAAATCAGCTAAACTGAACCATAAATCTCGGAAAATGGGCAATCAAGAAACAAATGTTGTTGAGTTTCCAAAACTTCAGTGGCAAAACTCTCTGGGGCAAAAGCGAGCATTTAAAGCTTTGTGCTTATGATTGCTTTAACTCCCAATCTTCTGTAGGTTACTTAACCACACCATATCCCAGACATAGGGGTGAGCGTGGATTGCAAAGCTGTTGGAGAATCCAAGTAAAGCGATTTAAAGGACAGCTAGGAAAAATAACAGTTTCCTGAGCCTCACCTTCCAGATCTTATCATATATCATTTTCCTAGATAAAATACAAAATCTTGTGGGGAGAAACCCCAAGATAAGGCCATTTATATCCTTCTTTTCCATATACTGGAATGGCTAATGAGCGGAAATAAAATTTTTTGTCCAGGGTTCCAACTAACTAAGCAGGATGAAAACCATAACATGAGTGGGTTCCAAATAGCTTCCCAGGTTTTATAGCCTTGCTAAAATTATAACTAAAAAATAAACTATAGAAAAAGGCATAGGATGGATCCATGTTTACCCCACCCTCTCAAATAGGTCTATCGTAAAAAGTTTGTTTAATAGGGTTAAGCCGAGACCCCAAAACCCTAAAAAACCCCATATAATTTAGTAAAAAGCACAAAGGAGGTGGAAACACATAACTAAGATAAAAAAATTGGAATAACTAAGTTTTAAGCAGAACTACTCTCTTTTCTTCCCAATCAAAGCAGATTTCGATCTTGCAATCAAACCTTCAGCTTCTTTAAGGCAATAAGCCAGTTATAAGATGGCATGTCACCTGACCAAAAAATCCTAAATATTTAAAGGAATCAACCTTTATAGGAATCGCATAAGTGCCATTTATCGGGAGAGAGAGTGACCTAATGGAACACCCACACTTTTATCAAAATTAATTTTTGAACCAGAAACTGATGAAAAGGTCCGAAGGACCTGAACAAAACCTCTTCCTTAGAATTTTTGTCACCACCATAACAAATCATCAGCATAAGCTAACAATTTGATCATAGGTAAAGAGAATTCCTTCAATCCTATAATATGAGGGCAAGTAGTATAGCCCGTATCAAAGTGTCTATATAAAAGTCATAAAGAATCGGGCTTAGGGGCATCCCTGCCTGACCCCACAAACAAGTAAAACTGGGTTCCTAACCAACCATTAACATTAGGGATAAGAAGGGCGTCCTTATATAAAGTCTGAATCCAGAAAAGGAACTTAACTGGAAATCCAAAAGCTCGTAAAACAGAGAACAAAAAATCATGAAGGACTCTGTCAAAAGCTTTTCTTGATCTATACCAGGACCCATCAGACACAATTTTCCTATCCCCAGCACAAATAATTCACGCAGAGGACTAAATTATCGTGTTGGTACCTGCCTGGAATACCACATGTCTGAAAAGGACTTAAATGAAATGCAACTTTAAGCAATCTAGTTAACAGAATTTTAGCTAATATTTTATAATCTACATTTAATAGACTAAGTGGTCTCCAATTATTTAAATCAGTAGCATCACCTTTTTAAAAATCAAGATTAGAAGAGCTTCCTTCATTGTTTTGGTCAAAACACCAAAGTCAATATCTCATTGTATAACAAAGTTAGAGCAGAGCCAAATTGGGCCGAAAAGGTTTAAAAATCTAGCAGTAAGGCCGTCAGAACCAGGAGCAGATTGTGAACACAGTTTGCAATAGCCTGTACAACTTCAACTTCTGAAATATCAGCCTGCAATATCTCTTGATCTTGCGGAGAGCTGAGGGAGATGCAAAGAATCCAAAAATCTTAGCAGACTCACATTCTGGCTTACTACCCAACATGTTAAAAACATGCTGTTCGACAATTTTAACCAAAGATTCAGGTGTTGTGACCAAGTTACAGGGAGACCTCAGACACTGAATTAATTTGGAATCTACACGATTTTACATGCCTTAAAGGGATCTAATCCCCTTTATCTGTTTTAGTCCCAAATCTAGCTTCTTGCCCTAATGAACTAGCCCTATCATATTGTAATTTCCTCATCTGAGCACAAATAACAGCAATTTGATTACTATAATCATGTAGAGTGGTATCAGCTAAAGAAATCAAATGCTGTAGCTGCTGCCTCAAAGATAGATACTTCAAATATTTCTTATTTTGTGAAGTAGCAGCCTTTTTCTGAAAAATCTGTTTCCATCGAGATTTTGAATCTTCCCACCAGGCAACAACTGTATCATAGAAATCCACGACTGATAACCTAGCTGCCCATTCTTTGTGCCACAATTTCACATTTGAGGATCCTCCAAAGGAGTCATTAAAACACCAACTTTTTTACAACGTGGAGCAGACTCCCAAGAAAATGATGCACACAGAGCAGCATGATCTGAAAACTCTACCCCAACAGTGTAGCAAGAAAGAATTCTTAAGATTTTAGACAAAAACAAAAAGTCTATCTTGAGTCCATGAGGGTCCTTTAAAAATGTAAACCCTCCTTAGCATGACAATACCTATAGGCATCTATAAGCTGGGCTGTGGTTATAATATCCTTCAAGGCAACAGAATCACAAAACATTTTGGGAGTTTTCAACCTCTGTCCTCTTGTTGCAAACCACAATTAAAATCACCTACACAAAGGAGTAATCTAGAAGTGTACAAAAGGGTCTAACTAAATTAAAAAGAGAGACCCGTTGAGCTTTAGATTGTGGAGCATAAACCACAATAAGACGAAACGCTCCAAAAATATGTAAAATCTAACAACAATGCTCTCCCTGGTGAAATATCCACTAATCTAGAGACATGAAAATCTGGATTTGAAAATAAAATACCAATGCCATCACAACTGTCAGGGCCAGATGACCAAAAGGTAGGACCACTAGTCCAGGCCTTTGAGGCCTGTTGTAATTCATTATGGGTTTTAAGTCTGGTGTCCACAAGACAAACAATATCACACTTAAAATCTTTGATTGTCAAAAAACCCTAATCTCTTTTGACCTTTGATACTATTTACATTAAGGAACAAATTGACAAAAGGAGCCATTTAAGTGCCAATGGAGATTTGCTCCTTTGACTTTGTCAGTTCGTTTGGCTATAGGATCCAAATCTTTACTGCCTTCAACATCAGGACAAGACCGAATGGAGGAGGTGTCTGTATCATCTCCTCCAGAGTCTTTATCAGAGAGATCTGCAGTTAGTATGGCAAATTTATTATTAGGACTGCCAGGTACGAGCTACTGCGCTCCTTACCTCGACTGACTACTGCCTGACCTTTCCTAGTCCTCTTATGAGTAACTGGAGTAAATCCAGAGGAATCTAAATCAGACACTAGTTGTAAGGGAGGAGGAGGCATCTCAATATCTGGCCTATTACTTACAGCAAACTTTAGTGATGTATCTGGAACAGAAGGAGGAACTCTTTCTGAAGGGGTAACTATTTCAGAGGACAAAACAGGAATCTCATGACCAAGCTCTAAAGGGTCTTTTGTACTACAGCTGTTGTGTCTTTTCCAAATCTCAAGCAGCAGATTTTTGCTTGTATTTGCTGTGCAATTGTAATTAGACCATCAGGTGAGGGACAGTCATCTCTATTATGGGATGCCCATGGACAACAACCATAAGCATGGCGGTGCCATCACATAGATTACATTTAAAAGGGTTAGAGCAGGCACTTCGAAGTGTGGCCAAATTCAAAACAATGGCTACACTTCATAGTGTCACAGGCAGAACTTAGGTGAGTACGTGAACCGCACTTAAAACATGATTTAGGTTGACCAGCATAATAAATGAGCCCTTTGTCCTTACCTAAATAAAAAAAACTAGGTAGATGTTTAGGTCCAGTATTGGTTGAAAATAATTTAACTCTGACTCTTCAGCTACCGTCCCAAATTTATTCACTATCTAACATGGGAGTGGGCCTATTGAGCACCTCACACCTTTTATTTAACCAAAATAGAATGTCCTCCACATTAACCCCTTCATTCTTGAAAATAATTGTAATATTCCTAACAGCAGGTTTAGTCAATGGGATAGCCTGAAAAGTGACCAAATAGGAGAAGTCTGAAGTGTAGCATACTGAGCCCAAAATCTATCTAAACCAGAGACCTGTTTGAAGCTAATATCATAATTAGAATTACCAATACTAATTAAGGCAAAAATTTCTGAAGAAAAGAATTTCATGGACCCTTTAAGCAATTTTTTGCAATGTATACCGATCAGAGGTTCCTCTAACCCACCCTTATAAAGTAAGCGAACTGCGTTTCGCCTTGGAGCTGGTTCTCCTTTGGAATTAAATAAATCTGTCAGCTTAAAACCACCGGTTGACCTGTGTGATTTTCAGGGTCTTGCAGTACTGGGGTAGGTATAGAGCTTGAATTAACAGTGGCTCCAAGGGTAGAACAGGAGATATATCACTTTGTAACCTATTACCCTCCTTATTAATGTGAGGTGACAGGGGTTTAACAAAAACTTCCCCATTGTTACCAGTACATGAGTCTGTAGAATTAGAATTCAAGGGTCCACAATTTAAAGCAACACCCGAGTTCGTTTGGAGCTCAAAGTAGTGCCAGAGCGATACAGTAGTGGCTGCCTTCTGCAACATTTTAAATCACGTGGGTCTTGGGAGTCTGAGTCCAAACACCTTTCCCTTTCTCCCAACCAGCGCTTTCTAGGCGTTATCCGGTGACCAGGACGTCTTTAAGACATTAAAGTTAGTCAAATTTTAGACGAAGCCTTTAAACCTTTTGCTGATACCCCACCATGCTTGCTCCACCCAGGGCTTTGTCAGTCGAAAAGAAAAATACCTCAGAATCCTTGTTCTGTTGCACTGTCGTCGCAGATCGTTTGGAAGAGAGTATCATCACTGAGTCCAGTAAATTTCATGCCATTCGGTAATTGTTGAGTTTGAAGCGATACCGACGCAGGCTGTAGGCACACCGAGTTGCACTTCGAAAACTGCCAGCCTCTCTGAAGCAGCCGCCAATGCGGAAGTGAGCGCTGAGTTCGTCGGACCTACAGTGTCAGCAGGGGCCTTCTATTGTGGCGCTCACTCAGTAATGCTGAATCCTTAGTCGCCTTAGCGTGATGCCGCTATTCTGGAGTCCAACTGCTGTACTTGTAACAGTAGTGCCGCTCGTTGATCTTCCAAGACGGAACAAGAAGACTTATCCACAAAAGACCAGTAACCTCATTATTACCTACTTCCATCAATTTTTCCACAGCAGTAGCTTCTATAATAGTACGCACAGTTTTCAGCAATAATAAGTTCCTCGTCTATGGCCTCTGAAGTTCCAAGCACAGAGAGGAGGCCCACTCCCCTGTACTTCACGTCCATCTCCTCCGAGGATTCGTGCACACTGGCCATCTTGCAGCCAGTAGCAATGGCTCCACCTACACAGAGTAGGAGAATTTCCACAGTGTCCTGGCCAAATTTCCCTCATTTACTAAAAATACCAACAGCTTAATTTGGTTCAAGGTCAGTTGGCATTCATCTGTATCCCCTCCCGGGTCATGCCTGAAATTAGGCAGGATTTGTCTAGTGCACTTACCGGTCAACAAAACTAACTAAATAAATAAATCAATTCTTCTGACATATAGTTGTAATTTTCTAACAGCCAGTTTTTGTAAAAAGCAAATGTGTTAGAATGCAGTTCCAAACAGGTTGTTAATGCCAAGGCAACATCACTCCTAAATGTGGACATATGTGTGTGTGTGTGTTGTCTTTATTTTCCATTAAAATAGGTTTTGACATATCTTGTCTGATCTGCCAAATCTCAAGGTTCTCCACTGGCTCATGTCTACTTCAACGGATTAGACATCATATGATGACACTGTTATTTGTGTAAAACTGATGCAGGCAGTTCAGGGCTGCTACCACAATAGTTGAGAATGGCATGCCACCAAAGCCAGTGGCTTGTTTTTGCAAGTAAATCATCCAGTGCTTTTAAGACAGCCAGTTTAATTAAACACAAGGAACAGTTTCAGAGGGAATCCTAACATATAAATTCCAAGGTAATTGTCAGCTGAGCTGGCTAACAGAATATTAGATATCTTTGAAGTTGAGCTAGATTGACTTAACAAAGAAGTGTCAAATACAAATTACACTTGGAGGCAAGATGAGATGGCATGGCAATGTAATGTTACTTGCTACAACATTTTATCTTATGTTTCAGTTAAAAACCGCATGTCTCACAAATCTTTACTATGACTACATTACTTTGCAAAGCAGACAACATGAACATGCTCACATTTTAAAGGCAACATCATTGCACAGCCCAGCTGGTTTAGCATGACAGTGCCTCTCAAAACCATTTGATTACAGCTTCAGCTTCATGTGTTTTGTATATCTTTATCGAACAGTATGTTTTAAGGACAATTGAGAATGAAGTGTTAATCACATTTCCTGAAAATCAAGTATGCCTTAAGGCCAGTTCAGCAGACAATAGTAGAGGTGGAGTTAAAAGATTTTAAAGGTACAACTCCTGGACTGTGACTCTCCAAGATAAATTAATTGAAAGTATGCACAAGATGTATGTATCTCATTCTTTTAACAGATCAGTAGATCTAAAGACAGCACTGTCCTGTTCATGTCATGTCACCAAACAGCATCCTATTATTTCCAGCTTAACGCATCCCAGTCATTACAATTCCAGTTATTGAGTACAACATTAAACTAAGTTGCTGATTGCAGCTGCATAATCTTAAAATAAGTATGTGCCCCAAACATGGACATTTACCAGACAGCATAATGCTGACAAGTACAGTCCTCACATATAAAATCCATTTTTGGATTAATGACTAGGCAATACATTTTCACAATTTAGTACAGTACTTCACAGTACATCACTGTAACACAAGATAATTTCCTAACAGCATTGTACTCTGTAACAACTAAGAATTATTTAGGGCACAATCTCCTCACATGTCAGTGTACAGTGTATATGAAAACTGTGAGCATATTAGCCACTGTGACCTTGGTGACCTCCATGATTCATCACATTACTTCATTTTGTTCTGCTATATGGAGTCAATATATTTATGTATAGTATGGATATATTTTGGTTCTATACATATTTGAAAGTTTCTATGACTGAGAAATAATTATTTGATACCTATTGTGACTTTTCAGCTATACAGGATCTCAAATAATTATTTCTAAATCATGATCACTTTCAAATATGTTCAGAACTGAATGGTATCCCACAATATATAAACCTTTAATGCTCAGACAGCAGGTAGGCACCTCCCAAAAATACAGGCACTAACTATAGAATAGTACATTTCCACTACCAGCCAACAAATGCCTGGATGTTAATAAAATGATGCAGACTTTAACACCATAGACACACACAGCCATATGCTGACAGTATGATCTGTACCACTATTTGTGCCCCACCCCATCCACCCACAAAGTCTCAGCTACCAATAAAATGCAGAGGACTCTTATTTATTTATTTAAGCATTTCACCAGGAAGGCATGCTGAGCAGACTACTGCTCGATTCCAGATGAGTCCTGGGGGTGGGGACATGGACAGCGGTTGAAGACAGTATAAAACAAGTGATATTACATAGTAGGGGATCACTAACATTAGGTCCTGTTTGTTAGAAAACAGTGGGTCAAGAAAATCAATAGGTAGCCACAGTTAATACAGCATGATACAATAAATACATAGTGTAGGCCTCTAACAAAGTGGTCCCTGTGAGAGACAAAGTAGGTGAGAGAACAATAGATTGGCATGATTAATGTATTACTAAGTGCAGATATACACAGACATTCCACTCAGAGACTGGAAAACACCTAGACACATACGCAGGTAGGGGCAAAATGAACCTGGAGCAAGGAGTTAAGTTGCGAGAGGGAGGAAAAGTGATGAATGTAAGCTGGGAGGTAGTTCCACAATAAAGGAATGTGGTAGCTGAAAGCTGCCTGACTGATGGTAGTAGACCAGTGTGGGACAGCTAGGGACTGAGAGTCAGAGTTTCTGAGAGAGTGTGCATGGGTGCTGGAGTTGGTTAGGGCATCGGTGAGGTAGGAGAGAAGTCGCTGGGACCAAAACTTGGCTGATCTTGGCGCAGTGGATCTGTCTGCAAATGTCTAGAGAGATGAGGTGCATAGATTGATATAGGGCAAAGTGGTGTGTGAGTAGGGACATTTCAGGCTAAACGACAGAAAGAGTGGAAAAGAGGGTCGAGTCTAGCTAATGTGGACTTGGGGCTGGTGCAGTAGACTACGCTCCTGTAGTCAAGGACATGGAGGATCATTTTCTGCACAATGGCCTTCCTGGCAGGTTGAGGATGCTGTCATGATTCCAGTAATGCACCAAGCCTGGGGTGCAGCTTTTTGAGTATGGAGTCGATATGCATGGAAAAATTGAGGTGCTGGTCAAGCCAGACGCCGAGATATCTGAAGGAGGTGCAGGCCTCCGGGGACCCTTCCAGGGTGTGGAATAGGGGATCCTGGAAATTATCTGCCTTATGCCAAAGGTTAGTGAGACTGTTTTTGGCATTGAGGAGGAGGTGGTTTGAGCAGAGCCAGTGCTGGACTGAGATAAAATCTTGCTGCAGTCTGGTCGTAACCTCTGTGGATGAGGGGCTGGATGCATACAGCACAGTGTTGTCTGCATACATGTGGATGGAGGAGTGTGGGCAGGCAGAGGGCAGGTGATTCAGGAAGACCGAGAACAGGAGGGGCCTAGGACAGAGCCTTGTGGTACCCTGAGGTGATTGTGAGGGGTGCCGAGGTGGAAGAACTGATGCAGATGGCTTGGAATCTGCCAGTGAGGTATGAAAGGAACCAAGATGTGGCCCAGTTAGATAGTCCAGCATTGGCAAGTTTTGCCAGGAGGAGAGTGTGACACTGTGCTCAATGCCTTAGCCAGGTCGATGAAGATGGCAGCTGTGATGTGGCCAGCATCCATCTGCAATGAGGATGGAATCAGTAATCCTGAGAAGGGAGGTAGTGGTAGAGTGTGATTTCCTAAAACCAGACTGATAGGGGAAAAAAGGAGGTGGAATCCAGAAAGGAGGATAGGCAAGAGAGTACCAGGCACTCCTGTAGTTTGGCCAGGATCTGTAGGAGGGAGATGGGCCAATAGTTGTTAGGGTTTGAGGCATCACCACTGTTGGAAGTGGGATTACAATGGCATGTTTCCATTCAGAGTGGACTTCAGCTAGGGTGAAGGATAAGTTAAAATGGGAGGCCAGGGGTTGGGCTATGGCAGGGGCCGATAGCTGGAGCATTTGGAGTCAGTCCGGTGGGACATTTGCCCTTACTTGGGTTAAGGGTGACCAGTGCATTATATACCTCGATCGGGGTGACTGGCAGGAAGGAGAAGGCGTGACCAAGAACACACACATACTAAAAAGGTCTGGGCAAATTGTTAAAGGAACCCAGAAAGTATAGGTATTATGTAGAGAGTCTCTTACCTTGATATTAGGGAGCCAGAAGTAGGACTTAAAGTGATGATGTCCATCATACCTGTCAAATAAAATATAGGAAATGGGTCACAAAGGATCTGAAGTTCTTAGGGAGTAAATAGGAAGAATAGAACTGGTTAGATGCAGAGTGGTACTTATCTGATGAGCAAGGACTCAGAATCCTGTCAGACCTGTTAAAGTAAAGAGAAAAAAATGTTAATATGGTGACAGTACAGTAGCAGAGGCTGAGAAAAAGGGAGCTAGAACTATGAATTGTTGAAATACAACCTGTTTCTACTGGTACAGCACTGAACTAGAACCTTGCACTGTATCACCCTGTTTTATTACTAACCTTATTAAGATTTCCTTTCAGACCATACAGGCCAACTGGATCTTTATCAGTGCCTGACCTCCAGATATTTACAGTACAGAATCAAAATCAAAGTTTCTGTGCAATCCAAATGCAGAGCAGCCTGTTGGTCCTGTCTCTGTTTTATACCTTTCAGCAGAAAGCATCATACTAAGCCTTATAGTCCAGCATCAGGTAGGTAGCCTAAAATCCCTTTCCTACTTCTGGTTATTAACCAACAGTCCAATCACATACTAGACATCTAGACATCCTAATAGTCATGGAGTTAAATCAGACTTTCTATCTCTAGCACCGTTTTGTAAGAATATATTTTAGGCACGCTTTGTGAAGATATGTAATTATAAGACTTAACATTAGAATAATAGATAAAATCAGCCATTTCCTAAGCTGAATAGGGTTCTGTACTTCAAGTAGTGGTTCAGTGAGCTTATGAAAGGAGATAGGAAATTATTTTCTGCTGTAATTAACTTTTAAATAAATTATAAATAAGTGGCAGTGGCCTTTGTGTGTGTCTTTTGTATTTAAATGTGTAAAATGCACATTTATGTATATGTACAGTACATTATGCTGAGATGACTATGGGCTTGACAGTGTTTTTTTTCTATCAGGAGTCAGCAGACTGTGTTTTAAAATACACATGTCACAGACTCTCAATTCAGCATTCAGCTAGCTGCAGATTTTACACGTTTTTGACAACGTTATGCTCCAACCATATTAACTTATCGCTATACTGCATTTCTTAGGACACCAAACAAAAAAAAACACACTGAGCCAACAGCTTAAGAAAATAAATTATTCTTTATTTATTAAATCAACAAACAGCACACTTAAAACAGATGTTTTACCACAGTAGTGAATTTTAGTAACCGAGAGTGCAAACACCAACTACCAGTGACTCGCCCATTTTATGCGAAGCTTTCAAAGAGACTCCGTCACTGAATTGCTGAAATCCTTTTCTGTAGCAGCTCACAGCTGCTTGTGTCTACACTCCTCCAGCTCTCTAGTTAACTGCATCTGGGTCAAGGAGCACAGGAAAAAAATCTGCTCCAGTTCATCTGTGGGAATGAGAATCCATTCTCTCGGCTGCCTACCCCTCCCTCCAAACTCAGCAAATTTGGGCTGGGGATTACTCAGCAAGCTCCTTCTAGTTGCCCCAAAGACATTCCAGCAACACGGCAGGGAAGCATGCAGTGCAGCAGCAGCTCTTTGTGTACATCAGTGTGCCCATGTCTCACAATGTTGCATTTGGCTCTTGAAATGTCAGCATTTGACAATTTTCAAATGCTTAGGGAAAGAATAAAATTAACTGTCTAATATATATTCTTAAAATATTGCTATTCCTTGTGGTTGCTTATCTGCATGATTTATTATTGTTATAGAGGAGATATGTGACATTTTACAGCACAAATGGCTGAGCTGAGTTTTGCAGGTTTTATGGCATGTACTCAGACAGTATCCTGGTTAATTGCCTGTATGTAGTGCATTGCAGGTTATTAATCATGGCCTGCATTTCACAGCAAACACAGCGTCCCCATGTTTTATTGTTTTTAGTCTTTGGTAACCGGCAGGCCCACTCAGGCACAAGTGCCTGTTTCAGGGGCGGCTCGGAGCACTGGCAGTTAAGTGACTGCTCAGAGTCACACAGTATGCAAGTGGAGGCTGTGAGAATCAAACTCAGGTCTGGTCTGCTGGATGTATCAATCTTGTTCACGCCTCGTTCCTCTAACCTCTGAGCTATACTGCCAGCCCAAGTGATACAAGCAATACAGTACAAACACTGCATTTGTTCATTATAAAATAAACAAATAAAACTGGCAAGGGGAATGCTGCATTCTGACTGGTTACCTACCAGTACTACCAAGGCTTAAATAAAGTCCCACTGTGCCATCTACAAATTTCACTTTCAAAGCTGGCAGCCTGAATTTCTGCTCCATAAAAAAATGAATAAAATGTCAGATTTTTAACCAGGTATCTTTGAATGATTTATACATGCCACCTTGAATCAATAATACAAATAAAAGCATTAAATCAATACATGAACTCTACCTGATTTATTTATTTACTTTGTTTTTCAGTTGGCTGGGAGTGCTTGGGTAACACAATCAGGCTGCCCACTTGGCAAACAGCATTGGGGGAGGAGGGGTACAACACTGAACTTAAAACAGGTTTGAGAACTGGCTGTGACATAATGGCATTGGATGTGTAACAGTATCTCCCTCTGTTGTTTCTTGTTCCCACTGTTTCTTTTTTTTTCATAACACTTCAACCTTGGATTAGTTCTGCTTTTATTTCTTATTTCTTACATTCTTTGGTAACCAGGTAAGGCCCACAAGGCACTGATGCCTGTTTTCATGGGCTACCTGGGAGCATCATTTCCTATACATAGCCTGTTTTTCAAAGTTTAGTCATGGATCAAATGGAAGGATTCTATCAGTGTACAAACCTCACAGAACCTGCACCCCAGTAGTAAAACAAAGGATGACATTTCCTAGCAACACCAACAGTGCATGTACAGCAGGGATGTTCTTCTGTCCATTACCCCAAACACTGACAAAAAAGTGGTGTAAAGTGCTTAGTCAAATATGCTGAATAATTGTTTCATCTCATTCATTGTAAGTGCCCCTCAAAAAACTGCAGGGACCAGTTTAACAGTATATTATATTGAAAAAGGCAACCTAACACATATTACGTTAATGTCTATGCAGATGCAGAAATGAACTACTGCCTCTATGTTTTTGTAATATATACTGTTAAGCTGCTCCCACAATTTTGTTGAAGGGATCTGTAAGAGCTAGGGATACATAAGGACTCAAAACACAGGTGATTTTCTCTGGAAGGCTCTACCAACAACTTCTTTATTGGAAAACTCCGATGTAAAATGAGAAAATAAAAAAAAAAAAAAAAGGCAGACTGATTTCATCAAAAATAATAGAAATAACATACATTCAAGGAGCATAGCACAAACAGCAGTAATGCAGCAGCAACGAAAATATCCAAGTCTTGTGCATAATAATTCGTAGTCACTAGAGCACTAGCTAGGGTGTATATGCTTCAGCACCCTGGAACACATCTGCCTTCTCTCTGAAGAGAGCAGCTATATATATAATGAGTCTGTTCCTGATTGGCTAAAGTTCCTGTCACTCAGCTTACATGAAACACTTTTTACAAAAAGTAAATATTTTTATCTCAAAGGCTTATAAAATGTTTTACAGAAGTCTTTCTCTTATCTACATACTTTACAATCATTTATTTCCATTCTGGTTCTAAAACCTCAGGTTTTAAGGGTTAAACCCACCTCTTGTTACCCATTCTCTATATATGTCTAACAACATGACCGTCTGCCCTAGGGAGAGAATCCACCACACAGAGTCCTTCAATCTTATAACAGGTAAAACCATTTCCCTCTGATTTTCTGTTATTATATTTACTCTGTTCTCGCTTGAGGGGCTCATAGTGTAATGGGGTTATTTACAAACTCAAAACAAACTGTTTATTATGCTGCCTGCTGAGCTGTGGGTACTAAAACACAGCTCAGCCACTGGTAACAACAGAATTACACAGGACGTTTTTAAACTTGAGGAGAATTCACACTACAAGCGCTTTAAGCGCAAAAGGGACAACAGCGACTTAACACACTACTTTTCTAGTGGTAGAAAAGCCATTTTACAGATTTGCGGCGTTTACAAGCTGTCGATAGTGCGCACATTCTTGCAGCTATCTAAAGAATGCCGAGCGGAGCATCTCGATATTATACCTGTTTCGAAGTAAATTACAACAACTCTTATATGTTTGGAGAAAGGAGGCATACTTAAGGCATTTTAGCCACAAAAGGGTTCATAAAGCTATCCATTTATCGGACAGTTTAAAGTGTTCTCTGCTGAATTTAAAGGGACCATTACAACTTCAAGGGATACTGAATGAACAGGAAGACCTCATTCACTTTCTAGGAGGTACTGAATGTGGAGATATTGTTAGCGACTAGACAGGATGGGGTTTTAAATAAAAGAAAAGCAGATAGTAAGACAATAAAAAGGGGTGCATAGGTGGCCAGTCTATGCAGAAAAGACAACACAGGTACAATTACACACATAGGAGAGACACATGAAGGAAAGGGAGGTCTAGTCGAAGCATAACTATAGTACCTCTCTAGAAATATGAACGGGGGGTCTGTAACTAGATTATTAGACCCTTTTACATTCTCCTCCCGCTCAAGAAAAAATAGTTCAGAACAGTTTGTCTGAATACAAACATATATATACTTTTTTTTTTCATGATGAGGTACAGATCTCTTACAGGTAAGAGATGGAGCCAAAGCCCACCCACTCCTCAGGCTCCACCTCGGGGTCCCAAATACAATTCCCTTACTACCTCAGTGAACACTATCTTTTGTTCACTGTTGTACAAGGTAAATAGCTCTTACAATTTGTTTAATGATTTCTTTAATATACCCAGGTCTGTCAATAAGATATAGCTCAGCTATTGTCATGACCATATCTAGATAAGAAATCCACATTTTATGTTCTGTTCCTTTTCTATGTTTTATTTTAAAACAATATGGCTGCAATGTCAAGTACCATTGCATTATGCGAGGTTTTTATCCTTCATAACATTGAGCCAACACAGGGGTTATGGTCTGTCCATAGTTCGAACTCTGAGCCCCATAAATAAAATCACAAAAGCCTCGACAGTCCCAGCGTATTGCTAGGCATTCTTTTAAATTGTAGAATATCTAGTCTCCCTTTCATGTAACTTCCTACTGATGTATATTATAGGATGTTCTTCACCCTCAATTACCTGTGACAATACTGCACCTATGCCACAGTTTGATGCATCTGTTTGAAGGATAAAGGGCAGTGTGAAGTCAGGAGTACGTAACACTGGAGAAGAGCATAATAATGCTTTAATTGTGGAAAATGCTTCCTCACAGGCCTGAGTCCAAATCACTTTTTCAGGTTGTCGTTTTTGTTAAGTCAGTGAAGCGTTAGCTACTATAGCAAAATTTGGTATAAATCTTCTATAGTAACTATGAGCCCTAAAAAGGATCTCATGTCCTTTTGGTTATGGGGTGAGGACTATTAGCTACAGCCTCAATTTTAGACTTAACAGGTTTTAGTGCACCCCTCCTATTTGAAATCCTAGATATTCTGTCTCTTGCATAGCTACTGAGCATTTGGATGGGTTGATAGTGAGACCCTCAGAAGTTATAGTACTTAATACTGTGGTTAGGTGGTTTAAATGGTCAGACCATGTGTTACTGAAAATTACTAAGTCGTCCATATAGGCGGCACTAAAGGTAGCATGTGGTAGGAGAAGCTTCCATAAGTCGCTGAAAGGTCGCTGGGGCTCCATGAGCCCAAATGGCATAACAGTAAAGTGGAATAAACCAATTGGGGTACTAAAGGCAGTTTTTTCTTTGTCACCAGTATCTAAAGGGATCTGCCAGTAACCTTTGGTCAGGTCAAGGGTTGTAAGGTATTGGGCTTTTCCTAAATGGTCAAGGATATCGTCAATCGAGGCATTGGATAGCTGTCAAATTTAGATATTTCGTTTAATTTCCTAAAATCTAAACAAATCCGAACCCCACCTTCCTTTTCCAACCACAACAATAGGGAAATTCCACTCACTGTGGGATGGTTCTATGATTCTAACTGCTGCATTTTGCCCAGTTCCTGTTCAACCTCACATCTTAAGCGTTCAGGTATTCTATAGGGTCTTTGCCTTACAGGTGTTATCTGGGTGGTATTGATTTTATGTACCACACCCATTACCTTCCCAGGTTTTCCTGTAAAAATTCTGAAAATGGTTGTAATACAGTGTAAAGCTCAGCTATCTGTTGGCTGGTAAGCTGGGGATTTATATTTAACTTGTTGACCCTTCTGGTCTTGATTCTAACGCTGGCATACTAGGTCTAATTAGCTAGTGGGAGTTTCAGGGTGTATGTAACCCACAAAGCAGTCTTTTCTTTCAACCCATTTCTTTAACAGATTAACATGGTATACATTGTTTTTTTCTTTTTATCTGGCAGACCACTTGACAGGTTACAGGTCCTATCCGTTTATATATAGTATGTGGTCCTTGCCATGTCATATACAATTTATTATCTGAAGATGGTAATAATAATATCCTTGTCCCCTTCTTGGAATTCTTTGGTTCCTGTCCCTTATCATAATGTGTTTTTGAATACCCTGTTGTTTAACATTAGTCTGGTGGGCAATTCCTATATATTTAGCTAACTTATTCCTGAGATGACAAATATAATCATTGGGGACCTGACCCTGAGATACTTGCCCTTCTTCCACTTCTCTTTCATAAGATCCAATGGGCCTTGAGGATTACGTCCATAAAGTAGTTCAAAGGTGAGAACCCAGTGGAAGCTTAGGGCACCTCCTGTATGCAAACATTAAGTATGGTAATAGTACATCCCATTTACAGCCTTCTTCCTGACAAAACTTTTGTAACATTTTTTGAGGTTCTGGTTGAATCGTTCAACCAGGCCATCAGTTTGTATGGTGAGGGGTGGTATGTATGGCAGTGATACACAGAATATCATATCGTCATTTTAATAACACTGAGCAAAATTGCAACCCCTGTCTGTCAGGATTTCCTTAGGTATACCTATTCTACTGAATAGTTTGCCAAGTTCCTCCGCTATTTTTGGCGCAGTAACATTGCGTGAGGGTATTGCTTCTGGGTATTTAGTAGTGTAGTCACAGATTACCAATATGTATTGATTACCTTTCGTACTTTTAGGAAGGGACCCACCACATCCATAGCTATCCGCTCAAAAGGGTTGTTATCAAAGGCAAGGGCATTAAGGGTACTTTATCCTTTTCCCCAATCTGGCTACTTTTGGCACTCTGAACAACTCCTACAGAATTCTGCCACCTGCTCATGAATGCCAGGCCAAAAGCACGGTACAACAGGTGACTCAGCGTCCGATCCCTACCCAGGTGTCCAGCTAACGGTATGTTGTGGGCTAACTCTAAGAGTTGTTGCCTATATTCTTGGGGTACTATCAACTGATCTACAATTTCCCCACTTTTTGGATTAACACATCACTTATACAATAAATCATTATTCATTTTATAATTCTCTGACCCCTTTTTAGCATCAGCCACTTGGGAAAAACAATTTTGTAAACTGGGATCATGTTGCTGTGCAATTCTAAAGTCTATTGTTGGAACAACAGAGTCTGTGACAGTCTTGCTTTCCCTTTTGACATTTTGAGTCCATTGCAGCTTTTCTTTTCATTTCTGGGCCTTTGATTTTATTTACTTTTTGGACTCTTCAAATATATCATCAGAAAAAGGGAATACCTGACCCAACTTATCTTTAGTTTGAGATCTAGTAACCATTGCAGCAACATTGCCAGTTATTAGGGTCTGAAAATCAGGATGGTCATGCCCAATAAGTAGAGGTACAGGTAGATGAGGTACAGCACCTACCGGATGGAATGTGTATGTCCCTGTATAGTTATGTCCAAGTCATAGAGGATAATGATGAATATCTCCATGAATACATACTACCTTAGTCTTCTGTGGTGTATGGTTAGACCTTGGATCCAGTAGGGCAGTTTGTACTAAATTCTGTCTGCTGCCTGAGTCGAGGAGGCCACATACCGTGTACTTTCCGATTTGAACAGGCAACATATATTGACCCCAGTTGGCCAATGCTAAATGAGAGGCTTCAGTCTTTCTCTTAGGGCAAAATCTTGCAACATGGCCTTTCCCTACACTCTCGGCAGATAATATCTGGGTTATAGACTTTAGGTGGTCATGGAAAAACATTAGTGCCTGTTGGAGGGAGCATAGAGCCACAGTTGAACTACCTTGTCTGGAAATAGAGGGTTGGTGTCCATGTAACATGACTCCTTGGAATGTGAGGCATGAGCTGCCATGAAGTCCTCTGCCAGGCGGAATTGCTATATCTGAAGTCTCGGTCGGTGCTCCTTTACCCAAAGTTGGACATCCTGGGGTAAAATTTTAATGAATTGCTGCATCACAATGGTTTCTAGAATCTGGTCAAGTGTCCAAGTAGTAGGTTGTAACCATTTTAGACATAAGTCCTTTAAGCGAATATAGGCGTCCTCGCGGTGATCGGCAGCCTGGTACTATGGGTCCAGAACCGTTGATGATATGTTTCAGTATTTATGTCATAGCGTTTCAAAATAGCAGCTTTTACCTGATCATAATTGTTTGCATGGGCAACCTCTATATGACTATATGCAAGCTGTGCCTTTCCAGTAAGATAAGGTGCCAAGCGAATCACCCACTGGTCTCTGGGCCATGCATGCTGTTGCCACTCTCTCAAAGGTTGTAATATATGCTTCTATGTCATCACTTTCTGCAAGTTTAACCAACTTAATGTCCTTGTGACTTCAGGCGGCTGATCCAGAGGCCTGTTAACTCCCAGTGCTTGTATGGCCCTTAAAGTATCTGACCATCTGGCTTCATATTCCTTTTTATCCCTCTCCCTCTGCTTTTCCAATTCCATCTGGTGCATGCATAACCATCTTACTAGTTCATGAGTCTCTAGAGGGGCACTTCTCCTTCTATTACACCTCCAGTTGCTTGTAGTTCAGAGTCTGCTTCCATCTTCGTAACAGGTTTTCCTTCCTTTCTCCTCACAACTGGCTCCAGTCCTGATAGAATGGGTAGTTGAAAAGCTGCTGTAACCGATCGAGTAGCTACCCCTGGATAGGTTCCTGGTTCCGCCTTTTCTTCCTGCATATATAGATATAGTCCACTGGAGTCTTGAACAGACTCTCCCAGTTGAGTGTAGTTCCAACCAGTATCCACTTCTAACACCAGTGTAAGAGGCTAGGGATACAGAAGGACTCAAAACACAGGTGATTTTCTCTGGAAGGCTCTCCCAACAGCTTCTTTATTGGAAAACTCCGATGTAAAATGAGAAAATAAAAAAAAAAAAAAAAGGCGGACTGATTTCGTCAAAAATAATAGAAATAACATACATTCAAGGAGCATAGCACAAACAGCAGTAATGCAGCAGCAAACGAAAATATCCAAGTCTTGTGCATAATAATTAGTAGTCACTAGAGCACTAGCTAGGGTGTATACGCTTCAGCACCCTGGAACACATCTGCCTTCTCTCTGAGAGAGCAGCTATATATATAATGAGTCTGTTCCTGATTGGCTAAAGTTCCTGTCACTCAGCTTACATGAAACACTTTTTACAAAAAGTAAATATTTTTATCTCAAAAGGGCTTATAAAATGTTTTACAGAAGTCTTTCTCTTATCTACATGCTTTACAATCATTTATTTCCATTCTGGTTCTAAAACCTCAGGTTTTAAGGTTAAACCCACCTCTTGTTACCCATTCTCTATATAATGTCTAACAATATGGCTGTCCGGCCCTAGGAGAGAATCCACCACACAGAGTCCTTTAATCTTATAACAGGTAAAATCATTTCCCTCTGATTTTCTGTTATTATATTTACTCTGTTCTCACTTGAGGGCTCATAGTGTAATAGGGGTTATTTGCAAACTCAAAACAAACCGTTTATTATGCTGCCTGCTGAGCTGTGGGTACTAAAACACAGCTCAGCCACAATAACAACAGAATTACACAGGACATTTTTAAACTTGAGGAGAATTCACACTACAAAGGCGCTTTGGTGCAAAAAGGGACAACAGCGACTTAACACACTACTTTTCTAGTAGTAGAGAAGCCATTTTACAGATTTGCGGTGTTTACGAGCTGTGCGATGAAGCATATCTTGCAGCTCGTGAAGAACGCCAAGACGGAGCTGCCTCGATATTATACCTGTTTCTGAAGTAAATTACAGCATCTCTTACATGTTTGGAGAAAGGAGGCATACTTGAGGTGTTTTTAGCCACAAAAGGGGGTTCATAAAGCTATCCATTTATCGGACAGTTTAAAGTGTTCTCTGCTGAATTTAAAGGGACCATTACAACTTCAAGGGGATACTGAATATACAGAAAGACCTCATTCACTTTCTAGAAGGTACTGAATGTGGAGATATTGTTAGCGACTAGACAGGATGGGGTTTTAAATAAAAGAAAAGCAGATAGTAAGACAATAAAAGGGGGGTGCATAGGTGGCCAGTCTATGCAGAAAAGACAACACAGGTACAATTAAACACATAGGAGAGACACATGAAGGAAAGGGGGTCTAGTCGAAGCATAACTATAGTACCTCTCTAGAAATATGAACGGGGGTCTGTAACTAGATTATTAGACCCTTTTACAGGACCTGCTGGAGAATGAGATGAAACAATTATTAAAAATATAGAAGGATAGGGGTAACAGAGGAAACCCTATTTAAATAGTCTTGGGAGTTTAACAGGAGCTTTGAAATAAGCCCCATTTTTACATACTGGAAGCTTTAACTCAAACTCAAGTAAGACACTACACAGCTCCCTGCTGTGTAGTGTGTTACTGTGGACCGCTTTAAGCTTTAAATTAAAGGCTTATATCAGTTACTTTGGAGTGTATCCTTTAATTTTGGTCCAAGTGCAGCAGCAGTTCTTGGTTCTACTTCCCATACCTGGCAGTGCAGAGGTGGTAAGCATGCATCTACATGGACAGCAATACTGAATTAAAATAAAAGTCATCATAGCATGTCAGTTAATGCCCTGTTACCATGCAAACAGTCACTCCACTACACTAGTTCTTTAAAGTATCGTATTTTTTAACCCTGTTTGGGGAAGGGTGATGTTATTTCAATGTCTGCTAATACGAAAGAGTTTTTATCCAGTCTGCCATAGTAAAGTTGTGACCTTAAGCCATCACTTCTTAGCTGATCTGCCACCCAATGAAAAGCGAGAGCAAAGTGAAGTATCCTTATCAACAGGAGAAAGTGCATAGTGATGTTAAGTGTAGTGCAGAACTGAACCAATTCAAAATGATGAAAATGATGAAGCTTACCATCTGGATTTTATCGGTGTCTATCAGTGTGCAAAGCAAGTTAATGACTTCTACGGATCTATTACAAGAGCTAGTCTCAGGTCTGTCTGCCTTTATTTTAACATACAGGATTTCGGTTGTCGTGATTTGGCTAGACAGGCAATTGTTTGCGATTTCATATGGATCCCGTGTTGGGAGTGGGTGGGATGCGGCAATGGGTGCAAGAAGCCCAGAGCAGCAACTCTGGCAATGGATTATTGGCCAGCAAGGAAGAAAGTTAAAAGAAAAGAAAAGAAAAAAACTACACAAGGCCGGTTTTAGTCCTACATTAATGGTGCAAAGTGAGGAGAAATAAGACAAACTGAAGGTGAAGGCTGTCACTTTCGTGCTTCAAGACGATATAGCAAATGCAATACAAAGTATCTCAAAGTGTCAGTGGGTCGCTAGCACTTGCATTCAATGACTCACAACATGGTCTGAGTTTAAACCCTTTGCTTGTTCATTATTGATTGCCAGTGCCTGAGGGTGTCTGTCCCAGCAATTATAATTGTGCTGAGTATCCGTTTAAAAGAGCAGTGTCTGCTCAAATTGCTGAACCCTGATATTTGTCAAAGAAAAGGGAGGCTTACCTTCATATCTCAAGGATTTAAATATGCAACTCCTATATCAAGGCCCTAGCTTTTGCAGGTTGATGGGTCCCATGTCTAGTTTAATCTCTCACAGCTTAACCTCTTCTGCACAAGTTTTTCTAGAGAATGCGGAACTGCATTATATGTAGAAAAGAAATAGGCTACGTAGCATCTGTAGCAATCAAATAAATGAAAAAAATACGCAAAAAGGTGCTCCAAAGTCAATTTGTTAAAAACAGTTCAGCACTAAAAACTAAAGTGAGCCAGGCCCCAAACGGTCAACAGTACAAATAGTAGTCTGGTTTATTGTTGCACACAGTTAAATTTCAGGGTGAACAACTGTAGAAAGCTATGATAATTAGCAAAACCAGCAGAAAATTAATTTTATTTTCATTTTGTCCATGAAACTGTAAATAACTTTAAAATGAAAAATGATGCAGGTCAATGGTTGATTAATTAATAGTGTCAGCGGCAGATACAGAAGTTATCTGATGTGGTTTTCTTTGGGTGGTTGCATATTTCTAGTTATTATTTTTTCTTACTCTTCCAATGGTGCTACAGATTAGGTAATGTTCCGATGTTCTGTGCCATTACTAGTATGTCGTGCAGAGGGGACTATGTGTTTGTTGTGTAGTACTCTGGGGAGAAAGTCAGTTAGCACAAGACACAGACCAAGCAGCCACCATGCTAGACATCTGTGATCGGTATTCACAGCCAAGGCCAGCTAGAGGGCTGTCTGCCAGTAACATGAAAGACAGCATGCCCCCACTGCAGAGTATTTTCCTTTTCTTTCACACCAGACATGTTGTAAAATGAAGTGTTCATTCCCTTGAACTCATAAATGAAAACTACATTTTACAACTTAATTTTCTGGTGCTGCTAACTACTGTGCTCTGACCTGAAGTATTGTCAATTTCAACACCCACAGAGAAGTGAGAAAAAAAAATGCAGTAGTACAGGTAAATTTTGCACTTAATCCTTTTGACCACATCCAGACAGCCGTTGAGTATAGCACAGCCCTACTGTTCTACTGATCCTAGGACTAACTGGGCTGCTGCCACAGCTGGATGGTTGACTGTTGGTGGGAGGGTTGGTAGGGAAAAGTCGTGGACTCGCTTGGCTGCAGGGCAGGTTTAATATGACAGACTGGGCAGCTGAGTTTCAATTGTTTGTTTTGTCCTCCTCTTACCTAGCTGGCTCATGTTTTTTTTTTATATAGCTACTGCTGTGGGGGGCTGCGGTAGTAGAGCTGAAGCCCTAGATCCACGATGTTCATCCTCAGAATACCCTGATGGAAACCACAGTTTAGCAACTTGACTTTCTGACAGGGCACAAGGCATTGTGGCATATTGTTGAGAAGTGGGGAAGGCGTTACGGTGTACATTTTAACAAGTTCACATTTTTATTAAATTAAGCTCCCATTTTACACAATATTGTCAATAATTCTGTGTTCAGCTCTCTGCTTGTGTTTCTCCACTGAGTGGTACGCAGCTCCGTGTGGCTAACAGGACTCAGTCTGGTAGCTCGGGTTGAATGTTACACAATGCTGCAGCCTGCGAGTCACTGTGATACATTAGCAAATGTACATTTCTGCAGTAAGGGATACTATTTTCTGTGCATCCATGTGCTACTTGTCTATGTTTTCCAGTGGTGGAATATTGGATTTTACTTGAGAACCAGCTGTCCCCAGAGATTG
This sequence comes from Neoceratodus forsteri, assembly GCA_016271365.2. NCBI lineage: Eukaryota > Metazoa > Chordata > Ceratodontiformes > Ceratodontidae > Neoceratodus > Neoceratodus forsteri. Next base: position 691,138,752 of record CM057449.1, read on the forward strand.
GTGGTTCTTTTTGCTTCCCGCCATCGGCATCACTCTCACTGTCTGACACTGCTGCAACTCCTTACTAAATAGACACCTCCCTGATCCAGCGATGGTAGCATTGCCCATTGACTTGGAGAGTACCTGACCACCTTGGGGCATGGAGATCTTGCTGAACAGTGGTCCTGCTATGTTACTCCCAGCTGCAGTACTATGATACATAAACATCTCAAGACTGTACACACGGGATTGGAAATAATACTTAAAAAAATCCACCCAACTGTGGACAAGTCAACACTTCTCAAGAGGTATCATTTTGATTAGAACTCTTTTAGGTAGATAATGCCATTAAGCTTCTGTCAAAACTCTTGAGTAAGTCCATTTCCGTGTAACATTAATTTATTGTGTACAGTAGCATTGTGTCTTAAAACAAAAAACAAAAAAATCCTCATTAGTCTAGGAAACACAATCCTGCTAGCACAGTCACTCAGTGTGTAGATTTAAAGTACAAAAATGTTCTGCTATTCAACTCTCAGACGGAAACACACCTGGACTTGCTGTCCTGTCCAGGTGTGTTGACCGTCTATCGAGTTGAATAGCAAAATATTTTTGTACTTTAAAACCGTTAATTTAGTGACCCCCAGCAAGACAGTTTTTTCTGTACTAACGTGGATGTGTTTTCTTTACCTCACACTGCTGCTGTACCACGATAAATGAATTTTACACTGACTCAAGGTTTTGACAGAAGCATATGGGATCAGCTACCTAAAAAAATTCTAATCAGAGCTATCTCTAAGAAATACAGACCTGCACAGTTACGTTGTTTTTGAAAACTCTGGGACTGTGGTGGTGAGTGAGTGAGTGGGTGTGTGTGTGTGTGTGTGTGTGTGTGTGTGCATGCCTGTGAGAGATTTGGATGATGAATTTCACGGTTTTATGTTTGTATGTACCAAGGTGCCCGGTGCGGCCTGACCAAACCTTAAGTGGCAAAGCATCAGTGCACCTTGGTGTTGTTAATTTACTGTCTGTGAGTGATGTTATTTTAGGCACTTTTCTCCTACAATCAAGTCATAGGAAGTAGTTGAAGCAGCAGCAGTGATATTGTTCAGTGGCTTTTGAGTTGTACACATCTTGACCAATACCTCTCTGCACTCCATAAGAGATTCTCTGGGTACTTCAGCTGGGGTATAGGAGGGTGTGTAGTTGTTTGGCTTGGTTGTCCTGTCTCGTTCAAAAGCAATTGTAGCTGGTGTGTACTTGATTCTCGTTTGAGTGTGCAGCTTTGCATTTGTAGCTAAACTAAGCAGAGAGGAAACATTTAAATGCCCATATCATAGTCATAGTCACAAATGGCATCTTACAGTGATAAACCATCAGATACTACCCATGGCCTACAAGCTCACCACAGCCCTATCAGCTATCACTAAAGATTGTTTATGTAGCTACTTCAGTTAGACAAAGTACTTATATGCGTAAAATGCAGGTCGAGAATCAAAAAAAAACTGTCAAAATGAGGCTAGCAGTAAAAAGCAGGAGACCAAGTTATTCATCAGTTATCAGCAATAGTAACAAAATATTTGCATTATCAAGGTTATTAGTTGCTACAAGTTGCATGTTGAAAACCGTTCCAGATCTCAGTTGAAAAACAGTTCGGCAGCCTAAAACAGCCAAACCTGCAATTAGATGGTTCTTTAGGATGTTGAGAATATTTTTTTTTACAGTATCTTAGGACACTTTGAATATGCCACAAAGCTGCATTAAATATAGCCAGGTATGTATTCCTCAGTAAAGCTATAAAAAATATAGTGCTCCAATACTCCATGCAGGTAACTTGCACGGTGTGCCTTTGTAGCAAGACTGCATAATACAAATATTTTACTACTATTATTGATATTACTATTGCCAGCAACTGTTGAAGAACTCACACTCACAATGCTAGCATCATATTGCACCATTTATGGGTTATGAACACTGCACTTAAGGCACATAAGCACTCTGACTGAAGCAGCTGTATTAAAAATATTATCTTTTGCTAAGTTAATTATTAGTCATAGCAACCAGTATTTTTGGGGATCATAGACTTTGATTTTAGATCTGGGTTTATCTGAGCATGACGGGCAATATATCCTCCACCATTTTGGTTCATCTGTGAATATTAGTCTTATATGCTCACTTTTGACACATTCGGTATTTATCTCACTGTGGCATTTAACATTTCCTAAAGTAATCATCAGAAAAAGTGCAGATCTGGGTAGATCCTGGCAGGCACAAAGTTATATCACCATGGTTAATTAATTAGCTGCCCCCACCCCAAACTGATTAGCACCAAGTGCTTTGCATCAGTGCTTTGCATTTTGTATCTGTATTGACAGACAGTCTATTGCTATTGTTCAGTAAACCAGGAATCTAGTTAAGTCCTGTGAAGTTTGCAAATAATTTCTAAGCTGCCTATAAAAGGGTTGCTTCTCATATTTTACATAAGAAAAGAGGTTTATTCCAAGAACGTTGAGCAGGGACCATTGTTTTGGCATCAGTAATTTTGATTGATTTTTTCAGTTTCTTCTACCATTGGAATTGAGATCATAACTTCATTGATAATGCTTTTTTTAGTACAATTTCTTTCTGTTCAGTTTTTAAGAGCATACCTTTTTTTCCGATACGTGGCAGAGTGTTTCCAGGTGGAGTCATCTTTTTCCTGCTCTAGCATGTTGGTTCGGAAGGAATGTGGTGTCCAGATTTCTCAAAGTTGCTGGTGTGCTGCACACCATGGCGTGCCAAAGTATCGATAGCTACACCCTTGCTGTTAAGGGAGGGACAGAAATGGCAGGGATGCAGAAATGTAGAAAAAAAAACACCCATTAAAAAAAGCCCACTGTGATATAGTGCAGTGCTGCAGTCCATAGGGACAACATGGGTGGGTTGCTTCTTGGGGGTGTCTGGCAGAGAAAAACCGTTCCATGGACAGAAAACATGATGTCAGACCTTTTCTAGATGCAAAACGTCTGCAGGGTTCCACCAATGCAGCCGTAAAAAGGACATAATGGTGATCACAAACATACAGAGAAGGGCTACTAAATTAATCACAGGACTGGAAAATCAAATATATGAAAAAGACTAGACTATCTCAAGCTAATGACACTAAAACAAAAGATACCATGGTGATCTACTCTTGTGACCTTATGGATTGAGTCCTTGGTATTAAACTTCTGCATAATAGGAAGGACAAGAAGATGTCACTCAAGGCAGCTTTTCTGGGTAAATCCCAGAAGTGTCAACAGAGGTATAATGTTAGGGGACTAATGGCTCATAGTTAAAATCTTAACCAAGCTAGCAGGTCTGGGGGCTAGAGCTGTGCGAATACCTTTTCTGAACATTTGGCTGAATATTTGGTATTCAGCAGCCAAATATTGGGTATTTGGTATCTGGAAATTTATTTTCCTAAAAAAAAGAAAAAGAAACAGCTCCTCCTTCTCTCTCTCTCAGCCCAAGCAGGTAAAATGTAACCCCATCTCCCACTCTTTAGCACAGTCCCACTCTCCTCCTCCCTCCCCAGCACCCACAAGTTTTTTTTTACATCGTTTAATAAAACTTGATTCCCCGATGGGTTACTAGCTCAACCACCTTAATGTTAAAGGCTATCTGCACTAAAAAAAAGTATACATTGTGTTCCCACCCTTGGCACAGCACCCAACCCTACTCCCACCAACCAGCACCCAGTTATCACATATTCTCAGTTTTCAGATCATGTGATCAGCTATTTTACTATAGCAAGCACAGAGCACTTTCATTCATGAGAAGGTGGCCAGAGGTGGAGGAGGGAGGTTCGCCAGTCACCTTCTTGCTGTATATCTGAGAACTGGGTGCTGGTGGGTGGGAATAGGGTTAGGAGTTATACCAGGGGTTGAGGATATCATTTATACTTTTAAGTGCAACTAGAGTTTACATTAAGACTGTGGCCAGATATGGAGGCGGGCAGGTTGATTTGGCCGTCACACATCGGGGGTCTAGTTTTATTAAATGTATTTTTTAAAACAATGTTGGTGCTGGGAGGAGATGGGTGTGACCATGTTTTTGATAGAGGGTGACGGAATGGGGTTGCATTTTACCTGGTTGGGCTGGAAGAACAGATGAGGACTGTTTTTTTTTTTGCAGTTAGCGAATAATTTGCAGAATATGAATAGTCCCTATTCAGGAAGGGCTGCTGAATATTTGGGAGCCCTACTATTTGTGATATTCAGGAAATACTATTCAGTCCCTGCACAGCCTACAAGGAGCATACATCCCAGAAAATTTTAAACAGTGGCCTTTCCTACATTTTAATGGTGAAAGCAGTGTTTGAAAACCTAGTTATCACCTGTATTTCTTACATGTAGAAAGGTTTGGTTATGAGACCCCAGAGGAGTACAGACACAGAGACATCATTTACACAGCAGATTTGCTGGTAGGGTTACAGAACCCCAGAAGAAAATAGACAGAGACACCATTATCCCAGCAGATCTGCTGGGAAGATTACAGGACCCCAAATGAAAACAGACAGACTCAGTAATCCAGGCAGATCTGTTGGGAAGGCTACAGGACCCCAGACAACAACATACAGAGAATACCATTATCCCAGCAGATCTGCTGGGTAGGTTCAGGATCCCAGAAGAAAACAGAGACAGAGGCACCATTATTCCAGCAGATCTGTTACGAAGGTTACAGGACCCCAGAGGACAAAAGATAGAGAGATGGCATTATCCGCAGATTTGTTGGGAAGGTGACAGAACCCAGATGAAAACAAACAGAGACATCATTATCCCAGCATTTCTGTTGGGAAGATTACTGGACCTGTGAGGAAAACAGAGACACTGTTATCCCAGCAGATCTGCTAGGAAGATTACAAGACTGGACAGGAAAACTGAGAGACACCATTTTCCCAGCTGATCTGCTAAGAAGGTAACAGGATCACAGAGCACAGCAGACAGAGTGATACCATATCTCAGCAGATCTGCTGGGTAGGTTACAGGACCCCAAAGGAAAACAAACAGATACCATTATCACAGCAGATCTGTTGGGAAGGTGATAGAAGCTGACCAATTGTTCTGTCCTGTAGCTGATGAAGTAATAATCTCACTCTGAGCCTTAGGTGGAAAAAACTATCCTGCTATTGCAGACAGCCAGCAGCACTCACTGCTACTACAGTACAGCAGTACTGTGACATACAGAGGAATATTTAAAGAAAATGCACTATTCTTTTGACTAATATGTGATCAAAAGCATTAAGCAAGCAGATATGATCAATCTGCAACCAAACACCCACTGACTCCATGGATGACTGTCTGAGACACTATATAGACTAGTAACCTTGCCCCAACAATTTTGACCACTCTCTGACCTCTCCTACATGATGTACAGCAGTGGAACCAGTTCTGGAGAAAATGCTCCTTGATGGATATGACTGAGGGGTTGAGCTGATGATTTCGATACATGAGCCAGCCAAGCCATGGAACCAAGTGACTTGCAGCATTTGTCTGAACTAGCATCACATGATGCTAATAGAGCCAGTTCCCAAGCACAGAGAAACAGCCTCAGTGAGAAAGAAGGAGTGAGGACTGCACTGAAGAGACATGAGTAGAAGGCAGGGTGGAGCAAGCAGAAGCGTAAGGCTATTATGCCCCAGTTAGCATGACTAGACTCCACCCTCATCCCTTCTATATGCTCTCCAGGTCAGGATGAGTCCAATGTTATTGCCCCCGTCACCAGCCAAATGTTGTTGTTAGCCTTGTTTATGCAACCCTGACCCCTGCCACTTACTTTTAAGTTAGTGCTCCTTGACTGAATCCCTGGCATCTGTAGCTGGCATGCCTATGCTTAAATTTTGGTATCAAACCCTGGCTTTGGGAAAGTATACCTGGTTCACTGTTCAGGACAAGAGGGTTTGGTCTAGCTAGAGATCCATCCTGGGTCCAGGGAAGAATTTTGCTAGGCGCATGCTAGATCTAATACCTGGAAGGGTACCCAGTAAATCCACGCAGGAGCAATAACTGCAATGTCCAAACATGCAGATGGGATTCTTCAGTTGGTCTTTATTTTAGATGTAAAGATGGTATTGAAAAGATTTGGGTGGCCCCACAGACTTGCTACAGCTAAACACTGACTTTATACAGAGCAACCTGTATGGCAGAATAACATTTTGACAGAATTTCAGGCTTGGCAGTACATTACTTTTCCAGCGACATCTATCCTCCACAGGTATAGACATCGTACTTGTGAGACATTGTATTAACAATTGCATTCCCTCTGCTTAGAGCAACTGAATCTTATTCTGACTGAAAACTTTCAACTCCCTCTGCTTGAGCACTCTTGTGTTACAGAGCCCCATTTAAGCTGATGTAGACTTGTACCTTAGACTGTTATTCCAGACTTGTACTTTAGAGCGTTTAAAGTATTTTCCAGACTTTACTCTGTGCTAACTCTGAATTCTGTCAGCTTCTGGATTGTTCACAAAGACTAGGGGTTTCCACTCTCTGCTCCCAACTCCTAACTTTCCATCCTTTCATAAGAAACCATTCTTTTGATACAACACTGGTTAGTACTGACACTTGAAGTTTGGCCTGCAGCCCAGATAGTACCCTTGTATTGCAAAACATGACATTGTCCCAGAAAATTCTGTTCTAGTCCCTTGATCTAGACTCTACACTTCTAAGACAACCTGGCATAATGACATTCTGTACCATATGTACTCACAGCATTGTAGATTTTGCCTTTGTTCAGACACTGGACCAATGCAAATGTTCAGATTTCCTCCCAGAAAGGAAATGGTAGAAACCCTTTGTGAAACCATTCAGGCAGCTGAAAACATTCTGGACTGAACACGGAATGGCCTCTCGAGCCACATGAATTACCAGTCCTTTTCCTCCCCACCCTGGAGAGACAACAGGAATCCTGTGATGAAACAGTCTCCACTACCTCAATTGGCAAGCTGGAATAGACCAGACTAGGAAGAGAAATCAGGGCCCTCAAGGATGGAGCCCACAGGCAGAGAACTGCTCTACCCTTCTTCTCACTTCAAACTCTCAGCTCTAACTGACCACTCTACTCTAACATTCCATCCACACTCTAGCCAGCTGTTGCTTATGCTGCTGTGAGAGTTCTAAAATGACCTCATCTTGCTCATCTCAGCTGAAACTAAGTAAGCTTATTAAGGGTTATACCTGAAAATAGGCAAATGTCTTGTCTAGTGTACTTACCTGGTCAACAAAAGCTAAATAATAAATAAATAAGCAAGAGACTGAGTAGCTGAAAATCCATTTAACTTGCTATTCACCAGCTGCCTGTCTCTCGTAGTACTGGCACTGAGGGATTCTGGTAACCCACAGGGGCTGAGTGGTTACACTCACCACTTTTCAGATAGCATGACTATCCACAGTCATGAGTTTTATATGGCCTGGGACATCCATCTCTGATGCTACCTGCAGAGAGAACTGAAGTATATCCTCTGCCTGTGCAAACACTGGTAGGAAATATTAAAGGATAGAGGCCCTGCTGAATCGTCAGCCACTATCACTTGACCTACCATTAGATTTTAGGGACTCCAGGAATTGCCTGAGGTATGTGGTGACTGACAATGTTGGCAGTCCTGATTTTGGACTCAGGGTCACCAAACCTGCCATTCCTCTCTACTCCCCTTGGGTAACTACTTACCTGAATACTAACTAAGCACCTATGCCCCACCATTCCCAGGGGTACCTACAGAGCTACAAAATGAAGACATAAACATTACATTGTATACATTTCCAAAATGTCTCACACAATGCTACCTAAAGAAGCAAGACCTATTAACACCCTGTTAACTATAAAATATCTTCCAGAAACACTCTGATGGGAACTTGGTTGAGTCCCAAACATCCTCAAATCTTCTTTTCTTCTCCTCTTCTGTTCCTCTGTACCTAAGAAAACAAACTACATTCTGCATTTCACACAGCTCCCAACCCTCCACTCAACACTAAAAATCCCAAAAAGCTTTTTATAGAAAAGTAGAAAAATAGAACATAGAGAAAGAAAATATATCAAATACCACATTTGCTTAGGGGTTGGAGTGCCCTATATAGTCCCATCTAGTAACTGAAATTCAAATGTCACTGGTGCCCAGAGGCATTGTTCTTAAAGAGTGTCTCTAGGCTGGACCCTGCTGAAAAACAGTCTTGAATAGGACATGCCTATACAACATTACCATTCTAGGGAGGGTCTTTACCAAATGTCTGTGTTATTTAGACAGTCTTCCAAATGTGTGATGTTAGGTGGTGTAGTGTTAATAAAACATTTAGAAATTGGAACAGTCTTACCAGTACCATGATGAACAGCATATCTTCTAACACTCGAGCTGAAATTCTTCTCCCTGGAGTAGACAGAATCTCTTCAGATCACTGCTGGACTGATGACCTCTAGGAAACCAGGTGATGAAGGAAAGAACGCTGCTGGACTGATGTCACCTGGGAAGCCAAGTGATGAAGAGAAGAAGCTGCTGGGTTTATGTCATCTAGGAAGCTAGGTGATGAAGAGAAGAAGCTGCTGGATTGATGTCATCTGGGAAGCCAGGTGATAAAGAAAGAAGCTGCTGGGTTGATGTCATCTGGGTAGCCATACTGGATACAGTCATTGTTTATTACTACCATTTTGGGAAATACCATTCAGGATCAGGGGCTAGGACATGGATCCCATCTGGGCGCACCAGGTTCACATTGCGGAAAGTTTCTCTTCCATTCTTGTCCACTATTCTCACAGTGTCTATGAAAAGAGTCCTTCCCAGTTTCCAATAGTCAAGGTGGTTACTTGCCACTTTGTCCTTACACTTTCAGGGCATACGGACTCGTGTTCTTGGTAGCTTCCTTCATTAACCAGGTGCACCTATTCTTCTTGATTTCTTCCAAACCTCTCTTGGGAAAGTAGGATAACCTTTTCCATAGATTCACTCAGCTTTTTGTTGAATTACCCTTTCCTCCTTGCTGCTCTTTACTAGTTGTCTGCCAGTGGCATGGCTTGGAGACTGCCAGTCCTGGGCTAACCAGTGTTTTAACCTGATCTTGTCAAAAAGTTAGGCCCTTCTGCCTTTGGGGCCTCTTCACTTGCTCTCTCTGCATTTTCAGCTTCTGCTTGTGATTCTGTTTCAGATTGGGACCATGGCACATGGGTATGAGCCTCCCTCTGAGAATACTGTTCCTCATCATTTTCTTCATCGCTCAGGATTTGGGCCCAAGAGTGAGCATACATCCTCACCCCAAGACAGTCCATTCTTTGCTAGGTGCAGAGGTGGCTACCTCTCACTATATAGCTTCATTGGTTTCACTCGCCAAGTAAACTAGGGCTCGGACCCTCTCACCTGGGGTCCACTGAAACTTTAGTTGCATTGTCTGTGTCCATTTCTGTGGGTGACTCAGGAGTAGCCACATCTGCATGCTTCTGCCCTGCTGTCAGATCCTCCAAAACATTGCTACTGGAGCCTTCTATGGAATTTTTGCTAGGTGCATGCTAGATCTAATACCTGGAAGGGTACCCAGTAAATCCACATAGGAGCAATAACTGCAATGTCCAAACATTCAGATGGGATTCTTCAGTGGGTCTTTATCTTAGATGTAAAGATGGTATTGAAAAGATTTGGGTGATCCCCACAGGCTTGCTACAGTTAGACACTGATTTTAAACAGGAACAACCTGCATGGCAGACTAATATGCCTGACAAAATTTCAGGCTTGGCAGTACATTACTTTTCTTATGACATCTATCCTCCCACAGGTGTGGGACATTGTACTGTGAGACATTGCACTAACAATTGCATTCCCTCTGCTTAGACCAACTGAACCTTGTTCTGACTAAAACTTCAATTCCCTCTGCTTGAGCACTCTTGTGTTACAGAGCCCCATTTAACCTGACATAGACTTATACCTTAGACAGTTACAGTGTTTTTCCAGACTTGTACTTTAGACTTTTAAGTTACTTTCCAGACTCTACTCTGTGCTAACTCTGAATCCTGTCAGCTTCTGGATTGTTCACAAAGACCAGGGTTTCCACTCTCTAATCCCAACTTCAAGCTTTCCATCCTTTCCTGAGAAACCATTTTATTGATACTCAATAAGCTCAGGGTGGACAAGGCAATGGGACCTGATGGCATACGTCCCAGGGTACTAAAGGGCTAAGGTGGAACTAGCTGAGCCATTATCAGAACTGTTTAGTGAGACTCTGAGCACAGAAGAGGTCCCAGAAGACTGAGAAGGGCTCATGTGATCACGCTCCCACAAGAGTGGTAGCAGGAGGAGGCAGGGAACTACAGACCAGATAGTCTTACCTCAGTAGTAGGCAAGATTATGGAGGCACTCCTTAAGGAAAGGATAGTGCAACACCTGGAATCCATAGGAGCACAGGATCCAAGACAGCATGGGTTTACAAAGGAAGGCCCTGTCAAACTAATCTCATAGATTTCTTTGACTGGGTAACCAGAGTGGTGGACCAAGGGGAGCAGTTGATGTCTCCTACCTTAACTTCAGCAAAGCTTTCAATAATGTTCCACATAGAAGATTGATTAATAAGCTGGGTAGGCTCAGGGTGGGTCAGGAGTTGGTCAAATGGGTGGCAAACTGGTTGATGGGCAGAAAACAGAGGTGGTGGTAAATGGCATACAGTCAGAAGAGATGCAAGTCACAAGTGGGGTACCTCAGGGATCAGTCCTGGGGCCAGTCCTCTTCAATATCTTCATCAGTGACATTGCAGATGGACTGGAGGTAAGGTTTGTCTGTTTGCAAATGACACGAAATCTGCAACAGAGTAGATGATCCAGATGGGGTGGGCAGGATGAGAAAGATCTGGATAAACTAGTAAAATGGTCAGAAGAGTGGCAACGTGGATTTAATGCAAAGAAGAGCAAGCACATAGGGAAGAGAAATCCTGAAGCCACCTATAGGTTGGGAGGGAGTTGCTGGCAGTCACAAGGGAAGAAAGAGACTTGGGCATCATCATCACCGATGACCTTAAATCATCCAAGCAGACCTCTAAAGCACTAGGTAAGGCTAGGGGATGTTGGGGTGTATTAGTAGGGGTATCACAAGTCAGAAGAGTGAGTAATAATCCCTCTTTACAAGACACTGGTTAGGCCCCATCTGGAGTACTGCGTGCAGTACTGAAGGCCACACCTTCACAAGGACTTTAACCAAATTGAGGCAGTCCAGAGAAAGGCAACCAAAACGGTACAGGGACTGCATCAGAAAACATATGAGGACAGATTAACAGAGCTCAACATGTATACCATAGAGCAAAGGAGGGAAAGAGGTGATATGATCGAAACATTCAAACACCATAAGGGCAATAACAAAGTGAAAGAGTCTAACATGTTTCAATATAAGAAAAGTAGCTGGACAAGAGGACACAGCATGAGATTAAAGGGAGGCAGATTAAGCGGTAATGTGAGGAAGTTCTTTTCACAGAAAGGGTGGTGGATGCATGGAATGGCCTACCTCAGAAAGTGGTGGATATGAATACAGTGCAGGGCTTCAAACAGGAATGGGACAGGCAAAGAGGAGCAATACAGATGAGTATGAATAGACAGGCCATTGACAGAGCAAAGGCCGATGGCAGATTTAGAAGGTAGAAAAGAAATGGGCAGAATGGATGGGCCTTGTGGTCCTTATCTGCAGTCAACTTCTATGTGTCTATAATACAGCACTGGTTAACACTGACACTTAAAACTTGGCCTGCAGCCCCAGACATTACCCTTGTATTGTAAAACATGACATTGTCCAAGAAAATCCTGTTCTAGTCCCTTGCTCTGGACTCTACACTTCAAAGACAACCTGGTGTTAGGAGGTCTAAACCTCACTTTCAGGTTCTTAGCAATAGAATGCAAGTAATCACAGACAAGTTGCATAAGAGTAATAAACTTGTTTATTACTACCAAAGGATAAAATCACAGTTGCCTAAGCAGTTCTTACCAATCAGAACGGGAACCAGTGTGAGCGTTCCCTATACCTCGAGGTTTCTTTGTATCTCTTGGGATCTCTGAGGTACAAGACTAGTGTATCACATTATATACCTATGATAATTACTATGGTTACTGTAAGATAGAAACATTTCTAGTTACAGAGATGAGCTCTATTGGCTAAATTAGAGGGCTTCACGGTCCAAGATAACTTTATACAATTTTGTAGTAGTCATCAGTTTGTGAAACAAAGAGTTCTTATACAGATTCTTACATAACTCAGTGTAGTAGTGCAAATCACCAAAAGGTGGCAATGCCGACTTACATATCATAATTATTCAAGGACAAAGGTGTCTTGCCATCTTACAAGTAAGAAATACAGAAAATACACAGAAGAATATATATATATATGTATTAGCAAGCAAAGTGTATTACAACAATATCGTTACATATCCTGACATCTACTCTTGTCGGTAGATGCCCTTAGCCCTATATGTTAGTATAACATATGCCTAAGTACTACCTGTCTCGGTGTACCTCTGGGGGTACCAATAAGGGTGCAGGAACCTCGTGTAACACTGGCATAATAACATTCTGTGCCATGTGTACTCACATCATTGTAGATTTTGCCTTTGTTCAGACACTGGACCAATGGAAATGTTCAGATTTCTTTCCAGAAAGGAGAAATGGTAGAAAACCTTCATGAAACCTTTCAGGCAGCTAGAAAACATCCTGGACTGAACATGGAATGGCTTTGCAATCCACACAATTACCAGTCCTTTTCCTCCCTCCCTGGAAGAACAACAGGAATCCTGTGATGAAACAGTCTCCACTACTTCAATTGGTAAGCTGGAATAGAGCAGACTAGGGAGAAAATCAGGGCCCACAAGGATGGAGCCCACAGGCAGAGAAGTGCTCTACCTTCTGCTCACTTCAAACTCTCAGCTCTAACTGACCACACTACTCTAACATTCCATCCCACACTCCAGCCACCTGTGGCTTATGCTGCTGCAAGAGTTCTAAAATGACCTCATCTCTCATCTCTGCTGAAGCTAAGTAATCAAGAGAGTGAGTGAGTGTAAACCCATTTAACTGGCTATTCAACAGATGCCTGTCCCTACCTACACTGGCACTGAGGGGATTCTGGTAAACCCCAGGGGACTGGGTGGTTACATTTATAACTAAGGGAAGGAGGATTGGATCTATTGATCGTTCTGTTATTTTAAATACTGAGCAGATGTCCTGCCACTGAGATTCAGGACTCAAATGTCGGTGTGTGTGTGCATTTCAGCTTTTTGCAGAATGACTTTTTACTGACATAAGTAAAAAGTATAGCAAAAGCGAAACACACACAATACCAACCAACATTTGTGTCCTGAGGCCAGTGGCAGGACATCTCAAGATTTAAAATAAAATGCAATCCTGTAGAAAGTTTAGTGCACAAACCCAGACACAATATTTTTTACAGTCCTCCCCCCTCAGCTGAGCCGTTCCGGTCTGCACTGCCAGCCCACATTAATTGTTTGCTTTTCATTTAATTTGTTCCAAACTTCTGAAATAATATTTAAAATAGAAGTTATGGGATCTCATTCATTTCAGTGTTACTAGATGGATATTAAGCTAAGAGTGCTGCCAGACCTGCCAAACTGAGCGTGTTACTCACTAACTCACTCAGCCTCCACTATTACCCACCTATGACACCCAGGGTGCAGCTAGGCATTTCAGATTTGTACACCAACCTGCGACACTACTACCCCCCACCCTACTGTTGTTCATGCCTGCCTCCCCCACAACTTGAGTCAAGGCTTCTTGCTCCAATCAGATGATTCCACACTAGACCTGCTGTCTGTCTGTCTGTCTGTCTGCACTGCTAGTGTGGTGCTTGCTGCTCACTGGTAGACACCAATGACTGCACCATGGGTCCAAGACCATGGCAAATTTCTTCTCTCTTCCCCCTGCAGGTAGGCAGATTTGCTCCACTTGCCACTCCACATGAAGTCTTTTTCTTTTAGCTGGCTCTGAGTCTGTTCTTCCGTCTGCTGCTCCTCAGTTTCTACTGCTTTTCTCGCTCCCAGTACAATTGAACTAATAGTATGGCTTCTAGCTTTGCTGGGGCATTTTAAACTCACTGCCCCAGACTTGCCACGCCCTACCAGATGCATAGACAATCACTATGCAGGTGGACCATGCAGACCTAAATGAGACTTTCAGCTTCAACATCTGCTGTCCACTCTGCCTCCCCAAAACAAAGCTGAAAGAAAAGAAAAAAGCGATACAAAGCCAAACAAAGGAATTTAAGCGTGATGGATTAGAGAGGGCAGAGCCATGCTGGCAAGCTTCTTTGCTACCCCTGCTACTAAACTTGGTACACCATGACACTTGGCTTATCAGTAGCTACACCTTTGAAGACACCTACCCCACCACTGTCAGTCTCATCTTGAAACCATGGCACAGTCTGCCAAGTGACTCTTATCCAGTACTGCCACTGAGGGAGAAGAAGAGCATTATTAAGGTAGATACTATCATAAAATGATTAGTTTGTTGTGTGGCATGTGCGTGTGTGCAATAAGTAGTAACTCTCTGATGGACAGCGAATAACTTCAGCACCTAAGTGATAACTTTTAGGACCTAAATGATAACTTCTAGGACCTAAGTGATGCCATGAAAGTGATTCATTTTCACCACAGTATACAGATACAGCTGCAATTAGCTGAGCTGAGGGAAGAGTCAGAGTGAAAGTGAATCAATCAGCTGAGCTGATCACTTTCATTCAATCCCCACCCATCTCCTGTCAATGATGTTCAGCTCCTAATTATGGAAGAACACAGGCAAGGCAGATATGGCACTTTTATAATAAATAATATTAATGTGGAAATTATTGGGAGACTTTGACTTACATGGGGGCTATACTCCTACTAAAAAGAGCATGGTGATACCACTGGTAAATCAATACTACCTGTAAAATCTACTCCTACACACAAAGAGCAGCTTCTTATTGGAACAGATTGCCACAAACCATTGTGAAAGCACCAAACAAGAATATCTTTAAGAAACTATTGGATCACCTGATATTAAATGAACACCTTTCAACAGATATCCACTGGGTAGTGGGTAGGCAGTCACAATAGATGTCATGGTCTATTTCTGTCTATTTCTGCTATTAAACTATAGTAAATTTATTGCCCAGCATAATATGTCTGACCTCAGACTCACAAATTCAGCCTTTATACCAAAGTTTGCCTTTGAATGCTATGTGCTTGACTGTTGAGTTGGTGTGAGCAGATCCACCAGAGGTGAGCTGCATACAGGAATGTGAGTAAACTCGGGTAGATTAAAAACAGAGCTCTGTTGACTATTGTGGTTTAGAGATAGATTACTACAGAGACAGTTTTATCTGTGACCAGTTGGAAGTGGTCAGAGGCTGAGAAGAGGGAGACTTTTATGAGGTAGGTGGACAGGAAGTTGAGGAAGCTCATTCAGGCCAGGAGGTTACAGGAAGTATAAAGGTCACTTCCCACAAGCTAATGAGTCATGCTACTTGAATATGTCCAAGATTAGTGCCTGGTCTTAAGAGAGAGAGGGCAGGCAATTCTACCTGCAGCAGCTGGCATGAATATAGTGGGTCCTAGCAAGTGAGTGTTTCTCTGCCAGGTTGCTGAGAAATACACCAGCAGCTACTGTATGGTCTAGGCAGATACACAAAACATGGTCACACAGGTAGTAACTACGGGGATTTGGTTATTTGCAGGGCAGGGGCCACCACCATCTTTCAAGAGGGCTCTGGATGTGTGATTAGGATGTTTAGGACCCTTGCTACTCAGATGGCTGCTCTTGGGACCTAAGTGAGGTTCCTGAGGGGCAACCCAGCACAAAGAGCTAGTGTGACAGCAATTCTGTTGCCTCAGTGGATCCCAAGGATCAGAGCTGCAGGATGGGGAGGGAGTGGGATGGTGGGGAAGCTTGACCTAATGGGAATGGGCATCTGAGGGTGGAAGTAAAGAACCAGTTTGAGCCGTTGGTGCAGTTAGATCATATCCCCAACTCCACAGAGGATGCAGCAGCTGAAACCAGAGGAATGTGGCTGTAGTATGCAGAGGTGCACCAAGGAGTGGGGTCCGCCAAGGATGACAGGAGAAGACTTCCTAGTCTTTGGCGACTCTATAGTCTAAGGGACAGGGAGCAAATGTGCACTGCCAGTGTGAGAGAAAGATCTGTTAGCTGTCTAACAGGGATGCTGCTGACCAGTTCAGTTCCCTGGCTGGAGAAGCTCACCAGGGAGGGAGGACAAACAAGACATTGACACATTTAGGTACCAACCTGGCAAACCATAACAGAGACAGCGTAAAGGACAATTTGGGGAATTAGGTAGCATACTGAGGGGAGCAGCAGAGATAGTAACCTTTTCTGAGGTTCTACCAGTGCTACATAAGGGACAGCAAAGATAGAATAAAATGTATGTATTTATTTGTTTATTTATTTAATTCATTAAGTAACATTCCTATTTGGGATATGTACATAAATTAGGAAAAAAGGTTCCATTTGGGCCATCAATTAAAGGGTTAAATGGCCTTTTGCTTCGCTGATTAGACTCTGTGGGTCAGAGGTCACTGTTGGTGCACAAGATTATAAATTGAGAGTTTTGGCGCCTAAAAGTGCTGGGAGATCGAAAAGAGATCGGAGAGGAGATCGGGAAGATTTACGGGAAGGCGGTATAGGACAGCAGAGCCATTTGCCTGCTCAGGGCAAGCAGTTCACGTGTGGGGCATCCAAAACTAGTCTGTCGGTGGACGTGGTGGCAGCCATTGTTTTCAGTCATTGGGACCCTTGTTTGAAGCCACCTCATTAGGAAAAAAAGGTTTGGAGGCTTTATCCAGAGTGCCATCTAGCTCAGTGTGTGCTCCTCATTCCTGGGATCAAAGGAGAAAGACCCGAGGGAAGACTGGAACTGAGAGAGAGAGAGAGACTTTAGCCCCAGAGCAGAATTGCATCCTGGTTATGGCAGATTCATGGGGCCATGGGAGGATCAATGGGTATAGCTGTGCCTGTGTGTCCCAGTCAGGATGCAGTTCCAGTGTGTGAGAAGCCAGTTCAGCCAGGGAGTCTCCTGGAAGCTGAGGCTAAAGGCAGAAGCCCAGGATTCAATATGCCCTCCCGGAGGTGCAGGTCAGAGGGACCTCTGCCCATGTGCCTGGGTGGAGTCGCTCACCATGGCCAGCCTATTTAGACATTCTGTGGTTGGAAAGTGAAGAATTTCTACCCAGTATGGAGACAGACAGAGAGAGAGATATTGAGTTTTAGGTGCCAGATTGAGAGGAGACAGATTGCCTGCCCATTTTAGGGCTTGATCCGGCCCAGTGGGATCTGCTGCCCAGCAACATGGCCAGCTCAACCTAGAAAGCCACCCAGGATTAGTGGGGCCATTTTGGCCACAAATGCATCCATAACTGCCTTGTGAGGACTCCCCATGCTCTTTATGTACTGTCATGTTCTTTAAATGGCAGCATGCAGTTTGTTCATTAAATGGGATCCCCTGTTAATGTTTAAGCTTGTGGACTTCAGTTATTTTATTGGGACTGTTTATGCCTGCTAACCTGAATCACCTTGCATCCCAGCACCAGAAGACAGTCACCACTGCTGCAAGCCCCAGTCAATGCCAGCCATCTTGGTAAGGTACAGCTATTTTGGTTTCTGCTGTGGTACCCACTCCTCATGGAAAACTACCACCTCATACCACTAAACACTGGGGAGGAGGGCTTACAATCTAAGGAGCTCATCTGGGACAGCATTTTGGGTGTGCCAGGACATTTTGGACCACCCCATTAGGTGCTGGGCAAGGCACAGACTTTCTGAACTTTTTGCTGGCTTTTGGACTGGAAGCGATATGGCAAAGTGGTGAAAATTTTGCACCTTCTTTAAGGGCAATGGCACCAGTGGGTCTGTAGCTGGTGCACTTCCACAGAGCAGAACTTGTGCAGCCAATGTAAATGCCCTGGGACATGTGTGCAGATTGGATCTGTGGACTTTTTGGGTGAAATTAACTGTTGCTGGGCACGTTTTGGACTATGAGCAGGGAGACTGAACCAGGTGCTCGGAGGTGACATTGTAAGTCAGCTAGAGGAAAAGCTGCTTCAACCAGCAAAATGGCTGAAGCTCAGAGGCATCAGGGGACTGTCCCCCTACCATACTGAGGTGGTTTTGGGATGTAGTTGAGAAATCCACAGGCTCTAAGTACATTTGTGCCCATTCAAGGGCCAGGAGTAACTTCATTGCCTGTGTGCACAGTATGGCAATGAAAGGCTTCATGGATATGGGACATAAGTGAAGAACTACCAAGATTAGGTGTATTTGGGCAACCTAGACAAGCTGTACAAAAGCACAAGTTGGGCACCACCAGTTCCAACATGGCCCTGCAGGAGATACAGCAGATTGCAAAGGGATGTGTTCCAGGCATGTCTACGAAAGACTCACATCATCAAGACCATTGCATTGGTCCAGGATCTTGGTGGGAAGCAAACCAAGCATTTTATGAGTGGAGTGGACTCATTTGGACATGCAACCACCAAGCGATCCTCGCTATTATTATTCCAGACAGTGAAGTGACTGATGTGTACTGAGGACTTTGTGCAGTGTCATTGCTCCATGGTTTCTCTTTGTTACCTAGCCTCAGAGATGCTGCAGATGATCGAGCTATAGGACTAGGACTGAACCAGACTGCCAGCATAAAATGGGTGAGATGAATTGTTTTCTTTGTTTTATTTTAATAATTGCAAAGACTTCTGGAGCATTTGGGCATTATTATTTTAAGTTGGACTCTGAACCTCTGTGCTGAGAATGGTGGAGCAGGGTGTTGTGTTACTGTTTAATACTGCATAACTAATTATGCCATGTTTCTTTTGTTTATTTTGTATGTTGTTTCTAAAATGTTTTCAATAGTGTGAATTGATGTGCTGTGAATTACTGCTCTAGTCTAAGGTTTGGGCATGACTTGGCAGTATGGCAGCTGTTACAATAGATAGGTAGGCAAATTTTGAATATCAGTTTTTGGAATTAGTATGAGTCTAGAAGTAGGATGCCACCTCTGTTGCCAGGCAATCCATCCAGAGCATTACAGGTGGTGAGTTGCCAGAACAAATGGGTAGCAGCACCCGTATTTAGGTCCCAAATGTTTAGTGGGATGGGTGAATCTACCATCTCGGCAGTGCTGCCAGTTTAGCTGAGTTGTTGGGTGCAGTGAGGGTGTGCACACCTCTCCGTTGCCCATTGGTGAGGTAGTTGGTGGAAATGCTCACCAAGTGCAGTAAGTGTTTAAGTCAGGGAAAGATGTAACACCCCCATTTTGAGGTGTATACATAAACTGGGAAAAAGGTTCATTTGGGCCATCAATTAAAGGATTAAAATTGCCTTTTGTTGTGCTGATGGGAGCTCCATAGGTTGGGGGCATTGTTGGTGCACAAGGTTATAAATTGGGAGTTTGGCACCTAAAAATGAGTGCGGGGAAATTGAAAGAGAATCTGAGAGGAGGTAAGGGAAGTGGGGAGGAGATGTGATACTGCATAAAGTGACTAGCACTAAAAATGAGGATAATATCCAGGTGGGTAGGTGAAAGCATTACTTAATAATGCCAGGAGTTTGAGAAACAAACTAGGTTAACTGGAAATTATATTGAATAAGGAGGAAATAGCCCTTTGTGCAATAACAGAAGCGTGGTGGTAAAATGAGGCCTGGGGTATTGAAATTACGGGTTACCAACTTTTAGATAGAGACAGGGTCAAAAAAGGGTGGATGAGTAGCACTCTATGTAAAATATGATATTAAAGCCCACCTATTGAATACAAATCAGGATGTAGACATGGAGCAACTATGGGTAAAATTATTACCACTACAGTAGGAAAAATAATTATGTGTGTCTATTATAGACCACCATCCTTGTCCTTGGAAAAAAATGCTGGTGTTTCTGGGTGTTATTAGGATCAAGACCCAGGGTGCAAGCTTACTTATTATTGGGGACTTTAACTATCCTGGCATAAAATGGAATATTAATTCTGCCTTGACAGTAGGTGAGGCAGAATTTCTGGAAACTTCAGAATATCTAAACTTAGAATATCATGTTACAGAACATATCAGGGACGAACACATTTAGACTTAATTCTCAGTAACATGGAGGACATAAAATATTGTAAGACCAGAGAACCTCTTTCAAGCAGTGATTACAACATGGTAGAGTTCACTACAGAAACATAGAAACATAGAAGTTGATGGCAGATAAGGACCATAAGACCCATCCAGTCTGCCCATTTCTTTTCTACCTTATAAATGTGCCATCGCCTTTACTCTATCAATGGCTTATTTATTCACACTCATCTGTATTTCTCCCTTATGCCTATCCATGCCTATTTGAAGCCCTGCACTGTATTCATATCCACCACTTACTGAGGTAGGCCATTCCATGCATCCACTACCCTTTATGTGAAAAAGAACTTCACACACTACCCCTTAACCGGCCTCCCTCTAATCTCATGCTGTGTGCTGCTATAATTATTAAGACAACTAAACAAGTAGGTATTACTGAGCTAAAATGCTATGATAAGGCCGATTACAAAGGAAACTAGCTCTAGACTGGAATTGGAAGCAACTTTTTCAAGGTTTAGGAGTTGATCAAATGTGGTCACAGTTTAAATCCTTTTTAAATAATGTTGTTGAATACCAAATCCCAACCAGGAGGAAATATAATGGTAGGGAAAGATTCCACTCTGGTTTACCATAAGGTTAAAAAGCACTGAGGGCAAAGAAAGAAGCCTACAAAAAGCAAAAGTGAAGGTACCGATGCAGCTTGGAGTAGGTATAAAACTAAACTTAAGACCTTAAAAAAACAAATTAAGGCTGCCAAACAGGATTTTGAAATAAGCCTAGCTACTAGGATTGGGGACAACAAAATAATTTTATAATTATGTAGGAGTCTTAGGAAAACCAACAATCAGAAAGGCCCATTAAATTAAAGAGAATTTCACAGTAATGGACTGTCAAGAAATGGCTGAGGTCTTTAACGCCTACTTCCATAGTGTTTATCAAAGGGAAGAAATTAGTGTGGGTGGTATAGGTATTAGTAGTACAAACAATATCAGAATTACAAGAGGCAATGCAAAGTGTAGACTGCTAAAGTTAGACTGTACCAAATTGCCTGGCCCAGATGGGATCCATCATAAATTGTTAAAGGAACTAGCAAGCAAACTATGTAAGCCCTTAAAAGTAATATTCAGATGTCCCTGGTGTGGTACCTGAAAACTGGACAGTTGCCATGTAATACCTATAGATAAGAAGGAGTGAGGTCTGATTGTAGAAACTACAGGTCATTCAGCCTGACTTCCATTGGAGGAAAGATTTTGGAAGCTATAATTAAGGATGAAATTGAACAGTTTTGGGATGAAAGGGGTTGGTTGACCCTTTTCAACATGGTTTAGGAAAACCAGATCATGCCTTACTAATTTACTGTACTTTTCAAACCAGTTAGTTAGGCATTGGAATTAGACATATCAGCAGACTCATTGTATCTAGATTTTGCAAAGGCGTTAGACATTGTATCACATAGTGAGCTGATTAAAACATTAAGAGAAATACAACTAGATGACTTGCTAATCAGATGGAATGGAAATTGGTTGGAGAAAGAAAACAAAGAGTATGCATCGGGGTATTCATCCGGTTGGGTGGAGGTGGCAAGTGGGGTACCACAGAGGTCAGCGTTGGGCCCTGTCCTGTTTAACATCTTTGTAATATCCATCAAATCAATCCTGGCTGATCAAATTTGCCAATGGCGTTAAAATAGGTGCACTAGTTACCTATCAGGAGGCGTAGCTTTGTTTCAGGAAAATACAGATGCTTTAGTTAACTGGGCAAAAATAAGAAATTGAGCTTTAATTTAGATAAGTGTAAAACTATGCAGTTTGAGAGAAAAAATCATTTTAAAATATTATTTAAATGGCAGTGAAATAACCACAACAGAAGCCGAAAGAGACCTGGGTGTCATAGCTACAAACAACCTTAGCTTCAGTGAGCATTGCTCCAGCAAGTTATTACAGGACTTAAAATAATGGCAGCCATTAAGAGAAATATAAGAAGCAGAGACAGGAAGCTGCTGATTCCACTTTATGTATCATTGGTCCGGCCCCACCTGGACTATTGTTACCAGTTTTGGGCACCTTACAGTAAGGGTAATATAAATAAACTGGACGGAGTCCAGAGAAGGGCTACAAACTGATGTCTAATATTGAATGTCTAACTTATCAAGAATGATTGAGAGAACTTGGGCTGTACTCACTGCAGTACAGAAGACTACGAGGTGATACGTGTCTTGTATATAGGGCATTTAACAATAAAGACCTGTGGGAATGCATGGGACTGAGTACTAGACCTGAAACAAAAATAATCAGGGGTATGATATGATGTTGAAAGGCAAGTTTACAAAACAAATTTTAGGGGGCATGGTTTTCTCAAAGAGTGGTATCAGCTTGGAATACATTGCCGAGCAGTGTAGTATCAAGTGCTAGCAACAGTCAATTCAAAAAAATTCTGGATGAAGCATTAGTTGGTCAAACTTTTGCTGGGATGATATAAGGGACCAGCATAGCTCATTTAGGGCTAATTTTGCTTGACCTGTGTCACATCCAATGAATCCTGTGCAATCAGGGAAGAGTTGCGGGAGGCAGTGTAGGACAGCGGGTTGTTTGCCTACTCTTGGGGCCAGCGGTTCATGTGTGGGCACCCAAAACCAGCCCTTGGAAGATGTGGTGGCAGCTGTTGTTTAGCCATCGAGGAACCTTGCTTGAAGCCAACTCAGTGGGATAAAGGTTTGGAGGCTTTATCCGAGTGCAGCCTAGCTATGGTGTGTGCTCCTCATTCCTGGGATCAAAAAGAGAAAGACCAGAGGGAAGAATGGAACCTGAGAGACGAGAGAGCGAGAGAGAGAGAGAGAGAGACCCTTAGCTCCAGAACAGAATTGCCAAGCCAGTTGGCAGTAGCTCCTTGGGGCAGAGAGAAGGGCATCAGGTATAGCCATGCCCGGTGGCGGAGCCAGAGGGGGACTGAGGGTAGTCGCCCCTCCTGGCTGCCTCAGTGTGAGTAGTGGTGCCCTGCCACCATCTTTATTCACTGTTTAGTGCCCATTGTGGAGCCTGTCATTGACTGAATGGCCCTCCCTGGCTCCCAAATGATCCCAAACCTGGCTCCGCTATTGCCATGCCCATGTATTCCAGTCAGGATTCAGTTCCAGTGTGTGAGAAGCAAGTTCAGCCAGAGGGTCCTGTGGAAGCTGAGATTAAAAGCAAAAGCCCATAGTCCAATATGTCCTCCCGGAGGGTGCTGGTTAGTGGAGACATCTGCCCATGTGCATGGTTGGAGTCAATCACTATGGACAGCCTATTTAGAATCCAGCAGTTGGGAAGTAAAGATTTTGACCCAGTATGAAGAGGAGAGAGAGAGAGAGAGACTGAGTTTTGAGGAGCCAGATTGAGGAGAGAGAGATTGCCTGCTGCCGTTTAAGGCTTGATCGACCCAGTGGGAACTGCTGCCTAACTTTGCTTGTGGCCAGCTCAGCCTAGAAGAAACCCGTACAGAGCACAAATGCATCCACTAACCATCCTGTGAAAACTCAAGATGTTTGTATGTACAGTCAAGTTGTTTTAAATGGCACCATGAAGTTTGTTCATTAAATGGGATCCCCATAACGTTTAAGCTTGTTTGGGCTTCAGTTATTTTATTGGGACTGTTTATGCCTGCTAGCCTGAATTACCTTGCAGCCCAGTGCCAGAAGATGGTGCCCAGTGCTGTGTATCCAGGCAATGCCAGGCATCCCAGTAAGGTACAGCTATTTTGGTTTCTGCTGCTGGAGTGCCCTCTCCCCATGGAGCACTACCATGTCATACCCTAGGGGGCATACATTTATTTAAAAAGTGGTGACTGGGAAATGCACACTGAGCCTAGGCTCATTACCTGCTGTGACCCAGGGGATTGGGATCGGAGTATAAAAGAATAACATTGTAAAACATCAGAGTGAGGTTAACATAGACAAAATAACAGGTGCAAGAGCAATATGATAACCAAGTAGTTAAACAGCAACACGCTCATCACACTGATATGAGAAGAAGTGTCTACGGATACAGTAAAGTGCACAATGCCTGTTGTGGAAGGTGATAGTGCTAAAATTAGGTTCACTACTATAGTTTAGCTGGCAACTAAATATGGAGTAACTAGGACTATTGATTACTTAAACTGTTGTGATGCATGCTTGTGCAACGTACAATGGCGTTTGTGCAACTGAATGGAAAACATTGCTGAAAGCTCTTGGTAGCTCAGTACCGTTAGTAACATGAATGAAGTGAAGACTATGTGGCCTTATACTCTATGTTCCCAATGAACTACTAACCTTTTGGGGTACCAGAAGCATGGGAACCTTCTTAAAGTGGTGTCCATCCCAAGAGGCACTGCAGGACTGCAAGTCGGTAATCAAAGGATGCTTGGGGCATGTGGTATTTTATTGGGCTCAGGCTGGGGGTGTGGCATGTGTCAACTGTTGCTCCACTGATCCTCATGCACACCTTGCAATTCACAGCTTCAGCAGGCAACTGAGCATGAAGTAAGTATGACTATTGATTACTTAAATTTTATGGTGCCTGCTTGTGCAGCGTACAACCATCTGTTCGCACTAATTCTGGGGAAAGAACCTCGCTACTGTGCTGCTTCTGTGTGGAATTCATTGCCAGTTTACGTTAAACATCTTTCCTGTACAAATCATTTTCAACAGCTGTCTCCACTATTTAAAAGGTATCAAATCATTTGCTTCTGGATCTCTACTATTTTAAAAATTTAAATGTATGCTCATGTAATTTGAATGTACTGATGCATTAATCTTATTAGTAAAATGTATGTTGTTATTGTTGTATTATTATTTATTTAGCTTTGTTAAACAGGTAAGTACACTAGACAAACACATGCCTATTTTCAGGTACGACCTGGGAGAGTAGAGAATTAAAGAACATACAGAGTACAAATTGAAGCAAGTAGGGCAGATGCACTGATGTCAGAAGAAGCATAAAATGGGGATGGGAGAAATGGGGTGAGGAACCAGATGATCAGATGGATGAGCAATTGGCTCCAGGACCGGACCTAGAGGGTCGTAGTTGGCGGCATAGTCTCATCCCCAAGAAGGGTCATTAGTGGGGTCCCACAGGATCAGTCCCTAGGCCCCTCCTGTTTAACGCCTATGTCTCTGACATAAGGACAGGTATCAGGAGTGAGATGAGTCTCTTTGGATGACTTAAAACTGGGAGCGCGGTGGAAGGGAGAAGGGAGGGTGGCCCACAGGGGGACCCGGAGGCTCTGGAAAGATGGTCTAGAAAGTGGAAGCTGAGGTTCAATGCAGGGAAATGCAGGTACTGCACCTGGCGGCCAGAAACCCGGGCCAAGTGTACACCCGGGGATGCTACAAGTCTCGATGGCTGAGAGGGACCTGGAGGTGGTGGTGGATGTCAAGATGAACAACTCGGAGACTTGTAAGAGGGCAGCAGCCAAGGCCAACAGGATGCTGGGATGCATCGCTAGGGAGATCACCTCCAGAAGGAGGAAGTGATACTCCTCTGTATAACTGCTTCAGAGGCCACACCTCAAGTACTGCGTGCAGTTTTGGAGGCTACACGTAAGAGGGACATTAAACTCCTGGAGAGGGTCCAGAGGAGGGCAACCAAAATGATTTGGGGCTTGGGGACAGGACCTATGAGGAGGCTCGAAGAGCTAAATATGTACACATTGGAAGAGAGAAGGGACCGGGGACATGATAGAGGTCTTCAGGTACATGAAGGGGTAAATAGGGAGGAACAGTCAGGGTGCTTGAAGGAAGGAGGAGGGGCCACTAGAGTGTATGGGTGGGAAGCTGGAGGGGAAGATTCAGGGAGAAGAGGAGGTGCTACTTCACTGAGAGGGTGGTGGAGCCATGGAATGTGCCTAGGGGGCTGGTGGAGGCAGAGACAGTGGAGGGGTTCAAGAGGGGTGGGACAGGTACAGGGAAGGGTTCTGGAAGCAAGATCCAATGCAGCGAGAATATCCGAACTGGAAGGAGAAACCAGAGAAGGCGAGGGGGCAGCAGGTCAACTCCCAGGGTGAGGCTGACCAAACAAGCAGGCAGAAGACCGTTAGGCCTATTCTGCTGGCATTTTAGTATGTTAGTATAACATACATATAAGATATCTCAGGTTACAACAGTAAGCACAGTCAAAGTAATAAGGTAAGAGTCACTCACACACTTACCAGCAATAAATATACAAATATATACAGAGTTTACATTTGCAAGATACATGGGATGATGTATTGTAAGTTTAATTTGCTGTTACTTCAACTTCAGGTCATACCTGAAAAGGAATGTATATTCCAGTTCAAATAAATGAATGAAATGAAAAGAAAAATGCAACTTAATAGAATAGGTTGCTGAGAGCTGTTGGAAGCTCAGCACTGTTACTAACATGACTTTATTAAAGACTCAGTAGCTTTCAAGTCTCAGTTCCCAAGGAATTGACCAATGTTTTGGGGTACCAGAGGCAGGAGAACCCTTTCAGGAGGGTTTCACCCATAAAGGTGCTGCAAAACAGCAAGTCTGTTGGATAAAGGTGAGGCCCAGGAAGTCAAAGCAATAGTCATAGATAGAACTGTCAAAACATTGACTTTCACTGAAAAGAAAGATAACGCTGTGACACTGGATGACCAGTGAAGGGAGAAAGAGCCACCATCCAAGTCTCCATTCATCTGGAAGAATAAAACCATGATTTTATCACCATCAGCACTGAGGAGAAGAAACAAAAAAATTGTGAAGAACATCTCTGTGGATCCAAGGCTTATGGTTGCCATCCCTCCATGTAAATGCAATACTATTATACCAAGTGTGAAGTGTGACTGTGATGCAGTGTGACTGACTAGAGTACATCAACTTCTCCTTTTTGACCCGAAGGATTTCCACTGCAAAGGAGCCAAGGCACCTTTTGGTAGCACATAGGCTGTTATGCTAAGAAATGTTGTGGTTAGCAACACCCTAAGGAAGAAGAAGAAGACTAGAAAAAGCTGCTTCAGGCATTGCATATCAAAATTCTCCTCTATCAAGACTTGAATACAAGAAACTGATTCCTGAGTGTATTGGTAGGCTGCTATAAGAAGTCATAGAGAGCAAAGTGTACTGTTCATTGCAGTACAAACTCATAGAGGTGAATATGTACTGGGCCCTTAAGGGCAGAGAGTCTGCATATGACAGTTTTTTGGAGGATGTATGCCTCTATGACATTGTGGCATGTGGCCACTGTTGTTTATTGTTGAGGCATTTTCCTGACAGTAGGTAGAGGAGTAATGGTAGGTGATATAAGATTGGAAACGGGTAAAAGTGGAACCCAAGGATGGGACTGGACAGCTACCTGTGCAGGCTGGAGGGAGTTATGAGCAATGAGCACAGTCCCAGTGGAAAGCTTAGAGGATGCCAGCTGTGGAGAACATCATGATAATAATAATACATTTTATTTATATGGCCCTTATCCAAAACCAAGGCACCTAACAATTTAAAAGCAAAATCAAGCAACAATACATTAACAGTAAAACAACAATATAACAATCATCAAAAGGAAGATCAGTCACTAAATGCCTGTTGCCACAAAAAATTTCAAGGCCTGTTTAAATCCCTCCACAGCTGTGCACTCCCATAACCGTAACATGGCAGCAAGAAGTAGTACAAAGCTGCAGCCAAAGCATACTGAGCCCCTGTGTGGCACAGGCAGGTGCAGGCAAAATGAAGGCACAAAAGAGCAAGAACTGGAACAGGCCAGAGTCATGACTGGGAGAATCCTGGAGATAGGTAGACAGAAGGCATGAAGAAGAGCCAGCACAGCAACAGAGGAGAGGGATCATGCAGAATGATCCCCAGCTGAAACCTGAGCAGAACACCCCCAACGACACTCAAATGGTGGCAAAGTTGTTACAGCTGACAACAGAGAGGAGAAATGCTTTCTGCAGCATGGCCCTAAGCACCATCAAATTGAGAGAGTGGGGGTGGCATAGCCAAAAGTCCAGGGAACCACAAACTTGAAGCCACATGAGTGGGGAACAGGGCACACCAAGAGAATCTAAAGCAGGAATGCAAGCAGAGGCAAGAACAAAGCCTTAAGGGTGAACAGAGACCAGAACAACAAACCCAAAGCCTGGAAGGATGGTACTGGCATGAAGGAATCAAGAAAGAAAAGAGACACCTGGGGCTGCAGTCACCCAGCAAGGTAGGGAAGGACTGGGAGGGTGGGCAGAAGCCAGTAGTCACATGACTGTGAAAAGAAAGGATGCTTGAGGCATGTACTATTTTACAGTGCTCAATAGGGGTGCATGTTGTATATTGCCCACTGCCCCACCAAACCTCAGGCTCACCATGCAAAAATTCAACATATGGCTAAAGGGCTGGTGCAAGATGAAGCTTATTTCTTTTGGGGTACTGGGGCTCTTTCTCTAAGGAATAAAGAATATGCACTAGCAATGACGTCATACTTTTTTTTTTATTTGTATTATTTCTTTTCTCCCTACTTTCATCCATGCCAACCTCTCTTTCCGGTGAGCCAATGCTTCTACTGACCCATCCTGTCCCCAAGCTTCCGTTCTCAAATGACAACCATCTCCCCAGGTAACTCAGCATATCCTTCGCGGACTGGTCCCCGTCATCTGAGGGAAAAGCACCAGCCAGGGGCACAGACCAGCACATCTTCTTGGCCTGGGGAGACACTGCTGAGGCAGAGGTCTACAGAGGCATTGATGGCTGGAGAGCCAGGCAGCCATCATTCTGTGTGACTTGGGCGTTTTCACGCTTTTCTATATACGTCCCTCCTTCGCCATCGCGCAGTGCTCCTGGTCTCCACCAGAGGCCGCTGCCAACTGGCGACTCCCAGCCCACCCTGGGAGAGAAGAGCAGTCCCTATGGATGCTCAATACTCTCCCACCCTGCAACCCGGCAACCCGAGTCCGCTCTCGAACCGGGTCACCGCGTGGGTCCAGGTAAGGCGCCTGTGCCTCAACCTCTACACCACTGGGCCAGCTTGCGCATACTTTTAATTTGGTGGTGAGTGCCCAATAATACTCTTCTGTGTTCCATTTTCAACTTGTTTGTATTCAAGGCACCCAGTACCCTTTGCAGACTTTGTTGTGTACTTTGTTCTCTAAGGAATGCAAGCTTTTGCTACAGCTGGCTACATTTGAGCAGAGAGGGTGCCATCGAGCTAGCGCAGAAGATAGATGTGGCAATTAGTAGGTATTTAAACTGGGTGGAGAGAACAATGACAGTCATACCTCTCAAGTGTCCCTGATTTTCAGGGATGTCCCTGATTTCACCTCAAAATTTTACTCTGTCCCTCCTAAAATCTCGTTTCCCTGACTAAACAGTGATGATTGTAAGAATAAAATTATGTCAAACAATAAAGCTGCTGACTTCTTATGCTTCAGAAAATGTATTATACAATGAGTCCCTTATTCTGCCAGCTTCCTGAGTGGATATCACCAATTTTAAAAATGTGTCCCTGATTTTGGGCCTTTGTCCCTGATTTATGAGGCAGGAGGTTGAGAGGTATGATGACAGTAGACAGAACCACACACAGACACACACACACACATATATACACAAAAGGCTCGCCTAGCATACACTGCACAGGTAGTGAGGAATAGAAAAGTCAGTAAGGTAGTCAGGGATAAGAAAACACCTTCACCTGTCATGAGACAGCAGAAGGGGTCAAAGGGCTAATGAAGAAGAGGTGGAGCGTGCTGTACAAAAATGCTAGGAGTCTGGGAAACTCAATGAATGAGCTGCAGGCAATTATGGTGTATGAAAAACATAGTGGCAGTTACTTAAACATGGGCAAACCACAATAACAGCGGGATCTTCAGGTCTCAGTTTGCTCTAATTAAAAATGACAGAGAGGATGGTGGTGAGGGCATTAGATATAAAACAGTCTAGTCATGTTAGGAAAAAGCCAATTTCAGAGGGAGGAGAAGAGTCACTTTGGCTTCTGGCAGCAGAGATGAGGAAGAAAACTTGGGATGGGAGTGAACTCCTTAACAATCATAACATCTTCTGACTATAGAATCTCCCAAGGCTAGAACAAATCTATTTTTCCATAACACGTTGAGTTTTAAAATCATGCTGGAATTTCAGTGCTTAAAATACAGCACGATGATCCCTAAATTAAGTAGAGCAGATTTTGCTAGGAAGAGGCGATTCTGGAGGTCATGCTAAAGGAAAGAAAGAAGTAAAGAAGTGGCCAGAGTAAGGAACAAGTGGCTAGTAATCAAATTTGTGGTATTAGTGGCTATATGAGTGTGTCAGGTATGTTAAAGAGCAAGAGACCTGGAAAGCCCATTTGTTTCAGGGGCCAGGTGACAACAGCAATGGAGAAAAAGAAAGGGATTTTAGGAGATATAATGGTGATTATTTATTTATTTGCTCTTGGTAACCAGGTAAGTGCATTAGGCAAGAGACCTACCTATTTTCAAGCACGACCCGGAGAGTACAGTACATAAACCAGAGAATTAACACAAAAACAAGTACAGATCATTAGCAGTAACAGGCATCCAAGAAGAACAGACATAATTTTGAATAAATTAAACAAGCAAACACAAGTAGCAATTATTGTATATAACAGAGCTGAACTCCACAGAGAAGATCAAAGTATAACAACAAGCAGTAGCCATCCACGCAGGGATGGGTAGGACCAGTGAACAGCCAGGCAATTCAGTACAGTTTGGTATAGTAACAACTAGGTGGAGCCAAAATAAGGATGAGTAGGAGGAGTACAGGGATGCTTAGGTACAGTGGCAGGAGTTGAGTGTATGAAGGTGGGAAAAAGTGCTGATTTAAAGGTGGAGTGAGATAAGGAGCCTTTAAATAGACTGGTAAGGAGTTCCAGAATTTAGGGACAAAATGGAGAAGGCATGCTCCCCATCTTGGTCGAGCAGAGGACGGAGAACAGAGGTTGATTAGATGACCGTAGTGTGTGGGAGTATGTAACAGGGGTGAGCATGGCACCTATGCTGCCTGAGCGGGGACCGGTTCATGGAATCAATAAAGCAACCCAGCAAGAAGGAGCGCTGAGATAGGGGAACAGCCAGTGCAAAGTGGAGTAAAGGTGGCAGTGGTGAGTTAGTCGAGGGACAGAGAGGCGAATCTACAGATGTTGTTATATGAGATGTCCTACTTGTGAAGGATTCCCATGTTTGCATGGGAGAGAGTGGGGGAGAGCGTACAGAAGCCGAGAAGTAGTACCCCATGCCACAGAGATTCTGCAGGGGTTAGGAGAGTGCACACGGTAAGCTACTCCTAGTTTGGCATTAACAGATTTACATACCTCATTGTTATGTACAGAGAAATCAAGAACGGATCAAGGGTAGCTCCATGGTATTTGTAGGAGTCGGTAGCCATCACTTTAGACCCGTCGCAGCTAAGCACATGAAGCTTAGCAGACTCAGCAGAGACTTTCCTAGCAGACCCAAACAGCATGGCCTGGGTCTTAGGTGGAGTTAAGAATTAGTGAGTTGGAGGACAGCCAGTGCTGGATCTGTTTGAATGCGGAAGACAGGTGGGCATTAATGTCCAAGACAGAATGAGAGGCAGCGTAGAGAACCAGATCGTCAGATGGAGCGACAGTGGGGAAGTGAGGGGGGGTCATTAATGAATATAGAAAAAGTAGTGGTCCCAGGATGGAACCTTGTGGGACACCACAGGAGATGGGAGCTGGGGATGAAAAGCTTTGCCTAAAGAAGTGGATTGGGTTCTGTTGATTAGGTAGCTGCCGAACCATGATAGGGTGGGTCCGGAAGCACCTAAGAGCAAGGCTCCTAGAATTCTGCGGCTGCAGATTTTTCAAGAGAACTTGCACCTACTGCAGAACTTCTGCAGTGCCACAGAATTCACTGTGCTTGGTGATTCTTTATTAATATTTCCATTTATCCATAGAACCTGGTTCCCTTCCTCTCATTTTATATCAAATCCCTCTATGCTCAGAATGTGATGTTATCAGTGCTATAACATCATACATTAGCTAATGAAATGGCTGCATTCTGCCACAGAAATGAATAGTCACTTATCTACCACAGCTCCCACTGCAAGAGGCGGTGGCACAGCACATCAGGTATGGTGATATTTGCTCAACCTGCACTACAGTCTAATACACTTTCCAGTCTTACGTTATTACATTAAGGTCAACTTAAACAAAACCTTGACAATAGCATAGACCTGTTAAGTCCATACCTTACTTTGTACAAACTTACTTGTGCCTTTAAGTATAGCGGTGCCATCGGAAATGAATAACTGGTAAAATTAATTAACCTGTCATTTTAAGAAAAATAAAGTAATTATGCCCAGAAAAGTGGAATATAATAATGTGTAGACCTGTTGAAAGAATAGACCTGTTAAATAAATAATTGCACTGTACACATTTTGCCAGGGTTATTGATTACATATTGTCATTGATTGATAGAATCACCTAAAAGTTATGGAGGAATATTGTGGGAAGCCAGGTGTTAGGCTAGAGGTAGCATGTTGTGTTCCCATGCCAGCAACTCAGGTTCAGAGATGAGCTCTGGGAGTTAGCTAGGCAGCACTAGGATTGGGGAGCACACCAGTGCTCTGAGCCTGGAAAGGTATGGCACAGTGTTCTGTCACATGGGGACACATTGTTATGGTCTGGAGAGCTTTATCTCACAATGGGTTCACATGCATGTCATGGCCTGATGGTGTCAAGTAGTGGTCAGGGGAAGCGGGTTGACATGAAAAATGAGTTTGCAGTATCTCCTCTATTCTGTTTATTCCATTTTGAAAGGGACCTGTATAAATGAGGATACAATTTCATGCAAATTAAAAATATATATATATATATATATATATATATATATATATATATATATATATATATATATATATAGTTAGGGTTCAGCGGTCATTTACATACTAAGGTCAAAAGTTTGGGTGTTAATAACTTTGGACCTGTTCAATGGATTTGCCTGAAATTTGGTACACACTTTGGGGCATGGTAGATCTCTTGATCTGCCAAATTGTGTTTCAGTCGAGTGCCAGTCTTTGTGAACAAAAGCACTGAAAATGCAAAATGATCCATTTTGGAAGCACCTTTCGGCATTCTGAATGTGGTCCTGCACGGCTGTCATATGGTGTGCTGCTCTGTGAGATGGCTTGTTTGAAAGAGCTTTGGTGGCCAAACATGCCACTTTTGTTTAGTGAAAAAATATTAAGGCATTCAAAAGTAATGGCATTTTAAGTTCCATTATAAGTCAATGGGAAACTTTATATGTATATTTTGCGATCAAGTGTGGGTTCTGAGCCATCTCATCCCACCTGGCGATCAAAGAATTTGCAGCCTCACGGTTCAAGAATCTTTGTCCCCGAGGAATTTAAAAATTCTTTGATTCGAGGTCCGCCATCTTGTTTTCTGTTTTCCGATCGCACAAACACAAATATCTTGGCTCAGGGTCACTTCTGAAGTAAAATTTCGATGGGTTTTAGTCAGGAGACCCCAATCTATTGAGCCATGGCTTTGGTTCCATCCAAATCAGTCCAAAAATAGAGTTATTAGCTTTTAAATTCTTCATACACAGCTCACTAATGATCTTTGATGTGAGCCTACAAATTCTTTGATACTTAAGAATCTTTGCTAGTGATTCGTGCATAAATGGCCGAGGGCAGAGATAATGAATTTAAAATAGTTTTTGCAGCCCAGGGTTGCCCTATTAAGTGAGATAAGGGTAGGTTTTGCTCAGGGGGCTTTGCTCTGCCCATCTGAATAAAAAACAGTAGTTGTCATTATCCCTGGTAGTCTAGCGGCCCCTCCCCATCATGGTAATGTACTTTAATCATGATTGTATCCCTGGTAGTCTAGTGGCTCCCCAATGAGTATGTTATTTATATATTTACATTTTTTATCTGTGGTAGTCTAGTGGCCCCCATGTGTATTTATTTATTTATTTTGTAATATCCTGGTAGTCTAGTGGGCCCCAGTCTGTACTTCATAATGACTACCAGAACAGGAGCTGAAGTGAGTGCCTCTTTCCATTAGGCTCATAAAACACACAGTCGGCTGCTGGCCGTGGAGGTGAGAGTGGGCTGTGCCAGTCGCTGGCTGGAGAAGCATGGGGAGATGCTGTGTGGGGCTGGCATGGCTGGGTGGGGGCCACTAGACTATCAGGACATAAAAAATGACATGAATTTTTATGATGGGGGATGGGACCGCTAGACTACCAGGGATGTCAGTGAAGTCATTATGAAGTTCGGATCGGGAGGGCCACTAGACTACCAGGGATATTACAAAATAAATAAATAAATACACATGGGGAGCCACTAGACTACCACGGATAAAAATATAAAGATATAAATAACATACTCATTGGGGAGTCACTAGACTACCAGGGATACAATCATGGTTAAGTACATTACCATGATGGGGAGGGCCGCTAGACTACCAGGATAATGACAACTATTGTTTTTTATTCAGATGGGGCAGAGTAAACCCCTGAGCAAAACCACCCTTATTTCACTTAATAGCTCCCTGGCTGCAAAACACTATTTTTAAATCCTGCCATCTCATCCCTCACTATTTGTTCTTGAGTGAGCAATTTCTTTGACCACAACTGTGCAAATTCTTTGATCGTAGATTCTTTGATCGTGATCGTGCATCATGAGGGACGAGATGGCCAGATAAAAAAATCAATTTTCTCAGCTCAGGGGTGCCCTAGGAAGACAAATGAAGGTGGGTTTTACTCAGAGGCTTTGTTCTGATGAACCATGGTGGTGGTTTACTGCAATTATTTGAATTTTGAAAACTACAGAACTTTTCATTCTTTGGTCATGACCCTGCAAATTCTTTGATTGTGAGCCTACCAAATTCTTGATCGTGAGATTCTTTGATCGCGATCGTGCATTATAATGAGGGACGAGATGGCCCAATTAAAAAATCTATTTTCTCAGCCCAGGGTGTCAAAGAAGTCAAATGAGGGTGGGTTTTACTCAGGGACTTCGTTCTGCCGAACCATGGTGGTGGTTTACATAATTCCTTCAATTTTTGATTTATAAGGTTTTAAATCTTTGTTCATGAGCCTGCAAATTCTTTGATCATGAGCCTGCAAATTCTTTGATCGTGAGATTCTTTGATCGCCATCTTTGATCGCGAGGGAGGGACAAGATGGCCAGATTTTTATTATGGAATAGATAGGGAAATTTTAGTAATCTTTGATATTGAATATCTTAGAAACGGTTTGGTCTTTTGACTTGAAATTTGGAGGAAAGAAAGGCAATATCCACAGATGTGCCTTTTGGTGCTTTGGTCCAAAAAAGTACAAGGCAGCAAAGTTATGGCACTATGAAGTTGACACTTTTCCCATAGGAGAAGATTATGGCGCTTGCCGCATTACTGGAATTCTTTGCCGCCCTGCTGCAAAATAACAGTTTAGTCGTTTATGCTGAAATTTGGAGGAAGAAACCAACATCCACAGATGTGCCTTTTGGTGGTTTGGTGAAATAATATTACAGGGTGGCAAAGTGACAGCACTCGAATTTGGTGCTTTTTGCCATAGGATAACATTATGGCGTCCATTGTGTCTTTCAGGGCCCGTATCTCAGAAATGGTCGAGATACAGACTTTTCATCACAAAATGCTTAGCCCCTAAATGGAGGCTAAGTACAAAACTAACCAGGAAAGTCATAATTTATACGAAAAAATGTTTTCTACATCATACTGTTCCTGAGATATAGGCAATTTAGTATTCCAAATCGTAATTTTCTGCTCAGATGTCAATTATTATGCATACATTCTTTGCTTTCAATGTGCTTTTCAATGCAGTTTTGGGGAAAAGAAGGGTTTGCCCTTTCATTACTGTGTCAGTTAGCATTTCCAGTTGCACTTCCATTACGTTAGCATCACTGTTTCTGTCTACGCCACTGTATGCGTTACGGTTTCGTTTCATTTGCCTTGCGTTTCCATTTTGTTTGGTGTCATTGTTGCTGTTACCATTGCCATTTGCATTTGCAATTGCAGTACTGTGCCGATGCATATTACGGTTTGTATTTTCATATGCACTTGCGTTTCTGTTTCTGTTGACTTTATTGTTGCTTTACCGTTACCATTTACGTTTACAATTGCGGTACCATGACCGTAAGTGTAATGGTTTGCGTTCTATATTCGCTTGCATTTCTGTTTCTGTTAGCTTTATTGATGCTGTTACTGTTACCATTTGCATTTACAATTGCAGTACCATGAACATGAGTGTTACCAGTTGCGTTCTGTACGTACTTCTGTTTATGTCTCCGTTTACATCACTGTTTGATTTGGCGTCACTTTGTGCTTGCATTTCTATTACTGTTTGTGTTACCATTTACATTTGCATCACCATGTGTGCAACCCTTTTGCTTGCTTTTCCATTGCACTACTGTTACTATAGTCACACAAGATCACATGGTGGAAGCAGCGGGGCCTTTTAAGTTGTGCATCGTTCTACTTTTCTATATTTTCTTAAAAAGTATGGAAATTCTATGCAAAAACTTCATTAATGCATCAGTTAGTGTTCTTCTACAGTAACAAAAGTGAGGAAATTCGATATTAGGGTTCTCACTCCTTGCACTCCACCCCCACCCTGCCCCACCAACAGGCATCGGGTGTGCGTGGAGTCATCGGTCCTAACTCACACCCCATTCTCTTATGCTCACCACCTCAGCTTGTTTCATGTTTTTAGCTTGTTATTGTTATGCACTGTACTGCTTATTGATTTGTACTCTCCCAGGTCATACCTGAAAACAGGCAAATGTTTGTCTAGCACACCTTGCCTGTTTAAATAAATAGTTACTTGTGCTTAATCGGACATCTTTAAAATTAGTAGAGAGAGGCACCTGTTTGGTTTTCTCTTTAAATGCATGAGAGGCTTGGCTCCAACAGACTTACTTGGCAAACTGACTCTGATTGTTTCTAAATACACACTGTGTGAAGTTAACAGGTACAGGCCTCAGGGTCTGTAGGGTAAGGTTCAATGTCCTTCAGCTACATGGCCAACTCATATTGGAATTCCTTTCCTCCTCAGTTGCACAATATACCTTCATACCACAGTTTTAAGACTGCTCTTTCAAAGTGGTGTCATTTTAAATTTAGTTGTACTTGAATCATCCTGTGCTGTATGTATGTTTTCTGTTAACCATTTGCATGAAGAATGTTGATGCTACTGCTGTTAAGAGTATCCTGAAAACATGCTTGCCTAGTGATCATATCCTGTTAAAATAAAATTCAGTTCAAGGTTTCATGAGGGGAGATCATGTCAGACAAAAACCTGATAGACTGTTTAATAAGTGGGGTGACTCGGGTTTAGGAGGAGGACTCAATAGATGGATTCTGAACTGGTTGTCGAGAAGGAACCAGAGGGTGGTCCTGAAAGGCAAATTCTCAGTGATAAAGGAGTTATCTAGTAGTGTACCCAAGGGATCTGTCTTAGGGCCAGTCCTCTTCAGTATGTACATTAGTGACATTGTGGTTGAACTGCAGAAGAAAGTGAGATTATTTGCAGATGCTACCAAGCTATATGGGAGGATGTACACTGAGCTTGCCAGCCTGGTGGCGCTGAGGGTTGAGGTGCTGGATGCCATACCTCGTGCCATGCTGGTGACCTGGGTTGGGGTGGACTCAGGTCATTGGGGTTAACAGGGAGGAAAGGATCGAGTGTCTGAGGACAGCTCTCCTTTCCTGTAAGGGGGGCATAGGACTCATCATCTGGTGACCACTAGTGGAGACTGGGGTCAAGCCCTGGCAATTGGGGATTGGCCATGACACTCCTGTGGCCATGAGCGTGAGCATTCATGCACCACACTGGAGCACATTGCACTGCAGGGCCAATGGGGAAGCAACTAGAAAACCCTCTTCCCATTGGTAGGTGAAGGCAGGTCTAGTGGCCTGGCACCACATCCAGCTCTGGCTTTCCAGCCCTCCTGGTTTTCATCTTGCATGACTCCTCACCAGACACTATAAGATAGAGCACTGGTGGAGTGGCAGCCCTTTCTCCTGGGGGCTCATGGATCATGTCAAGGGGATACCAAGCCAGTGAGGGGACTGATGGCTTCAAGAGGATGGGAGAAGAGAGACAAAGACCATGCCAGAGAGGGGCCAATGTGGTAAGGGAGCAAGAAAAAGTTGACAAAAAAAGGATGTACGGTGAGGAAAGGATCAGCTGTATAAACAAGTTCGGGCAGAGCCACTATGACTGTAAATGCATTAACTACAATAGATAAGGGTGTTTCATGGGGTTAAACATAAACATGAATTGCGGTTGTATATACTAACTGAATCAAAGTCACGGTACATTGAAAAAAGGCAGATATAAAATAATGCCACCATCTGTATTACAGTTACCTATATGTTTCACATTTTATTCTATGCACTGTTAAAGCAAGTTATAGCAATCAACTCAACAGAACGGGCCATGATATACATGAAGGTACAGTACCTTAATTGCAAACACGGCTGAAACAACTATGTTATGACAAGGTGGAAGATAAACACAATGTTGAGACATGTTTTGAAGACATTTGATGTGTTTAATTGATTTTTTAGAGATTGCTATACAGTTCACACACATAATTAGTGTAATATAAAAGTGCATACACCTAAATGTCAATGTAAATCTTATACATTTCATTACAAGTTGTTCTCTTGAAGGAAGATCTTACTGTACAAAGCCTAAAATGGGCATTAGGTAAAAGTAACTGGGGTAGGTGGGTTATTGAGTATTGCATAGATTATCTTTTTGCTGCTCCACCCCAGGCACACACTATGAAAATCAGCAACCCTTGATGTGAAGCAACAGGAATTAGTTAGCACAAGGACAGAAACAAGTAGGAGACTAAATAAATGAGAAGACAAGCATGAGTATAGTAAATCAAATAACATTTTAAAAGTCTCACTATTACAATTCATTTTTACAAATGTGTCTGCACAGTTGACAATTTTTGTAAAAAATAATAACAATGGGAGTTATTCCACATATGTCCACAAGTGCCACGCATGCAGGTAGAGGATCTGAGGCCTGGATGCACCAGTCTACCCTGCTTCTGAGTCAGAAGATTATGGCGGAGAGCAGAGGTACTGGGGGTTCCATCGATAGCTGTTGAAGCAGAGGCAACCAAATCTGATGAGGCCAAAGGGGGCTATTAGAATCATGAGCCCCTTCTGCCTGTAGTTTCAGGAGAACCCTCTGAAGCACTGGGAAGGGAGTAAAGATGTACAAGAACCTTCGTGTCCTGCAAAGAGGCAGTGCATTTCACCAGAAAACACCATGCCTGGGAGCAGGTGAGCAAAACTTGTGTAGTTTTGCATTGGATGGGAGACAAAGAGGTCTGTCTCCAGCCAACCCCACAGGTCAAATAAGCTTTCAATCACCTCTTGATTTAGCTCCCACTTATGAGTCCTGACAATTGTGTGGCTGAGACTGTCTGCCAGGATGTTGCTGATGCCCAACACATGGACAGCAGTCAGGCAGAGATCATGCTGGACTGCCCAATACCACACTCGCATTGCCTCACAGCATAGGAGGCATGAATGAGTGCCTCTCTGTTTGTTCAGGTATCAGATCACAGACATATTGTTGGTCTGAATCAGGAATATCCCCAGACATAGAAGAGGCTGGAAGGCCTAACAGGCATACAGTACTGCCCTCTTTTTAACACATTGATGTGTAGAGATGCTTCCAGCTGAGACCATGTTCCTTGGTCTGATGGTCTCCTAGGTGTACTCCCAGCCTTTACACAAAGCATCCATTGTAAGGGTCATGGTAGGAGCAGAGTGTTGAAAGGGAACCCCATGGAGAGATTGGACAACTCCTGCCACCAAAGAAGATCCTTCTTCATGTACCGGACAATAGGACCCTGTGGTCCAGGTTGTTCAGTTGCTGATCTCATTGGGCACAAAGAGTCCATTGGTCACCCTCGTATGCACCTCCTAAAGAAGCCATACTGGCAAAGTGCAGGGATTATTAGTGGCTGGCTCACTGGACTGCGTTAAGTCTAATTTATATGGTAGTCAGTAATGCATATTTTTGTTGAAAGCATTGAAAAGATTGGAAGCACTTTATTGAAATTATCGTAATTGTATAAAAATAAATGTTTTCTTCTTTTTGCATATTTGAAGTGCTATCTTGTTTTTATACTACCAGACCACCCATTTAATTTACTCACCAAATTTCTTGCTTTAAATGTTGTTTTGTGTGAGAGTGGAAGCTGAAGCTCTCCTGGTTGAGCAGCCCTGCAATATAGTAAGCACATATCCTTTGTCTCTGTAAATGTCACCCTCATATACAGTCTGGCTAGAGGAACTGTAGGGATCTCAGCTGCCATCAGCCTGAAAAGATGAAGGATGTACCGGGCTGTGGTCCAGCGTGAGTTGGCCACTAATCTGGCCTGTCCTTGCAGGGTCTCTGCTCTGTCCGATGGGAGAAAGGCCTTGCTCTGGACCATATCCAGCACTGCCCCAAATTAATTGTTGGTGTTGGGAGGGAGAGGTGGCACTTGGGATAATTGGCTATTATTTCAAGTCTGGAAAAGAGGTCCAGGGTGAAGGAGGTGACTCCCTCAGACTGCTCTGTAATGTGGCTGATAGAAGCCAATCATCCAGTGTGGTAGTGAGGATTCTTTATAACAGATTTAGACAGACAACTGTAATATAGTGCATAAAAGCCATATTCTGCATTTGTCAATTTATTGTCAAAAAGAAAAATAAAGAAAATAAAGGATATTTACAAAAGGAAAATAACAGGGTGTTAATTCTTCACACCAATACAAATCATCAGGACATCATTCTTCTTCCATTAAGCATCAAAATCAAAAGAATTCCTGAGATCTTCCTTCTTGACAGTGTGTAAACCTCCACACTCAGCTCTTCTTAGCTCTTGCTCAGTCTCTCATCAGAAAGCAACTGACCATCTTCCATACTGTCTCTCTCTCCTATCTATCTATCTATCTATCTATCTATCCAGCCCTCTGGTGGACATCCTTTTATGGCAGCCTGACGTGACATCAGAGGTCAGGTGACAACATCAATTAGCAGGGACACTTTATTTTAAACCTCTACATTTCATAAAACAATGTCCTAGCCTGCCTAGCTAATGCTATTCTCTATATCCACCATATAGACTCTTAAGAGTCTCTATTCTGAAGAAAAAGGCTAAATAAAACCTTAATTACAGGGACATGACATCACACTTGGGAGCTGACTCCTCCCCTATTGTGACGTCACTGACTGCTTCTCTCATAAATACAGTCAATTCAGGGCTGCCAGCCCTATAGCAGGACCTCTGGAAACATCACTAGGTAATGACCCTTTTATCTTTTATTTCTGGCTCATTGTAATATTTTAAACCAGAAGAAAAATATTCAGTAGGTATCACGAGGCTTGAAAATGTAAGCAGAAAAGTAGCGCTCCTTATCTGTTTACTCTTGCAAGCACTAGGAACCTACTGCTTTTTAAGAGAAATAAACTTTTTAAAGAAAACATACAAAACAGAAGACAATTTCCAGGGCATACATTTCTTTAGAGCTAGAAACAATACTGCTTGTAATTTATACAAATACTTTCTTTTTCATTTGAGAAACAACTTTTTCTGTACCATGCTTAGCTTTGCAAAACAGCTGTGGGCTGAAAACTTTCAAGCCGTCGACTCCCATTTCATTTTCAGCCCTGTTTTGTTTGACAGCAAAACTAGCTTCTTTGCTGTACCTGATACATGCATCATTTCTTTATATGGGCATCATAGGGCTTATATGCTTAAACTCCTTCATTTCTTTCTAAGGAGTGTTTTTCTGTGTTTCCCCAACTGAGTTAGCTCAGTCTACACACTCACTGCAAGACACAGGAGCATGAAACAACAGGGGCACATTTTGTACATTCTTTGGAACTCTGCATCAATTTTTCCACTTCAGAGCTATGTCCTCTTTACAAGAAACCACTCCTAGTGGTTAAACAATCATTCCTTATTCTCCCCGTTTTCCTTCACGATCACGTGCACGATCGCCAGCACAAATGTGCAATCATGCGAATGTGCCATTGTGATCACACAGCTGGGACCAAATTCAACATACTGCTTGCAGCAGCGGGGACCACTGCTCTTTCTTTAAGGCACCAGTTATATTTTTCAGGAGCTGCTTTTAAATGGGAACAGAGGCATTTTAACAAATAAAGGAAAGAAAAGAAAAGAAAAGAAAATAGATATCAGGTTGGCCACCCTGATAGGGAAAAGAAAGGATAGTCAGAAAAAAGGAGAAAGGACAGAGTGAAATAGAACACCTAAGGGGATTGCCTGTTTTAAATCCTCATTCTGGCACATCCAGATACAGGCACAATCATATCCCTCTGCAGCATAAGGCTGCAGCCACCACTACTAGACACTGGGTAAAAACCAGAGGTGCTGCAGATAGACCAAAAGGAGAGCCTTGAACTGGTAATGCTCCCCTGGAAGGCAACGTGAAGAAAGTGGCGGTGGGCCTGGAAGACAGGGACTTGTAGGTAAGCATCCTGCATGTCCAGTGCACAAAGCCAATGGCTCTTGTGGAGCAGGGCAGAAGTCCCTGGATGGTGAGCATGCAGAACCTTTTGTACTCGACATACAGGTTGAGCATTAGATCTCAAGATGGGTCTTAGGTCGCCTGTCATTTTGGGCACTAGGAAGAAATGGAAGTAGTACCCTCTTCCTA
This sequence comes from Neoceratodus forsteri, assembly GCA_016271365.2. Lineage (NCBI taxonomy): Eukaryota > Metazoa > Chordata > Ceratodontiformes > Ceratodontidae > Neoceratodus > Neoceratodus forsteri. The sequence goes on from CM057449.1 coordinate 691,181,443, forward strand.
TCTGTGCTGGAGCCATGAACTCTATGGCTGACTTTTGCAGAAAAGCCTGGATCTCATTCCCTATCAGAGACAGGTGCCTTGGAAGATAATGGGAGAGCCCTGGGGGTTGTCCAGAGCCCTGTCTAGGAACTCTATGGTATGACCTTTTGCTATTAACTGAAGGACCCAAGAGTCCGTGGTTATGTCTTGTAACCCCAGAAGGTAGAGGAAAATCTTCCCCACACTGGTTCCCCTAGAGGATCTGGAAGAGGCAGGGGACCTCCACAAATCAGCGACTGAGGGAGGGCGCAGCTCCTCCGAGGGGTTTCTGGGACTTAGCAAGGAGTTGGGGTTCCTGATCCTGGATACCAGCATTTGGCCTAGCATTTGGCAGGGGCCTCTTTAGTCTAGTATCTCTGTTGCTGAAGAAAAGGCTGTTTGCCTTTGTAACCACCTCGGTACATAAAGCAGGCGTCATGGCTGGATTTACCTTGGTCCTGCAATTCAGTGATAATATCCTTCCTTAGTGTCACCTCTGAATAATACAGATCCCCGAAAGGAATGTCAGGATGGCGGTCTGGATGTCTTATGCCAGGACAGCAATCCTGAGCCACGAATGTCGCCTAATGCAGACAGCAGTGGCTGTGGTGTGAGCAACTGTGTCTACTGGTCATAAGTGGCCGGAGGGCATGATGAAAGAAGATTTTGCCATTCTCACTGCCTTGGCAATCTCTGCCTTAAGCTTAGTGGAAGCTTAATACTTTGTGGAAGTATAGTCGGATACAAGAGACTGACACCAGTGTGGATGGAATTGCACTGCAGAAGTTTTTATTCAAAAAAAAAAAATACTCCTCCTCACCTAAGAGGAACCCTGTAAGGGTTCAAAGATACCAGATCTCTCCGAGAAGAGATGGAGCTTCAGCCCACCTACTCTCCAAGCTCCACCTTAGGGTCCCATAAGGATATCATACTAAACACATATGATATCTGAATCCAACGATAACATGTATTTAGTTATTCACTAATTCATTACCCAAGTCTGTTTCTATCTGTTGAGTCTTACTGAGTTCTCCTCCATACCTGGACATATAGTCAGCGTTTTATTAGCAGATCCAGGTCTATGCTTGATGGTGAATTTATATGGCTGTAATGCCAAATACCATCGCATAATTTGGGGTTTTATCTTTCATGGCATTAAGCCAACATAGGGTTATGATCCGTCCATACTTGAAATCTACCTCCCAAAGATGAAATTTTAAGGCATTTATCACCCATTTCATGGCCAAACATTCTTTTCGATAGTAGAATATTTAACCTCTCTTGTATGTAATTTCCTACTGATATATACCACTGGGTGTTCTTCTCCTCTACCAGTTGGGACAACACAGCACCTATCCGGTATTGGAGGCATCCGTTTGTACCACAAAGGGAGGGAAAATCAGGGCTCCTAGTACGGGAAAAGCACATAAATGTCCTTTATGGTGCAAAATGCCTCTCACATGCAGGTGTCCATTTTACTTTGGTAGGATTGTTCTTTTAGTTAGGTCAGTCAGGGGCTTGCTATAGAGGAGAAATTAGGCACAAAATGCCTATAATAGCTATCAAGGCCTAGGAAAGATCTCACTTGACACTTTGTCAAAGGATGGGGCTTTTGGCCAAAGCATCAATTTTATCGACATCTGGCTTTATCTGACCATATCCTATCCTGAAACCTAAATATTTAACTTCTAGCATAGCTACACTTGCTTGGTCGGATTGATTGTTACTCCTGCTTGAGATATGGCCTCCAGAACCTGGGTTAAGTGATGTATGTGTTCTTCCCAGCTAGGGCTGAACACTATTACATCATCCAGGTATGCTACACTGTAGCCCATATGAGATCTGAGTACTGTATCTATGAATCTTTGAAATGTGTCTGGTGCTCCGTGAAGCCCAAAGGGCATAGTTCGGAACTGGAAATGACCTAGTGGGGTGTTAAAGGCTGTTTTGTCTTTAGTTAGGGGTCAAGGGGTATTTGCCAGTATCCCTTGTGAGGTCTAGGGTACTGATGTATTCAGCTTTCCCTAAATGGTCGATGATGTCGTCAATTTGAGGCATAGGATATACGTCAAATTTGAGACAACATTAAACGGACGGAAATCGAGGCATAATCTTATGCCTCCCTCCTTCTTATCCACCACAACCATTGGTGAACCCCATTCGCTAGTGGAAGGTTGTATTACCCTAGGTCTTGCATTTTCTTAGGTCTTTAATGACCTCATCCTGCACTTCTCTGGCAAACTGTAGGGCTTTTGTTTAATAGGGCCTTCTTGTTTCAAGTGTATATGATGTTCCACCCAGAGCCCTCCCAGGTTGGCAAGAGAACACTTTTTATATGTTTGCAATAGACTGTCTAAGGTATGTCTCTGTAGGGGTCCAAGTCTGGATTTATTTTTAAGGCCTCGTAGTCCTCATTCCCTCCAATCTCTGGTAGGCCTGGTCTAACTCGGATGTGTCTTGTTCAGGGTATATGTACATGACAGGGGTTGGTTTTCTCATGCCACTTTTTTAATAGGTTGGCATGGAAAATTTGCAACCTCTGCCTTCTGTCAGGGATATCAACCCCATAGTTCACAGGTCCTACCTGCCTCTGGATGGTATAGGGACCTTGCCATTTCATGGTTAATTTATTCTCGGAGGAGGGTAATAATAGTAACACTTTATCCCCTGGCTGTAAGTTCTTTTGACCCACTCCTTTATCGTATATTTGTTTTGGGAGACTTGTTTACCTTGGTTAAACTGATGTGCAAGGTCACTATATTTCTTCAGTTTTCCCTTAGATGTGTCACATGTTCCGGGGCAGACCTTCTGTTCCTTTCCTACCTTCCCATTGTTCTTTGATAATATCCAGGGGTCCCAAGGGTTTTTCCCATAGAGCAGCTCAAATGGGGAAAACCCTGTAGAGACTGAGGCACCTCCCTATATGCAAACATTACCAATGGAAGTTGTATATCCCAGGTCTTACCCTCTCCCTGTACAAATTTCATTAACATTTTTTTCAGGGTTTTATTGAACCTCTCTACCAGTCCATCAGTCTGGGGTGGTAAGGGAGGTATATAATGCTCCTATACCTAAAGACTGGTAGAGACGGGTCAATAACTTAGATCGAAAATTACTTCCCTGTCTGTCAGAATTTCCTTAGGCACTCCTACCCGACTGAACACTTTAATAATTCCTCTGCTATATGAGGGGCTGTAACAGTCCGCATGGGGATGGCCTCAGGATAATGGGTAGCGTAGTCACAGATGACCAGAATAAAGCGATTCCAGCTTACTACCTCTTGGCAATGGGCCTACTATATCCATGGCCATGCGCTAAAAAGGGTGGTAGTTATTAATGGAAGGCTTGCAAGGGACTCTATCCTTCCTGGTGATGTCAGCTACCTTCTGGCATTCGGGGCAGCTACTACAATAAGAGGAAACTTGAGCATGAATCCCTGGCCAGTAATATCTGTACAACAACCTGCTGAGAGTCTTGTCTCTTCCCAGATGGCCTGCCATAGGGACATCGTGTGCCAGGGATATTAGTTGCTCCCTATATTGGTTGGTACCATCAATTGTTCTACTACTGCCCCTGTTCTAGGATGTTTACACTCCTATATAATAATCGGTCTACAAAACATATCTGGGATACCTTCTTTACCATTAGCAGTTACCACCTGTGAAAAGAAAGGTTGTAAAGAAACATCAGTACTTTGATCTTTCAAAATGTATCATGTCCATTTTGTTTGTCCATAATAGATGTAACGTCCCTTTTACAGTTCCATAACTTATTTTCCTGTCTCCTTCTACCTTTAGATTTCGATCCTTGCGGACTGGAGAAAATATCCTCTTCAAAAGGAATATTTGTGAAATAGAAGGTGTGAGTTGGCGTTGAGCTCAGTGGTAACAGCAGCCAACCACCCTCGTTAGGTAGAAGTGAATCAAAGTCAGGGTAGTCATGCCCAATCACCATAGGTACTGGGAGATTAGGGACCAACCCACTGGCAAACGTGTCGCCGCTCATTAACCTCCAGAGTAGCAGATTGAATCGGATAGATGTGCACGTCCCCATGGATGCAGGTGACACTTGTTGTATCTACAGTTCTGTCCTGTGGTATTAAAGATGCTTGCACTAGTGTTTGCTTGCTACCAGAATCTAATAGGGCATGCAACTCTTTACCATCTATCGGACAGGTACCATGTAGTGTCCCCAGTTGGCTAGGGCTAGGTGGGAATATTCTTTCTTTCTACGAGGACAGAATCTAGCAATGTGCCCTTTTTCTTGGCAGGTATGGCAGATAATGTCCATATTCTGGCCCTCCCAGCTCTGTTAGGTCCCATAGTACTAGTCTTCACAGTATCCCCAGGTTTTATGGGTGTCACAGGATTAGTAGGTGTAGAAGGTCTTACCGTGGAAAAGGTTCTCGAGTCCCTGGATGGATTTTGGTCGAGAGTTTCTGGCTGATATGTAGTCCTCGGCTAAACTAATGGCCTTCTGTGATGTTTCAGGACGATGTTCTCAGACCCACATCTGAGTTTCCTGTGGCAATATTTTAATAAATTGCTCCATAGTAATAGCCTCCATTACTTGGTCGATGGTCTTAGTCAGGGGCTGTAACCATTTGTAAGACAAGTCCTGTAAGCGGAGGTATGCTTCTTGTGGTGAATCCGCATTGTGGTACCTAGAGGTCCGAAACCTTTGTCGGTAAGTTTCTGTACTGATGTCGTAGCATTTCAGTATGGCCTGTTTCAAATAGTCATAGTCATTTACATGGGCTCTGTCAATGTAGCTGTAGGCAAGTTAGCTCTGCCAGATAGGTATGGGGCTAACCGGACAACCCACTGTTCTCTAGGCCATTTGCAGGCTTCAGCAATCCTCTCAAAAGTCGTCATATAGGCTTGATGTCATCATTCTCTGTTAATTTGGATAATTTAATATCCTTGGGTCCCTCTGCTTCTCTAGGGACTGGAGCCTGGCCACACCAATAGCTTGTATGGCCCACAAGGTGTCAGTCCAGCACGCTCGATCCTCTTCTCGTTGTCATTCCAACTCCATTTGTCGGGTATAACCACCTTAAATGGTCCTGGTTCTCCTCAGGAGGTTTCTCTTCAGGTGGTACTCCTCTGCCGCTGTAGCACCTCCTCCTTGTCCTTCTCCTCTCTCTTGGTCTATCTCCTCCAGACATCTAATAACCCAGCCCACAGTGGTTCCTGAGTTATTTCTGTCATCTTCCATTTTACCCCTCTGTTAGACCGGCAGCTGGGGTACTGGCAGCAGCTTGTTCCATCCGTCAGTGTCGGAACACCAGATCTGGTATTCAGAATTCCAAGACCACTTAGCACAGGCCCTGAGTATCCTACTTCTTGACTACCAGTGTGGAAGTATAGTGGGATACAAGAGACTGACACCAGTGTGGATGGAATTGCACTGCAGCAGTTTTTATTCCAAACAAAATCAAATAAAAGAAAGCGTAACTGTTCGATTACAAAATAAAATAAAACAAAACAAGGAGGGATGCTTCTCCCAAAGAACAAACGTAGAATTTCCAAATATAGTAATAGGCAATCAACCTTCCTTAGAACAAATTAAGGTACTGGGGTAGCACCTTGCTGAACCCCTGAGCTATACTAATTTTGGATACCTCTGTGCTTTCATTTATAGTGCTAAATGAGCATGTGATTCTGTAAACCACTCCCTTCTTATATAACAGATAACAAAAAGCTTATAAAACAAATAAATAATATTTTAAACATTCCAGAGGTTAAACAATAAGAATTGAGATGTGTAGAAGGGCTGGAGTATAATAATAATAAGTTTAAACTCATTTGTACCACATTCATGGGCTGTTCCTAAGCTCTCTGGACTCCTCCAACTCAGACTCTGCATAAATGTTGGAGAGGTTGGGCCGCGGTGCTAAATAAACAGAGAACAAGCTGGAGTGGAGTCCTGATTACGTGAGGTCTCGGTACTGAACAAGGAAACCAAAAATACAAAACATATTGCCCTTCAGGTAATACTTTTAAATCTAATCCATTTGACAATTCAGTTCAGACAAATACTATCTTTTCAGAATCTTTTAGTAAAGACTCTTTTGCAGCAACAAACATTACTGAAACAGAGTTAACTCTTTCTACAGGCTAAAGCTGTGTGTCTTCTGGTGTGACCCTGTACTATCATACATCTCAACAGGGCTGTTATTTGTGCTTTTACTTGAGTATTCATTCAGCAGGCAGGCTGAGTCCCAGGCTAGCGTTTAAATGGGGAGTTATTCTAACTTCTTTAAAGAGTAAATACTGCAGTGAAGGCTTCTCTGAGCTTCAGTTTGCCAGCTGACATGCTTAGCATCTCAAACACGGAGTTCAGGCTTTCCTAGAATTGGGCTGCTTATGTTTCATTGTGGAGTTTCTTTTATTAAGGTACCAGGGAATTTCAACACTATTTCAGTAAAGAAACAACTTCCCCCTGCATACAAGCTTAAAGGCGGAAAAGCATAATTTTCAAACGCCAACTCGCTACCGTGTGATGTGGCACATTCGTGAGGGCATTGTACAGTGATCAGTGTAGGCGAGTGTCAACGATCGCGAAGGATGTAAACAGGATCGGACTGCCCTGGAGACAGAATAAAAAAGAAATAAGGAAAGGACAGCAGAACACTAGGTAGGTGGCCTTCCTACCTAAGGGAAACTAGAAAGAAGTACAGGAAAGGGGGGTCAGAGATAGACACAGTGGAAATGACAGGATGCTGTTGCAACAGTCTTGAAGGGGTGTCTCAAAGGACAGTAAGGCAGACCCTGCACAGTCTTGTAACCCCAGAAGGTGAGGGAAAATCTTCCCCACACTGGTTCCCCTAGAGGATCTGGAAGAGGCAAGGGGACCTCCACAAATCAGCGACTGAGGGAGGGAGCCGCAGCTCCTCGAGGGGTTTCTGGGACTTGGCAAGGGAGTTGAGGTTCCTGATCCTGGATACCAGCATTTAGCCTAGCATTTGGCAGGGCCTCTTTAGTCTAGTATCTCTGTTGCTGAAGAAAAGGCTGTTGCCTTTAGTAACACCTTAGTACATAAAGCAGGCGTCATGGCTGGATTTACCTTGGTCCTGCAATTCAGTGATAATATCCTTCCTTAGTGTCACCTCTGAATAATACAGATCTCCCGAAAGGAACAGTCCAGGATGTGGTCTGGATGTCTTATGCCAGGCAGCAATCCTGAGCCACGAATGTCACCTAATGCAAACAGCAGTGGCTGTGGTGTGAGCAACTGTGTCTACTGAGTCATAAGTGGCCCAGAGGGCATGATGAAAGAAGATTTTGCCATTCTCACTGCCTTGGCAATCTCTGCCTTAAGCTCCTGGTTCTGGATAGCTTCCATCTTTGGCTCAAGTGAGGCCAGGAGAGATTTCTGATAGGAACCCATATGAGCCACATAATTAAGGGACCTGAGGGTGCAAGTGGAGGAGGAATGGATCTTGTGACCGAAATTGTCCTGCTGTTAGGCTCCTTATCAGGAGAGACATGCTCAAATGTTAGGTTTAGAGGACCGGTCATGGGCAGCCGTGATAACAATCGAGTCTACATTAGGATGGCCAGTAATGTGTGACCCCATCTGGGGTAGTACACCCCATCTGCCTTTTTGAAACAGCGGAATGGAGGAATGATGTTGCCAGACAGTGGACATCAGGTCTTTATGGGGGCCCAGTCCAAGGCAGTATGGGCATAGGAGCTATGGAAGTCATGCCTAGATGCTCTGCAAGCCTTTCCACTCTGGATCCTGTTCCTGGATAGCCCAGCCACAGGCATTTTGTATAGTTATGAGGAGTTCTGCAAAGGAAGGGTCCTCTGGAGGGACTAGGGACTCCATTGGGCTGAGCTCTATAGGTATATGCGTACCAGAGCTGGAGGACAAGCCAAGTCAGAAAAGTGCCTGCTAGGGGTCTGAACCCTTTTTAGAGGAGTGTCCTGGATTTTATCCCTGGCCTGGTGTCTAGAGGAGCCTTCTCTGGAAAGGTGGGAATCCACAGGAGAGGCTTATCTAGGGGTCAGAAAGTAGGTGGGAATAGAGGCTGCCATTGGTTTCCAATGGTCAAGCTCTGAGGCTAGTTGAGTCCTGTCTTCCTGAATCAGGGTCTGAAACACTGTCTGGATATCAGCCTGAGGCTGCTGTGGAGCAGAGGCTGAGGCTGAGGAGGAGGTGGTGGAGTAGGAGGCTGGTATAATGGATAGCCCGGCATCTAATATTGAAGGTATCCATGAGCCTGATAGGAGTCAGGAAAGCCAGAAGGAGCATACCTTCATTAGACATAGCCCAGCATCTGGTACCCCAGTACATTATGGGTTGATGACCAGACATATGGTATATTGGATATTGAGGGACTGATAGCCTGGAACATTGTCCATAGGTTCAGCTGGAGGTGGAGCTGAAGGCCCAGCAGGAGATGGGGCTGAAGGTCCAGCAGGAGGTCAGAAGGACCAGGCATTGACCCAGTATTGCCTGGAGGCCTGATGGAAGGCCATCCAGCATTTGAGGAATGGCCAGAGTGCCAGATATATCCTGACCTGGTGAAAGGTCACATGGCAAAGGGTCACTTGGCATTGGGATGTGTAGAACCTGATGAAAGACCCATCCTCATCTGCAGACCAGAGTCTAAGATGGTGGAACCTGATGTCCAAGGAGGCTTGGGTTGAGGAGGTCCCAATGGAAGGTCCTCAGAGGATTAACAATAGGCCCAGTGGGTGAATCAGGAAGAGACTGACCCAGTGAAGGAGGAAACTTCCAGATTAGTGCCCACCTCTGGCTCTCGATCTTCAGGCAAGCCCGGAGGTCTGGTTGTGTCAGTGGGAGTGAGGAACCCTCAAGAGACTATAGCATGTCCAGCAGTTAGCTCAACTCAATGTCAGGGGTATACTGAGACCCGACTGGAGAGCCCCAGCTATGCGGTCCCCAGAGGAACCAGGGAGTGACTTATCAGCCATGGCAGTGCAGACATCGAAGAGCTAACATCCGGCGTATCAGCCTGGGCCTTGCAGACAACAGTGGAGCGGTATTTCCATTTACCAGCTGTGATCGTGAGCTCCTCGGTGGGGCTGGGGAGTGACTTATTGACCTGGCTGCTAGTGATAGACCCTAAAGAAGATATGGGCCTAAGGAGCACAATGGGGTTCCATCATCCAAGAAGAGCCCGGTGCCGTGAGTAAAGCAGGCAGGTAGGCCATGGTGTGATCCACTGGAATGGTAGGAGACCTCACAGTAGGAGTACCTACCAAAGTGGAGGACCCTCAGGTGTCAGTGGTGCCCAATGGTTGCCGTCAAGTGGATGGAGACCTAGCCCAGTCTCGGTGCCTCTCCTTGTCCTTTTCTTCTTTTTGGGTCCTGGCATTGGAGGAGAAGATTTTCCTGCATAATGTGCAGCTCCTTTTCCATGAAAGCTAGGCACTTCTCCAGCAAGTGAGCTTCAAGCTTTTCTGGTGCCTAATCCATGTGGCCTGGTTGAAGGATTTGCAGGGTGCACAATCCTTGACCCAGTGTTGGGGCCGTGGCAGATCATGCAGCGGAGAATGCCCATCAGCATGCAGGATCTGGGTGCCACAGGACTTGCACTTCTTCTTTTTGATGCATCACCCAACTGTTCATGTTCCTGAATGGTACCTCAACTATATCCCATGCTGTAAATTTGTTACTGTTATTTATTGCTTCCTTTTCTTCTGTATATCCCTCAAGATCTCTGTATTAGACCTGTTTATGTTAGACCTGTTTATACTGTGTTTTACTATGTAGTTGTTTGACCTGGTGTTTTGCTCTCTTTTTATGCTAAACTGGATGTTTGTGTTAATGGTCATTTTGCTCACGTACCTTTCAGTATAAAATAAAAGACTGATTGATTAAAAACTGGACTGACAGACCTGAACCACAGCAGTTCTGTAAAACCCAAACTGGCCATACTGGGTGAAACTACAAATACTCTTGCACTGTTCAGTCTGACTTTTACATATCTGGTCCACTCTTGGAAGCCTGTTTTCAACCCTTACTTGACATGATTGAAAGCGGAACTATCAGGACCAGACCAGATAGGTAAAGACAGACCAGATCATCTGGAGTGAGTGGATCAGCAATATTTGCAAGCTGTGCCCAGTCCAGATTTTACAGCTCTGGTCTGGGTCTTGTGATCTGGTTTTACCCATACCCCACTGCATGTGGCTTAGTGACATACTGTCAGAGGGATGCAGAGTCTAACCCATTGAAGTCTGAAGTTTCAGAAAACCACTGTGCTAAAAATACCAAGGCTCACTCCCCACCCCAAGTCACACTTACTCCTCTACCAAAGTCATGCTTAAATATTAGTGCTCTGCATCCACACCATTAAGCTTTAATGCAATCATGCCTCTTCTGCTGCCATGAGCTCCCCATCCATGAAGTCCCATTCTGCTTGTGGCAGCCCCCCACCTCCACAATGCAGGTAATGTTCAGGAGCAGCTCTTTATACTACATCAACTAAATTACTGCTAAACTCCTTATTTTAAATATTTTGTTGAGAAATTTTTGTTTTAGTATATCTGTGGTCAGGAAAAATGAATTTGTAAAAGAAACCAAAGCCCCATTTATCAGTTCATTTAATCACAACACAGCATGTTATGAACTGATCAGATTCTATGTGTAACCTAAGTCAAACAAAATGAGACACACACATGCCTACCTATTTGCAAGTGAAGCAAATGTGGTTGCTATCATTCAGTTGTAAACACCTATAGTCACAAATTGCAGGTTAAGAACATTCAGTAGAATATAAACAGTAGCCCAGAATGCCTACCTGAGAAAATGAAGTTGGTGTATTATTTGAAACAGGCAACACTGGAACTCTTGCTATGGAATGTCCAGCAAAGTAGCAGAATGACTGCTCTTAGGATAGTGGTGTCAAATGGATTAATGATGTGTTCATAGGGGCTTAGGGAACAGCAGAGCTTATTTGTTATGCAGAAAGCTCCAGAAAGTGTTTAACCCATTCTACGTCCAATAGCTTTCTATGATGTCTGCACTATCCATTGGTAATCTGCCACATAATGACTTTCAGAAGATAGTGAGTTAACTTTCTGTGGGCTCAATTAACTCCTCTAGCCAGAGGAAAAATAGTGCTCTACACCTTCCCACACACACGGGCAGTGTAGTAATGAGGCTTCTGCGGAAGAATCTATTTTAACACTCTATCATGTTGCTTGTAGCAAAAATGACATCAGCTCTTTTCTGAATGTAAAGCGCCAGCTGGCTATGCGCACAGTCATAAAAAGAACATGGAGAGACGAGAAAAGTTGTCAGATATTCAACAGCAATACCCACAAATGCTTAATTGCACAGTGGTGCTATGCATGGGGTCCGAATGCGTGCAAGAGGTGCACACCTAGCTCATGTAGCTGTGCATCCCACAGAGAGTAAACAGCACACAGCTATCATGATCACAAGCCTCAACAAGGTGCCTGTCTGTGGATTTGCTGCCCTCCAGTATGCTGGTGCATGGGGGTGACTCGGTGGACACAGGTGGACATCCAATTGCATGCCGGACTCATTCTGCAAGTGGAGCCCCTGATTCACATGAAGTAGGAATTGTGGGACACCGCCATCCCAGAACATTAGAAAAAAGGCAACTGCTCCAACAGCTGCTCTCAGCCCTCTCTTCTGGATTGGAGGGCTGGGGCACAATTAAAGGGGTGTGGTCCTGCCACAGGTGGCAGGTGATGTCCATGGGGAGGGATGTGCAGCTATGGCAGGCCCTCCCAGCATAGCATGTGCCTTCCCAGCCAGCACTCTATTCCTTAGTGCATGATGTGGAGTGCAGGCATGCCCCAGCTTCTCCCTCTGACCGTCTATGCATGTTGCTGTGCAAACAGCTGGGAGTCATTGCAGATGGGACGGCACCCCTTTGGTGTATGCCCCAGGGGTCAACAGGACCACCAATGCATGGCTTCTCATCTTAGGGCTGCATATGTTCTGTGAATATGCAGTGCCTAGACATTGCTTATTTCTGTGCATAGGGCACATTGGGTGCAAAAATCTTATATGGATTACTGCATTAATGGGGTAAAGGTAAAACACTACAAGAGGAAAGGGACTTGGGGTAATAGCTGGTAATGGTCCAAAATCCTCCTCTCCATGTAGCACAGCATATAGTAAGGCACATAAAATGGTGGGTTGCATTAGGCAGGGTTTCACCAGTCACAGAAGGAGGTGGTTCCACCACAGTACAGGTCACTGTTTAGACCACACCTGAAGAATTGTGTTATTCTGGAACCCACACTTCATGAATGAGGGGGCAGACTGGAAACAACTGAAATAAAAGCAACAAAAACAATTCACGGTCAACTGGGCAAAACCTACTATATGAGGAGAGACTAGAGGACCAAAATATGTACTCACTGGAGACTAGAAGGGAGAGAGAGGGATGTGATACAGATGTACAAATACATTCAGGAAGGCAATAGGGTGGCCCATTCAGAACTGTTTAAAATGAATAAGAGTTCAACCATTAGGGTCACAATCTCATACTGGCAGGAAGAGGGAGATATGGAAAGATATCGGAAGATTTTTTCAAGAAAGGGTGATGAACAAATAGAACAGCCTGTCAGCAATGTGGTTAATGTGGACACCATAAATAGTTTCAAAATGAAGTGGTACAATTTCAAGAGGATCATCAAGTGGGGGTCATCACTAGTGGAAAAGCAGTGGAGGGAGGAATAGTAGTCCTTGGAACTACTTGGACCTCAGTGAACCTGAAGTCTTCTTCTGCCCTCACTATTCAAGATTCTAGTATGTTTTTATTTTATGTATGCTTTTTGCTGTCACTACAGCACTGATGCTGGATCCACAGATCCTGACTACCTTGGGAGGTGTATGTTGCATTTAAAGGCTTTCACCTCGCATGAGTAAGCAGTCACCATTCCTTCTGGCACAATGACTACAGGATCAAGGTGGAGTCTTGTAGTCTAGAGCAAGTGGCAGACCACTCCTATACTGGGAGGCCAAGATTCCTCCATTCTTCTCTCTCCCATCTCCTCAAGTCTCTCAGTGCAGTCAACTCCCATTTCCAGCTGAATGGCCATGGGACTCTGGAAGCAGGTGAGGGTGGTGCCTGTCCTCAAAGGTGTAGCCCGTCCCTGCTTGAAAACCACTGTCCTGTCTCTATCCTTTCCCCTGAGTCAGCTCCTGGAGAGGATCTTTTCAACAAATGTCTGACTACATGTCCAGGTTCTCTTCTCTCCCTTCACCAGCATGGGTTCTACAATCTAACCTTATACTCATAAATTCCTGGAATTCTATCGGTGCAGCTGACATTTTCTAATAGGGATACTCACCTCCGGGAGATCACGTTGAAATACCCCAATATGCTGACACAGCTTTGCCCCTCCTGTATTGTGCCCATATGTAAGGTGATTGAATAATCTCCATATCTACCATTACCAGAGCTATTTTTACAAAATTAGCCTAAATGCCATGTACACATGGGGTGGGATATTCAAGGGGTTGTGCATGGTGCAACACTGTTCGCCATGACACCACTATTTTCCGGCACAATATTCAAAGGGATGATGCACTGTGCAAATTCCAATGCACCAGGGTGCACCAGTAATGTATGCAGGCGCAAGTGCGGGGAGGTGTGCCCCATACATATGGCACATCCGATATTCAGCCCCAGATATGCAGCACATATGCAGGCACAAACCCACCTTGCGCTGCACAGGGGCATGCAAAGATCTGCTCATAAAAAGCAGGAGCAAGCCAGGGACACCCACAGGTGGGCTGCCATGTTGCCGTGTGCAACACAGCAGCCGCCTGCTGTGGCTGGCCACCTGACCTCCTGGGACACAGTCCCAGCATTGTCCCCCTCGCCCGATCACAGGCATAGGTGTCCAGATATACTGTATCCTGGTAGTCCAGTGGACTCTGCCCCATCACCATATCGTGGGTGTAATACAGACATATCCCTGGTGGTCAGTGGACCCGATCCCCAGCCCGATCGTGGGTGGCAAATGAATAATATAATTCCCTGATGGTCAGTGGACCCAATCCCCACCCAATCATGGGCAAATGAATAATATAATTCCCTGGTGGTCCAGTGGACCTGATTGTGGCTTTATCTGTATTTACTGTAAATACCCTGGTGGGCCAGGTACCCCCTCCCCACCCATCCCTCAGACCCACAATCCTGCTCCCCGGTCAGCAGCGGGCAGCAGCTCCCCCACCCGCCAGAGCCACCCAGCCGCATGCTGACTGACAGTGTACAGTACGGCTCTCGCCCTGGTCCCTACATGGGCCAATGGGCGTGGGGTATACTGTACTACATAGTCCCCAAAATGTGAATGGTTCATTCACATTTGGGACTATATAGTACAGATATAATCTCACATCCATTGGCCCATGCAGGGGACCAATGGGCATACAACCGTGACTGTACACTGTCAGTCGTGAGCAGAGGCGGCTTTCAGGTGGGAGCTGCCACCTGCCACTGACTAGGGAGTGGGTGGTGGATCTGAGTGGGATGGTGGGGAGGGGGTACCACTGGCCCACCAGGGTATTTAAATACAACTAAAGCCCACGATCGGATCCACTGACCACCAGGAATTATATTACTCACTTGCCCACAATCGGGCTGGGGATCAGTCCACTGGACCCCAGCATCCCTGCTCCTCACTTGCCACTTGCTCTGGCACAGTGCCACTGCACTATGTGCAGTTCGAGTGGTCCCAGTGCCATATTCAATGGTGCTGTTTACAGCGCAGCACCAGCTGATTATCGCCTGGCCATGCCCTGGCACATCCCAGTTGTGTTGTGCCTAGGCTTGCGCCTGCCTGGCATAGTCTGAATATCCCACCTAAGGCATTTAGGCTAATTTTGTAAAATAGTACTAGGCATGGTAGATACAGAGATTATTTAATCTCTGTACATATGGGCACAATACAGGGAGGGCAAAGCTGTGTCCAGCATATCACGGTATTTCCTGCGTGATCGAGCAGTGAGTATCCCCTATTAGAAAATGTCAGCTGCAACAATAGAATTCCAGGAATTTACGATTAATAAGGTACTGAAACTACTAAATGTATAATGTGACTGCAGGGGGATTGGTGTACTGGAGCCCTGAACTGTGTTCCAAGCGTGTAATTACTGTTCCGGTAGTTCTTCTTTAAATATCAATTGCTCTGTGAGTCCATGCAAACAAAGTGCAAGGAATACCTCAAGGACATTGGTAGCATGTTTGTTTGCCTCAAAGTATTCCTTACACTTTTGTTTGCATAGGTGCACAGAGCACTTTATAGTCCTAGTAACCTTTTCCTGGTTGTGGAGCTACCTGTCTGGAAAAAATAGCAGGTGAGCTCAAGGGGCTCCCTCTTTACTACAAAGAAGGTCACGAGTGGGGTGCTGCAAGGATCCATTTTGGGCCCTTACTTTTCTCCCTCTTCATTGACCCCCTCCCAAGGTGTGTCTGGGATGTCACACACCTCTCTACAGATAACCTGCCATTGTTCAACAGCTACAAATACCCTGCAGTCATCTTCACTACCCTCACTGCAGAGTTTGTCTCTTTGCATTCCTGGTTTCAAACTAATAGGCTACTACTTCATGCCAGGAGGAGAGGGCATGGAGTAAGATGACTGACTGCAGGAGTGTGGAGTTCCATTGTTAGATTATTTTTGCATTGCAGGAAAACTGACTTTCTTGTCTCCATTTCAGTTATATGGAACTCGCCTGAGAACTATGGGACTCCTGATAATAATGGCAGAAGCTGGACTTTCAAAAGTGCAGAAGGATGTGTAAAAGAAGCTGGAAAAGCAGTGTTTGCTTGATACATTTCTGATTCACACAGTTGCCACTAATGGCTGTAGGTGGGTATCAGAGTCCAGATCTATGAGCGTGAAAGAATCTTCCGAGCCTGGGATAACAGCAGTGGGTAAGGTGCACCTGAAAGGGAATGGTAAAAGGGTGGAAAAATGGCATGGGTGTTGAGGACACTCTAGCTCTGTTTTGCAGACTGTTCAAAATCAAGTGTAACTCCCCTACAAATGGGAGTCTCAAAAGTCTTCCTTGAGCTTGCCTAAATGCTCACTGCCAGGCTGGTGTCCTGCGTTTAGCAGTTTAAGTGTGATTGCTAGAGTGCCTGTATAGCCTCTGTGTCGGTCTCTTTAAGAACTGCCTGGATGCAGTCACAAGTAATCTGAGAGGGAGCTCTGTTGAAAGATGTAACTATTTGCTGAAAATCATTAGAGTGATAATGATAATGTAGTTTGTCTAATCTGCCTTCTTTGCAGCAAGGACTGTTTTGCTTATCTCTGCTATCTTGGTCCTGGACTGTGAATTGGATTGATCAGTTCTGGTGGGACCTAAAATGGAGCCAGACTACAGAAGCTGTCTGGAGTCAAAATCTGTAGGAATTGTAGTTTTGGGCTTTTGGCGCCTTTTTGCACCTGAAGGCGGAGCCTTTGTTCTGACTTGACAGACAGATCAGCCAACCAAACCTTTTGGATTAAGGAGAAAGTCCCTAGCTTGCTGGCGGTTGAGTCAGATCTCAGTTGGGAGCTGAATGAGTAAGAGCTTGAGACAGTCAAGCAGCCGTCTGAGTAATTTCGCATGGAAGAACTGTGGAAAGGCCTGAGTTGTGACCTGCATGTCCCCTGCCCCTGAAAGGAGAGAAGATAATTATTTTGGACTAAATCCAAGTTTGTAAGCAAGTAAGCCACTGATTTTTACCTGGCTCATATTTGAAGAAGACCAAAGATTTGCTGAATCGATTGGCATGTCAGGATTTCAAGCTGCTTTTGAATCCCTGGTTTGTGCAGAGACTTTGCGATCATGACTGGAGGCGGTTTGCCTGGTATAGTAGAATTTCCTTACATGTAAATGTGCTGTATATTGAAAGTGGGTCGTGATTTGGTTCCCCACTGTGTGAACTGTGTTCTGCTTGCTGGAAGCTTTATTCTGCCTAATCAGGCTGAATCCACGTTCATGTCCATTCGGCCTGGGCCATGCACTGGCCCTGCCAGACTACCCTAGCAGAGAAAGCCACCGATGAGAGACCTGCCTTGGGATCAGCCCCTGCTCCACACTTGAACAGAAATGATGCCTCTGAGAATTGTGTGGGCCCTGCCTCCCTGACACTCCAGGTTAACCACCTGCTGTCTCAATTTTCATCCAGCCAGTGTCCAGTCTTGGGTATCATGAGTAATGATCAGGGTAGCTCCCTGCAACAACAGCCTAATCTAAAAGTGTGTGTCTGATTGTCTTGTTTTCTTTTCACAAACTGAGCCCTCTGGCTCCGGATTACAAATAGTGTGTGTTGTGCATGTTGTTTTCTTCCATCACAGGGCCCCAACCAGCTGCAACATTCCTGGCTAGCCCACCATTCTCCATCTGGGTACCCAGAGTGTGTGATTGACTGTTTATGGACCTAAGTGCATGCATAACTGCTTGATTGATAGAGCCTTTAAGCAAATTAACCTGATTACACCCCTCCTTGTTCAAGCCTCTTAAATAAAGCAGATCTAACTCTTGTTTGCATTTACCCTGACTGTGGTTCCAGTTTGTGCAAGAGTACTGTACTGCTGTTATTTGCTGTGTATAACCTAGTTTTACAGGTGGACGTGGTCCCCAGAGGCGGGCCAGAGGAAACCCTGGTGGTAAGTGCAAACAGTGTGGGTAATTGTGTGGTGTATCAGTGGTATTGTGAAAGTGATTATTGTTTATTGTTCTGGACACTAGTAAGGAAAGAGGGTTACAGTGTCCCAGAGGGCTGTGCCAGGTTAGCTTGACCACTACCAAACCTGACCTCTGGGTGGAGGCACATGTTTCAGAACTCAGGCCCCTTAACCTGCTACTAGCCAAGCAGGCAGGGGTAGCAGCCCTTAGGATAGTGCCACTCAGGGTTACATTTTGGAGCTCACCGCTGGAGTTTGTGCCTTCTAGTGGCCAAAAATTACAAATTATTGTTAAGATTAATGGCTACCCCAGTAGAAATGGCTGTACACCAGTTGGTGGGGTGGTGTACTGGGCAGGAGATCAACCCCAAATGCTCTACTTATACTGGATATTCCATGGGTGCCAGTAAAGACACTGTAGAAAGCACTCTCAAAGTTGAATGTTTAAAAACCCTGTGGTGGTGGGTCGACAGGCTGTTTGATCGCCCAAACTTTCATGGCCTTGGTAGAGTGTAGTGACCTCATGGACATCTCTAAAGTGCCACCGACAATTGCCTCAGATGGGGTTCCAGCTGCCTGGAGAGTGATAACAAAAGACAGTAAAGACTCTGGGAGAATGAACTCCCACCATTATTTGAGACTTTTGAGGAGAAATTTGCTAAGTTGTTGCTGAAGGGAAAACTGTAGAGGACTTTAAGAAACTATTCCTGCCACCTGGGGTGTTCCTTCCCCAACACCCCTCCACTCCAGCACCTGTTACTGCCCTGCCTTCTGTGCCAGTGCTAATGCTGGCCCCCTATATGTACTGCCATTAGTCACGACTCCTACTGAGGCTGAGAATCTTCTTAGGCACCTCCCACCCCAGAGGAAGATGATTAGGAGACCTGGATAGACTATGTTGCCCCTCTAGTACTTGAATGGCAATGCTCAGAAGAGAAACAAAAGAGGTTGGTGAGAGCCTCCAAGGTCCTGCCCTGGCTTCATCCATGCCAAGCTGGCCATTAACCCGAAGCAACTGCACAGGACTATCTTGATACATTGGAAAATGTGTATGGAACCCAGTTCAGATGAGGATCTGTGGTGGAGAGTAAGAAATGCTCAGCAGTACCCAGGAAGCCATTGTCTGTGTATGTACCTCAGCTTGAAAAGCTGCTACAAAGTGCCTCAGAAAGGGTAGTTTACCATCAAATGAATTAGATCAAACTAGGCTAGACTGGATCCTTAAGTCTGCTCCATTTTCAGAATTGTTACTGCTTCAGTTGTGCCTTGTCACCCGACTAGAATCGTCCTCTGCTATGACGAGCTAATGAAAAGAAATTCGGGGGTTGAGCAAAGGTGACCTCGTGGAAATTGCACCCATATCTGCTGCTGCTGCACAGAGTGATTGAGGTGATGAGCCAAATGAGGCTCAGGGGCAAAAGTCGGCACTTAACAAGCACTCTGAGAATTCAAGGACTTCCCACCCTGGGCCCAGCATTTGAAAGATGAGCTACTAAAGGAAGTCCGAGTTGAAGATGGGTACTTCTGCAAGGGTTTCCCCATGGAACAAGATTCTGGTCCCTTTCAGGATGTGACTGCCATGGGGTGGGGTCACCCTCAAGCATCCGCTACTGAGGGTGGCTTCAAGGCTGAGATCACCTGACTGACTGCCACTCTAAATAAACTGTTAAGACACGTTGCACCACTCTCACCACTGCAAGCAGATACTAGATCCCAACTCTTACTACTGCTTCAGTTCCTCATATGATGTTCTTCCCAGGATGACCTAGGAGTCTATCATTTGTCACAACTGTGGAAAGGATGGCCATATGAAAGAGAATGCTGGTCTCAGAAGGACTTAGAGTAGTAAACAGACTCCAAGGGAGCTCAAAAAGCAAATCAATGGCCAAGGGATGCCAGAAATGACCGCAGTGAGGTTGAGAAACTCTAATTAAAATTTATTTGTGGCTAAATCATCTGTCCAGGCCTCTGCTACTGCCTCTCCAGGCTGGTCCAAAATAGTGGGCTTTTCAATGGAGACTACAGTGACTGTGAATGGTATTCATACTCAGGCTGTGCTTGAAAGTGAGTCACAGTGATCATTGTATTCCAGGACTGGTATGACAAACACTTATCTGATGTGCCTTTGCAATTTCTGGAAGGCCTACATGTGTGAGGTCTGAGCGACAAGTCTTATCCCTACCTAGGGTATGTCCACCTCTGGTTGTCATTTCCTGCAACTGTAACGGGTGTAGAGGAGCAAGCAGAGACATTGGCCCTAGTGTGTCCCCCACCAGACTGTATGATGGGGTCCCCCTGTTAATTGGGACAACGTCCATATGTTTGGGAGACTGGCACAACTCTGTCATGAGAAACAAGGGCGATGAACAGGGAGGGACCTGAGAATTCTGGCTCTGATCAAGAGTGCCTATGATTTGCAACAGAATCCTGAGGAAGTAGATCAGGATGAACTGGTGGGGATTGTGTGGAAGAAGGATCGATTCGATGGTACTGGCCCTAACACCCAGTGTACCATTCAAGGGAAGTCCAACCTCTGGAAAGGTGTCAAGAACAAAATACTGATGTAGGATGTGCCAGGTGATGGAAAATTGCCAGAAGGATTATTGGTCAAGCCCAGCATCTTGCCTGCTCATGCCCATGCCTATGCATGACAAGTGATGGTCCAGATTCACAATGTGTCAGACTGGGAGATCCGGGTGAACAGAGGGTGCACCCTAGCTACAGTACACTGCACAGACACTGCAGTATTGCCCAGCAACAAGCACCCTGGTGAGAAGGAGAGAGTGACCCCAGACTTGTTTGACTTTGATGACTCCCCATTGCCAGCTGAATGGAAGGCTAGAATTAGCAAGAGACTTGCCCAGAGAGACCAAGTGTTTTCATTGAAGGAATGGGATGTGGGATGTGTCCAGGGTGCAGAGGATCACATACTCCTGCACAGTGAGCAGCTATTTTGAGAGAGGTCCGACGCTAGCCCCAGCAGACATAAATGATGTAAGAAGACATCTGCAGGAAATGCTCGCTGCTGGCACGATACAAGAATCCAGGAGCCCATCGCCTCTCCCATTGTGGTTGTGCGTAAGAAGAATGGATCTGTGAGGATATGTGTTGATTATCAGACCCTGAACGGTGGACCGTCCCAGACCAATACACTATGTCTCATATACAAGATGCCCTGGACTGCTTGAATGGGAGCAAATGGTTCTCGGTGCTGGATCTTCATAGCGGATACTACGAGATCCTGATGGCCCAGAAGACCATGAGAAAACAGCCTTCATCTGTCCATTGAGGTTCTACAAGTTTCTGAGGATGCCACAGGGGATATCGATTGCCCCAGCCACCTTTTAGTGGCCGATGGAATGTGCAGTGGGAGGTATGAATTTGCTGGAATGCCTGGTGTACTTGGACGGTGTCATTGTGTTTGGGTGCACCTTAGAGAGCATGAGAACAGACTGTTTAAAGTCCTAGACCGACTGGAAGACTTCAGCCTCAAGCTGTCCATTGACAAGTGCCAGTTTTTCCAAACCTCCGTGAAGTATGTGGGGCACATAGTATCTACAAAGGGATAGAGACTGATCCCAGTAAGGTTGAAGCACTGACTACTTGGCCCCAGCCCCATAACCTGAGAGAACTACAACATTTTCTGGGGTTCTGTGGCCACTACCGTAGGTTCATAAAAGACTATTCCAAGGTGATTCAAGCACTCTTGAACCTTACCCAGGGTTACCCTCCTACCAATCATAAATACAAAAGGGTCCATTAAAGAACTAGAAAAGCATACTTCTGCCCAGGTGAACTCTTGAGGCCCCACTGGATGCCCAACTGTAAGCAGCCTTCCATGAGGTTGTATACCAGCTCACCCATGCCCCCATCCTTGCCTATGCTGCCCCACCCAAACCCTATGTGCTGCATATGGATGCTAGTCTGCAGAGTCTAGGAGTGGTGCTGTATCAAGATCATGAGGATGGCCTGAGACCAGTAGCATTCACCAATACTGAGCTTGACCCCATCTGAAGTAAACTACCCTGTGCATAAGTTGGAGTTCCTTGTGCTAAATGGGCCATTATTGACCAGTTTCATGAATACCTCTACAGGGCAAAGATATTGGTGAAGACTGACAATAACCCATTGACCTATGTATAGACTTCAGCTAAGTTAGATGCCACTGGGACTTTCTGCATTATCAACCTATGATTATGCTGTAGAATACAGACGGGCCTGAACCATATCAATGCTGGCGCCCTATCACGAAGGCCCACTTCCAAGAGTGATTGGGTCAGGCTGTATGAACCTGACATTTGAGCACTGTACCAAAAGTTTGATAGAGATGAACAGATGTCTGCGGACACAGTGGATTGTTTAGTAGATTGCTTGGGCCCTTCTGACACCTGCATACCAGCTGCTTGATTGCCACTTCTCTGCTCTAGATATTGGTGCCCTACCTCAATTCGACAATGACAACATTCAGTGGGCTCAATCCCAAGATCCTATGATTCAGCCAGCACTTGATGCCCTGCATGCAGGGAAAGATGTGTCTAAGTTACGTTCCACTGACTTGCAAACTGCTTTATTGTTTAAAGAAGGCTCCAGGTTGAAGTTACTCAATCAGTTGTTGTATAGAGACAGTAGATCATAGCGGCAAAGTAGACCAGCAACAATTGGTCCTGCCCACCCACAGTCTTTAAATATGTGGTACTGAGGTCCCTCCACAATCACATGGGGCAGCTCGGTATTGACAGAACCCTTGATCTGGTACGATCTCGCTTCTACTGGCCCAAAATGGGGGCCAATGTTGAGCACCATGTAGACTTGCAGTCACTGCCTGCAAAGAAAAGCCCTGCCTCAGAGGGCTGCCCCTCTTGTTAATATTACTACCAGCACCCCATGGAACTAGTCTGCATAGACTTTTGTGTTTAGAACCTGATCAGCGGAACATTGGCAATGTGCTAGTGGTTATGGATCATTTCACAGTACGCACAAGCTTTTCCACCAAAGATCAAAGACATCTATCGTGGCCAAGGTGCTAGTGGAAAATTTCTTTGTCCACTATGGTGCTCCCCAGCGTTCATTCTGATCAAGGCAGAGTCTTTGAGAGTCAGCTAATCAAAGAACTCTCTCTATGTGGGGTGCAAAGTCAAGAACCACCCTCTATCACCCACAGGGAGACCATCAATCAGAACATTTTAACTGCACCCTTCTAGACATGCTGGGCACCCTCCACCCAAAAGACAAGCATAAATGGAGCCAGCAGATTAGCATCTTGGTACACACATACAATTGCATGAAAAATGATGCTACTGGTTCTCCTCTACTGCCTCATGTTGGGAGAGAGGCCCGACTGCCAGTTGATGTCTGTTTTGGGGCCTCTCCAGATGGGGTCCAAGCCAAAACTACTTGCAACATGTACAAAAACTGAAAGCTCAATGGAACCATGCCTATCAACTGGCCCAGACAATGGCTGCCAAGAGAAATCTAGCCAACAAAGAGGCATGATAAAAAGTAAAGGCTCAAGAGCTTCGACCTGGAGACCGTGTGTTGTTATGCAATTTGGGACTGCATGGTAAACTCAAAATTGCTGATCGGTGGCACCATCTTCCCCATGTAGTAGTTGGAAAGTTGGATGATTTACCTGTGTACAAGGTGCACCCAGAGAACAACTCCAAAGTTCTCAAGACCATATACCGTAACCACTTGCTACCTATCGGCCAAATCATGATTGAGGCTGAACCCCCAGAAATTGAGTCCCTGGGCTGGTGACTCAGCTGCTGCAAGAAAGAGACAGAGTCAACCTACCCCAGTGGTCACAGATTTAAGGTTTCTCCCAGCAGGCCCAGAATGATAGTGACTGTCGGTCCACTTCTAACGAAAGTGAGTGCGACTATGCCTGTTACCCCTCTTAGGAAGTGAGTCAACTGTTTTGAGGTAACCCCATGATTAATTGTGGGGCTGAAGCTGGGTCTTCTGGACTGCCTAACCCCTCAGCTTTGTCCTTGGAGTCAATGCTCTCTGAAAGTGAGGTGCAAAGTATCACATCTGAAGATGTTGAGTCTCTGTGTATTGTGGAACTATATGATTTGCCTGAGGGAGGGCTGATGGAATGAGTCTTTCTGGTGACATACCAGAGCTTGAAGAACACTATGAGAGTGCTGACCACCCCTCTTCAGTGCCTCAAAGCTTGATTGTGCTTCGCCTATGAAAATGAGCCAAGTGTTGTAGAAACAGAGCCTGCAGAGCAAGGAGCCAACAGTGCCCCAAGTTTGGACATTCCCACCCAGGCAGAGACACCCCTCACAAGTGATGAGAGTCTCCAGACCAGTGCTGAGAGCACAGAGAATGTAGTTGTCCCCTCAGAAAGAATGGCCGAGCTGTCAAGCCAGTAGTACGCCTCAGTTATGAATTCTCCCGGGAGACCAGTGGATTTGCCTCTCAATGTGGTGCACAAAGGTGTTTATATCTCACCACTCACTGCCCAAATTGAGCTTGACAGCCAATTCAGGTTACTTGTCTTTCCCTCTCACCATGGTGCCCTGCCCCTCTAGCCCCAAGTTAGCTGATAGGAAGGACCCTTCTTGCATTGTTTAAGGTACAAGAAGATATCACCTGATTCAGTATAGTAATTTTCAATTTACCTGTGTGAAATAAGCACAATGTGTTGTCAGAATGGATATAGTATCATGAAGTGAGGTGTATATGTATAGTAAAGTAATAAGTTTATGTTAACTGATGCATGATGGTACAGACTTGACACAGGCGCCAAGTTTTCTCCAGGCAGGGAAGGTGTAACCCCTATAAATGGGGTTCCCGAAAAGTCTTCCTCGAGCTTGCCTAAATTCTCACTGCCAGACTGGTGTCCTGCGTTTAGCAGTTTAAATGTGATTGCCAGAGAGTGCCTGTATAGCCTCTGTGTACCGTCTCTTTAAGAGCTGCCTGGATTGCAGTCATAAGTAATCTGAGAGGGAGCTCTGTTGAAAGATGTAACTATTTGCTGAAAATCATTTAGAGTGATAATGATAATGTAGTTCGTCTAACCTGTCTTCTTTGCAGCAAGGACTGTTTTGTTTATCTCCACTATCTTGGTCCTAGACTGCGAATTGGACCAATCAGTTCTGGTGGGATCTAAAATGGAGCCGAACTACAGGAGCTGTCTGGAGTCAAAATTTGTAGGAATTGTAGTTTTGGGCTTTTGCGCCTTTTGCACCTGAAGGGAGCCTTTGTTGTGACTGACGGACAGATCAGGCAGCCAAACCTTTTGGATTCTGGGAAAGTCCCTGGCTTGCTGGCAGTTGAGTCCGATCTCAGCTGGGAGCAGAATGAGCAAGAGCCTGAGACAGTCAAGCAGCCGTCTGAGTAGTTTTGCGTGGGAGAACTGTTGAAGGCCTGAGTTGTGGCCTGCATGTCTGCCTGCTGTCCCTGAGAGGAGAGAAGAGGATATTTCTGACTAAATCCAAGTTTGTGAAAATGAAGTAAGCCACTGATTTTTACCAGGCTCTTACCTGAAGAAGATTGAAGATTTGCTGAATGCGATCGGCCTGTCAGGATTTCCAGCTGCTTTTGAATCCCAGTTTGTGCAGAGACTTTGCGATCATGACTGGAGAGCAGTTTGCCTGGTACAGTAGAATTTCCTTACATGTAAATGTGATGTGTATTGAAAATGGGTCATGATTTGGTTCCACACTGTGTGAACTGTGTTCTGCTTACTGGTACCATAGAATCCTTTACATGTAAATGTGCTGTGTATTAAAGTGAGTCATGATTTGGTTCCCACTGTGTGAACTGTGTTCTGCTTGCGGAGCTTTATCCAGCCTAATAGAACTGAATCGCATTCATCTCCATTTGGACTGAGCCATGCCACGCTGGCCCTTGAGACTACCCCAGATCAGCTCCTGCTCCACGCTTGAACAGGAACAATGCCTCAGCGGTGTGGGCCCTGCTTCTCTTGGAACTCTAGATTAACCACCTGCTGTCTCTATTTTCATCCAGCCTGTGTCCAGTCTTGGGTAGCGTGAGTAATCATCAGGGTAGCTCCCTGCAACAACAGCCTAATCTAAAAGTTGTCATCTGATTGTCTTGTTGTTTTCTTTTCACGAACTGAGCCCTCCGGCTCGGATTACAAATAATAATGTGTGTTGTGCATGTTGTTTTCTTCCATCACAGGGCCCCAACCAGCTGCAACGTTCCTGGCTAGCCACCATTCTCCATCTAGGTACCCAGAGTGTGTGACTATTTATGGACCCTGAAGTGCATGCATAACTGCTTGATTGATAGATCCTTTAAGCAAATTAACCTGATTACGCCTCCCTTGTTCAAGCCCCTTAAATAAATCAGATCTAACTCTTTTTACATTTACCCTGACTGTGGTTCCAGTTTGTGCAAGTACTGAACTGCTATTATTTGCTGTGTATAACCTTGTTTTAGGGGTCCCCAGGGGCCAGGCCAGAGCCCTGGTGGTAAGTGCAAACAGTGTGGGTACTTGTGTGGTATATCAGGGTATTGTAAAGTGATTATTGTGTATTGTTCTGGCCACTAGTAAGGAAAGAGGGGGGTTACAGTGTCCCGGAGGCTGTGCCTACGTTAGCTTGACCACTACCAACCCTGACCTTGCAGTGGAGGCACTCAGTTTCACAACTCAGGCCCTTAACCTGCTACTAGCCAAGCAGGCAGGGTAGTAGCCCTTGGGATAGCACCACCTAGGGTTACACAAGCAACAAGAGAGTAGTATGTGTCTGAATTTCAAAGGCTAGAAAACAGTACATAGATGGCGACCTACATGAATTTGAATATTTCAAATGTTACTGACCATTTAATGCAATTTTAAACAGATACTCAGCAACTCAAGTCAAACTGGCAACTCTAAATGCCATTTCGAGACTCTCATTATTGAGAAGCACTGTTACAAATGCCAAGATCGGTGGCGGCCCACCAGTGGGCAGTAGTGCTAACACTTACAACACTGATGACCTTGGGTTTGGAAAGGGCCAGGGCCATTGGAGGAATGGCCAGGGAGAAAATTGTGCTACCAATGGGTGCTCTCCTCCTCCAGAGAGAGAAACTTGCTGTTCTGCTGCTCTACCACTACCTGGGTGACCATAGGTGGTGGTGCAGGGAACGCATCAGTGCAGGAGCTTGGAGCAAGCATCGAGTCATCTAGGCATGTCAATGTGCCAGTACCTTGGTACTCTCAAATGGGGACAGAGAAGATCTCAGATCTAGAAGTGGGTAGCCATCTGGGAACAAGTGACCACCAAACAGTGTGGTTCACGATAAACTCAGCTGTGAAGTCAAGCCATACAAAAGTGAAGGTACTGGACTTCAGGAGGCTAATTTTGTCAAAATGGGAGAGTGCCTCAGAAAAGCACTGGCAAACAAACAAGAAAGAGGGTGGAGCAACAATGGAAACATCAAAACTGACATTAGAGGCAACAAGCCTTTGCATGAAGCAGGAAAAAAATCAAAATGAAAGAAAAAACACTATGGTTCTCAAAACAGGTGGCGGGGAAGGTTAGGGAGAAAAGGTAGTATTCAGGAAGTATAAGGAAACACAGAAGGAGCAGGACAGAGAACTGTACCAGTTAAAGCAGAAGACAGTGGGAAGGCAGTCAGAATAGCAAAACCCCAAACCAAGGAAAAGATAGCCAACTCATTTAAGAAGGGGATAAGACCTTTATAGGTACATTAGGGAGTGAAGAGAGACAAAGGGAGGGATACTGAGGCTGAATAAAGAGATGGGTGGGTGGGCAGAGAGGGACAGTGAAAAAGCAGGGATACTGAATGAATACTTCTGCTAAGTATTCACAAAGGAAGAGGAGGGGAGGTCTGTAATCCAGTCTAGAGAAACACTCTGGATAGGGGCTCGATATCAGTCCTTTCACAGATGAAAGGGTTCTGAAGAACTCCCTAAAACTGAAGGTGGACAAAGCAGTGGGGCCTGATGGGATTACCCCAGAATTCTAAAGAACTAAGGGAGAACTAGTAACACCACTGACTACCCTTTTAACAAATCATGGGAGGACGGTGTGGCACCTGAGGACTGGAGGAGGGCGGCTGTGATTCCCTTCACAAAAGTGGAGCAAGACAGAGTCAGAAACTATAGACCTGTCAGTTTGATCTCAGTGGTAGGGAAAATGATGGAATCACTTCAGAGGAAAGAATTGTTGAGTACCTAGAGGCCAGTGGGGCACTGGACCCAAGGCAACATGGATTCACAGCAGGTAGGTCATGTCAGATGAATCTAATCAATTTCTTTGACTGGGTGACCACAGTAGTAGACCAGTGAGGGGCTGTGGACATGGTCTACCTAGACTTTAAGTAAATCCATGAAGACAGTACTGCACTCAAATCTTGGGTGAGGTTGCTAATAATAGGGCTTGCCAAACCATAAAACTCACAAAAGTCCAGAAGTTAAAGTGCTCCAATGAAACACAGACAAAGATATTCAACTAGATTGTTAATTTATTATGCCACAGTGGTAGCCCCTAGTGCCTCAGCAACAAACCTTCAAGGGGGTGTAAACCAAGAGAAAGAAATGCACCTTTTATACAATCAAGAGTGCATGACATCATAATAGGAGGTGACCCAACATCCATGAATTAAAGCAATTACATGAAAAATACACTTATTCCATACAAACAAGCATTTTTGAACAATCTTTTTTAAAAAAATCACTACTCTTAACTTATGTAATGTACAAATTAATAGAAAATGACCCCAACATTTCAAAGCAGGAAAAGGCCTGATTTAGAAGGCAAAATATCAGAAAGCCTTTACAATTAAGTGTTTTAAACTAATTTATACATGTGTGGGATCTCCTAAAATATGGACACACTAACACAATATTTATATTATTACACTAGATTAGATAACTTATCCAGATATCTCACAAAAATCAATTCAAAGAAGAAAGATTTCATAATTAAACAACCAAATAAATTTAGAATGGGCTTGAACTAAACATATTTAAATAACATATATTGTATCAATGAGTAATAGATCTCCATATTTCTTGAAAGCCCACTATTCCTTCTTTTCTTTTCCTTTATTTGGGAAGAATTGTTCACACTGGGCCAACTGCACGAGAAATAAGTGAGGGATCTAAAGAAAAGGAGGCAGAACACAACATAAAACAGATGTAAATAACCTAATAAAGCAGCATTTGAGTAAGAGGTCTTTCGGCCATGCATTTCTCTTAAAGCTGAACCAGCATAATATTCTGTGGTGATTTGTAAATGCAGCCCTTGATGCTTTGCATTATGGGGGCATTGTGTTGTTGTATTTCTTTGAAACTTGGCTTCCGGCCAATGCCCTTTAGGGTAACCATTGCCTCAGTGCTTGCGCACTGAGGTTCTTTATCTTTAACTTGTTTTTGTTTTAATTGGGTTCACCACAATATAACCCAGATACACCATCTTAGGGTAGCTGGTTCATTCCACTGGGGTGTCAAAAGATGAGGCACACTGATGAGTCCTGGTAGGATGAAACATGTGTCTGTGTCATCTGTTGGCATCCTTTGCATACTATGTGAGAGACCTTTCAGCACCATGCATTTCTGCTTAAAGTTGAACCAGCATAATATTCTGTGGTGATTTGTAAATGCAGCATGATGCTTTGCATTATGGGGAATGTGTGATTTTGTATTTCTTTGAAACTTGGCTTCCCAGCCAATGCCCTTTGGGTAACCATTGCCTCAGTGCTTGAGCGCTGAGGTTCTTTGTCATTGTTATATATATATATATATATATATATATATATATATATATATATATAAAATAGTTCTGCTTATGAAAATAACCACCCAAAATTATATAGAAATAAGGCCAAAGACCTTCTTATGTCAAAGTATTATAGATAGTTATCTGTACTTGAAATGGTTTCAAATCCCATCTTTCATTAAGGCCATTAGGCCTTCCTGTATCTGCTCTAAAGATCAATAGCTTTCTCTCTGCGTAAGGAGTTTGTCTATCACCACCTCTTAATAGAATCTGTACATTCTCAAGGCCCATGAATTTAAAGCAGCTAGGGTCTGATTGATGTATTTCACAAAATGACTGCTGACAGGTTTATCCATTTTTGATTTATGATGGAGCGGACATGTTCTTGTATCCTCTCTTTTAGTATTCTCACTGTCTTGCCTATATAATATAGGCCACAACTACACCATAAAACATACACAACAAAGGTGGTTGTACATGTTATGAAATCATCTATCGTAATGTTAGTATCGTTAGGCAAAACTAGATTTTTCCTTGCTGCATATAATTGCAAATGTTGCATCTACCACATCTGTAAACACTTGCTGGTCTCACTGGCAGCTTACCCTTGCTCATTCCATTTTTCTTTACATAAAACTGACTTCTTGTCAATTTATCTTGCAAAGTTGTTGCTCTCTTATGGTTATTCTAGGACTGTCTGAAACCAATTCCCTTAGCACATGGTCACCCTTTAAAATTTCCAATCATTCAGATAATGTTCCCTAAATCTCCAGCCAGTACACTGTATTCAGTTGAAAATGTGGTCTTTTGATCATCTTTTCTTTTTAGAATCCTTCTTGCAACCAATAAGTCTTTATGTGTCATTGTCTGTACTTTACTAAGAGTTTCTGTCAAAACTTGTTCTTTATACCCTCTTGCTGTAAACCTAGTCAACATTTCCTCTGCCTGCTGCTGAAAATCTCTATTATTAGTGCAGTTTTCCTTATTCTCAAAAAGTTGGCTATAGGGTATGGAATGTTTTAATGTTTGTGGGAGTGAACTGTTATACCTAAGCAAAAGAATTAGTGGACGTTTCTTTTTATGACCTTTTGTGCTTACACTACCTGTATCTATATGTCCCATAAAGGTGATGTCAAGAAATTGATATATTCCTTCTCAATATTTGATGTAAATCATAAATTCCAGTCATTCTCATTTAGCCATTTTATAAATTCTTAAGCCTGGTCAATGGACCCTTTCCAAACACACAGACAAACATTTATAAATCTACCCCATCTCACAATATTTCCTAAAAAGATTCTGTGCAGATTATTCAGGTGCTGGGTTCCCATAGGACCATGAATAGGTTTGCATAGACTGGAGCCATCGATGCCCCCATGGCTGTCCCAATTCTGCAAAAATATACATTATTAAATTAAAAATATCCATGTTCTAATATTAAAAATATCAACAAAAATGGCAAACTGGTTTACAGTCAGCGTTGGAACAAAATTCAACCCTTTTTGTAACAAAGTAATCTGAGGTATTAGTAATTCATAATTACTTGAGTTTATGACTTGTAATTGGGATTCTTGTTGTTCTGAGAGTCCTTTTTGCTGTTGTTGCTGTTTCCTTCTCCTTCTTGTCTCCCTCTTCTGGTCCGTCTGTTTCTTTTCTTTGCTGCCTTGAATCCTCTTCTAAAAAACCCATTATCCACATCACTAGCAAGATCATGGTTACTTTTTACTTCTGTCTGCTAATGGTTCAGAACTTTGTGATTTCTTATTTATTTGTGTCGTCTGTTTAGGCTTCTATTTAGTGACCTCCTCAACTTCTTGACCTTCTTTCATCTGTTTTAAGCTGCATATATGAGTGCCTGTCTCATAGTCCTTAGTGTCTCTTATAAATTTGTCTTGCTTTTGCTCTATAACTTCTTTTCATGCTTTATAATCTTATTTTCCAGCAATTTATCAAACTACGCAAACTCCTGATATTCTTTATACAATACTACTTCCTCCTTTGCTTTCTTTAAGCTTTCTGTCAATTCTTGATAATCCTCTGTATTTTCCTCAATGATTAATTTGGTATATGCTAAAAAGCCTCCTCAGAGATTTTCAACCATTCATTTTCTTTTAAAATTATTTAAACCACATGCAGGTACTTTACGTAACACGTAGCCCTCGCAAGTGCCAGTTTTTCTCTATATAGGACTCCAATGATGTAATATTATAACTCAAATTCACTTCTTTGAATAACAGATGTTCCAATTTGATAAAAGACTGTTTAATATTACCTCCAGTGCTATTCCTATAACAGGTGCTGCTCCACATAATCTCTCCCTTCTAATTTAAGCTTTCAGACATGGCTTCCTGCTTTGAAGTGAGGACAAGTTTTCCAAACTGAAGCTGCTCCTCCCAATATTAAGCTAATTACTCTAGGCACATCTTGTGACATAACTGCCAGTAATTAAATTGATTAGTTCAAAATGGTCTTATTAAAGACTAAGCACTATATTTAGCTTACAGTCCAGAACTTTATAAAGCGCTTGGGATAATAATTTCAGAGTTTCAGAAAAACAATCAAATGATAGCATACTCACTCTTGGCTCACTCTGGTAATTAGCAAAGGAATGGCTTCACACTACCTAGCACCATGAGGTGCTCAGACATTCATAAGCACAAAATAGCATAATCAAGAAAATCCATGAAGAGTACTGCTGAAACAGGCGTACACAAATAAATAAGAAATCACAAAGTTCTGAACCATTAGCAGATAGAAGTAAAAAGTAACCATAGATCTCGCTAGTGATGTGGATAATGGGCCTTTTAGAAGAGGATCAGTGCAGTTGTCCCAGTGTGAACAATTCTCTCCCAAATAAAGGAAAAGAAAAGAAGGAATAGTGGGCTTTCAAGAAATATGGAGATGTATTACTCATTGATCGATATATGTTATTTAAATATGTTTAGTTCAAGCCCATTCTAAATTTATTTGGTTGTTTAATTATGAAATCTTTCTTCTTTGAATTGATTTTTGTGAGATATCTGGATAAGCTATCTAATCTAGTGTAATAATTATATAAATATTGTGTTGGTGTATCCCTTTTTAGGAGATCCACACATGTATAAATTAGTTTAAAACACTTAATTGTAAAGGCTTTCTCGATATCTTGCTTCTCTAAATCAAGCCTTTTTCCTGCTTTGAAATGTTGGGGTCATTTCTATTAATTTGTACATTACTTAAGTTATGAGTAGTGATTTTTTAAAAAGATTGTTTAAAAAATGCTTGTTTGTACAGAATAAGTGTATTTTTCATGTAATTGCTTTAATTCATGGATGTTGGGTCACCTCCTATTATGATGTCATGCACTCTCGATTGTATAAAAAGTGTCATTTTCACTTTGGTTTACACCCCTTGAGAGGTTTGTTGCCGAGGTGCTGAGGAGCTCCCACTGTGGCATAATAAATCAACAATCTAGTTGAATATCTTTGGTCTGTGTTTCATTGGAGCTCTTTTACTTCTGGACTGCCTAGACTTTAGCAGGCATTTGATACAGTCCTGCACAAGATTAATAAACAAATTAGCCAGCCTGAGAGTGGATCCCAGGGTGGTACCCTAAGTAAAACATTGTCTGGACAGCAGGACACAGAGGGTAATAATAAACGGAGTCCACAGTGAAGAAAGGGGGTTACTAGTGGGTACTGCAGGGTTCAGTACTGGGTCTGGTCCTTTTTAATGTCTTTATAAGTGACATTGCAGAGGGACTGGAAGGAAAAGTATGTCTCTTTGCAGATGACACAAAGATCTGCAACAGGGTTGATACACAAGGTGGGGTGGAAAGGATGAGAAGGGACTTGGCAAGGTTGGAGGAATGGTTAAATGTATGGGCACTTAGATTCAATGCAAAGAAGCTAAAGTAATGCACCTGGGAAACAAAATCTCAGGGAAAAGTACACAATGGGGGTGAAATACTGACAACAACAAAATGGAAAGGAACCTGGGGTAGTTATATCAGATGACCTAAAGGTGGGCAAGCAATGAGAGAAGGCAGTAAGGAGGGCTGGGGATACTGGGATGCATAGGAGAGGCATCACCAGTAGAAAACAGGAAGTTGTTATCCCTTTGTACAGACAATTGGTGGGACCCCATCTGGAGTACTGTGTGCAGTCCTGGAGATGCCATCTCTGCAAGACATAGACAGGTTGGAGGCTGTCCAGAGGAGGGCTGCCAAAATGGTGCAGGGTCTGCACCAGAAGACATATGAAGAGAGACTAAAGGAGCTTAATATATATACCCTTGAGGAAAGGGGGGACATGATAGAAACTTTCAATACCTCGAGGAATCAACGAAGTCCAAGATGGTAGCATCTTTTAGAAAAGAGATATGAAGACCAAGGGACAGAATTTGAAGATAGAGAGGTGATGGCTCAGAGGTAATGTGAGGAAGTATTTTTCATGGAGAGGGTTGTGGATGCATGGAACAGCCTTCCTGAGGAGGTCGTGGCATCAAAAACAGTGGGAGAATTCATGAATGCATGGGACAGACATAAGGCAATTTTAGTTGGGGATAGGAGGAAGTAGGCTCTTGGTTAACCTGGATCTGCAGCTTATCCATTAGGTAGAGAAATGGGCAGACTAGGTGGGCCAAGCGGTCCTTATCTGCCATCAAATTCGATATTTCTATGTTTATGTTTTACCCAATGATGAGACATGCTCCTGGGGAGAGCAGGACAAAAAGACAAAAAAACTCTAGTTAAGGGCAGATGAAGCCCCTGCCACTGCCTACCACCTCAACACCGGACACTCACCATTACCAACCAGGGGATCCTCAGGGCCTCTGCTGTAGATAGCCAGAGGGACCACAAGGCAGTATGCAAAAGTGGCTGAAGGTGGACCCTGCCCTGGGAAAGCTGGGGAGCAGCACAGTAGTTTGTCATGGTTGGGCCTCAGATGCCTGGCTAGGACAGTGGATGGATCACAGTGAGTGGGATTGCGAATGGCAGGTGTGAAGGAAGACCCTACCAGAGCCCTATGGGAAAAAGTATGTAAAAAAGGCCTAATATGGTCAAACTGGTAATTTCTCACCTTGGGGTGGCACTCAGGACCACCTGATTAGTAATTTATACAAGGCTTTAAGAATACTCCTCTGACAATATAGATTATATTAGAAAATGGTGGTCCAAGAACTTGGACAAAAGCTAGATCAGGAATCATGGCAAGCAACTGTTCTCCTGTCCTTACAGATTTCCTCTACTACATATTGGAGAGAGTGCACCTGACAATCCAGGGCTCAATTTTTTGAACTCCTGATATCACAGCCAAATTCATTGGGCCAGAGCAGGGTAAATGTGGAAGATGTGTGTGGGCAAATGATGGCGGGCACAGAGCATATAATCTAGTGTGCTCACTCCTTCAGCATTACTAGCAAGCAGTAATAACAAAATGACAGACATATTTGAAGTTCCCGAGCTCTTTCGTCTGTATATGTTCTTACAGCAGTCCCTCCAAAGGGACTTAAGATAAATAAAACCCTCTATAGACAAACAGCGCTCCTTACACTAATAGGTAAGAAAGTGATAACCAGACTATAGTTTATGAAAATCCCTCATTCCAAGAAGCATGGGGAAGTTGATATATGAGGTATACAATCTGGAATAGATATCGACTAGGCTGCAGTCCCCTACATTAGCCTTAGACACTTGGTGGCACAAATGGGTTCTCTACCAATTAAATCATTACCATGACTTTGTGCCTTGAAACAACAGATCCAGATGACTTGATTGACTGGGTTGCAGGATGGTGGCCTGGGGCACTTCCCTTTTCCCCTTCCCCTTTTCTTTTCTTTATTACCTACTATCTTCCCTTATCTCAGTGTGTCTCTAGATTACTTTTGGACTTACCTTCTGCCCTTTCTCCACCCAGTCTGTCTAACTTTGGGGCTCTCTCATTTAACTCTTACCTTTTAGGTACTTAGTTATACCTTGGGTACACTATTCAATTTGTTAGGTAGCACTATACTGGGCTATTTCTGTAACAATGGAAATAGTTCTATTCTAAGCAACTTGATTTATTTTATAATATAGAGTATAGGTACACTCTTCTTTCTAACCTGTATAGAAACTGATAAGAGCCATAATGTAATGGTAAATTTTGAAAATGTACTCTATCAACTGAAACATTTGATGCATTGTTCCACTATACAGTTAATAAACTTTTCAATAAAAAAAAAGCAGAGGCCGACCCAGTGGCGTGGAGGGCTGAGGCATTGCCTGCCACCTCCTGCTATACTGGCAGCCCATGTCTGGTAGCGAGCATGGGTTGCTGAGGTCAGGCCAGGGGAGGGCTGGGTGAGAATCCAGTTGTCACTAGGCAGATCCCTTCCCATTTTGGGAAGTTGGCTCTCCCAGCCTTTGACCGCCACCATGTGGAGGTGCGGTTGTGTGTGGGTGTTGGAAGGGGGTCAGGAGCTAGGTCAGGGGTGGGAGAAGCGGAGTCATCTCAGGCCAAGGCATGTGTGTGTGATTCCATGCATGTGCTCAACCTTTTCTGGGGCTCTGAGGAATAAGTAGGGAGAGAAAATTGGTGGGAAAAACCTGAGGATTGGGGCTTAATGAAGTCCCCAGCTGGTGCCAACAGCTCACCAAGGGCTCAGAGGACCAAGAGTCAGAAGCCGGGATGGCTGCGATACTGAAAGGAAGGGCTGATATAGCCACTCAGACTGCCAAAGGAGCATGAAGGAAATGATGGGGAAAAAAAGCCGAGATTGAAGGTTGGTGAACTTGCTTAGAGAAAGAAAGTTGAGATCTGTTGGAGTCCCCAGAGCTATTGTTCAGGTTGGGAAGGGGTGCTGTAGATTTATTATGCCAGTGGATGTCTACTTTTTAAGGTTGCCTCCACAATGTGTCTTGTGTACAGGACATGGGGAGGGCGCACCATGCTGCATTTCATGTGAGCGTGGGGACTACATCACGATGCCAGCATCCCTACAGAGCAGACACAGCACAAAGAGGAAGTGGAAAAGCAGAAATACACCTGGCTGTCAGGATGAACACTAACCCTCTGCAGGCCCGCACCAGTGACCTAGGCAGGCATGGGGTCAATACCACGCATGGCAGAATGCCATGCGACATAATGCGTTGCGCGATTCTTGGTTACTTTTGTTCTGTGGGGGGCTATGCCCACACCTATTATGGGGCTGTGCCCCGGACCCCCACTAAGGATTCTAACTCCAGGGGTCCAACTCGAAAGCATACAGGTCTGGGTTTCACCATAATGCCGTGCCGCTATATGCGTTATGACATTATGACCCAGTATGACCTTGGCACCTCTCGACAATCTGAATCTGTTGAAGGTGGGCTGAGGAACTTCCCTCCACCATTGCGGGCAAGCAGTGGGGGACTTGGGAAGAGTAGGTCCGGGAGAAGCAGGGTGACAGGACTTGGGGGCAACAGAGTGAAGGAGGGCCAGCCAGGTTGGAAGGGTGATAAACAGAATAATGAAAAAAAAAAGAAAAGCTTTTTATTGCCACAAGTTAAGAGAAACATGTATACCTCCATCTCAGTTGCTCCTTTGCAGGAAAATGCAAAACTAAACTAATGCAGTCTTTGGACTTTACAATATATAAATGCCATATGGACTTTGGCTAAAAGATTTAAAGGTTTGCTATATAATCAAGACAAAATTAATGTTTTACAGATTTGGCTAGAGACTGAAAAGAAAAAAGAGAGTTAACATAAAAGTCTGGGGGCCCGACTCCAAGAGTGGCTAGACCATGACGAAATGTGTCATGGCAGAGATATATGTGCAAAGCCTTGTGACATGTGACCTGTGCCCAATTCCAGAACAAAGGCAGATTGCAACTGAAAACACTGGAATTACACATGTCACAAGGTATGCAAAAACACATGTCATAGAACCAAAGCGGACGGAAAAAGTTATGCATGACGCAAGCGCAACAATAGC
Source organism: Neoceratodus forsteri (assembly GCA_016271365.2). NCBI lineage: Eukaryota > Metazoa > Chordata > Ceratodontiformes > Ceratodontidae > Neoceratodus > Neoceratodus forsteri. Next base: position 691,218,748 of record CM057449.1, read on the forward strand.
ATAAATGTACACAAACCTGCACAACCACAAGCCAGTCGTGAACAGAAATGTAGGTGGAAGCAATAGTAAGCCAATGGAGTGGCATTACAAGCAGCAACAACACGTAAATGCAAAAGAAACTTCACAGCAGAGGAGACAGATGTTCTCTAAATGAGATGGAGGCCAAGGCGATATTCAAAGGGCAGGTTATTTTTATTTATTTATTTATCTATTTATTTATTTAGTTTTGTTGACCGAGTAAGTGCACTAGACAAATCCTGCTTATTTTCAGGCACAACCCTGGAGAAGGTGATAGAGATGAATGCCAACTGACCTTGAACCAGATTAAGTTGGTGGTATTTTTAGTGAATGAGGAAATTTGGCCAGGACACGGGAAATTCCCTACTCTGTGTAGGTGGAGCCTTTGCGCTGGCTGCAAGATGGCCAGTCTGCATGATCCCCTGGAGGAGATGGACGCTGTTAGCTCAGGGAGTCGGCCTCCTCTCTGCTACCTTCCCAAGAGGCCCCTGATGACCGTCTTGCTATAGCTGCTACTAGCAGTACTACTATTCTGGAAATGGATTCCGTTCTTACTGAGCAGCCTAAAGAAGTTCTTTCTGTCATACCTGGCGTGCAGGGTGACTCCTCATTTGATCCCAGTCTTCAAGTACATCGCGAGGCATTAGTCCGCAATTGCAGATTTTGGATTGGCTTTACTGGTTTCTGCGCAGGCAATGCCTCGGACACCTATTCCTTGCTCTCCTTCCTCGCTCGACACTGGCAAGCCCCAGTCGATGTCCTACCGGTGATTCAGCTTCTGTTCCTTCCGTGGTAATTCCTCTTCAGCTCCCTACTACTGCTGTTTCTCGGACTGCTTCTACCAACCCCATTCAGGCATCAACATTGGACTACAAGATTCTGCATTTCCTGGAGTTTTCCTCGCTCCGTAAGTGACTCTAATGTTAAAATTACCTCAAATTCAGCCACTGAGAAATCCTCTGTGTTTTTTTTCTGCCACACAGGAACCCGGCTGGTCAAAGCGTGGGAGTTCATTATTCTCAAAAACGTTAAACCTGGTCAAACTACTGCTTTAGTGTGGTCACCAGAGTCAGCTTTGGAGAATGCTGGCTGGGAACGGGATATTGGAGGGACGTGGACCCTGATTCTCAGGATCCTGTCTATATTGCAATGCTTAAGAAATCTGCTGAGAAAAACACTATGAGCTCCAACGAACCCCGGGTGTGACTCTTCCTTTATCTATTGCTAATTCCACTACTACTAGTGTTACAACTACTGTCTCTGTACCTACTTCTACTGTACAAGGAACTACAACTGTTTTTCTGGACCTACTCTTGCTACTGTTAATGTATCTCAAAGTTCAAAATTTAAACTTAGTGATTTATTTTCCTCCAAAGGTGAGCCTCGCCTAGGAGGAATCTGGATTCGACTTCTTTATAAAGGTGGTTTAGAACTCCCCAGATCGTGTGTATATAGCTAAAGATCTTCTTAAGGGATCAATGAAGTTTTTCTCCTCCGAGATATTTGCCCTGATTAATATAGGTAATTCCAACTTTGATGTCAGTTTTAAACAAATGTCTGGGCTCGATAGGTTCTGGGCTCAATATGACAAACTTCAGTCACGTCCCTTTGGTCCCCTTTCAGGCCATTCCTCTTACCAGACCTGCCATTTGCACCATTACTGTTGTTTTTAAGAATGAGGAGTTCACATTGAGGATATTCTTTTTGGTTAAATAAGCGTTGTGAAGTTTTGAACAGGCCTACCCCTACTCTAGACTCTGAACAAATTTGGGATGGCAGTTGGAAGATCCGTGTTAAACTTTTTCTACTAACACTGGCCAAAGCATCTGCCTAATTTTTCTTTCTGGGTAAAGACAAGGGCTTCATTTTTTATGCTGGGCAACCCAAGTCCTGCTTTAAGTGTGGGTCACGTACTCATTTAAGTTCGACGTGACACTCTTAAATGTAGCCACTGTTTTGAATATGGTCATGTTGCAGCTAAGTGTGTTAACTCATTTAAATGTAACTTATGCGAGGGAACTGGCCATGCTTATGGTAGGTGCCCTGGGCTTCTCATAACAGAGACGACTGCCCCTCTCATGATGGCATCATCACTGTTGCTCAACAGTTGCTTGCCCACGGTTTAGCCTCCTCTACCTCAGAGGTCACCCCCCTCCGGTAGTTGGAGATGATCCCTGGTAACCTCTGTTCCAGTTTTTCAATCATCTTTTCCTGCTGTACCCTTTCTACTTCTATGGTAGCTTCCGCTATTACTCCCACTATTCAAGACACTGATATGCCTCCCCTCTCCCTATGGGTCAGGGGTGACAACCTAGTTTTACCACTGTTACTCACAAACAGACCAGGAAAGGCCTAGCTGTTGCTAATCGCGACAAGGGTACCATTACCGTAGCTGGCAAACCCCTAACAAATTTGCGGTTTTAGCCACAGATTTTTCAGATAAGGACTCTGGGGTGAGGATACTGATTCCTCCTCCCTTCTTTCCCTCCCTGACGGGGTTGATGGGACTGATCGGACCCCGTTGCAAAGCGCACTAGGCAGCGATGGAGGGTAAGTCTCCATCCATTACTTAACTCATGTCTTCTCTAAATATATGTTCTCTAAATGTGAACAGTATTAAAGGAAAGAAAGCTGGGCGGATTTTTAACCCTTTCTGATCTGCACTGTGATATCATTTGTCTTGTTGACACCAGATTGAAGACTCATGGGAACTATCTCAGGCTTCTAAAGCATGGACTGTAGGTCCATCTTTTGGTCTATTGGACCTGACACTTGTGATGGTGTTGGGATACTGTTCTCCAGCTCTGATTTCAAAGTAACAAGACTAGTGGATATTTCTCCTGGTAGGGCTTTGTTATTGGATTTTTCTTACAGATCTGAGAGATTTCGGATGATTGGGACCTATGCACCTCAAACCAAGGCTCAGAGGGTTTCCTTTTCATCAAATTAACCCATATCTTTTCGTCCAGATTACTTTTATGGGTCGGAGATTTCAATTGCGGCCTGCATCAAACAGATCGAGGCCTACAGACTTCAAGTTATTTTGTGACTCTGTGGCTTTAAATAATGTAATTTCCATGGCTAAGCTTGTGGATGTCTATAGATATTTCCACAAATCAGGTGGGTCCACTTTTTTAAGGGTCCCTACATACCAGGATAGATTTTCTTTTTATCTAAGGTTTTAATTTTACTTTCTTGTAAGACTGTGGCTACTGAATTCTCGGACCACGTTGCCTTATGTACCTCTTTTTCTTGGGCCTCTGCCCCAAGATGCAAGAAAGCTAGCTGGCGTCTTAATGATTCCCTACTTGGTGACCTTTCTTTCTTAAACTTTGGCGTAAAGCGTTTACAGCCCGTTTGTCTGTAGTTGATTTTATGATGCTGGGATGGATTGGTGGGAGGATTCCAAGCTAAGTTGAAACAGTTTTTCAGAAAACTGCTGCCAAACAACAAAATACTAAATATTTGTCTTATTTGTCATTACGGCATCAGTTGCAGCATTTATTTTCTTTAGCTAGCTCCTACTCATGATTTTAGTTCTCAGATTAGTGCAATCAGTACTCAAATGAGACTATCTCAGTATAATCGTGCTGATTCTCTGGGTCAGGAGCGCGTTTGGCACTCATATTACTAAAGGTTGTTTAGACCCGTTCAAGACCTGTAAAGATAGAGTTGACACTAAACTAATTACCTCTCTACTGTCTCAGTCAGGGAGTTACTTAGGAAACCTGAAGATTTGCTTCAATGTGTTGAAAATTATGTTTTCAGCATGTTTGGTTCTAAAGCTGATCTTGCCAATGCAGATCACTTTCTTGATCATTGTCTTTACCTCCACTTTCGGACTTTGGTCGAGACAAGCTTCTTCTGTTATAACTGAAAATGAAGTATTAGCTGCTATTACTAGTTTGAAACGCATTCTGTCCGGGGTCAGATGGTCTGACCCCACAATTTTACAAAACCTTTGCTGCAGATCTTGTTCCTGTCTTAACTATTCTTTATAATGAGATGTTGCAATATGATACTTTAGCTACTTCCATGAAGGATGCTTTGTTGATTCTACTGTTTAAGAAAAAGGGGATCCTTCTGATCTAAAAATTGGAGACCTATTAGTTTACTTAATGTTGATTATAAGATCCTTGCAAAATTCTTCTGTCCAGAATGATTACTTTGGTATCACACATGATTAGTCCGACTCAAACTTGTGGTATCCCAGGTAGACATCTTTCTGATAATCTGATTTTATTCGAGAATTGTTTACTCTCGGAAAGCGTCATGCTATCACGGATGGATTCTGTGTTTGGACCAAGAAAAAGCGTTTGATACAGTCTCCCATGAGTTTTGTTTTAACTCTGGAAGCTTTTGGGTTTCGGTGTGCTTCCTTTCCTGGCTCCGTCTATTGTATAGAGATGTTGTGATACGTCCTAATGTGAGCGGCTGGATAGGCCGTCCTATTTCCCTAGTCCGTGAGAATTAAATCAAGGGTGCCCGCTTAGTCCCCTATTATATACTTTCTATATTGACACTCTTTTGAGAGCCATTTTTCTTTGCCCACAGATTGTTGGGTTGCTCTGTACTCCTTCCTCTTTACCACTTAAAACATTGGCTTACGCGATGATTTGATTTTGGCTGTGGATTCTTCCACAAAACAAGAGGCCATTGTTCGAGTTCTACAGGCGTTTTCTTCTGTTTCAGGTTCTAACATAAATTTCACAAAAAGTACTTGTATACCACTTGGGCATACCTCCCTTCCTAGTACAGGCCTCTATGCTGGGGTTTCTGTATCTCTTACTGTTTTTCCTATTTAGGTATTTTCTTTGGTTGTGATAACCCACAACTATATAATTGGGATCTTGCCCTACTAAGAGCAGAAAATGTGATTAATGGGTGGAAAAGATATTTAATTGGGAAGAAAAAAAGGGTTGTGCTTCTTAAAACTTTAATCATACTGATTTTTTACATCTGTGTTATGTGTTCCTGCCACCATTTCTTTATTTACCAGATTAAATGGGATTTTCTTTAAGGGTTGTGGGGATCCAGGTTAAACCCTATCAAGAGGAATTTCAAATATAGGCCACTAAGGAAGGTGGACTTGGTATGATCCACCCTGTTGGTTTTACAGCCTTTTTTTGATTATAATTATGGAAAAGTACTGAAACCGGGAATGTTTTTGGAAGCCCTGTTTTTAGCGTGGTTCTCCTCTGCCTTGATAATTGGCATGCCCGCTATAAAGGGGTTATTTCTAAGTCCCAACTGATCCCTCCTTATGGTAAAGAGAGTTTTAAGATGGCTTTAACCTGGTGTTCTCACTCCTCAGGATTTTTGTATCTCATCTAGATCCCAGTTATATGAGAGACTTTGGAGGTTGGAGGCTCTGGAGGAGATTGTTTTCCTTTTTGTCCCCTGGGCGTCTCCCTAGGTACTCAACAACTTCAAAATCAGCAGTTACACCTTATTTATGGGATATGATATGGCTCTGTAACTCGATAGATTAGGAGTTAACAACAATCATAAGCATAAGGCCCTGTCTTTGAGATATTGTCCTAGAACCTCTTGCCTCAATATTTTTGAAACCCAGCAACATTTATTTTGTGAATGTCCCTTTTCTTTGGAAGTTTGGGCGCTCTATCTACTACTTGGGTGGAACCTTTGTTATCTTGCCTTTCTTATGAACATGTTATGTTTTGCACTAATGATTTACTTAATAGAAAGTATCATAATGACAGTTTGTATATAATATTTGCCATCGTTCGTTATTATTTATGGCAAGCCAGATGTTTGTTAGTCTTACAACAAAAAACATTTCAATTGCTGAAGTTCTTTGCAATATTCGTACAGCTTTGTGTTCTGTAAAAAGAATGATTTCTACTTTTTTCTACTTCGAGTTATATTGTTATGGAAACATTGTGATACCTTTTTGTTAACTGATTTTTGATTTGTTTTGATTGTTCGTGTTGTTGTGTTATTTTTTGTAATGAAGCCCACTTTCTTACCAATAAACTTCCCTGTTTTCGATAAGTGCCATGGGATCTTTAACATCCACCTGAACTACCACCAATCCAGGCAGATAGGACCTTGGTTTAACGTCTCATCTGAAAGACAGCACCTAAGAAGTGCAGCACTCCTCTCATACTGCACTACAGTGTCAGTACTGGGATATTAACCAAGTGCCAGATGTGGAACTAAACTCACAGCCCTCTGATCTCCCAGCCTCAGAGGTGAGTGTGTTACCTACTGAGCCACTGACACTGACAGGTTGCGCTGCACAACCCCCGATGCAGGGCACACCAGTAATGTGTCAGGCGCAAGTGCAGGGCATGCCCATGTATGTCACGGCGCATCCTGATATTCAGCTTGGGATGTGCGGTGCATATGCCTGCAAATACCTACTGTGCCGCTCAGGGGCGAAGATGTGCCTGGCAAACCAGGAGCAAGTCCCAGCCACCCACAGGTGAGCTGCTGTATTGCAAGGCACAACACGGCGAGTCGCCTGCTGTGGGTGGCCACCGCCACCCAGAACACAGTCCACATGCCCCCTGCCCAGGAGGTGTTGTGCCTCCCCTCGCCCGATCGTGGGCATGTGCAAAGTAATCCCTGGTGGTCAAGTGGACCGCTATCTATTGCCGATCGTGGGCATATGTTTGATTCATCCTGGTGGTCCAGTGGACTGAATCCCATTGCCGATCGTGGGTGTACATTAGAACTCCCTGGTGGTCCAGTGGAACCCCCAGTGCCCGATCGTGGGTGGAATGAACAATGGACACGCTGGTGGTCCAGTGGTACCTCCCTCCCCACCTGCCCACTGGGTCACCACCACCCTGCCTCCCCATCAGCGGTGGCGGCAGCACCCTGCCGCAAGCCACCTGGCTGCCTGCCAACTGACAGTGTACAGTAGGGCTGTATGCATATTGGTCCACTGCATGGGCCAATGGGTGTGCAGAACCATACTGTACTACACAATCTCGAATTGTGAATGAGCATTCATTCACATTCCGGGCTAGGTAGTACAGTATGGTCTGTCAAGCCATTAACTACGGACCAACATAACTCCAGCCCTACTGTACACTGTCATCGGGTGGTGGGCGGCTTGCGGGAGGTGTGCTGCCACCAACGCTGACGGGGGTGCAGGGTGGTGGGGGACTCCAGTGGGTGGTTGGGAGGGGTACCACTGGACCACCAGGGTGTCCGCTGTTCATTCCGCCTGTGATCGGGAGCTGGGGGAGCTTCCAGTGGATGATCAGTGAGTTCTAACACCCCACTATCAGGCGACAGGTGTGGGGATCAGTCCACTGGACCACCAGGGATAATTGAACATATGCCCGTGATCGGGCAATGATATTGGTCCACTGGACCACCAGGGATTATTGATCATATGCCTATGATCAGGCAATGGATAGCGGTCCACTGGATCACCAGGGAGTACTTTTACATGCCCACTATTGGGCAATGGATAGCAGTCCACTGTACCACCAGGGATTCATTCTATACATACCACCAATCGGGCATACGGGAGTGGGACCTGCCATGGGGCAGTAAGGCATCATCGGTCCCCGATGGCTGCAGCCTGGCAGGGTGCCAGGTGCAAGTCAGCAGAGATTGGTGCACTGCATGCAAATGGGGACATAATGACATGCAAATGGCCCCATTGCATCTTCTGTCCATAATGGCCTCATTTGCATGCCCACAACTGAATATCGCGGTTGCTGCACCTAATGCAACCGCACTTGTGCTGGCGCAGCCCCTGTTCCCCTTCTGCCACTTGTGCTGGTGCAGTGCCACTGCACTGTGCACAGTCGTGTGCCCTCAGTGCCATATTCAGTGGTGCTGAGCCATGGCACAACACCATTGAATATCGCCTGGTCCATGCCCTGGCTCATCCTAGTTGCACTGCACCCAGGCTTGCACCCTACCTGGTGCAGTCTGAATATCCACCAAGGTACTTCATGGCTACAAGCTTACCCACACATATCACATGCACAAGGCATGTCATAATTACCTGCATGCTCATGCCATGCAAGATGACACACAAGTACAAATCCCACAGCCATAAGTGGGGCATTACACACACAACACACACACACCATGCATAAACACACACACACACACCACACACCTCACACACACACACACACACACCCAGGAGGACACATTACATATAGAGCTAGGGACTCCCACACATAGCTAGGAACATCTACATAAGTTAGCATAGGTTTACATACACATAAGGTTAGGTGATTCTTTATTCTTGCATAGAACCTAGATACAAGCAATGAAATTCGCTTGCTTCTAAACACGACCTTTACCCTACATATGATCCTGTAGGGGAGAAATCACCAGAATAATATTCTAAGGCTAGAAATGCATTGCTATTTTGCTGCAATAACGTCAGAAATATAATGATTTTTTACCTGGGGCACCCTCTACAGCTAAGATGTCATGTGCTGACACAGCTATATTATATGAATAGACCTTTCAGAGAACATGATGATACATTATAAAATGTTTCACCCATAAGAACATGTCATTGACACGAGTATTCTTATGACTAGAATGCTACACTTTGTAGCATTCTAAAGAGCAACTGAGATAATACTCTGCTACCACCAAATTGACCAATAGAAGTAATAGTAAGTATGATCATCACACACACATGAACTGGCTATCTATCACCAGACTAAGATCTTATCAGGGTATGAAACACCTTTTCCCATGCTCCCTGTCTGAGAAATCACAGGCAGACCCTACATGACGCTGCAGTGTTCTAGGAACCAGGCCAGGTATTTATGTGACATGACTAGCGTGTAATGTATAATGACTGTCCTATAAGCTGACCTGTAAGGTAATAAAAACAACCTTATGTTGCTTTTATAATTGCTTCTGATTTTATTATTAGCCTTTCTCAGTCCTAGAACCTGTAAGAGGGTATTGTATGTTTTGTTATGGTGTAGTAATCTCCTGACATTCCCCAAAGGGTTACATTTCCTGCAGGTAACTATGGGTTTGTTAGATCGTAATAATGAAGTCAGAGGGTATCCAACAGTGCCAAGTAAAATACATAACATATTTGGCGAACGTGGCTCAGGACTAGAATAGTATTTAGAGGCAGAAACAGTTTCTCCTACACTTATGCAAACTTTTCAAAAATAGAGTGAAGGTAAATCGATACACTTTTATTTCTATTGGTGAGCAGGATATGGAAGGTACTCTTTGCAATGGCCATTAAAAATAGCACAGCTAGTAGTTTTAGTTCAGAGCTTAGACTAGGTATTTCTAACCTTTTGACTTTGTATGGAAAATGGGGCATTTTGCTTCCTGTGCCCATTCACACAGTGTTCCAATACAGTGCCTGTGCCCACTGTATTCCGATACTAAACATGTGATGAGGAAAAACAGGATCAGAGGGGTTAAGCAGTTTCAAATTTTGTTCCAGGATTCAGTCTCTAAAGACTGAGAAGGTATCCTTGAAGCAAGATTGTAGCAAAGCAACCAGAGATATGTAAAATGTAGAATTCTGTGGAGACATTCCCACAAAGTGTGCACTCAAGAGTCATTTTAAAAGCTGCTTTGTATGTATCCCCAATTGATCTTGCATCATGGAAGGATGACAAAATAATCAATAATGAGCCCAAAGGCCAGCCCACTCGGGTGTCGGAAACACCAGGTGTGATGCCAGAGAGGAAAGGGAACTCCTATCCTCCAGAGCGCATGAGTCCTGGTAGACTTCCACCCTAAGCCCAGTCACCAGCAAGCCCCCACCCCAGAACAAACTGCAAAGAGTAAACTATTCCTGTAAAATGCATTTGAAAAGTGTTATGTAAATACTTTGCCATATGTGCTGTTTACCAACCTTGAAATGTTTTTAATTTAATATGCTATATAATGTTTCACAAAACTGCCCTATGCAATCTTTCAAAACTAAACTGTACTTCTCTCTCTCTCTCTCTCTCTTCTAACAAGCATTTGTTTGCTTGCTGGCATTAGTAGTGGAAGTGCAGGAGTTAGACAGATGCAGTATAGAATGACATTGAAGTACTGAACTGACACCAATTCCACCCTCACCCTACAGAGATGGACAGGCTTGAGGTTGTGCCTTTGGGTCGTCACCCATGATGGTCACAACATTTCACTTCAACTACCCTTCAGACACTGACAAGTGTTGAGGTGTGCCTTAGGGGCATTTAGCTTACATTCACCTCATTCCATAAGGAAATATGCTGAAATGGGTGCAGTATAGGAGAATGGGGTGAACTCTAGGGCCAAATTGTCCAAAGTGCACCTCGATGCCTGTCACTGGCTGCAGGGTGGGGATGGGGTGGAATGCTATGAGCATTATTGTTAACAATCTAAAGTTACACCCCTGACACCTGTCAGTGCCTACAGGGTAGGCGTTATGGTCGAAAACCCTAATGTCCCGGGCATTTCTTGGTATTTTAATCCAAGTTTTCAACATGGACTTTGTGACCCCACCACATGAACAGTGACACTATCAGTTCATTAGGTGAAAGGTGATTTTGCACAGTGACTACGCCATTTGGCTCCATAGGTGTGAAAACACATTTGAAGAGGTTGTGAAAAATGACAGCTGTACTGTTCATGAGGAGGTGTAAAAAATGGCATTGTTTAAAATCTGGAGTGAAAAATAAAAAAACTGGTGAAGTCACAAGCATGCATAGAAACTGCACAATGTACACCCATAATGTAATTAGTCTGGGTATTTTTACAGCAGATTTTCAACATAAGGCATTTTGGGACCTTAGCTCATGAACAGTGTCACTGTGATTTTCTTAATCTGTCCGAACAGTGATTTCCCACAGTGACTGCTCTATTCTGTGCCAGAAGTGTGAAAACACATTTCGCCAGTGTGTGAAAAATTACAGCTGTACTGTTCATAAGGAGGTGAGGAAAAATGTCAATGCTGAAAATCTGGACTGAAAATATTAAAAATTAATGAATTTATGAGGGTGCATGGAAATTATACAATGCACTCGTAACAGTTATTTTATGGACTTTTGTCACCAAATTTTCAACATAGCCATTTTAACACCTCTGCTCATGAACAGTGTCACTGTGATTTTCTTAATCTGTCCCAAACATTGATTACACACACCGACTGCGCCACATTGCGTTACATATCTTGGCAATTTTGGGTGAGATGTGAAAATGACAGCTGTACTGTTCATAAGGAGGTGTGGTGAAATGAAAATGCTGAAAATCTGGGTGAAAATATTAAAAAATCTTAAAGTTACAGCGTCGTAGGACCTGTGCAACACACGCTTGTAAAACAGTCTTTAGAATTTTTTCACCAAATTTTCAACTTAGGGTTTTGAGGGCCTACCTCATGAACTGTGACACTGTCATTTCATTAATCAGTCCTGAAAGGTGGTTCCGCTCAGAGACTGTAAAATCACCTTACAGGACTAAATAACAAAATGACAGTGACTGAGTTCATGATATGGGTCCTAAGAATCCCATGTTGAAAATTTAGTGAAACAATGCCTAAAATGGCCATGATATGCACCAAAGTTGAAAAACATGTTGGGGAAGGAGCAAGGATCTCAGATTTAGAAGTGTGTAGCCATCTGGGAACAAGTGACCACCAAACAGTGTGATCACAATAAATACAGCCATAGAGTTAAGCCATACAAAAACAAGAGTAATGGACTTTAGGAAGGCTGACTTTTGCAAAATGAGAGAGTGCCTCAAAAAGCACTAGCAAATGGGAGAGAAGGAGGGTGGAGGAACAATGGGGAATAATCAAAACAGCCATCGTGAGAGGCAACAAGCCTTTGTGTGAAGCAAATCACCAAAACAAAATGAAGGAAAAAAATACTATGGTTCTCAAAAGAGGTGGCAGGGCTGGTTAAGAAGAAAAGGTTAGCATTCAGGAAATATAAGGAAACACAGAATGAGCAGGACAGAGAACTTTATCAGTTAAAGCAGAAGGAGGCAAGGAAGGCAGTCAGAATAGCAAAGGCAAAACTGAGGAAAAGATAGCCAACTCTGTTAAGAAGGGGATAAAACCTTTATAGGTACATTAGGAAGTGAAGAAAGACCAAGGGAGGGATACAGAGACTTAATAAAGGGTAGGAATGTGGGCAGAGGTGACAGTGAAAAAGCAGGGCTACTGAATGAATATTTCTGCTCAGTATTCCAACGGAAGAGGAGGGAGGTACCTAAACCAAACAATAGAGAAACTCTGAATAGGGGTTGATACCAGTTCCTTCACAGAAGAAGGGTTTTGAAAGAACTATTGAAACTGAGGGTGGACAAAGCAATGGGGCCTGATGGGATTCAACCAAGAATTCTGAAAGAACTAAGGGTAGAACTAGTAACACCACTGACTACTCTCTTTTTTTGTTAATCATTTTTCTCCCCTGGGCAACCAGTCAGCCTTACCTTTCCACGTCTAGGCATCCTCCTCGGTCTCGGCCACCATCCTGAGGACCTTCCTTGGCTCCTATTCGGGTCCTGCAGCTTCATCCCCACGGCTTACCCCCACGGCAGGGATGTGGCGAGCCCTTCTCTGCTCATCTGCCAGGACCGGATCCAATGTTGCTGTGCTCCCCTCGGAGCCAATGCTTCCCCATAGAAAGGCCATCAGGCTGCGCCATGACTGGTGCCCTATTTTCCCTATTTGAGTTGCCACAGGCGTGTGAGGTGTGCCATGATGCCAAGGGACAGTGCGCACTCTTCTGCACTCCTTCAGTATCACTGCCATACGTCACCCTGTATTGCCAGGAACACCACATCACCCCTGCCTGCCAAGGCCGCTAATGCTCTGACGGTTACACAACACGCCCCCAGAGAAGGAGAGCAGTTCCATGGATGCTCAACCTCTCCACCCCTGCCAACCCCTGACGATCCAGGTCTGCACCCCAACCCGGTCGCTAGAGTGACACGAGGTGTGGCATCCAGTGCCTCAACCCTCAGCGCCACCACAGGGCCGGCCACTGACCACTCTCTTTAACAAATCATGGGAGGATGGAGTGGTACCTGAGGACTGGAGGAGGGCAATGTGATTCCCCTTCACAAAAGTGGGAGCAGGGCAGAGGCAGGAAACTACAGACCAGTTAGTTTGACTTCAGTGGTAAGGAAAATGATGGAATCACTTCTGAAGGAAAGAACTGTTGAGTACCTAGGGGCCATGGTACAGGACCCAAGGCAACATGGTTTCACAGCGGGAAGGTCATGTCAGATGAACCTAATAGATTTCTTTGACTGGGTAACCAAAGTAGTAGACCAGGAGAGGCTATGGATATGGCCTACCTAGATTTTAGCAAGGCATTTGACACAGTCTCACACAAAAGATTAATATACAAGTTAGCCAGCCTTGGAGTGGGTCCCAAGGTGGTAGCCTGGATAAAAACAGGCTGGACAACAGGACACAAAGGGTAATAGTAAACAGAGTTCACAGTGAAGAAAGGAGGGTAATTAGTGGGGTACCACAGAGTTCGGTACTGGGACTGGTCCTCTTTAATGTCTTTATAAGTGACATTGGAGAGCACTTGGAAGGAAAGGTATGTCTCCTTGCAGATGACACAAAGATCTGCAACAGGGTTGATACACAAGGTGGGGTGGAAAGGATGAAAAGGGACTTGGCAAGGTTGGAGGAATGGCCAAATATGTGGCAGCTCTGATTCAATGCAAAGAAGTACAGGTAATGCACCTGGGAAACAAAACCCAGGGAACAGTACACAATAGGGGGTGAGTTAATAACAACAACAAAAATCGAAAAAGACAAAGGAGTAATTATATCATATGACCTAAAGGTGGTCAAGCAATATGAGAAGGCAGTAAGGAGGGCTGGGGGATACTGGGCTGCATAGGGAGATGCATCAACAGTAGAAAACAGGAAGTTGTTATCCTCTGTACAGACAGTTGGTGAGACCCCATCTGAGTACTGCGTGCAATTCTGGAGACCCCATCTCCACAAAGACATAGACAGAGTGGAGGCTGTTCAGAGGTGCAGCAAAATGGTGCAGGGTCTGCACCAGAAGACATATGAGGAGATACTAAAGCAGCTTAGTATGTATACCCTTGAGGAAAGGAGGGAGAGGGGACAGGATAGAAACTTTCAAGTATCTCAAGGAATTAACAAAGTTCAAGATGGTAGCATCTTTCAGAAGAAGAGATGTGCAAGAACAAGGGGCACAATTTGAAGATAGAGGGGGATGACTCAGAGGTAATGTTAGAAGTATTTTTCACAGAAAGGGTTGTGGATGCAAGGAACAGCCTTCCTGAGGAGATTATGAGTCAGGAACAGTGGGAGAATTCAAGAATGCATGGACAAGCATAAGGCAATTCTAGTGGGGGTAGGAGGAAGTAAGCTGTTGATCAACTAGAATCTGCAGCTTATCCATCAGGTAGGAAATGGGCAGACTAGGTCGGCCAAGTGGTCCTATCTCCGTCAAATTCTATGTTTCGATGTTAAAACCCATTTATGCCATTATACAACTTACCGGCATTTCTTCAGTTTGCAGTTGGCTTGAAGAGTGCAGACATGTTCCCAGTCCACCAAAGATCCGCATACTGCCTCCGGAGGTAAGTATGGGGTGAGGCAGGGGTGTGGGAGATGGAGTACGCAGAGGGTGGGCGCTGGTTGGGGGCAGAGAGTCAACGAGGGACCGTTTTTACTTATGGGTTTTTTTTTTACAAGACCTTTGCCATGCTGGGATGGGCTCCCAGTGTAGCACCTGGAAGTCTGTTTGGGGTGGCAGTGGAGCTGGTGGGGGATTGGGCACCCCAGTCAGCCATAGGACTTTTGCCATGCCAGGGTGGGCTCCAGCATGTCACCTGGAAGTCTGTTTGGGGGCAGTGGAGCCCCTGTCGCATACAGTGTGCAGGGGTGGGGAGTGCATGAGCATGCTGGGGTGGGCTCCCAGCATGCTACTTCAAGTGTTGTTGGGAGGTACCGCGGACATTTATTGGTGCTGTGGGGCGTGCCTGCAAAGAGCAGGAGCATTGGAAGGCGGGGTGGCACACTCTTAAACCTCAGATGGTGGCACTATGTTTCTTGCACATGCATGCAAGCAAACATAAACAGACTGGCCAGTCAAACAACTCTTTTGGGGTTTTTTTTTCTTTATTTTAAAATCTATTTTCCTAGTTTCTGAGCCTGATAAGCTTAGAGCAAAATAAGTATGCACTGCAAGCTGTAAAACATGAGTATTATTCTTTTTGTTTTATCTAAATGTAGCAGTTTTCAAACCTGTCAAGTAAACATGAACAGTGTGAAACATTATTTTTTCCTGGTTAAATGAAACAATGAAGGCGCTTGTATGTGATTTTGCAGCATCATAGTTATATGTAAGCTAGTGTTGAGTCTGTGCAAAGGGCTCAGCTGCCTCTGCTGCTGTTTAATATGTGTATTGTTTTATAAATCTTGTCCCTAGAAAGATATGGGGAGAATCCTATTCACAAATTATTTTGTTTTTATAATTGGACTAGTTTAGAGAGAGAATTGGATGGATTGGTTTATGTGCAAGAAATGAAAGCATTTAAAGGATGTTGTAATTGGTTTGAGATGTACATGAAGGGAGTTAGTGATGGTCTGATGTATGACACAGAAAGATTAAGTCTCGCAAGGAACTTGCAATTTAAGTGTGGTTTAATAGCAGCTTGAGATGCCTTTGTTGGTTTAAAACATTTTTTTGGTTTCTCTTCTTTCAAAAAGAAAAAATGTGTTCTTTTATTTTTTTAAATATGGCTGCTCAGTCAGTCTAACACGCGTCATCGGTCATGGGAGCTAACCATGCCAAGGGTGTGACTAACCAAGTGATAACACAGCTGTATTCTCTCACATCCTTCATTATCCAGAGCTAAAGATTTCAGAGCATTGTTTTTGTTTTGTTTGTTTTAATGCTATTATAGTTTTTCCTGTATATTGTTTTGTATGATTAAATTTAAACAAAGCATTATGTTTACTTGGTTACTTGATTACTTGGTTACATGGTTTGTTGGACAAAGAAGGCCATAGCCCATTGAGATTGTCCTCCACATGTGTGGATCATTGTATATGGTGCTATTCTAATAACCATTTATCTATTTTGTTTTTGAAAATCATAATAGTAGGAGAATCAACAATATCCTGTGGCAATGTATTCCATAACATTGGAGTTCTAATAGTAAAAAGTTTTGTCTTTGTTTGTATTACATTTTTTAATGTCGATTTGTTTGTTATGTATCCTAGCAACAATTTTTCTGTTGCATAATGTTAACCACATTGTTCCATTAGAATAGGGGTTTCATAATTTTAAATAACTGTAAAAGATCATCTCTTGTTCGTGTCTGTTTGGTGAATACAAGCCAGTCTTCTGTAATCTGGTGTCGTAATCCAAATGAGCATAATATGGAATAATTTTTGTTGCCCTGTGTTGAATTTGTTCAATTCTATTAATGTCTGATGCTAGATAAGGACTCAAAAAGAGGAGCCATAATCCATGTAGGGTCTGACATGAGATCTATACAAAGTCATAATACACTGTTCTGACTTAGAAACAAATGTACTGTTTATCCTACAAGAAGAGCATTGGTTTGATTAGCTATTTTATTGCAATGGGAAGATGAGGAAAGTTTATTATTTACTAGTACCCTGAAATCTTTTCTAGAGAAGATACTAATAGTTATATTATTTAAGATGCATACCTGTCTAGGGTTGTTTTTACATATGTAGGACTGCACATTTTTACATTGAAGTGCATTTTGTTTCTGAGGCCCAATGTTCAATAGATGCAAGGTCTGCTAGTAAATTTGTATATTTTCAGCATTGTTAACAGTGCCACCTAATTTGGTGTCATCAGCAAATTTCATAAGTATATTAGAGAACAAATTTTCATATCACTGATGAAAACATCAAAGAGAGTGGGTCCCAAGACAGAACCCTGAGGAACTCCACTTGTCACCTTTCCCAAGTCTGACAAAGTACCATTTACTTGAACCCTCTGGGTGCGGTTACTCAACCAGCTGTTAATCCACAAAACTAATGTTAATGAAAATCCTAGATGAATGAGTTTTTAATCAAAATGTCATGTGACACTTTGCCAGATGCTTTACTGTAGTCCTATAAAATGACATTAGTTGGTATATTTAAATTAAGCTTCATACTAATATAATTATAGAATGAAAATAGGTTTGCAGTACAAGAAAAACAGTTTTAAATCCATGCTGGGTTGTATCAAGTATTTTCAGGTTTCCATTTCTGTTTCAAGAAAAGTTTTAATTAATCTTTCCATTAATTTACAAGGGATAGAAGTCAAACTAATTGGACGATAGTTTTCTACTCTAGAATGAGAACCTTGTTTAAAATGGAGTCACTATTGCAGTTAACCAGTTGGAAGGTACCCTAGATTCACGAGAGATTTATTGAAGATACTAGCAAGTGGTAAGGCTATAGTATCTTTAACACCAATAGAAATTTGGTACATATGTCGTCTGGACCAGGACTGGTAGTTTTCTTTAATGTTGATAATAAATCATAGACCTCATTCAGTGAGATTGCAAATTTTGTGTGACTTGGGAGGTGTCTATCAGGAAAATTTGAGATGGATCCTGAACAAAAACAGATGAAAAATAGTTATTTAGAGCTGTAGCAGTCTTAGAGTCTGAAGCAATTATTGTGTTGTTTATATTTAATGGCCCAATTTTCCTGTTGTTCCCTTTCTTACTATTTAGGTAAGCATAAAAAGCTTTATGAGAGTCCTTAGTGTGTGCAATATGAAATTCTAAATTGAGTTTTGCTAACAAAATTAAATTTTTAATGTTCTGATTCCTGTATTTAATTAATATTTCATTCTTTTGAGTAAGTGGACATTTTTTAATAATGAGAATAGTTTTTGTTTATGGAATATTTGTTTTTATTAGTTCTGTTAAACCAAGCGTGGATTTTGCCTTTGTTGTTGTATTTATGTTTTCTGGGATAAACTGATATTCAAGTTCTTGAATTTGTTTTTTAAATTCCATGCTTCATCAATGTTAAGAGGGAGAGAATATTGTCCCAGTTTAATGCTCCTAAATGATGGTTTATTTTATGAAAATCTGCCCGATCATATTGTTTAATTTTATGCTTATTCCTTGCAGAGGGTTGAGAGAAAGGATAGAAAAAATAAGGACAGATGGTCACTGTTCCCAAGTTGTTCTGATATTAATAAATTGTTTACGGTATTTCAGTGTTGGTTATGATGAGATCCAAGATGTTACTTCTCCTTATCGGCTCCTTAACCAATTGATAAAGTCCTAAATCAATAATGGTTTCAAGAAATTTTTGGTCTTGATGGCTTCAACCTGTTAAAGTATCCCAATTTATATTGGGAAGATTGAAGTCACCAAATTAAAACTGAACCATTTTTGCTAGCTGGGAGATTTCATTGGCTAACTGTAAACTTTGGTTATAGTCTGATGAAGGTGGATGACAGCAAGTCCCAATCAATATCTGGGAAGAACCTTTGTGATGAATATATACCCATACAGTCTCAGACTGGACATTCACTGAAGATTGATAAGAAGTGACGTTATCTCTGACATAAAGGCAGACCCCACCACCTATTTTATTATCTGATCTATTTTTGAAATAATGATTAAATCCTGGGATTTCAGTTGTCCAGGTTTTATCAGTATTGCCCCAAGTTTCTGTTATAGCTATTAATGATAAGTCAGAATTTATGCCTTAAGTTCCAACTCTGCTAGTTTAGCAATGTTTAGAAAGCGAGCATTAAGAGACAATATGTTTAGTTGTTGCTGATTAGAAAAGTGAATTCCAGTAATAAGAGAATTGGTTTGTACTCCAATCTCCCCTTTTCATTAGTTTAAATAAGTGTGAATAAAGGTAGCAATTTTACAACCCAGTAATGTACTTCCTCGTCTGCTAAGGTGTATGATGGAATTCTTCCCAATATGTCAGACAGGGAATACTTTGTCTGAGACACCATTCTGAAAGCCATTCATTTAAGGCTTTATATTAGTTGTAATCTATTCTGTTGCTTGTGGAGCTGGTAGAATTTCAGATAAACATATATCACAACCTCTCTCAACTAGTAAGTTACACAAGGATACATAGTCTTGTTTTATTTGTTGCAAGCATATTTAGTAATGTCATTGGTTCCTACATGTACAACCACCAGTGAATTATCTCCAGCTGGTTGTAGGATAGATTTAACCATTAAAGTGATATCTGAAATCCTTGCCTCCCAATAACTGGAACAGGTACGATGTTCTTTGTCAGGATTACAAACCATACGATCAATGTATTTTTATAATCAGTCTCCCAATACAAATACTTCTTTTTGGGTACTATCTCAGGGGTAGATACAAGGGAATTATGAAGATAGATCTGGGCAGTGAGTAGTTGCTCACTAGGTTTTTTGGTTAAGTTTTGCTTTATTTTCATCATTCACAGCAAGGACTGAGATCCTTGACACAGTTTCATAAATCATTTGTGATAGTTGTTCAAAAGAGTTATGTGTGGGGATCTGATATACTGGTGGAAGGGGAGCTGATTTTTGTAGTTTTTTCAACCCTGTTTGGGGTACTGTAATCCAGGAATCAACTTTACTTGTATTTAACTGTTGCCAACTTGCGGCCGCAGTTAAGGCAGTGGATGTAATGATTTGATGTTTTAGTACAGGGACTTGTGGTATATCTAAATGAGGCTTCTGAAAGTTAGCATCATCCACACTTTTAGTTGAGGTATGTTAGTTTCTACCAAACTAGACATTTGGTCGATATAGTCTTCTAGTGCTTTTACATCTGATTTTGAAGACATTTTGGGCTGTAGTCAAGTAATTTCCATTTGCAAGTCACCAACCAAAATACACTTTTCACAGATGTAGTTAGGTGTTACTTTACCAGAGGCATACATCTTACATGTTGAGCAATATTTATTAGCTTTTTCATTTTGAGAGTGGATGCATGCAAAGTACCACTTGAAAGCCTAAAGTGATAGTTTACCTGTTATGTCCTATGCTAATCAGAGCCTAGCATTTACCTCCTTGTCCCTTTGTCCCCGATGGACATGACAGACACATGTCTTCCACGCTCCATGTGCGGCCCAGCATGCTTCGCCTGCTAGAGCAGCTGTTTATGCAGGTCTAACGGGCGTAATCCGCTACTTCTGGTTTCTGCTGCAAGTGGCTTGAAAGTGTTTGAAAAAGCCTTAAAAAGGCTTACCCTTTTAAAGGAGGGCTGAAATAGTGCAGCAGTACCTAAAAGCTACAACAAAAGATGTTTTTAAATACCTACTGAAGGGGAGCACTGGTTGCTATAGAGCTAGGTCCTCCAGTACCCCACAATCCCTTGCTGCCTACCGACAAGTGCAGCAGAAAGGGAAGGTACCCTTTTCTCAGGCAAAATCAGTAATACACAGAATAAAGGTATATCACAGTAAATAACAATGGCAACCTCACTCAGAGGCACATATAGTTAATGCAAACAGCTTTTCCATCTTTTGAAAACAAAAGGCCCCATCCATTTTAATAAGCTTCAATGTTTTTTTGTTTTCTTTAGCCAAATATAATGTTTGACACAGGAGGCATAAATCTCCTGTGAACTTCTAGTAAAATGTGTTAATCAACGGCACTCACATACAAACCTGGTAGCCTCGGTTTAAATACCTCCAGCCTCCTTGTCTATTGTGTGACCTTTGGCAAGTCAATTAACCTCCTTGTGTTCACATACCCCAAAGGCTTGGAGATGGAGCGCCTGTCCTGGCTAAACAATTTTCTTTTTCCTTTTTATGTAGATGTTTCAACAACACACATTAACTAGTAATTTTTTATTTACTTGTCTTTTTAAAAGCATAAGCTTCATGCTTGTCCTCTGTCCAAACAAGAAGGAGAGCCACTTTCTCCTGGGATTGCTGCCAGTACCCTTTGGCTTATCTTTTAAAAATGCTAACCCTTGTGTATCATCTTCCTTCACAAGGTTCATCATCACCATGGATTATATTTATTTTTTTATTTTTTATTTTTCCCATTACCATTCATATGTGATCCCTTTGCAAGACAAGGCAATTGGGGGAAAGACATGGACCTCCTAACACCCCAGCATCCATAACAAGCCGCTTACTTTGACAGCTCACAGGAAAAAGAAAGCAAGGTCACTTGCTACAGTTTTAACTGCTAAAGGAGAAATATTAGAGCTATGTTTTCTTATTGTGCCCATGAGATACACCAGGGGCATATAATCTAGGAATGATATCCAAGATCAATAGGAGATTTTCCTAATCATTTTGACTTGTTTTAACATTTTTGTTACAGGCATAGTGTGACTCATTTAACATGTAAATAAATGTACAGGATTTTATATGACGCAGTTAAGACTGTGTTTTGTAAATTAGAGCCAAGAGAGGAACTGATGTCTTTCTATCTCTGTTTTGATTTTGTTTTATTTTTATTTGAGTTTACAAATCAAGTAAGATCGTTGGCAGCCACAACACCATCTACCCTGCCAATGGCACAGTTGGTAGAGGTAGCCGAGACATGCATCAGTATAAGGCTATTGCAGCAGCGTTCTAAAACTCAGTGTTAATATATCAAAGAGAGAATGTTCTACACACCTTGCTCCTTGTGTTGTGCTTTTATTTTTCCTTATCAGAAACAAAGAGTCCCTCTAACCAGGGACTGAAGCAAGACATAAGACCCACCCTTGAAGCAATAACACTCAATACCCTACAAACCATCTCTGGTAATGTATGGAGTAGACTATTTTACAATGCAATGCTGTTAAAAGTGTAAAAACATTGTGATACTCTAGGGCCACTCCATCAGTATCTATTCAGCATGCACTTTTTAAGGTGCTGACCAATTGACAAATAATTTGCCAATACACTTTTGTGGTTAAATGTCCACAACCCCTCCTGTCAATAAAGTGCCATGATCTGACCTCTAGGTAAAACTGTTACACAATTTATTAATTTGTTGCCTGGCCTTTGCTCCAGCATTGGCCAACCCACAAACCCCCTTCCATTACTACAATAACCTGAACTGCCTCTTTCATCAAAGAAGGAGCTGGGGGTCATAAGGGTGCAACACCTATAGTGGTTGCAAACAAAACAAAAGTCCTCTGGACCTGACTGAGCCATAGCTGGCAGATCCAGAAATAAAGGAAGTATATCAATATTTCTCCAAAGCCACAGAAAATAAATTTCTACAAATAATTCATTTGTTGTTTACAGTTTGTTTGTTTTTGTGTTCAACATACACAAGTTCCACCTAATGGTACCCTGGCTATACACTAGGCCTAAGCACAACACACAGGTACACACACACACACACACACACACATATACACACACCACTCATAAACCCAAATGTTTGTGCTTAATTTCCAAATAGTACTATTAGACAGCATTGTGCACTTTATTCCATTGCTAGCACTGTCATTTTCCAACTGTTTTCCCCAACAGAGAATAACCTACCCAATGTCCAATGCAGAAACACATGGACCAACTAGTGGTTTGGTTGCATCAACACTTCCAGGTACCCTTGTAGTTAATGTGCAATTTATGCACATCCTGTGATTTTAGATCTCACCAACTATACTATCGCTAGAATTTAGATTCTGCACCAGTATCAACACTTTTAGGTTTCATAATACCATGTTACTAAACTGACTTGCAGTTCCCAGATACCTACTCAAGATCCAGTAGCAGGGCCCCACACTACTGAATACCTAGGAGCATTTAAGCCAAAGGAACATAGTCAACTGATAAATGGTGCCATACAAATCAGTTGAAGCTGTCTAAGGGTTTAAGTATACAACTGCATGACCCCTTCCCCACTTATTGGTCTATTTTCTGTATTTAGATATCGGAAATAAGTAGAGCCAAAATCAATGGATAGAAGATAATCCTGGGTAGGCCTATTCCAGGCCTACCTACTTATGTTCCCTATTGCCATGCTTGGGTCACGGAGGTCAGTCAAAAATGTGACAAGAGGAGACAACATTCGCGTGCCAGTAAGACCATCCCATGATGACAACATCCGGAGGGAAGTTCTTGCCCAGCTGGTTCCAGTCCCACCTCTGAGCCTGAACCTGTTTCAGTACCATGAGGCCATCCCCAGATGTTTACACCTTGAAAGAAACCCCGACCAGAAGAATCCAGTTCTATCCCTGGAACCAGACCAAGACCCAGTCCATTTCCAGTTCCTGTCCAGGTGAAGTCAATCCAGGCCCAGATCTAGGTGCTCCAGAGAAAATCCCAAATGAGCTGGGATGAGAAAGAAGTTTGCCCACTTCATCTTTTTGTTGACCCTTCAGCTCCAGCCATCCGTCCTAGGCCCCTTTTATAAATTTGATTCTCAAATCTTATTGCATAACACATGAAGGTTCTGATATCAGTCTACAAGTCTACAAGTCAATGAGACTGCTCTCAACCCCTTGTTTTGCAGCTGGACATTATGTGGACATTTACTGATTCTAATGTACTTTTAAATGGGAAATCTCTTAAAGTGGCCGCTTCACAAAGGAACTTTTAAAGGTTGTCCAAACACTCAGATCACTTCTAATGGAACTTTAACAATCCAAAATGTAGACTTACAAACGTTGGACTCTATGACATTACCGTACAGCAAATTCTAATTTTTGCATTTCATTTTCTCAATGAAGAGACCTTGCCAGCTGGACACTATTCTTATTGAATCTATTTACCTAACTGTAATTTCTAAAATGTTTCTGAAAATCATGAACGCTGCCCTATGTTTGAACCCAGCCCAAAATGTGGCCTAACTGCTATTTCTTTTCCAGGTGTATTAATTAATAATATCAATTACATGCATGTGGCTGTAATTTTAAATTTACCTAACTGCAACATGGCGAATTCGGTCATTGCTCCAAGCGATACAGCTCTAAATGTCATACAGTAATGCTACTGGACATTATGGCAGCATTTCAAACACAAGCTCAAGACCCTATAGCAGGGCAGTATTCTACAGAACACCATGGAGTGTTCAGGCCTAAACGATGGAAAAAGAGGGTTTGGTCTTTCTGGTGTGACAGGCATTTTAAGGCCTGCCACAAGTATTTTCGGACTAAATTATCTATTTGGAATTGGGCGATTTGGCCAAAATTGGAAAGTATGCTAAATTATTTCATAGTAAATTAAACCAGGATGTAATGCAGCCTATGCTACATGGTATTGCTGGTCTTACACAACAAGACAGGTTCACCACATAAAACATATAATTTATTGCTAGGATTTTCAATCAGACCAGACACAAGTTAATACACTTTAGTAATAGGGAGGCTAGACAACACCGTATAGGTAGGGAAATCCTTTGCGAGCTTTGGAAGCTTTGAACTCCCCACCATTACAAATCTCTTACAAGATTTAGAAAATGGTAAGATCCCAGATCTCATTAATAACACACATATTGCCAAGTGGAATTGCTCCCACTGTGACAATATAGCATGTAGTACAAAGTGCATGGATCATACAACCACATTTGCCATTGCCACTGCTAAAAACATTGGTTATGTTACAGTGCACCCCAATCAGAGCCCCTGTTACAGCAGACATGACTGTGATATAAAAATACAGGTATGTCACATTTACTGTTTCACTTCCTATATTTGATAAGGATACTGAAGTATTTAATAAACTGGTACTGGTACAATCACTTGGGCACTTGAAAGAGACATCTTTCCAGAATGGATAAAGCTGCAGATCTCCTTGTTCATCACCATCGCCTAAACGTCTAACTAGCCCCCTAGAGACTGATGTTCCAGGAAGGGCTACCACTACCTGTGCAGGTGTGATGTCTTTACTGTGGTCACACCTGTGTGTGGATATGAACCAGACTTCAGAGAAGGATCATCCATTGACCAAGCTAAAGTGAACTTTAATGCAACTGATGGAAACCAGCACACTGTTTCTTCGCCAGCCAGCACTGGTACCCACAGCAACGCTACTTGAGTACCATGCATGAAGACTAGCCTGAGGAGGGGCAGTTCCTGACATTTAGTGAAGAAACACTTCTTCAGACGTTTCTTCAATCAAGACTTCAATCAAGCACAGCAGCAATGCTTTCATCAAGGCTGCTGAAATTCCATTTCTACTAAATTCACCAACTCCTTGATTTTGTTTCCCTATCAGACTTACCAAATGGCTTGTACCTGAAGTTCGAGTTACCTACATTTCTGAAGATTTATACTGTGGTTACTAATCGATAAGTTTTATGTTATAACAATATGGTTCATAACATGACAGCACCCAATTTCTGCTTTACACCCCAGAAACGTACTGTTATTAACCATACAGTCATTACTCCAGTGCCCTCCATGACCAAGATTCTATAGATACTAAATAATAAAAGCCAATACTTACCAGTTTTAATGTTCATATACATCAAGTACACTTTGGTGTTAAAAGGTTAATCAAAATAAAATACACATATACATTATTCAAATCAAAAATAGTGTTCAAAAGACAGAGGATACATTGCAAACTATGTTTCCTGATGGAGATATATACATTGCACTTACCAGCACTTGGCTGGAGTTCACATTAAAGTTTGTTATTGTTCAAGTTTTTCTTCTCATTTTCAGACTTGTTACTATTTCTTGCCTTTGTAAAATTCTTAACTTTAATAAATCTCAACTCAAGTTACTCTGTGCTACCCAGTCTATCCACTCTCCTGTTCACTTAATCTTTCTTTCTTCTTTCTGTGTTACCTGTATGCTCGCAGGTAACAAAGGAATTGTAAGAATATGCTCACCCACAGGCATGACTTGCACAAGGTATGTCATGACTACAAACTTACCCACACACATATATCACGCACAAGGCACGCCATACTTACCTGTGTGCTCATGCCATTTAAGATGACACACAAGTACATAACCACAGCCATAAGTGGGACATCACACACACACACACACTGGGAGGGACACATTACATATAGAGCTAGGGACTCAAATACAGAGTTAGGAAACATCTACATAAGTTTAGTATAGGTTTACATACACATAAGGCTAGGTGATTCTTTATTCTTGCATAGAACTTAGATACAAGCTATGAAACTCGCTGCTTCTGAAGCATGACCTTTACCCTACATATGATCCTGTGGGGAGAGAAATCACCATGAATAATACTCTGAGGCTAGAAATGCATTGCTATTTTGCTGCAATATCAGAAATATAATGATTTATTTACCGGGAGCACCCTCTACAGCTAAGATGTCATGTGCTGACAGAGCTATATTATATGGATAGACCTTTCAGAGAACATGATGATACATTACAAAATGTTTCACCCATAAGAACGCATCATTTTTTTTTTAACTCTATTTATCTCCACTCCTGGAGAACTCCTTCCAGCATCCTCAGGTATCCAGCCTCTACCTTCCCCGTGACTAGTCCTTCTCCCTCGTGCCACGAGCACCACCTCTGGGTCTGAACCCTCTGGAGGTAAGGCGTCCTATCTGACCAGTGCACTCTATCTATAGGGCAGAGTGCCTGGTACACGAGTAGCCCTGTGGAGAGGAGATAGCCCAGTATTGGAAGTGTGGGCTGTTGGGCAGACGAGGTGCCTTCATCTACCCAGGAATGGGTTTTCTCTCTTTTTCCATGTTTTTCTGACCCCCCAGCAGATGCAGCTTATCAAGGCAATGAAATGCACATCTCCGCCCAATGTTGCAGCGTCGCCTGCTCAGGCGCCCCGACAGCCACCAGAGGCCGCTCTGAGGCGATCACATCCCAAACCCTCCCTGGGAAGAGAAGTCCTATGGACACTCAATCTCTCCGGCTCCCTCCTGCTGACCCCAGTGGCCTGGGCTCGTTCCTGAACCTGGATCACTGGCATAGCGCAGTGTGGTGTCCAGCGCCTCAACCCTCAGTGTCACCGGGCGGGCAAGAATGCATCATTGGCACAAGAGTATTCTTATGACTAGAATGCTACACTTTGAGCATTCTAAAGGGCAACTGAGATAATACTCTGCTGCCCCCAAATTGACAAATCGAAGTAATAGTAAGTGCGATAATCACACACACATGAACTGCCTATCTATCACCAGACTAAGATCTTATCAGGGTATAAAACCCTTTTCTCATGCCCCCTCTCTGGGAAATTGCAGGCAGACTCTACATGACACTGCAGTGTTTGAGGGAACCAGACTCCCAGGTACTTACGTGACATGACTAGCGTGTAATGTATAATGACTGTCCTATAAGCTAACCTGTAAGATAATAAAATCAACCTTATGCTGCTTTTATAATTTCTTCTGATTCTTATTATTAGCCTTTCTCAGTCCTAGAACTTGTAAGAGGTATTGTATGTTTTGATATGGTGTAGTAATCTCCTGACATTCCCCAAAGGGCCACATTTCCTGCAGATAACTAAGAGTTTGTTAGATCATAATAACGAAGTCAGAGGTATCCAACAGAGCCCAGTAAAATACCTAACTTTTGAATATCCACCATAGGTAAAAGCAGTATACAAATAAAACAGAATGCAAATATTTTGCTATTTCTGCTTGCTCCAGCAATTCTTTGCTCAAGTGCAGTTCCGTGGCAGCCAACAGATGGCTGTAAAACAGTGCCGTGCTGCTAGCATTGTTTCACAGCCATCGTAAAACAACAGAATTCTCTGATTTTCCCACCCACTGACCCACCAGTGGATCACCATTCACAAGTGAAGCACAGAAGGAGAGCAATGCATAATTTTAATGTCAGCTTTTGTGTGTGGAGTAGTGGGCATCACTATCTTGGTAAATACACACTATGGTAATAATGAGCCTGCACTTTCTGTAACAGAAAGTAAAAATAACAAAGACAGGAGATAAACAAAGCAAGATCAAAGAAAGAGGCTACTTCTATGGGCGCAAAGAAAAATAATGAAAATGAGAAAACAAAAGGAAATCAAAGAAAGAGACTAACAATACTAGTCAAAACAAGTATTTGAGAGGTGAGAGCAGTAAACATCATGTTGTTCTACCTCCTGCTGAGCTAGATAATTTAGAGAGGAAAGAAAGTGAAGATAATGCTCAGAAAAATAGTACTTGGTCTATGAAAGTTTTTTCAGATTGGCTCAAATCAGTACACCTGGAAATGTTTCTAAAATTGCTGTAAAATAGTGCTGTGCTGCTAGCATTGTTTCACAGCCATCTGTTGCCTGCCAAGGAACT
The DNA here is from genome assembly GCA_016271365.2 of Neoceratodus forsteri. Taxonomy (NCBI): domain Eukaryota; kingdom Metazoa; phylum Chordata; order Ceratodontiformes; family Ceratodontidae; genus Neoceratodus; species Neoceratodus forsteri. The sequence continues at coordinate 691,246,875 of CM057449.1, forward strand.
GCTGGAACAAAACATGAAGATATACCCCATCATGGTCCCATCATGCAGTGCAGCCTATATCTTGTAATACACACAGATGAAAATCGAAGAACCTAGCATAGAAAGTTAACTGCAAGTTTTTGAAAAGTTTGAAAATATGTTTCGATTTTAGAAAGCTTAAAACTTGTAATGAAAGCTATTTCATAAAAGTTAAATAGCAGCCACAATTTTTCCAATGGGTGTGTTCCAAATGTTTTTACTGTGTGTACACCACGTATAACAGCTCAGCATAAAGCATTCCAAAACTAAATCAGTCTGTCTGTTCTCATTTTTTCAGAGAATATTAGTCATACAATCATTGCCATGTTACCAGAGGATTAAGGCACTCGAAAGGATCAATCAATCAATCAATATTTTATTTATCAAGCGCCTTTCAAAATCAAGGCACTGCACAATCATATAAAACATCAACAATATAAATATTTAAAATCAGTCTGGATAAGCCTTAGAAAATAAATATGTTTTTAACATAGCTGGTCGCTGGAGGCACTTTCGACCATAGGCCTTGTGCTAACCCCTCCCAACCATGGATTAATTCCACAGTAGAGCCATCCTTTCTCATGATTTAATACTTACATAGTTTCCCCATACCTTTTAAGGTTTAACATGCACTTAAAAGGTAAACAGTAAGACTGCTGTAAATCCTACCTTTTAATTTACTTGTATATGCACCCTGAGTACCATATAGGAACTGAATAAGGCCTCAGGAGGCTTATTTTATTTTTGAGTTCTTATCAACTGGAGTACCTCCACACTCCATGAGATTAAATATCTGTTACAATATCGTGTTACAGTTTCAATTACATTTATGCTCCTATACTGACTGAATTTACTGAAACATAGAAATATGGAAACATAGAATTTGATGGCAGATAAGGACCGCTTGGCCCATCTAGTCTGCCCATTTCCCTACCTAATGGATAAGCTGCAGATCCTAGTTAACCAACAGCCTACTTCCTCCTACACCCCACTAGAATTGCCTCATGTCTGTCCCATGCATTCTTGAATTCCCCACTGTTTTTGACTCACGATCTCATCAGGAAGGCTGTTCCTTGCATCCAGAACCCTCCTGTGAAAAAATACTTCCTCATATTACCTCTCGCTGTCCCCTCTATCTTCAAATTGTGCCCTCTTGTTCTTGCACATCTCTTTTCTGAAAGATACTACCCTCTTGGACTTTGTTGATTCCTTGAGGTACTTGAGGAGTTTCTATCATGTCCCTCCTCTCCCTCCTTTCATTGAGGGCATACATATTAAGATCCTTTAATTTCTCTTCATATGTCTCCTGGTACAGACCCTGCACCATTTTGATTACTCCTCCTCTGGACTGCCTCTACCCTGTCTATGTCTTTGCAGAGAAGGTGTCTCCAGAACTGCACAGTATTCTAGATGAGTCTCACCAACTGTCTATACAGAGGGATAACAACTTCTTGTTTTCTACTGGTGATGCCTCCCCTATGCATCCCAGTATTCCCCAGCCCTCCTTACTGCCTTCTCACATTGCTTGCCCACCTTTAGGTCACCTGCTATAACTACCCTCGGTTTCCTTTCCATTTTTGCTGTTGTCAGTATCTCACCTCCCATTGTGTACTCTTCCCTGGGTTTTGTTTCCCAGGTGCATTACTTGCACTTCTTTGCATTAAATCTAAGCTGCCATACATTTGACCATTCCTCCAACCTTGCCAAGTCCCTTCTCATCCTTTCCCCCCACCTTGTGTATCAACCATGTTGCAGATCTTTGTGTCATCTGCAAAGAAACATACTTTTTCTTCCAGTCCCTCTGCAATGTCACTTATAAAGACATTAAAAGGACCGGACCCAGTACTGAACCCTGCGGCACTCACTAGTAACCCCTTTTTCACTGTGGACTCCGTTCACTATTACCCTCACGTCCTGTTGTCTAGCCAATGTTTTACTCAGGCTACCACCCTGGGACCCACTCTCAGGCTGGCTAATTTGTTTATTAATCTTTTGTACAGGACTGTGTCAAATGCCCTGCTAAAGTCTAGGTAGGTCATGTCTACAGCCCCTCCCTGGTCTACTACTTTGGTCACTCAGACAAAGAAATCGATTAGATTCATCTGACATCACCTTCCCGCTGTGAATCCATGCTGCCTTGGGTCCGTGCCCCACTGGCCTCTAGGTACTCAACAGTTCTTTCCTTCAGATGTGATGCCATCATTTTCCCTCGACTGAGGTCAAACTGACAGGTCTGTAGTTTCCTGCCTCTGTCTTGCTCCCACTTTGTGAAGGGAATCACATCCGCCCTCCTCCAGTTCTCAGGTACCACACCATCTTCACATGATTTGTTAAAAGGGTAGTCAATGATGTTGCTAGTTCTCCCCTTAGTTCTTTTAGAATTCTGGGGTGAATCCCATCAGGCCCCATTGCTTTGTCCATCTTCAGTTATAAGAGTTCTTTCTTCTGTGAAAAGATTGATATCGACCCCCTATCCAGAGTGTTTCTATTGACTGGATTAGGTATCTCCTCCTCTTCTTTTGTGAATACTGAGAAGAAGTATTCGTTCAATATCCCTGCTTTTTCACTGTCCCTCTCTGCCGACCCACCCTCTTCTTTATTCAGGCTTAGTATCCTCCCTTTGTCTTTCTTAGCCCCGAATGTACCTATGAAAGGTTTTATCCCCTTCTTAACTGAGTTGGCTATCTTTTACTTGGTTTTGGCCTTTGCTATTCTGACTGCCTTCCCCACCTCCTTCTGCTTTAACAGGTACAGTTCTCTGACCTGCTCCTTCTGTGTTCCTTATACTTACTGAATGCTATCTTTCTCTCCCTAACCTTCCCTGCACCTCTTTTGAGAACCATAGTGTTTTTTATTTCATTTGATTTGTTTATTTGCTTCACACAATGGCTTGTTGTCTCTGTGATGGCAGTTTTGATGTTTCCCATTGTTGCTCCACCCTCCTTCTTGCCCGTTTGCTGAGTGCTTTTCTAGGCACGCTCCCATTTGACAAAATCAGCCATTCTGAAGTCCAGTACCTTCACTTTTTGTGGCTTGACTCTACAGCTGAGTTATCATGAACCACACTGTTTGGTGGTCATTTGTTCCAGATGGTTACCCACTTCTAGATCTGAGATCCTCTCTCCGTCCCCATTTGAGAGTATCATGTCTAAGATTGCTCCCTCCTGAGTGGGTTCCAACACTAGCTGTCTGAGACATGCCTCCTGTAGGGCATTAAGAATGTCCCTGCTCTTAGATGTGGCTGCAGCAAAGGTTCTCCAGTTAACATCTGTCATATTCAGGTCCCCCATCAGCAATATCTCCCTTTCTCTGCCATCCTAAGGGTGCCTTCTATCATTTCCTTGTCCATTTCCTCCCCTGAGATGGGGGTCTGTATACAACCCTGTGCAGACAGTGGTGCCATTTCCAGTCTCCAGGGTGACCCACCATGCCACTTCCTGTTTACCCTTTAGTCCCATTGCTTTGATCCTTTCTTACATAAAGAGCTACTCCTTCCCTCTTCTACCTCCCAGTCCCTCCTGTAGATTGTGTACCTGGTATGTTGACATCCCAGTCCTGGTTCTCTGTGTACCTGTTTCTGTGACTGCCCACGATATCCAGGCATCCCTCTTCCATCAAGACCACCAGTTCAGGGAGCCTGTTACCTAGACTATGGGCATTGTTACTCATTACCCTCCATTTTTGATGGCCTTACCTCTTTCGCCCATCCCTGTCCTTACTGCCTTTGTCTTTCTTTTCCATTTAGCCTGCCCTTCTCCCTATCAACTTCTCTATCTTGGTGTTTACCTCACTCACACTACCCTGATTTTGGGGCCAGGGATTTCCCCTTCTCCTTTCAGTGCCTCCCCTGGCTAGTTTAAATGCTTGCCAATGAAACATTTTAAACCTATCACCTGAGATCCTGGTTCCCTCCTGGACAGATGCAGACCATCACGCCAGTATAGGCCTACATCCCTCCAGGTGGACCCCAGTCCCAATGAAGCCAAAACCATGAACTCTGCACCAGTTTTCAACCACTGATTGAATTCCATGGTATGGAGGCACCTAGCTTCACCCATAACATAGACAGGCAGCACCTCCGAGAAGGTTACTGCATGCTACTTACTTAATTTTCTTTATGTTTTTTTTTTTTGGAACCGCCCTCAGTGTTGGTCATCTATATGTAACCCTGCTAGTAATGTATGTACTATAGAAAGTACTTAATGCTCTCCTGGTATTTTCTTTCTTTTCTTTTTCGTTAATTCTTGAATTTATTTTATCTGTTACATTGATAAATTCAATAAATTATTATTTAAAATAACCTCCTCTGTGCAGTCAATCCCCATTTCCTGCAGAATGACCATGGGCTTCTGGAAGCAGGTGAGGATGGTGCCTATCCTCAAGGGAGTGACTCATCCTTGCTGAAAACTACCATCCTGTCTCCATCCATTCCATTCCTGGACCCATGCTTTTATCCCTCTTCATCGACCCTCCCCAAGGTATGTCTGGGATATCATACACTCCTTTATCCAGATGGCCTGATATTGTTCCATTGCAACAAATCTCCTGCCATTATCTTCACTACCCTCACTGCAAAGTTTGGCTCTGCACAGTCCTGGTTTCAAAATAACAAGCCACTCGTCGCGTTAACTAAAAAGCAGTTTAGATTGGGCCTAAGCCTAGGCTTTGCAGACTGTTGGGAATGGATTACCCATTTAATATCCTGGTATCCAAAGGTACCCTTTTAGAACTTGTGTTCTCCTTTATATACTTGGTGTTATCCATGACCCCTCCCGGTCCTTCTCCGAGCATATCATGTTCACCATCAAGTGTAAGCAATAAACTGGGACTAAGATGCAGAGTAAAGGATTTTATGACCACAGAAGTGAGGCTGGTCACTGCTAGAGGTGCAATATTCCCCTCAAACTACTGCTCACCCACCTTCTCCCATTCTTGCATTAGTAATCTGGCTAGACTGAACACAATGTACAATAATCACTGCAAATTAGCTTTCATGGCCCATTTTGGTACTCAGCCCTGCTCCTTATACCAATCCCCATGATGCCACTGGCACAGCTGCTGCCAGCTCAGGTGGAGATGCCAGGATAGGTCCTCATACCTGGGTCTCCTGCATATGATCACAGTGCATTCCCAAGCGGTGCCGCTGAGACCACTATATTTCTACATGATCAAAGTGCATATATCCTGCCGTGAATTCAGTCAGTGCCCTGAAGCTTGCACCAGATATTTTACCATCATTGTCAGTTTCAGCATTATTATTAGTAAGAGACTTAAATGAACTACTAATTTTATCTGCTTTTCAGACACTGTGACAGGAGAATAATACATTCATTTTGCAAACATCACAGCGTTAGCATCATCAATCAGAAACTGCTGGCAGTTCACATCTGCATTAGCGTCAGTAGGTTCTTTATCCTAAAAACAGATTAAAAGGGTTAAGTAAAACTCTTTTCTATAATAACGATAAATTGCCCTCCTAAACTCAGTCAATCAAGCAAGTTGCTAAAGACTTGTTCACACCATTGTTATTTTTCACAATCTCCAGACTTCTGTTTAGAGCTAAGTACATTGAATAACTTGACTGAGTGATGCTGTTTCTGCACTCAAGCGCTTTACTAGTACTTAAATGTTTTCAAATTTAAGCAGAAATGCTCGTGGCATTTTCTGAGGGTCCTTGTCCCAGATGGCTTTATCCTCCAAAAATACCTTCCTAGCAGGTATGATTGTTTTTATAACCCAATAATTAAACAGCCACCGACGCCTTCATAAAACTTTGAAAACATAATATTTAGAGCCAAAGCATTTTATATTTATCATGAGCTCTGTATTTCTCCCAGCTATTATTTATTATTTAGGGCAAATGTATGAAAGCTGGATCTCTGTTCCTTGAGGTTTCACATGCTCCTATTTCTTATTCTCCCAACCTCCCAACCTGATGTCAAAACACTCTGCTTGTGACATCACAGTTATTCCCATGTAAACCAGCTGTAATGTCACAACAGGCCATCATGATTTCAAGTAGGGAATAAGCTCTAGAGGAAGATGAACTCTAAAGGACTGCAATCCTGTATTTGTGGAACTTCCTCAGTAATAAATAAAAGAGAGAATAAACCCATTGAAGGCAAATTAAATACAAGCTGAAGTGTGTCTAAATATGATGTTTTAAAAAGTTTCAAAAGGAGTCAGCAGCTCTTTAAAATGTAAGTATTTATCAAACATTGTTTCCACTGTATCCACCTGTGCAATTGAGATAACAGTGAACTGTCCTAATGGCAATTTCAAGTAGATTCCTGATTCAGCATTCCAGGAGCTTATACTGTATATAGAATAATGCATATGTAACTGTGTGATATGACGGTTTTTACACTCCGAGGTGTGATGACCCATAACTCGACAGCGAAACTCAGGGGGTTTAAACAGTCATCACACATAGAGGGAGTTTAAAACTCATAAGCACACAGTTATATATGTTTTATTTTTTATACTAACTGGTGCTTGGTGTTTAAAAGAAAAAAATGTTACCCCCACTGATCAGTTGATGTTTGCATAATTACAAAAATGAGCTCATCTAAGCATTTTCATTAGTTCCCTTCATGCGGGACACAGAGAAATTATTTTAGTTTTTAAACTGGGGAGTGGATGCCTGACAGTGGCCAGCAGCTGCAAATTGTCTAATTTAAATAAAATGCAGGCAGACATTGTGCTAGCTGACTACACTGCTTGTGAAGGACCCTGCCTTTGACAATTTTTGTGAGGTGCCCAAGCCATTTTTAATCTGGATTAAAGATATCTCTACTCAGAAAATGTAGTCCTGTGATCATATGGACATAGGTCAGTAAAAATATTTTTGACATCACTTCTCGAAGCTGTGCTGAAGTTCGAGTCAGTGTGTCAGCAAAAGCCATAATAACTTCGGTGTGACATCCCACCAAGTTATTACAACTTTGAAAACTTTGTGCAGCGAGTTAATATCAGGGATCAGCAGTTATTATATAAGCTTATAGAGAGTTAGGAGGGCTTCTTGTGACTACAAGGTACTGTACGTGGATTCTTAGGGAAGAGCTGCAAGCCAAGAGCAGTGCTGGGTGCCCTAAGAATGCAAGTGGCATACACTCTTATAGCGATAAGAGGCCCTCCTACTGTCCCTATAAAATTATTATAGATAGTGACACCATTAAAAATACCTTTATTTGTGGTCTGTTTCTGTGGCAGTTTCAAGAAGCCCATTAGTGTGAGGTACGGTCTTTATGACAATAAGAGTACCTCATGCTGAACTGAAAGAGTGCTGTGATTATTAGGAGCATCACATGATGCCCAATGGTCTATAATAATATAACACAACTGTTTCATATCAGTAAACAGAAAGGAAAGGAGACTAGTGCCTAAGTAATCTCATTGTACAAATCTATTCCTGGATTGTTATGTTTTGTTTAATATGTGTTCAGTCATGTAGTAAATAGAATGCAACCTTGCATGAACATCTTGAATAAGCAAGTGGTGTGAAATGCAGTACAGTAACTCGATTTTCAGGATTAAGTCAAGAATGTCGGAGCCTCTTATGGAGTGTCAAATGTTTGTTTTTTACTGTACATTGCTGCTATTGTCACTAATAAAAAGCAATTTCAAAACCCTATATGTTCTAACAAGACTTTTCAACTCTTGTTGAATTGCCAGTTGTATTGGGAACCGGAACTGAAGCCTTGCAATTATGTATCCACAGCAGAGCTCTAATTATCAAGCATTTGTCAATGCTGAATGTTTGCTTGCTGACATTAGCATTGGAAGTGCAGGAGTTAGACAGATACAGAATAGGAATGGCAGCAAAGTATTGAACTGACACCAGCCCCACCCCCACCTGCAGAGATGGACAGGCATTGGAGTGTGCCTTTGGGTCACTTACCCATAACGCTCACATCATTTCACCTCACCTACCCTGCAGACATCGACAGCGTGTCGACGGGATGCCTAGGGTGTTCAGGCTTGCTACACTCTCACCCCACTGCATAAGAAAATATGCTGAAATGGGTGCAGTGGCAGGAGAATGGGGTGAACTTTGGGGTCAAGCATCCAAGGCACACCTCAATGCCTGTCACTGGCTGCAGAGTGGGGTGGGGCGGAATGGCTTGGGCATTACTGTTGACAATCCCAAGTCACACTCCTGATGCCTGTCAGTCCCTTACAGGGTAGGACATTATGGTTGGAAACCCTAATGCCCTGGGCATTTCTTGGTATTTTCACTCTAAGTTTTCAGCATGGACTTTTGACCCACCACATGAACAGTGACACTATCAGTTCGTTAGTAAAAGGAGATTTTTCAGATGACTGCGCCATTTGCTCACACAGGTGCGGTAAACATATTCCAGCAGGATGTGAAAATGACAGCTGTATTGTTCATGAAGAGGTGTAAAAATGGTAATGTTGAAAATCTGGAATGAAAATATAAAAAATTGGTGAAGTCACAAGCATGCGTAGAAACTGCACAATGCACACCGTAATGCAATTATTTTGGGATTTTTACACCACATTTTCAACATTAGGCATGTTGGGAACTCCGCTCATGAGCAGTGGCACTGTGATTTTCTTTTCTTTTTTTAATTAAGTATGCTTTATTAAATTTCAACAGTCCACCAACAAAACAATAACAAAACATTAACAAAACAATACCACATATCAAACCAATCAAATCATATCAACCCATAGATAAGCTAAGCCCATTAAAACAAAACCCAACCCCATAAGATACCATAAGATCCACCCCTCCCTCTCTCCTGCACCAAACACTGCCAAGCACATTTAGACCATAACATCAAGATATAAGCAAGACCATCAAGGCTTCCATAAAGGAAAAGGGTCTCCAAAGTATCCCAAGTTGATATGAAGGCCTTCAGCCTATCTTGCATGGAGGCAATATGCCTTTCCAACTGTAATGCTAATAAGACCTCCCTACCATTCTACTATAGAAGGGAGTTTATCTTCTGCCTAGTGCCTCATAATAGTCAATTTAGCCACTGCAGCAATAAGTGTCATATCGCTCTTCTGACCCTTGGGTACCCTGGGATAGTAACCTAACAGACAGACTTCGGGGTGAACAATGTCTCCAAACCCAGAAAGGGATCCAAGAATTTACAAATAGATTGCCAAAACTCTGTGCTTTGGAACAAGTCCATAGCATATGATAAAGTGAACCAATATCACTCTTACATCTACCACACCGGTGAAGTCAATTTGCCCATTCTAAAAGTTTCACTGGTGTGAGATAAATATTATGCATAATATTGAATGGACTAACTGAAGCCTGTCTTGCTTTATGTATTTATACGATGTCTGCCAAAGTTTCCCCATAAATCAAAATCCTCAGGGTTCCATTCCTTCATCCAATAATAACAAATCCAGTTGGTAATTTGGAGTCCAAGACTTGGAGAGTCTTGTAAATGTTAGAAACAGGATGGGGCTGGAAGCCACCTGAAGGATTGTAGACACATCCATAGACGCTGAATCCTTCACAGGGATACTAGAAAAGAAGGAGCTAAGGGCCTTACTAACTTGAGCATACTTGAAAGCAAATGTATCTGGCACCCTAGTGGATCTCTGAAAATGATCAAAGGAAGCGGTCTCCCATTCAACAAAATGCCAGAGGCCCTATAACTATTCATCTGAGGCCAAAAAGTGGAGGATATTGGTAGCATCCAATCTTGAAATGTGGATTACCTATAATAGGCTGCTCCAATGACTGACACCACCTCACTCCAAGATGCTTCTGGAGTTGATGAGAAGCCTTGAGTGACCAACCCATTGGGCTATTCCTAAGAGACCTAGGAATATAAGATGGAGAGACATACAGAAGAGCAGATAACGTACAGTGGACTTTAGCATAAAATGTTTCTCTATGCTCAACCACAAAGGGAGTATTCCGATGGTCCATAATTTTTATTCCAAAAAGCCAGTTTACTAAAATGGTGTGCAACATTATATAAAAGAAAGAAATGCAAGGCCTCCCTTTATACTTCAGAGCGGTCAACTTAAAGTAGGCTCTATGGATACCTTTCCTTTCCACAGAAAACCACTAACCAGTCTTTGAAACCTGGTAAACCATGCTTTGGGTAAAAACCTCCCAACATCCCCATTGGATATAACATCCTCAGCAGCACATTCATTTTAATAATATTTAATCTCCCCATAGGGAAAAAGGAAGCAGTCCCCACCTCTCCATATCCCAGCTATCAGATTAATAAGGTTATCTTTAATCATGGATCCTATATCCCTAGAAACTCTACTACCCAGATATGTTGGGGACTTTGCTTCCCATGAAAGACCATAAGGTGATAATTCAGCCTTCATCACTCTACCATTTAAAGGTAAGACTTTGGTTTTAGACCGATTCAGTTTGTAGAAGATATCTTAGAAATCCTCAATTTCAGAAAGTAAAGCCGGGATGGTTAGATATGGTTTCTCAACATGCAGCAGAATATCATCTGCATATGCCGAGAGTGCATATCTCGCTGTACCCACCTGAATACCTATACTACTTGGGTTGACTAACAACCTACATAGCAGGGGCTCTAAATAAAGATTGAAAAGTAAGGGGACAAGGAACACCCTGCCTTGTACCCTTGAGAAAGCTGAAAAGGCAGAGAGCACACCATTGCATCTAATTCTAGCCGATGGGGAGGAATACAAAAGTTGTACCCACCTCAGAAAGCATCGGTAAACCAAAGCAGGCCAGTTTGGCAAAAGGAAGTCCCAGGAGACCCTGTCAAATGCTTTTCTGCATCCAGGGACACCAGCACCATTGGTATTCTGGAGTCCTAGCAGCAGAAATAAGATGTAAGAGTTTCGATGTGATCCCGGACCACCTTCCACTATAAACCCAACCTGCTCATAGCCTATAAGGTTACCATTACTTCGAAAGCCTATTAGCCAAGATTTTAGCTAATATTTTAATATCGGAATTAAACAGGAGATAGAACGGTAACTTCAAGACTTAATGGGTCTTTCCCAGGTTTTAAAATTTAAGTTATTAAAGTCTCCTGGAAACTGGGGTCCGATATACCATTATCATACCAATAACTAAATACCTCACTCAGTACTGGGCTTAGAATGGATTGACAAGCTTATATAAATTGTTTGGCAACCCATCAGCCCAGGAGATTTATCAATAGTCAATTGTTCTATAGCCAGCTGAATTTCATGATGGAAATACGAGCGCTCAGGGAGGCTGCCTCCGTAGTAGTAATTTTAGGCAAGCTCACTGAGTTGAGATAATGATTTATATCAGCTTTGGAGGGACGTGAAGATGGATCAACTGCATAAAGTTCCTGAAAGTACCTACCAAACCCTCCGCTATTTCTTGAGGATCAGTACATACTTGCCCATCTTGCATCAAAACTAATTCCAGCAATAAACTGTGAAGCCTCCAATTGCGAATCGTAAGGCAAGTAGTTTCCCTTCTCTCTCCCATCTCTAGGTACTTTAATTTAGTTCTCTGGAGAGACAACTCCACCTTTGAGAAATCAGACCTACATACTGAGCTTGCATCTGTACAACCTAGCCCAAACATCTGCCGAGGAATGCCTAGAGGGTGTGCTCCAGACTTTTGATTGATGCAAGGACAGCGTCCATCTAAGCCCTCTGTTGACAGGCCCTTTTGTTGCCATTCTAATGAATTCTCCATGCAGGGAGCATTTTAAGGCCGCCCAGACCAAATCATACTGCTACAACGATCCCTGATTACAATGATGAGACAGGATGTAATAAACTCCATAATATGCATCAGGGAGACTTTGTTACATAGCAGCTGAGTATTCAGCCGCCACTGGGGGATTGTTTACAACCTGCCCTAACCAATAATTTATACTAACGGGCACATGATCTGACAGGACTCTAGCAAAATTTCGCATGTAGTACCCCGGCAAAGCAAAGGAGCTTATAAGAAAATAATCAATTGGGAGTAGGTTCCATGTGGAGAGGAACAAAAGTATATTGCCTCTCTGTAGGATTTAGAGCCCTCCATGCATCAATCAAAGCAGCACCTCTGATCAAGTCTTTCAGAGCCCGTTGAGCTGGAGATAAACCACGTTTCTCACAGTTAGACCTATCCAGCTCTGTTTGGGGAACAAGATTCAGTCCCCAGTATCGTAAGCTTTGGTGGATTTGTCACCACAAGGTTTAATAATTGAACAAAGAATGAAGGAGTCAGTATTTGGACCATAGATTGAGCCAAGCAATATTGGTTGAGATTCTAGCATACCATGTACCAAGATGTAACGACCCTCTGAATCCCAGATTTCTTGGGTTGCTCTAAAAGGGACATTTTTTGCTATTAGAATCATTAACCCACCTTTATTCGTTGATTTCCTGATCCAAAAACTTGCCCCACCCACTGCCTTTGAAAAGGGAGTTATCCTCCCTCCTCAGATGAGTTTCTTGAAGAAAGGCAACTCCTGCTCAAGATGCAGTAGGTGCTTCAATATCATTGCCTTTTAACCCTGTCTTTGGCCCTTTAATATTCCAACTTACAAAACAGTATTGACTGTTCATATTCAAAACAAAATGTTGTTCTGGAGAAACACATCAGTCCCAGTAGGAAGGCTGTCCATGTTCAGCACAAAGTGTTATTTTGGAAATAGACAGCAGCCCCAATAAAAAGCCTTGATGGTCATTAAAATGCTCCTAAACAATAAAGCATTGCAGTGTTGGCAGTCCCCCTTTACCAATACCACCTCCTAAAACAACCCCCAGCCCCCAGAAACTAACACTCTTAAAACTCATAAACCCCAACATTAAAAACCACCCCAGTTCAAGTTAACTGCACTCCCACTATTTGACTACCACATGATGTTAAAGAGCAAACCCAAACATAACATTCTACCCCATTTGCCCCCACCTCCCTGTACCCATCATCTTTATGAGACCAAAAAGAAATAGTAACTTAATGTAGTCCCTGCCCTGTATTCATCCATGTATCCTATAATATGATATCTTACTATCAAACCTGTAGCACAATAACTCAAAATATAAGCAAAATTGGCATCTAAGGAAACATTCAGTAATTCTCTATTATTTCAACTTAGTAGGCTCCACCCCTAACACATTAATGCCTGATTTAGATCCAGTGTTAAATTACTCTGGACAATTATGTTAATCTCGTAACTATTTGCTATCTGTGGTAACAAATAATAACAGTCCCCTTATCCCTCATTAGGCTGCTCTCAAACTTCAAAGAGAAGCCCAGCTTACCAGTATACCAAACATAATCTTGAATGGACAGAACAAAAAAAACACAGTCAATTGCCATCTAAGGCATGTGTCCCTTCGACGAAACAGAATATTTAAACCCCATAAAGGATTTGCAGTTCCTTCAACCAAAATAGACAAGTACTAGTCCCACCAGGAAAGGATTAATGGACCATCTCCACTTCCAGCTATATCAAGTGTTCCAACATACAAGAAAGGGAAACGAAGGAGTATATCCCCAATACTCCTGATGTATTAAGACTCTCTGTTTTCAAGGCAACTCCTTTCGGCATTCAAGAAGAACGAAACATTCAATACCCATTCAGTCTATGCATAACTCCACCGCATAAACGTTGCCTTATCATAATGTCACCAAATCAACTCGTAACCACTTCAATAAAATAACACCTCCTAAGCTTTGAGGCAGACATTCAGAGCACCACCTTCATAAGCCGATGAAGCTCCCAAGAAACAGTAAAGGCATCATTAATGCATCACTCTCCCATATGAGAACCAGAACTGCAGGAGAAGGGATTGAGTCCAGCCTGCTCACTCCTCTTATCTAAAGCTGTTACAGACGAGCAGAGCTGACCAAACCAAGTACAGCCACATCTCTCAGTTAAACGTTGCAACCTCGTCACCTGCCCTCTGTTCACTTGTACAGGTCAGGGAAAAGCTCTTTCAAGTCTTGCAATGCCTGTGCGGGGAATCGAAGGAAAGCCACTCATCATCATGTTTAACCAGGAGAATCACGGGTATTTGACTCAAAAGGTTTGCCAGCTGCCACCAATTTTGACACTAATGGGTGTAGCTCCTGTCACCTCAGCTGAACCGAGTGAGGAAGGTCTTGCATGATAAGGATCTTCCCGACCCTCCCAGGTCACCTCTCAGATCTCCCTAACCTTACGAAGAATATGCTGTTTATCAAAAAATTTAGTAGTTTAAAATAATCAGTATGGGAGGCTGACCTGGCGTTGGCATGGGCGCAGGCGCGATGAGCCCTTTGATGACATACTCCCCCGTTGGGGATGGACCAGCTATTTTGGCACATAACCTTTGCAGAAATGGAATTGGAGCATTGCCTTCCTCCGCTCCGTATTCCAATAATCAACAAATTATTAGCCTCTGCGCCTCCAGGTCTTCTAACTTATCTTCTAACTTTAAGCCTCCATACAAAACTCACACTTTCCTGCCCGGCTTTCTCTTGTTTCTTCTCAAGAGAGATGATCCTCTTCAGAGTCCCCAACTCTCGTTGATAAGGTTGCCACTGAGTTCTTAATTGTTTGGAGATCTTGGAATCCAGCGACAGCTGCTTGCAGCGTTGCATGATTTCAGAACCTCTCTTCCGAGAGAGCTGCTGCTGCCGTGGACATTTTCGTAGACTAGAGGCCTGCTGCTTGGGCCATTTAGTGGCCTCATCCTTCTCCTCGGAGTGAGGGCGGTGAATGCTTCAGAGGCGCTTTTTTCATGTAAACCTCCATACTACACTCTGCCTTCAAATTCTCGAGCAAGTTGTCACACCAGTCAGCTTCAAACAAAACAGGTTTGACTCAAAACAATGTTATTTATGAGAAATTAATAGGTGGAAGACAGAGCTATGGGACAAATGTTTCAGCTCAGGCTGCCATCACGTGACCCCCTCCCTGTGATTTTCTTAATCTGTCCCAAACATTGATTTCGCACAGTGACCGTGCCCATTGTGTGCCACAGGTGTGAAAATATGTTTCAGGCAGAATATGAAAATGACAGCTATACTGTTCAGAAGGCAGTGTGCAAAATGAGAATGTTGAAAATCTGGAGTAAAATTATAAAAATTGGCAAAGTTACAAGCATGCGTAGAAAACTGTGCAACGCATAGGTAACGCAGTCATTTTTTAATTTGTTCACCAAATTTGCAAATGGGCTTTTTGGGACCTCTCCTAAGAACACTGTCACTGTGATTTTCATAGTCTGTCCCGGACACTGATTTACGCACAGCGACCGCGCATTGTGCGCCACATTTCGGGCAGGATGTGAAAATGACAGCTATATTGTCCATAAGGAGCTGTGGAAAAATGGCAATGTTGAAAATCTGGAGTGAAAATATTAAAATTCTCAAAGTTACAGTGTGCATGGGAACTGCACAACGCATGTTAGTAACAGAGTGATTTTTGGGAATTTTGTCACCAATTTGCAACATAGGTCTTAGAGCCCACCTCATGAACAGTGACACTTTCTTCCATTAATTGTCCCGAAGGTGATTTCCACAGTGACTGTGAAATCACCTTTAGGGAGCGAACAATGACATGACAGTGACTGAGTTCATGAGGTGGGTCCAAAGAACCCCATGTTGAAAATTTGGGACCAAAATTCACCCAAATGGCGAGATATCCACCTAAGTTGAAAATCCTCCATTTATGACATTATACAGCTTATCTGCATTTCTTCAGTTCAGTCGGCTTTGAAGAGCTCAGGCGTGTTCCCGCTCCACGAAGATCATCATGCTGGGCTCCAGAGGTAAGTGTGGGGTGAGGGGTGCAGGAGTTGGATGTGCAGAGGTGGGTGTTGGGTTGTGGGAGGGAGGAGGGACAGCGGTAAGGGACTTTCTGTGTTTCAGGTTATAAAAAATAAAAACCACCACGGACCATTTTTTCCCACAGGTGTAGAGTTTGGGGGTCATGTTAGCCACACTGGGGTGGGCTTCCATTGTGGCACACAATGGGGGTGGGGCAGAGGCATGAAATGCCAACACGATGGGTGGGTGGGATTAAACATGCCGACAGGGGGATTGGGCACCCGTCAGCAAGTGTGTCTGAGTTTGGGATGCCGAGGGGATTGGGCACCCCTAGGCAGATTGGAGACAGGGCACTGAAGCCCATGAGGATTGGACCCCTGTTGGAAAGCATGTCTGTGTTTGGGGGATTCTGCCGAGAGGATTGGGCACCCCTCAGCAGACAAAACACAGCAAGGGCACATATGTCAATGGGGACTGGGCTCCCCATCGGCAGATGAGCTGGGAGAGGGCATGCCGACCGAGTTGGGCACCCCCTGAAGTTGGCTTGCTGGGGACTGTGAGAGGCGGATGGCAACAGCCACCACCATGTTTATTGAACTGTTACACCAGGCAAGCACGTCCCTGCAATGAGGGGTGCTCCTCATTGCAGCGACGTAATCATTTCAAGTTGGTGACATGCTTGCAGACTACTATCATATCCAGCATGCTCCTTCATTGGTGACATACAGATGAGCCCTAAAAGCAGTGGCAGCATTGGCCACAGCACAGCCGCACCTCCACAACCTGCTTCTCCGGCAGCTGCCACAACTTTTTTTTACATGCATAAGCAAATATAAAAGCACTTTTGCTTTGTGGTAAATAGTATGCCTATAGGGCAGATAGTATTTTGGAAGCACAAAACAAGATGGGTAGCTGCAGGAAAATGTAATGTCACGCACCTGGCAGGCTGGAAAACCAATAACTTAGAAGCAGATCAGTCAGACTACAGACACCATAAAAAGCTAGAAACTACAAACCTTTGGTGGGTTAAAATATATCTTTTATTATAATATACGAAATGTTCTTCTAATGTGGCAGCACCCTTCAGCCCACCAACATTTTGCACTGCAGTGTGCTTTGTCAAGGTGTGAGATGTCATAGTACTTGCATGCATTTGAGTGCACACTCAAAGGTATAATGCCATTAGTTAATAAAAGTGCAGTTGCCATACATCACCAAAAAAGATGGAATCCTATGATACAGAACTTTTGTACTCTTATAGAAGTTGAGGTCTGTCAGTTCTAGGACAGACCTCACATTTCTTCCACTTGGGGACAAGGAAATATCTGTAGTAGAAGTCTTTGTTCCTCTGCCTGCAATGAACAGATTCTATGGCATGTCTGTGGAGTAAGACCTGTGTCTTCTCTATCAACAGGGACATGTGTCCTGGGGATAAGTTGAGACAGGTGGAGGATGATCTGGAGGGATGTCCAGAAGCTCCAGAGGAGGACCTTTCACAGTAATGTCAGTACACATTCATCTGTGGTGCTCTTCCTCCAGTAACTCAGACAAATGGAGATGACCCACAACCACCCTTGGGGTGGGTAATTGTGTGAGACAGGTTGAACAGGTGGGGCAACTCCACCAGTTCCATCACCTTTAGATGTTTTTGAATAAGCACCTGAGGGAGGGGCTGGCAGGCTACAGCACCTCACCTCTGCCTTGTTGTCTGTAGACCTGTCTGCCCCTCTGGCAATAGGCTGATGAAACTGACCCCTATCCCTACCTCTACTGGTGAGGGTACAATGATTTTACTGATCTCAAGGTCATCTTGGATGATTGAAGGCCTCTAAAGCCTCTTCAACACTGTATCCAAACAGTTTACTGCCTCTAAAGGGTAATTTTACACTGCTTGCTGGACATCATTTGCAAAACCTGCTATTCTAAGCCAAGAATGGGGCTTTAGGCAAATGCCTGATGCAGCTGCCCTAACAGATGCATCTGAAACATCATAGGCTGAGCGGATTAAATGTTTACCCACTTCAGCCCCTGCAGTCAGTGTTTAAGTAACTCAGTTTTGGCATTACCCTCAGGTAAGGCCTGTGCTGCAACCTTGGTACTTCTCTACAGGGTATTTTGGAATTTAATCATGTGAGCCTGGTAGCTTGCAATGCATAAGCCCAATGAGTCAGAGGCAAAAGTGTGTTTTCCCATGACATCCAACCTCCTGGATTCCTTGTCAGGAGGGATGGAGTGCATATGTTAGGTGCCCTAGATTTATCATGGGAAGCAGTGATCACCACAGAATCAGTTTCTGGCTGATTGGCATAGTAAGGCTTATTAGATGGCGCAAGGTATATCTTATCAGCCTTTCTCACTACAGCTGGTATGGCATTTAGTCTATACCAGCCTGCATATATATAGTAGCATCCTCAGACCTGGATATAATGGGTGAATGACAATGGATTGAGTTTCTGGCACCTCAAGAACTCCATTAAATTTTTCTTTGTGGAATCTTCTTCCTCCAAAGTAAAGTTCATGGCAGCCTGCATTTTCTGCATCGTGGACTTAAAAGTGAGATCCTTTGGGGTGGTCTTGGTGTTCATAACAGAGTTCTCACTGCAGGAAGATAAGATAGCGATGGTGCCAGGTAAACACTGGTTTTCAGAATATCCTTCCTCCTCATCATAATCCTCCTCTACTATGAGGTCTGGATTATATTCAACCTCATCATCTCCCTCAACAACAGGAATGAAGTCTGTGCTGGCTATGTTGGCAGTAGCTGAGGAGGTCTCTTTTACAGTGTGCTGGTTTGAGGTGCTGATGGGGTCTGTGAAGTAGTAAGTACCGATGACATCAGAACAGGCTGCTTAAGTAAGCCTGGTAGTAAGCATCATATCACTTCTGAAAATAACACCAGCTCTGCATCTGCTTCAATGATGCCTGTATTAGGGATCCTGACTATTGTAGTCAACAGCAGGTGAAGACCTAGCACAGCGGTGATGTACAGTCCGTAATAGGCCCAGTAGTGCCTAAGCCAAGCCCTGGCCTTGGTGTCTGGTCAGCGGTCATGGGGATGCTGTTGTCACTGCCGCTGAGGCCAATGATGATTAGGCAGAAGGGTTATCCGATGGCTGCAGTGATGACCTGGATCTCATCGGGGAACCCTTTTTGCCTATGCTTATGCTTCTGGTTTCCCAATGACAACTTTTCTTTAATTGAGTCAACTACGATTCAGTCAACAGGGCAGGTAATGTAGATTTTTTCTGCATTTGTTTCTCCATTGCTGCCAAAGTTTTCTTCAAAATTAACTTTTCCAGTGTTTCTTTCCAAAATCAGCTGGTAGAGGAGTTAAGCCCTACAAATCTCACAAGTTTTAATACTGTTAGTGAGGCCTAAACAGCAGACACACACCTCGTGTATTGTTCTTGTACATTTTTCTACACACTATCAATACCAGAATAACTTAGAGGGTTCTTTCAGTGGCATGCTGAAGTGCTGAAAAACACAAAATTAATAATTATTTGTGGATTTAACAATAATAAACAGTTGACGTTTCATTGGCGGATCCGAGTATGATCAACGGAGGAAAAGAACTGAGGAGAGATGGGGCAGCCCACATTTATGTAGATGCTGGTGCATGACGTCATCATGGGTGGCCCCTGTCTTGCAAAGTTTTCCTTGTTGTCCATGTGCTGATGTGGATGTAGTTCCAAAGGCATGGTGTGATGAAAGAGATATCCTCAAAAGATCCAATATAGTCTGTTTGAACAAGTGCATGAAAAGCACTACCTGTATGACTTTTTTGTCTGTGTGGCACCTCCTTACAATAGATCACAGTGCATAAACTAGGCAATAATTTTTTATTTTTAAGTTTCCTACAATCTGCCCCAATCCAACAATCAGCCACTGTGGCAGGGCTGCTATTTGTGGTCTTGTGGACTATTTAAATAATTAAGCAAAGACACAGCAGCATCTTTAAAGCAGTAGTAGCTGATTCTGGTGGCTCAGTATGATGGCAGAGTACAGTGGGTGACTTGTAGTCCCTGCTGTGCTAACTACTGTGTACTCTGAAACACTTCCAGCACATCCAGATAGCTAGTCAACCCCCTCCTTCTATGGGCCAGCTTGGAGACAGTAAAGAATCCCTTCAATGTGCTGTGGCTAAAAACCTCTGAGCATCCTGCTTATTTGTGTTCTGCTGAGCATCCAAAGGCTGTAAAGACTTTGTGCTCTTAGAACTGCTGAGCTGTACTAGTGAAAGGCCATGAGGTCTAGGGACAAAGACATCAACAGCCTGAATCCCGCAGGGCTACTGTTTTGCACTTGTGCCTTCTGAACTGGACTGTTTAGTGCATTCAATTGATTGTGCTTTTGCACTATGTTCTGCAGCACCACAGGCTGCTATGATCGATTGAAACTGCTTTGCTGTTTTATCACTGTGTACAACACTTTAACTCATACTCCTCCACTAATTACTGATCCAGCTTGTGTTTTAAGTTTCGCACCATCTGCCCTGACCCACCAATCTGCCACTGTGGTAGGGCCACTGATTGTTGGCTGGTGGGCTATTTAATCAATTAAGCTATGACGGCAGCAGCTGATTCTGATGGGACAGCAGGGTATAGCAGGTGAGTTGCAGTTCCCTGGTGTATTATCTGACTGTCTGTACTCTGAAAAGCATACCAGTGAGGTGGCCACTATAGGTGCTAAACAGGATGGTAGCTTAGATCACAGCTCTACAACCCAGAGGATATATCCGCTATAATCCTTTCTTTTCTGATCAAGTTCTACCCTTCAAACTACAGAAGTTGCGGGAGTACTACAAGGAATCTGAAAATCGCTTTATTATTGCAGAAAGCTTTAATTGTAGTGGAAAAAATCTCTTCCAGTGGAGTGGCCTATCTTGAAGAGCAGGCCTACAGCATGGCTGAACTGCACGTATCACAATCCTGGGAACAGCCCTTGGTGGAAACGATGTTTGGTCAACTCATGGCACAGATGTCGAGGTCACCTTGTTGACAAACCAAGAGTACCCAGGTAGTCCAAAACCTGGAGGCTAGGATGCTACATACTGAGCAGAGGGTCTCAACGACAGAGAGTCTGATACAAGACCTGTCAGCAACACTAAGGGAGCAACAGCACACTATACAAATGATGCGAGCAAGATAGATGACCTCGAAACTGAGGTCAGCGCAATAACCTAGATTCTTGGGATTCCCTGAGCTCATGGAGGGAAAGACACTGAAGGGTTTCTGCAATTAGCAATATCAGAAATGTTGCAGCTAGATCCATCAAGACCCTTTCAGGTGGAGCGTGCACACCGCCTCTGGCCCCCACTTCCCAAGGCCCAGGACAGGCCCACGGCCTATTATCAGCTAGATTATAGATTACAGAGAAAAGAGAAGGTCCTGGCCAGAGCCGGGAAAAGCAGCAGGTAACGTGGGGATCAAACAAAATCTTCATTTTCAGGACTTTTCTAAAAAGCTGTCCGGTAGACACAGAGCCTACACTGAGGCAAGGTACACAATGCACAAACCTGGCTATCGTTCTCCTTGTGATACCCAGCCACAATGCGGGTAGTCCAGAATGGGGTTCCATTTTTTTTACTCTCCTGACTCCCTCACAGAATTTATACACTGCAACTGGCAGAGGAATCAAAGTAAATACCCCAAAGCCCCCGCCAGCAAAAGTTAGTGCAGAAGGGCTGGACCGTCACTCTCCTCCTCAGGTTAACGGTCCGGGGTTTGGCAGAATATTAGAAACCAGGCCGGAGCTCCCCTAAGGGTGAAATGAAGAGGTACTCTTCTAAAAAGCATGGACAGAGAACACCCCTTGGAGCGAGCAGGGGCAGACATATTAGGAGCCATACACATGGACACAACAAATTCTGACTTCCTACAGGGTTTCCCAACGCCAATAGGTATGAATCCCTGTGACCTAGATCTCTGGATCCACGCCAGACACTGTTTATGCTCCCATGTTTGGCAGGCATTCTCCTCCGCTGAAATCAGGTCACTGGACCTTTCAACTTCCCTCACCAGTCGCAGGATGGAGCCATGACTAACAGGCACAGCACCCACCAAAGGTCTCTGGGGATGGCTCTCCCATTGTCAATGATCCAGCCTCCTTTGTGGACTGACCAGAGCAGATTCAAACTCCCAGACAGAAGAACGGTGAGACCTCAGCAGTGTGGTCAAATAAGTAGCACTTTTGTTAAATTCTTGGTTCTTTTGCTAAACCTTGGGAAAACCAGATCCGGGTAAGGCAGGGTAGCTTTCGCTGACCGTGGAGAGAGACCAGCCGATGTTCCTTTGCCATATCCACATCGCTAGAGTTTGGTGACTGCGGGACTCCCCACCCAGTGTGTGGCCCTCAATCTGTGCCACTACCATGCATCTGAAATGCCCCATTCCCATATTGGGAAGGATCCGCAGGGGCAGACAAACATTCTCTGAATCGCAAGGCTAGTAGGAAGCCCTCATTTAACTTGATGGCACGGAGGAGTATCAATCACCTCCACAAGCTCTGGCGGATATTCTGAAGGGCTCAGTCCCTCTCACTGGTGGGAGGGTGAGGGAGGAGAGCATCCTGGTGCAGGGTTATCTCAAATGTACTGTTCCAATTGGTGTTATTGTTCAGTCTGCTGGGTATTAATGTTTAGGCCTATTAAGTTCACTATTAGCCTGCTGTTTCTTTTTACATGGAAGACTCACACCTCTCAGGGTGGGCAGCTGGGTTCCTGACCCGGTTTTGCTCGGACTGGTGGAGCCATAGCCTGTATTCCTGAACCAGGGGAAGTACCCGATCCCTGACGAAGAGGGCCCCAGAGGACCAGATCACATATGTTCCCCAGTATAGTGGACTAATCCCCACACTTACTTTTTCATAATAGTCCCTATAATGAGAGCATTGCTGGTTCCCCTCAGAGGTCATTTCACGCCCAGTTATACTAGAGGAGGCTGCTACCTTGGCGCTCTCCCCCATCCTTCCACTCCATCATCAGTGATGCATAGCCCCACCATTATCACCCCAATACTCATGCAAAATGACTGGTGCAGTGTCAACACCCTCTGCAGCTACAAGGAGCTCACGGATTAATACTGTGATCGTGTTGATGGCGGTACCCTGTTGGGAAGTCTTCCTCCCGAACTCCCCTAACACTCACAGGGGTTCAACACCGCAGGATAGCACCCTGGGAAAAGAGGCCGACCTACAGCAGGGCTCTGCAGCTGATGGAAACCTCTGTTTCCCCAATATTCCTGGAAGATTGTGCACCCTGTATATAGTTGGTTTATATGTATATGTTATCGTTTGTTTTTCAATGCAAGAGACACACACAGAGTTACTGCTAGATGTTAGATTGAGGTCAGTTGCTACTGTCAGGGAATGCCTGGCTTATTCACTCTCTCCATACCTGGTGCTGAATTACAGGGACTTGTCTCTCCTGGGTGGACTGACCTTGCTCCCAGCCTGCTGGTTTACTATGATACATTTCCTGGAAAGATACTTGTTCCTCTCACCAACAGGTAATATAACATGTCTGACGTGGAGCGTCAGAATAATACCCCAACAAAAGGAAACTGGTTTTATAGCATCTTAAAAGGCTGGGAGCGAAGGTCGCATTGCTGCAGGAGACCAAACTCACATGAGGGGACCATGATAGACTAAAAGCGAGATTGGGTGGGTTAAGTCATACATGCCTCAGCCCCTTCCAGAAAGAGAGGGTAGCTATACTGCTTCACAAGCAGCTTCATTGGACACTGGTGTGTAAGGTAAGTGACCCTGGGGACAGATGGGTGGCTGTACTCATGGACACAGGGGCGGGACCCTTACTCCTGGGTAGCGTGTATGCCCGAATGAAGACTCAGCCTCCTTCTTCCATGAGCTGGCCCAAGCGCTGGGCTCCTTGGCCTCCGGTGATACCCCTATAATATTGGGGAGATTTAATCTCACACTGGACACGCTACTTGATAGATCCCCAACACAGAGCCCACTCAGAGGCGTCACTGGCGTTGAGCATGCTACAACAAGATATGGGCCTTACAGATATCTGAAGGTATTTCACTCCACCCAATGAGACTACACCGTCCATTCCCAGTGCACAGTTCCCTTAGTCAGATAGATCTCTGGCTCACCTCTCCAGCAGTCACCAGGAACACCATTGACCCCTTTATTCATCCATTGGTCATCTCGGACCATGCCCGTCGTCTCTCCTTCACCTGGGGCTCCCTCCCCTACCTCTCTGTCCTGGAGGCTGGATCCATTGCTGCTTCGTGATCCAGACTTTCCCCTGGCTCAAAGGGAAGCCTCTGAATTTTCAGAATAACCACATAGCAGATACTTCAGCAAGCAATACCTGGGAAGCATTTAAAGTTACCCTGAGGGGGCTATAATGGGATTTATGAGCAGGCACTGCAAAGGAGGAACAGCACCTTAAGGGGCTTGAAAAACAGCTCAAGAGCGTAGCTACCTTTAAGGTACTCCGCGTCCCTTCCCTAAGATCGGGAGCAGGACACGGTGGCATCCCTGAAGATGCAAGCGAATAAACTTTTATCTAGGAAAGCAGAGATTTCTATTATTAGGCTAAAGCACAAATATTAGGAAGGGGAGAGAAGGGGGTAAGATCCTTGCCTACCACCTCAAAAGGCAGCAAGCCGAAGGCATATCATTGCCTTAGTGGATGCAGGGTAAGACCCACACCTCGACAGAAGGAATCTGTAGCATAATGATGGACTTCTATTCCATGCTATATAAATCATCTAGAGCACCTGACCCCAAGGGTGTCCTCCATTTCTAGAATCCTTACACCGTCCTAAAATCTTGGAGGATCAGGCCTTGGCCTTAGATCCCCGATCTCACCTCAGGAGGTGGCAGAGACTATATAATTTCTTAAAAAGTGTCAGTGGCTCAGTAGGTAGCACTTCGCCTCTGAGGCCAGGAGATCAGAGGGCTGTGGGTTCAGTTCCCACATCTGGCACTTGGGTTAATATCCCAGTACTGACACTGTAGTGCAGCATGAGAGGGTGCTGCACTTCTGAGTGCCGTCTTTCGGATGAGAGCGTTAAACCGAGGTCCCATCTGCCTGGATTGGTGGTAGTTCAGGTGGATGTTAAAGATCCCATGGCACTTATCGAAAAGTGTGGGAATTTCCCGGTGTCCTGGCCAAATTCCTTCATTCACTAAAATACCACCAACAGCTTAATCTGGTTCAATTTCAGTTGCTTACCATCTGTATCCCCAGTCGCCCCTGAAAAGGGACTTTCTAGGCCCAGTGGGCTTACCGGTCAACAAAATTCAACAAACAAACAAACAAAAGGAAAGGCTTCTGGAGGATCGGTTCCCCATCAAAATATGGCACACAATCTCCCGATACTACAACAAGTGTTCACGAAGTGCTTCAAGAAGGTGCCCTCCACCCATCCCTCAGGAGGCGACCATCACTATCCTGCCTGAAAAGGTTAAAGACCTAAAGGTTAAAGGTAAAAGCATCCAGCTACCAGCCCATATCCCTTTTGAATGCAGACAGTAAGGTGCTAGCTAAATTGTTAGCTAACAGACTAAACCGCTCCTCCCCAGTTTGATCCTGACCCATCCAGGTAGGCTTTGTTAAGGATGATTTAGTGCAGATCATATTAGATCACTCGTAAACTTGATCCATAAGGCTAAAACATTGCCATCCCTTCTGCAGCAAAAGCAATAGCTTTTGAAAAGGCCTTGGCTCCCTGGAATTGGACTATGTCCAACAAGTGCTCGGCACCATGGGGTTGGGTGTGGGCTTCGGGCCTGGATAGGGGCCATATCTTATCTGGCACAGATAGGGTACTCACCAACTTCGATGCTGTCACCTCCCTTTATACTGGGTAGGGGCACACATCAGGGATGCCCCCTCTCTCCTCTACTCTTTGTCCTGGCAGTGGAACCCCTGGCTGCAGCTATTAGGACAGAATCCATTATCTCCGGGATAATGAGGGAGAAAGGAACACCACTCCTCATGTATGCTGATGACCTGTTGCTTCCTATAGCAGATATTGCCACCTCCTCCCCTCCATTATTAAGCACCCTGTCAGAATTTAATACATTCTCAGGGCTCAAGATTAATCAGTCCAAGGCGGAGGTCCTCCCTTTGAACTCTAACTGTACCTCCCACATGGTTACCCAGCATGGTCTCCATTGGGCTCTGGATGGACTCACTTACTTGGGCATCAATATACTCTAATTTGCAAAACTCTGGGAAATGACTATGAAGCCACCTTTGGCATCCATTCATATGGAGCTGGATAGATGGAGGCCTCTCCGACTCACGCTCGTAGGTAAAATTTGGGGCAATTAAAATGGTCACAGCACCTAAAATTATGCTCCTCTCTCACATTCCTTTGAAAATCCCTCAATACTGGTTTGCTAAGTGGACTCCCTGCTGGGTTCCTTTATATGGGAGGACAAGAAGCCTAGGTACAGCAGAAATAAGCTGAGGGCGCATTGGACAGATGGAGGCTGGGGCTTTCCATGGCTAGAGGGTATAAATAGGCTTTTCAGATGGCTCAGTCTCTAAAATGGTTCACATCCCCAGAGCAAAACTCCCCTCAGTGGCTAGGTATGGAGAGAGAGGTCTGTGCACAGGCACATTTATCTCTGTTGCTGTTTAATCGCTCCATAAAGGTTCACTCTCACCCTAGATAGGCCCCTCTCTGGAGTACTGGGCCAAGGTGCATAAGAAGTTGGTACCCTCTCTTCTCCCCAATAATCACTCCACTATGGGGCAATAGTAAGATCACTATCAATAAGCAATCAATTTCCTGGCCCTCGTGGGAACTAGGTGGACTTTCAAAGCACCAGGATATGTATATCCCTAGCACAGATACCCTCGATTCATTTGAAGGGCTGAGGAGAACATAGAGAATCCTGTCCAGAGATTTCTGGTGCTTCCTCCCAATAAGGAGCGTGATCTCTGAATACACTTAAGCAACACCACAGGCAGCGAGTCTCTCAGGGCAGAATCTTGGCTAGCCCTAGAAGGGGCCAGTCTAGCCAAATATCTCACCCTTAGGGACACCATTCCGTCCCAAGCAGAGGAGTCTAAACATAATGGACAGGTACTGCAGGCCCCCATCACAGATCTGGACTGGAAGACATGTCTCAGGCTTGCACATGGGCGTGCCCTGATACTAGAAGCCAGCTAATACAGAATAAGATTCTGCATTCATGGTATAGGACTCCTGTAGTACTTGCCAAAGCTAGACTGGTCCAATCTGACCTCTGCTGGAGATGTCAGGAGCTCTCTGGTGATCTAATCCATATATTACAGCACTGTAGGAGGATCCAGCCCTTATGGCAGGCAGCTGGCGAGATGGGGTCCAGTATTCTTCAGAAACCCATTCCTATGTTTCCCCAGCTGCTGATACTAGGAATCCAGTCCTCAGCCCCCACTTAAGCCTCTCAGAGATAAAATTGCTCCTGACCCTAAGCATGCAGGTAAAAGACTCCTCTTGTGGAAATGGTGGACAAAGGTAATCGCATCTGTGGAGGAGGGACTTAGCTCCTTGGTTCCTACCTAAATATATCAACATGTGGAAACCCTTTATAATGTCCTTGAAACCTAGGAGAGAATAGGCTGAAAAGCTCCTCTTCACTTTTGTAAACCCTCTTCTCATGTTTGAATCTGGAGCTGGGGTGGAAGAAACACTTTTGTGGTTCCGGGGCCCCTGTGCCAATAGCAACTGGAATATTATGAGTAATTGCTAGTTTATTCTGACAATCTCTAGCAAGGTTTTCTTTGTGTGTGTTCTCTTGTATTTTGAAGTTCCTGACTGGAGGAAGTGGCCCTGGACCATCTTAGAACTCTATGGTTGTGCCAGCAATGCAGGTATCATCGAAAATAGTTCAGGTAAGCCAATTTATGTGGTATTTACAGGACATGAACACCAGCGGGTATTACTCCCATCGTTACTTCCCGGCTGGACAGGTGTTGTTCATTGATCCAGGAATAATACAGTTCTTTTGTTGCCCACTTGTTTAGGCTCTGCTCCTCAAGCTATTGTAAGCCTGTCCTCTAACTGTATTCATACAGAGGTCTGTAATATTATTGTTATGTATCAGACAGCTTTATTCCATGTAATGCTTGTTAAAGTCAAATCAATAAAAACGTATTAACCGTAAAAAAAAAAAAAGCATACCAGTACATCTGGATAGCTAGTCAACCCTCACCTTCTCTGTATAACCAACTGGGAGACAGTGAAGAACCCCTTCTGTGTGCTGTGGCTAAAAACTTCTGAGTGCCCTGCTTAACTGTGATCTGCTGAGCTGCCAAAGACTGTTATAAAACCACTATGAGAACTGCTGAACTGTACCAGCAAAAGGTACCATGAGGCCCAGGGCAGAGACATCAACAGCCTGAATCCCGGGTCCCATTTGCACTTGTGCATTCTGCGGAATTGCTGAACTGGTCTGTGTATGCATTTTATTAACTGTGTTTCTGCACTGCTATGTAATGTACCACTACAAGGCTGCTATGAGTGACTGAGACTGTTTTATTGTTTTTTCACTGTGTACAGCACCTTAATTCATACTTCCCCATTAATTACTGGTCCAGCTTGTGTTTAAAGTTTCTGGCCATCTGCCCCAATCAATCAATCAGTTGCTGTGGCAAGGCCTCTAGCTGTGGGCTTATGGTCTATTTAAACAATTAAGCCAAGATGCGGCACTGGCTGATTCTGGCAGCTGAGTACAACATCAGACTACAGCAGATGGGTAGCAGTCAACCATATCAGCTAAGGCTAGGGGCATAATACTCTACCCAATTGAGTTCATAAATGTCCACTGGATCATTAGGCTGTTTGTACAGCACGCCGCCATTTCTAATACAGCCACGCTTAGCTGGATCGCCACTTAATTCGACCATGTTCCTGAAACCAAATGCCAAAAGCTATTTAATTAATAGTAAAAATAGAGTTAAAACAAACTATGTCTGCTGCCCATACTACCCCCGCTTAGCCCATAGTAGCAAGTAATGAGTGCACAATTGACACCTCGCTACTCAGCTCTCATGTTGGCAATCATCTTAATTAGCAGGTCTTTAAAAGTGGTGGAGCTATTTGCAGCATTTCAGTGCAGGTGTCTGGGTTAAGTGACTTTGCATTCTGTATGTGTTGCTGTACAGATGGCTGGAATAAAAAGGAGGGCTCACCTTAACCAGGAAAATCAAGATCCTGGAGGAAATAGACACTCTTCTCAAACTGAGCCTCCATGATCTGTCAATTCACTTTGGGATCCCGAAGTCACGCTATGCGATTTGATCAAAGTGAAGACCAGATTACTGCGATTGGCATGCCAACCAGAATCCGGACTGAAAGCAAAAAGAAAGGGCAAAGATGGTGATGTTAAGGAGGCACTCTCTTGGTGAGTTCACTAATGCACTTGGTCATGAAGCAGTCATTAGTGGTCCTCTGCTCCTACAAAAGGCTCAACAACTGCGGTTGCACTGGGTAAGCCAGAGTTCAAACCACCAATGGCTGGCTTACCTGGTGGAAACTTCGCCACAACATTTGCTTTAAGAAGATCCACGGTGAGAAACAGTGCACTGATGACAGTGCTCAGCCTGGATCCATGACGAGCTTCCCAGTCTACTCCGCTGCTACTCACTGGAGGATATTTTCAACACTGATGAGACTGGGCTCTGCTTCAGGTGTGTAGGATATGGAACACTCCCTTTAAGTCTTAAACACCTATGGGCTTAAAAAGCAAAGGAGAGGTTATCAGTTCTACTCACCTGCAACATGACTGGGACAGAGAAAGTGAGCTGCTGGTCATTGGGAAATCATTGAAGCCACGCTGTTTCGAGAGGTATCCCATCTTCCTGTCATTTATAAGGCTAATCGAACTGCCTGGATGACAGAGGATATTTTCAGTGAGTGGGTTCATGCATATTGGTAAACAGTAAGGTATATTTATTTATTTACTTACTTATTTAAAGATTGGTAGCAGAGAAAGGCACACTGAGCCAAGGCTCGCTTCCAGGTGTGACCTGGGAAGATAGGGAACAGGAGTTTACAATAATAAAAGAGACAATTACATAAGAGATTCAAAATACAATATATGGTAGTACAATAATACATAGTGGTGCCTAACAATTTTCCTCAGGAGTTACATCCAAAAACAGTTATAATTTGCTAAGCATAATAAATTAATTTGACATAAACAGTCAAGATAACAGTACAGCAGTGTATGGTGTGAAATAGTAAAGCAGAAAAAAAACGAAAATAGTGTTTGAAATTAAAGAAGTAGAGGAAGTAAGTTTTATGGGGCCTCAGGAACAGCAGCAAAGGTGACTGGAGGTGGTCTAAGCAGATGCTTTAGGGCTGGGAAAGTGGGGCTGAGGCAAATAGAAGAGGGAAGCTTGTTCCAGAGAGATGGGAGGCTAATGGAGGAAGCTTGTTGGCCTGTAGAAGTATGTGCAGGGGATGCAGAAAGCACAGGAAGGACAGGAGCAGAGGCGGTAGGAGGAGAGGTGGCAGGAAAGAGGAGTGAGGGAGGTAGGATGGGAGAGGTTGAACAGAATTTTGAGATGAAAGTGAGGCTGTGAGCTACTCATCTCTGCTGGGGGAGAGGAAGGGAGAGGTCACAGTGGTGAGTGAGTGGAAGGGAACTGGAGGAAAATAACAGAAGGTGTTGAAAGGGACATTCAGCCTTGCAAGGGAGGAGGTGGGTGCTGAGCTGTAGATGATGTCGGCATAATCGAATACTGGTAGGATCCATTTTGATAGAAGTTCACAATGGACTGGGAGGGAGAGTCTGTCCTTCTGTCTGTAGAGCAACCTAGTTTTGGGTGGAGTTTTAAGTGCATGGGATTCAAAAATCTAAGGATGGTTTGAGCCAGACACCTAGGTATTTGTATGTAGGTATCTCTTTTAGGGTGTGCCTGTGAGTGTAGTGAAGACTGGAGCAGGTGACAGTCTGGATAGTTTTGCCTTGAGCCAAAGGTCATGGTGACTATTTTTTGGTGTTCATTTTAAGTTGGTGATCCTGGAACCAGTTTATAACTGCATGGAAATCTTGTTGAAGGGGAATCTGGATGTCAGAATCAGTGGGGCTGGACAGGTATATGATGGTATTATTGGCATACATATGTATGAAGATGGAGCAGATTGAAGGGAATCATTAATAAAGAGAGACAAGAGGACAGTCAAGGACGAGCCCTGGGGAACATCGGATAGGATAGGGAGGGGGAAGAGGAGACATTACTGATTTTATGGCCTGCTGCCTACCGTAGATATAGAATTAAACCAATTACAACTGGGGTGACAGTCCAGCTGCCTGGAGTTTGTTTATGAGGAGGGTGTGAGACAGAGTCAAAAGCTTTTGCGAGATTGATGAAGATTGCAGTGGTAAAGTGACCTCTATCAATAAAGAAAGAATGGAGCCAGTGAAGCATAGTAGGGAGGAAGTGGTGGAGTGAGATGTTCTGAAACCTGATTGGACAGGGAAAGGGTGTTTGTGGATGTGAGAAATCATTGAGTCTGTGTGAACAATGGATTCTTGGATTTTGGCTAAGGAGGGAGTAGGGGATGGGCGGTGCCTACCTAGGAGGTGTCACCACCATTGTGGAGGGAATCACTTTGGTGTATTTCCAGGCCAATGGGACTGATTATGAGGAAAAAGGTTGAAGAGGTGTGTAAGGGATTATAATGGAGGGCAGATATTTGGAGGAGTCTCGGTGAAGACCATCAGGGTTGGACTTGGCTAGGTTTAGGGATATAATAGCCCAATAGACTTCTTGTTGGGAAACAGGGAAGAAGTGGAAGCTATCAGAGTGAGATGGAGGGAGGGAGGGCTTGTGGTTTGGGTAGTTTGAGGGTTATCAGGAATGCTCATATAGTGAAATATTTGGAGATCAGCGACTGTTGATAGGTCAGAGTACAGGTCTCATGACTCTTGAAGAGTAGGTGAAGGGAGTTCAGAGGAGGGTGTAGGAGAGTGCATAGATAGTTCCAGAATGAGGAGGTGGAGCGAGATGATGATTGCAGCCGTAATTTGAAAAAGTTAGCTTTGGCTAAGCAGGCAGCTGTAGTACAACTATTTTGAAGAGTCCTGTAGTGTTGGAGATTGGTAGGAGACTGGGAGGCTTTGAAGTGAGCCCAGGCATGGTCACGAGATTTGCATAGTGTAAGATCTGAGGTGATCCAAGAATGGTGAGACATTTAATTCTAATTGTTTTCGGGGTCATGGATATTCCAAGTATTAAGGAAGGTGTTGGTGAAATGAGAAAGGCAGAGTCGATGTTCATGGTGGAGAAAACTGGGGTCCAATCTGCGCGCGCTCATAGAGTAGACAATTTATATTTAAAGCTCTAAGAGGGTGGTGCCAAATATATTTGGGTGTATGTTGTGTAGGCAGATTTTCCTAATGCAGAAAGTGAGACAGTGGTCACTAAAGACATCTGAGAAGGTACCAGTGGTGATTATTCGATGGGGTTAGATGAGAGAATCCAATCCAACAGTGATTGGTTCTGGGAGCGGAGTTTAGTTGAGTGGGTGCCATGATCAGCTGGGTCAGGTTCAAAGATTCTATACTTGAAATGGAACTAGTAGTGGAGGGAAAGCCAGTCCATATTAAAGTCACCTAGCAGAATAATTTCACCTGGGGTAGCATGAGAAGTAATGAGGTATTACAGGAGATGAGGGAGGAAGGAAAGAGCCTAGAAGAGGCATACAGGACCTCTATGAATAGGGGAATTGAGGAAGGAGGGAGATTTTGGCCAGAAGGAATCTGTGGGATGATGGGATGGATTTGCAGTGGGTAGTGGTGCAAGACAGGATTTATGGGTGTAGAGGTGACACCTCCTTGTTTTCCATGATCCTGGCAGGGAGGGTATATTCAGGAAGTGCCAGCTGTCTGTCTGGGATATTTGAGGATAGCCATGTTATATGATTATACAATGGCAAACACTGGGTTTTACTTTATACTAGTAAGGTGGGTCTTGTCTGGGAATACTATAGACATTGCAGGTACTTAAGTAATAATATGTGTTTATTTGGGACTGTTTGGGAGGGATTTAATGTTTGTGGATAGACATTAGCACATTTAAATGACAAAGAAAGTTATAGGAGTATTAAACTGGGAATATTGTAATGGGTTTGTTTCACCCAACACCTTAAATGTTATCATTTAATTTACAGGAAGGGAGGTGTTGTACCTAATGTTGCAGAATATAGAATTTAAACAACTGTTTGAAGGTCAGGGAAAATTCAGAAGGAAGAACAAAAACTAAGAACACGGCTATTGATTAATTTACTCCTATTGATATCTGAAATGTGCACAACAACCCTGGCCCAGGAGATACACTAACTGTTCATAATAAAAAGAAAACTGGTTTACATTTGGTACATTTAAATATATGTAGTTTAGTATCAAAATTCACAGAATTCTGTGCATGGGTCGATGAGCTGATCCCAGATGTTATTTTGACAGAAACACAGTTAAAACAAAATCTGATGATATCATTGTGACCTTGGAACATTACTCAATCATTTGATTGGATAGGAAGGAAGGAGGGTAGAGGTTGTACGATCTATGTTAAAGATTGTTTAGTTGTAGAGAAGTTAACATCACAGCTTGTAACCCAGAATGTGAATTTATGGCCATCATTATGTTGGCTTGCACACATGTGCAAACAACATATTATGGTAGTAGCAGTTTCAGAGGTGCGTCAATGTTGTGGCAAATGTAGGCGATGCTTTCATCGGTGTGTTCCTCAGCCACCAACCAGTGAGCATGCTGCCAATGACAGCAGTTTCAGAGACTGCCACCAACTTGAAAAGAATCTGCCACTGCAATCAGAGACAGGCTGTCATTGCAGCGGCAGATGACACGCCTCCATTACGTGCCTTTCCTGGTGAAACATTTCCAATACATATGACAGCTCCTGCTGTCCACCACACAACTCCACAAAGCCAACATCGGGTGCCTAACTCCCCATGTCGGCATGCTCCCCCATTTTGTGGCATACCTAACATGGCAGCTCCTGCTGCCCACCACACAGCCCCCAAAAAGCCGATATCAGGGTGTCCAATTGCCGTGTCAGCATCCCCTCAGTGTGTCTTTCCTGGTTAAACACTCTCCTTTCCAACACTGGGATGCCCACTCTGGGTCAGATACCCCCAAACCTGTCCATATGGCTTGCCACATGCGGGTGCCCAATCCCATGTCAGCATGCCCCCCAATTTTGGTACACTGGAGCCCACTCCAGTGTGCCTATTTTTTGTGCTGTTTAAGAAAAGAAAACCTTCCCTTGCAGTCTTTTTTCCTTGTGAAGAAGAAAACAGTCCACGATGTCTCCTTGTCCCCTCCCACATCTCCACCCTCCCTCTGCACACCCACTCCCGCACCCCTCACCCATACTTACCCTCCGAGGTCAGAAGCTGTGACCTTCTCTGAACTGGAACATTTCTGCACTCTTCAAAGTCGAACTGCAAACTGAAGAAATGACGGTAAGCTTTATAATGGGAGGGGTTCAACTTAAGTTGATATTTCAGCCATTTTTAGAATTATGGCCCCAAATTTTCAACATGGGGTTCTTGGGA
Organism: Neoceratodus forsteri; assembly: GCA_016271365.2. NCBI lineage: Eukaryota > Metazoa > Chordata > Ceratodontiformes > Ceratodontidae > Neoceratodus > Neoceratodus forsteri. The sequence continues at coordinate 691,281,174 of CM057449.1, forward strand.
CCCCACCTCAAGAACATGTAACTGTCATTTCATTTCTCGTCCTGAAAGGTGATTTCACTGTCACTGCATAGAATCACCTGTTGGGACCGATTAACAAAATGACAGTGCCACTGTTGATGAGGGAGATCCCAAAAAGCTCATGTTGCAAATTTGGTGAAAAATCTAAAATGACTGCATTACCAGCATGCATTGTGCAGTTGTTATGCAGGCTTGTAACTTTGCCAATTTTTAATATTTTCACTCCAGATTTTCAACATTGCCATTTTTCGCACTCCTTATGAATAGTATAGCTGTCATTTTCACATCCTGCCCAAAAATGTTTTTGCAACTGTGGCTCACAATGGGCATGGTCGCTGTGAAATCAACTTTCAGGACAGATTAACAAAATCACAATGTCAATCTTCATGAAGAAAGGTCCAAAATGCCCATGTTGAAAATTTGGTGACAAAATTCCCAAAAATGACTGCATTATAACGTTCATTGCACAGTATCTACACACAGTCGTAAAGAGCGCAAATTTTCATATTTCTCTCCAGATTTTCAACATTGCCATTTTTCACCTCCTCATGAACAGTATAGCTGTCATTTTCACATCCTGCCTGAAATGTGTTTCCACACCTTAGCTTCTGAATGGCACAGTTGTTGTGCGAAATCACCTTTCAGGATTGAGTAGCGAAATTGTAGTACCACTGTTTATGAGGGTGGGGTCCCAAAAGCCAATGTTGAAAATTTGGAGTGAAAAATACCAACAAACTTCAGGGCATTAAGGTTTCCAACCATACACCCATCCTGTAGACAGGCATGGGGGTCGGAACTTGTGTTCATCGGCCATAATGTTGGCAGCATTCTACCCCACCCTACAGCCACTAACAGACATTGAGGAGTGCCTTGGGTCCTGTCACCCTAACATTCACCCCATTCTCCTATATTGCACCCATCTCAGCTTATTTCCTTATGGAATGGGGTGAGCATAAGGCCTGAAGACCCCAAAGGCACCTAGACACCTGTAGGTGTCTACAGGGTGGGAGTAGGTGGAATGAGCGTAAACATTATGGGCAACGACCAAACCACACTCCCAATGCCTTTCAGTCTCTGGGTGGGGGTGTTAGTTCAATACTTTACTGTCATTCTATTATGCATCTCTCTAACTCCCCACCTACCAATGCCAATGCCAGCAAGCCAACATTTGGCATTGACAAACTTCTTGTTTTAGTTTTCGAGCAAGCAGAAAAGTTAATTGCAGGGGTTGTATATACTCCATCAAAGTGTAATGAGGTTAGATTAATTATTTTAGTGAGCACATACCACAGTTAAATAATAATCATGAAAAGTTATTTTGGGGATTTTAATAACAACTGGTTAAAAATGCTAATAATAGAATCAGGGATAAAACAGCAGCATTCAAGTCTGGTGCAAATAGTGAATGAGACCTAGGACAAATTATAAAACAAACTCAAGTACTTTGTTGGATTGTGTGTTGACGTCAAATTGTAATCATTTGAAAGTGTTTGAAGTTTCAGTGTTTGGAATTTTCTTGGTGTTGACTATGTCCAGTTTTGGACTATCCATCTTTACCATCTAATGGCATAATGAAGAGAATGATCATGCAATGCATCTGATAGCACTTCACAGAAACATAGACATAGAAGCTATTGGCGGATAAGGGCCTCCTGGCCCACCTAGTCTGCCCTGTTTTCCCTACCTATAATGACACTGAGACCCTACTCGGTCTCCAGCCCCTCCCCACTGCTGGGACCCTCTATGTCTATCCCATGTTCTCTAAATCCTTTAACCATTTCTGCCCCAGTGGAGGTGGGCAGACTAGGTGGGCCAGGAGGCCCTTATCTGCTGACAGCTTCTATGTTATGTTTCTATGAAGTGCACCCAGATGCACTGCATGATCACTCCCTTCATTATGCCACTAGATGGTAATGATAGAAACATTCAAGTACCTTAACAGCATAAACAAGATGCGGAGACATCTTCCAATATAGGTGGAGTACAAGAATGATGGGGCATGATATGAAATTGGAAAGTGGCAAGTTAAGGGAAATGTGAGGACGTTTTCTTCACGGAGAGAGGGTGGTGGACACATGGAATAGTCTGCCACAGGAGGTGGTAGGAGCTAGCACAGTGGAGGGTTTAAACATGCCTAGGACAGGCATAAGGGAACCTTAGAGGTGGGAAGGAGGGGCAAAAGCAATTGACCATGTAAGGTCAGAGGCTGCAAACAAGCGTGGGGCTTGCAGGCAGACTGGATGGGCCTGGTGGTCCTTATCTGCCAACAGTTTCTATATGTTTCACTGTACTAAAAGCAATGCTTATTGGTCTTTTTATAGACCAAATAACAAAAAGCATTACTTAATTTCCATTGGGATTTTTTGTGTTTTTTATCTGTAAGTGTCTTTCTGCTCCATGTACTCTGACTTTGACAAAGTCATCAAACCTGTGTGCTTATCTCCTCTCTCTCTCAGTCTACTTTACCTTCATGAGTCTTCCTTCAATCAATCAATCAATCAATCAATCAATCAATCAATGTTTATTTGTAAAATAGCACTATTCCAAAACCATAGCTGTAGTACATAGCCACAAAATTTGTAAAAACAACACATATAAAACAGCTGCAGCAGGTCAAAGAAGATAGGGTTACCACCTGTACCTATTTTCACAGGACAGTCCTGATTTGGGCAGCTGTGTCCTGCAAAAACACATGAAAAATACTACATGTCCTGATATTATAGCAGAAAAAAATATTTGCTGAATTTCCTCTAAATGTTTCCAAACAATATAATACCTTAACTAAAATACCTTAACATGATACTAGACACTAGAAACAGCTAAAAACTACAACACTTAGTCTTAATTCTGATTATTTAGAAAAACAAGCATGCTGCATTGGTCGAGATTACATATTGTCCTGCAAAATCATGTTTCAGTAAGAAATGTCCCACTTTGGACTTTTTAAAGGTGGTAACCCTAAAAGAAAATCAGGAACACCAAGGTAAATAAATGAGTTTTAGCATGATTTAAAGCTCACCACCATCAGGCACTGTCGAATCCGACGGGTAGAGAATTCCACAGGGATGGGGCCATGAATTCAAATGCATGGGCCCCAGATAACTTTAGGTGAACCCTGGGAATCTCTAGCAATCCTCGTCAGTGGAGCGAAGCAGCCAGGAGGGGCAATAGGGATGAAGAAGATCTTGCAGAAACTCTCGGTCCCTGTCCATGTAGGGCCTTACAGAAACACAGAAACATAGAATCTGAGGCAGGTAAGGGACTGCTTGGCCCACCTAGTCTGCCCATTTCCCTACCTAACGGATAAGCTGCAGATCCTAGTTAACCAACAGCCTACTTCCTCCTACCCCCACTAGAATTGCCTTATGTCTGTCCCATGCATTCTTGAATTCCCCACTGTTTTTGACTCTACAACCTCCTCAGGAAGGCTGTTCCATGCATCTACAATCCTCTTCTTGAAGAAATACTTCCTCCACATTACCTCTGAGCCATCCCCTCTATCTTCAAATTGTGCCCCTTGTTCTTGCACATCTCTTTTCTGAAGATGCTACCCTCTTGGACTTTTGTTGATTCCCTTGAGCTATTTGAAAATTTCTATCATGTCCTACCTTTCCCTCCTTTCCTCGAGGCTATACTTCTTAAGCTCCTTTACTCTTTCTTCATATGTCTTCTGGTGCAGACCCTGCACCATTTTGTTCTCCCTCCTCTAGACAGCCTCCATCCTGTCTATGTTTTTGCAAAATGGGGTCTCAGAACTGTACACAGTACTCCAGATGTGGTCTTACCAACTGTCTGTACAGAGGGCCAACAACTTCCTGTTTTCTACTGGTGATGCCTCTCCCTATGCAGCCCAGTATTCCCCCAGCCCTCCTTACAGCCTTCTCACATTGCTTGCCCACCTTTAGGTCATCTGATGTGACTACCCCCAGGTCCCTTTCTATTTTGTTGTTGTCAGTATCTCACCCCATTGTGTACTCTTCCCTGGGATTTTGTTTCCCAGGTGCATTACTTGCAGTTCTTTGTGTTGAATCTAAGCTGCCATACATTTGACCATTCCTCCAACCTTGCCAAGCCTCTTTTCATCCTTTCCACCCCACCTTGCATATCAATCCTGCTGCAGATCTTTGTGTCATCTGCAAAGAGACATACTTTTCCTTCCAGTCCCTCTGCAATGTCACTTATAAAGACATCAAAAGGACTGGAACTAGTACTGAACCCTCAGGTACCCCATTAGTAACCCCTTTCTTCACTGTGGACTCCATTTACTATTACCCCTGAATTCTGTTCTCCAGCCAGTGTTTTACCCAGACTACCACCCTGGGACCCACTCCCAGGCTGGCTAATTGTTTATTAATCTTTGCATGGGACTGTGTCAAATGCCTTGCTAAAGTCTGGGTAGGCCATGTCCACAGCCCCTCCCTGGTCTACTACTGTGGTCACCCAGTCAAAGAAATCAATTAGATTTGTCTGACATGACCTTCCTGCTGTGAATCCATGCTGCCCTGGGTCCTGTGCCCCACTGGCCTCTAGGTACTCAACAATTCTTTCCTGAAGAAGTGATTCCATCATTTTCCTACCACTGAGGTCAAACTGACAGGTCTGTAGTTTCCTGCCTCTGTCTTGCTCCCACTGTTGTGAAGGGAATCACATCCGCCTCCTCCAGTCCTCAGGTACCACCATCCTCCCATGATTTATTTAAAAGGGTAGTCAGTGGTGTTACTAGTTCTTCTCTTAGTTCTTTTAGAATTCTGGGGTGAATCCCATCAAGCCCCATTGCTTTATCCACCTTCAGTTTTAAGAGTTCTTTCAGAACCCTTTCTTCTGTGAAAGGAACTAATATCAACCCCTATCTAGAGTGTTTCTATTGACTGGATTAGGTATCTCCCTCTGCTCTTCCATTGTGAATACTGAGTAGAAGTATTCATTCAATATCCTGCTTTTTCACTGATGCTCTCTGCCCAAACATCTTCCTCTTTATTCAGCCTCAGTATCCTGCCTTAGTCTTTCTTTGCACCTAATGTACCTATAAAGGCTTTATCCCTTCTTAACTGAGTTGGCTATCTTTTCCTCAGTTTGGGCCTTTGCTATTCTGACTGCCTTCACCGCCTCCTTCTGCTTTAACTGGCACAGTTCTCTGTCCTGCTCCTTCTGTATTTCCTTATACTTCATGAATGCTAACTTTTTCTCCCTAACCTTCCCCACCTCTTCTTTTGAGAACCATAGTGTTTTTTTTTCATTTTGATTTATTTATTTGCTTCACACAGAGGCTTGTTTCTTCTGTGATGGCGGTTTGATGTTTCCCATTGTTGCTCCACCTCACCTTCTTGCCTGTTTGCTAGTGCTTTTCTGAGGCACTCCCCATTTTGACAAAATCAGCCCTCCTGAAGTCCAGTACCTTCACTTTTGTATGGCTTGACTCTACAGCTAAGTTTATCATGAACCACACTGTTTGGTGGTCGCTTGTTCCCAGATGGCTACCCACTTCAAGGTCAGAGATCCTCTCTGTCCCCATTTGAGAGTACCAGGTCTAAGACTGCTCCCTCCCAGTGGGTTCCAAAACTAGCTGTCTGAGGCATGCCTCCTGTAAGGAGCATTGAGAATGGCCCTGCTCTTGGATGTGGCTGCAGCAAAGGTTCTCCAGTTAACATCTGGCATATTCAGGTCCCCCATCAGCAATATCTCCCCTTTCTCTGCCATCCTAAGGATGCCTTCTATCATTTCCTTGTCCATTTCTCCTCCTGAGAAGGGGTCTGTATACAACCCTGTGCAGATTGTGGTGCCATTTCCAGTCTCCAGAGTGACCCACAGTGCCTCCTGTCCTCCCTGTTTACCCTTTAGTTCTATTGCTTTGATTCCTTTCCTTACATAGACAGCTATTCCTCCTCCTTCTTCCCTCCCTGTCCCTCCTGTAGATTGTGTACTGTGGTATGTTGACATCCCAGTCATGGTTGTCTGTGTACCATGTTTATGTGACTGCCATGATATCTAGGCATCCTTCTTCCATCAAGGCCACCATTTTGGGGAGCTTTTTACCTAGACTTTTACATAGACTATGGGCATTGGTACTTATTACCCACCATTTTTATGGCTTTATTTCTTTTGTCCCATCCCCATCCTTCCTGCCTTTGTCTTTTCTCCATTTACCCCTGCCCTTCGCCCTATCAACTGCTCTATCTTGGTGTTTAACTCACTAACTACCCTGATTTTTTTGGTGGGGCTAGGATTTCCCTTCTCTTCTTAATGCCCCGGCTAGTTTAAATGCTTGCCAATGAAGCATTTAAACCTATCACCTAGGATCCTGGTCCCTCCTGGATAGATGCAGACCATTGCACCAGTATAGGCCTGCATCCTCCAGGTGGAGCCCCAGTCCCCAATGAAGCCAAATCCTGAGCTCTGCACCAGATTTTCAACTAGTCACTGAATCACATGGTGTGGAGTACCTAGCTTCATCCATGCAATAGACAGGTAGCAGTTCTGAGAAAGTTACCATGTGTGCTACTTGTCTAAGGCCCTCCTCAACTCCACAAACTCCTGTTGCACTGCCCTGATCCCATTCTCAGTCAGATCATTTGTCCCTAGGTGGATAATGACATCCAGCTCTCCCCCTTGCAGCTGCTTCCACGATCCTGAGGATTCATTTCCTGTCCCTCCAAGCCATGGCGCTTGGCAGGCATCTTACCTCCCTTTCCCTCCCTCCCCAGTTCTACCCCCAACAATTGGGTCCCCCACCAGGGTTGTTTCCTTCCCTGTTGGGTCCTGTGCCACCCTCCTGTGAGTCTCCATTGTGGAGGTTCCCAGCATCATCCTTGGTCTCCACTGTGGTGCCACCATAAAGGAACCATGCTCCGCCAGAGTGGTGAATGAATTGTGGAGAGTCACAACTGGAGAATGCACCTCTGTTCCACCATCCTCACCCTCCCTGAGCCCACCGTGGTCCAACCTCTCCTCTTTCTTGGCAACCTCTGAGGTAGTGGCAGTGGCCTGGGTGGTCCCTGGGTGGGGAGCAGGTTTTCGAACCTTGCCAGGGCAGCATGGAGACGACACCTCTCTCAGACCAGAGAGGTGCCTGCAAATAGGACAGTACTGCAGCCTCCAGAATGTCTCCCGGAGACTGCTGCTCCACAGCCAGTGCATTGCACCATTCCCCACATGTTTGTGTCCCTTCCTGTTACAGATGCTTTTCTTTTTAATTTTTTGTTCTTGTTTTAGTGTGTGCAAGCTTGTGAGTGTCTCTACCCTCTATTCAGTGTGCTGTGCCTTTAAGGATATGAGCAGGTGTATGTTGTTAGCAGTTTTGGGGAAGTGATGTCAGAACCCCTGTTATAAAGGAAGTTATGTGCTTGGGGTGGGTGGGAGTAAACCTGTGCCCTCCAGAAACAATCAAATCTGACTCTAACCCTCCACCCGGGAGTGCCTTCCTTCCTTTCAGGCACCTATTTCACAGAGGTTAAGTAACAGATCTAGCCACAAATGACTGAAAATATCTCCCAGCTACATACCTCTCAACCTCCTGCCTCATAAATCAGGGACAAGGCTTAAAAATTAGGGACAAAGGCCCAAAATCAGGGACACATTTTTAAAATTGGTGATATCCACTCAGGAAGCTGGCAGAATAAGGGACTCATTGTATAATACATTTTCTGAAGCATAAGAAGTCAGCAGCTTTATTGTTTGACATAATTTATTCTTACAATCATCACTGTTTAGTCAGGGAAACGCAGATTTTAGGAGGGACGAGAAAATTTTGAGGTGAAATCAGGGACATCCCTGAAAATCAGGGACACTTGAGAGGTATGCCCAGCTACAGGTCCTCCCTGGCAAATAAAAGTTGGACTAAGAAAAGTCAACCCAAAAACAGAGAATCAATACTAGTTACTTACACAGGTCCAAAAGTAATAATTCAATTCAGTGTAGTCTATTAAATAACCTCCTTGATTTAAGGAGCTTGGCTGCTCTCTTTCTCTCTCTCTCTTTCTCTCCCTCTCAGCATATAGAGACCACAAACAACTCCTGTTTTAAATCCACAGGTCAGTAAACCAACCTTAAAGGTGATCTGCCACTGAATAGGCAGCCAGTGCAGATCGCGCAGCACTGGTGTGACATGACAGCTACGAGGTAGTCCAGCCTAGCTGCTGCATTCTGCACTAGCTGCAAGCAGTGTATCAACCCCTGGTAGCCCTAGGTACAGGCATTACAGTAATCAAGGCATGAGGTTACAAGGCATGAACCAAAACTGGTAGGGCATGGCGGAACTAGGAGCTTGATCCGGGCTACATTTCTTAGATGGTAAAGGCAGTCTTGACAACGGACAACACCTGTTGTTTAAGTATCAGTCCATCCTCAAGAATCACACACAGATCTCGACCCATTCAGAGGTCGTCAGCTGGTGACCACCGATCCAAAGCCCAGAGGCTTGCCCCGATGGCCCCTCTACCCGACGGCCTGGGTCCACCAAAAACCTCAGTCTTGTCCGGATTCAGCCTCAACCAACTGGCACTCATCCAATCCTCAAGCTCAGAAAGGCAGTCATTAAAACTCGAGACTGCTCCCGATCAGGACAAAGGACAGGTAGAGCTGAGTATCATCTGCATAGCAGTGAAAACTCAGCCCATACCACCTTACAATGTCTCCCAATGGCAGGATATACACTGCGAACAACATGAGGGACAGTACAGAGCCCTGTGGAACCCTACATGGCAGGGAGACCTTGTCAGAGGCATAAACCCCACAGACAACTCTCTGAAACCTGCCAGTGAGGAAAGAACGGAACCATCTGAGGACTGTACAGATGGTCCACAGGTTGACCGAGGCACCTGACCAACACCCCATTGTCCACAGTGTCAAATGCCACCAAGAGATCAAGAAGAACCAAGATGGAATGGCTCCTCCGATCTCTTGCTGTCAGGAGATCATTGAGAACCCGAACAAGAGCTGCCTCAGTACTATGCCGTTCTGGAAACTGGACTGAGAGGATCATAGATGTCGTGGATGGTCAAATGATCCTTCAGTTGCAGCGTGACCACCTTCTCAATAACCTTACCCACAAAGTGAAGGTTAGAGATGGGTCTGTAGTTAGCAAGACAGTCTAGGTCAAGAGATGGTTTCTTAAGAAGGTACAACTACTGCCTCCTTCAGGGTGCCTGGAAACACCGCAGAGTCTAACAAACACCAGACTATCTCAGCAAGGACCGGGCTGATGGTCTCAACACACCCCACAAGGAGGCAAATTGGGCCAGGGTCCAAACCACAGTAGGTCGGCCACAAAGACTGGATAATCTTCACGACATCTCCGATCACGGCCGGCTGAAGTCAGACCAGACAGACCAAGAGCAGCCACCTCCCACGATCACCATCTGCCCCATTGGGCATCCCGTGAATCTCTGACCTGATGTCGGCAACCTTATTGGCAAAAAGTGCACAAACTTGTCACACTTTCCTTGCACAATGCTCTCCAAGACTGCAGACAGACTGGATTGCACAGTCTGTCTACAGTTTGGAAGAGCTGAGCCAGTTGATTTTGTGCCACAGCAATCTCCCTGGACTGGAACTCTGCCTTCTTATGGGAAATAGCAGACTGATAGTCCTTATAATGGGCTAACAATCTAAGTCTGTCATCATCCAGGCCTGATTTTCACCAGTGATGCTCCAGCCTTGTCCCACTTTCCTCAGCTCCCCAAGGTCCCATCAAACCAAAGGGACTGAGGGTGCTGGGTAAGGGATGAATGCAGACAGGAGTGAGACAATCCAGAGCCCCAGTCACAGCATCATTATAACCCTGGACTAGGGCATCTGGGTCATCACTATTCCTCAGCAGCCCTGATAGGTCCAGCACCACCAACAGGCCATAAGGGATAAACCCCTTAAAGGGCGGTACCGGACCATCTCTGTAGGGGTAGGCCTATACAGGGGCCTGGAAATTGAACCTTATGGTGTGATGGTCCAACCAACTGACTGGCTCCACCACCAAATCAGAGGTCTCCAAACCAAGAAGAAAGACTAAGTTCAAGGAATGACCATGACTATGGGTCACAGAGGTAATCACCTGTGAGATGCCCAGCAAATTCATCAACTGGAGGAAGTCTTGACCAAGCGGTGAGAGTTCATCATCGACCCAGGCATTGAAGTTCCCCAGCACCATCCATCTGGGGACTCCAACACCATGTCGATGATGAAGTCTCAACTTCCTGCAGGAATTGCTTCTTACCCTGGTAAGAAGCAATTATCTCTCTCTTGGCCTCCATGTGCTCGCATAACAGGCACAACTGTTCACAGTTTGTAAGGTGCTTTGGGATACAGTGTGCATTAATGAACAGCTGACAAGATTGGGGCAGGCAAGTCACATCAGGGTGCTACCTGCCTCAGTCTAAACAGGCAGTGTTAATAAAATTAAAAATAATTGAAAACCTTTGTAGCAGCTGCTTGCTTTCTAAAGTCCCGTGCTGCTCCAGATTCTCAAGGTGTTGATAATGCAAAGTGAGGAATCGGGATAAATTATGTTCAGGTATAGAAAATGGGAAGGAGGCTGGTTATAGTAACTTTCTCAGCTTGGCAGACCACCTTTCATTTTTGGGTGTAGCATTTTACTATGATGCTCCCAAAAGTGAAGGGTGACTTGTTAATACAGTGGAGTTACATAAACAGCCTCCCATCGATTTGGCTATATATTATAATGAATATGCGCTAGCACTACTTTTCAGTTAGTATCATTAATATGCTGTTTGGGGAGCAAATCAACAGCTCTAGACTCCAAAGTGGTGCTGGACTGACCAAGTGGTCCCCACAGAGGTTTTTATCTAATTACTCTGAAAATTATTTCCCTGAAGCATGGTGGGGTTTGCCTGCCTGGGGTTCAGAAAGACACAGGAGGCTGGCCCAGTAGCATGGTATAAGGGGAATTATTTAACCAGAAAAGGACACTTAGCCAAAGTTTGTTTCCAGGTGTGACCTGGAGCACAAGGAAGTTAAGTGACATGCTCAGAGTCACACAGTATGCAAGTGGGCTGCGGATTCAAACCCAGGTCTCTGGGTTTTCAGCTCAGAGCCCAAACTTGTGCTATACTGCCTCCTAGCACTACTGCTCACTACATTGGTGACCTGTGTTAGAATGAGCATATTATTATATTCATTATATCAATAGCCTCAATGATCATGTTATTTTCATACACAGTACTTCCTTTCTTTGTACCATAGGCACATCACAGCACTAAAAGGGTTAACAGGAATTAGTTAGAAAAGAGAAAATACACTTAAATCGTCTGACCTTGGCAAGCTGAAGGTTGTTGTGAGACTCAGATCCTTAGCAAACACATCTTATCTGTTTCTCAATATTACTTTTGCCACGTTGTAACTTTTGCTGACAAACTGTCTAGTGGGAGCTTAGCACAACCTTGAGATAAGGCCTAGGTTCTAATTTGGTGCAAAACATGTTTTTCTGTTCTTCTTTTTTACCAATTATTTTACCAGGTGAGACACACTAAGCTGAAAGCTTGTTTGCAGGTGCAACCTGGGAGCACAAGGAAGTTAAGTGACTTGCTCAGGGTCACACAGTATGCAGAAGTGGGGCTGTGGGATTCAAACCCTGGCAAATATGCCAGATGTTAACTGGAGTGCAGTTGCAGCTGCCACTTCAAGAGTGGAGTTATTCTAGATGCCCTACAGGGGCATGCCTTAGACAACTAGTATTGGAGCCCACTCAGAAGAAGCAATATTAGACTTGATTCTCTCAAATGGAGATGGAGAGAGGATCACAGATGTAGAAGTGGGTAGCCATCTGAAACTAGTGACCATCGAACAGTATGGTTCACAATAAACACAGCAATAGAGTCAAGCCATACAAAGACAAAAAGTACTGGACTTTAGGAGGGCTGACTTTGCCAAAATGGGTGAGTGCCTAAGGAATGCACTAGCAAATGGGCAGGAAGGAGAGGTGGAAGAACAATGGGAATAATAAAAACTGCCATCACAGAGGTAACGAGCCTTTGTGTGAAGCAAATAAACAAAACAAAATGATGTAAGAAACCACTATGGTTCTCAAAGGAAGTGGCAGTGAAGGTTCAAGAGAAAAAGAAAGCATTCAGGAAGTACAAGGAATCGCAGAAGGAGCAGGACAGAGAACTGTATCAGTTAAAGCAAAAGGAGGCTGGAGGCAGTCAGAACAGCAAAAGGCGAACTGAGGAAAGATAGCCAACTCAGTTAAGAAGGGGATAAAACCTTTATAGGTACATCAGGGAGCAAGGAAGACTCAATGAGGATAGTGAGGCTTAATAAAGGGAGGGGGGTGGGCAGAGGAGACTATGAAAAGGCAGAGATACTAAACAAATATTTTGCTCAGTATTTACAAATGAAGAGGAGGTACATAAAACAAACAGTAGAAACACTCTGGATACAGAAGTTGATACCAGCCCATTTACAGAAGAAAGGGTTCTGAAAGAACTCTAAAACTGAAGGTGGACAAAGCAATGGGCCTGATGGGATTCATCCCAGAATTCTAAAAGAACTAAGGGTAGAATTAGTGACACCACTGACTACCCTTTAACAAATCATGGGAGGATGGGGTGGTACCCGAGGACTGGAGGAGGGCAGATGTGATTCCCCTTCACAAAAGTGGGAGCAAGGCAGAAGCAGGAAACTACAGACCTGTTAGTTTAACCTCAGTGATAGGGAAAATGACGGAATCACTTCTGAAGGAAAGAATTGTTGAGTATCTAGAGGCCAGAGGGCACAGGACCCTAGGCATGGATTCACAGTGGAAGGTCATGCCAGACTAATCTGATAGATTTCTTTGACTGGGTGACCAAAGTAGTAGATCAGGAGGGCTGTGGACATGGCCTACCTAGACTTTAGCAAGGCATTTGACACAGTCCCACACAAAAGATTAATATACAAGTTAGACAGCCTGGGAGTGGGTCACAAGATGACAGCCTGGGTAAAGAATTGGCTGGAGAATAGGACACAGAGAGTAATAGTAAATGGAGTCCACCCAGAAGAAAGGAGGGTTACTAGTGGTGCACGCAGGGTTCAGTATTAGGATCGGTCCCTTCAATGTCTTTATAAGCGACATTGCAGAAGGACTGGAAGGAAAAATATGTCTCTTGCAGATGACACAAGATCTGCAACAGAGTTGATGCACAGGGTGGGGTGGAAAGGATGAGAAGGGACTTGGCAAGATTAGAGGAATGGTCAAATGTATGGCAGCTTAGATTCAATGCTAAGAAGTGCAAGGTAATGCACCTGGGAAACAAAAACTCAGGGAAGAGTACACAATAGGGGTGAGATACTAACAACAACAAAATGCAAAGGGACCTGGGGGTAGTCATATCAGATGACCTAAAGGTGGGCAAGCAATGTGAGAAGGCAGCAAGGAGGGCTGGGGGATACTGGGATGCATAGGAGAGGCATCACCAGTAGAAAACAGGAAGTTATTATCCCCTGTACAGACAGCTGGTGAGACCACATCTGAGTACTGTGTGCAGTTCTGGAGACCCAATCTCTGCAAAGACATAGACAGGATGGAAGCTGTCCAGAGGAGGGCACCAAAATGGTGCAGGGTCTGCACCGAAGACATATGAAGAGAGACTAGAAGAGCTTAATATGTATAGCCCCGAGAAAGGGAGGGAGAGGGGGACATGATAGAAATGTTCAAGTACCTCAAGGGAATCAACAAAGTCCAAGAGGGTAGCATCTTTCAAAAAAGAGGTGTGCAAGAACAAGAGGGCACAATTTGAAGATAGAGGAGGGGGGCTCAGAGGTAATTTGATGAAGTATTTTTTCACAGAGAGGGTTGTGGATGGCTGGAACGGCCTTCCGGAGGAGGTTGTGGAGTCAAAACTCAGTGGTGGAATTCAAGCATGCATGGGACAGTCATAAGGCAATTCTAGGGGTGGGGTAGGAAGAAGTAGGCTGCTGGTTAACTAGGATCTGCAGCTTATCCAGTAGGTAGGGAAATGGGCAGACTGGGTGGGCCAAGCGGTCCTTATCTGCGGTCAAATTCTATGTTTCTATGTTTCTATGTTAACCCAGGTCTCCAGATTTGCAGCTCAGAGCCTTAAACCACTGCGCCATACTGTTCAACTGGGAGATGGGGCAGGGAGTATCCTCTGCTCACGTACTATTGGTATGAGGTCATATTACCTTAGTCGAAAACACGTTTCTCACTTAAAGAATGTCATAAGTCAACAGGAGTTGGGCAAGAGTTTGTACCCAAAAGTGTATATAAGCAGAGGGTTTTATCAGTCTGTGTTACACAGAGCCAACATGATGGTGTCACAAGCTTCCTGTTGTGCAAACCTTTTATAAGTATAACTTTTTAGTATAACTGACAAAAGTTAGCTTAGGTAACAGGGCAAATTATAATACAAATATAAAATGTGTTTTATGCTCTTTTCTGTACATGACTTGCACTGTAGTGGTCTACGAAAAGGAAATGCTATAGTGAATATCTACGCTTCTGTCTAGTCTTTACCTCAAGAATAAATTACATTCTCTTATACTTATGTAAGTTGTATTATTATTATTGGGAAATCTAAAACTATAGGTTACAAATCTAACAACCTGGGTTAGAGAACAGACTCAGGATGCTCAGGTGCTGACCAGTGGAAGAAGGATGGAGCATGCCATGGATGGCTCTCAAGAAAAGGAGGACAGCATGTCTTACTGCATCACTTCCACCTAGCGGGAGGCTAGGTGGTACGGCAGTGAGATCCATACCTAGAGGGGCACAGAACACAGTAACGTGAGTGTGTACATGAGCATGCTGCTCAGCCCTGGGGAGTAATCACATCAGGAAGAAAATGCTGGAGGAAAACATCTAAATTGGCAGGACAAAGGTGTGAATTTGCAGGCCTGAAACTATCGCCAGCAGTGCCCACCTAACACAGTGGTTCTCGCAAGTCATAGGGTAAGACCCAGAGAGGATAGGTGATGTGGGATGGGGAACGCAACCTGAAGGGGGTTGGTGGCAAGCAAGGCATTCAGATAGATGGGGAAGGAGGCAATGTTGGCAGCTCTTTGGCTACAATTCAGCCTCTTCCATAACCTCCTTGGTCCCACTTTATCTCCAACATTTTTGCTGTCCTCTTTTCTGCTCCTGAGTAATCCGGTGTGCCCCATCTCTGTCCAGTAACCTACCTTCTCTGAGACTTGTCCTGGACCAGATGGTGGATTCCTTAGTCAGCTGTGTGGGGCCCGCGAGATCAGCCTGCCTGCTGGGAGCGGGGTGTTTTCCTTCATTGTCTCCTAATTGGCTTGCTAACTGAAGTGATGCCTGCCTACAGTGACACTTGGTATCCAGTGACATTCCTCTGAGTGTCTCTAGCTATGCTAGAACCTGACCTCTGTCAGGTGGCAGATGCATTGCAGAGTATGCTGTCCTTCCCTCCCCCAAGGAGGAAAGCTGTTCTCGGATACACAAGCCTCCTTTCCCTGGCTGACCTCTGACAAACTGACAACCTGTCCTCACTCTACAACATGTGTCGAAGCATAGCTAGCTGAAGCACTGACTCTGCATTACAGCCAGGGCAGGTTCATCTCTATTTTTAATCTTTTGTTGACTGATGTCCTACTTGTGGATTCTTGTGCTGATGATTTTATGAAAATAAGAACAACCGTACAGCAGGAATGTTCATATTTGGCATGGGGGCAGGGACACCTTGGAGGGTCTGGTGCAATCTCCAGAGCCAACCCACTGGGACTAAGCTCATCATGGAGGTGAGGGGCTTGACTCCCAGGAAAGGTGGA
Organism: Neoceratodus forsteri; assembly: GCA_016271365.2. Classification (NCBI taxonomy): domain Eukaryota; kingdom Metazoa; phylum Chordata; order Ceratodontiformes; family Ceratodontidae; genus Neoceratodus; species Neoceratodus forsteri. The sequence goes on from CM057449.1 coordinate 691,296,927, forward strand.
ATATGCATCATCTGCTATCCACCCTAAGGAGCAACACTGACAGTGAAGGCAGCCACTCACCAGCCATTCCCACTGGGAGAAGGGGTTAGCCAAGGTGACTAGTTTACTGGGGACAAAAGGAACACATTTCAATGCAATTTCCATTTCTCCATCTCCATTTCTCCATCAACCATGTATTCAAATTTTGCTCTCCACATTCCATAATGTGTAGTCTTGTCTTCCTCTAAAGATGCCCACATCCATCAATACCTTAAGTCTTTGTCTTGCCCGCAGTTCCTCTGTGGACTTTCTCAGTCACCCTTCTCAAAATGACAGTCTTTGCAATGAGCTGCTGCCTACCAGTTTACCCGCTGATATAAAACAGAACTGCATCACTCCCATTCATAGATAGCTCCACTGGCTCTCAGTCAGATTCAAAATATACTGCTAAATTATCCACGCAGTCCAATTCTACATGCACGGCAAAATTAATCTACTTCATTGTTAGGACCTTTTCATTCAGTTTTATGGAAGTCCATGCCAAAATCTCTTTAGCTGCCAGACATCCAACCTGTTCTTTTCTCTGTTTTAATGCCATCTTATGTGCATCTTGTGTCTTTGCTCTGTTGTGATGTCCCTTATGTGTATTTTGGTTAACTGTTTTTATGAAGCACTTTGGGATACATTTTCTTGTCTCGCTTTCTCCTTTTCATTCCCCCATAACATCAGGGTCCAAAGACAACACACTTTCTCAAACCAGGAATGTGGGCAAATAGCTGCCTTCACATCTGGCACTCCCAATCCTTATTTAACCAGTAAAGGTGCACGATTGACAGAGGGCTCTCCCTGACAGCCAAGTCATTGCCTTCATGACCAGCTTAGACTCAGTTCATACCAATACAGGATTGCCATGATCATACATGAACTGCAGTCTCCCAAATAGCAGTGTGAAATGTTGCTGCTCTGTGCCACTGGGATAGCCTGGAGATGCATTACTTTGGAAAATGTTAAATATGATAAAGTAGTGTTGTGTTGCAGAGTAGGGTGTGTGTATATGTGTGTGATTGATCAGTATAAGGCTGGACAGAGCAGGAGCTGTACATGTGCAATGCTCCAGATAACCACAGTACTGATCTAGTTTACACCACAATTTTTAAGAAATAGTTTTTTATTTATTTTTATTATTAGTTAGACTTGTATCACCAGCCCCACTGTCACTGGTTAAGAGATATACCCTACTCAGGCCAAAGCCATCATACAGACAGCAACCAAGTATTTTTCCCCAGTTTATCTCTCGTGATCCACCCTCTTGTCATGTGAGCAATGCCTTTGCTGGCTACTCAGATGCACAGCGTGTTCTTGCAGAAGGGGCACGCCTCTTCCTTATGCTGCAGGGCTGCTGTTGCATCAGAACCCACTGCCAATCCTCCCCGGTGAAGGTGTACTGCCTTTTGGCAGCTGATTACATCCTGGCCTACTTCAGATGTGGCAACCCAAGTTCCTACCAAACCCAGATTGTCTGCATCACTGAAGGATGCACTGCTACTGCACCATTTGGGAGGGCCGTTAAGAAATACTCTTAAAAATGTTACTGAAATGCTACATAAGTACTGAAAAGGAGTGTTTGTGTGTGTGTGTGTTCAGGTCTGAAGCACTTTTACTCATGAAAAAATTATTTTACTCACCTAATATCAAATTGTGAGTACATTACTCTTGCATGCCAGTGTTACCTAGAGTAATGGATAAAGCAGAGATTGCCATTTATGAGATTAGTGTTGGGAAGGATAGAGTAGATGGTGCGTGTACTGTAGGGAGGGATACAGCAAGGTTTACTCCATAAAAGGTTAGTGTAGGAATGGGTGCATAAGGGTATCTGTGTGTAATGTTTGCAGTGTTTGTGTAGGGAGGTATAGAATGGATTTTCCATGTGCAAAGTCAGCACCGGAGCTTTGGATGCAGAGTTAGTATAAGGCAAGAAGGGATTGCAAGAAATTTATATATAAAAAGCACTGCATGCCACCTGGGTGAGGGTTCATGAGGGTCCCTGGTATCTGGATCTGGTGCTGGTTGGATGAAAGTAAGGTGCTCGACTCCTAAAGAGGGAGGATGTGGAACATTTTATTATTTGAGTACCCCCAACCGCCATGACAAAGTGGCTTTGATGGCTGCTGTGAAGGCTGACAATCTGCCTGTCAGAAAAGAGGGCGAGATATGGTGACCCCAACTTGGGGTAGGGACAATTGTATCTAGAAAAACAGGGATTAAAAGAATGCTAAAACATAAAAGCCCTAGCAGCATCATTATTCACTTGCTTTTGTTCTTCTCCTCCACACAAATCCCATCCAAGTCCTTGTTCCCATCAGAGAGTGATGAGGAGAAGTTGGTGTGGTCTGGCTGGCTCTGCTGAACTTCTGGAGACTCAGTGTTCTTAAAGAGTTTGATAGAAGACTTCACCTGCCTTCATCCATTTTTAACAAATGGCACTGAATCTCTGACTGCTTTAGTAGGCACCTGGTTCCAGACGACCTCCAACTGCTGCTTCAGCAACTTGACTATCAGCTCCTGAATCTTGACTGGATGGCTGCCACATGGAAAGGCTTGGGGCTTGAGTTGTTCTGCAGTGGGACAGGTCTCCACTGGTCCATGTCTTGCAGCCCCAGCCTAGAACTTACTGTTCATCTTGATGATGCCAAGACCTTCTGGCTAAGTGTCCACCAAAGCAAAGAGGAAATCAAAGAGGAGAAAGTTGAGTGATTTAAAGACAGCTTGCACTCACATTTTACAGACACTTCAAGATCCATCTCTCAGCCACAATGCTAGTAAGGTCTCCACTGCTGCAGCCTCAATACTGTACATTGTGAATGAAAACTGAAGGTGAGGAGAGACCGTCTCATCTTTGGCAAGTGACGGAAGGTTTTGTGAGGGGGTTATTGCTCCTAGCTTTTAAGTTGGAAGTCTAAAACCCCACAGAATTTTAACTGGTACCTAGAGGTTAAATGTTTTATTGATTTTTTCAATACACCACAGAACATAACCTAACCTCTCTTCTTAAGCAATAAAAACCTGTTGGCAGTGGACAAAATTCAAGTTACATTACGCCAGCCCGCCGGTGCAGCGGTGGGATTTCGCTATGACGCCGGGCGACCGGGTTCGGGAACGAATCCGGTCGTCGGAGGGCCAGCCCAGGGGAGTAGGATCGGCATCCACTGGGCAGCTCTCCTTCTCTTGGGAGGGTGGTGGCAGCATTCGCGCGTGGATCTCCTGGCGAGCGCCGGGAGTTCCCATGCAGCCGATGCTTGACAACCCATTGGAGGCGGGGCGGATGGTGACATCATGGCACGACCCCGCCTCCCCAGAAGTGGAAAATGGAGGAGCTGCCTGCACGCGCGAATGAGCTCGCGGCGGCTTCAATGTAACTCCCAGGCCAAGCCCCGACCTAATCCCAGTGCCTGCGACATATGCAGTGCAGAGGCCCCACCGTAAGAGCTTTCATGGGGTATCGGGGCTGTGGCTGATTTGGGGTGCAGAGCCGTGGGTCGTGACCGGGCTGATAATTGGGCGGCAGGTAGCTCAGGGAGTAAAGAGTAAAAATAAAAAATAAAAATTCAAGTTACATCAGTTCAGCACTTACAGAGTTTGTGGATTCAATTGTACAGCATTAATTTGAATCTTGAGGACAACTTCATTCTGATACTTGATGACTGGACCCTGCAGGAACAGTAGGTCCATTGGCTTGATAGGGAACTTGGATAGACTGGATGGACCATTGGTCTTTTTCTGCTGTCACTGTTCATGTTTCTATGACTGTACCTCAACAGTAAATTTGGGTTGGATTATTTTCTTACTGAATATAACCAAATTTGTGATAGGTTTGCACCAGTGAAGAAAATAAGGAGGGTAGGGACTTAAATTGGTTGATAGGGTATATTGAAAAAATAATGAAGGACAGGGATAAAATATGGTATAAATCTAAAAACATTGAGTTAGAAAGGGATAAAATAGCCTATAAACAGTTATGGAATAGATGCACATTAGTTGTCCAGAAAGCTTAGGCCGACTATTTCTAGCAAAATCAATGGGAGGAGGCAGAAAACCCGAGGAAATTTTGGGACAGCAATAATCCACTATTGGGGAGGGATTAAAAGGTGGTACCCAAAGCCTTGCAAAGTAATGGGGTTTATTGGTGGACTTGTTTGATGTGGCAAATGGGTTCAATACTTTCTTTAGCACATTGTCAACACAAATAAATTCAGTTACTGATCGGGATGAAATAAAGGGGAACAGAGAGTTTGAAAAGTATTTTACCAGGTTACTAAGACAGAAGTAATCAGATACTTAAATACAATGGACACAACAGAAGCAGAACGGAAGTGATGGCTTGATATTAAACTTTGAAGTAGCCATAAATTAAGTGGTAGTCCCTATTATGAAATATTCACTTCATCCTTGTGTATGCAAAAGGTTCCAGAGCTCTGGAAGCAAGTAGTGATGATCCTGGTACATAAAGGCAAGGCAAGGCAAAGTTTATTTAAAACGCCAATCCCAGAGGCTCTAGGCTGTACAAAATAAATAAATTCAACATCAAAACACATAATACATCACTTATTTAAATACACAAATAAAATGTATAACCCATCATATAATTATCATATTCTGCTAAATTCCCTAATTTAATCCCAAAAGCTTGGGAAAATAGGAGGGTCTTCTAGCGGGCCTTAAAAATATCTAAAGGGAGTGATGCTGCACCCATAAGTTATTATGGACCAATGGCAGTGCTGTCCCCACTGCCCAAGGTACTGGAAAACTATCAGTGGGGCATATTGATGATTGTGGTATTCTAACTGAAACACAACATGGATTTCATAAGAGATGTAGTACTACAACTGCCCTGTTGGAGTACACAGATTTTCTAGGTGGCGTCTTTGATGGTGGGAACATGTCTGGGGTGGTCTGTTTATTTAGTTTTTGTTTACTGGGTAGGTACACTAAACAGAAATCTGTCTGTTTTCAGGTGCGACTCAGGAGAGTACAACAATAGATATGCTAACAGGTATGAACAGTTACAACATATGAAGGAAGTCTAACATTCAAGAGTGAGATAGCACAGGGATAGAAGAACAACTGTAAAAGTATAGATATTGTAATTACACATAGCAACAAATTACAACAATATTATATTTACACATAGCAACAGGTACAGTGATACATCATGATACTGATTTATCCAAAGCTTTTGATTTAGTGGACAACCAAATTCTTGTGGAAAGATTATTTGAAACTGGACTTGTCTGCAACTGGTTTCAAGATTTGATGAATAGAATGCAAAAAGTAAAACAAGCACTTGTCAATGCTGGCTGTTCGCCACTGGTATAGAAGCCCTGGGTACTAAATGTTTTGTGTGACTGAGCAGTGTAAATGGTAGTAAAGGACATGCTGGCAAAGGTTTAAAATAAGGCATCTTGTCTTAAGTTAGAAAAAGTATGTAAACTGCCTTTTAACTTAAGATTACTTTGATATCTGTAAAGGACACCACAGACTGTAGAAAGACGAGAACAAGTGAGTTTTGTTGTTGTAGTGTGGTGCGACCGAAGGTATTAATGGCAGTAAAGGGCATGCTGCCATAGGTTTCAAATGTATTTATTTATTGAAAAGTTTCACACAGGAAGGATACACTGAGCAACAAGTTGCTCATCTCACTGTGTGTCCTGGGGAGGGAGGATGGAGAAGCAATACAAAATACAATTTTCATCTACATAACAAAGGTACATGAAGACATTACATTATGGTAAAACAGATGTAATACACAGCAGAAGGTAGCAGATTCAAAACAGTTGTAGTTACATGGTTGGATTTACAGTGAATACAATGTTTGGTGAGATACATGGGGTTTCAAGTGTGAACCGACTTAACCAGGGCAGACAGACATAAAAAAGTCATACAGTCATTTGACAAAGAGCTAAAATGTATGAGGCAGGCCAGTAGTTTAGCTAGAAGAATTAAAGAGCAGCTGACACCTTCAAGAGAACTTTAACAAAACATAATATTTTGATAAAGTTCAGCTTGTATTTCACATTAGTTCTTTATTCCTCCTCCCCATTATTTATTGCTCAGGTCATTTGCATGAAAACAGGCTTTTTGCTCCTGAAGAGTTCATCTATTTCTGTTGCTGTCTCCCTATCTGAGATCATAATGCACTGCTTGTGACTTCACAGTTACTCTCATGGCAACAGTTGTAATGTTACAACAGAGCATTATGGCTTGAAGAAGGAGTAGCTATAGAGGCAGATTAACTTTAAAGTAATCATGAGGGATAACAATCACGATTCGGCAAATTTTTTCAGTAATAAATTATGGGATGAGAAATCGAATATATATGGAATACAAGAAGTATGTTATCTAATTATTATGTCTTTCAAAGTTTTTTATGTGTCAGTAGCTCTTAAGTGCTAAGGAAGAAGAGAGAGCAAAGCAGAGGACATCAGAGGGGCCAAAGGGTAGGGAGGGAGGGAGGGGTAGGGAGGAGCAGATTGGGGATGGGGGCAAGGATTAGGTGCAAGTGCAGTTAGTCATTAAGATGTTATGGGCAGTTGATAGAGAGACTGGGGAGGAGGAGGAGATCAAATGTGGTGCTGGAGAGGTTCCAGAACTTTGGGAATCTATGTGAGAATGCATTTTGCCCTGCATTTGTGAGACAGCAGGGGATCACTAGAGTGCGATGTCAGTGTATCTAAGGGAGTGAGAGGGGAGGGGAGGAGGGATAGATAGAGAAGAGGATAGGTAGGGTGGGAGGGTATCAAACCAGTATTTGGAGACAAACTTGGCACAGTATGAGAGGCTTATTGGCAAGAAAAGGGAAGGACAGTGAGCGATATAGGCTGCAATGATTTATAAGCAGAGGGGCATCAAGGGCAAAGTGCAGAAAGAACTAAAGAGGGTGTCCAATCTGGTTAGGGAGGAGATGGGAGGGCACTGTAGACCACATCACAGTAGTCAAAATGGAATGATCATCTCTAGACGAGTTCATACCTTGCTGGTAGTGGAATGCAGCTATGGTTCCTATAAAGAGCACCAAGCTTGGGGTGCAGTTTTTAGGATGGCATCAACATGTCCAGAGAAGCTGAGGTGTTGGTCAAGCCAGACCCCAAGATATCTGAAAGAGGAGGTGTCCTCAAGGATAGTCCCATCGAGGGTGTGGAAGGAGGGCATGGCTGGTAGCCTCGAGAGTCTTTGTCTTGTGTTGAAAGTCATCTTCTGTTACTAAAGTATATGAACTCCTTATTTTAATCTTAAGATTAGTTAGATATCTGTAAAAGAAACCACTAACTATAGAGAGAGAGAGTGAGCAAGTCGGTGGCTTCAGATGGAAGATGCAAGCTTGAGCAACCACTGCTATAGCAACACTCTCTCACGCTTGCCTTTGTCTTCTGAAGCCACCGACTCAGTGTCTCCTCTCTCTACAGTCAGTGACTTCGTTACAGATATCTAACTAATCTTAAAAAGGAGTTTATATACTTTGTTAACAGAAGATGGCTTATTTTAAACCTCTGGCAACACGTCCTTACAACCATTGACACCGCTCAGTCATGTTACACTACAACAACCGAACTTGCTCTCTGTCCCTCTCTACAGTTCACAACTTTCTTTACAGATATCTAAGTGATCTTAAGTTAAAAGGTAGTTTACATACTATTTTTACACAAGGTGCCTTATTTTATATCTCTGCCAGCACATCCTCTACCACCATTAACACCACTAGGTCATGCTACACTACAAGAATGAAAATATATGTAATGACACTGGGGATTGGTGACCCCAGTGTCAGTGTTATGTTTGTGAAGGGGAGAGGGTGAGGGTGGTGGTGCTGAGAAGGAGGGTTGGGTGAGTGAGGCAGTTACAGGGTGCCAGCAACAGATGTCGATGGATGGCAGATGGACATTTTGTCATGTTAATGTATGCCATGGACAAACCGTTGTGGACAATATGCCAAAATTCATGCTGCCGCCAGTAAACCAGTCGTGGTCAATAGGTAACTACCGCAACCTAATACCGTGACTTGTGGACAGTGACATATTCAGTTTCTTTTATTTTCCAGGCTGTATGAAATCCCTAGGATCTCTGCTCTGCTGCAAGAAACAATATCTGCAGACATGTAGCGATTGCCCCACCACCTCTATCACAGTATACCTCGTTCTGTACCTCTTTTAGTTCTAGCCTCCATTCTCAGTTTTGTACCTCTTCCTCCACATATCTCTCATTCTGTGCCTCCTTGTTCCTGCTGTCAGTTCCTGCTGTCTTCAGACCTGTACCTCCACCTTTCTAAGACCATTCTTCCTCATTCTGTCTCTCCATCAATGACATCAGAATGTGTGGTTCAGTTACCAATCTTAAAGGTGCACAGCTTTTAATTAATGTAACCAGCCTCATGTAGTGATAAGAGGTGTTGCAACTTCATGGCTATACATAAGGTGAATGGGATAGTAGTTTCTCATTCATGCTTTGGAAGCCATGGAGTATGTTCAGTCACAGAAGGGGAAACCGAGCTGTGCTTTGAAAATACCTATACACAAAGGAGAAAGGTTGTGCTCCAGGAAAAATAATATGACGCTAGGAACAGTGCACCTGCAGAGCACAGATGCACACTTTTGGTGACACTATTACACAAGCTCCCACTGATTATAATCATGCTCCACAACATAGTCGCATGAAGGTCATTAAAGCATGGAGTATCATGATGGAGCATGTGAGTTTGAGGACTGTACTAGAAATGTTGTCCTCCAAGCATTACAAGATGTCAGTGTTAGACATGCACACCTTTTGCCCATACAGGAAACCCTTAGGCATGATGTGCATAGACATAGACAGTATGGTAGTCCAAGTGACAATGACATTATACAATATGCACAGACTGTGAGTGGGGAACAGTTTATATGAGTGCAAGAGGATAATTTGGTAATCTTTGCTAGTGACTTGGATCTACAAGTGTTAAATGAGCAGCAACACTGGCTCTGTGATGAGACCTTCAGTGTGGCACCAAGACAGGACGACCAAATTCACACTGTACATGCCCTAGTACAGGGTGTAAACAGACTTGCCAAGAAAAAATAATGCTATTGAGGCATGGCATTGGGCTTTTTCCAGAACTGTGTGTATAAGTCATCCTACCAGTGTGAAGCTGGCATACGAAGTTAAGACAGGGACAGCATGCTGTGGTGCTGCAGAAGCAACAGATGCAGCTGGAGCAGCTGCCACCATGAAAAACAGTAAATACTCAAGAGTCAACAAAGTGTTTAAGTCAATATGTCAGATTTTGAAAACAGGCCTCCAAAGTAATATTTACTTGATATAGCTGCAGTGATAGAAATTAATGTGGCCTAAATCTGTTTATGTATAATGAGTTATGACTGTGGTTTTAAGCACTTTTAACAAACTTTTATGCATATTTACTGCACATTTAATGCACCTTTTAGCCAACATTTATGCACATTTACTGCACATTTAATTTAGATTTAGATGCTTTTATAGTATGCTTAGTTCTTTTAAAATAAATAAACTATCATATGTGGTTTTCAGTCTCGATAAACACTTCATAGAAACCTTACTATCAAGGCTCTGTCTGTGGCTTCTAAACCATTGGTAAGTTGTGGCTCCACATATAGGATGTTTTGGGAGGGGTATTGGAGTAGTCAGGAGGGTGATAATGGGATTGGCTCCATCTATCAGAGACCATTTATTCATTTATTAAAATCTTAAGCTACTAACTGTCTCATGTTGCAACATACTTATGGCGAATTTTGTAACTATATTTTGTCCCCATGACATAATGACCGCAATGAAACAGCCACTTATATTATGTCCGGGGGCTAAAGGTCCGTATACGGATGGACCATTTTCATTGTTACAACTGGCATCTGCAAGAGCACAGGGCTCTTCCTGGATGTCTGAAATTCTCAGCAGGCTGATCATGACAGGTCAGCTCTGCTTGTTGAGTGGTGTAGATCAAAGGGAAGAGCCTACCCATGATTGTGCCGGCTTTTCCTTTCAAGTACATGATGTTTCTACCCAGCAAGACAAAACTGAGTTATGATCAGCCTGACTGATGATTGATGTAGCACTAACGTGCCCTTTGCAGGCCACTCTCCATTTGACTGACAGTGTCAAAATCCTCAAAAGGCACTCTCATACCAAGATGTTTGCTTGCGCGTCCATGCACAGCAAACGTAACTACAATGTTGTGTCAACACTAAAATCAGTCAATACTGGAGTTCCACAAGGGTCCATATTAGGACCACTTCTTTGTCTCTTTTTATAGGATGACTTCTGCTTGTCAGGACAGCAGACTCATCTTGTATGCTGACTGTTGCTGCTCTTAGTGGACCACTTCAGAAGGACTTTACAAGAGTCCAAGATTGGTTTAAAAGAGTAAATCTGTAATAAATATTAAGACAAATTCAATGGTCTTTTGTAATTCCAAAATAATTGGGAAGTGTGATCAACTAGAAATTAAAACAAACACAAGTGAGGTACTGGAGCAGGAACAGTCTTTTAAATATCTTGATGTCTATTTAGACGGCTCATTGTCCTGTACCAAACACATAGAATATGTAATAAAAAATTACATGTAGTTGGGTTTATTACACAGAAATAAAAATAATTTCAATAAGGAAACTTGAAAATTAGTTGCTCAGAGTCTAATACTCTCTGTCATTGATTATGGATTGCCCGTCTATGTCATGGCTATGGACAGTGTATTGTCTAAATTGAGAATCACTTACAATCAAAAATGCAGATTTGCATTGGATGGAAAGAAAGATGTCCCCACTGTGTTCTTTATTAATGGATTGGTTGGCTTCCCTAAGATTTTCGAATTGATTACTTTGATAGCATTTGGTGCTAGAAAATTACTAATGGTCAAAGCACTAGTAAACTTAATAGATCATATATTAGTAATTTACTTCTGTGTGTAATATTGCAACTTTCATTATCTGCAACTTAACTGTAGAGATGTGAGAGCAATGAATACATTATGTGAGTATTCATATGTAGAAATTAAGTAAGAAAAGTAAATAGTAGAACTAAATCCTCTATTCGCAGGTGGCCAGGGCTAGTCCCATGGTCACCTCCTGCCCTCAGATGATTTATCCAGCCCCTTCCCTCACTTGACATGTCTTTCTATAACCCAACCACACACCACCCCTCTGGTCCCAGTATTCATCTGAGCCAAAGCCAGTATCCTCTAGTTTCTACTACACAAGTGGAGGGGCAATAGTGTGATAACATTCCATATGTCAAAAGGCACACAGCTTCACATGCTTATGAACAAAGGACTGCAGGTGTCACAATAAAAACCAAGGGAAGGACAGAACACAAACCACACCACACACAGGGACAAATTATTTATTTTACAATTTATGGCCAGGAAGTATGCACTACACTGAGGCTTGTTTCCAGGTGCATTCTGGGAACACAGGGAAGTTAGGCTATTTAATGGTCATATAGCAAGCAAGTGGTGGCTATTGAATTCAAACCCAGTTCTCCAGGTTTGCAGCTCAGTGCTCTTAACCACTATACTATACTGCCACTTTAAATAAGGACTGGACAGTCAAAAGTTACTGCTGAAAAATCTATTTATTAGATTCAAAACATGGGAAATGTCAGCAGTAGCAGAACCCGAGCTTTGAGTATAAGCATGACTCTTCATTAGAGCAGCTAATCATTGAATTGTTCTGCAGTACCTTTTGGCTGTCCATCCCTTATTTGTGCCTGTTTGCACTGTGGTTTGTGCTCACCACATTCTATATGTCCTCTCTTCCTGCGGTGCCCACAAGCCATTCACAAAGTTTAGCTGTCAGCTGACAGCCTCCTCAGTTTACTGGGGAAGGAAGAGATCCGTCAGTCCCACTGAGTAGCACTGGCTAGGCAGACAGTAAAGGAACTGCATCAGAGCTCATGGTTGTACATACATCCATGAGCTCCTCTGCTGTCCACTATTACACTGTGACCAAAAATCCCACTATGCAGACCTCTTCTACCCCACCAGACATGCTGAAGAAGTTGACAGCTAAACACACTGAGTGACAGCATGCACGCTGCTGAAAGATATCAGGACCGAACTGTTACATCTAACACCACCCCCATCATGGATCACTGATTGAGGGGGGCAAAGACTGAGGACTGTTGTACAATATAGTTTATCTTCACTGTTGAGACTTTCTAGTTCTTCATTTGTAATTTCACCTCTGTCCTCTTATACTTCTGTACAGGTTTTAAAGGAGGCACTTTCTCATTATAGTTTCTCAGATATGATTCAGTTCCTCTCCTAATACATCTGAGTCATTGACACTAATTGCACCAGCAACATCACTTAAAATACAACTATAAGGTAATGAACAATTTATTCAGACTTTAGGTAAGCTTTGAATTAGCGTAGCCTTCTGAACATTACAAAAAGTAATTGTCTTCATTAACGTAACTGTTGGGTTGCAATGATATCAGCTGTGGTGAACAACACTACCATACTAGCAGAGTCATGACATTGAATGCCACTAAAAGAGTGCAGTCACGTCCACCAGTATGGCAGCACTGTTTCAATGCCCAATATAATATTTGGCACAACCCCCAGAATTCCTGAGATCACTTCACTGGCAGATTACAATCAATCTGATTGACCATTTTATTTTATAAAATTTTTTTAAGATGGACAGAAGAAGCAATACCCCAGTCGGATCTGTTTTATATCCTATAGCAGTGCAGGCCATTGCAAACAGTATGGACCAAGGTAATATACTTTGCTCACATGTCCTGGGCTAGACACTATCAACCACCCTGGCTTTTTGGCTGCTGGGCCTAATATCAGGGATAATCACATAAAAGATAGTCACAGGCTATGGCTCACCCAGGCCCTCAGTTGAACTCATAAGAACAATCTTGAAAAATGGAGAACCCCAGATGTTCCTAGGTTCCAGGAGTGGTATCAGGCCACAGAGTCTCTTGTTTCCTGAACAAGGCTAGCTAATTATTCAAAGAACACCATCTTGGCATATTAAGAAATCTGGGCCCCATATCTGATGCTCTTAATCCATTAATCCCAACCAAAAGGCTGAGTGTACAAAGGATTTATTGAAACCCTCATGAAACCCTTTTAGAGTCAAGGATGGAATTATGTAATGCTAAGACATGTCATGTGTTTGTGTGTTTGGAAGTGTTCTCTTTATAATGTGCCATACTACCTACATGCCTGTACAACTAGAGACTAGACTGATGTAACTATGCCTTGTTTATGTAAATTGACGTGGAACCTATGTAAAAGAGTTCCTAGCTTAAAGGTGTTTAATCCGAGATTTAAATAAATAAATAAAGCTTAGGAAGCACGATAAAAAATGCATGGGAGCTTAGGTCATGTCATGCAATATGTGTGGCATCACTGTATGTTCAGGAGTACCCCAGCTGAGGGAAAAAAACACTGGGCTGAGAAGTGTGAAAAGCACTTAATATGCTATTGCCAGGCTCAGTCCCTGCTGGCTGACTGTCAGCAACAGGCAACTCATCGTGTGATGGCAGAGAAGAAGAAAATGCACCCCTGAACATGAATAGAAAACACAGCAGCTTCCAGCTCTGGTAAAATCAGAACAAACACACTCCCCAACACTTTACTCCACAAAACATCCTCAAGGAGGAGGACAAAAGCATAATTCACCCAGACAGACCACCATTCATCCATGTAGCCCAGACTAAGTCCCAGAAGAACCCCAGGGATAAACTCTAATAAAATAGATTCTTTCTTAAATCAATTGAAATTTGAGCTAACTCACACTCACAGTTAGTTGTACTAATAGAGGATAGTAGGTGGGGGCCATCGTGCAAACATTGCTATAAGGGAGGAAAGAAAAGAGGTAGTTAAACAAAGATCTTACTGCCATTTCTTTTAGAGGCCAGCCGGATAAATTCTCCTCAACAAACACTTAAGGGCACACCCATGATCTCCTTTGGGGACAGAGCCCAAACTGGTCTCCATGTAACACTGGATGAGGGATCTAATTCTGGCTACAACAAAGTCATCCTTAAGGAGTTGAGTGTTGAGCTTCCAGGATGTATCTCTGACAAATTGAGGAGACATTGACAGACATCCACGCTAATGCATGATCAGAGAGGACTATTGGGGTCAGGCCTCAATCTACCACCCCTGAAGCTCCGACCAACTGAGAAGAATGTAATCAAGTTGAGAAGAAGAGTGGTGTACCGCTGAGTGGAAAGTGAACTCATGTGTTTCGGGTGAAAAATTCTCCATGGATCGCAAATCAAGCGAGTCCATGAGGTCACCAATAGCACGTTGGGAAGAGGACGGGGGCCAAGTGGTACAATGTGAACCATCTATATCGTGTGTCAGTGTGATTTTCCAGTCTCCCCTAGGAAAAGGGTTGTGTTAGCAATAGAGAGGCCAACTTATCCACTAATTCCATGAAGAAGACCAGATCACCATTTACTGGTCCATAGACACTGCCCAAAATAACCTCCTTTTGGTACAGAAACCCTTTCACTAAAATAAAATGAACCTGTGAGTCCGCTAGAGTACAGGTGGGTTGGAAGGGTAAACTTTATTGATTAAAATAGCTACCCCAAACTTGCAGAAGTATAACCAGTGGCAAACACTTGTCCTACAAATTGTCTATGGAGGCATACAGCCTCATCTGCCAGTGGGTGAGTTTCCTGCAAAACTACCTTGCCTTGTAATAGGGCAATGTGTTCAAGGATCTGATATCTTTCAGCTGATCCCTGACTCCTCTGACATTCCAAGTTAACATCTTAACAATACTCTGTGTCATATCTCAAAAATATTAGTAAAACCAAGTATAAGAAAAACAAGAACGAGCACATTCCATTATCCCCCAATCTATCAAACTACAATGAACTAGAATATAGGAAACAAACAGGAATTTAACAACATGCATAATCAAAGACAGCCAAGTAACAACTAACTCTAGGCACATCAATAAACCCCTCCCAAATATAAGAGTAACCCAAGAATGTCCTGACATTATCACCACCGATATCCACCCCCAGAACAATAATAACAAAGGACCTTTGGTTCTCCCCATAACTGAAGAACTAGTGAGACAACCACAAATAAACCTAATCCCCATTTCCCTTGTGCACCTAATACTAAAATGTAGAAAAGGAGGCAGCACAAAGAGGTATGAATGTAGAAGATTGGTGTTAAAACCAAATGTACTAACCCCCTCATGCAAATATTCCCAATAAGAAAAAATATTGAGATGGGGGGCCCAAGAAGGGGTCCAGGTGATAGTCCTCCCAGAATGGTCCACTAATGAGGGAGAAACCAGAGAGGGAGGCAGAGGTGACATGCCAACAAAGGCCCCCACAGCTGGAAGGGTAAGGCACACCTCCATAGCGACCCAATTGCAATGCGCTCCAGCCCAGAGGTTGCAGGAACCCAGGCTATCCCTCCCCACACCCGCAGGCTCTTTGCCCAAGGGCAGCGCCTCACTAGAATGGATTTCACACAATAAGTGTTATGCTGAAAAGCAAAGCCAGGGCAGCTGGCATTACTGACCTGATTGCCCCATCTAGAAGGGGTGGGAGAGTGGTATCCTCAGAACCCCATAATACAGGGACAGTACTAAATGGCAATCTAGGTCCCAGCAGTGCTCACAATAAACAATACTTTACCAGACCAGTTGAGGAGAAATCAAATATGGGCAGTCCAATTAGCAGCAGCAGTCCTGAGCAGCACAATGTTGTTTCTAGGGGAGGAATAGACTGCTGCACAAATCAGTCCCACTATAACAATGCCCCAGCTACCTGAAACCTAAGTTCTCAGGTAAACAAATGTTACCCACATAAGGACCAATAGGCCCATCCAGTCCCCAGGAGGAATCCAAATGCAGTCCCACAAAGTGGAATAGACACACAACATAGACCAACAGCAGGATAGATGAGTGCACAACCAAGGCAATTCCTAGATGTTGACAGCCAACTTCACTCCAAGCAGTTCGAGATCCACCTTCAGGTAACTTGGTTTCTGGTGTCTCCTGCCTTGCCAGCCACCACTCCATTTCTTGCCTCCTACCATGCTCTGCCTCCATTGGCCTGCTTTGGTGTGCTCCTTACCTGGCACTCTCACTTTGGTGTGCCAGTCCCAGCAACTGGAACTCCACTTTCTGTGACCCATCTGGTGCCTGCCTCTCGGACGACCTGCAGCCTGACAACTCGTTCAGAGCCTTCTCCATTTTGCTGCTGTTTCTCGGACCCGTCCCAGTGTGCTGGATAATTTTGCCTTCGTGCTGCACCTTGCTGGATTGTCGGCAGTATGGCGCAAGTTCTGCTTAGGACTCTTTTGTGCTGTGCGGACATGCACTGCTGCATTCGCCCTGGCTGCTATCCGCCTGTGTGCTGGTTCTCTGCCATGTTGCCTGCCTCCTCCATCCCCAGCCCTTTCGCACTGGCTGCCCTCTTCCTTCTTCACCACCAGGTCTCATGATCTATAATTTGTTTTTCTTTTCTGAGGCTGGTGAACTGGTCGCCTCATGGCTGTCTCACAAAACATATCCCTAGCGTTTCTCCTTGCTGCAGTCCTTCGGGTCTGCAGTGAGTGCTTCAACGTTGAATGTTGCGTGTCTCACGGGATTCCTGCATTTTATGGGGAACTGGTGCCATCTACGGATGGTTGTTCCCTCACCTCTCCACCTTCTGTCTCCAAAATAAGGGACACGGAAACTCAAACTGATGGATATTGCAGGACACTGTCTCTCATACATACAAACATATAACCATACAAAATGCCAGCAGAAACAGGCCTCATGATCTGTCAAGTTTGCTCAATTGTGCAGCTAGCCTTTCAACTTGCAGCTGCCCTCCTCCCTTCCTCCTCATAACCACCCCTCCTCACTCTGTCCCACCTCTCTTAAATCCTCCTACCATTCTACACAATACCACTTCCTCAGTCAGAGTGCTCCACTTATCTACCACCCTTTCCGTGAAAAAGTGTCTCCTGATTTTCCTCCACAACCCCCTCCAATCTCAGCCGATGCCATCTCATGTCCCTCCTCCTTCTGATCTGAAGAATCCCTTCTGTATTAATCCTGTTAATACCCTTTAGGTACTTAAAGATTTCGATCATATCCCCTTATCCTCCTCTCTTCCAGGGAATACATTTGCAGCTCTCTCAACCTCTCCTCATAGGATTTTCCCTCAAGTCTCTGTATCATTCTGGTTGCCCCACACTGCACTCCCTCCAGCAATCTGATGTCCCTCTTCAGGAATGGCCACCAGTACTGCACTCAGTATTCCAGGTGTGGCCTGACCAGTGACCTGTACAGGGGTAGGATAACTTCTCTGTGCCTGGAGAAGATTCCCTCGCTATGCACCCCAGCATCTTGTTTGCTTTTGCAGCTCCTTCCTGCACTGAGCAGAGTGATTCATACTCCCGTTATTAATACCCTAGTTCCTTTCCTCCACTGTGCTTTCCAACTGTACCCCTCCCAACTGATATTTCCTCCCTGGTTCCTTGCGCTGAAGTGCAGTACCTTGCACTTCTTGGCATTGAACCCCAACTGCCATGTCTCCAACCATTCCTGTAGTTTAGTCAGGTCTTCCTGAAGCCCCCTCCACCCTCTATGTCATTTTTCCACTGCACCGATCTTAGTATCGTCTGCGAACAGACTGATCCAACTCCAGATTCCATTTGAGATATCGACTATGAATATCCCTGAACAGCACCGCCCCAGTACTGAACCCTGGGCACCCCACTCATAACGTCCCTTGGTGATGAGTGTTCCCCATCACCACCACCACCACCCTTTGCTGCCTACCCTCAGCCAGTTGGTGATCCAGCTGACCATTTTGTCCCATCCCAATGTATTACAGTTTCCCCAGCCTCCCATGTGGCACCGAGTCAAAGGCCTTGCTGAAGTCCAAATATAATACATCCACTGCATGGCCCATATCCAGTTCCTTGGTAACCCAGCCATAGTACTTGACTAGGTTCATCTGGCAGGATCTGCCCGTTACAAAACCAAGTTGATGGCCTTCCTGGAGCCCATTGTCTTCCAGAAAGGTCACCAGCCTCTCTTTTAAGATTGACTCCTTGAGTTTTCCCATGATTGAAGTGAGACTTACCAGTCTGTAGTTGCCTGGATCATCCTTCAGGTCAGTTTATGAATAGGCACCACATGGGCCATCCTCCAGTCCTGTGGCACGCTGTCTTGTGTACTGAATAGGTCTGCCAGTGGTCCCGCCAGGATCTTCGCTAGCTCCCTAAGTACCCTAGGGTGAATGCCATCCAACTCTGGCACCTTGTCCACCCTCAGTCCCTCCAGCACCCTATCCTCTGTAATTTTGATATTAGTCGTCCCCCTCCCCGCCCTCCACCCTTCCCATGGGGTATCTGCCATCCTCTTTCCTTTGTGAACACAGAGCAGAAGTCCTCCCCTTCTCCATCTACCTCATCTTTCTTAATCTCAGACCTCATAAATCAGGGACAAGGCTTACTGTATCTGGGACTAAGCACCTAAATATTAGAGACACATCTTCAAAACAATTGGTTCTATCCAACCTGGCAGCTGAATGCATAAGGGCTTAATGTAACTGGCATTTCTACTGATGAATAAGTCTGAAACTGTCATGCTTGACATTGTTTTATGCTTCTGGTCCCCACTGTCCATTACAGAAGCGCTACTCTTCCAAGTGACGGAGTAAAATTGGAAGCAAATCAGGGATGTCCTTTCAATTAGGAGCAGTTGAGGCCAAGGGTATGATCATGTTTCTTATATGCCCATCTGGACATTCCTAGTTTAACCCGATGGAACTCTTCGTTCGCCTCTGTACTTTATTTTGCATTTCCCTCATGACATGTTATTACTCTTGTTTTACGGTCTGACTGAACTGTGCCTTTCCTTGTGGATACCAATTGCTTGACTAATGCCTATAGCGATGGAGAACCCATGGAGCAGTCCCAGCATCCAGTCAAACATGCCCAAGAGGGGCATTGCTCTTTTATTCAATAATGGCAATGGCAGACCACGTGGGGTCCCTCATCCCAAACATACTCTACTCCATACCATGGCGATGGCGGACCATGTGGGTCCCGCCATCCCAATCATGCACTCTCAGTGAAAAGGTGATGGCGGACTATGGGGTCCTGCCATCCCATTCACACACTACTCAATGGAGCATTGATAGTGGACCACATGGGGTCCCACCATCCCAAACATACACGCCCCATGAAGGGGCCCTACCATAGCTCAAATGTATTTCCTAATCACTACAGGCGAACTCACATGGGGTCTTGCCTCCTTTCCTTGGACTATTCCATACTATGGCAATGGCCGGACCACGTGGGTCCCACCATCCCAATCTTGCACTATTCCAGGAACAGCGATATTGGACCATGTGGGGTCCTGCCATCCCAACAAACAGTGCCCGATGGGACATCTACTCTTTGCTCAAACCTCATTTACATTTCCTACAGGTGGCCTCACTTGGGGTCTCATCCTCCTACATTGGACTACGTGCTAATACTGCAATGGTGGACCACAGAGGTTCCCGCCATCCTTACCTCAGCCAGTGCAATACTATGGCGATACACACCCTACTAAGGGACCTACTTATAGCTCAAACATCTTCCAAGTGACTGCAGGCAGATTCACATAGGGGTTTCATCCTCTGTACCTTAGATTATTCTATACTAGGCGATGGTCGATCATGTGGGTCCCGCCATCCTCATCACACATGCCCCATGAAGAGGCCTTACTCGTATGTCCATGTCAGTACAAGCAAACACACATGAGAGTCTCAACCTCCTTACCTTGGACTTTGCAAGACTACAGCGATGGTGGATCCTAACAATGGGCCTTGCCATTCTTATCTTGGATCATGCCATAATACAGCGAAGGCAGACCTGCCAGAAGGTCCCACCATCCCAACACAAACATGCCCACAATGGGACATTACTTATTGCAAATGTATTTTTCTATCATCTACAGGCAGTTTCAGGTGGGGTTTCGCCTTACCTTGATGGCAAACCCACTTGGGGGTCTTGCCATCCCAAATCCATTGTGTCCCATGAGGAGCATTTCTTATTACTTAACCATAATTTTCATCTTCACTAAGGCAGACCCACGTGGGGATCTTGCCTTCCTTATGCTGACTGCCTGAGACTACTCTATCATTCCAGCATTCGAACTCTGCATACACGGACCTACATGAGTCCCATGCTCCAGTTAGCCCTCATCTGGACCTACCTTACTTCATCAATTCATTCACTTCTTCTACTGCAGTCCAAATTCCTTTGTTCTAGCTCCAGCCTAGTGTCTACGCTGGATATCTCTGTGGAGCACACCTCAATTCCTTGGACCTATTAGGACAATTCCTCCTTTCTGACACAGTACTCAATCGTACCTTAATGTTTCAATTGAAGTACAACAGCCATGAAAGCCTTCCAAATGGCATAGACTCCCACCTCATCATCATTCCCAGCTGGGCTACACTCCTACCTTATCATCGCTCCTGGCCATGGAACCCTCCTGACCACTTCATCATCTATGATCTCTATGTCCTTCAGATTTGCAACTTTGACACACATCCTCAGGCATGCTGACTTTACATCTGCTTCACTTACAGCTATCTTGGACGTGGATTAACCATCTTCTCTTATGCGGACATCAATCCAAGTTGGACCTCTTTTCATCTGCCAGAACCTTCATCTTCAGTATTGACTTCCTGCTCATTGTCAATTTCAGAAGCAAGACTCTTTGACCAGCAAGTTCAGACTAATTCTTGGACATAACCACAACTTAAACTGCAGACCACATTTAAGATTATTCTCCTCTTAGTATGCCCAGAGGACAGGCAGGTCAGTAGCCATGGCTCCTCAGAGGTTTCCCAAAGGGTTTTCCCTCTCCTGCACGCTACTAGTCACACTCTCCAGAGTTGGAGGAGGTAATCACTATGCTAATTCTCTTTTGGGCCTTAAATCCTACCCAGTATCCCACAGAGGGTGGATATAGGAAACACCAAAGCTCAAGTCATAAACATCAAACATATACCATTCAGCTCATAGTATATACAAGCACTGAGCTATGTATCACACATTGAATTGGATAGCTTCAGCCTGAGGTTCAATGGGGGAATAGCTCCTCCCATATCCCCTTCTTAAATCTCAGGCTTCTGCTCACTCCACTTCAAATGTTTTGAAAGCACCTCCATCCTCCCCTGCCTCCTCCCCTCCTCCTTCTCTGGCACTCTTGTCGCACCCTCTCCACTGGGTCTTAAATTCTACAAAGTATCCCAGAGAGGGTGGGATACAGAGAAATGTCAAAGCTCAAGTCATAAACATCAAGCATATACCATTTGGCTCTATAGTATACACAAGCGCGAGCTATGTACCACACATTGAAACCATTTTAGAGTTGTTCCAGCAAGTTTCCCATACCTGCTGAGATGCTCCATCAAAACAAAATGGCCCATGGTGTCAACTGCTGATTAGACATATCCAAGAGAATGATAGTCTAATACCCCCCTTTCCCTCACTAAGGGCAGATCATCAAACATCTTACGAGTGCAGTACTGTGGCAAGGCCTGAAACCTGATTGGACCAGTTTACAGATGTCAGAATTCTCGAGATGAACCTCCACCTGCACTGCCACCACTTTCTTAATAATCTTCTCTAAAATGGAAGGTCTGAGATCGCCTGTAATTTGTCAGCACTTCCGGTCTAAAATGGTTTCTTTAGGAGCAGTCTCACCACAGCTTTTTAACAGCAAGTGGGGAAACACCCTTCCATTAAGCTCCTGTACAGTGCTGCAAAAGCAGACACAGAGCCATCTAGCAGTCAACCAAACATTGAGTGGGCACTGGATCCGACATACAGTTACTGTTAGTCACTAAACAGGAAAGGAACTTTGGGGTTATCAAATATGATGTACTCAAAGTAGCAGGGCTGTGTGACAAAGCAATGTGTAGAGCCAGTGAGATGTTGGGCTGAATAGGGAGAGGTATCTCTAGCAGAAGGAGGGAGGTTGTGTTGCCACTATATTGCTTGCTGATGAGATGCCACCTGGAGATAGGTCAAGTTCTGGAGGCCGCACCTCAGAACAGACAAAGACAGTGTGGAGGCAGTCCAGAGAAGGGTAACTTAAATGGTGCAGGGGTTGCACCAAAAACCTACAAGGACAGACTGAGGGATCTCAATATATACACCATGGAAGATGGGAAAGTGAGAGGGACATGATTGAGACCTACAAGTACCTCAAGGGGTGAACAGAGTGTATGAGGAGTCACTTTCAAATGAGAAAGAGCACCAGGACCAGAGGTTATGAGATGAAGCTGGAGGGGTTAGGAGGGATGGAGGAAGTACTATTTCACTAAAGGGTGGTGGATGCTGGGAATAGACTGAAGCAGAAATGGTGGAGGCGAAGTGTGGGTGGGTCAAGTATTTGGGGTGGGTAAAGAAAGGGCATGGGGGTGTGGTGATCCTAATAAAGAAAACTTGTCCATACAAGGTGGAGCACGTGATTGCAAGAGAAGATGGCCGAGGGATCTATCTTCTGGTACCTTGTCCGGTAAGGCAATTTCTGTTGCTTCTATTTATGGTCCAACTCCCTAATCCTGATTTCTTTGTTTTACTAGAGAGTGATATAGCTGTTTTGTCCTCACATTCCTTATTTTGGCAGGGACTGGAACGTTTGTTTTAATAATTTGGAGGATAGGATACCACCGTCCAGAGGGCCTTTGTCTAGGGCTCAGATTGCCCTGAACAGATTACTGGAGGCTACAGCTTTGGTAGATCCAATCAGTACCTTATTCTACTGGGGCAACAATATGACATTTTACTCTGGCCCATAAGAGTCAATCCCACATTGATTTTTTTGGTAAACAGGAGGCACTCAGGAGGTTAAGGAAGTGCACAGGGGTAGACTGTTCTCGGATCACTCCCCTATTCATTTGAGGTGGGAACCAAACCCTACCCCTCCTAGACCATACAGCTGGAGGCTGAATGATTCTTTATTGATGGAGGCTCCAGTCTGGGAAAAACTAGAGGAAGCCCTTCCAGAGATTATTCAGCAACAGTTACCTATGCTACAAAATAAAAACTTGGCGTGGCCAACTTGTAAGTGTTGTATCGGGTAGCACAGGGTTTTGCAGTGCAAAGAAATAGAATGAGAAGGCAAAGAGGAATTTATTATGGGGCAATTGAATCGCTGACTCCATTAGAAGGGTCCTCCAGGGAAATTGATGCAGAACTTAAAAGCCTAAGAGGGGAATTGGTGGGATATCCTGTATAATAAAGTGGAATTTTGGTTAGAAAAGATTAAAGCTAAATATTTAATGCAGGAGATGTACCTGGGTGCCTTCTAGTAGCTAGAGTTAAGGAATGGGAAGCTAACAGAATAGTTACTTCTATACAGTATGCCAGAAAACATTTAACGGACCCCAGGAAATTGCGGATGCTTTTAGTCCTATTTCAAAGAAATATATCAAGCAAGAAATTTTGCTGGTGAGGAGGAAATCAGAACATTTCTGGAGGAGTTCCACCCCAGTCTTAGACTTAGTACAGGCCAGTGAGTTAGTGGCTCCCATAAGGGCATCGGAGATAATTGAGGTGGTGCAATCTTTGCCCTCTGGTAAAACTCCGGGCCAGATGGTCTTACAGCTAATATTATCAGGCACATATTCATACTGTACTTCCTATACTCCAAGAATTTTTAGCACTATAATGCGAGAAAGGGTGTGTCATCCTCCATTGTATCAGGCATATATTACACTTGTTCCTAAACTGGATAAGCCCAGGGATATACGGTCAATTACAGACCTATAGCTTTGATGAATCAAGATTTTAAGATTCTTACCAGAATTCTGGCTAATAGAATATTGGGTATTGCCCCAACTTTAATTAGTCATGAACAAGTGGGTTTTATGCTGGAGAGGAGCGCTTGATGCCCTTAGGAAATTACACCATATACTCAGTTATGCACCTGACTCTCAGTTACCCCTAGCTTTGATATCTTTAGATGCAGAAAAGGCCTTTGACAGGGTCTCTCACCCTTTTTTTTGCTACAATGGAGAAGATGGGTTTTCCAGAGGGTCTGCTCAGAGGTATTAAAATCTATGCACAACCCAATGGCCAGAGTATTGTGCAACGGCTATGTTTCCTGAGAGATTCAGCTAGAAAATGGGACCCAACAAGGATGCCCTCTCTTGCCGATATTGTTTAACATATATTTGGGACCTCTGTTGAAAGCTATTAATATGGACACACATATAGAGGATTAAAATAGTGGGAGGGAGTTGAAATTTTCAGTTTTGCAGATGACATACTTCTCCACCTACAAGATCCGCACTAAGTTTTGAAAGAATAATAGATTTAATAGGTGATATTCTAAAATTTGAATTACAAACTAAATTTGACTAAGACTCAGATTCTTCATTTGACACCTTTATGTATGTAGGGCAGGTTTGCACCACTGCAATTACAATGGAGGACGGACAGGATTAAATACTTGGGCATTTGGATTACATCTAGTATGGAGGAGGGTGCTGCATCAAATATGGAGGGGTCCTCAGCGATTAGGGAGCACATACTAAGACGGAATAAGCTTCCTTTGAATTTTGTGGCTAGACTGGGTCTTGTTAAGATGAATTTATTGCTCTGGTTGTTATATCCAGTATATTTAGCCCCATATAGCATTTCCAAAACCTGGTTTATTATAATTAGGAAGCTCCTTCGAATTTCTATGGAACGCTAAACCTCCTAGGAAAAAGCATAGTATTTTGTGTTTGCCGATGCATTGGGGGATTAAATTGTCTGATCTCCATGTATACTATGTGGTGGGAAGTTCGGTCTCATGATTCGATGGGTTAGAAATCTGGAAGGGAGACCTATGTACCAATCTGGCTACAAATGGAGAGCAAATGTTAAGGACTCCGACCTCTCTCGGAGGCGTTCCTGTTGCTAATGTAGAAAAAGGCATTAAAAAATATCCTGGAATCCAACTGTGAATTTGGCAGGGGTCTGGTGGTCATTTCTTACTCCGGTCCAGAGAAAGGACCAAATGAAGGCCCAAGACCAACCTGTGCTAGGCAACCCTCACTTAGTAATTGGGGATCAGGTAATTAACAAACGTTAGGCTGATCAGTTGTTGGGTCCAAAGCTAAGGGATGTTATACAGGGTAGCAGTGGACCCTCTGGCTGGGTGTGAATGAATGTCTTTTTAGGAGGTTGCAATTCACCGAATGTTAGAGGGGTAGGGAAAAGGCTTGGGATTCTATGGATAACTCTTTCACTTGGGACAAATTAAAGGATGTTGATCCTGTATCTAAATCTCTTTCACAAGTATACAAGGTGCTTTGGATTATCTTAGTTCGAACTCTCCTATAAAAGTTGCATAGTGGGTCAGGACGATGGCCCCCAGAGCCTTGATTGGGACAATATCTGGAAGAATAACAAGTATATATCTATACCCAAATATAAGAGTATGCAATTTTTATTGTCTCTATATGTATTTTACCCCTGTGCAACTATGTGATAGACATCTCAGACAGACAGACCTGTGTTTTAGATGTAGAGGCAGAATAGGTGACCTCCTACGCGTGTTGTGGGAATGTAAGAAAATAGCACCTCTTTGGGTTGAAATCAAACAGCATATGGACCCATTGCTGGATTATTCAGAATTTATAATACGAGATTTGTATTTTAGGTGATTTCTGCAAATCTCAAGTACCACACTCAAATATCATCTTTCTTTGATGACAGTGATCATCAAATCTTTTTGCTACAACATTGGAAAGATGACCATGTGTATGCATATGATCAGTGGGTGAGAGATCTTATTGGAGCTTTGGGTAGAATAAAGAGGCATCTATGCTCGGAGGGTAAAAAGGGCTATATGCTAAAAGATGGTCGACATTGGAAGTGATTTACTCGCTGCAGGGTAAAAATACCCAAACACAGGCCTGTCTGTCGGGTTGTGATTAGCAGGAGAAGGTTATGCTGGAGTGAGATACAGTTATGTCGGAAAGATGTTGGTCTGAATGGTCATATGAACAGCTTTTTGGAAGTGCTGTGGTTCAAGCACAAGGGTATTAGGATGATGGTCTTGGTCTGCTAGGATATGGGGATGGGGACTCTCTCTTCCAAGGGACACAGCAGGGAGCCACCTCCTGGGGGATTGCTTCTAGGAAGGAGATTATGGTTTGATGCCTCCTATAGAGAAACGTGTTAAAGGGGTTGTTTTCATCTGGATTAAATTCATTTACTGATCCTGTTACTCTATGATAATGATGCTATAAGAGTATATTAACACTTTGGAGGGTGGCCTCCTGTGCTGTGCATGTATATAGGTGTTTTGTATATAGTTATCACAGTGAGTTTGGGACTGTGTACCTGGCTTGGCCAGGTATATGTATGTCTGTCTAAAGTTTGGAAAATTAATAAAGAAGTTTTAAAAAAAAGAAATGGTGGAGGCAAAAACAGTAGAAGGCTTAAGCATGCATGGGACACACATAGGAGAATAACAGGAATGGGGCAGGGATGAGGGAGGGTTGCAAGAGACCAGTTAGGGTCCTGAGACACATTAGACAGGGCCCATCTGCGCAAAGCAGGTGGACAAAGAGGTCCTTTTCTGCTGACAGATTCTATGTTTCTATACTGTAAGTGGGGTGAAGTGCCACCAGTGGATGGTTAAATGCTAAGAGGAGTAGTAACAAGGCCTTAGGGGGATAACAGAGGGCTGTTACACCATCTCCAGGGCAGATCTGTGCTGAGCACTGTCCAGGATCGATCTGTCTGTGATTCCTGTCTTCCACTGGGGTAGAAACAGAAAGATCCCACCCAAGTCCTTGATGGAGAATCCAAAGGGAAGATATAGAATCTGATGGAGGGTTGAGAGGTAGGTGACTGATTACTCCCCTTCCCACATATTTTATGGGCACTGTACGGGCCCCTATGAACTACTTCAGCTGTTTCTGCTGCTGTGAGGCATAACCATGTCTCTGACCATGGGAAGTTTATTTTATTTATTTATTAATTTTTATTTATTAAACTCTAGGATTATAAATACCTTTGAGCAAGAACTGCTCACTTACAAAGGTTCCACGTCAAAGGATGGAAGGTTAACATACAAACAAAGGTAAACATTAATACAGTTTCAAATAACAAAATACGCATTTCAAGAAGAGACAGCAAAAGGATAGTAAGGTCAGATGAGCAACCAGTAGGGGTGGGAGGGTGGGGGTCAGGAAGGTGGGCAGGCTGAAGGGTCATTGTCTGGGGGTTGGTATGGGAAGTGCAAGGTAGAGGGGACAGAAGTCTGAAGTGCTAAAGATGGGAAGGTGTGGGTGAGGTAGGGAAGAAAGGGGAGGGGTAAGAGAGGGAGGAAAGTGGAAGACAAGGATAACTGGCCAGAGGGAGTTTAGGGGCCACACAATGCCAGGCATGAGTGTAGAGGTTGACCAATTAGGAGAAGCAACTCACATTGCCTGGTAGTAGAGAGGTGAAGTCGAGGTGCCTTTTAAAATGGGCTGAGCGAGTAGCTGGAAAGGGATTCCTTGTTGAGTGAATTAAACCACTTGGGGGCCTCTGTGGGCAAATGACCTCTGGCCCATAGTGGTCTAGCTTAGCTGCGAGTGTTCATGTAAAAGGAACCTCTGCCATAGATGCCCTAACAGTCATTAAGACCTAACAGTCATCACAGACCTCTTAGGGTTTCTTGCTCATTGAAAATGGTTTCTACTTCTGAGCCAAAGAGCTTGTTGCCCTTAGTAGTGGCCATGCATGACTGATTTCAGCACATCCTGGGCAAATCCTGCATCAGGGAGCCAGAAGTAATGTCCTAAGTAAATGCCAAAGACAGCTGCCCTGGCTACTGCATCCGAGGTATTATCGACTGATCTCAGGATATGCTACCTGTCATCTGAGCTCTGTGACACACATTTAAAGGAGTCAGCCTTTGTCAGGCCCATCAGGCATACTGCTAACAGTATATGACCCATCTCGCCTCTCTACTTTCAGTTCTGATACCTTTTCAGATATATTTGGTACTTAGCAATGTGCAGGCCAAGCAAGGCTGAGATGAAAGTGCGCTTGCCATAATGTTCCATATATGCATGGGAGAACGTGTGTGTATAGAATTCTGTTAGTAGAAAACCTTGGTTTGCTGCAATAGTGACATGACAATGTTGTTGTGCTGAACTAGCTACATCACCGTTGCAGCACAACAACAAAGAACACTTTCTCGTGCGAGTATCCGCAAGTCACAGTTGCCATTGTTAGTGTTGACAAGCATTACTTTATGTCAGTCTGTGACAGCGCTAACAAAAACGAAACCATGGCAGCCACGGACAGTCAAGCACGACCTCAGACAGTTCTAGTTTTTTCATGTTTATTTACTAAATGTTGTGTTTCTCTCTCTGTGGCACCGCTGTACTTTCAGTTTCTCAGTTGGCTCAGAAACGTAATAAAATAAGTTGCATTCCTCAATTGGTGATTTCTTGTCTTTTATTTTCTTGTTTTTACTTGTAATACCTGCCCATACACTACATAAGATGGTATATGAGCAGGTGTATACGAACAAGGCTGGTTGAATCTCAAGGTTTCCTTGGTAATTGGAGGATCTTTTGAGCTGTGCCTCGAGGTCTCCTGTTACTAAGAAACCTTCGATTCAAGCACAGCCTCGCTGTGTATACCTGCTCATACACCATCCTCTATTTCCTGGACTCTTTAGCAGGAGGACAGGTGCTTATCTTATGGAGGCCCCAAGATCATCATGTGCAGCAATGATCACTACCAAGTCAGTATTTATCTGGGTAAAGTAATACTGTACATTTTTAGCCCTAGGGCTAGATACTACTTGTCTGCCATCCTAGAAATGGCTGGCAAGGTACTGAGCCTGTGCCAGGCAGCCAAGGTTGAATCTTTCAGAGCAACATTGATAGGAGGGACAGCCACGAAGGAGGCACATTCCACCTCCATAAAATTTACAGATTCTTTTTGAAGATTTTCTCCTCCAAGGAGCAGCTCAAAGTAGGGTTGTCAGAATCCCTGAAGTTCTGGGTTATGATTCTAGTCTAGAACTTTTGAAAAGTTCTAGGTTCTAATCTTTTGAGAATTCAAATCTATTTTTTAATTATGTTGCAAATTGAGAAGATAATAGTGAAATACATGTCATGAAATTGTTGACAGAAGCAAAATCTGTTCATTATATACGGAAGGAGAGAGATGATCATGTGCAATGTTAGCATGACTATAGCTAGGTTTATCTGTGTTTTCTTCTGCTTGCTAGTAGTAAAGGATAGCCACTTACAGGAGCCTACAGAACCATCCACCCACCCATATGTTAACAGTGTTCCTGCTGCAGTAACATTAGATTTCCTGCTGCAGTAACATTAGATTTCTGAGTGAAAATGATCAATAAATACATTTATTTATTCACCTGAAGATTATGTCATCATCATTGGTTTATTTACGGCTTTTGCCATCTATAATAAACTATCCATATTCAGCAGCACTTACTAAAGTGGTGGTTCATGAATAAGTCAGGAAAATAAGTAGAATTTATAGGAAGGCACAAACAAGCAGCATTAGTCTATATGGAAAGGTAAAGGGAACATTGTTTAACCAGGAGTAACACACTAAGCTCAAACTTGTTTCCAAATGCAACCTGGGAGCACAAGGAAGTTAACTGACTTGCTTAGGATCATACAGTATGCACCTAGGCGGTTGTGGATTCAAACCCAGATCTCCCAGATCTGCATCTCAGAGCTTTTAACCACCGCGCTGTACTGCCTCCTCATGTTCAAGTTTCAAGTTCAAGTTCAAGTTTATTGCAGGAAAACTCCATTGAGCAAGCTCATTCACAAGGAGGTCCCATGACATAAACACTTAAAGTACAAACATAGATAGTAATAACAGTGTATACATGAAATGCACGTTACATGATACAGGCTGGATATATATACAAGGGTACCACATAGGGTGACCTGAGGTGGTAAACATTAATATGAGACAGGGAAGCGATTTACAGGTTGCATACTGATAAATGAAACATGATGACTGGTGTGTGCAATACATATATTTGGCAGCTAGAACAAACAACAGACTACAACTGATATGGGGGAGGTGATTTGATAGAGTAGCAGTGGAGCATAAGCATAGATAAAGCCAGGAGTAGAAGGGGAAGGAAAGCAGTTAATATGGCAAAGCAATTATACCTTACCAGTGGATAAATATGGCACACATGGGAAGGAACAGACTTAATGACAGTTACAGGTGTCTTTTATTTTGGCTGAACTTAGCGATTTGTAGAAGTTTAATGAAACTGTGCTAGTTAGTTTCAGTACGGTTTGTAATTGGTTCCAAATGGAGGGAGGGCATATGCATAGCACATTTACCAAAGGAGGTCCGGTCCTGGTATGTCAAGCATAATAAAGTCAGATTTTCTCAACGAGTGCACTATGTGAGATATTAATAAGGGAAGAGAGATAGCTTGGCAATTTCTGCAGGAGCAGTTTAAGAGTCCATAGCCCAGCATGGAGCAGGCGTAGTAGTAAGGGATGTCCAACCAACAGCTGCATATAAGTCACAGTGATGCTAACGGGGTAAGGGAGTTAGTAATGAACCGTAATGCATGGTGATAAAGGATGTCCAGTTTACTTAGATTTGCAAGAGTGGTGGAGGAATAGATTACATCGCCATAGTCCAGTAGGGGGAGAAAGTGGCCTGTACAAGCTTGTTTCGAGTTTCAAGGGGAAAAGGGGCCTATTTCTGTAGAAGAAACCTAACCTTGCTTTTAACCTTCTAGAGACATCTTCGACGTGGTCATTGAAAGATAATTTATTGTCGATCCAGATACCCAGATATTTAAATTTGGTTACAACTTCCAGAGGCTCGTTTAGCGTGTGACAATGAAGTCTTGGGCAAGGATATTGGGGGGCCTGTGACAGCACTGCAGGAGAATATCATCGCTTAATCTTCTTAGCATTGAGCAGAAGCTTTGCCTTTATTAGATTATGCTCAAGTTGTGCGAGTCCGCTTTGAACCCCTTTGACTTCAGATAATCGATGAGCCAGAAGTATACAACACAGTATCATCTGCAAAAAGTGCAGATTGGACATAGATATGTTAGCATCTAAGTCATTAATGTACAAAGAAAACAAGATAGGGCCTAAGATGGATCCTTGGGGACTCCTCTTGCAATTGGCAAGGCAGCAGAAAAAGCTTCCACCTTTACTTTTGGAATCTTCCAGTTAGGTAGCTAGAGAACCACTGGGTGGTATGGTATGTGGCACCCAACTTTGCAAGGCAATTGACTAATAGTTTGTGATCAACAGTATCAAAAGCTTTGCTGAGGTCCAAAAGACTGCTCCAGTTACCTTCTTAGCATCTATAGCAGAGATCCAATCATTGGTTACTTTTGCAAGTGCAGTGATTGTGCTATGATTAGCCCGGAAGCGGATTGAGCTGTAATGAGAGAGAAGGTTTCCAAGTGAGATTTTAACTGAATATGGATCAGTTTTTCGAGAACTTTAGAAAGGATAGGCAATATGGAGATAGGCCTATAGTTGTTTACATTGCATGGGTCACCAGATTTAAATAGAGGGAGGATATGTGCTGATTTCTAGCAGGACGGCACAGTAGCAGATGTAATGGAAAGATTGAAGATGGGAGAATTGGGGCAGTGAGATGGGCGTAGCCTGACCTTAGGAAAAAGGGTTCCAAGCCATCGCCCCTGTGCTTTTTTGGTGTCTAAGTTAAGAAGAGAATCTTCTACTTCTTTATAAGTTATATCGCATAGTTGGAAGGGGCTGGGTGCAGGACTAGATGTAGGGGAGGGGGTATGCTGGCTCACCGCAGCACCAGCATAAGATGACGAGTCAAAAGCTAATCCAGCTGTAGCAAAGTGGGAGTTAAGTTCCTCCAGGATTAGGGACTTGTTTTCCACAATCTTGCCACTTGCAACTATCTTTGTTGGACAGAAGGAGCCATGGCCCATCCTTCTATAGCTTTGATAGTCTTCCATATTTTATGAGGGTTACCTTTAGCTTGTTCGAGTAGAAATATAATAGTTAGCTTTAGCAGAGTGAAGTTTTTCACACAGTTATTCCTGGCTGTTCTAAGGTCTGCCAATCTGAAGATTCTTTGGAATGTCTAGCTTTAGCCCAGAGCTTATCTCCAGCTATAAGGGCTGCCTTGAGATCCGAGGTGAACCAGGGGTTGGAATTGTTCCGCACCTTACTTTGATGAAAGGGGCATTCTTATTTATTATTGTAAAGGAGTTTGTCATTAAGGATGTAAGCTGCCTTGTTGACATCTTTGGCTAGGTAAAATCTTGCCGTCTGATCATGCTCAGGTCAGATAGGAAGTTTACTGCACTGAATTTAGAAAGGATCTTTTGTTATAAAGATGGTTGCGCCGGGCCTTAATTTGAGATCTTATGCAACAATTCCATGATCACTCATGTCGCTGTGAAACACTGCCGAATGAGATATTTTGTGTGGATGGGTGGTTAGTACCACATCTAGAATGGAACTGTTGGCAGTATTTAGAGTGTTGTTCCTAGTGGGTTCACTGACTAATTGCCCAAGACCTAGCTCGTCACAAAGGGATTTGAGGCCGTGTGATTTAGGTGACAGCCAGTCCATATTTAGATCTCCTAGAAATATTGTTTCAGTTTTTGCATCTACGAACATGGATTTCAAAAGATTAAGGACTTCATCACCACCAGACGGGTGCCCATGTGCCCATGGATATGCTCACCATTTCTCAATGGTTGATCAGTGACTGCATTGTACCTGAAGAACTCATCCATTTTAGATTTTAAAATGCCCATTGATTTACAATCCAGCACTGAGTCAACTCTTTGTAGGGTTCATGCCCCCGGTTTTCTTACACAGATCACCTTCTAATTGTTTGCTATGTCACCTATTATCATATCCACACCTTAACTGTAATGCCTAGGCAATTCTATATGTTACTGTCCTCAAAGGCCATATATACAAGGCACTTGTCACTCTGCATCCTTCTTTGTTCCAGGGTATACATATCTAGAGCCTGTGAAATTCTTTTATTTTTATAATTTTTCTGGAATTTCTTGTTGTTGTTTTTCTTTTTATTCATTGAAAGTGTAGTTTTACTTCTTATCACATTTCAATTCATGAAATACCTCAAAATGACCTTATACACACTAAAAATTGCATTTCTAGTATACTACATTGTATTAAGCTGTATTATGCTATGCTTGAAAGATGTTGTGAATCAGACAATTCCCCAGCCACTTCCTTCGACCATCTCTGTGGTAACAATGGAGCCTAAACAACAACTGCTGCAAGCATTTATTTAGTTTTTGCCCCAAAAAATAAGCAATGTTTAAACTTTTCTCATGTGCTTGTTTTGTTTTATTTAATTTATACCTTAAATTTCTTGCTATTTCTCATTTAAGAAAAACACAGGCCTCTATACATATCCAATTCTGCTCTCTCTCTTCATATGTTTTACCTCTCATTCAGAAAGTCATTTTGTCACATGCCTCTGGATGTCCCCTAACATTCTAATTCCTTTATTCTGCTGTGGAACCCAGGACTGGCTACAATATCTAAATTGGGTTGCACCAGTGCATTGTACAGGGAAGGATTACTGCTCTATCTCTAAATTTGATGTTCTTTCTACACCTCAGGAGCCTGTAGCATTTCTTTTGCCACCTTTGTACATTGTTTATTAAATTTCAGGTCACCAGTTATATAAATCAGATCTACGACCGCTCATTGACAAGCGTTTTGTTGAACGACGGTATAGCTACAACTTTATGTCGAATTACATTTGGGTCACCATAAAGATAGACACTGACTATCATGTTTTCTTCCAGGGGGCCCCTGAACTCTAGGAAGCAGGGGCTATGCCTCTCACACCCCACTTAACATAATCAACTCCAAGTCAGAGCTGATTGGGGGTGGGACCCCAGATAACAGTGACAGGGTCCAGTGCCGACACTAGAGTGACTGGCATTGTTGTTGCTGTAGTGTTGGTCAACGCTGACATGTCACTGTTGGGTGGCATACCATATAAATCCTCAGGACTTTCTTCATGAAAGAGTTATTTAGCACCTTCTCATATATTGTAAATGGTACTTGGTCCTACCGCTTAAAATGCATAATTGTGCACTTATTAATATTGAATTGTAGCTTGACTGTTTTGGCCCACTCTTCACTCTTTCATAGTTCACATTTGAAATTTTCAATAATCTGCTCGGTGTTCACCGCAGTTTAAGTATCATCAGCAAATTTGCACTATCCAGCCATACTTATTTAATTACACTGATGCCGATATAAGGAGAATAGTTTGCATCCCGACATGACCCTTTGTGAAACCCATTCATGACTGCTTTCTAATCAAACATTCAGTATATCCTTAATGGATACCCCTCTACCTTCTTTTTCTTAGCCATGACTGCATCCACTTTATGATTCTGTTGTTAATGTTCAATTTCTCATCTGCTTTATTAGCTCCTATGGGGACCATATCAAAGGCCTTGCTGTAGTCCAAAAACACTGTATCAACTGGTTGACCCTATCCAGTGCCCTATTCACTGGCTCTAAAAATGTTACTAAGTTTGTTTGGCAAGATTTTCCTTTATGGAAGCCATGTTGTGTTCTGTCAACCAAAACCGTTATTCCTAGGTGATTTTCTATTTCCTCCTTAATTATGATCTCCAAAATGTCCCCAGCAACAGATGTAAAGCATAGAAACATAGGAATTGATGGCAGATAAGGGCCATGGCCTATCCAGTCTGCCCATTTTCATTGTGATTACTTACGCTGCAGATCCTTCTTGGTCTACTGCACTGTCTCTTCCACCCCTTCCTTTCCTCAATGATTCCTTCATGCCTGTCCCAGGCTTTTTAATACCACCACTGTTTTCACCCCCGCTACCTCTGCTGGAAGGCTGTTCCAGGCATCCATCACCTTTCTGTGCAGAAGTACTTCCTCACATCTCTCTTGAACCTACCCTCCTCCAGCTTCATATCATGACCCTTGTTCTAGAGCACCTTTTCTCTGAAAAATACCTTCCACCTGCATGTTATCCACCTATGTGAGGTATTTAAAGGTCTCAATCATATCTCCCACTTCCTCCTCTCCTCCAGGTTTACATATTCAGCTCCTTTAGCCTTTTCTCATAGGGCTTTTATGCAGACTCTGCACCATCTTGGTAGCCCTCCTCTTGACCATATCCACTCTGTCTATGTCTTTCCCAAGATGTGATCTCCAGAACTGGACATAGTTCTCCAGACCTGGACACAGTACTCCAGGTGGAGCTTTACCAGTGACCTATATAGGCAACACCACTTCCTTTTTCTGCTGGTGATACCACTACCTGTGCACTCTAGCATCCCACTAGCTCTCTTGAATGCCTTGTCACATTGTCTTGCCACCTTTCTGGCATCCAATATGATTACTCCTGGTCCCTTTCCTGCTTGGTCATTGCAAGTATCTGTCCTCCATTTTGTACTCCACCCCCAAGTTTCTGTGGCCTAAGTGCATTATTTTGCACTTTTTACATTAAACCCTAGCTTCCAAAGATTGGACCACTCTCCAGTCTTTTTAAATCTCTTGCCATACTTTGTACCACAGTCCCCCCTCTGCAGTGTCTACTCTGTTGCAGATCTTGGTATCATCCATAAAGAGGCAGACCCATCTGTTCCAGCTACCTATCACGTCACTAATGAAGACATTAAAGAGGATTGGTCTCAGCACTGACCCCTGAGGTACCCCACAGGTCTCTCTCCCTCTTGAGCAAACTCATTTACAAACAGCCTCTGCCTCTATCCCCTAAACAGTTTCTTACCAAGGTTGCCACCTTATTGCCCACCCACACTTATCCAGCTTGTTTGCCAGTCTCCTAGGTGGGAATGGTGTTGAAGGCCTTGCTGAAATCCAGGTAGACCACGATACAGCCCTTCTTGATCCAAGAAAATATGCATCAAAACACCCCGCTCTTTTCAGCCCAGATAAGATTTGACACCACAATCTCTGGTTAACAGGAAATTGGTTTTTTTTTTCCACTAGATCAATGGAGGACCCCGTGGACTAACTGGTCTATAATTTTAATGATCTGACTATGCTCCTTTTGTAGATGGGGTCCACAGTGGCCTTTCTCCAGTTATCTACCACCTGTCCTGGATGTCAGTGGGCCTGCAAGCTCCCCATCCAACTCTTTATTACTCTTAGGTGCATATTTTTGGTTTCTCTGCTTTATTTGAGTTGAGATTTTCCAACAGCTTTTATACTTTATTTCTATTTATACTTATTTTTGGGCTATTTTCAATCTCCTTGAGTTCCCTCTATTTGGGCTACCCTGATGGAAGATCGAGTAACCATATTTGTTAAGTATTTTCACCATCTCCCTTCCTTGGAGACACAGTCTTTCTGACCTCTAGGGTACCCAAGTATGGTTGACACCCTTAACACAATTAATATATCTATAGCAGGCTTTGTTCTTATCTTTTGTTGTCACTGTTAGCTTCTAGATGTCACACTCTCTTTTCCTACCAAATCATTACATCCCATGTGCAGAATCACAATTGATTTGTCAGTGCCCTTACAAAGCCCTCCATATCATCCCTGATGTTGTTGACTCTCTCTCTCCAGGCAAGCAACTAACTGTTGTGTTTTCCTTCCTCCCACTACAGATCTGCCTGTCCATAAAGTGCAAGATTGAACCCTGGCCACTATGATATCCTGTGGTCCCTGTTTCATTCTCCTGTTTCACCATTATCCCTTGGATTTCCTAGTTGCTCTGCTTCCTCATCCGCCAATACCGCTTATGAGTTCATTTTGTGTCCTCTCTGTTACCGGTACTGCTGTAATCTTTTGGTTATTATCCTCTGCTGAATCCTGTTCTGTATCCTCCTTGCTAGTATATATTTCAGTCCCACTACTATCATTAGTTCCCAAAACCCCATATCTATTTGATGTCACTGAATGCCCTTCCTTCCTCCTCTTGACTAATTCTCTCACTAAACACAGGTCCTTTAGTTCCGCTTTGTGCAGTCATCCATCTCCTCTCCTGAGTTCATTTTCCTTTTTCTCCCTTATAGTTACATTTGCTTCACTCTGACTACCCTCCATTAATCCTCCTTCCACCTCCAAGTACCATTCTTCAATGCAGTATGAATGAAAACATTAATTTATGTTAGATAACTTCAGCTAGCTACGGGTGTCGCTTTGTAATAACCAACTTATAGTTGTTATTAGTGTTGTGTGAATTTTCCATAATTTGTTCTGTGAATTTCAATAAATTCACTAAGATGAGGTCCACATTTTGCATTGTTATTCATCAGGTGGATTGGCCAAATGTGCATGGCGACTGGCCAATTCACTGGCAAATCCCAACATGAATTGCCTACATCCCAAAAACAATAAAAATAAACCCCCTTCCCCACCCAAAATGGTAAAACATGACAACCCTCCCACTCTCCCAGCACACACCTCCTCCTCCTCCCCTGCCCCACCAAAATGCTTCAGAATCTTGTATTTAAAAGTATAGTAATCTTTACCCCTGTACTCGAAACACACTCCACCCACTTCTCCCCACCGAGTCCCACATGACCCCCACCCAAACTCCCTATGGTCCCCACCAGCAGCCCCAACACTTTAAAATGTGGACAAATGCACAGTGCACAGTGTCTGCTCTGTTCCCTATCTGCAATATGAACGAATGAACAACGACATCTTTGCTCCCAGTAAAACCTGATTGGCTGAAAATTCAGCCAGTCAGGTTTTACTAAGACAACACATCACCATTCCTTCAAAATGCCACAGCCATTACTGGGGGACACCAACAGAGAAGATGCTATGCACTTCGGACTGTTTCTTTTACATTTTAATTTGTGGGTGCTACTTCTGGGGGTAAGAGGGTAGTGGGCGAATAAAGACCAGCAGGAGGGGTTGGGCAGATTTTGTATGCTTTGTAATAAAACAGTGGGACTTGAGTCGAGTATGTTTGGCATATGGGGTGGGGGAAGGGATTACTGTACTTTTAAAGGAAAGCTTCACAGTATTTCACCAGGTGGGAGAGGCTGGGACGTTGTGTAATGGTTTTATCTTTTTGGGTGGTGGTGGTAGAGGGTGGATTTTATAGCACAGTGGTTGGGGTGGAGATTTTCTTAAAGATAATACATCCATCATCAAAATTGATGCCTCTGCCATTGAATTTGTAAATTTCCATTCATTCCCATCAGCTTCAGTGGCAGATTAAAATCTACAACATTTCTAGCTAATATGGTCCAAACTTTCTATCATTAACAAAGTCATGGTACTGCAGCTGCTGCATGTGGAACCGGTAAACATTTTATTTTTATAAGTGCAGTCAGTCATTAGACATTTAAATAAATAAAAAACACCAGCCATTCTTGAGGCTGTTATATATTTAATAAGACTTACTAGGATAGTGGAGACAGCAAGGGACAGAGATGGTCCATAGAAAGCTGCCCATACTAGTCATGGTAGTATTCAGTTAACCTGAATTTTATCATGACAAGTGGGAGGGAGTGGCTTTATATACATTTAACACTACATCTTAGGTTCATAGGTTCATAGGTTCATAGTGATGTATTCAGATCCATAAGCCATAAAGTCCATATAAGGACCCGTTACTGTTTAATCATGGTTCCATCTTTTATTACCCATATACATATCTAATCTATGTTTAAATGTCTGTAGGGTACCTGCATCCACAACCTCTCTAGGCAGTCCATTCCAGATATTCACAATTGTCTGATTAAACCACCCTCTTCTTCTCCTAGTTTTATATCTGTCCCCTTTAGTTGTTTGTCGTGAGCACGTGCTCTTTTCCTTATACCTCCTTCCAAGTTACACCTGCCACTTCACATAACATTCCATCTGTCATTGTCTTGTAAACATAACACAGATCTCCCTTATACTTCTATATGTTATTGAGTACAAACCCAGATTTACCAGTCTGGTCTCATATACCTCTTTACTTACTATACCCACTTTTTGTGAATCTTCTCTGTACTGTTCCCTCTCTTTCTCCCACTAATACTTTGTACTGAGCTGAGTGGAGCACCATATTCCAAACGGGTCTCACCAGAGAGCTGTACAATGGCACAAGAACCTCTTTCCTTCGACTTCTAAAGTTACGCAGTAGATTACCAATAATTTATTGGCTCTATTTGCACAAATCCTAACTGTTTTCTAAAAGTCAGTCGATCTGTTATGACCACCCCTAAATCATTTTCACTGTCTGATGCTTCTACAACATGTGAATTCAGTGTATATTGTGCTTTAACATTATTATAGCCAAAATCTATAACCTTGCATTTGGCAATGTTAAATTCAGTTTATGCTGATCTGCCCTATTTTCAAGATGGCAAAGTTGTTCCTGTAACTTTAAAATTGTTTTAGCATTGTTTACTATTGCCCCTATCTTGGAATTGTATGCATATTTACTTATCCAGACCCCATTGGTCACATGCATACTAGAGACCAAATGTTAAACAGCCTTGGCTCCCAGCACAGATCCCTGGGGCACCCCACTAACCACTTTGGCCCCTGTTGATAAATAACCCCTCACTTTCATCCGCTGTTGTCTATCACATAACCATGCTGCCATCCATTTACAGAGGTAGCAGTCCACCCTAGTTGTTGAAGGATCTTAAGTAGTACACTGTGGGAAATGGAATCAAAAGCCTTTTATAATCCAAGTACACGACATCCACTGGGAACCCTGCATCCACTGCCTGGATCACTGGCTCAAAAATGAAATAAATTAGTAGTACATGACCTCCACTAGAGAAACCATGCTGTGTGATGTCTAAATGGTTGAGACTTTTAAATTACTGACAAGAAGTTCATCTATAAAACTTTCCATCATTTTGCCTATGATGGAAGTAATACTTGTCAGATGGTCTTGTCCTATCCCTGATTTAAATATTGGTGTAATACATGCCTCTTTCCATCATCAAGAACTTTACTCTGTTGCAAGGACTTATTAAATAGTACTGCAAGTGGGACAGAGATCTCATCAGCTGTTTCTCTTAAAAATGCTGGGTGGTAACCATCTGGTCCCCTGATTTATATTTCTTGAGATTCATTAGCTTAGTTCTAACCTGTTCTACAGTTATAGTTGGTATCTCTATTTCAACTTCCCCTGTGTTGGAACATTTCTGGAAGTACCACTATCATCCCTAGAATAAACACTCTGGAAATATGAGTTAAACATATTTGCTATACCCTGCTCATCTTCAGTTTGGTTATCATGATCCCTTAATATAGTAATCTGATTATGATTCTTTTCAGGCTTCCTATATAATGGTTAAAATCCTTAAGGTTATTTCCTTTTAGTGTAGCTAGTGCTAACTCTGCATCTGCTCTACCTTTTGTATGGCCTGTTTACACTTTTAACCAATGATTTATGCACAGACAGTCTAGCAGTAGAAGGATACTTCTTTAGTCTCTTATATGCTTTATTTTTCTTATTTATCAATCTACAAATTGTTTGTGTCATCCATTTGGGAATTCTTCCTCTCCTATTATATTTTTTTTCTTACTGGTACATATTTTTGGATACAGGATTGCAAGACAGGGGTCAACCTTAACTTTTTGCACTAGCCAGCAGGGGAAGTTGATTCAAAATTGCACTAGCCTGCAGATGATTGCACTAGCCCTTAATTATTATGGTAAATTGTGATCACTTATGCAGGAAACAATGTAAGCAAAGCCAAGAAATACTCTGATTATTGCACATTTATCCTAGCTTCCGCATTGCTTCCAGCTCCCCAGCAGAAAAAAAGACTGCCATGCCATCACAGTGGGGTGTAGCTCTACTAGCTTCACATTGTAGCACTGGATAATACAGCACTCCAGTTCAGCAGTACCTGATTAAGCGCTGTGTTACTACAGCACCATCTGATCTCAGCCAACAGCTTAGCTCTTCATAAATGATAGATGGCACAGTAAATCATAACGTGTAAATGTAAAGACAACTATATTGCACCAATACACAAAACAATTAATTTCAAACACCAACCTTTAAGGACAAAGTAAAGTGCTATGTGCTGAATATAAAGTTGGTCATTAAAAGCAGTTAGTTAGATTTATCATTAGAATCCCAGAATACTCCATTAGAATGTGTGAGTTTCTCCTGTGAATATGGTAAGCTACAAGACAAATAGCCAGAACTCCGTGTTGTCAAATAGATAAAAGTGGGAAAGTGAATGTTGAGGGAATAACAGATGGGGAGGGGGTCTGCAGGGAATGAAAAAGGTGACTGGAGCCTAAAACTGTAATGATAAGAAATATAAATGGATAAATTAAAACCCAAGTAAATATTTCAGAGAACTTGAAGTTAGTTAATTCCAATAACATTTGTATGTGCTGATTACAAAAATGGGGCAAAATCTATTATGTCATTCAGACCGCCAGGGCAGTGAATCTCAGGAATGTAGGGTTAAAGCCATGGCACTCCAGAAAGTCTAATCACCCTGACCATGTTCCTGTGATTTTATTTCAACAAAAGTGTGACAGGTTACTCCTCCCTATTTGGTTTCAGTAGAGCATTTCTTGTTGTATTTCTTGGCACGGCATTACAACAGAAAGCGTTGAAATAAGCAGTGCCAAACTGAAGCACCTGTGAATTGTTGCAGTGCTAGAATTAATGGCGATGTAATGAAAAGGGCTGAACATGATGGAGCTCAAATTTATATGTTTAACTGAGCTATACCCTCACAGCGAGCCCCATTGTTTTGTACCATAGCCTCCTCTCTTTCTCTTCTCTTTCTGCCCCCACACCAGACAGAGAGAGGATATCACAACAGCAAACGCTCAATTACAGTCCTAGCTCAAGAGACACAATAGCTGACATCATCATGCACCTCGCCACACTGTCACCACCACCCACAGGGCAATAAACAGAGTCAGGCAGAGAAAGACATGCCTGTCCCCACCCTATAGTCAACTAGAGACCTGCACTTTTGAAAGTTTTGTACAGTCTCAAGTGAGCCAGGAGCACATCTAAGATTTATTTGGGGTGGGGCTAGACAAATCTAAGGGGCTTGGGAAATAGAAAACTATGAGATTTTTATTTGTAAAAGCATTGATTTTAATATGCTCTGCCCCAACAATAACAGGTTTTTCTTAAACATTGTCCTTTCATCAGCCCAGGGAAACAGTACACAGGCATAACACTATACTATTTCTATTTCTGTATAGGATGATCAGCACCCCTGGAATGCCTATTTCAAGGTTTCAAATTATGTATTTTATCAAGGTTTATTTCTGTACTGTCACATGATCCAAAGCTTTGTTTTTAGGCTGAAAGGACATACTGAGTGGGATAAGAGTGGAACTGTATGGATGGTGATGGCTGGCATGGTCCATTTAGAAGAGCTGGGGACCCCCTACACTTGCCAGTAATGGCAGCAATAAATCTATGGATGGTCACTGAGTCTGGTCTGCAGTGTTGTCCAGGGAAAGAACAGAGTTAAGAGATTTGGAGGGGGAGGAAGTTATGATGAGGCTGGGATAAAACCCACCACCTGCAGGGCCGATCCTGTATACTTTTGCATTTTGTCACTGAAATGTTGGATGCAAACACTCAAAATGTAGAGAAATGAGGGCACTGGTCTTAATAATATTGGACAAATTGTTAGACATAGACACATTCAGAAAACTGAACCTAGTGGCTTAACAGCACTCTATCCTTGATCACACCCTGAATGCTAGCTGAAAGTCTTAACAGTGGAGTGATAATGACTCACATTGAGTCTTTTTTGGATCCTCTTGAATTGCCAGATAGTTGCAGCTTTTAATGAGCTGTTAATCACACCTGGCCATCTGGAACATTGAGAGATTAACATGAAGACTAGAGAATGCTAAAGTAGAGACATTTTCAACTTCAGGCATGAAAATCTGCACTAGTCAA
Source organism: Neoceratodus forsteri (assembly GCA_016271365.2). Classification (NCBI taxonomy): domain Eukaryota; kingdom Metazoa; phylum Chordata; order Ceratodontiformes; family Ceratodontidae; genus Neoceratodus; species Neoceratodus forsteri. The sequence goes on from CM057449.1 coordinate 691,339,849, forward strand.
GGCGGGCTAGTAGAGAGTTAGCTGCACTAGCCCTGGTCAGTTTGCACTAGTGTTTGGGCTAGTAAAACAATGTTAAGATCAACCCCTGTTGCAAGACTTCATCAACTATTTCCTAACTCTGTTTAGGGATTTCCTTTTCAGATATCCCAATTGTATGTTCTTAGTATTTTCCTAATGTCTGCATAGTCTGCTTTATTATAAGTCCTTATAACTGACTTTCCCAGAATATGGTGGGAGTTCTCTGCTAGTAAGACTTTTACCATATTATGGTCACTGCTTCCCAGTGGTTCCATCATTTCCACATTTGTTATGGCTCTCCATATTACTTAAAACTAAGTCCAAAAGACTCTGATTTCTTGTTCTATCTCTAACCATCTGGGTTAAACAATTAGTTTCACATATTTACAAAAACTGTCTTCCATACTCCCTTCCCCACTAGGGGGCTCCCAGCAGATCCTAAGGAAGTTGAAATCTCCCATTAAAATAGTATTGTCAGTAATTAGTTCACTGTCAAGTAAATCCATGAAGGCAAGATTTTCTTGTTCAGTCAGATTAGGTGATCTGTAACATACCACCAATCTGATGCTTTTATTTCCAGCCCAAAACTGAGCCATAATTGTTCCACTTGAGTCTCCTTAGTCTCATCAGGATGAATGATGTTTGCTTTTAGATGTGAGGATATATACCCCAACTCCCTCCCACTTTCCCCACTCTTGGTTTATGATAAAAATCATAACCTCGATTTTATCAATCCACTCATTCTCTCTAAGTCAGGATCCAGTCAACCCACAAACATCAATATTCTTTCACGTAAGGACATGTCTAAGCTAATCTATCTTGGCCTTCGAGCTCCTTGTGTTAACGAGCATCAGGTTTAATCCTTTGCTCCTTGATACAGCCCCCAGTATCTGTCTAGGTTCCCTCTAAACCTTCTTGCACCCTGTTCTTTACCACCCCATGAATTAGTTTAAATACATATCTATATGTCTCCTAAATTCTAACCCTAATGCTTTAGATCCTCTCCTGATTAGGTGTTTTCTGTCTTGTCTAAAATATTGAGTGCTTAAATCAAAATCCTCCCAGGAATTAATACAAGTAATACTATTCATGGTGCACCATCTTCTCATCCAATTGTTAACCCTTTTTATTTTCTGATTTATACTAAATTCTGCTTTGGAAACTGATAACATTTCTGAAAAAATCACTTTGGCTTTATTTTTGGGCTGTTTTCTTAATACTCATTAGTTGTAGGTACATCTGATCCTCCCTAGTTCTATATAGATCATTTTACCTGCATGTACTATTATAAGTGGAACGCCTTCACCTTTTTAAGCATTTTGGGGATCATACTGTCTATATCTGCTAGTGTGGCACCTGGCAGGTAAGAGCTTATAACTATTTCTTTCACACCTTTGTTGTATATGCATCAGTGTATCTAACAATGGAGTCCCTGGTGATATGTATCCTCCTGTTCATTACACTTTCTCTGCTTCCATTCTAATATCCTGTCTATTACCCGACATATGTGTGTCTAGTATAGGCATATTAGGTGTCCCTCTTCTATCATTCTAGTACAATTTTCTTCATCAACATCTTGACAATCCCCAGTATCTGTCAATATGTTTCCAGTACCTCCTTCAAGACTCCTTCTTTCGCCTCACTAGGCCCAGATTATCCTGTGCTAATGTTTGTTCACTCCCATGTCATTGTCATGTGAAACAGTACGATTTAGTAGTGGGTCTCCTATATTGTTAACAACTGGCTGAAAGGTCATTGCTCTTCTTCCTTCTTCTTAATTCCTGTATTAGGTTGTTCTCCCCAGTCAGACTCATCCTCTAAGTTACTTCTATTTCTTTTATGTGCTCCCCACTGTCCTGTCTACTTTCATGTGAGTGCTCCATAGCTACATTTTGGTCTGGTAACATTTTATCTGTAACTCCAAACCAAGTAATTTAGCTTTTAGGTCCTTAACCTTACAGCTTTGCTCACAAATGTAAACATCAGGCTTGCATTTATGCCTACACTAAATTTCTTGCAGGCATTACATTTTATCCCCAGTTCTCCCAACCATAAGGCAACTATAGGGTTTTCTATATCCATAGTAAAGCCCTGCCTGCCTTACTTTCCCCTGTGATTGCTGTTTTACCAAATAGGCAACTATGGACCTTTGTCGGCATGTAGCAGAACCTTGCTTTTCTCCACTATGCCCACAGTCCCCACGTAAACAAGTGCCGAAATGCACGCGTGTCTCGCGTGTGGTGACACATGCTCAAGCTTGCACCGCTTGCTCTCTTGCCCTCCTTTTATGTGGCATGACCCGCAGTGCAGTTAAGGGTCACGATCCACCAAAACAGCAGAACACCTGCTTAACTACAGGTCTGCACCTCAAATCCAGCTCCCATCATGGGAGCTCTAATAGTAACACACTGTGCCCCAGTTAAAATAGCAGGATGTCCTGCAAATAAAGCAAATGGTGTCCCAATCAGGTCTATCCACACAGGAATCACCAGTCCAGTATAAAACCAAGCAACTACATTGCAATCAAGCGAACAGCACACACTAAGACTGCCTCACCCATCTCGACTTTTGGCCGACTACAGGCTCAGAGGCAATCTCGAGTATGCCATCACTCACTCTCTTGCCCTTGTTTATGTGGCTGGACACAGAAGTGCAGTTAAGGGTCATGATCCACTAAAACAGCAGAACACCTGCTTAACTAAAGGTATGCACCCCAAATCTGGCTCCCTGTCTCGGCTTTTGGCCGACTCACAGGCTCAGAGGCAATCTTGTACTTTAAAAGGAACTGTGTGTCACCTGATAACACTGTATTTGTTCTGTAGGTAAACTGTATTTTCCTACTTACATAAAATGGAAGTTGCCACCACAAAATCTAAATATATGATTAAACTGGTAAACAGCATTGATGCATGTAACTTTCTTTTAGATACCTCATCAGCAGCTATATAAATAAAATGTTGTTCAGCTAAACAACAAGCATTTGCCATTGCAGAATCTTGGCTTGCTGGCATTGGCATTGATAGTGCATGAGTTAGAGAGATGCGTAATAGGAACAGCAGTGAAGTACTGAACTGACACCAACCTCACCCTGCAGAGACTGACAGATGTTGGGGTGTGCCTTTGGGTCATTAGCCATAACACTCATGCCATTTCACTTACCCTACTCCTGCAGACACTGACAGGTGTCACAATGCCTTGAGTCTTCGGGCCTTATACTCACCCCCATTCCATAAGGAAATACACTGAGATGGTTGCAGTATAGGAAATAGGTAAACATTGAGGCTGAAGACCCAAGGCACACCTCAATGCCTATCACTGGCTGCAGGGTGGTGGTGGAATGGCATGAGTGTTATGGCCGATGATCCTAAGTCACACCCCTAATGCCTGTCAATCTCTACAGAGTAGAGCATTATGGTAGGAAATCCTAACACCCCAGTTGTTTGTTGAGAGTTTCACCCAAATTTTCAAACTGGGATTTCTAGACTCACCTCATGAACAGTGTTACTATCATTTCATTACTCAATCCCAAAAGATGGTTTTGCACAGCGACTGCACCATTTGGTGACACAGGTGTGAAAACACATTTCTGGCAGGATGTAAAAATGACAGCTGCACTGTTCATGAGGTGGTGCAAAATGGCAATGTTGAAAATCTGGAGTGAAAATATGAAAAATTGGATAAGTTGCAAACGTATAGAAAATGCGCAATGCATGCCAGTAACGCAATCATTTTTGGAATTATTACCAAATTTTCAACATGGGTATTTTTGAATCTCCTCATGAACAGTGGCACTGTGGTTTTGTTACTCTGCCCTGAAGATTGATTTCCACAGCAGCTGTGCCATTCTGCACCACAGTTGTGAATACATGTTTCGGTATAGGTTGTGCAAATGACAGCTATACTGTTCATAAGGAGGTGTGAAGGAATGGCATTGTTGAAAATCTGGGTGAAAATATAAACAATTGGTGAAGGCGTGCATAGAAACTGCACAATGCACCTCATATGCAGTCATTTTTAAATTTTCCGCAAATTTGAAACATGGGCTTTAGGACCTCCCCTCATGAACAGTGGCACTGTTGTTTTGTATCAGTCCCAAAAGGTGATTCCATGCAGTGACCGCAAAATCACCTTTGGGACTAAGAAACAAAATGACAGTGACATGTTTATGAGATGGGATCCCAAGAACCCATGTTGAAAATTTGGGGCCAAAATTTCAAAAATGGCTGAGATATCAACTAACTCGACCCCTCCCCATTGCCTCCCATTATAAAGTTTACCATCATATCTTCAGTTCGCAGTTCAGCTTTGAAGAATGCAGACATGTCCCAGTTTAGAGAAGATCGCAGCTCTTAACCTCTAGAGGGTAAGTATGGGTGAGGGTGTAGGGAGGTGGGTGCACAAAGGAGGGTGGTGATGGGGAGGGGATGACAGAGACAACGGTGAACCATTTTCTTGTTTGCAGGGGAAAAAGACCACAAGGTAAGTTTTTTCATTTACAGGTTACATAAAAAAATAGACACACAGGTGGGCTCCCAGTGTGCCACAATTCTGGGGTTGATGGTGATACAGGGAATGGGCACCCTGATGTTGGCAAGGCGTATAGATGGGGTACATCCGACACCGGGAGTGGGTATCCCAGTGTCAGAAAGGAAAGAGGAAACTGTTTCACCAGGAAAGACACACTAAGAGGAGGGATTCTGGCACAGGGATTAGGCTCCTGATGTTGGTTTCGGAATGTGTAGCAAATGGTAAAACCACCATGTTACAGTGTGCCACATAATGTGAGGGGAACATGCTGACACGGGACTGGGCACCCCAGTGTCGGCTTTCTGGGATTGAGTGGTGGACGCCAGGAGCCACCATATTTATTAAAATGTTTCAGCAGGAAAGGTACATAATGGAGGCATGTCATCTGCCGCTGCAAAGCCTGTCTCTGATTGCAGTGGCAGATTCATTTCAACTCTGTGGCTCTCTGAAATTGCTGACATTGGCAGCATGCTCACTGGTTGGCCACTGAGGGACACACCACTAAAGCATCCCTGTATTTGCCATAACACTGACACATCTCTGAAATGTGCTACTACCACAAGATGTTGCTATGCATGCACGCAATCCAATATAAAAAGTGGTTTCTCACCATGTAATAACTCAGGTAACATTTAATGTAGCTGCAGCAATTGGCAAGGGATTTTGTAATGCCATTGGCCCTGTTCTTACTGATGCTAACCTTACTTGTAAAATTGCTGACTTTTGGGCCTTATCTACAGTACAGTTTGCCATAGACACAAATGGTGAAACTGTCTTGTGGATGTGGTCCATAGTATAACTACATAAAGACAGACACCACAGTTCAAATTTGTTCTTTAAGTTGCTTGTTCATTCACTCAGCATTTACAAACCACCATCTAGAATTGTCATCTTACATATTAATCATTTTGATCAGGATCAGCAGGCAGTATACTTTTGTAGGGATATGAAAATCTTATTTATATTTATTTATTTACTGAATTTGGTAACTGGGAAGGCCCTCTGAGACAAGACAGTCACTTTTTCAGGGGTGACCACAGAAGTGCAGTACATTGATAGTGCATTTATTGATACAAGAAATTAGACAAGGAATAGTCATACAGTAACAGAGTACATCAATTACATTCAGTTAATGCAAAATAAGCAATGTAAAGCTCAGTCTTGCCTTATTAACTTTAATAAATGTTAATGTCCGTACATTTTCTGGCAGCAGTCTATTTCTGGCCTCTATCACAGTATTGCCAGCTGCACTAAACATGTGTTTTAACATATGAACATGCGAACTGCCAGCAGATACAAGCAATATGGTCCATCGAGTCTGCTCAAGTGTGCAGCTAGCAATCCCTATACTGCAGATGCCCCTTCCTCCCCTCCCCGCCATGGTGACCCTCTCCCTCACTTTGTCACATCCCCTTTAAACTGCCCACTGACTTACAGGACACCACCTCTTTGGGCAGTGTGCTTCACACAGACACCACCCTTTCTGTGGAAAAGTGCCTCCTCATTTCTCTCTTGAATCTTTCTCCTCCATCTTCAGTACATGCCCCTCATGTCCCTCCCCCAACTTAAAAATCCCTCTGTACCAGTCTTGTTTATACCTTTCATGTATTTAAAGGTCTCAATCATATCTCCCCATGCCTCCTCTCCTCCAGGGAGTACATGTTAAGCTCCTTCAGCCTTCTGTCATAGGGTGTTGTCTTCCAATCCCATGATCATCCTTGTTTCTCTGCGCTGGACCTCCTCCAGTAATCTAACATCTTTCTTTAAATATGGGCACCAAAACTGCAAGCAGTACTCCAGGTGCAACCTCACCAATGATCTGTCAGGATTACCTCCTCATCCTGAAGGTGATTCCTCTAGCAATATACCCCAGCATCTTGTTGGCTTTAGCTGCTGCCTTCCTGCACTGTGCTGAGTGGTTCATTTGCCCAATTATATTATCACTCCAAGACCCTTCTCCTCCTCTGTAGCAGCTATATATGCCCCTCCCAACTGGTAACACCTCCTTGGGTTCCTGCTCCCAAGTGCATGACTTTGCACTTAGCATTGAACCCCAGCTGCCACGTGTCTGACCAGTCCTCAGGTTTTGTCAGATCCTCCTGCAACTACTGCTACTCTGTGTCATCCACCACCGCAGACCGATCTTGGTGTCATCCTCAAAAGACTACTCTTGTTCTTAATGCCATGTGAGATGTCTGCTGTGAAATGCCAAACAACACTGGGCCCAGTACCAAGCCCTGCAGCACCTGCTTGTTACAGCCCTTGGAGCTGAGAGTTCCCTCCCACCACTACCCTGTGTTGCCTCCCTTGCAGCCAGTTCTTGATCCAATTCACCATCTTTTTTCCCGCTCCCTGGTATCCCAACTTGCTGATTAGCCTCTCATGTGGTACTGAATCAAATGCCTTGCTGAAATCCAGATACAGGACATCCACCGCATGGCCTTGTATAGTTCTACTAGTCACCCAGTCACAATAGTCAACCAGGTTGGTCTGGCAGGATCTGCCAGAGACAAACCCATGTTGCTTTCCGTCCTGGAGACCATTACCTTCTAGAAAGGTTACTAACCTCTCTTTAAGGATGGTCTCCATTAACTTTCTCACAATGGATGTGAGGCTTACTGATCTATAGTTTCCTGGTTCATCTTTGGGTCTGCTTTTGTGGAAGGACACCACATGAGCCATCCTCCAGTCCTGAGGTATACACCCTGTTTCCAGAGAGGTATTTAACAAGTTCTGCCAATGGCTCTGCCAGGATCTACCCTAATTCCTTCAGTACTCAGAGGTGTATGCCATCTGGTCCTGGTGCCTTATCCACCCTCAGTGCCCTTAAACCTTCTAGTACCCTGGCTACTTTGAGACACTTCTTGAAAGATAGCCAATATATTTAAATACTTCATTATACAGCTCGGACACATTAACTTTTTCGATCCCCAGTAGTCAAAAGGACATGCACCAATAGGAATAAGTGATTCTTGCAGATAACTATCTACCATGATAGAAAGAGAATGCTCTGAAGAACAATCAGTGTAACTTGGTATGACAGCAATGTGCAAAAGGTTTTGCTACAGATTTGGCTTGCTATTGTGCATGGAACAGTGAGTTGTAGAAAAACTGCTGCTCATATATGGTGACTTCTGCTATCCTGTACCTGTTTGTGAAGATGGACCTGCACATTGTGGAAATGAGAAGCTACTGTGTGGGACTGTATTTGAGTCCTGTGACTGCTGCATCTCATTTATCAGCAGAAATGTGTAGTACTCAACATTATCTCTTTTGGAAGACGTTAGACTTGGACCTGGAATCTAAGAGAGTTGCAAGTACATCGTGTTTTGATTCAGTCATGGCAACTAACTTGTCATCTTTTGGAAGTGCTCAGTCATTTTCATTGAAGATTTCCATGATCCTGTAGACATCTTGTTTCTTCTTTAGACCTGTTTCTTGCTATATGTGAGTCAGAACACTTGGAGCAGGGGTTCCTCAAATGGTGGTAGCCTCCTGGGAGGCGCGAGCGCTCGTTCAGGGGAGGGAGAGCCAGATGCCAATTTGCATTGGTATACCGTGTTGGTACCTTCTGCACCTCGGATCCCAACCAAGTTCAATACTGCAGCTAAGTAGTAGGCAGAGGGATTCTGAGCCAGCCAATGCCTGTGCAAAACAAGGCTTCGCAGACCAATAGAAAGCCCAGAATATGTGCCCAATCAGAGAGAAGTGGCTGTAGCCAATCGGTATTGTGCATTTGCAGCCAATCATCACCCGGCTCCTCAACCAATGAGCAGCTTAAGTACGTCGCGACGGCGTATCAACCCGGAAATAAATGCCATGCCATGCGTACGGTTTGAATGGAGAGCCAACCGAATTTATATTGTGGTGGTTTTTTTTTTTTATCCCCTGCAAGTCGCTTTAACGGAGCTCGCCTTCCGACTCCTGAAGCCGCTACCTGCCGACTCCACCTGTCAACCACGCCGCCTTCCAGCTGCTATAATCGCCACCGTGGAACGCTGATTGCCGCAGACAGAGCTCCTGGAGACTACTGGTGACATCCTTTGCAGACGGATCCTTCCTCAGACTTCAGGTAAAAATTCTACTGTACTTTTGGAAGCTCCAATGGGGTTTGGTCTGGTTGGCCCCACCGGGGGCGCTGCCTGACGGCCTGACTTGGATGTGGGGGTGCTGCTTGATGGCCTGTCTGGGAGGTTTGGGGGTGCTGCCTGATGGTCTGTCTGGGAGGTTTGGGGGTGCTGCCTGACTGATGGCCTGACTGGGAGGTGGGGGGGTGCTGCCTGATGGCCTGACTGGGAGGTGGGGGGTTCTGATGGCCTGACTTGGAGGTGGGGGGTGCTGCTTGATGGCCTGTCTGGGGGGTGCTGCCTGATGGCCTGTCTGGGAGGTTTGGGGGTGCTGCCTGATTGATGGCCTGACTGGGAGGTGGGGGGTGCTGCCTGATGGCCTGACTGGGAGGTGGGGGGTGCTGCCTGATGGCCTGACTGGGAGGTGGGGGGTTCTGATGGCCTGACTTGGAGGTGGGGGTGCTGCTTGATGGCCTGTCTGGGGGGTGCTGCCTGTTGGCCTGTCTGGGAGGTTTGGGGGTGCTGCCTGATTGATGGCCTGACTGGGAGATTGGGAGGGTGTTGCCTGATGGCCTGACTGGGAGGTGGGGGGGTTCTGATGGCCTGACTGGGAGGTGGGGGTGCTGCCTGATGCCCGGCCTGGTGTGCCTCATGCCTCTCATGTGGGGGAGGAACTGTTTGCCTCACAGCTGATCTGGCCTGAGTGGGAGTTTGGGGGCTGATGCCTCTTATGGGGGGATGATGCCTCTTGTGGTGGGGTGTGGTAGCTTCAGCAGGTGTTCGATGCATACCTCTCAACCTCTTCCTCATATATCAGGGACAAGGCTTAAAAAAAAAAAAAAAATCGGGACACATCTTCAAAATTCGAGAGATCCACCCATAAAGCTGGTAGAATATGGGGCTTAGTGTAAAATGCATTTTCTAAAGAAGAAGTCGTCAGTAACTTTAAGGTTTGACCTTGTTCTGTGCTTATGGTTCCCACTGAGCCACAAAACACAAATTTTAGGAGGAACACAGTAAAATTTTGAGGCAAAATCAGGGACGTCCGTGAAAATCAGGACACTTGAGAGGTATGGTTCGATGTGGTGATTGGGGGGACTGATGCCTCTCAGCTGGTCTGTTCTCAAGCAAGGATTTGCAGTGTTGGATGTGGGGAGGTGCCTGTACTGCCTCGCTGGTCCAGTCTGGTGGGGGGCAGTTATAGAAATGTCTCTTGGCTGCTTTGCCCAGGGGTAATGCTGCTGCTAACAGAGCCTGGGGAAGGGAATGCATTTCATGGTCGTGGTGATGCTGCCTCAGTGATAGTTAAAGCAGGTATTTGATGTGGTGATTGGGGGCTCTGATGCCTCTTAGCAGGATTTGTCATGGTAGTGGCAGGTGGGGAGGGTTGGCTGTAATATCCGCAGCTGGTCTGGCCTGAGTGGATGGTGGTGGTGTCACGATGAGCCTGAGCAGGGGAATGGGTGAAACCAGCTTGTGGGTCATGCCCTTAGCTGGTTTGCCCAGGATGGTAATGCTAAGCTGCATGATGTCTCTGCGGGTGCCATTTTATTCTTGGTTCGCTGTTTCAGCAGTGGCCCAGAGCCGGGGTCACACAAGATGCCTTTCTATGCTGTGCAAGCCTGAAATGGCCCCTATCCTATTTATATGGTTGTTGAATGAGAACTCCTCTTTAGGGTGGGACACTTTGGAGTGAAGGGCCTGCTTGTCTTGCTTGGGTGTGGGGAACCTTCCTAGGTCTGTTCAAGGAGTGCCCATATCCTCCACTCAACTTTATGGCATGCAACTGCAAAGCAGCTGTATCTGACTGAACCACCAGTTTATGTGGTGTGTTGAAATGGTGGCATGGTTTATATGTGATGCTTCTGTGTGGGTTCAAATGTTAGTTTTTGTAACTGATGTTGGGATAGGGGTAGCCCGTGTGTTTGAGCAGGGTTTTGGAATGAATAACCTGATGCTGTTGCCTACTACCCATGTAAGTCCAATTTACAACGTTGGAGCTAACGGAAAGAAATTGTGGTAAGTATAATTGTTCCTGTTCTCCGCTGATACCCACTTCTGTCTGAGAAAAGAAACTTACATCTGGCCTGTATGGTGGGAGTGGGGCTGGAGTGAAGGACCTGCTGTACGAGTCTTGGAGTGATTTGCTGGGTGTGTTTTGACCGAAGGATCTGCTGGCGTGGCACCAGTGCCACTGGTAACTACTGAAGCACCATCCTACCTTAGGAAGGAAGTGCTTTATTTGTTTTGTTTGGCATCCTTGTGTCATTTATAATTGTTGCTGCTGCTGGCCAATATGATTTGGGCCATTACTACAGTAGTGTTGTCCTTGTGCTGAGAGATTTAGGCGTCAGTATCAGTGTGGCTCAGTTGGTAGCACATCCATCTCTGGACCAGAGGGTTGTGGGTTTTGATACCACATTGGGATTGGAATCAGAATAAACGCTGGCACCATTGCAGTATTCACGGGTGGTATGCTGCACTAGTGCTGTCCTTTGGATGAGACGTTAAAACAGCGGTCCCCTGGCTTCTGCCTGTCCTGGTGGGTGTCCAGGTGGAAGAAAAGTCATAGAACCCTGGCATTGTTTGCAAAGAGTAGGCAGAGGATATTCCTGCAAGGTAGCCAATAGCCCTTCACATAACGGATCCATGCAATTGTCAATGATTGTGAATGGGCCTGCATCTGGGGAGCATATAAGATGTATTTTGGGGTGTGGGGTTGAAATGGCTCATGTTTTTTGCTTATTTATTATATTGATTTGGGCTGGGTGGTGGAATTAGACTTGTTTCCTGCAGATTTAAAATGGTGCTGTTGTGCATATGTGATGTCTCTGACTTGTAATGCATGGTTTTAAAAGCACACACTTTCTTTTTGCCTTTCTGATGTGGGCTGGGTGTGAATGAGGAGCCAGCATTTTTGGGGGAGGCTTTGAAGCGAGGGTCGGGCGAGCTTTGCTTAGGCTCTTACCCACATATATCTCCATTGACAGTGGACAATGTTCGAGCTAACAGAAAAGGAAATTATGGTAAGTGACAGAATTTCTCTTATCCTCTCGCGTACTCAATGCCTTTTGCTAGTTTAAAAAGACCTGGCGATGGATCTGGCCTTCGGGATGGTGGGTTGGACTCTGAGCAAAAGGGTTTGCTGGGCTCTGGAGGATACAAAGGACCTGCACTAAAGTCTGAATGCACAGTACATTTATCTGCATGGGTAGCACCTTTGACATGAAGGACAGATGAGATGTAGCAGAGCAGTTTTGAGAAGTAAAATGAAGAGGCATCCCTCCTGGCTGGTCATGTGTCTGCGTGCTAAGGATGGAGTGCTGTTTTGGGACTACGGCTGCGGACTACAGCTTGTGATGCTGGGCCTGTGTGTATGAATGCCTGTGTTTTGCAAGTCAAGGCAGTCTGGGGTTTCAAAGTGTGGCAAGGTGGTCACTCTGCAGTGGTCCTGCCTGAACTTTGTCTGGGGGGTGGATGATTACAAGTGCTCGTTCTGATCTGGTCCTGCCAGAGCTGTGTTGGGGTGGCTGATTACGTCTTACAAAGTACTGCTGCTGCGTAGCTGCAGTCCTTCACTAATGATCCTGTCCTACTGGATATCTGTTGGGAGGTACATTTACAAGGTGACGAAGCAACAATCCTGATCCTGCCAGAGCTGCTGCTGGCAGTTGCCTGATTAAAAAGGGATGCACCTGCCCAGTCTTGATATTTCAGATATTGCTTTTTATGGCTTCTTCGTTCTTCAAATTGTGCTTCAATTAATAAGTGGTGTTCTTCTTGTCAGTGTGCCTCAGTTGGTGGTACATCTGCCTGTGGACCAGAGGGTTGTGTGTTCTCGCCCCACACCAGGATTGGACGATGCCAAAAACACTGGCATCCCAGTGCTGTATTTTGGGGGCAGTACTACTAGGATTTCCGCCTTTTGATGCGCTGTCAAACTGAGCTCTTCTTCTAACCTCCTGGTGGTGTCCAGGTGAAAGTAAATCAATGCACTCTTTGCAAAAGTAGGGTTCAGCTCCGTATTCCCTTGTTTAACCATAAAATAGGTTCATGCAATTGTCCAGGCTGTGTCTGGTTGCTGATGTGCGATATGGTGCTCACTTCAAATTCAGTCACTTCACTACCAGTCTACCATCGCTTGTTCAGTGCTTTGGGATACACGCGATGAAAAGTGCTATATTCTTCTTCTTCTTCTGGTATTGTGTCTGTAGCAGTTGTACTGTAGCAGTTCTGGCAGAACATTTGGGCATGCCCAGGATAGTCTGGCCGCAGACTGGCTTAACTGATGTCAACTTCTCATCAATATGAATTTTTCAGTTGCATTGTAGACAAAGAATGGATCGCTTTCTGATTGGAAAGAAACGTGTGCATGAGGAGATGGAACCTGTTGGGCAGAGAGAACCTCAAGCAAAACGCAAGGCCAGAAGATATGATGAGGACTATCTGAAACTAGGATTCACCTGGATCGACCAGTGATGCACCACGACCCCAGTGTGTGGTGTGTGCTGAGGTTCTGGCACAAGACAGTATGCGGCCCTGCAAGCTAAGGCGTCATCTGGAACAAAGCACCTAGCTTACTTTCAAAACCAGTGGAGTTCTTCAAAAGAAAACTGAGTGAATCAGTAGGCCAAAAAAAGTTGTGGAGCACCATGGGACTGTTCCTGTAAAAGCGGTCAAGCATCATATCTTCTATCTCTGAGAATTGCCAAAGCTGGGAAGCCACACAACATTGGAGAAGAGCTGCTAATTCCTGCTGCAAAGGAATGTGTTCAGTGATGCTTGGAGAAAGCAGCTGCACAGCTGGAAGCAATCCCTCTTTCAAAGCGACACAGTTTGCCGTCGTATTGAGGACATGTCTGCAGATGTGAAGCATCAGATTGTAGATTCCATTCATCAAAGCCCATTCTTCTCTCTGCAGATAGATGAGTCCACTGATATAGCAGATGCTGCACAGCTTCTGGTGTATGTTCGGTATGCCACGGACACAGATCTTGGAGGAGTTTCTATTCTGCCATGCACTTCCTACGAGAGCAACTGGGAAGAGCTGTTTTGTCTGCTGAATACTTTCATTGAGAATGAAGGCCTTGATTGGAGTCGTTGTGTTGGTATCTGCAGTGATGGAGCTCGTGCAATGACTGGAAGACACAGCGGAATGGTGACCAGGGTACAAGCAGTGGCTCCCAATGCTCTCTGGAACCACTGCATGATTCACAGGAAGCTCTGGCAGCCAAGAGGATGCCAGATGAACTCAACAAAGTTTTGACTGATGCAGTGAAAGCCGTGAACTTCATCAAGGCACGTCCAGTGAATTCCAGACTGTTTTCAGTACTGTGTGAAGAGATGGGAGCGAAACATACACAGCTGCTCTTGCACACTGAGGTCCGCTGGTTGTCCCGGGGAAAGTGTGACCCGCTCTATGAACTGCGTGATGAAGTCCGCATATTTCTTGCAGACTGTAACTCTCCACTTGTGGAACATTTCCACAATCAACAGTGGCTTGCTTTGCTTAGTACTTGGCAGATATCTTTGACAGACTGAACTCTCTTAATCTGTCACTTCAAGGACGGGATGCCAGTGTTTTCCAGTCAGGGACAAAATCAAGGCATTTGGTTCCAAGCTTGAACTTTGGTCCACACGAGCAGCAAGGATCAGTTGCCACATTTCCAACCTTGGAGGATTTTCTTCAGGAACATGAAATTTCAGTCAACTGTGTCAAAGCAGTAATTACAGAACATTTATGTGGGTTGCAAGGCAAGCTACGAGACTACTTCCCTGAACATAACAGAGGACAGTGACCAGTGGGTCAGGAATCCCTTCATTTTCAAGCCAAGCTCTGCAGACTCCTTATCGCCAGAAGAACAGGAGAGCCTCATTGACCTGGCTACAGACCCAACTCTGAAGGTCACTTTTGCCCAACAGCCCCTTGCAAAGTTTTGGCTGTCAGTTGGACTTGAATTTCCAGCACTGAAAATCGAGCTCTTGCTGTACTTATGCCTTTTGCCTCAACATATCTTTGCGAATCTGGATTTTCAGCACTGACTGCAATAAAAACAAAGTATCGGGCCCGTCTTAAAGTTGAAGATGACTTGCGCCTACCTTTCAAATGTAAAACCAAGAATATTACAGCTGACTGCACAAAACAGGCTCACAGGTTGCCCTCTTAACAGACTGGCATTATTTGATTAACAGGCAGCAGAATTTACAATATATTTTACTACACAACAATAAACATACTTCTTATTTAACAGTGGGTGTGTGTGCTTTTGTGAGTTATTCATCATTACTGGTATCTGGCAAGGTACAGTGGTAATGATGCAAAAGGTGACCGGAAGCGCATTTAGTCAATGTGCAGTGCGCTAATGATCAATTTTATGCGATTACCGCCATATGAAAATGAGGTCATGACTCATGGGGAGGCCTGGAAGTCTTCCAAGTCCAGTAGGGAGGCTCGCCATGGCAAGGTCTGAGAACCCATGACTTAGAGGATGTGTTTGTCAGCATTATAAGTGGGATGAACTGACTCATAGTTGCATTTTCTGCAGACATGTATTTATTTATTTTATTTATTTAAACATCAGTTTAAAACCTTTGAGCCAGAGGCTCATTTACAAAGGTACCTCGTCACATAGAGGACATCAGACAGCAGTACAAGGGACAACAGATTTTACAGAAACAAGATAGTTACCATTCAGGGTTACAGTAGGCTTCAATACATATGATAGCAACTTGGCAAGGAATGTAAAGAATTAGGGTTGGGAGGGTGAAGGTAGGAGAGGGTGGAGGTAGGAGGAGAGAGACTGGGGAGGAATGGAAGGGGAAAGGCCAGGAGGAAAAGGAGGGAGGTTAGTAGAAGGGGGGGTGCAGCTCGGAGAGCATTGTCAAGGGTTTTGTTTTTTTATATTTTAGTGGCAATTGCATTTACGTGAGATGAACAGGTGGTTTCTGAGCCTGAGTTTAAAGCTAGCTAAAGTGGGGAGTCCAGTGATGTCCCTTGTAGCTGTGTCAGAAGGAACTATGATGTAGCACACTACCTCCATTAACATCTACTGCAGCACAGAATGTATAATGCCATCACCAATTATTTAATTTAAGTAATATTCATGTACAACTTGCTTTTGTTCCAAGAAGCACTGCAGCATATAGATGCTTGAATTTCCATGAGTGGAAATATTTAAAATCATCTCTTGCTGGATCAGACTGTGTTCTTTTGCAGTTTGGAGAACATCCTTACAGCCTTGCTTGAATGAGAAAACTGAGTCACAATTTTTTGCAACCTGCAGTCATACCATCAGCTTGTGTTTCACTGGTCAGGAACCCACTGAAAATTAAATGCAAGGAATGTGCAAAGCAAGAAGCATGCATGAACCCTCCAGCCTGTACTGCTTTCAAGATGGATCCATTGTCACTTACTATAAAGCCACATTTTAGATCATAAGAATAAATCCAATCATTAAGGAGCTCATTCAATACTTGCAAGATATTTGAAGCTTTATGACTTTGCCCACACTTGTTTATATGCAGCAGTGCCATATTTTTTTGGGGGAGCAGCACAAGAAATACTGACACAATAAACAATAAGGGACATATAATCTACATGTTGACTGCTGGTCTACATATCTGTCATGACATGAATAAATCCACCCTCTGCATTTTAAGTGCAAGCATCAATAATGCGTTTAATGCCTGATACATATTTTGTATTTCAGCATAGGCAGATTACTCTTGATAAGGAACATTGTGATGAGGCTCTTCAAGTTTAATGACTTTCCTAAAATCCTCATGATCTGCTATTGTAAGAGTATGGGAGTAGAGCTCCAGCTACAATTTGTCCTATTTTATGAGGTTCTAGGCATGGAACCTCCTTATATCTGCTTATGTACTTGTAACCATTGTAAATTATGTTATGCCCATGTATTACTATGACATGAAACCTATGTAAAAGAGCCTTTGACTCAAAGGTACTTCCTAGAAATAAATAAATAAATAAACCTCATTGGATGACGTTTGTTAAAAACATTATTTCTCTCAAATGTCTGAAACAATGTTAGCTGCTTACACTGTGTTCCTGGTTTATCAGACACTGTGCTTTGTTTACCAGATGGATGTTGGGATGATGGAGTTATAGATTTGGTGCAACTGGTACCAATGGCATTAGTGCTAAAAGTGCTCCTGAGGCTGGCAGTGGTTATGTTCACATCAAATTCACAAAATTCACTATCATTTCTACATCCTCCTGATCCTTCTCATTGGTGGTCTGGAGAAGACGTACCTGATCTTTGACTGATCAGGCAATACCAAATGTATCTTCAAATGGCATTTCAGGGATGTAGTGCGGAGACATAAATCAACTTTACCATGGCTTACACTTTGTTTACATGTGGTACAAATTGCTCTGCAGAGATCAATTTTACTAGCAGAAAAATTGTTCTACACTGCAGAAGTGACAGACTTGGGTGGAGTGCTAGGGCGATAACTGAAAACTGTAGTACCATGGGGTTTTAACCTGTGTTAGCAGGACCCAGGCTATCCATACTTTGTATACCTATAGTGTTAACAGAGAGGGTACTTGATGGTTTTTCACTTTAATTCAGTGTAGAATAGGTGGGGTTTACCTTCTAATTGCCAGCATTTGTTGATTTTATTTGTAACTGCACTACCTGATTCTTTGTCAGCAGCCTTGCTCATTTGGCTTGGATGAGGAGCTGTTACTTCACCAGTAACTATAGTGTCAGACTCAGACAAAGAGCTACTGTATGACTCAGAGTCATTGTCAACTGCACTACTCTTACTGCTAGCCACAGGGATTTTAACAGCATGAACAATTTCAATTTATTTATTTTACCAGAAAAAGGCTCCATTGAGCAAGCTTATGCACAAGGACTTCCTGGGTAGGACAGTCAAAACAATGCAATACAACATAGTACAAGACTAAAAATTACAATACAACATAGTACATTGAAATAGTAATAAAAATACAATACAGCATAGTACATTGAGTAGGAATAACATACAATGACGTAATACATTTGCTGACTCCTAGGTATAAATATACCACAGTCCTATGTTATTATGCTAAAGACCTCTAAATAATATACTATGTGTTATGATACCATAGAACCCAGTTATCATATATAAGTCCTGGTATTGTACCCTATTTGCATGTACATACCTCTGGCCTAGTGCTATCAATGAGGGATTTAGCATACCATATAGTGCTCTATATGTGTGACACCAACAACCACAAAGTTTTCTTAAAAGTCACCCTTTACCCTGGTTCATTGTGGCTGTTTTGGTATTTGTATTATCACCTGAAACATTTGGAATAATTTTTCTACCACTAAGATTACCATTACAACCAACACTTGAATCATCAGCAGTAGAGACAGATGCTTCCTATGTGTTGTCAATCATAATACCACCAGTGATTACAAAACAGTATGAGTAAACTCACAAATTTGTTTTTGGCTTTATGACAGTGTGATGCAGTGAGCGCTATCTGAAGAATCAAAGATCAAGTTGGATCCCAGGTTCAAGGCTTACAGAATGGGCATTGGCAAAGGGTAATGATGTCAGAATCTGCATTCTCAATAAAAATGTTTTGTTTTCAGTACTGTAATGGTCTTTTATACTTATATTTTAACTTTTTATATTACATTTTAATATAGTTTTAATTTATTTGCGAGATACCACACACTGAGTACTGGGCGGCAGACTGTCACACACTGGTTAAAGTGCAGTCAAAGGAAGCACAGCAGGACAGATAGCCAGTACACCATGTAAGAGACATGGATATTTTAAATAAATAAAGATTTTCTCCTCCCTGTCACCCAAAATATTTCTGGGATTTATTTATTTGTACAAGATACCACAAACTGAGTGCTGGTGGCACACAGTCACATACTGGGTACAATGCACAGTCAAAGAGAACACAGCATAACAGATGGCCAGTATGCCATGTAAGAGCCACAGATACAATCAAACCTGGTTAATCCGTAAGCATTTGTTTGTGAAATTTGTTACGTAATAAAATCTATGTAGTAACCAAACAATGACCAGATGATGGATTTTGTTAAGATTGATTACTGTAGAAAATTAATCAATTTGGAATACAGTACCGTGCAGGTAAGAATAAATAAAATCCACAGCATTAGACAGCTCTTCTTGATCTTAGGTGCCCATAAGCAGCAACTCTAAATCTTTTAAAACTACTTTCCACTGGATTGATTTTTTAAAACAATAAGCTGATTTAAAGAATAAGTAAAATCCATAGCACTGACCATGGAGAAGAATGAGGGTCAGGCAACATTTCTTGGCAAGGAAGGTAGAAAAGGATTGGGAGCTGAACGCATATCGGAACTGTGCAGAAACAAGATTGGGGAGCTGAATGTGGATTGGAAACTGTGAGTTAGGGAACCAAATTTTAAACAGCTTGCCACTTTTGTGAACAATACAGCAGCTCAAGCTTCTCTAAAGGCACAACAACAGTACAACAATGGGAACAGAGTCAAACAAGGCTCTACACAGCTTAACTGGGGAGTGGAATGAGGGTCGAGCAATGTTTATGGCAAAGCAGGGTAGAAACAGGATTGTGTAGCTGCACTCACTAAAACAGAACAGAAATTGATTAAATCATTTCAGAAAGCTGAAAGGAGGAGAGCAGAATATGGAATGGTGAGGAAGGCAGAAATGGGATCTAACAGGGCTCTACATAGCTTGAAGGGAGTGGAATGAAGAGCTCTACACAGGTTGACTGGGGAGAAGAATGAAGGTTCAGAAAGTGTTTCTTGGCAATGAAGGCAGTAGAAACAAGATCAGGAACAAATTAAGGACAGGAGCTGAATATGGGAAGGGAACGAGCTTCACTAAAGTGGTACAACAATGGGAGGCGGAGGCGGAATGGGTCTCTAAACAGTGGAGCATAATGGGGTGGGACCAAGCTTAACAAAATAAAATCCACAGCAGTTTTAACATTTTAAAACTGTTTACCACTAATGTTTAGGAACTGAAGCTGAATTGAGAAGAACCTAACCTGCCAGCAGCAGGAGAAGACACTCGGGAAGTTAAGGGAAGTGTTTCATTCAGCCGAGGTAACATGCCAGAGGATTAGTGGGAATTAAGAACACTGCCAATTCACACTCTATTAAGACCTGTTAGCACCTCCACCTGATCTCACTAGAACAAGAGTATGGAGGTCACAAACAAGGAAATTAATCAGCCTGGTTAAAGAGAACATGCAAATGGATTTGGTATCTCAGATTTATGTATTAAAGATGTCATTAACCTGAGAAAAATCCATCTGCATCGTTTCTCATTTGGAATGTCAGGCGTCACGGACTAATGAGGCACGGATTAAACAGGTTTGACTGTATTTAAAAATATAAAGGATTTTTCTCTCCTCCTGTCACCCAAAATATTTCTGTAATTTACTTATTTGTACAAGTAACTGCAAACTGAGTACTGGGGGCACACAGTCACACACTGGGTACAGCGTAAAGTCATAGAGTACAACAGAACATATGGCCAGTATGCCACATAAGAGTCACAGATATTTTTAAATGAATAAAGGATTTTTCTGTCTTACCCTGTCACCCAAAATATGCCTGGGATTTATTTATTTGCTTCAGATAACACACATTGAGTGTTGTAGGGCACAAGTTCACACACTAGGGTACAGTGCAGTCAAACAGAGCACACCACATATGGCACGTACCCCACACAGGAGAGTAAGAGTCACAGATATTTTTAAATAAAAGGTTCTCTCTCCTGCCCTGTCACCAAAAATATTTCTTGGATGTATTTAATGAAGGAAAAGACAGTGACCCTCCTCCACAACCATCACATGCACAGTTCACTTATTTTCCACTGCTTGTCCCTCTCCTGGCCCAGCCTCATTTTTCTTATTTTTTCTAGTAAATATATTTATTTTCTTGGGTTCTATATGTGTGCCTTCTCACCAGACCACCATACACAAGAAGAAAAGATTAGTTAATTATTTGTTGTTGTTGGTTCTTTTTCCCCTGGAGTCCCTGCCAGTACCATCTGATGTCCCCCCATGCACCAACAGGTATGATGCCCCTCCTCTTCAGCCCCTACAAATTACCCCTCATGGCAGAAGGTGGGGAGACCCTCAACCCACCAGAACAGATCCAGTTCCAGGGAGGTGTCCTCCTAGTGGCACAGTTAGGGGGCAATCGTCATCTGTGGCAGTGGACTCCAGTGTTTTCCATTTACTCTCTTGCGTGAGTGGGGCATGAAATGCGCCAGCTGAGGAGCATGCATGCATCTGCATGTTCTCCTCCAGGTATCTGACCCATCTCGCCCCTCTTCTGCAGTGTCAGTGCACTGCTAGGGGCCAGTCAAGTGCCACTCACTGGTGGCCCCCTCCTGGAGAAAGACAGCAGTCCCTCAGATGCTCGATCCTTCTCCTCCCTGCTGCCAACCCGGTGGCCGTACTCATTCCTGAACATGGGTCTCCAGCGAGCATGAGGTAAAGTGTCCAGTGCCTCAGTGCTCAGCATCACCTGGCCAGCTAGTTGGTTATTTTTTTAATTTGAATAGGATAAATTGAAGAAAAGCTGTTGCAAGCCAGGGCGCATGCCTGAGCCATGAAGCAGGATGGCAGAATAAACCACGGCTCTCAATGGTCATTTAAACAATCCAAGCACATTCAAAATTGGATCTCGACCTAAAGTTTTCAAATTCAAGAATTTATTAAAGTAGCTTTTTCTAACATGAAATTTGTTTTCAGAACTCACCTGGTCCCTTCATATCCAGAGAATTGCCATCTGAAGTTCAACTCCCTTACTGAATTCCAATCAGTGGCTCAGTTGGAACCGTGGCAGCCACAGAGCTCCTATGTTGGTGAGCGATGAGTCTGTCCTCAAAGGAATGCTCCAACAGGTGTTAAATGAAATTTCAACATTCAAAACTTCTGTGGCTGATCTGCAAGAAAAAGTCAAGTCTATACAACATAAGCACAGAGACACTAATACGTTTCTCTCCTACAATGATGACAAAGACTTGAGGCATCAAGCCAGGATACAGGAGTTGTAGCATCTGGTGGGACTGCTTTGGACCAGGGCTGAGGATGTGGAAAATGGGAGCAATAGGAACAACATCTGCATCCTAGACTTTCCTAAAGGTGTGAAAAAATCACATACTGCCCTCTCCTTAAAAAGAACTGCCTAAATTATTACAACACTCCTGAAGACCCATCTTGGGAACAGAGTGGGATCACCAGGCATTAGCACCGCCACCCAAGGTAGGCAGCAGACCATGACCTATTTAGCCAATCGTCTTGCACTTTCTGGAGAAGGAAAGAATTTTAACATTGGCCAGAGAATAGGGCCTCTGTTCTGGGAGGGTCACAGGATCCTCATTTTCAATTATTATTCCTCGGAACTGGCTGCTACGAGGAAAGAATACACGGCTGTGAGAAGAGATCTTCAAATCTGGGTGTCCTCTACCAAAAGCAATACTGTGCCAAACTAAAACTAGTGAGGAATGGCATGGCTAATACTTTCAAGACACCGGAGGAGGCAGTTATGTACATAAAAGGCACTGGTCAGAGAAAGGGAAAACATTGAGTCCCTAGAAGCCGTTAGCCCAAAGAAACAGTCTTCTGTATCTCATGACCAATTCAGGACCCATTACAAGCCAGTCACTCTATAGTGCCAGGGACGCCCAGAAATAGGTTGGCAGACAACTCATACAAAGCAGTCCAAGGGCAGGGATCACAAGAAATTCATGAACTCATGAGTGTCCACCAGTAGAGATAGCATCAGGAAATTAGGATCATCCTCCTTGCCTCGGACACTGTGGAGGAATCAGCTCCCAAATGGGTGACTCAAGGCAAACCTTCTGCTCAAAACTGAGAATTGTAGAACAACAGACCAACAAGCACTCAACTCCCCAAAACCCAGCAGAGTATCAGCAGCAACCCTGGGCAGACATTGTCTTGGAACCCGGACACCAGGAGAGGTGCGCCCAGTGACCTAACTGAAAAACTCCAGACTGGGCAGCCCCAATGCTGGGAGAAACTCACACTTCATTTATGCCCAAACAAAACTTGAGCTGCCTGCTTGACTCTTTCACCATGAACTCTCCTCTTCAAAGTATTCTTCTAAAGTTATTGTTAAACATTTTTTCTAATCACAGGTATGCTTCTGTCATGCTGCGATATGGTCTGGCAACTCTCTGCCTGGTCAATGACCCACTAGTACAGAGAATGTTGCACACACAGTCTGGGTTCCTATTTCCTATACACCTTGCCTGCACAGGGCACCTATTTCCTCTTCTAAATTAGTTTGTTCTGAAAGCACTGTTTAGTCAAGAGTGTGATGAGGGCAAGCACTATGCTGGGAAGATAAGTCACATCAATGGAATTCAATTTTAGCAGTGGCAACTGTGCCAGGGGCTGGGGTTGCCAAACTGCAGCAGCAATGACAGAAAAGGAGGAAATATGCTTTCTCCGAATGAGCAGGGACTGTCTTTGTTGGGGGCAGAAAGGGACCTTTCTGGAAGGACTGAAAGTACAAGCAAGCTGTCAAAGCAGGACAGCGGGTGATTGGAAGTAAGGTTTATTTGAGCCGTGCCTCCTGGCAACCAACTGATGAAGTCTGCTCAAACGTGCCACTGTGCAAATTACAACATTCACGCGTAGCATGAATTGGAATCACCCCAGTTAAATACTGATTCCTGTGGTTGTCACAGACTACAGTGGAACTTGGATATAATGATAAATGACAAGGTTTGATTTCTGGTGCAGCACAAGTGCATCCCAGGACCACCAACAAGACAATATTTGCAGGTGACGTGGCAGCACTGGTATACCACTGGCACCCTGTAACCCAATAGAAGGACCCATTAAGTCCCCAAACTGTCTGCACCTCAATGGCACATCTCCAAAGCACCTTTACCTTGGGGCAACACTCCATGATGTGTTGGCATGATATGACTCTGGTAGATGTCTGGCCAGCCTTCATGGTGTAACCCTGTAAGAGCGCCACTAATCACTCTGCCTAAAACAGTGGGTTGGCCTTAAGGATAGCCAATAATGAGATCCTGACCAGAGCAGGTGATGGAGGGATGCTCAAGAATAGGGAGGTAGCTGGGTGACCTCTTTCAGAATTTAATTCAGGATCAAGGTTAAGCCAGGGGAATGGGGGACAAAGGACATAGCAGTTAGACTGGAGGGTAATTGAGTGTGGGATCAACCCTGGTGGTTAGGAAAGAACTGCTGGTTGACAAATACAAAACTCATCACATAGGGGCAAGAGTAACATATACCCCAAAGAACATCTTTCAGTTGCACGGATTGAAGAAAGGTACTTATGCTCTAGGGAGTTGGTTTCTTGTCATGCACAGGTCTGGGACTGTAAGATGTCCAAAATGTAGCTGTCCATCCTTCAAATATGTGTGACCCTAGGCTTACAGCCCACAAAACCAATAAAATCAGTAGCCCAAGTCCAATCCGCCTTGACAGTAGACATGTGCACATCCATAGAGCCACTGGCTGCTCCAGAAATTAGACTCCCCAAGCAGCCACACAGTGAGAGGAATTCCCTGTCATTGGGGTCAAGGCCTAGTGAGTGGGCTCCCCACACAGCTACAAGGGAGGGTGAGGATGGACTATGATAAATGGAAGAGAACAAGATTTGTCCCCAGAACATCGTTAGGTATCCTCGGCATAACAAGAGTAGTTGCCCTCCCAGATATCCTGAGCCTGGTGAGATAATGGGGTAAAGAAGTGGACCCCAGCCAGGATAAAGATTGGAGCAACCGGAGGAAGAATCCACAAGCAGATGGTAGTAACACTGCATGCTGGGAGGGAAACTACAGCACATGTCCCACAGAGATAACCTCTCCCTCCTTTCATTAGCGAGAATGAGTCCTGAGGGTGCCTCCACAGAACAGCATGTGAAGTGTAGAAGATGGAGAGGGATTCACAGGGCATGTCTCCCCAGACACCCAAGCAACAGGTAGGACAAAGGGAGGCAGGATTGAGTGGCAGGAGGTGCTGGGTTGCACGTTGGGACCCAAGGGAAGCATACAGGACCACAGAGAGCTTGTCCTGCCCACCCTCTGGTGTGGTCATCTCCTCCTCCTGCTGGACTGAGTAAGTCTTGTCAGGAGCACAGAGGATCCGGCCCAAACCCAGGACAGGGAATGGATGCAACCCAGATATTCCCCTAATCTGAATATACAATAGGTCCACTTCCACTCATGAACTCAGGAGAGGGGTACTAAATGGAAGTTCTTTCTCACCTTGCCCATACCCATTGAGGTCAATGTAGGATTCACGGTGGAATATCTATTAGAAGAACAAACATAGTGAAGCATCAGTTTCTCTGGATAAAAGCATTTGGGTTTAGTTCTTCCGCCTGTCTTATCTCCCCAGAACCAAGAATATATTAATGTTCACACTGTTAAACGTTATTGTAGTTTTCTGTTTATGCCCTGGAAAGGGTGATTTTAATGTTTGAACTGCTGTTATGGTTGCAACTGTTTATGATTACAAATGTTTCTTAAAGCTGTAGGGTCCAAACCTTAGTACTCCTGGACAAAGAAGACCAGGAGAACTACCTGTACCTGCACTTACTGTAGCAGGACTCCAGCCTACTCTCATCTGGGTACCTAGATTTGGATTGTGACAGGAACCCATGGGTCAGGCTCCATGATCATATTAAACACTTCACACACACTGATAGAGAAACAGGTTGGCCACCCCACCCAAATTGAGTAGATGACCATGGCTAGTAAACCCAATAAAATTTGTCTTGTGGAATGTTAAGGACATTAACTTAACTGCCAGTCAAGAGACAGAAAATTCTTGATCAGAACAGATGCAGTCAGTGTGCTGAATAAGTGCTTGGACTTGGATGTTGTCAAATTGGCTGGGACTCAACCTGGGACAGATTGAAGTGTTGGTGGTTGAGCCGGGATGGGGAAGGGAGTTGGAGGCCTCTGGGGAGGATGTAGGACTGTATTTAGGGTCACCCAAACTGGTGGCCTCCACTAAGATGAAATATCTGGGCATCATTCTGGATAATGAGCTGACACTGGATGCCCAGCTGTCAGCGGTTGTCTGAAATGGGTTTTACCATTTCCAGAATGTTGCCAGGATAAAATCCCTTATCCCTCCGTAGATCTGACCACAATGATACACACATATGTCACCTCAAGGCTCGACTACTATAATCGCTCTACCTCCGGGTCAGAGGTGATGCGTTACAGTGCCTGCAGCTGCTGTAGAATGTGGCGGCTTGGCTATTGATGAGTCTTCTAAGATCTTGTCATATCTCACCAGTGCTGCATGAACTGCATTGGCTGCCACTATGCTGGAACATCTCCTTTAAAATAGGTCTACTGACCCGATAAGGCCGTACATGCTGGGTCCAGGCTACCTAGCAGAGTTGCTGAACCCCTGCTGCCCCAGTCAATCCTTCTGGTCATTGGAAGAGGCCTCTTGAGGTGCCCAAGGCAAAGTGAAATCATCAGTCTTTTGAGGTGGCAGCACCAGTCCTCTGGAACTCACTACCTGGGTACCTGAAGGAGGCCACTCTGTTGAGACTTTTAAGAAAGAACTGAGAGACATTTCTATTTCTACAAGCCTTTGGAAATTAACAGAATAAATAGAATAAGCTACAGGCCTACACCGGGAACTGTGCTTGGCAACAAGTAAATATGAAGAGACAGATGCCAGCACAGGTTTTACAACGGGAACACAACCTCTTACCAGCCTGGAAGGCTATCAATATTCACAAACAAAATCCCTATGATTAAGTGCCAGGGGCGTGAAGCATTGGGAGTGTTATGCTGTGAAGAAACAGCTTTTATGGAAGCAGGGTGCACTTATTTAAATAAAATGAAGCACTTTATAGCACCATGAGGAAAAGTATTTGTTTCCTTTGTTTGTGAATATTGACAACCTTCCAGGCTGGTATAGGTATGTTCCAGTTGTAAACTGTCTGACATCTGTTTTTACAGAATAAATATAGTTTATTCACTGTTCCTGTAATGATTATAGAAATTTAAGCAAATGAGATTATTTATTTATTAGCTCTATAATGTCAATTATGTATTTTGGATTTTATGTTTCTGTGATGTTTTTCTGTTGTAAGGGCACCCTGAGCCTTCAGGAAGGGTGTCCCCAAACAAATAAAATCTACTACTACTACTAATACTACCTGAAGAGAACTGAGGTAGGAACCATCTTCCTGTTGTTCGCATCTTGTGAAGCAGGAGGCAGATAAACTTAAATTGGGGTGGGTAGGGCAGCACAACATTTTAGCAGCTCCTTTCTTTAACTCAGAGAGTAGAGGGGTGGACATCCTCATCCATAAATGCACCTTTACTCATAGTGGCCCAGAAGAGATTTGTAATGGTGGGAGGGACACTATGGGAGGAGACCATCTTCTGTTGCATATATGGACTCAACTAGATAGATGTCAGTTTCTTTGTACCCTCACCCAGAAACAGGCAGAGAAGGGAGAGGACATTTGTTGGTGGTGGGATATAAACACCATGCTACATAAGTTAATCGACAGAAGCAAACCCCGACATGGCATGAGGCCACAGGCCTCAATAGCTCTGCAGGAACTGATTGAGGAGACCAACATGGTTGGTGTGTGGCATCTGATTAACCCACAGGGAGGGACTACACATTGTACTTGAACCCCATAAGGTTTTCTACAGAAGAGATATCTTGCTACCCCATCTTGTTGGAGAAGATATCGCTGAGGCTAAAACAGAGATGACCATCATATCTGACCATGACCCTATCTCCTTTTCATGGTTACTGCCAGATCAGGCACTAACAAACAAGGGCAACTGGAGTTGTAATGCCTCACATATCAAAGATCCAGATTTGTGCATGTCTATCCCCAAAGATATAGATATTCCTGGTTTACAACAACCCTTCTGATACTACAGTCGCCATTACATAGGAAGGTCTTAAGGCATTTATACAGGGCAAATGTATTGCACATGCCTTGAGAATAAAGAAAGCAAAAAGATTTTAAGAGCAAGAAACCCTTCTTAAATACCTGAAAGTCAAGTTCAGAGCTTATGAGTGTGCTGACCAAGAATTCCTGGACCAGATAGTGGGACTACATTCAAGTTAAACCTGCACCTCCACCAGAAGGCAGGGTTACCCTGTTCAGGTCTGTGAAGACTTCTGGAAAGCTGAAGAAAAGCCTGGGAGGCTGTGACCCTTCAGCAGAAGAAAAGACAGCAGAAATTAAGAACCCATAGCCTCAGAAGGGCAGGCGTCTCCATGTTCACAGATCACACAGGCATCAGTCAATCCTTTTTGGATTTCTTTTCTAATTATACACATCAGAAGCCTCACCACTACAAGAGCTGAATGCCTTCATGTGGATCTCACCCTGCCCACCCTCACAGGACCAAAGCAGCAGATTTGACAGACCCCTCACAAGCAAGCAACTGGTGGCTGCACTGGCCATCAAGCTGGCAGGGCAGTCCCAGGGTGCGATCATCTCCCTGAGAAATTCTGTACCTGCTTTCAAGACAGCCTTGTGGAACCACTAACAGCTGCCCAATGGAGGCATGTGCCTGAGTAAACTGCTACCATCCACAAGCACTGCACAGATCTCCCTCATTCCCAAACCAGTGAAAGACCCACAATGATGTAGCAGCTATAGGCCTAAATACACTCACAGAAGACAAAAGTATATGCTGGTGGCTTACTAAGTGTACAGACTAAATGGACTTGTCAACAAACCCCAACACATTGGACCCAGTGGGTTCTTCATCAGAATCCAACACATGGCCTCTGCTAAGTTATTAATAGTCTTTACTTAAGTTCCATCTATTTTTTTGTTTTAGGTTCCCCTTCTGGCAAGACAATGAATTTGGACTTTAATCCTTTGGTTCTCCTTGACTGTGCCTTATTCTGTGCTTAGACATTAGAATTGTTGATGAAGGTGATGACTGAGGGTAGGGGAGGTCCTTTGCTTAGTGGATCTTCCAGGCAGGTAGGGTTGGTGCCCAGCAGCTTCAGGGATGATCTAAGGACTCCTTATGAGGCTAACCAATTGATTCTTCTGCCTTTAATTATGCTATGCCCACTGCTTATTGGTCAAGTTGCTTATTCACCTCCTTCAAGCTTGTCCCCTATGGGGAGAGAATACAGTAGTCTGGGTAAGGAGGCTTCCTTCAAGGTAAGCTCTGAAATTGAATTATTTGATTTTTAAAGTAAGGAATATAGTTAGTGAGGAGGAATTAAATAAAGCAGAGATCACTGTAACATGCAGATTGTGTTCTGTAGCTGTGCCTTGTGTTGGAGGTGACAGAGGTACAGTAAACACGATATACTGAATTGCGATATAGAGCCAGATTGCTGAAGGACTGACTGATTGGTTTTATTCTGTGTATGCCCATTGTTTCCTAAGGATATATTGAAACTGATGCAATGATCTGAACCCAAAACTTGAAATAGTGCCATTTCAGAAAATCGGCCTCAAAGGACAGTTCATGGGCTTTTACCTTTGGTTCTTCAAATGATGCAACTTGCACTCTTTGCAGCTTGAGATGCATGGAACTTGCACCTGGACCTGCACATGGTTGAATGTAGTTTTAAACAATCACGCTATGGTTTACCTATGGATGTGTTGTGGTAACCTCTGATGTACAAAATATATGACAGCTCATATGTTTCCTTTTTCATGTATGTAATTTGCCAGTTCATAAGAATAATCATAAAGAATGAATGAAGAATGTTTTAACCTAGTTTTAATTTATGTTAGTCCACAGAGGGACATAAAACAAATGCAGTGCAGATTAAGCATCACTGTGGATTGATTTCAATGTTTGTTCTTTATGCAGAATGTTTTATATGCTTAGGAGTTACTTCTTTTAGTTTATTCTTTTGCCATAACCTCTTTTTTAAAATTAAGGCTTATTAACATTAAGGTATAATCATAATTCCAACTGTTATGCTGTTATTTAAGTACCAGATTTTAATAACTATACTAAAGATAGTTAATTTCTTTCATGAGTTTTACGATTTTCAATAATATTTTTGAAAATGATTTCAGGCACTAATAAAGGGAGGTGTAGTTAAGATAGCAACATTTTTTGACTAGACAAATATTTCTGGTTCTTTTTTCACAAATGTGCTTGTTTTTTGTACTATTTGCATTTTATAATTGATCTGTTCTTCACAAAGAATATCATTTGTAATGTGACAGAAATACCATCCTAGACCTCTTCTGGGAGATTTAGTGCAATTCTTTACTTACTAAATTATTTGCTCTCTTTATTGTCTCTTATAAAATAGGCAAAATATTCTTGAATCTTGATTGGTTGGAAGCCCTTTCGACTGTTTCCTTTTCAGGACATAACCCTACAGCGGGCACTACTTGTGTCAACTGAGATGCACCAAATGGAGAAATCAAGTTATGCCACCACTATCCCACTGCAGCTCCTTGGCTGTTGGCAAAGATATTAGCTGAGCCACACTGGAGACGAAACAGGGAGGCAGTGGCAGCAACAGGAAATAGAAACACAACACAGTGAATCCAAGTTCCCTTTCTGCACAAACCTGATACATTTTTGGCTTAGGAGGTGAACTGCACCTCTACTTCAGCTCTTACAGCTGACTGCAATTAAATCAGTGAACTGCATCCAGCAGCTTCCAAATCCTCTTGTCTTTTATGATCCATCGAGGGAGACAGCACCTTTCAAACAAAAACACAGGCTGGATACTCAGCCCATAGTTGTATCTGTGCCTTACAAAACATTAAAAAACTGCCTTATATATTTTAAGTCCTGTAACTAAACATGAGATTCTGGAAGCAGTATATCAAAAGCGGTAAATACAAGGGCTCCAGTACAACACGCACGCCTCAGAAAGTTGAACAGATAGTGTCAGGCAAACAGACAGGGCCACCATTTCTTCAAATCAAAGCATCAAAAACAAAATCAACATCTGAAGGGGCTCTAAAGTTACTAAAAGTGCCAGTGATAGCCAGGTAGCCTAGAAACTACATAGGAAACCATACTGCCAATAAACAGTTGTTTTAATGAGGGAACTATTTTTACTATTTAAGCTATTAACCTCCTTTTTTTATAATGACTACATTTTATTGTTCTTTTTTTAATAATTACATGGGGGCCCATTTTATAAGCACAATAACACCTCCGAGATGTGGCTTATGGCCTGATAAGCACACTTCCAAGTACTAAAGGCACTCGGTGCAAGCACCTCGTGCCTCATAATGCACTGAGGCTTATCAGACCATAACCCACTTCTTCATGTGTTATTGCTTACTGCTTTGCTGCTTAGCCTGATGTCTTCAAGAATGGACTTCTATACCAGAATTTCTATGGGTCAGATTGATCCTGGTAAATTCAGTATTCATCATGGTATTACTACCAGTTCATTGTTTACAAATATTATGAATTTGGGTTTGAAATATTTAGTTAACACAAATAAAGAAACAATGCCAGATTATGGATAATACTTTGGTTTTACAATGTGTAATGTGAGAGGCCTAAATACACAAACCAAAGATGAAAGATTCTGTGTCATCTTAAAAACTTACTTCTAAAATTGTTTTCTTCAGGAAAATTAAAAAAGGAAAAAGGATGTTGACCTCATGAGGAGAGAATGGGTTGGGCAGATATTTGGTGCAAATACCTACTCCAAGAAAGCTGGCATCATCATTCTATTTGCAAAAGGAGTTAGATCTGAAGTTAAAGATGTAATAGAGGATACAACTGTTTTTACCTAATTTTGCATGGAATTTTGGAAGGAAAGCCATTACTCTAGTAAATGCCTATGGATCCAAAATGGATTACACAGAATATTTTCTGTAGTTTTAATCTTCTTCAACTTTGTTTTAAAAGCTAGTGTACTGCCTGCAATTAATAGTATTATAGATCGAGGGCACTCCGACCAATTGAAGTCTTCCTTTTATCCACACATGAGACGCTCTTATTCTGTGAAGAGTGACTCATGTGCAGATGCCCTGCAAATAGGCAGGTTTGTGGGAGTATTTTAAAATACATATAAATATTGATCCTTCTTGATCAATAATATATTAATACATCCCTCATCACCACTCATTGCTGAAAATGAGTGGTTTCATTTACCTTCAACTGAGCCAGAACAGCTCAACTCGTGTCACTACTTTTGCCTAGCTGAGGCACATGAAACCACCATTTTCTGCAATGAAAGGATAACTCGGGGGCCGTATTAACACATAATTTTCAGATGCAGTCAGCTATCACTTCCTATATCCAAGTACTTTTTTACTTTCTGTTTGCTAATTAGAAGATTTTCCACCTGGCAGTACTGGGCTTGTGTGGGCGGCATTCTGTTCGAGACTAAAAAGAGTCAGTTCTGTTCCTCCCATCACATTATCAGAAATGTGACCAAACATATTGAGACACGACAATCTTTGCAGTCTGAGCAGTGACTTTCACAAGTTACCAATCAAAATGCAGAAACTGTGACATCGCTGGTAACCAAGAAGAGCCAGTCCCTGCTGCTCTATGTGAAAGCAAATAATCTGGCAGTGAGATATGGTTCTCCCTGGTTACTAGTGATGTCACAGTCACTGTGGTCTCAGTGTTGATGTAGTGGGAGGAACAGAGCGGACTTTTTTAGCCTCAGACAGAGTGCTGCTCCACACATCACCCCAGTACTGCCAGGTGGAAAATCTTCAAATTAGCAAACAGAAAAGAAAAGATACTTGAGATATAAGAAGTGATAACTGACTACATCTGAAAGTTACAATTAATTTCAGGCAGTTTCCAGGCAGTACCAGCTCTTTAACTCTCATATTATCTTAGCTGGTGATACTAATTGCATATCAAATTCAATGTTGGGTAGGTCAAATACAAACTACTACTTATTCTGCTCAGATAAAGATGTAAGTGATATAGTAACACATTTAAATCTAATTGCACATGGAGGATAATCCATGAGAACACAAAATAATATTCCTTTTGGTCCCCAGTCCACAAAAGAGGTTCTAGAATACATCAGATTGTTTTGGATCCAAGCTGCTCTGGGGTGTACCCAAATAGAGATGTCACCTATGGTTATTTCTGGCCACTGCCCAATTGTTATGTACCTAAAATAGACTAATTTAATTAAAGACACAGTAAAGGAGAATTAAAATCACCAGACATAAAGAAAGAAATGAGGAAAATATTAAACTACTTTTATTTCAACAGGCGGATGAATCTTCTTGGGACAATATATGGGAAGCCTTCAAATGAATTATACAGGTATCT
This sequence comes from Neoceratodus forsteri, assembly GCA_016271365.2. Taxonomy (NCBI): domain Eukaryota; kingdom Metazoa; phylum Chordata; order Ceratodontiformes; family Ceratodontidae; genus Neoceratodus; species Neoceratodus forsteri. The sequence continues at coordinate 691,372,731 of CM057449.1, forward strand.
TGATAGGATTTCACCCCAAATTAAAAGGAAAAATATAAAATTAGAAGAAAATTGGTGGAAATAAAAATTTTAGAAGAAAGATTAAAAGAACATGCCCATAAAATATGTGCAGTAGGTGATCTAAAGCAAAAATAGAATACGATGAATTAATAAGAGGTAAGGCTGAATATAATATTAGAAAAGTGAAACTAAGATATGTTGATGCTGGACCAACATTCAAAAATTACTGGCTTTACAGCTAAAACAAAATCAACATAAATGCCAGATAATGGATATCCTTGACAAAACCTCCGGAAATAGTTATTGAACATAAGGAAATAAATCGATATTTATTACATAGTACAAGGAATTATAAACTAACACAGATACCTCAGGTAACACAGGGTTTTCTAATTCTGTGCAGACATGCTAACTTCTAATTTAACCCCAGAAATTAAAAATGATATTGGCAATCAGGTTACCAATGAAGAGGTAATTAAAACCATTAAGTCTCTCAATGAAAACAAATCACTTGGCCTGGATGGTTTCTCTGTAAATCTCTTTCATACATTCTCGATATTCTTTCTCCAATATTTACCCAGGTTTCAATAAGTCTTAGACAAAAGGCAGACTGCCAAACTCCATGCAACAAGCATTACAAAAATTAATTCCTAAAGCTAAAAAAGACCTTACCAACTGCAAGAATTTTAGACCAACCACCCTGATTAAGTTGGATAACAAAATCTTGGCCAAAATACTAGCCAGTAGACTAGAGTAAAGTATACAAACTCTTATAGGCCCATCTCAGATGGGTTTCATGAAAGGAGAAGTGCTTCAGATAACATGAGAAAAATCTTTCATTTAATAAAAACTGCAAAGTCATCGAAAACACCTATAGCCTTGCTATTGATAGATGCTGAGAAAGCATTTGGTAGGATCTACTGGCATCCATCATATCTTCAACATTCTAAGATATTATGGATTTGTGGATGATGTCATAAGGTGGTTAAAGTTAATACAAAATGAATCCTTTGCTGCAGTTTTCACCAATAGGATTCTTTCCCTGCATTTAAACAGCAATAGGGACAAAACAACATTGTCCCTCTTGCTCCTAGTTTTCATGCTATCATTAGGCCAGCTGGTTGGCAAGCTAGAAAGTATGCAAGAAATACAAGGTATACATGCTGAGGGAAAGTTTTCTCTATTTTCTTTAGATGGATGACCTTCTGTTTTCTGTACGAAACTCCTAACCTCTATACCTACCATTTAGAGTTATTAATTCTTTGGAAATTTTTAGGTTATAAGATAATGTTCAAAAACTCAATTTCTGTCTCTAATGGCTTTTTGTTAAAAAGACATACTTACTCTAGGTATTAATTAGAAGACAAATCCCTTGAGTATTTGGGGTGATAATATTTAAGGATGTTTCTAAAACAATAAAAGTAATTTATTAGTGTTAAAATAAAAATCAGCAAGATTAAATAAACTAGATTAAATAAACTGCCATCGAACTACTGGAATAGAATAGACATAGTGAAGCTGAATATTCTCCTAAATTTTATATTTCCTTAGCATGATACCTGGTCTTATTACCAAAAATGGACTCATGAAATACACTCTCTCTAAATGAGTTAATTTGGAATTATAAACAGTAGAGACAATCTTATTGCAGATTATCAAAACTAAAAGACTGTGGGGAGTGAAAGCGACACACATCTTTTATATTACTCTGCTATCAGATTAAATCAAAACTCTAGATGACAATACACCTTTGATGAGAATATACCAACCCCTGAATGAAACATAGAAACATAGAAATTGACATCAGATAAAGACTGCTAGGCCCATCCAGTCTGCCTATTTTCCTTGCCCACTGTAAAAGCCTACTTGATTCCTGGCTTTGCCTCCTTGTTCCTATTGCTATGGTTCCTCTATGCCTGTCTCATGCATGCTTGAATTCCCCACTGTGTTTGCCCCACCACCTCTGCTGGAGTCTATTTCATGCATACTCTACCGTTTCCATGAAGAAATAGTTCCTCTCGCTACCCTTTAGTTTACCCCTTCCAACCTTATGTCATGCCCCTTGTTCCTGGACACCTCCTTTTTGAAAGATGTTACCCTCTGGTACCCTATTTATGCCTTTTGGATATTTGTAGGTTTCTATCATATCTCCCCTGCCTCTCCTTTCCTCCAGGGTATACATATTGAGGTCTCCCAGTCTCTCCTCATGTGACTTTTGGTGCAGGCCCTGCACCATCTTTGTTCCCTTCTTTGAACTGCATCCACCCTGTTTATGTTCTTACAGAGATGTGGCCTCCAGAACTGTGCACAGTATTCCAAATGAGGCCTCACCAATGATCTGTACAGTGGCATCACTACCTCCTTCCTTCTGGTGGTGATACCTAACCTTATGCACCCAGCATCCAACTAGCTCTCTCCACAACCTGATACATTGTTTGGCTACCTTTAGTTCATCAGATATGATTATCACCAAATCTCTTTCCTGTTTGGTGACCACCAGTCCCCTCCCCCATCATGTAATCCTTCCCTGGGTTTCTGTGCCTCAAATGCATGTTTTGCACTTTTTGCATTGAATCTCAGCAGCCGCCTCTAGACCATTCCTCCAGTTTACCTGGGTCCCTCCTCATCTTTTCCACCCCTCCCAGAGTGTCACCCTGTTGCAGATCTTAGTGTCATCCACAAAGAGACACACCTCCCTCCAGCCCCTCTGCACTGTCACTTATGAAGACATTAAACAGGACTGGCCCCAGGACTGATCCCTGTGGCATCCGGCTAGTCACCCTCTTTTCCTCAGATCCCAGTTTACCATTGTGTGACCCATTCCCAGGCTGCACAGCTTGTTCACAAATCTTCTATGTGCGCTATCAAAGGCCTTGCTGAAATCCAGGTAGGTCACATCCACAGCCCTCCCCGACCTATGACCTTAGTCACCCAGTCAGAGAAATTAATTAGATTTGTCTGACATGACCTTCCCACTGTGAACCCATGCTGTCTTGGATCCTGTGTGCGCTGGATTCAAGGTGTTCCACAATCCTTTCTTTAAACAGTGATTCCTTAATTTTCCCACTATTGAGGTGAGGCTGATAGGCCTATAATTTCCAGCCTTCTCCCTACCCCACGTTTGTGAAGAGGGACTACTGTACATCTGCCCTCCTGCAGTCCCTGGAACCACTCCTGTATCAAGTGATTCATTGAACAGGGCTGCCAGTGGTGCTGCCAGCTTCTCCCATTGTTCCCTTAATATTCTAGGATGTATCCCATTCAGTCCAATTGCCTTGTCTGCTTTCAGTTTTGTGAGTTTTTGGGACTCTGTCTTCCATAAATGGACTGGTGTCCAACTCCTCCTTATTTGTTCATGTTGCTAACTGTGGTCCCTCACCTTCTCCTGTGTTGCGATAGAAAAGGTATTGTTACTTGAAAAGATTTGAGTATTACTGCTTTATTTTATATGAAACCTACAGTAAAGTTAAGATTGGCAACAGAATAATTATGGATGCCTTATGACAAATGAATCAACTATCTTCTACACTAAGTCTAAATATTAATGTCAACTTTCCAACCTCTCTGGAAGAATCCTAACATAGCTATGAAAGACCAAACCTTTACAAGTGATAATTGGAAGAATAAAGGCATATACAGTACACGTAATATAAAAGAAGAAATGTTTTAAGGAAACCTTAACTTTGCAAGAATAATTTGGATTAACTAATGATGATGCAGAATTTTATGAGGAAATTAAAACAAGTATTGCTAAAGTTTGTAACAATGATACAGATTTTCTAAGAAAAATGATGTACTCTGCCTCATAGATCTCTATATGCTGATAAAACTAAGAGTTACTTTGATATATGATTTATTGTTGAGAATGGTGTATTCTGGTTATTTAGAAATAAGTGAAAAGTGGTCCAGAATACTGGGTGTCAACATGGAATCATAGAATTGGGAGTATTTTCTTAAAGGCTAACTCAACTTTTGCATTGGTAAACCATAAAACAATTCAATATAATATTTAATCTATACTATAGACCTGTGCACCTGTATAAAATAGGTGAAAAGATTTTGATAGATGTTGTAAATGTGGTTCTCAAGCTAACATATTATACATGTTCTGGAAGTACGAATCCGTAACCAATCTATGGGACAGTATTGCTGAATTTTTGTTTCTTTTCACAAGATAACAAATAACTTAACAATAAAACTTGTGTTACTGGTCACTTCCCCACTAATCTCAACCTAAATGCCTGTGAATCAAACTCTATCAGAATAATTTCTATCTAATTAAAACATTATGTAAAATATTGGATAAATGAAATTGCCCCACACTTTTTTGAATGGAAGCAAGCACTGATTGAAACTCTCAGGATAGAAACTTGCTCATCTGTTTCATAATAAGCAATCTAAATGTTTACTGAGCTAGGAAATGTATTCAAATTTCTTATCAAACAAAAGGAGCAAGGTACCTTGCAGAATGACATAACATGAGCGGATGTGGACATTTACTTCTGGGATTCAGGTACTCTAATCTATCTCTTCATTTCCTTTTCCTGAATTTTCATACATACATACAAATCTGCCAGCAGAAGTAGGCCCCATGGTCTATCAAGTCTGTCTGAGTGTGCAGCTAGTACCCTAGATCTGCTGCCCCGTTCCTCCCTTTGCTCCCATCTGGCAATTTCTCATTACTACTTCCAGACCCCCCGGTGTCCTGTCCATGCCCTTTTAAAAGTGCCCACCATCCTACATGATACAACCTTCTCCAGTAGTGCATTCCATTTTGACACCACCCTTTCCGTGAAATAATGCCTCCTCATCGCTCTCCTAAATCTGCCCCCTCCAATCTTGGCCCATCTCCTCTTGTGTCCCTTCCTTTCCTCAGCCTAAATAGCCCATCTATGCATGTTTTGTTGAACCCCTTCAGATACTTGAATGTTTCAATCATATCTCCTGATCACTCCTCTCCTGCAAGGTGTATAAACTCAGATGTCTCAGTCTGTCCTCGTAGGGCTTGTTTTCCATCCCCTGTATTATTTTTGTCACCCTACGCTGGACCCCTCTAGCAGCCTGATATCCTTCTTCAGATATGGCCTCCAGTACTACATGCAGTACTCCAAGTGCAGCCTGACTAAAGATCTGTAGAGGGCAGGATCACATCCTTATGTCTTGAAGAGATTCCACTTGCAATACACCCCAGCATCTTGTTAGCTTTGGCTGCAGATTTTCTGCACTGGGCAGAGTTGTTCATGTTCTCAGCTATCATCATGCCTAGCTCCTTCTCTTCCTCTGTGACCCCAGTTTCACCCCACCCAACCAGTACTGCCTCCTCAGGTTCTTTGCTCTAAAGTGCATAACTTCACACTTCCTTTCATTGAAGCCCAGTTGCCACATCACCAACCATCCCTCCAGCTTAGTTAGGTCCAGCTGTAGCTCATTCCACCTCTCAACATCCTCCACTACCACTCCAATCTTGGTATCATCGAGAACAGACTGATCCTGCTCCTAACTCCATGAGAGATATCTGATATGAACAGCCCAAGCAGTACCAGACCCAGCACAGAGCCCTCTGCGAACCCCACTTGTTACTGGCCTAGGGGTTGAGAGTTCCCCCACCATCACCTGCTGTTGCTGCCCTTCAGCCAGTTCATGATCCAGTTAGTCATTTTCACTCCCACCCCCATACAGCTCAGTTTCCACCCCAACCACCCATGAGGCACTGAATCAAAGGTCTTGCTGAAATCCAAATACAGGACATCCACTGCATGGCCTCCATCCAGCTCTCTTGTTACCCAGTAATAGTACTCTGTCAGGTTGGTCTGGCAAGATCTCCCTGAGATGAACCCATCCTGTTGCCCATCCTAGAGAACATTTACCTCAAGAAATGTCACCAACCTCCTTCAGGATTGCTTCCGTAAGTTTACTCAGTATGGAAGTGAGACTAACAGGTCTCATCACTTGGGTCACTTCTGTGAATAGGCCCCACATGAGCCATCTTCCAGTACTGCAGCATGCATCCTGTGTCCAGGAGGTGTTGAACAGGTCCACCAATGGTCTGGTCAACACCTCCTCATCTCCCTCAGCACCCTGGGGTGAATGCCATCAGGACCTTCTTTCAATAGAATTTCTTTTATTCTTTTTACACTACAGTTCATGCACTAATTCTTTCCACTGACAATTAGATTAGTTCTTAGACAAGGTTTTATTCTATTCCTCAAGTTATAATGGTTTACATAATAGTTCAGTATATGTAGACAAACTTATAATACTGTAGTTGATTGATTGTGATTTTCATATTCACATAAATTTAATTTTAATTTCCTTTACTGAGTTAAGTATTACATGAATGGATGTCTAGTTAGCTGTTGTTGTTTATAAGATGATTACTTTATGTACTTCTTTGAAAATAATAAAAATTGTTATTTCTAAAAAAACTGAATTTACGGTGCTGCACTGAGGTCCAAGAATCACAGGCCTGAAACTCTACACCCAGTGTGCACATTTAAACTGAAATTGGGGAGCTCCAGAGGGACTGGGGTTAACTGGTGCACCAGTAGGGAGAGGTACTGAGACACACCTTATGGTGGAGGTGAACACAAACTGCTTTCTTTGTTTATTTTACCTTTGCTTCCTTTGTCTTCAACCCCAAAATAAACCCACTGGTTACTGATTTGCACAAAAAAGAGCAAGCTAATAAAAACTTTGATTTAAGAAAAGGAAAACAGAAACAGGGTGGAAAAGGAGGCGACTGTAAGTGCTTTAAAAAATACTGTAGTCACTGAGGTTCTTAAAAGCAAATGTATTGGAATCAGAGAGATGAATCTGTTCAGGAGACATCATGTTTTGTGCACAAACTCTACTATCAGCTGCACAAAACTATTGAACTTGGACTATTTTATTACTTGGTGGATGCATCACATCATTATTTATTTATTGCAGGTTAAAAGGAAACTTTAATTAAACATAAAAATAAAACTACTGCCAGTCAAAGACATCTTTTGCTCTGCTGCTCAACTCCCTTTAACTGCACCACAAGTTCACTGTCCGTCAGATTCCAGTCATCATACGACTGAATGACAGACACAGCACACAAGCACCCAGAACATCACTCAGTCACTGGCAAGCATTGCTAGTCTCTCTCACATTAGTCCTCCCACTCCCAGAGCACAGAGTTTCCACAGACGTATCCATCAACTCACAAGGTACCTCCCGGTCCCACACTGATTCCCCCTGCCAACACAATGCACCCTGTTCTTTTGGTTCCACCTGCGCCTACTCCATCCTACATACTCATCTATCTTTCATGTTTTTCTGGAATCCTTTTTGTTTCTTCATCCCTCTCTCCTCCCTCCCTCCCATCCCTCAAGATTTGAGTCAGCAAACTACCACAATGAAAAGGGACTCCTCCTGTGGTGATAGGCGGGGACTGGTGAGGAATGAACCTGTGATGTGCCCCACTGCCCTGCTAGACAGTACCTTCCCTCTCCTATGTCTCCCAGTCCTCCTGCCAGTGGCAGACAGCTGTGTGATGGATAGTCTGGCCAGCAGTTATGTGATGTCAGCTGGTGGGCGTGTCAATGTGAGTCAGTTGGATGGTTGGATCTTGGCACTGCAGTGGAGATCTGGAGGTAAGCCAAATCAAAGAAAGGGAAAAAGGTTTGAACTGTGCTGTGAGCCCTCTGGTGTTCATGTTCTAATTTATAACTTGAAAACCAGAGTTTGAGCACAGTTAGAATCTTTAGAACTAGTTCTGATGACCTTAGTTCAAAGTCTCCTGGATCTGCCACATTAATGCTTGGAAGATTGGGTCCTCAGGAGGATAACTGGGCCTCTACACTCCTTGAGTACACAGTGGACTGTACAAATCTTCCTGTGGCAGTAGATGGAAAAAGATTGAGGTCCTCCTTTCCCCAATCCTCCTCCTCTTTATTCAGGAGGTCAGAATTGTGTAACTCTTCCCTTCTTCCTCTAGGGAGGAAGCTTCAAGAACTTGGAGGGCGGGCTGAGGAGGTCCAGCAGGGCCTGCCAGCAACACTTGAGGTGGTGGCTGAATAGTGAACCATGTCATTGATACTGCACCTGAATTGTTAATGACAGCTAAAGCTGTTGACAGCAGTAAAACTGTCCCCATTAATGGCATTGACAGGATCACTTCAATTGACAGCATCTACGAAGGGTACTCAACAATGCAGCTCCATAGGTGCTATTGGGAGGCTGCACTGCCTTGGCTATCAGATCTGAACTTTTATAGATCAGGGTTCAAGCCTTGCAGATGCCAAACCCAGCTATTTCATCATCATACCAGATAAATCTTGACTTACCATCTCCATTAGAGTGGGAATCAAACATGGGTGAGAAGTGATGCTGACTCACTGGTGAAGTACTCCCATCATTTCTGGTGGCTATCTGTCAGTGAAAGTGAAGCCTCAAGCAGGAGACAGACCTCATCAGTGACACTGGTGTTGATTTACGTGTTGACTTTAAGGCCACCCTTTTTCCAATCAATGAGAATTTCTGCTTTAAAGTTTAATAATGTCATATAAGGAGATTGCAAAGTGGGTTGGGAAAATATTTAACATGATTTGCCAGTTTTCTTTAAAGCATATGGATCATTCCATGAAACGGATTTACCAATGTGCCAAATACTTTGTTAATGAAGACATCTTCACCCTAGTTTTAAATGGATATAAAATTTCATGCTCCCCAGAACTTCATCAAAAACATCCAACTTTTTTGAGTGGGGATTTTCTTTTAGGATAGGGTCTTAAAAGTGCTGTGGGATGTACGTAGCCAGCAGCCCAGCAGGAAAGTTGCATTCCCCGAGCTCCTGAGTACAAGGTCTTATTAAGCTTTAAATGTATTATTTTCTGAGTGCAGTGTCAGTACAAATAACATTATTCAACAGCAATTGTCTTACTTTATTACTCACTGGCTTCTATTTCATGATATGTCAACCATAGAATGCTGCAAAAACAGATTACTATGAGAGGGTACTCAACAATGCAGTCCCATTGATGCCAGTGTTAAGCACCTAACATGAAGAACAATTAGAACTGAATTATATAGAAGGTGAAAACATATTAACCATCACATAAGCATCATATAACAAGCAACATCGAGGCATTAAAACAATTATGTACAGTGGCGTGATAGTTATAGCAGGATTCATCTTGAAGGCAAACAGGATGATGCAGTTTAAGTGCACAGTGCAGATAATGCAGGCAGATGGTAGCTAAGCTAACCAGTAGATATTAGAAGAGCCTATTTGGAGGTGGGGAGACAAGAAAAAGGAAAGCCGACCTGTCGGTGCAGCGATAACGCTACCACTCTTGACAACAGTGGCTAGGGTTCAGGAGCAGACCTTGACTGTATGGGGCTGGCTGGGGAGAAAGGGATCACGCATTCCAGGAGATGTTTTCCTTCTCTGGGGAGGAGACTGTGTGTAGACACCATTTAGCACCACCACCTGAGAACCACAGGTGGCGTTACTGGAAAGGACATGCCATTGGGGAGGGAGATGCTGGTGAACACTGCACAGTTGCATAGTCAGAGTGCATGAGACATAACAGGGCTGGCATCCCAGTGGAAAGGGAGAAAATCAGAAGGAACATGGCTCCATGCAACCTGTGATGACAATAGTAAATCCGGGCTCTCCACCTCCACCACCCACTGCCTGACAGCAACCACTGTTAGGGGTATATCTCCCACCCTGACCCCATCTGGAGAGTTATCCAGTCAAAGTATGAGGGCAGATGAGGGGTTAGGATGTGCTGGGGCTCTTAAGGAAGACAGACATAGGGGACAGAGGAAAAGGAAAACTGCTGATTAGAAAGAAGTAAAGAGAGCTTTGACACTCTAAAGGGACAGTATAGAAGAGAGCAGGAATGGTAACCTTTCAGAGGTACCACTGAGGCTATGCAACAATGAAAGGTAACAGTTTAGGATATACTGCACAGTACCAGCTCAATGTGTGGCTAAACAGTTGATGCAGGAGAGGAGTTTCAGTCCCTGGGTGACTGGGGATCCTGTTGGATGGGCTGGAGACTGTTCAAAAGGGACAGCTTGATTCCCACTGAGGAAGGTTCCAGGGTACTGGGGCAAATGTTTGTAGAGTACTTAAGTGCCAATTTAAGTTAACTGGAGAGGGGAGGCAATGCAGTTGAGGATAGGTATGCCTACATATCAGTGAGAATCTCCCCAATACCAATGCAAACAAGGGATAACAACAGGAACAAAACATCAGTGAAGGAGGGAGATGGGTACAGGGAAATAGTGAAGAAGTGAGTGGAAAACCAAATCAGAGCATGGTCCAGGACAGACAGGGACTCGGGAGGAGACAGTAGCACAGGGAGGAAAGGACCCACAGCAACATAAATTCAGAAGTGACTGGGAACAAGGTCCAGAGGCAGCAGGAAAATAGGAGTAGACGGATACAAAACAACGGAACAAGCAGGAGGAAGCAGAAGCTCTAGACCGCCATGTGCATGAATGGTAGAAGCCTGTGAAATAAGATATGCAACATGCAGGCAATAGTGACAAAGGCCCAGTGAGACTTGGTAGCTGTCATGGAGACAGGGCTACACAGCACTATGACTGGAACTAGCTATCCCCAGGCTACTAAGTTTGCAGGAGGGATAGGGGCATGGAATCAAAGCTTTGCATGTGATGGAGAGCATCAAGGCCACAGAGGTCAAGGACAAAACGAAGGACACAGACACAGAAACATTGTGGGTACAGGTATTCAAAGCTAGAGGATAGAAAGAGAAGGGAAGGCAACACACGAAGTCACAAGGTGCTGCTGATCAATGCAAAATGCACTCTACTTGCAAAAATTCAAAGAAGGAAAGCACATACTGACTTTAACACATATATGCATAGATACATAGATGTTTACAGACAGAAACATACTTCAGGTCCTTCTATTCTGCCTGGTTTCTACCTAGGCCCTTACCAGTTTAGCACTGGTTAGGTGGACAAATCATCCCTCAGCACCACTTAAACTAAACCACAGAAAAAAGTACTTACCATAGTAATGTTGTTTCTTCCATGGGATCCTCAGTATGCTTAACTGATGCAGTCAGCCTCCTATGCTGGACTGTCCTGGAGAGATTGGGTATATAAATGAAGGAATCAATGACACATGCCAGCAATTCAAACTGCTGCCCCTAGGTGCTGCTGTGTTCTAACCAGTTCAGATTCATTGTATAATACCAAATGGGGTCCAACCTATATTTAGCTAGGCTACAGGAAAAAAACTACCTTAAGGGTAGGAAAAAATACAATGTTTAGAAGACAGCATGACCAGACTGGGTTCCAACATGGAAACCATCAAAAATAAAGTATATCAGAAATGTTGACCAAATGGCTAAGCAGAGGGTAATAGTTGGATGATACAGAACCTTTTCTGGTTCTGGAAGGGAAGTAGGGAGGAGGTTACGCATACTGAGAGGTCCTCGAGAAGAAACAACATTACTATGGTAAATAATTTTTTTTCAAAACCCAGGAATCCTCACTATGCTTAACTAATGCAGACTACCAAAGCAATATTTTAAGAGGGTTGGTACAGAACCAACTTAGGAAAAAGGTTCTGCAGTACTGAAATACCAAATCTGGCATCACCTCTGGACTGTATATCCAGACAGTAATGCTTGTGAAAGTATGTACAGTTTTCCATGTAGGTGCCCTACAGATTTCCAATAAGGGACATCCCTCACTGCTGCCACTGAAGCAGCTGTTCCACAAGTGGAGTGAGCTCTGAGGCCCTGAGAGGCTGCTTGCCAGCTTTGCTGTAGCAGAACTAAATGCAAGAGACTATCCAGCATGCAGCTATCCTTTTGATGCTGGCCTAACCTTACCCACTTCACCATAAGTGAGGAATAGTAGCAGTGGCCTGACCTGACAGCTTTGGTATGTTCAAGGTAATCGCTAAGTGCCCTCTTGACATCTAGTCTGTGTAATTTCATTTCATCTGCACTGGACTTGGTTGTGGAAAACACAGGGAGGGTGATAGACTGACTCAAGTGAAATTCAGACACCACTTTAGGGAAGAATTTCCTATTGGTCCTGAGGAACACCTCATCCCTGTGGAATGCAGTATAGTTAGGATCAGTGCAGAGGGCTTGGAGCTCACATACCCTCTGAGCAGAAGTGATAGCTACCAGGAAGACAGTCTTCCAGATAACTTACTTCAGGTCTAAAGTAGCCATTGGCTCAATTGAAGGCTCCATTAGCTTGGCTATACAGAGGTTTAGATCCCATGGAGGGACTGGCTCCCTGAGAGGGGATATAGGTGTAGAAGCCCTTTGAAGAACTTTTTAAAGATGGGGTGAGAGGCCACTGACCTCTCTTTACCACTGCAAGACAGGCAGAAATTGCTGCCAAGTGGATCTTAGGGTGGAAGGCCTGAGGCCTAGGCTCTTGCAGGTGGACCAGGTAATCAAGGAACACCGGCCAATCTGCTTGCGGGAGATCAATTTGCTTAGGCCCACACCACAGGAAAACCTTTTCCATTTGTAGGCATAGGTTATCCTGGTTGCTAGCTTCCTGGATACCTTGAGGACATTCAGGATCTCCCTAGAAGACTGGAGGTTAGAAAACTCTAGGTCTTCAAGAGCCAGATCTTGAGGTGAAGTGACCTGAAATTGAGGTACAGGATCCTGCCCTGGTATGTGGTCAGAAGATTGTGCCTCTGAGGCAGATGAATAGGTTGTGTGACTGACAGTGTTAGCAGGAGGAAGTACCATGGCTGTATGGCCCAATCCGGGGCCACCAGAATCATGGTTGCTGACTGGCTCCTCAGTTTGAGAAGAAGTCTCAGTAGTAGGGGGACTGGGAGGCATGAAGGAACTCCCCATCCAATCCAGTGCCAGGGTGTCGCGGGCACCATGCCCAGTGCTAGGGCCCTGAAGCAGAAGTGAGGGAGTTGGTGATTCTCCTGGAAGCAAAAATGTCTATTTCTGGTGTACCCCACCTCCTGAACACAGTGTCCAATAACTGTTTGTTCAGGGACCACTCGTGGTGGCTGGTGCTGATCCTGCTGAGGGAATCCATGGGAAATTGTCCTTCCACAGAAGGTGTATTGCAGAAAGGCTGATCTGATTGGAGTATGCTGGGCTCCAGATCTTCAGGGCCTCTGTGTACAGCTTGGTGGATCTAGTTCCACCCTGTTTGTTGATGTAGTACATTGTGCTGGTGTTGTCTATCCTGATCTGAACAGACTTGCCCTGGATCTGGGGGGCAAGGACTGTAGGGTGAAAATACTGCTCTGATCTCCAGCAGGTTGATGCACAGGCATGACTCCTGGGGAGTCCAGATGCCACTAACCGTGAGGTCGTCTCTAATGTGCTCCCCACCCCAAGAGGAGGCATCTGTTGTGAGGATGACCGTGGGGCTGTTGATGGAAGGAAATCCCTCCCTGAGATTGTCTCTTTCCTTCCACCACTCTACAGCTTGAAGGAAGGACCTTGTTACTGGAACTACCTTGGAGACAGATACCTACATTGTGACCAGAGGAATGTGAGATGGAACTGTATGTCTCTCATTTAGAATCTGGCACCAGGGACCACTGCCATGGTGGCAGCCATGTGGCCTAAGAGCTGCAGAAAATGTCTTGCTTGTCTGGGTTGTCCTTGGGCAAATGATCCTGCCAGTGCCAGGAAACTGTCTACCCTGTCCTGAGGTGGGAATGCCTTCCCTTGCAGGGTATCCAACTCTGCCCCTATGAACTCCAGGACCTGTATAGGTTCTGTCTGTGACTTTGAGGGTATATAAGAACACCAAAGATTCTAGGGTGTACTGAGTCAGGCTGAGAGCACCATTGGCCTGTTGGAAGGACTCCCCAGTGACTAACCAGTCATCTAAGTAAGGGAACACTGTAACACCTAGTTTTCTCAGATGTGCCACCACTACTGCTAGGCACTTTGTGAGTACACTGGGAGCTGAGGAAAGTCCGAAGGGCAGGGCTGAGAAATGGTAGTGTCCTGAAGGCAACCTGAACCTCATATACTTTCTGTGGCTGGGTCTGATATGGATGTGGAAGTATGTGTCCTTCAGATCCAGAGAGGCCAACCAGTTCCTCTGCTGAAGAGAAGGAATGACTATGGCCAAAGTGACCATCTTGCACTTGGGTTTTGTCAGGTGCCTGTTGAGAGTCTGAGATCCAGAAAAGGTCGCCATTCCCCATTTTCTTCTGGGTGAGGAAGAATCTTGAGTAGAGACCCTTTCCCCACTGAGGTATGAGAACTTTTCTGCTGCTCTTAACAGGAGAAGCTTTTGATCTCTAGTTCTAGGAGGGTTTTCTCTGCTGTGTTTGCAGATTTGAAACTTTGTGACCCTGCAACCTGGGAAAGGATTAGAAGTTTAGTGACAGGCCTTAGCTCACTGCCTCCGGATCCACTTGTCTGTGGTAATGGTTTCCATTGCCAGAAGAAGTGAAGCCAGCCTGCCTCCCACTGGGGGCAGGGTGGTGACCTGAACCAACATGTCAGGGGGGTTGCTTGGGCTAGGCCAGGCAGCTGGAGCCAGTCCAGCCAGTTGGAGGGCCTTCTGCCTTTGCCCTGGAATATCCTCTGGGCTGCTGGTAGTCAGGGGCTGCCTGAGCCTGAAAAAATGGTCTGGGGTAGAAACCCCTACCCCTACCTCCCCTTCCCTGTGCTCTGTAGAACTGGAAGGCTTATCCTTTGAAGCATTGCTTCTAGAGGTGGATTATACTCCTCCACCTTTTCATATAAGCCTCTGTTTGGCATCACTATGGCATCCCATTCCTGACATGCTGTTGCCTGAAAATTATATCCCAACAGTCAGGAATTGCCAGCGGCAGGAGTTGGCAATCAAAAATAAGGAGGGTGCAGGGGTGAAGCCCTGAAACATAGAAAATAATTGGCCACAGGCAATTCCTAAGTGTCGGAATACTGACTGTCAGGATATAATTTTCAGGGTCTTGGGTGTCGGCCAATGGCATGTCAGGATGCCGTAGTATACCTCTGTTTTGTCACCAAAGAGCAAATTGCTCTCATAAGGAAATCCATGGCCTTGGTCTGGGTGTCCTAGAAATATTAGTAGTTCTGAGCCATGCAAACCTCCTCATGGTGATGGCTACAGCCATAAACCTGGAAGCAGTATCACTGGCATCAACTGCCATGTGAAACTGGTACTTAGTCGCATCCAGAGAATTCCTATCAGTTTCTTCCAGATCAACAGCCACATCACCTGTGACTCTGTCAATCATGGCCAGCACCAATTACCAGAGAGTCTTTTGGTATGAGGCCATATAGGTAGCCTGTCTGAGAAGGGGTTATCGAGTTTCCTGGAATCCTTATCAGGAGGATGTGAGGAAAGACAGACCCTGCCTTGTCACAAGCCACAGCTTGAACCACCCCCTCATGATTTGGGTTTTAAAAATGTAAACAATACTAGACCTGTCCAGCTGGTACTTTTTCAATCTTCCTGTCAACCCTGTTAAAGAGTTGGGGGATGTTGCAGGAGCTAGGGATGCCTTTTGAGGAACCTATGGACTGGTGGTAGTAACCTCTTGGTGGGCATTAGACCCATTATGTCAAGGAACTTGGCCTCATCCTCATCTTCCACCACCTCTTATGTGGAAAGATCAAAGGTGTCCATCATGTTTCTAACAAACTCATAGCGAGATGAATAATCCCCTGGCCACGAGGAGGCAAACCAAAATCTTGCTCTAAGGAAACCTCTGGTTCATTAGGTTTCTTTTCATCGTCCTCTGCTTCCTCCTCAAAGGGATACTCTGATGCCTGACTAGGGGAGATCGAAGCCTGGATCAGAACCTGAGGAGGAACAGGTACCCCAACAAGTAAACCGCAGGCCTGGAAAGCCTGGTGGACATACAAGGCTCTAGCTATATCCTCTACAGAGGGCATAGTGGGTTTGTCAGCTAAGACATCCATTGTTTTTCAGCAGGAGGTACAGTGATACTATATGTTTTCCTTGTGTTTTTCTTTGCAGGAACTGGGTCGGTAACCTACTCTGTGACTCTTTTAGACTTGGAAGAGTCCCTTTATCAAAATATCAATACTCTGAAGGCTCCTTAGGTTTGTCCCTGTACTTAGAGTGTGAGGAGGAGGCCTCCTGGAAGGCTTTGGTGACAAAGGGCAGGAAAAGTCATCTCCTTCAGCTTTTGGCCCTCTTTTAATTGTTTTGGGGCAAAATTTAGAGCAGAAATCACAGCTGGCAAAAATGTGGCTAGGGCCTAGACACTTATAAAGATCATGCCTATCAGCCTTAGCGGTAACTGAAAACACTTTATACAATTTTTAAACCAGTCAGTTTAGTTTTCTTTTTGGCCTCACTGCCATGCCCAATAGTCAGGAGGTAGAGAAATAACAGTCCCAGCAAAAAAAAAACAGAATTTGGGGTTGGTTCCCTTTATTAAAAGGAACCATAAATTTAACACCACACAATACAGAAAAAAGAAATTTAGTGTTCCAGTTTCTTGAAAAGGAAGTGGAGCGAATCTGAAATTAAAACACCAAAATAGGTGAAAAGTGTGATAAAATTAGCTATACAGAGAGTTTCTCCGGTTCCCTGGAACCATTGTGGAACCGAGGAAAACTGCTTGAAAATAGGAAAAAGAAGAAACTCCTGACTAACTGACCTGTAATTAAAGGAAATGTCCATGCAGAATTAAAATAATCAATATTGTTACCAATGGAAATCTGCTTTACATAAGCCATTGACTGAACCCATAACACTTTCAGGACCAGAATTATAACCCATTCAGTTGCCCCTCCTTTATAGCTGCAAGCATCCATTTTCTAAATCACAAGCACAGGACATGACATCACATCAGGGAAACACATATAGCCAATATATTTTTAACCAGGAGGCACACTAAGCTGAAGCTTGATTCCAGGTGCAACCTGAGGCTCAGGAAAATTAAGTGACTTACTCAGGGTCACACAGTAATGCAAGTAGGGACTGTGAGATTCAAACCCAAATCTCCAGGTGTGCAGCTCAGAGACTTAAACCACTGCCACTATACTGCCTCCTTGAAAGTAAGAGAAATGAAAAAATAAATGTTTTACCCAGTCCATGGGGATGTAAGCGTGTCTCCAATCTTGAAGAGGCTGCTATAAACAAAAGTTGTGTGCTACCAGTGCCAGCAGTTCCAAGCTCCTTTGAGGTTCTATTGCTTTGTACAACGTTTTGTGTCATTTCGGTTTAGTAAAATGTTTAGTGCCTGTGTGATTTATAAAATATTCTGCTACTGTAGTAACACTATAAATCATTTTATTCTTCTACCTGTTTAGTTCCAATATTTGTTAGCACCGAATTAGTTGTGCTTTATTTTTTCTTAGCATGTTCTGCCATTTGTAGGAGTGTGATCAAGTGACTAGAGCACACGCTTGGGGCCCAGGAGATGAGAGTTTCAAACCTCAGTAAAGTCAAATACTAACTGTGTGACCTTGAGTAAGTTACATAACCACCCAGTGCTCCTGTCCACCTAGCAGCAGAAATGAATAGCAGCAGGACACCACTGGAAATGAGGTGGCACATCTCAGCTGGACTATCCTGGGTAAATAAGTTGTAAAAAGAATTGTTTTGTGTTGGTGTGTGATAGGATAGATGGCTGTCAGTAGAGGACCCTTCTGAACATAGATGCCAGAACCTATAGGTGTGGGGGTGGTGGACACCCCCACTTTTGTCCATGAGCATTCAAAGTGCCCTTTAATGCATGCAATGTCAGAAGGAAGCACTCATAGCCTCTAATACTATAGTGCCCCACACACACACACATATACACACTCACTTTTCCCCATGTTTCAGCACTACTCCTTCTGAAGGTTGCAAGATAAAAAAAATCTTTATTTGAACACCATCCAGAAACAGGTTTCCTTTCACCAAAGTAAAATAAAAAAAAGCAGTCTTTTTTATTTCATGGTTCCAACTGTTTCACTCTGTCTCTCCAGCAAGAAATCTCCAGTAGCCACCTTCTTTTGGCCCTGTCCACACTACGCCTCTGTAACATTACAGAGGGTGTAAAATATTACCATAGCAGGTCACGTTTACACCTGTAATGTTACAGGAGGTGTTCGTAACTGTTGTTGAAACCACATATGGGTGGTTTCAATAACGGTTATGAAAACGTCCCCACCCTAGATAGCGGTACGGCGGTGGTGCGGACTGCTGGTAAGGGTCCCCTGCAGGGCACCAAAGCGCCAGTACGACTGCATTATGGGATCGGACGCCGCTGTAGCGGTCACCCAGATCGATGTGTGGACGGCGGTGCGGTCCGTAATGGACACCGCTGAGGTGTGGACACACTGCACTGCTCGCGGCCTAACGGATTGCATCCGTTACCAGGCGCAAGCAGTGTAGTGTGGACAAGGCCTTAGAGATAAAACCTTTTCACTTCCTGATGCTCCCAGGTGCAATCACTAAATTATTAAGTGGCTGGTTGTGACAGCTTGTCAAGAGGCCTAACTCTTCTTTCTTCTTTCCTTATAGAAGACAGTATAGCACAGTGGTTTAAGGCTCTGAGCTACAACCCTAGAGACCTGGGTTTAAATCCACAGTCCCTACTTGCATTACTGTGTGGCCCTGAGCAAGTCACTTAACTTTATTGTGCTCTCAGGTTGCACCTGGATTTATGCTTTGACTTAGTGTGCCTCTCCTGGTTAAAATATTTTTCGCTATATGTGTTTTCCCTGATGTGATGTAATTTCCTGTGCCTGTGATTTAGAAAATGGATGCCTGCAGCTATAAAGGAGGGGCAACTGAATGGGTTATAATTCTGGCCCTAAAAGTGGTATGGGTTCGGTCAAGGGCTTATGTAAAGTGGATTTCTATTGGTAACAATACTGATTAATTTAATCCTATACAGGCATTTCCTTTAAACACTAGGGGCAATGAAAATAAAAGAAATGTGAACTAGATATTTTCACATGTAAAATAATGATAAAGTACAGCAAAGCACTGAGGAGAACTCTCCAAGGCATCTTGCTTGGCAATCTGAGAAAATGAATCTGAACTGTTTAGAACACAGCGCACCTAGGGGCAGGAGATAGAATTACTAGCATGTGCCAATGATTCCATCATTTACATACATTCAGTCTCTCCAGGGCCATCCAGCATAGGAGACTGATTGCATCAGTTAAGCATACTGAGGATTCTGGGGTTTGAACCTTCATTTTTCCTATCTCTTCCTCTTTCATCTTCACCATTGCCATATATGTATCCCCTTATTTTGAAACTTGCTACTGACTCAACATTTACCAGATCCTCTTGTAGGCAATTTAAGTTTCCCACCACCTCTCTATGAAGAAGCATTTCCTCTTGTCCTTCCTTACTATCCTCCTGCTGAATGTTGATACACTTCAGATACCTGAAGGTTTTAATCATGTTCCCCTACTCTCCTGACATCCAGTGAATACACACTGAGTCCCGCCAACCTTTCCTCATCAGTCTTCCCATGACAGTTTGCATTTGAGAAAGGGCAGGGACTGAACAGAAGTGGTCCACAACAGGGTAACTAAGATGATTCAACAGCAGCATGAGATAGACTACATAGAGAGTCTTGAGGACGCCAACATGTACACACTGGAGACTGTTAGGAGAGTGATTATATAGTAGAAGCATACACCTCTGGAGCTCTTCCTCTTCTTCTAGTGTCCCAGTTACCTCATGATTTCTACTATATGGATAATGTGTCTACTGGGCTATAATTGTTCCAAATGACTTATGTATCCTCTTGTATTTTTATGTATATGATGTATAAACTTGTGCTTTTTTTGTATATGATGTACAAACTATAACCTATTTATAAGATTGTATTTATTGTGCCTTGCACCATACATCCATCTAACTTTTGTATGTTATATACCTGTACCTGACCCAGGTTGACCTTGTAAATGAGCTGTATCAATGGTGTTTTGCCTGGATAAATAAAGATTGATTGATTGACAAGTTTATTTATGGGATAAACAGAGTGGAAAACACAGAACTGTTGAAAATGAGTGGTAACATGTGCATGGGGGGACACAATGATATCAGCCACAGGGAGAGTGAGGAAGGATGTCAAGAAATATTCCTTTATAGAGTGGGTGGAGGGAAGTGGAATTAACTACCAAAGGAACTGGCCTGTGCCAAATCAGTGATGGGATTTAAACATGGATAGGATAGGCATTTGGGGCTGGTGAGAGTAGCAGGGAGGGGTGACATGGAGGAAAGGAGAGTGATTGACCACTAGGGTACTACTAAAATCCCATAGGTAGGGCTGGGCAACCAGGATGGGTCAAGAGACCTTTGTGCTGTGAATATCTGTGTTTCTGCTTTTGTTTGTTATAATATATGCTCATTACCAGGGACAGACGAAACTGCTAAATGATTACAAGCACCTTAACGTTATGGGCTTACAGTAAGTCATATCTTATCATTTGCTACTGATGTAAGCACCATAGGCATTGTTAGGATAACAAACAATCCCAGGCTCAAGCCCTCAACGCTGGGGATAGGCCATAGATACTTTTATTAAAGGATACATTTCAGCAGTTCTATTGAGGAGAGGTTCCAGGCTCATATAAGAAAGAACATCTTGGGCTCAACCCCTTATGCCCTTATCTAGCAATGCCCTGGTAAGCAAAACAATTAGAAGACTTTAAACTCTTGCATTTTACACAGTTATTATAGTTCAAAATATATTATATTTCACACTCTTCACTGCTATTTTGTGTTGTACTTTTGGCTTCTTATCTGTATTTGACAAACTTTTCAACAGATTGAAAAATATTATTTTATAATATTTTACAATGTAATTTATTTACTATTTATTGCACTTTGTATTATATGTCATTGGTTGCTGGTTTCAATGGCAGGATTCTGAAAAGCATTTGGGGATATCATTACAGTAGTAAGAAACATGTTTTATAGAACTAGACATATGATCAAAGATCACATATTGACTGCCAATGTTCTGTAGGTACAGTAACCTTGTCTTATGACAAACAGTGTTTGCCAAAAATAAAAAAACTAGCACTAAAGCAGCCATTTACAATAACAAAAATGAAATAAACTAAACAGCAAACAACAACTAAGGATACCAATTTTCCTGCCATTTGATTTCATTCTCAAGACAACATAAGTATTTTTGACATTTATAAAAAGCCTTTTTCCCTTGCCAGATCCACCATAATAAATCAAGATTGGTTGGTGTAAAACTGCGCTGTCAGTCATCATAAAGATATGCTTGCACCACCGTGACATAGTCAAATTGCTAACAGAATATTTATAACAGAAAAAGACATCAGGCAAGAATTCTAAAACTGGCTTGGGCTGACATCTCTGTTGGACAAATTACAAAATGAATGCAAATAATTTTAGAATAGTTGACTAGACAAAGATATTGCAGTAGAGAGTCTAAAGATGGCAGTAATACATTTGTTTAGTTATCTGAAGTGTTCTTAACTTGGATAACCTCTAGAGACACAGCATCTCGTTATCATGGGGGTCCCAGGGAGAACAACAGCAGGCTACAGTAACCTACACAACAAATAAAGTAACCCCTAGTCCTGCCATGCTCAGGATGCAACAAACAGTACACAAAATGTGTTGTCTATTAGAAGGCAGCCTCTATTGTCAAGGGCACCTAACCTGAAATGGACCAGGTAGCATTGGGGTGGCTAGACGTTGGGGGAGGGAAGAGAGGGGAGGGGAGTTGTCCTGGGAAATTGAGACATTTGAGACAGTTGGCTCAAAAGTGGCAGAACTAAGAGGAGAAGGCATTTGATTGGCTGGGGAGAACAAAGAGGAAAGGTTTAAAAGGGCTGCTCCAAGAGGATCCCCTTTCTAGTTTGCTAAAATTTTGCCCATCCACCCCATTGACTAGGTAGTGGGATAGAGGAATAATTGGCAGTATAAAGGCCACTGGGGGCCACAGAAATTGGACACTGGCCATAGCCGGTTATGGAGGATTTGCCTGTATATGGAGGCATGATGTCAAGTGCAAGTTCATTGCAGGAAAGCTCCATTGAGCAAGCTCATTCACAAGAAGGTCCTGGGTGCATGGTTATAACAAATATACAATGCAGGCAATAACATAACAATACATTAACGGTGAACCAGGTCCTACAAGGTACATGGGTAAACAGTCCTGGTGAAAAACAAAACCAAAAAATATTTAGTGCAAGTTGTTTAAGGAAGGTGGTGTAGTGAGAATAAACTAAGAAAGTAAGGAGAAAGCTAGGAGGGACTTTAGAAACAGTTACAGGTGTCTTTTATTTTTGAAGCCACCAGTTTTTTGAAGAAATTTACTGAGACTACACTGGATAGTTTCAGAGTGGATTGCAGCTGGTTCCAAATAGTTGGTAGGGCACTTGAGAAGGCTCTGTGCCAAAGGAGGTACGAGTCCTAGGTGTTGAGTAGTATAAAATCTGATTTCTAAGGAAATAAGAGCTGTTGGTAAGGAGTGGAGGGTATGAAATTCCTGGTAAGGGCAGGGAGAAAAGGAAAAATGGGAAGGGGGAAAGGAGCAGGATAAAGAAAGAGGGGGCCTAGGGTGTAATGTGCTGGGATAAAAGAAGAAACACGCACTGGGTGTACACCAGGTTCATTTGGCACTTTGGAATTTGCACCCAGAGGACTGGGATGTAGATGGGGGGTGCATCCGACTACAATGGAGAAGAAGAACAATAAAAGGGAGGTACGTAAGAGGATAATGAGAAGAGGAAGTGTGTGATGAAAAGTGGTGAATGTAAATAAAAGTAGGTGGAGATTGGAGAATGAGAACAAATTGTCAGACAAGGATGTATCAAATGATGATGACATGAAATTGTGGAATGTAATTAAAGAATTTGATGGGCAATAAAATAGCGACTGAGCACTCAATGAAGAAAGTCTGAAGTGTGATTATTTCAGGAAGGGATCCCATGACAAAAGGAAAGACTGGCACCAGCACCTCTACTAATAAAAACGTTTATTACTTGTGGAGACAAACCCGAATTGTAGGAGACCTTGCTGACAAATGCAGGACATCCCGTGCTGACTCCCCAACTAGTTTCACACAACTGTGCTTCTTCTCATCTTAAGTGATGAGATTTCCTCTGTATAAATCAGGGTACCTAGGCTCTTGTTTTGTAATACTACCCTTGATTAACACTGGGTACTTTGCAAGGATTCGATTTTTGGTGTCCAGTTAAAAAAAGGTTTGTACAGATTTTGTTTTGTAATACTGCCCCTTTGAGGATTTATCTGTTTAGCTCTGTGTAATATATACTTGTAACTTTGAAAGGATACAAGTTTTTGTGATTAAGTAAAAGGTTTGCACACAAAAAGTTTTTACATAGATCACAGAACTTAATCGAGAGCTTAATAATGCACTCCTATCTGGGCATTATCACTTTATACAACATATTTTCCTGACGTTTTGTAGCCATATATTTTCAGCTGTATACATATGGAGCAATAAACTTAATTGATGCCATTAAATTTATTGCTCTAGTTAATAGAACTGGAATTATACACAAATATATATTTCGTGTTGGCAGCATGAACTTCACTGTGTTTAAATATTAAGTTAACATCTTTTAAATTGGCATGTGGTATTTATTATGTCTTCCTTGTGTATTATGTGCAATCATTTGTATTACTAGCATTACACCTGATGGTCTTTAATATATTGCACTTTTTCATATATATGTGTTTGTTGAAATACTGTTCACTACTGGTGTCATTACTCCCAACATTATGTGTCCAGTTTGTGTGAAATGATGGGACGCGAGACCCCAACACTGCCTTCTACCTTTCTATCTGCAGAAAATGTTACTTTTGCATGAGCTTTACATGGTCAACAATTGACTTTGTTTCCGGTAAAGCTGTTCAAGGAACTTCCTACACAGATGAGTTTTCAGGACCTTAAAGAGATTTTCTGAGTTCCTCACCTGAACAGAATGCACAGCTCAGCATGTCAGTTCCGGCGTATACTGTGATCCGGCATTGTAGTTTTGCAGAAAGTTGTAATGTATGTCCAACAGACCAGTATTGCAGGCGTACATACACAGCATGAAACATTTTATGTTTGTTTGCACGCATGTGCAAGAAACATAGTGCCACCATATGAGAATTCATAGGTGTGCACCCACTCCAATGCCCTGCTCCTTTTGCAGGCATGACTGCACCACGCCAATGAATGTCCGAGCTGTCTATGACAGTTGTTCAGATGTAGTGGTATACAGATGAAAGAAAACACACAGACAATTTGCATACTGTTGTCAGCAGTATGCAAATTGCCTACTTTGGCACTGCATCTGAACTGTCTGTCATAGACAGTCCTCCCCTCCATGAACACATAGGTGTGCTGGGAGCCTGCCCCAAGCTGGTCATGCTCCCATACAGCCAACGAGGTGCCGAATCCACCGTTGGCTCAGGCCCAACACACTTCCAGGTGCCATGCTGGGAGCTCACCCAGCGTGGCAATGTCCATCTGCTGTCCCCCCAAACACACTTTCCAGGCACATGCTGTGAGCCCACCCCAGCATGGCAACATTCATGGCCGACGGGGTGCCCAACTCCCACCAGCTCCACTGCCCCCAAAAACAAAAGTTCCAGCTGCCATGCTGGGAGCCCACCCCAGTGTGGCAAAAAGTCCTGTAGTCTTCCTAAAAGAAAAAGACCTAAAACAAAAATGGTCCCTTGTTATTTGTCTTGCCCCTCCCCATCCGCCTCATCCTCTGTGCTTCCTGCCTCCCCATACCCCTACTTTACCCCATACTTACTTCCGGAGTCCAAAGCGACTATCTTCGTGGACGGGAACATGTCTCGGTACTCTTCAAAGCCGACTGCGAACTGAGGAAATGCCGTCAACTGTATAATGGAATCAATACTGCCCACATAGAAGATTGATTAATAAGCTGGGTAGGCTCAGGTGGGTCAGTCGTTGGTCAACTGGATGGCAAACTGGTTGATGGGCAGAAAACAGAGAGTGGTGGTAAACGGTATACAGTCAGAAGAGATGCAAGTCACAAGTGGGGTACCTCAGGGATCAGTCCTGGGGACAGTCTCTTCAATATCTTCATCAGTGACATTGCAGATGGACTGGAGGGTAAGGTTTGTCTGTTTGCAGATGACACCAAGATCTGCAACACAGTAGATGATCCAGATGGGGTGGGCAGAATGAGAAGAGATCTGGATAAACTAGCAAAATGGTCAGAAGAGTGGCAACTGGGGTTTAATGCAAAGAAGTGCAAGATCATGCACATAGGGAAGAGAAACCCTGAAGCCACCTATAGGCTGGGAGGAGTTGCTGGCAGTCACAAGGGAAGAAAGAGAATTGGGCCATCATCACCGGCGACCTGAAATCATCCAAGCACGCTACTAAAGCAATAGGTAAGGCTAGAGGGATGTTATGTGTATTAGTAGGGGCATCACAAGTCGAAAGAGGGAGGTAATAATCCCCTTTACAAGACACTATAGCCTCATCTGGAGTACTACGTGCAGTACTGAAGGCCACACCTTCACAAGGACATTAACCAAACTGAGGCAGTCCAGAGAAGGGCAACCAAAATGGTGCAGGGACTGCATCAGAAAACATATGAGGACAGATTAACTGAACTCAATATGTATAACCTAGAACAAAGGAGGGAGAGAGTGATATGATTGAAACATTCAAATACCTTAAGGGCATTAACAAGGTGAAAGAGTCTAACATGTTGCAATATAAGAAAAATAGCAGGACAAGAGGACACAGAATGAGATTAGAGGGAGGCTGATTAAGGGGTAATGTGTGGAAGTTCTTTTCACAGAAAGGGTGGTGGATGCGTGGAACGGCCTACCTCAGGAAGTGGTGGATATGAATACAGTGCAGGGCTTCAAACAGGCATGGGATAGTCATAAGGAGCAATACAGATGAGTATGAATAGATAGGCCATTGACAGAGCAAGGCCAATGGCACATTCATAAGGTAGAAAAGAAATGGGCAGACTGGATGGGCCTTGCAGTCCTTATCTGCCATCAGCTTCTATATTTCTATGTTTCTTCCACCCTTGATGTGACACCCCTTACCAGTAGTGTAATCCAAGTCCCTATGACCACCTGTCGTGCCAGTGCCACCAGTGCCATCAGTACCACTTTTGCTGGCACAGTCATGTAACCCACACTACAGCCACCACCATCACTACTGCAACAAGTGCCTCCAGTGACACTGTGGTACCCACAGCCACTAGTACTGTAACAAGTACAGTCACTGTAACTGTGTCTACTACCATGACCCTGGATACTGCACCACTACCACCTATTTCCACAGTCCCTATGACAATGACAAGTACCCTAGCCATGCAATCTAGATGCAGCACTCATGCTGCTCAGGTGGTCACGTGTATTAGATGAGGAGGATGCAGATTTTGCGGACCACTCTTCTGGCTCAGAATATATTCGGACCCAAATGAGCTACCAGCATCAGCATCTGACAGCAACATTGACACCCATCTGAGTGACTTTGGGATGAGTCAGAATATGCTTCATATCTGACTAGTAAGAAACAAAGAGCTGCAGACAAACTGAGGAAAGGTGCTGACACTACTGGGCAGCGTGGCAAACAAGCTGATCAAACCTCCACCTGTTAAAAAAACAAAGCAGTCACACTAAGCTCTATTTATTTATCTTTTGTTAACCAGGTAAGCACACTAGACACAAACAAATGCATATTTTCAGGTGTGACCCTGGAGGTTACAAGGAGATAAGGACACAAGTAACAATCAGGTAATACAATGTCAGGTAAACAACAAACAGGCAGCTCAGAGCTGAGACAGAGAGGCAATTCAAGGTTACACAGAGTACATGCATGAGGAACAGGTAAACAATATAACGACATTTCAAAAAAGACAGAGAGGCAATTCCAAAACATAGAGTACCTGCATGAGGTACACTGTCAGCAGGTATGGCGGAGAAGCGAACAAAGCGAGGGTTCGTCAGATACCCCTCAAGTGAGGACCAGTTGTGGCACTTGTTTGGAGGATCACTGGCATCATTAATGCAGCTGCAGGCCGAGGAAAGCAGCAAGTGATGCCAGAGAGAGTTTCAGGAAACAGGCATAGGAGAGTGTAGTATGAACATGGGTAGGAAGGGAATTCCATGATCTCGAACACATGAAGCAATGCTCTGCCACCCTTTAGGGTGCGGGTATTTGGAACCTGGGATATCACTGGTTAGCAGGGTTGTGTCAGCTCCAGCCACACAAGGTAGGAAAAGTGTAATTCAACTAGTCAGACAGCTGTTGTGGAGCAAGGACATGGTGCAGCACCCAGTTCAGTTGGTGGTAAAGGTGGGAAAAAGGGGTAGCCGTGGCCACCCTCTTGGGGCAACAAATGCTGGTGCAAGTAAGGCTGGAAGAAGTGCAGTGAGTTGCGTTTTATTATATCAAAAAATGATGCCTCTAAGGCAGTGTATGGGCTGTTTGATAGTATAATTAACAGGGGAAAATGTATCTAACCTAACCACCACAGTAATGATGAATTATTTGAGGATGAAACATGCCCATGCACTGCAGGGATCAAGTGTGTTGCCCTGTGTTACTCCAAACCCTCTAGTGGTACTGGTGGTCCAGATGTTGGCAATTCCCAGTCGCAAGCAGTGGTGATGGTCATCAGGACAGTGAGTCTGACACAGTTCCTTCTTGCCCATCCACACCAGTGACAGTTCATCACAAAATGCTCTAAGCATTAAGCACAAAGTGTGACTCTCCCTTTGCCTCCTGGTGATTCACCTGCAATGCAGTCCACAACCTCTCACACTGAAATGTGACCAAGGAATCAGCCCCATTATAGTGCCACACTTCCTTGTCCCTCATTATGCAGGCCTTTCATGCAAGGACTAAATATCACCCCTCACATCCATCTACAAAACAGATAACCCAGTTAATTGGGGAAATGATGGCATTGGATCTGTAGCCATTTTCAATGGTTGAAGATATCGGTTTCAGAGTCTGATGCAACATTTTCACCTCGGTATCAGATATCATTATGCACAACATTTTCCTGTACTGTTTTGCCAAATATATATGAAGATGTGCACAAGGCAGTATTTCAGAGGCTATCACATGCAGTCAGTGATGTTTTCATTGCACAATAGATATATGGAGCAGCACAAACTCCAACCATGCATATATGTCGCTGACTGCACATCGGTGTGCAGCAGACCCAACTGGTGCAAGCAGTGAAGCTGCAGGTGTACATATTTCCCTGGTGGAGCCCCCACAACCTCTCATAGCAGGTCCACATTTCTGAATGTATCTGTCTGCCTCTGGATCACTGGTCCATCAATATTTTGTCATGCTTGCAAGACATGCTGAGTGTGTGGACTGAAGACAGGCTGCTGCATGTCAGCTTCATTGTGACTGACAATGCAGCAAATATGATTAAGGCCTTGCATGATGGGCATTTTGAAGGCATCTGTTGTTTTGCCCACAGTTTGAATCTGCTGGTGACAAAGTCCATCTGCAAGACACCAGAGGTGGATCAAACTGTTAAGACAGAGAAGCATTTGCCCTCATTTCCACGACTCTGTTAAGGCCACAAACCAACTGTGGCAGGTGCAAGCGCATTCAGATTGCTCAGCACAGGTTTATAGAGCATGTCTCAACACAGTAGAATTCAACATTCTGTATGCTGCAAAGGCTACTGGAGCAGAAGTGGGTTCTGCATGAAATGAGTAAGGAGACAGACATTGGGGAGTTCTCAGCCACCAGGACTGTGCTGTTACTGAAGGCACAGTAAAGGTGCTTGGACCTTTAGAGTGAAGCACATGTGATATGAGTTCAGAATCTGCACTACTCAGTCAGGTCATTCCTGCAGTCCAGATACTGAGAAAGTCACTGCAGAGATTTTCTACCCATTCTGATGTTGCACCTGCACTGAGGGACCTTGTAGAAAATCTAACTATTGAAGTAGAGAACAGCTTTACAGATATGTGTGACAGTAAGCCATATGTTTTTGAAACAATGCTGGTCCCATGGTTTAAGTGTAAGATACTATACCTTGAAATGCCTGCACACTGTGTAAATGACTTTAGGTAGCAGCTGTGCTAAGAGCTCAGCTTTACTGTTTTTAGCTAATATGTGATGCATACAGAAGTTTCTCAGGAAGAAAACAACAGCAGGAGGAAGATGTCCCGATCAGGAGGAGAAGGCAGACTGCTGAGCACAACTCAGTTCATCCCTACAGGCCGAGCAAAGAAAGATAACTGAGCAGCACCCACTCGGAAGCAATGTTCTCAATTGCTTCTTCACAGAAGCTCTTGAGCCTATCTCCGTAGATCCTCTGAGTACTGGAGCAAAAGTTGAAATCATCCTCACTTGACACAGCTGGCCATCAAATACCTGAGCTGCCCCAACCAGTGTGCCATCAGAGAGGTTGTTTAGCACAGCAGGGGATGGGGTGGAGCCTCACAGATCCTCATTAGACCCTAAACATGTTGGACAACTTCTGTTCATCAAGCTAAATTTACCACATCTTGATTACAATTGCAAGTCTTGAATTTCACAACACTCACAAATACCACTGCTGTTTTTGCCACACGCCCCTATACTGGTGATGCTGGCCTGAGTCAACTTCTGGACTGGTGGTGCCACACTCTGTGAATATGGTAAATGTCACCACATTTATGAATATTGTTCTTTTACACAAGCCCCAATAACTGGTGATACTGGCCAGTCCCCACATCTGGACTATTGGCACCCCACCACCAACAGAGATTAGTTTCATCACACTCAGTACTATTTCTCTTTTACACCAACCCCATGACTAGTGATGCTCTCTCTTCCAATGCCTCCACCATACTTGTGGTGCCTCAAACCTGATTATGATGCTTGCAAGTCTAGTTCCTATTTGTATGTAGAAAAGAGAACAGGGTGCAACACAGGCAAATACCAAGTGCAGATGCTGTGACGGAGTCTGTACCTTCAGAAATCCATGAACAGAGAACAGAAAAATCTGTTGCACTCCAGGCAAAGCAAAAGCGCTGCTCACTGGTGTAAGTAACAAGTATGAGTTTATTGGCTCCACAAACTCAGCATTCCTTAGCACTTATTTGTAGCATGTCACAATTTTGAAAATATGCACCACCACCTCAAGTATTTCCATGCCTGAAATCTTCTGGTTACCTGTGTGGCATCACCACTGTCAAGTATTCCCATGCCTGAAATCTGCCAGTTACCAGTGAGGCATCACCAGTCTCAAGTACTTCCCAAACCTGAAATCTGCCGGTTACCAGTGTGGCATCACCAGTCTCAAGTATTTCCCATGCCTGAAATCTGCTGGTTACCAGTGTGGCATCACCAGTCTCAAGTATTTCCATGCCTGAAATCTGCCGGTGACCAGTGTGGCATCACCAGTCTCAAGTATTTCTCATGTCTGAAATATGCTGGTAACCAGTGTGGCATCGGCAGTCTCAAGTATTTCCCACGCCTGAAATATGCCAGTTACCAATGTGGCATCACCATTCTCAAGTATTCCCTATGCCTGAAATCTGCCAGTTACCACTGTGGCATCACCAGTCTCAAGTATTCTCCATGCCTGAAATATGCCGTGACCAGTGTGGCATCACCAGTCTCAAGTATTTCTCATGTCTGAAATATGCTGGTAACCAGTATGGCATCACCAGTCTCAAGTATTTCGATTCCTGAAATATGCCAGTTACCAGTGTGGCATCACCAGTTTCAAGTATTCATTTACCACGTCCAATCAGCAATAATTATGCGGAAGAAGTCTGGATATATCAAGGATGACTGATGGCTGCCCAAGCTAGAGTCTAATTTCGAGTAACACATTGTGTTCTACCAGCAACAGTAAGTAAGGTATGCAATCTTTAATTGTTTTATTTTTGTTAGGGGGGGGGCTATTTCAGATTGAACAGTGTATATGTATCTCTAAACATGTTTTTCTATTTTTTTCTACAGGTATTTTATCAAAGGTGATGAATTCTTGGTAAAACATTGTGTACAACTGGCAAAGGAAAGCATTCAATCTTTTAATTGTTTTTCCTGTTTGGTGGGTTTATTGAAATAGAACAGTCTGCCAAGATGAGACAGCAATTCTGCACGCAGACAATACAAATGTTCTGCTGTGAGTCAGAAATGTGGTTCTGTTCTGGGCACTATATGTTTTTGATGGTGCAATACTTGCTGACCACTGATTATACTATAGCATCATCTGATGGCCACATGGGAAGGGAGCTTGCCTGGATGTGTGTAGGCCAGTTTGTAAAAGCGCTTAGTTTCACTATGTGTCCCTCACAGGTAGCATTCAATCAAAAGACATCTTTGGGGTGCACATCATGGGCAGAATGGGCGTCACACTTGGTTGCTAGTTTCACAGCCGTCCTCTCAGCTCGAAGGTAAGATGTGAATTTGTATGTTTGCCTGTTGAAGTTATTGTGCTATCCTATGGGCATAATTATGGTTTATTAGTTGTTTTTTAAAGGCCACAAGTATTTAAGGATGCTGCATATGTTATTCTTGTAGTACCCATTGAGAGGTTTGTGCCCTATATAGATTGTCAATTA
Organism: Neoceratodus forsteri; assembly: GCA_016271365.2. NCBI lineage: Eukaryota > Metazoa > Chordata > Ceratodontiformes > Ceratodontidae > Neoceratodus > Neoceratodus forsteri. The sequence continues at coordinate 691,404,234 of CM057449.1, forward strand.
ACTCCAATATTGACAGTTATGGCCTGTTGAAATCATAGTGTTATCCTATGGCCATAGTTATGTTTTATTAAGTTGTTTTTTAAAGGTCACAATTATTTAAGGGTGTGGCATATGTTATTCTTGTAGTACCCATTAAGAGGTTTGTACCATATATAGATTGTCAATTAACTCCAAAGATTGACAGAGGTATGACTTATTGAAGTTATAGTATTATCCTATGGGCATAATTATGTTGTATTAGTTGGATTATTTTACAGGCCACAGTTATTTAAGGGTGTGACATATGCTGTTCTTGTAGTACCCATCGAAAGGTTTGTGCCCATATATAGATTGTCTATTAACTCCAAATATTGACAGAGTTATGGCCTATTGAAGTAATAGTGTTATCCTAGGGGCATAATTATTTATTTGTTTATTGAAATGTTTCACCAGGAAGGCACACTAAGCAGCAAGTTGCTCATCTCCCAGTGCGACCTGGGGGTGAGGGAACATGAGGATAGCATACAGAGATTTGGCTCACACTATAGATATACAATTGATTACGCAGGGGAATAATGTATGGGGTGGTGTGTGTAACTGATTTGCCACACCCGAGTTGTGGGATGCTACATAAAACCTTGAGGCCAAAGTCTCGAGGGGTTTATAAAATGTATCCATGAGGCAGTCCAGAAAAGGGCAACCAAAATGGTGCAGGGACCGCATCAGAAGACATATGAGGACAGATTAACGGAGCTCAATATGTATACCCTTGAGCAAAGGAGGGAGAGAGGTGATATGATCGAGACATTTAAACACCTTAAGGGCATAAACAAGGTGAAAAGAGTCTACATGTTTAAATATAAGAAAATAGCAGGACAAGAGGACACAGCATGAGATTAGAGGAGGCCGATTAAGGGGAATGGAGGAAATTATTTTTCCCAGAAAGGTGGTAGATGCATGGAATGGCTTACCACAAGAAGTGGTGGCTATGAATACAGTGCAGGGCTTCAAACAGGCATGGGATAGGCATAAGGGAGCAATACAAATGACTATGAATAGATAGGTCACTGACAGAGCAAGGCCATGGCACATTTATAAGGTAGAAAAGAAATGGGCAGACTGGATGGCCTCGGCGGTCCTTATCTGTCAATAACTTCTATGTTTCTATGTATCCTACAATGAGGTGTGTAAAATTGAGTATTACACACACCACCCAATATTTTATTTTTTATAATTTTGCATGCACTTTTTCACCTCAGCAATTATAGAAAGTAAAATCAGAAACAGATGTGTGTTCAGGCAGCCGTGACCAGTCGGGATTCTGCATCTGGATCTACTAACTTACAGTGCTCCAGTTAGTTGCTTAAAAACTACTGTAAAACTGCATTTTTAAATATAGTTAAACCAACCACTGAGCGGTGGTTCTGGAGCTGCAGTGTCCTTCTGGTGTGGAGAGGTGGGGAGATCCACTGGCCATGCGGCTGACAGAGAAATCGGTGTGTGTTACAATAGCTTCCATTTGTAAAAGGGTCAATGAAGAAAGAAAATTTTTTTTTAATAAATTAATCTTACCACCTAATGAAAGGGTGGTGAAGTTCAAGGCCCATATGCTAGTGAAGGAAGATGGCGAGTGGTGCATGCATGGTAAGATGGAAACCCTGAACGTGTTTGCTCATTATAACCAGCTGGTTATGATGAAAATTACAACCAGGTTTCCCATGCTGAAAAAGTGCACATTAATAATTACATTCAAATAGTGAGCGGACTGTACAGAGTAATGAAAAGTGGAATGCTCAGTTTTGAACCAGATAGATACAATGCTAACAGTTTTGAACTAGATAGATACAACAGCACAAAACAGCATTTGGCAAACACTAAGTGACACGAGGCTGTATAGTTAGAAAATGGATGAGTAGAATTCAAGTAGGTTGATCTAGGGGCATGTTAGAGAGGAGTACACAGACAGAATAAGTTAGCTAAGGTGTAACAGAAGTGCAAGCTGACTACAAGTGCAATAGAGATTGGGGTCAGCCAAGACTAGGGCTTAGTAAGGAGGGTGGGGTGGGGTGAGAGGATATATATGGGTAGGCAGAGAACAGGGTGGATGGAAGGAGGATGGAAGGAGAGAGGAAGAAAGAGGGAGGAGGAGAGGGTCTGTTGGGCAACCCTCCAGTATGTTGAGGACCCTGCCTGCACAAGGCAGAGGTAGAGCACGACCAGGAAGGAAGCAGGTTGTAGGCAATGGTGGTAGAGCACTAGGCAACAAGGGCAGTAGGCTCAGGGAAGACCAGGAGAGAGGGTAAGATGAGAGAGGAGAGAAGAAAGGCTGAAATCCCAGCCCTTCAGGATACAGAGAAATGGGGGAGCTAGGTTGTGGGTGTAAGAAGAGGTTAGGGACAGGCCCTTGATAACTTTGGATGACTGAGAATAGTAGTAAGAGAACTAGAGGAGGTTGGTGGGAGAGGGGTAGGGGAATGGGAGGAAAGCTGGAATTAGGTGGGAGGAGGTGGAGGCAGCAGGGGAATCTGTGTGGGCACTGAAAAGGGTAGGGTTTGCCAAGGGCATGTCATGGGCCTTAGAGAGGGAGTTAGGGAGGGTCATAGCAGGAACAGCTAGATGCTAGGAAGTTTTGAGGGCAGAGCTGATGGAGTAGTAGGGGGATGAGTGACGAATTTGAAGGAGGAAGGAATTCTACATTTTTGGGAGGCAGTGAGAGTAACCGGACTAGAGGGTAAGGCTTATCTGTTTGCAGATGACACCAAGATCTGCAACAGAGTAGATGATCCAGATGGGGTGGGCAGAATGAGAAGAGATCTGATAAACTAGCAGAATGGTCAGAAGAGTGGCAACTGGGATTTAATGCAAAGAAGTGCAAAATCATGCACATAGGGAAGAGAAACCTGAAGCCACTATAGGCTGGGAGGGAGTTGCTAGCAGTCACAAAGGAAGAAAGAGACTTGGGCATCATCATCACTGATGACCTGAAATCATCCAAGCAGACCTCTAAAGCAGTAGGTAAGGCTAGGGGTGTTAGGGTGTATTAGTAGGGGTATCACAAGTCGAAGAGGAGTGAGCAATCCTCTGTACAAGACATTGGTTAGGTCCCATCTGGAGTACTGCATGCAGTATTGGAGGCCACACCCCACAAGGACATTAACTCAAATTGAGGCAGTCCAGAGAAGGGCAACCAAAATGGTGCAGGGACTGCATCAGAAGACATATGAGGACAGATTAACGGAGCTCAATATGTATACCCTTGAGCAAAGGAGGGAGAGAGGTGATATGATCGAGACATTTAAACACCTTAAGGGCATAAACAAGGGTGAAAGAGTCTAACATGTTTAAATATAAGAAAAATAGCAGGACAAGAGGACACAGCATGAGATTAGAGGGAGGCCGATTAAGGGGAATGTGAGGAAATTCTTTTCACAGAAAGGGTGGTAGATGCATGGAATGGCTTACCACAAGAAGTAGTGGCTATGAATACAGTGCAGGGCTTCAAACAGGCATGGGATAGGCATAAGGGAGCAATACAAATGACTATGAATAGATAGGTCACTGACATAGCAAAGGCCGATGGCACATTTATAAGATAGAAAAAGAAATGGGCAGACTGGATGGGCCTTGCGGTCCTTATCTGCCGTCAACTTCTATGTTTCTATGTAACGGATTGGCTGATGAGGGTGGCTGTACGGGGACCACTAGAGTTCGGGAGTCAGTTGATCTAAGAGGTGAGAGGAAGGAGGGTTATAAAGAGGGAGAGGTAGGAAGGAGTTCACCCAACCAGTGCTTAGAGGTGAATTTAGTGCAGTGGGAGAGTCGCTATTTGTAAGAGGGAGGATAGAGCATGATAAAGATCACTGTGGTGGGTGCAAGAGGGAGCAACAAGGGCAAAGCAGCAGAAGGAATTGAAGAGGGTATCCAATCTGGCCAGGAGTACTTGGGAGCAGCAACTGAACTATGTTACAGTAGATGAAAATCGGCAGGATCATCTTCTGAACAAATTCACGCCTAGCCATAGGAGGGATGCAACTACGCTTCTGAACATGGCACCAAGCTTGGGCGCAATTTTTCTGGATGGCATCAATGGTGTCCAGCTCATTACCTCAGATCAGGTGCATAACCTGGGCATTATTTTTAATGATGGCTTGACCCTGAAGTCTCAGGTGTCAGCTGTGGTTAAATCCTCATTTTACCATCTGAGGAATATCGCCTGGGTGAAACATCTGATTCCACCGGCAGCCTTCCAACACTGGTCCACGCCTTCATCACCACCCATCCTGACTACTGCAATGCCCTCGACCTAGGGCTGTCTGGGGTTTATATCTGCCGCTTGCAGCTGGTGTAGAACGCTGTGACCAGGCTGTTGACTGGTACTCTAGGACCAGTCACATTACGCCTGTGCTGTGTGTGAACTGCACTGGCTGCCAGTTCAGTGGCGGATCACCCATAGGTAGGCTTATGACTTTAAAGCCTTACATGAACAGGGACATGACTACCTGAAAGACCTCCTGACTCCCTACTCCCCAATTGTCCTCTCCGATCTGCCAACAAGGGACTGCTAGAGATTCCCAGGGATTCGTCTTAAAACATCTGGAGCTCCTGCTTTTCATTTAGCACCAACCCTGTGGAATTGTTTACCTTTGTCAGTTAAGAGAATGCCTGACCGCCAGCAGTTTTAAATCTATGTAGAAAACATATTTATTTTCTTTGGCCTTCCCGATTAACTGATTAATTAATTGACTGTTTTAAATAATTTATAATATTATTTGTTTTTATTGTGTTTTATATTATAAGGCGCCTTGATTTTGAAAGGCACTATATAAATAAAGTTTATGCTTGCTTTGCAATATGTCTGGAGAAGTTTAGGTATTGGTCCAGCCAAACACCTAAGTACCTGAAGCAGGATGTGTCCTCAAGTAAAGTCCCATCTAGGGTGTGGAAGGTGGGCAGGGAGGAAAGCCTAGGGGTCTCTGGCTTGTGCCAAAGGTCATAGAGACAGTTCTTCTATGCGTGAGAAAAGTTGACGGTTAGCAAACCAGAACTGAACCTTGTCAAAGTCTTGCTGCAAGTTGGATGTAACCTAGATGGGCATGAGCCAGATGCATGAAGGACTATATCATCGGTGCACATGTGCATGGTGGAGAAAGGGAGCAGACGGATGGAAGGTCATTTAGGAAGATGGAGAATAATAGGGGCTCTTGTACTGAGCCCAGTGAGACTCCAGTACTAATCAAGAGGGGAGAGGAAGTGACGTCAGTGATCTTGACTGATGGGTTCTACCAGTGAGGTAGACCTTGAACCAGCTAGTGGCTGAAGGAGATAGACCAGCTGTTGAGAGGGAGTCAAGGAGAGAGTGGTGAAAAGTGTCAAAAGCTTTGGCAAGGTCAACAAAATGGCTGATGTGATTTGGCCATTGTTCATCCCGTTAAGGATAGAGTCAGTGAGCTGAAGTAAGGAGGTGGTGGTAGAATGATTTTTCGTGAAACCAGATTGGAAAGCGGTGATGTAGGAGGTGTCTCTTAGAAATGAGGTAAGCTGGGAGAGGACTAGGTGTTTTTGTACTTTAGCTAGGGTGGGGAGGAGAGAGATAGGGTAGTGATTGCCAGGGGAAGATGTGCACCACTTTTGGGAAGAGGGATGACACAGCATGTTTCCATGGGGTAGGGACTGAGGCAGTTGAAAATGAGAGGTTTAGAATTAGGAAGAAGGGGTAGGCAATGGCCAGGGCAGAGAGCGAGAGAGAGAGATAGTATAGTAGAGTTAAATTCAGCAGCTACAGCACCTGGTCGACCACAAGGGTGTCATTATTTTAAGCAATGGGGGGTGGAGGGGTAATGAGGCTGTGGATCACCTTCCAGAACTTGGAAGGGAATTTATGTTTGTGAGGAAGGCAGTTTTAAAATATTCGACTTGGCCAGCCTTGTAGCCCTAGTACAGGCATTTTGGAGCTTGCTGTAAGTCACTAGATTGCTAGAGGAAGCTGGGTTGCTTTATGACGTTTCCAGGCATGATCTCTAGCTCTGAGGCAGGCCAAAAGTTCTAGAGTAATCCAAGGTAGGTGGTTTCCCTAACCTTGGTTTGTTTGAATGGGCCAAAGGCATTCCAATTCTCTAGGAATACATCCTAAAATAGTGGGGGCCTTATCAACCGACAAGGGCATTCGCTAGGGAGACCATAGCCTGGAGAGGGCTAGGCTACACAGGAGTTGTTTCAATTCTAAGGATTTAAAAGATGTAGTTGCAAGGTTTTATGTGGGATTTGGATCTGTGGACTTTCCTGACTACGAATACGGGATTGTGGCTGCCGAGTGTGTCAGAAAGGATACTGGAGATGATGGCTCTGTAGGGGTGGGAGATAAGTCAAGTAGGAAATGATTTTGTGTCTTATGGTTGGGTGGGTGGGTTCCGATATTAGATGTGTGAGGTTTAGGGCACCAATTTCATTACGTGTTTTTGTTGTTTTAGGTGACAGCCAATTTAAATTTAGTTGCCTAGGATGTATAGCTCCCCAGACCGAGTGGTCAGTGATGGAAGTTAGAAGGTCGACAGCGATAGAGGTGGACGTTGGGGCAATAGATACCAGATATAAAGACTGGAAGACTAAAGGAAAGGGTCACATGAATAGCTAATCGCGTCATATGACACTGGGTTAGAGGATAAGTAAATAATGGAGTACTGGAAGGAGGTAGGTATACATGGCACACCACCACCCCTGCTAGCTCGGTCTTGCCTTAGGAGGAGTAGCCAGGAATGGAGACCGAGTGGTCAGGGATCGTGCTCTTTAGCCATGTTTCTGTGATAATTAGAATGTCTGGTTTTAGAGTGGCCACCATGTAGTGGTAGTAGTAGTAGTAGTAGTGGTAGTAAACAACTTTATCTATACAGGCAAATATGTACCATAGGGCCAAAAGCCCTGTTTTCAAGGTAATCCTGTATTTTACATAATAAATTACAGCACAAGGATATAAGCTAAAAAATACACAACTATACCATGGTTTGTGGAGGTCAATTTTTGTAGTAAGCTATGGATATTTAGATGTACTGTAGGACCTTGAAACCCTTTGGGAGGGCTGTGGGAGCGGGGAGGCAGCAGCAGATGTGGAAGTCCCAGGAGCATTGGGGACAACAGGATCAGGTTTGGGGTGGATGTCCCCAGAGGAGAGCAAGACTAGAGCAAGGATGAGGAAGTGGAACTTGGGCATTTGGAAGGAGAATCCAAGGAGGCCAGGTGATTGGAGAGGAAGGAGGGTAGAGTATGGAAGCAGTAGATGAAGAACAGCAAAGGAAGTTGCACAGTTAGTAGTGACACATGAGGAACAAAAGGAAATGAGATCATAGTTCAAAGGGAAGGTGGGAGTAATAGCGAAGATGTAGTGGGGGATTGGCAATGGAGTATGTGGGAGGTTGTTGAGCTATTTAGCACTGGCGGTCATGTGCAAGTGGTGGGCAGAGAAAGGGATAGAAAAAGAAAAGGGGAAGGAGGAGAGGGAACTGCATTGCAACAGGGAGCTGGATTTAAGTAAAAATTAGGAAAATTAGGAGACAGGCAGTTTGGTAAGCAGAGAGCAGGGAGGTGGGAGATTGCACAAAGGGTGGAAGCTGGTTAGGCATTGGATTGAGCAGGGATGAACAAAATCACTGTACTTTATGTACTGCCTTCTAGAGGTGAACCAGTATAACCTGCTAAGGGAAAGCAGGTACTTAGCAATTCACTACAAACAGGTCACCTGACAACAAAGGGCTATAATAAAAGAGTCCAAATGGACAGGAGGGTGGGAGAGCTGGCACAAAGCGCCAGTGGAAGACCTGTCATGCCACAAAATAAATGGCTAACTAGATAGGGCAGGAAAACACTGAATAGATTTAACAAACAGTCAATTGGACTGTACCACCAAGGGATATCACAGAAGCATTAACATGCGGCTACGGTTGGGATTACAGGTGCAGCACAAAAGAGATAGCACAAAATTGCAGGGAGTGGGGTTACGGCTGCATGGCCCTGACCAATGGTACTAGTCCTCAGTCTGAAAAGGACCAATGGAGTCATGCACGATAAAGGTGCAGATGTGAAGGAAAAGAAATACAGCACAAAATAAATTATTTTCTTCACTGCAGGGGCTGGGAAGCTTGGGCTACTGCGTAGTCCATACCTGCTAGGGCAGCTGATGACAGCGGGTGGCTGGCTTCAACTTCTCTGGTCCGCTGGGGCTGCTGCAGGGCTGATAGCAGTGGTCGCCTTGCAGGAAAGGGGACAAGAAAATGGAGTTATTAAGGTTTTTCAAATGGGCTTTTAAGGCCACAATTATATAAGGGTGGCATATGTTAGTCTTGTAGTACCTATTGAGAGGTTTGAGCCCATATATAGATTGTCAATTACCTCCAAATATTGACAGAGTTGTGGCCTATTGAAGTTATAGTGTTATCTTATGGGCATAATTACGTTTTATTACTACTAGGTTTACTACCAGGTTAATTTGGACATAAGAAGGTGCAAGGCCCATTAGGAATGTCCTCACACAAGTGGATCACCACTACCATTTTGTATTTGGAATAAAAGAGTTTGTCAAGGTTCACTATGAAACTATCGAGGGAAGAGGATTCAACAACACTTTTGGGGAGTTTGTTCCAAACTTTAGCAGATCTTATTTTGCAGTAGTTGTCTTTCTTATTAGTCGTTGCTTTTGGGACAAATATTTTTATTATGTGATCTTAAATTCTCTTGCATTACTGAATCTTAATTCACTGTTAACCATTAGTTCTGAGGATTGTAGAATTTTATATGAAATCAACAGACCACCTCTCCGCCTTCTAGATTGTAAAGTATGGAGGCCCGTTGTTAATAATCTATCTTGGTAGTCAAAATTCTTCAACCTAGTAATTAATCTAGTAACTGACCTTTGGACTCCTTCTAACCTTTTTATATCTTTAACTCATGAAGGAGACCAAAGTTGGGAACCGTAATCTAGGAGTGGATGAACATAATTTTATATAGGGGGATAATAAGTTGTTCCATTTTACAAGTAAAAGCTTGACTGATGTTTTTAACCAATCCCATGGCCTTTTTGTCATTACATAGAAACATAGACTTTGATGGCAGATAAGGACCGCTGTCCCACCTAATCTGCCCTTTTCCTACCTAGAGGATAAGCTGCAGATCCTATTTAACCAACAGCCTATTTCTTCCTACCTCCCACAAAATTGTATGTCTGTCCCATGCATTCTTGAATTTTCCCACAGTTTTAGACCCCACAACCTCCTCAGGAAGGCTGTTCCATGCGTCCACCACCTCTCTGTGAAAAAATACTTCCTCACATTGCCCTTGAGCCTTCCCCTCTATCTTCAAATTGTGTCCCCTTGTTCTTAACATCTCTTTTCTAAAAGATGCTACCATCTTGGACTTTGTTGATTCCACTGAGGTACTTAAACATTTCTATCATGCCCCCCTTTCCTCAAGGTTATACATATTAAGCTCCTTTAGTCTCTCCTTGTATGGCTTCTCTTGCAGACCCTGCACCATTTTAGTTGCCCTCCTCTGAACTGCCTCCATCCTGTCTATGTCCTTGTGGAGATGGGGTCTCCATAACTGGATGCAGTACTCCAGTTGGGGTCTCACCAACCGTCTGTACAGGGGATAACAACTTCCTGTTTTCTGCTGGTGATGCCTCTCCTATACATCCCAATCTCCCCAGTCTTCCCTACTGCCTTCTCACATTGCTTGCTAACCTTAAGGTCATCGGATATGATTACCTCCATGTCCCTTTCCATTTTTGTTGTTGTTACTATCCCCTTGTAATCTTCCCCTGGGTTCTTGTTTCCAAGGTGCATTATTTTTCACTTCTTTGCATTGAATCTAAGCTGCCATACTTCTGACCATTCCTCTAACCTTGCCAAGTCCCTTCTCGTCATTTCCATGCTTCCTTGTGTATTAACCCTGTTGCAGATCTTTGTGTTATCTGCAGAGGCATACTTTTCCTTTTAGTCCTCTGCAATGTCACTTATAAAGACATTAAAAGGACTGGATCCAGTACTGAACCCTCGGTACCCCACTAGTAATCCCTCTTTCTTCAGAGTGGACTCCATTTAAAATTACCTTCTGTGTCCTGTTGTCCAGCCAATGTTTTACACAGGCTACCACCCTGGGACCCACTCCCAGGCTGGTTAATTTGACTATTAATCTTTGTGTGGGACTGTGTCAATTGCCTTGCTAAAGTCTAGGTAGGCCATGTTCACAGCCCTCCCTGGTCTACTACTTGGTCACCCAGTCAAAGAAATCAATTAGATTAGTCTGACATGACCTTCCTGCTGTGAAACGATGCTGCCTTGGGTCCTGTGCCCCACTGGCCTCTAGGTACTCAACAATGATCAGAAACTTTAATTTATTGACAATGAGGACCCAAGATCATGTTCTGATCAGTACTCTTAAGAATGTTTTGGTTTAATATATAAGAATACTTGGGATTGCTGGAGCGAAATGCATGACAGCACACTTACTAGTGTTGAATGACGACCATTAGCTACTGTCCACATTTCGATTTTGCCAAAGTCATTGACCAGAGACAGATGCTTAGTGAATGAATCAACCTCATCACATAGTTTGGTATCATTGGCAAACTGGATAACTCTGTTTTCAAGATTATGAATCATTCCACTTATAAAAGTATTAAATAGTGTGGGATGAGTATAGAGCCCTGGGGTACCCACTTTCTACCCTCCGTGCCTGGATGTAATGTCATTGATGTGAACACACTGAACTGTATCCTTCAACCAACTGATAATCCAGTATTAGTTGTTCTTTTTAATGGCACAATTATTTAAGCGTGTGGATATGTTATTCGTGTAGTACCCATTGAGAGGTTTGTGCCTATATATAGATTGTCAGTTAACTCAATATTGACAGAGATATGGCCTATTGAAGTTATAATGTTATCCTATGGCCATAGTTATGTTTTTTTTTTTAAAGGCGCAATTGATTAAAGGTGTAGCATGTGTTGTTCTTGTAATACTCATTGGGAGGTTTGTGCCTATATATAGGTTGTCAATTAACTCCAAATATTAATAGAGTTATGGCCTATTGAAGTTATTGTGTTATCCTATGGGCATAATTATGTTTTATTAGTTGTTTTTAGGGCTGTGGGCAGAGCCTACAGCTCTTTTGAGATCGGTTCGTAGCCTAAAAACAGCCGAGAGTGGAACCTTTTGTTGACTTTTGGAAATATCCTTCTGAAAGTCCAACAGAGCTTGAAACCTCCACCATGATCAGCTGCTACGTAATAAAAGGTGCACAATTTCAGCTGTTACTTCCACATTCTGGGGCATGAACTGTTCATGCACGACTCACGCATCATGCGCAGTTCCGTGGTGTTGTCATGTTGTGAATGGCAAATGCCATTCACTGCAACCACGCATGCATGAGTGTTGCACTTGCACAGTTGCGTCACTGCTGCTAGCAGAAAACCCTCCCACTTCTGCTGTCCTCTGTGCCAACACTGGGGTCCCCAGACCCCTGCTTTGGCATTATGTAGCCCCCAACTCATGTGGCACACTGGGAGCCCACCCCAGTGTGCCCAAACATAGTTCTGCCTCACGCCAACATCAGGAGTCCCCAATCCCAGAGTCGGCATTATGTAGCCTCAACTCATGTGGCACACTGGAAGCCCACCCCAGTGTGCCCAAATGTAGATCTTTGCCCCCACCAACATCGGGTGCCCATTCCCATGTCAGTAGTATGTGCCCCTACTGATGTGCCAAATTTTTGCTTTTTCTTCCCCTGCTGACATCGGGATGCCCAATCTCTTGTCGGCATCAAGTACCCTCCTCCCAACTTATATGGCACACTAGGAGCCCACCCAGTGTGCCCAAATGTATATATTTCTTTCCTGTAAAGAAAACCTTCTCCCAACATGATTTTTTAACCTGTAAAAAAACGGTCCCACATCATCACCCCAGTCCCCAGTCTCCCTCCCCATCCCCACCCTCCCACTGAGCACCCAGCTCCCAACACTCCCTCAACCCTATATACCTCCAGAGGTCAGCGCTGTCATCTTCTCTGGACCCGGACACTTCTGCACTCTTCAAAGCAGAATTGTAAACTGAAGAATCAAAGGTAAGCATGCTATAATGGCATTTAATGGGGTTTTCAACTTAAGTTGATAACTCCGACATTTTTAAATTTTGGCCCCTATTTATGATGGTAGTGTTTGGGACCTCGTTTTCAGACCAGTGTCACTGTCATTTGTTACTCTGTACTGAAAGGTGATTTTGTGGTTGCTGTGTGGAATCACCTTTTGGGACCAAGTAATGAAATGACAGTGCCACTGTTCATGAGGTGGAGTCCCAAATAGCCCATGTTGCAAATCTGGTGAAAAAATCCAAAAATGACTGTGTTACAAGTGTGCATTGCACAGTTTCTATGCTCGCCTCCTTACTTCACCAGTTTTTAATATTTTCTTCCAGATTTTCAGCATTGCCATTTTGCACACCTCCGCTTTAATAGTACAGCTGTCATTTTTCACATCCTGCCTGAAATGTGTTTTGCACCTGTAGCATATAATGGCGCAGTCGCTGATGAAATCACCTTTCGGGACAAGTGAACAAAATGACACTGGCACTCTTCATGAGGAGGAGTCCCAAAAGGGCATGTTGAAAATGTGGTGCAACACCTCCAAAATGGCCAAGTTACACCCGGTGTTCCATAATTTCCACGCACATGTGTAACTGGTCACTTCAGCAGCTCGTCACAGCCCTATCGGCTTTGGCCAGAGTTTGTTTTAAAGGCCACAACTATTTAAGGGTGTGCCATATGTTATTCTTGTAGTACCCATTGAGAGGTTTTTCACCTAAATACAATACATGACTGAGTCTTACAGTTCAGTGTTATTCTGTCGGAAATTGCATGCACATGATGAACTCTATTCCCTGCATCCGCCTCCAGAAGCACTAGCACCATAACCCAGCCTCTGGCACCAGTATACAAGCCAAATTGCCATGACCTCTGCATCCTCCTCCTCCTGAAGTACCAGCAGCACAAGACAGCCTCTGGCACCAGTGTACAAGCCAAAGTGCTGTGACCTCTGCCTCTTTCTCCTGAAGCACCAGCAGCACAAAACAGCCTTACGGCACCAGTGCACAAGCCAAACTGCAGTGACTGACCTCTGCATCTTCCACCTGAAGCACCAGCAGCACAAGACAGCATGTGGCACCAGTGCACAAGCCAAAGTGCCATGACTACTGCATCCTACTCTTGAAGTACTAGCAGCATGAGACAACCTGTATGGCACCAGTATACAAGACAAATTGCTGTGACCTCTGCATCCTCCTCCTGAAGCACCAGCAGCACAAGGCAACCCGTGACACCAGTGTGCAAGCCAAAGTGCCACGGCCTCTGAATTTTCATCCTGAAGCACCAGCAGCACAAGAAAGCCTCATCAGAGACCAGTGTACAAGCCAAAGTGCTGTGACCTCTCATTCTCCTCTTCCTGGAGCCATTTTAAGGACTTCTGCTAATTCTCTAATAAGGCAACTTTCTGGCCAAATACAAAATAATGAATAAGCAGTACCAGGGACCCGATATGAATATTCGAAAAAGTATTTGTACAGCCCTCATTCAGAGGTTCACACGGGTAACATGACTGGTGTTTCCCATGAAACTGCATAGAGGCATCAAACATGCTATTCCTGATAGGTGTCTGTTACTGTCATGTAGTGTATCATTGGCATGTGGGTCACACTGCAGCATGCATTGCTGATGTCCTGGGGAGGGGTTGACATGTTAATCCTAGTACAGGTCTCCTCTCTATAGTTCTATAGTAAACACCTCTAAAGCCAGCTGAGGTGTTTGCTATGGTAGTGTTCACTAATGAGGTGTTAATATGCCTACTTAATGAACAATGGGAGCCATCTAAGGTATTCACATAGAGGGAGTTTCTTATAGAGGGGTTCTTTATAACCAGGGAGCACTATATATGTGTGAAAACAGCTCATAGTCCATCATACGATTGTATGTATGTGTACTTCTGATAATGCTCTCATACTGTCAAGTAGTGCGATGGGTCACGCTGACAGGTATAGGTGGTCATGTCTGTTTCAGAAGGTACTGTCAAACCTGTATGTATGTCTGTTGTCATGTTCCTTACTGCAGTGATGAGTGGTGTTCTACACACAGGCATTGCTTGCTGTCTTCCTCCTCTCTGCATTGCGTGTGTATGGCATGTCTCACTTGGTAAAGGTTTTGGCCTGGTAACGACTCTTCTAAAATACCAGCCACATGGTCTAATGGTAAGACATCTGTCGATGGATAGAAGATTGCAGGTTCGATCCCTGCCATGGCTATGTCACTAACTATATTGCATCCACTCATATACATTCTGTTCATACATTGACATGTTCCAACTGATTTGTTCACAGTTTTTATCTGAGCATGCAATAAGTGAGAATATGGTAGGAATGAGTTACAGTCCAAGTGCTCCAAATGTGCCAGAGCCAGTTAGGACAATGGCTACAAACTTGATACAGGGTATGCAACAACCATATTAGGAGGACAGGATGATGAAGGTAACAATGCTTACCACAAATGAGCAAAGGTGGTTCAAGGGTATATGATACCAACATTTCCATCTGGCATAGATACATTGCATGGTAATGTTCCTGTGTAACAACAAGAGCTGAATGCAGTGTACAAGCAGTGTGCATGCTGTGAAGGTGGAGATCGGTTCAATGAGGGTATATGTCAGGAGGTCATACTTCACAGATACAGAGGAGATACCTGTCAGTGGCATATACAGTGCTCCTGGCTATAAAGAACCCCTCTATACAGTGTCAGTGGCTCAGTAGGTAGCACACTCGCCTCTGAGGCTGGAGACCAGAGGAATGTGGTTTAGTTCCCACATCTGGCACTTGGGTTAACATCCCAGTACTGACACTGTAGTGCAGCATGAGAGGGTGCTGCACTTCTGAGGTGCCGTCTTCGGATGAGATGTTAAACCGAGGTCCCATCCGCCTGGACTGGTGGTAGTTCAGGTGGATGTTAAAGATCCCATGGCACTTATCAAAAGAGTAAGGAATTTCCCGGTGTCCTGGCCAAATTTCCCTCATTCACTAAAAATACCACCAACAGCTTAATTTGGTTCAATTTCAGTTGCTTACCATCTGTATCCCCACCCACCGGTCGCCCCTGAAAAAGGGACTTCTAGGCCCAGTGGGCTTACGGGTCAACAAATTGAACAAACAAACAAACACACTGCCACAGAAAAGGTACCATGTGTGACAGATGTGTACATCTATCACAAGTGAAGTGAGGTGTCACGGACATGTCCCCATAAGTATCGCCCTGTGTACTGTATATGCACTCCACATTCCTAATGCATCTGGTATGTGTTGTGATAGTTTCACTGTTACTCTGTTCTGTGGTTTCCACACAGCTGCAACACAGTCAACAAGAGCAGCATCTTCCTGCTTAGCATGTAACTTGAAGGTGTCATCTGTCTACCTGTAGTCCACTGTACATAGTCTCTCCTCTGTAACTCAGCACCCCACTGCCTGTGTCCACTTTGAAGTGGCACTGTTGCACTCTGTTGCCTATGGTTTATCAAAATGTTACTTGCATCTCAGAGAGGTATGAATCCAGTGTGGCAACATGTTACTATTCCCAAGACAGGTGCATGCACAATGTGCTGAACCACTGTCCACAGAATGTCTCCCTTGATACACTCTGCACAAAGGTGCAAGGCAGTTCTACTCTAATGCTGTGTGACATGTTCACTTGCATAAACTGTTTATGAACTGTCTAATAGCTGAAATATCACATTTGTCAGCACATTTGTCCTTTGCAGCAAAGTCTCTCCTTACTTGACAGTAGAATCCCACTCACTAAGCTGCCTTCCCCTGATGCTGTACGGGACTAAGAGGGCTATGTATACAGGTGCACCTGCAACACCTTCCACTCAGTTGTTGTCATAGGAGTATCACTGATTTGTTACCAGTTCTGAGTGTAACCATTCCCAGTGTGGCAACACCACTGACAGTGTTGACTACACCTCGTAAAGGTAGGCAGCACTCCCCAGACATGAACAGCCTCCACCTCATTACGGAAAAGTCCATTTCAGGGAATCAACAGTGCATACTAATAACTGTGTACTCTGATAATGTATTTCACGTACAGTTCATGGCTTGGGAGGTCCATATCAGTTACCCAAAACATGACTTTGACTGTGTGATTCCTAATGTTATCCTTCTTTTGAAAACCCCACTAATAGGTACCATGATGCACCGAGAATGGTCGATGTTGCAAAGTACAGCATGCTTAATTTTGCAGATACAGACATCTCTTCAGGATCCAAGTCTGTTGGCCTCATCCACTCCAGCTGCATCTGGATGCATCTCAACTGAACTCTCAGATTTCAGTGATTGCTCAGATGATGACGACATGGATAGTGAATATTCCCCCTGTGAGAGTCCTATAATGAGGATAAGCAGGAGACTGGACCTGAAGTAGATGATGACACACATGCTGAAAAGTGGGTGTCTACAGGACCACAAGTAATGCTCTGTGACATGCAGGCATGCCACAGCACAGTAATCGTACTGTGATGGAGAATGACATGGACACTGTGCACAAATTACAACAACACAGGGTGCCCCTACATCTGTTCCTTTTGTCAAATATCTTTACTGACTGCAGTGTGGAGCCCCACCCCTCCAGCACACCCATGCCTTGACCGTATTCTGACACAGCAACACTTCACAGACACCCTCTCTCACCAAATGTAACATTCCTTAGTGTAACAGGTCACATAATGAATGTCTCAATATGTAGCAGGTCACTTCCCTCCTGTCATGCCCTGCAACAGCAGCTGAATGATGGGTCAATTGGAGTAGCACCTGAAGTTTACTGCAACAAACACACTGACAGATCTAGGGCAGCACTCCAGGATGTGACAGGATGTCTATGATATTGTCAAACTGGATGGTCATGTGCACATGGTTACAAGGCATGGACTATGCTCACTTGATTGACAGCTGCAGTGATGCCTGGCTGTGGTCTCTCCTTTAGGTACGTTTCCAATGTGAGCATTCCTGTTGGGGATCTGTCTTCACACACCAATTCCACATTCTGAAATGTGTGTGTCAGGCCAGTGTTGTGTGGGTGATGGCAGTATGCAGCTGGAACAGTGATCAACAATGTTTGATGTAAAAGTAGGACACAGTGGTGCTGTCCAGTGAGGTTGCCATGAGGCATGAGGCGAGTAAGTGGTCCAACGGTGTGATGTGCATCACGTTGTCAGTACTGATGGTCATTCCCTTGTTGTGTTAATGTCCCATCAGGCATTATCTGGACCACTGTGGTCAGTTCAGCTTCATGTAGTATGACATGGCACGAATATGACATGAGCGTAGTGTACCATGTATGTCAGGTACATGGAGGGCAATCATGAACTGTTCTTACAATACAAAGCAACAGATTACATGACATCACTTGTAACGCACTTTTACTTTTATCAGTCAGCAGGGCCACACCTTGGACCACAGTTCTCAGAAATTCCTAGTGAGCCGGGTCCTGCCTTGAGGAACACTTGAAAACCTGCCCAGTATGTGGATCAGCAGCAAAGATTCAATATTCAACTGATAACATCTCCTGGAGATGTGGATCCTTCTAATTGTCGATGCTAGCTGTGTAGATTGTGGGTACCATAAGACATGGAGCAACATGCCACATGATGGGCACTTTTGCAGGGAATGTTGCAGTGTCAGCGGCAATTGTTGCCTCAGGATGCCCAGTGTCCAAGGCTCTGGATATTTGTGTATCTCAACATACCTTGTGTATCACGTGCCACCTTTGAAACATCAAGAGGAATGCATACTGCCATCTATCGAAAACCTTTAGAAGGCAGAACAGGACAATAATCTTTCAGAACTGGTTGCCATGGATGGTGGCTTGATGCTCGGGTGATGGCCAGGCAGATAGCCCAGGACAATGTGCAAAATTTGGAAGTTACACCTTGATGTAGTTTCACATTGGGAAAGTAATCAGTGTGTAGCCCTGGCATCGTATGCCAATGGGCTACCCCTTGCCAGCTGCCTTTGATAGCGGCAAGTGGCCTGGGTCCTGCTCATGGTGACAATTGGGGGTTCGTTTCCCAGAAATATTGAAAATAGCATGGTGCCTCCACCCAGAGTAAAGTATCAGTGGGCCAGATATCTGCTTGGCACAGCCTCCTGGGATACTGTGCCTACCCACCTCCCCAACCAAAAAAATCTGCACACTGTGTCCCTGGCAGTATAGCCTAGAAGTTAGAGTAATGAGCTGTGAATGAGCTTTGGTACATCCAGCAGCCAGACCTGGGCTTAATTCCCACAATCTCCACTTGCACTGTGTGACTCTGAGCAAGTCACTCAACCTCCCCGTGCTCCCGGTCGTCCCTAAAATAGGCACCGTGCCTAGTGGACCTTACCTGGTTACCAAAGAATAAATTAAAATAAATAAATAAATATCTTGTTCCACCATAAACCATATATTTCAGCAATAAGTGCATGAAATGAAGTTCACCACCACAGCAGTTTCAATAAACAAATACACAGCTTTATTCAGGGGTAAGGACTAGGAAGGGATACCTGGATATATGCTAGCTGTGAAGGCAAAAATAAAGGTTAATGTGATATGCAATTTCAACATGTGGGCCCACAGGCCAGCCCTGTCCCACTGGTACCAGTGTCCCCAAATTGTCTCTAGGGGTACCCATTATGTGTGAGCCTGATTGGTGCTGTAAAATTGGAAGCCAATTGAGGGCCCAGAAAATCTTTTTAGAAAACTTATCTGAAGATTAACAAACAATTCCTTTTTTTCCCACCCAGGAACCAGGTCCTGGTACTCACGGTTTGATGACTTCCTCACCAGGTGAAATGGAGCTCCTTGAGTTTTTATTTAGTTTTGCTGACTGGTAAGTGCACTAGGCAGATTCTGCCTATTTTCAGGCACGACCGGGGAGGGGATATAGATGAAATGCCAACTGACCTTGAACCAGAGTAAGCTGTAGGAGGATTTTAGTGTATGAGGGAAATTTGGCCAGGGCACCAGGAAATTTCCCTACTCTTTTCGAGAAGTGCCATGGGATCTTTAACATCCACCTGAACTACCACCAGAACAGGCAGATGGGACCTCGGTTTAACGTCTCATCCGAAGACGGCACCTCAGGAGTGCAGCACCTCCCTCATGCTACACTACAGTGTCAGTATTGGGATATTAACCTAAGTGCCTGGTGTGGGGATAAAACCCACAGCCTTCTGATCTCCCGGCCTCAGGCGAGGTGTGCTACATGCTGAGCCACTGACACTGACAAAGTTACACTGACACTGAGTTAGTGCAACAATAAACACAGGCTGGCTAGGATCCCTCTGTCTGGATGAAACTTGCTCGAGGATCTTGCAGCTGTTTACCTTGATTGTAGTTCTGGTCACTTGTCACCTTCAGCCACTTCTGGCCAATTGCAGAGCACTGTGGCAGGACAGCACCAGCCCCAGAAGACCCAGACCCAGGGGTGGCTCCACAGCCCAACTCCCAACCACAGATTGCAGATGCCCTAGCACCCCAGCAAGTGCCAGTGACCTCCTGAGACAGTGAGTCCACTTGGAAGGGTTAGCAAGTTCCCTCCTGGCTCTGGGTGAGGACTCCCAAGCAGTGGGGTCCTGCTGCAGTCCCTGCACTGAGCTCTCAGACAAGAAAAGTTCTTTAGCAGTTTCTCCACTAAAGCCCAGTGCCAATTAGTAGGGATGCTAGTACAGATTCAACAGCTAGTGGAATTCAGCAGGGGGCTCAGAAATAACATCCCCTGCACACCAGTCCATGCTTTTCCAATTTAGTAGTGCCCACCATTTCTCCAGCTGCAGCTGGTACTCAGCTCTCAACTACTTTAACCAGTTCACACAGGACACACACTCAGCTTCTGCTAGCACCCTGATGACCAGAGATGCATTGCTCCTTCAGATTTCAAATTGCAGTCCCAAACACAGGCAAAATGGCTTATCAGTCCTGGCTGTGACATAGCTTTTCAGTGCAGGGTTTCTGCAGCATTCAATCTCTCTGTTTAACCACAAGCAACTTCTCTGTACCTGAGGAATCACAGTCCAGTCTCTTTATCTCTTTCCCTTCTCGATCAGTCCAGCAGCAGGCACCTGGAAACCAGAACCTCAGTACAAATGTTCTTCCTGCTGTCCCCTTTCAAATCCACTTCTACTGACAATCACTCTCCAAATGGGGCTGGAGGAAGCCCCTGAAAACAACGTCACTCTCTCAGAACAGTCCTGATTGTTCAGAGCCCAACTACAGACTGAAGAAATCTCAGTAAGTCCTCACTGTATCAGCTGAAATCCCAACACTCTGATTGGCTAATGGAGCCTATCAATAATCAATATCCACAGTGATCAATATTTCTTGCTTTTTATTGCGGCATAATCTAAGCACCAGAATTAGTCCTCTCCTTTTCCAGGAGTCCTTTGGTGTCCAGTTTGGGTGCCTAGATTGATGATTGGCTGCAATAAGGGGTAAATATCACCAACATGTCAGCTCCCATACAGTTCCATGGAGTCCCATTCAGTTTTATGCAATCTTTCCCCTTCTCACTTCTGCTGCAGTTCAATACATTACAGGACCCACACCAACACCCCACGGAGCATGCCCCCACTGCCTCCTATTAAACGAGTCCACTCTCAGTTAGGTGTCCCAGCATTTAGCTGTCACTGCCACTGAAACATAGTCCCCAGGTGGCAGGCAGCAGCTCATTAATATGTGATGTGTCACTCATTAATATGCATAAGCTCTCGAGTGGCCCATTGTGTAAATTCCTTAAAATACACCTCGGATTGCCTGACTCTCCATAGGTCCCGGGTTCCCAAAGACATCAGGAGGGCACGGGACCACAGACATCTCTCCATTGGCAAACTGCCTCAGCGATCAGTAACATCAAAAGTGCTCATCACTTATAAGTGAGTGCTGGCCAAAAAGCCAGGCTGGCAGCTCGCGATAAAGAATTTACACCAAAGAGGGCAGAAAACAGGCTGCTGGCCAAGAAGAACAGGGGGAACCCGAGAAGCACCAGCAAAATGGGGACTAATGGGGCAAATACAGGTAAGCCCCTGAGGGGAGTTAAACCCTCCCCTTGAAGTGCTTGGCTCCACGGCAGGCATAAGGGAAAATACCCAAAGCAAACATCAAACATTTATAACATTTTTTCTACAGTATACACTTAGTTCCTATCTAGCATGTAATAACCATATAAACTCAAACACAGAACAGTATATACATTTTTAGCAAACCCTTTTTCTTCTTTTAAACCCTTTGACCACTTGAAAATTGGCTCCCATCTAATATAGGATACTGAAGTACCACAGAGTACACTTTTTCCTCAACCCTGCTAGAGGCCTTGTTCACCTCCCTCTTTTCCTTCTGGTCACTTTTCCCTCAGACCTGGGGTTTAGCATCAACAGGACACATAACCACCTTTGTAGGGACCTAGGAGTAATGTACACTCTTCTCATGCACTTCAAACAAAGGTAAGTCGTAGGAACCCTAGGGGCATCATATGTCAACTTAAGGACAGGCCAGATTATTCTCTCTGTCCTTCGACAAGTGTCCTGAATATCTGAGCCCATACCTACCCCTGAGTCAGTGACGATTTCCTCATCTTCTACACCTCCTCTTGTTCCTCATCAAATGAGGTGAATGTCTCTAACACTTCACCCACATCAGGCACAACTTTGGAGGGACTAACTAGGCCCCTTCAAAGGCGCAGTCACATTAGTATTCAGTTCCAATGTGGGGCCCTTCAAAAGACGCATTTTCCTCTCATCTTCCTGATCCTCAGAATCACCCTGTAACCATTCCTGGGGTGTATCTGCAGGGAGCTGCTCTGGTACCACTCAAGTGGCTCAGCTGGACCAGTATTCAAGTCCAGAGTGGTTCCCCAAGGGGCACAGCCAGAACAGACTCTCGACCCTATCCACCTTCTAGGTGTAACCCTTGTCAGAGGCAATCCCTGGAATAACCTGGACAACTCCTGGTAGGAGTAATGACTGTGTGGGGTCATCATCTCCCTCAGACTCACCTCCAGTATCTGCCTCATCTGAGACCTCCCACCCTGAACAGGCCCAGCTCCCATGGCATTAATGTCTCTCCACCTCTGTCTTCTGTGTGCAGCAGCTTGAGTGGTGGGGGTGATGAAGGATCTTCCACAACTTCATCTGCATTCACTACTTTGTTACCAGTAGGCAGCAGATGGTTACTGTGAATAACCTTCTGCCCTTGAGTCTCTCCCGCAGACTGAATCTTGTACACAGGTAGGCCTGCAAGCTTTTATACTATGACATATGTGGTGTCTCCCCATCTGTCATCTATCTTATGCTTTCCTGGTATGCCCAACCGTGTAGTAACACTCTGTCTCCTGCCTCCAAGTCTTGGGCTGCACTTTTTATCATAGTGTTCCTTATTCGCCTGGTTCCTCTTAGTGGCCATCTCTGAAGCAAGCCGGTATGCACTGTCTAGTTGTTGTTTCAGATTTTCACATACTGCAGATAGTTTTCTGTTCCCCATCCATCCAGGAGACTCCATAACACAGGTCCACAAGCAGACAGGCTTCCATCCCAAACATGAGCTGGTAGGGAGAATCCCATAGCATCACTTCATGTACAGTTGTAGGCCTGGACCAGAGTGGTCACGGCCAACTTCATGTGCACTATTCCTGTTGATCCAAGGTGCCCAGCATGTCTAACAGGGTCCTGTTGAATCTTCAGGTTGGGGTCACCTTGGGAGGTAGGCGTAGTCTGGGACTTCCTGATGCCCCACAACGACAATAGTTCTTTGATGAGCCGGCTCTCAAAATCATGGCCCTGATCCAAGTGGATCCTCTGGGGGCACCATAATGCATGAAAACTTCACCAATACCTTGGCCACAGTGGAAGCTCACTGATCCTTGGTGGGGTAAGCTTGAGCATATCGGGTTGAAATGGTCAGTAACCACTAAAACACTGGCGATATTACGTGAGTCGGGCTCCAGCGTGAGAAAGTCTATGCATACCAATTCCATAGGGCCACTAGTTTTAATGTTGACTAATGGGGCAGCCCTCTGGGGAGCACCTTCCACTTTATACATCTCATGCAGCTCTTTGAATACGCTTCTACATCTGTCCCTATCTTTGGCCACTAAAATCAACTCTTTACCAGGTCCAAAGTGGTTCAGCTCCCAAGTGCCCCATATCATCATGCAGGGCCTTCAACACAGTCTTAACATGCTTCTCCAGGAGTACCAGTTGCTCTCATGGGGCCCCTCCTGGCCTTGGGTTTCTTGGTACAGCAACCTTCTTTAACTGTAGCTTAGGCCAGTCACGTAACAGTAGCAGTGCCTGAGGAATAATGGTGTCCACTTGTTCTAGCTCCCTGCCATTTCAATACTCGCACAATCTGCCCGGTAACTGGGCTGGCCCTTTGATCCCAATGTAGGTCTTGAGTAGTTAATTGGGGAGGATCTGACATCTAGGGTGACCAGCTAGCAATAGGCAACTGAAACTTCCCTGATGCCTCCAGACAGTCTACCAAACAATGGGTGTCTTGATGGGAAAGATCTCTTAGCCATCATGCTTCTTACACAAGGCCTTTACAGCTTGCTCCAAGATGTGTATACAGTTTGAGCTCTCATCATTATAGGCTTGAGTCACCTGGACAAAGCATCCACAGAGTCATAGGTGGACAAGGCTGACAGCCACGTGTGACCAGCTGCATCCAGCTTGGCCATAGTCTACACATAAATAAGGGGATTATTATCTGTCTTCACAGTGATCTTGGCCCCATACAGATAGTCATGGAACTGATCAACAATGGCCCACTTCAACACCAGGAATTCTAATTTATGGACAGAATACCTCGCTCTGAAGGGTTTAAACTCCGACTGGTGAATGCAACTGGACATAAACCTTTGGGGTGTTTCTGATACAACACAGCCCCAATCCAGTAAAACTGGCATCTGTATGAAGGACGTGGGGTTTCTGTGGTCACATAAGCCAACACTGAGGCATGGGTCAAACAATAGATGATGTCCTCAAATGCTCTATCACAGTCCCATTCCACCTCTCACCGAATGGTTTAGATGAGCAGAAACCTGAGTGGATTTTGCAGTTTCTTGCTTTTGTTGGTGTGTGGGTACCTGTAGCAGGGTTAAAAGGGGCCACACCACCTGGAGTGTAGTCCTTTACAAATCTTCTGTAATAGCTGCAGAAACCAGTAAGCAGCAAGTCCTTCAGGGCATGGCTTAGGCTAGGTGGTAAGGGCCTCAACCTTGCTGGGGTCAGTCTGTATACCTTTTTCCGAGATGATGTGCCCCACATACTTGACCGAAGTCCGGAAGAACTGGCATTTGTCGATGGACACCTTCAGTTCAAACTCTTCCAGGTAGTCTAACACTTTCATCAACCGGGCTTGTGTTGCTCCAGGCAGAGAGCCATTTCAGCTTTCAACAGAGTGGGCACAACAACTGGCCAGAGGGACTGTGGGGGTGGATCCAGATGCTGAAAACAAAAACTACAATGGCCTGCAATGGGGGCAACTGCCCCCCGCCCCAAGTGCACCCCTGCCTCCAGGGTTTCCCTGAACACCATAATGTCGTCCAGGTAGACCAAACACTCCAGCAAGTTCATATCCCCAAAGCCTTCTACATCAGGCACTGAAATGTGGCAGGGGTGCAAGAGATCCTTAGGGCATTCTCAGAAACTCATAAATCAAGGGGCATATGAAAGCCATCTTCTCCCGATCCTGGGGTCCATTGGGATCTGGTAATAGCCACTATAAATCCAAAACCAAAAACCATTGACTTCTATTTAAACAGTCCAGTGCATCCTGCACTCTGGGCATAGTGTACTGATTCAGCACTGTTCACTTGCTCAGGGTGCAGTACTCCATGCCATTTGTATGGCCCCACTCTTCTTCCTCCCCACCACGATGGGAGATGCATAGGAGCTCCTTGATTCTTGAATAATCTCATGCCAACATCTCCTGCAAGTGCCACCAGATGTTATCGATATCAGCTGGGCCAGTCAGCCTTGACCTCTATCTGAAAGGCTTGTCATCAGTGAGTCATATCTGATGCTGCTCTCTATGCACACCCTACATCCCACTCCTGCAGGAGAAAACATCCATCCGAGCAGCCAGCTTTTCCTCTCACTCTCTCTTTCTTTCCATTCTTCGGGATGGGAGTCGCTCAGGTCAAACAACCCTGGATCAACTCCCACTGGGGGCACCTTGCTTGCTGCAGTGGTATGCAGTTGCTGTGTCGGCACAATATACCTGAGCCAGTGTCCACCTTTCCATACCACAACCTCCTTATCTGTAGCATGCTCTACTTGCACATTCACCCTTCGAACATATGCATGAGTCTAAGCTGGCAGAATGCTTGGTTTGACTAACAGTCCCACCAGCAATCCATGTTCATCCAGAGCATCCAGCATCAATATCAGGTTCTTGACATCCTTCTTCCATCTCATTACAACAGCAATGTTGCATTCTGTGTTTGGAGGAAGCTCAATTTCAACTCGTCCCTTCTCACACTATTTCCACTGGATCATCAGACTCCTCAACAGGATTTCCTTCCTTCGTGGGCCTCCCTGACTGTGCATCCTGTCAGGTCATTGGTGCCCAGGTACACCACAATGCGGTTGTCCTGTTCCTTTCCCACAATCTTAGGAAGAAATTGTCCCACCTCCCTGCTGTCATGTCTGGCATGCATTCCACCCATATGTGTCCCTCCTGATGTTCTTGCCCCCATCTCACTCCTTTTAGAATGGAGTCCCCAAAAACTATGACCTACCTGCTCCTTCCCATTCCCTCCTGTATGTGCCCTCCTGATTGCAGTCTCACTCAATGTCTTCTTTACTCCTGCTGCTGTTTTCTCCTGCCCCACTCATTGCTTCCTTTGCTCCTCTCACACACCCTCCCCTATCCCCAACAGTTGGCTCATCTCCATCTCCCTCAGCCCTTTGTTCCTGATCCCCCACCCTCTCTCTCTCTCTCTCTCCCTGCTTGGAACATCCTCATCACCCTTTCCTGCCTCCCTTGCTGCTTGCCATCCTGTTCCCCTTCCCCCACTCTCCTGCCTGAAAAACTCATCACCCCCACCCAATTGCCCTTACCTCCTTTGCCCTCTTCCATACCACCCTCTTAGCTTCTGTGACCCTGCATGCCCCCCATCTTGTCTTTCCACCTGTCTGCCAGTCACATTGTTTCTCTAACCCCGTCTTCTATCTCCCTCTGTGCTCCCCAGCCCTGGTCCTCTAGGCCTGCCAACACTGAGAATCTTTTACTCCTCTCCCTGACCTTGCCCTGAGATCCCCTGATGTTCCATCAGTCACCTTTCCTTCCTGTCCCACCATAGGCTTTGTTTTCTCTTTGTTTTTGATCACCATCCACTTCCCTAGGTCTTGTTCCTTTGGTTCTTGCTTATATGGCAGTCCTGGCTCCTTTAGTTGACCTCCCCAAGCCTGGCTGCAAAGCTGCAGTAATCTCTTTTGGCTCCTGGCCCAAGATGATAAGCCTAGACATAAGAACGTCACTACAAGGAGATCCAATTCCCATCTACTACATGTTTCGTGATGTCGCATTTACCCAAGGACAAGATCATTCTCCTTTCGGGCATCCAACTGGCCAACTCTCTTGGTAGTGACATAGCAACGCTCAACACCGGCCTCTTCAAGTCCAGCTGCGCCTCTCACTGCTTGTATCCTCGATTGCCATCTTAGCATTTCCACCATTCAACTGCACATGCCCCAGCACCCAACACCACAATCAGTCTTGCATCCCTAGCACCTTACCTGTCATATTCCTCGACAAGGCACCCTGGCTGCATTGTGTCCGCCCTCGCCCACCTCCCTCCCGTATCTCCACTTCTGCCCCGCCCCAACCACCTCCCGTACTCCTCCTTCCCCCTGCACCTCCTTCCCCCTCGATCTCCTACCTCACCCCTCCACCCTCCCACCCCTCCTTCCCTTCTCTTGCTCATAGCTCAGGTCTTTGTTCTGTTATTACATGCCTGTAAGTCAATGACTATATGTTTGCAACTAAAAATGATGACTGTTGCACACACTGGCGTGGAACCTTTGTAAAGAGCCTCGGCTCAAAGGTATTAGTAATCCTAGATTGAAATAAATAAAATAAATAAAAATGTTCCCCAGTCCCTCCTCACCACCCCTTCCCACAGCTCTTCTTTCAGCCATGCAATGTTGTCCCTTAGCTACCCAAGTTAGCTACACACTAAGCACCCCAGCCCAATACTCAGATTTGGGTACAGGTACACTAGTAAATACTTATTACTGGTATGATTACTTCTATGTTTCAGATCTGGGGGAAAAATTGACAGTCTGTGTAAGCAATGCAGAATGGAGTGCATGAGTCCATGGAAATGCAGCATTCAATCATTTGTACTACATAGATACATAGATACATACATAGACAGTGTCGGCAGATAAGGGCCTATGGCCCACCTATCTACCCATTTGAGCTTATGTAAGTTCAGTTTGTTTTCCTAGAAGTCTATTTCCCTTAGCCCTGACCTCTAGAATTCCTTTATGTCTATCCCATGCATTCTTAAATCCGTTGATTGTTTCAGCCCCACCACTTCCTCTGGCAGGGTGTTCCACTTGTCCACCACCCGTTCTGTGAAGAAATTCTTTCTCATGTTTCCTCTGAATCGTCCTCCCTCCAACTTCATCCCATGCCCTCTAGTCCTGAAACATCTTTTTGCTTAAAATAGTGTTTACTATTGTACTGAGCATCAGCATCTGGAGATGAGCACAATGCAGATCTCATCAAGGCTAAGTGGAAAAGGCATGATAAGACACATACAGGGACTTCATAATCATCCCAACCCACTGTTCCTCCGCTGCATGCATGGACCACTAAGAGGAAGAGAGAGGAAGAAATTGCTAAAGTCGAGGTTAGTCATGCACATGTTCACAAACTTATGTATCATGCATAATGAATTATTATCAGTCACTACTATATACATCTGTAATGAATAGGCTTTGGTGACAAACTCCATAACAGCCCTGTCTAAGAACTATCCTGAATCATACAGGGGACATATCACAGAGAAACATGGCATCATTTATGTTGTTGGCAGGAAGGCCCTCGTGCCACAGCATGTTATGGCTGACAGGTTCACCATCTACTGTGGCATGGCAGACCCCACTGGATCTCCTTCCTACTCCTTCCTCCCAGTGGTCCTATTACTATTTATTTATTAAATGTATTTGTTAAATTTTGATAACTGGGTGAGCCCACTGGGCCCCAGATCCTTTCAGAGGCGACCGGGAGTTACATAGAATTTTACATAGGATTGTATACAAATAAAGTACATTACATAAGTCACATAGTCACATAGCATTGGGGCTATACATCATTGCACTATGCTACCCTTCTGTCCATCCCATGCCTGCTGGAGTCCACCTAATGGTTTTACTACACATCATCTCTGCAAGAAGAGTGTTGCATACATCTACCACCTGTAACATGTAGAAGCACCTATACATGCTCACATCCCTGCTAAGCCTTAACCTCCTCCACACTCAAACAATGACCCAATGTCCTGATCCTTTTGTGTATGTTAACAACTCCATATCTGTCAATGTTTTGTACCTGTGAGGTGCTTGACTGTGTCTCTGAAGTCTCCCTTTCCCAACTATCATCTGGAGAGTGCACTATTGCAGCTCCTTCAACTGGAACCCATTGAATGTTGTTAGAAACATAGAAACATAGAATTTGATGGCAGATAAGGACCCTTGGCCCACCCAGTCTGCCCATTTCCTCACTACTGGATAAGCTGCAGATCCTAGTTAACCAGCAGCCTACTTCTTCCTACCCCACCCCTAGAATGGCCTTATGACTGTCCCATGCATGGCTTGAATTCCACCACTATTTTTGACTCCACAACCTCCTCTGGAAGGCCATTCCATGCATCCACAACCCTCTCTGTGAAAAATACTTCCTTAAATTACCTCTGAGCCGCCCCCTCTATCTCTATTCTTCTTGTTGTGGGTCATGCGCCATTGTGTCTGCCCTATACTGCACCACCTCCACCAGATCTATGTCCTGTCTGACATGGGACCTACAGGGATGTGCACACTACTCAAGGTAAAGCCTCACCATCAATCTGTGGTGCCCAGCAATACCTCCCTCTTTCTAACATTAATACCTGTGCCGGTGCACCCTAGCAGTCCATTATCTTTTCCTTCAGTTGTTTCCCATTCCTTGTCCCCTTCAGGTCATCACATGTGATGCCCCATATGTCTCTGTAAAGCTGTCCCTATGTCACCTCCTCCCCTCCCCCCATGGTACCTTGCCACTGGGTTCCTGTGTCCCATGTTCACATAGTTGCATTTAGTGGGGTTGTAGGCTAGTTGATACAACCTGGACCATCATCACCACTTTGTATGTCCTCCCTCATAGGCACCCTCCTCCCTATGACTTGTCTTTCCAGCTCTCTGTTTTAGTCTGTGAATAGGCATACTTCCCTGTCGGCACTATATGATATTGCCAATACAGACTTTGAAGAAGACGGTCATGGAAATGGTCACACTGGCACCGGCCTCTTACTGTGATGTTGTTTGGGTGAACACCATTTTCTCCACCCTCGGCTTGGTTACTCAGAAAATGATGCCTCACCATAACAATGTTTATACCCTCCCACACTGCTTTGCTTGCCTACAGTCCTCTGTGTTGCATGGAACTGGGGCCGTTGTGACATACAACCCGCCGTTGTCAACACTCCTTCTGGATGCATTTCCCTCCTCACACAGGTAACTGAGTCAGGTTTATGTGACAGGTCTCCCTCCACACAGAAACATGGAAACATACAGTAGAATTTGATGTCAGATAAGGACTTCTTGGCCCACCTAGTCTGCCCATTTCCCTACCTAATGAATAAGCTGCAGATTCTAGTTAACCAACAGCCTACGTCCTCCTACCCCCCACTAGAATTGCCTTATGTCTGTCCCATGCAGTCTTGAATTCTCCACTGTTTTGACTTCACAGCCTCCTCAGGAAGGCTGTTCCATGCATCCACAACCCTCCCATGAAAAATACTTCCTCATATTACCTCTAAGCCATCCCTCCCTCTATCATTAAGCAGAGAACTAGTGACACCACTAACTACCCTTTTAACAAATCTTGGGAGGATGGTGTGGTAGCTGAGGCACCTGAGGACTGGAAGAAGGCGGATGTGATTCCCTTCACAAAGTGGGACAAGACAGAGGCAGGAAACTACAGACCTGTCAGTTTGACCTCTGTGGCAGGGAAAGTGATGGAATCACTTCTGAAGGAAAAGAATTGTTGAGTACCTAGAAGCCAGTGGGGCACAGGACCCAAGACAGCATGGGTTCACAGTGGGAAGGTCATGTCAGACAAATTTAATTGATTTCTTTGACTGAGTGACCAGGTGGTAGACCAGGGGAGGGCTGTGGACATGGCCTACCTAGACTTTAGCAAGGCATTTGACACAGTCCCACACGAAAGATTAGTAATCAAATTAACCAGCCTGGGAGTGGGTCCCAGGGTGGAAGCCTGGGTAAAACATTGGCTGAACAACAGGACACAGAAGGTAATTGTAAATGGAGTCCACTCTAAAGAAGGGGGGCTACTAATTGAGAATACCGTGGGGCTCAGTACTGGTCCAGTCCTTTTTAATGTCTTTATAAGTGACATTGCAGAGGGACTGGAAGGAAAATATGCCTCTTTGCAGATGACACAAAGATCTGCAACAGGGTTGATACACAAGGAGGCGTGGGAAGGATGAGAAGGGACTTGCAAGGCTGGAGGAATGGTCAGAGGTATGGCAGCTTGGATTCAATGCAAAGAAGTGCAAAATAATGCACCTTGGAAACAAAAACCAGGGAAAGATTACACAATGGGGGGTGGGGAGTAACAACAACAAAAATATAAAAGGGACCTGGGGGCAATCATATCAGATGACCTTAGGTTGGCAAGCAATGTGAGAAGGTGGTAGGGAGGCTAGGGAATACCGGGATGTATAGGAGAGGTATCACCAGCAGAAAACAGGAAGTTGTTACCCCTGCACAGACAGTTGGTGAGACCCCATCTGAGTACTGCATCCAGTTCTGAGACCCCATCTCCACAAGGACATAGACAGGATGGAGGCAGTTCAGAGGAGGGCAACTAAAATGGTGCAGGGTCTGCAAGAGAAGCCATATGAGGAGAGACTAAAGGAGCTTAATATGTATACACTTGAGGAAAGGAGGGAGGGGACATGACAGAAATGTTTAAGTACCTCAGTGGAATCAACAAAGTCCAAGAGGGTAGCATCTTTTGAAAAAGAGATGTGCAAGAACAAGGGGACACAATTTGAAGATAGAGTGGGGACAGCTCAGGGCAATGTGAGAAAGTATTTTTCACAGAGAGGGTGGTGGACACCTGGAACAGCCTTCCTGAGTAGGCTGTGGGGTCTAAAACTATCAGAGAATTCAAGAATGCATGGGACAGACATAAGGCAATTTTTGTTGGGGTAGGAAGAAATAGGCTGTTGGTTAAATAGGATCTGCAGCTTATCCTCTAGGTAGAAATGGGCAGATTAGGTGGGCCAAGCGGTCCTTATCTGCCGTCAAAGTCTATGTTTCTATCTTCTATCCAAATCTGCCCCTTGTTCTTGCATCTCTTTTCTAAAAGATGCTACCCTCTTGGACTTTGTTCATTCCTTCAGGTACTTAAAAGTTTCTATCACGTCCCCCTCTCCTCCTTTCCTTGAGGGTATACATATTAAGCTCCTTTAGTCTCTCTTCAAATGTCTTCTGGTGCAGACCCTGCACCATTTTGTTACTTTCTCTGGACAGCCTCCACCCTGTCTAGTGTCTTACTGGAGATGGGTCTCCAGAACTGCATGCAGTACTCCAGATGGGGTCTCACCAACTGTCTGTACAGAGGGATAACAACGTCCTGTTTTCTACTGCTGATGCCTCTCCCTATGCATCCCAGTATCCCACCAGCCCTCTTTACTGCCTTCTCAAATTGCGTGCTCACCTTTAGGTCATCTGATATAACTACCCCAGATCCCTTTCCATTTTTGTTGTTGTCAGTATCTCACCCCCATTGTGTACTCTTCCCTGGGTTTGTGTTTCCCAGGTGCATTACTTTTCCTTCTTTGCATTAAATCTAAGCTGCCATCACGTTTGACCATTCCTCCAACCTTGCCAAGTTCATTCTCATCTTTTCACCCCACCTTGTGTATCAACCCAGTTGCAGATCTTTTGTTGTCTGCAAAGATACTTACTTTTCCTTCAAGTCTCTCTGCAATGTCATTATAAAGACATTAAAAGGACCGGACCCAGTATTGAACCCTGCAGTACCCACTAATAACCCCTTTCTTTACTATGGACTCCATTTACTATTACCTCTGCATCCTGTTGTCTAGCCAATGGTTTACCTAGGCTTCACCCTGGGACCCACTCCCAGGCTGGCTAATTTGTTTATTAATCTTTTGGCGTGGGACTGTGTCAAATGCCTTGCTAAAGTCTAGGTAGGCCATGTCCACAGCCCTCCCTGGTCTACTACTTTGGTCACCCAGTCAAAGAAATTGATTAGATTTGTCTGACATGACCTTCCCACTGTGAATCCATGCTGCTTTGGGTCCTGTGTCCCACTGGCCTCTAGGTACTCAACAATTCTTTCCTTCAGAAGTGATTCCATCATTTTCCCTACCACGAGGTCAAACTGACAGGTCTGTAGTTTCCTGCCTCTGTCTTGGTCCCACTTTGTGAAGGGATCACATCCACCCTCCTCCAGTCCTCAGGTACTACACAAGCCTCCCATGATTTGTTAAAAGGTAGTCAGTGGTGTTACTAGTTCTCCCCTTAGTTCTTTCAGAATTCTTGGGTGAATCCTATCAGGCCCCACTGTTTTGTCCACCTTCAATTTTAGGAGTTCTTTCAGAACTCTTTTTCTGTGAAAGGACTGATATCAACCCCTATCCAGAGTGCTTCTATTGACTGGATTAGGTACCCCTCCTCTTCCTTTGTGAATACTGAGCAGAAGTATTCATTCAGTATCCTGCTTTTTCACTGTCCCTCTCTGCCCAGCCACCTCCTCTTTATTCAGCCTCAGTATCCCTCCTTTGTCTTTATTCGCTCCTAATGTACCTATAAAGGTTTTATCCCTCCTTAACTGAGTTGGCTATCTTTTCCTCGGTTTGGGCCTTTGTTATTCTGACTGCCTTCCCCACATCCTTCTGCTTTAACTGGTACAGTTGTCTGTCCTGCACCTTCTGTGTTTCCTTATACTTCCTGAATGCTATCTTTTCTCTCTAACCTTCCCCACCACCTCTTTTGAGAACCATAGTGTTTTTTTTTTTCATTTTGATTTGTTTATTTGCTTCACACAAGGCTTGTTGCCTCTGTGATAGATGATTTAATATTTCTCCATTGTTTCTTCTCCCTACTTCTTGCCTGTTTGCTAGTGCTTTACTGAGGCACTCTCCCATTTTGACAAAATCAGCCCTCCTGAAGTCCAGTACCTTCACTTTTGTATATTTTGACTCTACAGCTGAATTTCTCGTGAACCACACTGTTTGGTGGTCAGTCACTTGTTCCCAGATGGCTACCCACTTCTAGATCTGAGATCCTCTCTCCATCCCCATTTGAGAATACCAGGTCTAAGATTGCTCCATCCAGTAGGTTCCAACAACAGCTGTCTGAGGCATGCCTGCTGTAGGGCATCGGGAATGGCCCCACTCTTGGATGTGGCTGCAGCAAAGGTGCTCCAGTTAACATATGGTTATTCAGGTCCCCATCAACAATATCTCCCTTTCTCTGCCATCCTAAGAATGCCTTCTATCATTTCCTTGTCCATTTCCTCCCACCTGAGATGGTGAACCCATGCTGCCTTGAATCCTGCCATCCATTGCTTGATATTTAGTTCCTGGTCATTTCCTGTACTACTTTTCCATCACTGCACCCACCGCAATCCCAGTATTACAGGTGTATACCTTCCTGCCTCTTCACTCTTTCTGCTCTACTGTCACGGAGCCACATCTGCCGTCATGCGGGTCCCTGGAAGTAACCCTGTATGCAAGCATAGGTTGAAGAGAGATGTTAACGGTACAGTAAGCTCCATCTTTGTCCCCCACTAGCCTGTGGTGAAGCACATCTGGCACCATTGCATTTCAAAGTTTCCTGTCCATTCTTGCACTGTGTCCTGTCCCTGTAAAATGACATATGTCCACCTCCTTCCACTCATGCATATTACCCCAGTATGTAGCCCATCACCTACCACCTCCTGTCATGCTTGGAGATCAGAAGCACTTTTTTCATATATCCGCATTCCTCTGATCTCATTTCATGCACTCCCTCTGTCCCAATATTGCCCTATCATCTTTTGCCCTGTATGTCAATTATCGCATACATATGTAACAGATGTTCTGTCCACGCTCATAACTGACTTAGCAATGTTCTCATCTGATACTGCTTTGGCACTCATCACTGCTTTTGCTGCAACCATTTGTTTTTGTGGAAACCACACTGTTGTCTTCAGTCTATGTTTTCTCATACCTTGTGAATACCACCTTCTTTGCCTGTAGTTTCCTGACACTTCCATGAAGGACCATAACTGTTGTGTTACCCTTCTTCTGTTTCTGCTATATCTAAAAAGATGTTTGTCATCTCCTCATTCTATCGCCCTCATTACTGCTCCATGCCCCTCCATCCAATACAGTTTCTGTGTTTCTGCCAATGCTTTACTGAGTTACTCCCCCATGTCTCTGACATCAGGCATCAGATGTCCTGAAACTTTGTTTTCATGTTGGTCGGCCCTGTATCAGTGCTGCCGTGAAACATACCATCGATGATTGCTTGTCTACAGGTGTCTCCTCACTGTGACCTCACAGACAATGTCACTGTTCAAGGTACAGTGGCGGCATCCCCATGAGTGAGTGTGGTGGACGTGGAGTGAAAGGAATGGCCCCTGTAGAGTCTCACCTAGTCATACCACTTGAAGTAGGTACTGCTACAATGATGCACACCACATGTGGGGTGATGTACTTAGCCACACCTCCCTCCCTTAGTTATCCCTTGGAAGTCCTTCACCATTCCCCATCTGATTCATCCTTTAAAGGTTGATGATCCTACTGCAGGCACTGTGTAGTTTTGCTGCATGCTTCCTAACAGCAATGATGTCACCTCATCAAAGTCTGCATATGTGTCTGTACACAGAATAGTTTACAGTTTGGATGCATTGTGTCCTGCATAGTCATTATCTCACTAACTTGTGCCAGCATCTCTGCAAGTATCATTTCTAACTCATCTGTTTCCAACAGGCGTGGTCCCACCAAAAGTACACTGCTGGAGAACCGCTGGCTGGAAAAGATATTACCAAGATGTCTCTGCTTCACCAGACATCAACGGTGGAAGTTTTCCATAGCACTATATTACATTTTGCACCCAAGACACTGCATACTCTTTTCATTGCATGCAGTGCCATAAGTATGTAGTTGCAATACTGTCTATAGTGTACTGCAACTCAAACTACTGCAGAGAATGTATGTAGAGTTGATACGTATTGCAAACACACAGCTATCTAACAGCAGGTATGTATGCCTGTCTATATTTGTAAACATGTGATCACATATGTACAATGCATCCTGAAAGATGCCACTGAGTGGATACTCTTGAGCTACTAGGGAGGAATGTCACTGTGCCCTGACATTGGCACTAATGAGGTCAAATCTGTGTTGAGTGATGTTGTGCCTTCCATTCTGTGTAAGATACCTTAATTAGAAAACTGTCACCCAAAGAACAGTGTGGCCTCAAACAATGACAACTGTATCTGCAAATGGATGAAGTCATCCCTCAAAGCTAAGGGTTTCAAACAAGTGTGATAGGCACCTCATAGTTGGACATTGACGTTGGTCATTGTATCTACCAGTGTCATGTTACAATAAGAACAGTTACCACCAGAAAATTGTCTTACAACAGGTGAGACTTATTAACATACTAAAATGCCAGCAGAATAGGCCTAACAGTCTTTCGTGTCTGCCGTTTGGTCAGTCCCCAACCTGGGTGCTGACCTTGCTGTCCCCTCGCCTTCTCTGGCTTCTCCTTCCCAGTTCGGGATATTCTTGCTGCATTGGATTTTGCTTCCAGAACCTTCCCTGTACCTGTCCCACCCCTCTTGAACCCTCCACTGTCTCTGCCTCCACCAGCCCCTAGGCAGTGCATTCCATGGCTCCACCTCCTCTCAGTGAAGTAGCACCTCCTCCTTTCTCCCTGAATCTTCCCCACTCCAGCTTCCAGCCATGCCCTCTAGTGGCCCCTCCTCCTTCCTTCAAAGCACCCCGACTGCTCCTCCCCTATTTACCCTCTTCATGTACCTAAGACCTCTATCATGTCCCCGGTCCCTTCTCTCTTCCAATGTGTACATATTTGGCTCTTCGAGCCTCTCCTCATAGGTCCTGTCCCCCAAGCCCCAAATCATTTTGTTGCCCTCCTCTGGACCCTCTCCAGGAGGTTAATGTCCCACTTTAAGTGTGGCCTCCAAAACTGCACGCAGTACTCAAGGTGCGGCCTCACTCAAGCAGTTATACAGAGGGAGTATCACTTCCTCCTTCTGGAGGTGATCCCCTAGCAATGCATCCCAGCATCCTGTTGGCCTTGGCTGCTGCCTCCCCAAGTCTCAGAGTTGTTCATCTTGACATCCACCACCACCCCCAGGTCCCTCTCAGCCATCAAGACTTGTAGCATTTCCCCCAGGGGATACATGTAAGGGTGGACCAAGATCTAGGTGTCTCCCAATGACTGGTGCAGTAAACCCACACATGACCACTCATCCGTACTGTGAGTAAGGTGTCCCAAGGGACATCCACATTCAGCACATTTCAGCAAGTGCTGTGGGTCTGCAGAGGGAGAACTGTACCAGGAGCAGGATAGACGAAGTTGAATGTCCCCTACTATCATAAATGAAACAACTACATGTGAATTGAACACATAGCCGATTTCAATAATGCAGATCACAATCGCATTTATCGGGTTAATGCCTTCCTGTGATGTGTACACACATCCTGGCCATGATGACACTTGGCATACGGCATTCTGGCATCGTGGCACAATACACAAAATGTGTGTGCATGTCACAGTTGCACACAAGCTGTCATACACTGTAAGCAGTAGCATGTTGATTGCTGTTCCTGATTCCACTGCCTAATAGTTTGTACCTAGTCGCCTTCACTTCAACAAGAATTACCACAACGAGACATTGACAGACAGTGATGGCAATGTCAAGATGGCAGTGTACTTCAACAAGGCAGAAAGGAGAACCATCTATGAGTAGATTGAAGGCAGCATCTACTTTTGGTGAGAACATAATGAGGATGCTACCTATGTAGCACTCTGCACTGCTGTCTGCTGTCACTGCTCGTTGTGGTGCTACATGCATGAGCTGCACAGGCAGATAAACAGCTTTGAAGTAAGATGCATTGGAAAGTATAATTGTGCACTGGTTTGGTCATGTTGTTGAACTGGTAAACTTGCAGTGCTACCACTGACTCAATATCAGGTAACATTGCTTACTAACCAGTGTATTCTTTTGTGCAAAAATGCCACAGACACTCTCCATCGGATACTCCCAATGGACCTCTCCACGGCCACCCTGGCTGCAGCAGCAGTCATTGTATAGCACACAGCAGATCTCATGGGTCTGAACCATCATGCATCATGCCTGTTGCTCAAGATGAGCACTGTGGTGGCTTATCTCGGGCACCCTGGCATGGACTGAAGGAAAGTTATCCATCGCTGTGCTCAGGGGTTGTATAAGGAAACACATCTCATTTGCAATGTCACACCATCAATTCATGCAGTACGGCCTTCACTAGTTTCCTCAGGAGGTGAGTTTGGCACTGAGCACTGCACAACCCTGACCCTGAAGGGGCTAACAGTCATTCCGACAATGAATCTTCCTCCCCAGCCTGCCATTTGACATCCGTGCTTGATGCCAAACAAGGGTTGTTGGAGTCAATGGGTGTTCTGTCACCACTGCACCAGCAGGATGGCACACTGAACATATGCAAAGTAGGTGACTTGAAGAACTGCACGATAATCCTTCTGACCTAATCACCATTTTCTTTCTTTCCACAGAATATGAACACAAGCTTCTGTCCTCAGTTACAAGTTCAATGACTAATCCTCAGCTCAGACAAACATTACTGCAGCAGGCCAAGAGCATGAAGGTGCTACAAAGCATGGCGTAGAAATTCAGTGATGTTGATCGAAGCTAGTCCATTGACAAATACAAAAGCCGTTTTAACATTGGTTAACAGTTTAAAGGGATGCATGGTCACCGGTGTCTGTCTTGCATTTTGAAGGCTTACTGACTTTGTTTGGACAGCAGTGCTGTACTTTCCACTTCAATGTTTGGGACAATATTATTTTGTTCAACATATTGTCTTTGATGTGGTCCACCTGAACAGAAATGGCAGTATTACTACTGTAACTATCACATATACTTTGCATGGAATACCTATGTACCACTGTATGAACACTATGGTGAACCAACAGCAGAACAAATAACAAAGATTGAACCAGTAACAATATTTGTCTTACCTATGTGCTTTATTGAATGTATAAGGACAAGTGCAACAGTACATACTGTACAGGACAGTGTTTACATGGGAATTTTATAACATCTAGTAACACAACTAGTAGTGTAATGATGTACATTGTGACACAGTTGTCAGGAGTGGTGTTGTCAGACAAAATTCAAGGCAAAGATGTTCATAGATTGTATGAGGCAAGGGATGGATGGGTTTGGGGGCAGGAATGTTTGAGAGCTTGGAAAAGTCAAGCTGTTTCTAGGTGTCGCTCAATGGGGGTGTTGGAGCAGGACAACAATAGGGTAGATAGACTTCTGTCAGTCACAGGGTCAGTACCACCTGGAATAGGTATATAGGTCATGTCAGATGAATCTGATAGATTTTTTGACTAGGTGACAAGGGAGGTAAATGGGGGCAGTAGACGTCACCTACCTCGATTTCAGCAATGCCTTTGACATCCCACATAAAAGGCTGCTCAACAAAATGAGTAGTCTGGGCATGCAGCACAAGGTGGTAAATGGTAGGTAGGTAGGTAGGTACAAATTTATTTTTAAATACATGTCATTTGGACATAATCCAGTTTACAAGACAGACCTGTGTAATTTCCTATCTAAATACATACAATAAGGTTCCACATTTAAAACACAGATGAATGCAAACAACATAGTATGACTGAAATACATCCATAAAATTATTATAAAAGGAAATCTTAACAATTTCCAAACACATCTGAAAATATTCAACACTCACAAATATGAGTATATAACTCCTTTATGGTTTGAGTAAATGAAGAATAACTTCTAATTTCTTTCACTTCAACAGGAGATGATTCCAAAACCAGCAGCTTGATATAACAAGGACCTATCTCCTATTTATTTTGAAATTTTCCTACAATTATTTCATTTAAATGGACTGATCTAGTTAATAACCTTTTAGGGTAATATTTCACTGGAAACAATAGTGATGACATTGGGAGATTTACCAATACATATTTCATTTTATAAATTAAGGTTAACCAGTGGCACTGATAATTTAAATCCAAAGGCAACCAGTTTACTTTATTCAACAATAAGCAATGATGAGTCTGATAATTCCCTTTAACACATATCTAGCCACCGATAGTAGGTTTTGTCCAACTTAGTCAACAGTGCTTTATTTGTGTTCCTGTATATTAATTCACCATATCTTAACACTGGATAATTAACTGATCAGCCAATTTTTCCTATCTAACATTGTTAAACAATCAGTACTTCTTCTTAACACTCCCACCTTTCTATTAACTTTTTGATCAATTCAATAATGTGACTAGAAAAGGACATATGTTCATCAAATGTAACCCCAGGTAACTATAGTCCTTAACCTGTTTTAACTTGATTGAGCTCCTGTATAAATACAGAGATTATGAGTAACATCACCACTTTTTTAATGGAAATTTCATGCATTTCATTTTTTGCATTCATAATTAGTTTTGACCTGGTGAACCACCCTTCAATCCTTGAAAAATCAGACTGCAGGTTTGATTGCAAATTGTCTTCTGTTTTTCCAGGCGCAATTATTACCGTATCATCGGCATATAATCGGATTCTGTTTGCTCTGCCATCTGTGGAAGACTATTTATAAACATAAGAAACATAAGAGGTCCTAAAATCGATCCCTGAGGGACTCCTCTATTAACATTTCTTCTCTCTGATAAACATCCTGTAC
This sequence comes from Neoceratodus forsteri, assembly GCA_016271365.2. Classification (NCBI taxonomy): domain Eukaryota; kingdom Metazoa; phylum Chordata; order Ceratodontiformes; family Ceratodontidae; genus Neoceratodus; species Neoceratodus forsteri. The sequence continues at coordinate 691,444,525 of CM057449.1, forward strand.
CTCCACCCTCTGGGATCGATTATCCAAATATGATTTTAACCAATCTAAGGGATCATCTCTAAGACCTGTTTCCTGGAGTCTCTCAATTAACAAGGGTGATCCACCAGGTCAAAAGCCTTGAAGATCTACAAAAATAACCGCTGTCTCCATATTGTTTCCCAATGACCTGTTTAGCAGGTCACTAAATTCAAAAGAGCTGTTGTGGTAGAATCCGTTTTTGAAAACCAGATTGTTTTGCTGTTAACAAACTATATTTATCCAGATAATCCATTATCGGGATAGAAACAAGTTTCTCCAGACTTTTGATAGAAGAGGTAATAAGGCTATAGGCCTATAATTGTTAACTTCTACCACACTTCCCCTTTATAAATTGGCTTAACTCTACTTTCTTTCCAGGATGAGGGAAAATATCCAGTCTGAAGACTCCAATTAAATAAATATGTAATAATTGGTGCTATATTAAAAGCTGCTAATTTCAAAATTTACTTTCTAAACCATCATTACCAAAAGTTTTGTGAACATTTATATTTTGAAGTATTTTATAAACTTTAGTTATAGTCAAAGTTTTAAATCTAAATGGGGGAGTCCATTTTGTGAAAATTATATTTTAGTTTGTTCCAAGTCTAACTGATAAGGTATTTTACAATTAGGAGATCAACAAAAAATTATTTAATACATTACAAATGTCCTTTGGATTTTCAATAAAGATGTCACCGTGTTTTAGCCTAAGTATCTCCTCTGAGGTATTACTTCCTGGTTTGGTCAATTTCTTAACCACTCTCCAAAACTTTCTTGGGCCTGTACTCAAATCTATTTCATTTTATAGAATGAAATCTTTAAGCTCTTAATTAACCTTTGCATTTGTTTCTAGCAGCTTTAAAAGAAATTCAATCCCTTTCCAGTTTTGATTTTAAAGCTTTTTCCAAATTCTATTTTTGATTCAAATTTGTTTTAATAATTTATCATTAATCTATGGTAATTTACTAGATTTCATTTTGTTTTAATTTTTTGGTGCATGTAAATCACATACTTCTTCAAAGATCTGAGTAAAGTATTCGGCTGCAGTATCAATGTCTGGGATTAGTTTGCAATGATCCACTTTATTTTACTTATACTATCCAAAAATCGGGACTCTGAAAATCTTCTAAAGTCCTCAGACCAATTTTGGTTTCATAGACCAGATTTTGTTTAAACTGAGACCATGGCAAGTAACCCAGATCAATTGGGTTAGGAACTGGCTAACAAACAGGAAACAGAGGGTGGTGGTAAATTAGATCCAATCAGGGAGAGGGGGGTGTCAGCAGGGTACCGCAGGGATCAGTCCTGGGGCTAGTCCTGTTTAATGTTTTCATTAGTGACATTGAAGTAGGACTGGAGAAACATTTGCCTGTTTGCAGATGACACAAGATCTACAACAGGGTGGATACTCTGGACCGGAGTGGAGAGAATGAGGAGGGACCTGGGGAAGCTTGAAAATGGTCTGAGGTGTGGCAACTGAGGTTCTATTCTAAGAAGTGCAAAATAATGCACCTGGGAAGGGAACCCTGGTGAGAGCTACATGATGGGGTGAGAGTTGCTGACAATCACCAAAGAAGAAAGGAACCTGGGGGTTATCATTTCTCATGACCTAAAGGTGTCAAAGCAGAGTACAAAGGCTGCAGGGAGGGCCAATGGCATACTGGGGTGCATAGGCAGAGGTATCACTGGCAGAAGGTGGGAGATCATGATGCCATTGTACAAAATGCTGGTGAGGCCTCACTTAGAGTACTCTGTGCAGTTCTGGAGGCTGCACCTTCGTAAGGACATTGACAGGGTGGAGGCGGTCCAGAGAAGGGCAAATAAGATGGTACAGGGCTTGCACCAGAAACCATATGAGAAGAGACTAAAGGACCTCAATATGTACTCACTGGAGGAGAGGCGGATCAGGGGACATGATAGAAACATTAAAGTACAGTACCTTAAGGACATAAACAAGGTTCAGAGGAAATATCGTCCAATAAAGAGAGATGTACAAGAACAAGGATATGAAATTGGAAGGTGACAGGCTGAGAGGAAATGTGAGGAAGTTTTTCTTCATGGAGAGGGAGGTGGACATATGGAATAGACTGCCACAAGAGGTGATGGGGTGAGCACAGTGGAGGGTTTTGAACATGCATGGGACAGGCATAATGGTGTCTTAGAGGTGGGAAGGTGGGGTGAAAAGCCATTGACCAGTTAGGATCAGAGGCCACAAACTAGTGTAGGGCTTTCAGACAGACTGGATGGGCTTGGCAGTCCTTATCTGCTGACAGTTTTATGCTTCTATATGACATGTTGGCCAACAGGTGGGTACATTGTCAGAGAAGTGTGTGGTGGCGCATGACTTAACAGACTTTTGAAGACAGTCAAATTCAACATCACAAGTGTTAACAGTTGTGTACATTGCTGTAGTGTAGCAGTACAGGACACTGTAGTGACTCTCATGAAATGTGCTATCAATGTCATTGTGACATACATTATGTTGTGTGCAATTGATACTAGACATTTTACAATGCATTGTTGGATCTGTACTTCCTTGTCATAGATCATCGTTAGCCCCGACAAGGTGGCATGCCAATTCATCCAAGTTACCCACTGCCCTGATGCACCCCTCAGTCACTGTGTGAGGCAGTGTAGAGTGCATTGACAACCACAGTCCCAGTCAATTGTTGTGGCATACAATTCTCATGTAATGCATTAAGATGTCCAGATGGATATCAGATATGTCCATTGTTATACATCTGGTACCCTTCAAGGTCAATGGTGGTGTTCCTCCCACTTTACATTGCCTTACATCTTGACGTGTTAGGGCGTCGTGGTGTTCTTGCAAGATGAATCCAGATGTAACAGTAAGTGGCTGTCCCCATTGTTGGGTGCAAAGAAACAGGCACCCACACTGCTGTAGAGATGCATCAGTGACCATGACAATTTAGAGTGAATTACATGTTTCCATCATGGAGCCAGATTCACAAAAGTTGCCTAGGCAAAACACAGGTTGGTCGGAAAAAATGGGCTTTGTGAATAGGTGGTATTCAAAGCCCAGTTTCCATCAACAAACTGGTTTTGCACTTGGGCAAAGTAGTGAGGAGGGCCACAATCCTAGGAAAGGGGCCCTGCATAACCCCGCAAGACCATTCACTAAGGTTTTGCTCTATGCAAGGACTTTGCAAAGGTCGTGCATGGAGCAAATTACTGCCGTAAAAAATGGTGGTAATCCACACAACCCTAATGGTTGGCAGATGTACCATGCCCCCCACCCCACCCTACTACCCAGTCCACGCTTACACACCTGATATAGTACAGTGTGTTTCCATGGTATTGTGGTACCCCTTCCCCGATCACCGAATCTGATGATACAGATAGTGGTTTCTCCCCTTCCCCAATGTTCCGATGGATGGCCCCATAGTCATGAGACAGATCCCATTCCTGTCCTCCTCCCAGACTCCAATCACTGTCACACATAGTAGACAAATGCTAACATTGGCAATATATTGGCTGCTCCCCATCTCCAAAAACTACCCCTGAACCAATGCGACTCATACCCTGGTGGTCCAGTGGACCCCAGTCCCACACACATGTCAGACAGCAGCCACCCACCCCCTCTACCCCAACTCGATCCCCAGCTGGTGAGCAGCAAGCCCTCCTCACACCTCCACAGCTGCACACCGAATGTACTGTCAGCGACAGCATACAGTATACACTACAAGCCCATTGGTTGAGTGTCAATCAACGGGCTTGTGGTGTACTATGCGCTGTTGTTGACAGTTCATTTAGCAGGCATCCATGGAGGTGTGAGGAGGGCTGTTCTGCTTCCGAGTGGGGGACTGCTAGGGAGAAGTGGGGTGGAGGACTGCCTGACAGTGTGGGGGCTGGGAGGTCTAATTGAACCACCAGGATACGAGTGGCCAGTTCAGGAGACAGCATTAGGGGACAGGAAGAGGCCACTATATTGCCAGGATTAGGATATTTGTCTACTATAGGATGGTGATCGGAGTCCAGATCTGTCTTGTGACAACTGGACCAGCCATTGGAACACTGGGGAGGGAGAAGAACTACTACACTTTGGAAACATTTCAAGTACTGCTAGGGTCAGTGTTCAGAGACCGGTAAGGAGGAGAACCACTAGACTGCCAGGATTTGACACTACCTTGTGGGAGGGTGATCAGTGATGGGAGGCCCTGCAACCCTGCAACACTCAGTGCAGCCCATGCAAATGGGACCATTATGGGCATGCAAACTGCCCACTAGTGCCATGCATGCCCAATGAGATCATATACATGGCTGCCTAACTGAACACCATCTTAGTGCTGTGGCACTATGCTTGCGGGATATTCACTCAGTTTGGGGTCAGTGCTGCACCAGTGAGGTTAGCAGTAGTATTATCAGTGTTAGCGCTATATCCATCCCTATTCACAGTTGGATAGTGCCATTTGCTATCAATTTGTGAATATCGTGTTCTGCAACCTGGGCAGTCAAAGGTGCCATGCACACATTTGCGCAGCACTTTGCAATGTTTTGTGAATCCTAGCCATGATGTCTGTATTACTGACATTGATATTGCAATGCGTGCAGCAGTTAATGTAGCATGGTAGACACATGGTCAATAACTGTTCAGGTGTTAATACTCAACATCAATATTATGGCTGCATAAATGAAAGTTCTTTATTCACATTTACATTTCAGAACATCAAAATAAAATCAACAATAAACATAAGCAGGGTTCCTGCATAGGAAACAGATTGTAGGCAGTGTTTTCAAAGTGTACATTTACAATGAATCAATACTGTAGCAATCTTGGACTGACCCCAAAATCCATGTTTGGTGAGCACTGTTACCAACACAATGATTAATGGTATGGGACTATTATGGCCATACTGCTCAGACATTAAGATGTTCATTCGGTCATGGTGGCAGAATCCTCTCGGTTTCAATGTGTGTATGCCACCCCATCTTTATTGGGATACATTTGTCTTATCTTGGAAATGATGCATGCTGGCAAGGCAATTCTGACATCTTTTCTGAGATATCCACAGCACCAGCGCACCAGCTGGCAATATCCAGTGTGCGGTACTTCCTTTTGATAAAGCAGAACTATATCAAAATGAGTACAGAAAACCAAATATAGCTGAACAGTGTTCAATGTTTATTAGCTAGGTAAAAAGGCCAGACAGTACCAGAGTGATGGAACGGGAGGAATGACATCATGCTTTGTATAACAATACAGTCTCAGTGCAGTAAGTACTTTTTGTGCAGGACATGGACACACACAGTATATCCACATATTGATAGTGATGGCACATAAGATTGCATTTCAGATGTCTGCCATGTTTTATTTATTTTTTATTTATTTCAATCTAGGATTACATGCCTTTGAGCCTCTTTGAGGCTCTTTACAAAGGTTCCACGTCAGCGTGTGAACAGTCATCATTTTTAGTTACAAACATAAAGTCACTGACTTACAGACATGTAATAACCAGTACAAAGACTTGAGCTATGAGCAAGACAAGGGGAGGAGGGGGTCGATGGGGAGAAGTGAAGGTAGGAGATCAAGGGGGTGGGAGGTGCAGGGGTAAGGGGAGTACGGAGGTGGGTGGGAACAGGGGCAGGAGTGGAGATAAGGGGAGAGGTGGGCGAGGTGGGACACAGTGCAGCCAGTGGGCCTTGTTGAGGGAATATGCCAGGTAAGGTGTTAGGGGTGCAAAGACTGATTGTAAGTGCTAGGTGCTGGGGCAGTGCAGCTGGAACAGTGGAAATGTTAAGATGGGCAATCACAGGATACAAGCAGTGAGAGGCACAGCTTGGACTTGAAAAGGCCGGTGTTGGTGCAGTCACTATGTTGCTCCAAGAGAGTTGAGCCAGTTGGATGCCTGCTAGGCAAATGATCTTTGTCCTTGGGTCATGCGACATCGTGGGATATGTAGTAGATGGGAATTGGATCTCCTTGTAGTAACATTCCTATGTCTAGGCTTAAGGAGGCACAGACACCAGGTGGGGCAAGTCTCATTATGATTTTCTTGGCCATGATGCAGGTTTGGTATTTTATGCGTTTGTCCAGTTGAAGCCATCCAGATTGGGAATAAAGGTCACATGTGTGGGTATGGCGATGTGAGCCAGTGATGAGACAACAGGCCTTATTCAGGGAGGTCGTGATACATATGAGAGCAGTGGTAGTTGCAGACCCATATATGATAAGTCCATAGTCTATGATGCTGACAATGGAGCTTTGGACGGCCACTGACAGTGCTTCTAGGGTTAGGAGTTTCCTGTGCCGGAATAATATGTCTAACCTCACATTGGCAGACTTTGCCACATTGCTAATATGGACAGCATATGAGAGGTGGGAATCAAGGGTGATGCAAGGTACTTGAACGATTGTGTTTGCTCTAGGATGGCTCCTTGTTCGGGTTGCAATGGAGAGGTGGAGTTGTTTGTTTTGTTGTGGAGCTGCAAAAGACCATAGACTTGTTTTTTCTGATTGAGAAGCAGTTTATGATTTAGGAACCAGGATTCAATGGAGGAAGGCCTGCTGAAGTTTATTTTGTAATTGGTTTGGATCAGGGTCCGAGGTGAGGATCACAGCATCGTCGGTGTAGAGAATTATTTGTTCTGGGCAGCTGTCAGGTAGTGAGTTTAAGAATAGGCTGAAGAGGAGGGGTCCCAGAATGGAGCCCTGGGGACTCCCAAGCGGACCGGTCTAGGGTCCGAGAGTGTATCAGCGATTCTTACTGTTTGGGACCGTTCTCAAGGTAGCTCTTAAACCAGCCAATGGTGTGGTTGACAGCCCAGTGTTCTGAAGCTGGACAAGTAGAAGGTGGTGATTGACGGTGTCGAAGGCTTTAGTTAAGTCAATGTAGATTGAGACTAGTAGTTCACCAGAATCAAGTGCGTTGTGGATTGCGCGGTGAATTCAAGTAGGGCTGTGGAGGTGCTGTGACCTTTGTGGAACCCGTGTTGTTGCTTGCACAGGATGTTGTATGTATCCAGGTATTCTGTGAGCTGGTCTGAGATGATGCATTCTAGTGCCTTGGAGAGTGGGGTAGTAGGTAGATAGGTCTGTAGTTGTCGGGCAGTTTTGTCACCACTTTTATGGACTGGGGGACAGTGGCAGATTTCCATCTGTCCGGGAACTGGCTAAGGCTGAGGGAGAGTTGAAAATTCTGGTCAGAGGACTAAGCACTTCATCAAGTGTGAGAGACAGGATTTTGAGATTGAGGAGTCATTACTGAATCTTGATTTACCAAGGGCTATGGTAACATATTTGCGTACTTGATGAGCCTTGGCTGCTTGAAGTAGAAGCGGGGGAGCTGGTGGGAGTAGTGTTCATTGCAGACAGGGAGGCTACACCATCTTTGAAGTAGTCCTGAGGTAGTACAGCGCTGAGGTCGGTAAAGGCTTTGTTAAAGGTATCCGCAATGGTTTTGGGATAGAGTTGTGGTTCCGTTGATGTTGAGTATTGATGGGGGTTTTGGTGGATTCCCAGTGAGTTCCTTTATGTTCTTCCAGAATTCTCGACCATTGCCCCAGAAGTTTGTGAGGGCATGCTTATAGTAGACAGATTTCATTTGCGGATGGTTTTGGTGCGGTCATTGCGGCACGCTTGTAGTTTTGATGTCGTTTGCCTTCCAGAGTTTCTGGCCAGCTCCATAGGTGGTCTCTTGTTTTAGTATCCTGAGGAGGTCACCTGTGAGCCAAGGGTTACTCAGTGATTTGACTTTGCGTTTCTTAATAGGAGCATACTTGTCACAGGCCACAGTGAAGATGTTTATGAAGTGGTCAAGGGCAGTGTTTACGTTGGTTGCATTGTAGATAGGGACCAGTCTTGGTGGAGGAGGTGGGATTTGAGTCGAGGAAGGTGACCACTGGGTAGAACCCTGCTGGTGATTGTTTTGGTGGTTGTTTGATGAATTTATTTGACCAGGTGCAGCTAACAGGGAGTGATCGCTGAGACAGTCAGGAGGACATTAGTGTTAGATATCTGCGATGGGTGACTGGTAAGGATCCAGTCCAAGAGTGTGCTGGTGCCGGTCCTGTAGTTTTCCTGGTTGGTGAGTCAACCATTTGTGTGAGGTTCGCCACAGCAACGGTATCTCTGTGTGCACCAGCATCGGCTGCAGGCCAGTTGATGTTGAAGTCGCCTAGGAGGATGGATTAGGTGTCTGGTGGGAGTGACTTTACAAAGTCAAGAACAGCTATTAGACCAGTTCCCTGTTCTTTGGGAGGGATGTGATAGTAGCAACAGTGAAGGTTATGTTTTGGGCACCAAGGAGGATTCTCACTGGCAGTATCTGAGCAGTTGTGGGTTGGATTGAGGTAATGATGTGGTGCCCTTGTATGGAGTCTTTAGGTAGAGGGCGAGCCCCGCCTCTTTGGAGAGCGATCCAACCTAAAGACATTTTAGCTAGGAAGGCTGATTGCATAGTCCGGTACTGATGGCGTGAGCCAGGTTTCGACAACTGCCAGGATGTCAGGGCAATGTTGGCTGGTGAAGGCCTGTAGGGCATCCATTTTAGGAAGGAGGCTGCAGATGTTGATTGATATGGATGAGAGGCACCCAAAGGCTTGCTTAGATTAGTGGCTTTAGAGCAGAATGGGCCAGGGTTTGGGTGCACGTTGCCTGACAGCATTAGGAGAAGGAGGAGGACTAGCCTCAAGGAGCTGTGGTGTATTTCTTTAAGGGAATGTTTTCGCCTGCTGGCATCTCGGGAAGTTGCGAGCATCGACAATAGTGGGTGAGGGTAAGCATAGACAGGGGGACCAGAGTGGAGGGCTAGGACCAGTGTGGGTGTAGGACAGTTTCATGGTGGTAGGATGGACCATGGGCAAGGGGCAGTGACCAGTGTGCAGTGTGCCTATGTGGAGGAAGGAATGGTGGAATGTGGAAGCTGTGGGAGGGAGGGAAAGCAGGCTTTTGGGGAGTGCAGTAGGGGATGAAGACAGGCAAGAAGAAATAGAATAGGGGGTAGAGAACGGTGGAGCGCATGATTAAAGTATGATTCGGGGTTCAGGAAATCTTACCCGATTCGAGAGGATCTCGGGGTGGGAGGAAGGAAGGTATATAGCAAGTAAAGAAACTGTGTCTTTCAGAGGGCAGACTTTTTTTTCTTCTAAATGAAAGAACAAGAATCCCCTAGTGGCAGGTCTGTATAACCTGCTAATGGAAACCTCCTATTACACACTTGAACTGTGCAGTCCTGGCCAATCAGAGCAGGTTTGCTGGAGCGCCCGTTGCCGTACCTTCCAAGGAGCTGCAGGCGGGTATCCTAGTCTCGGTCGGTGGCTGTCTGGGTGCCCGGCCGACCGTGGGGAGATGAACAGCCCCGCTCAAGGGCAGGCAGCTTCAAGGAGCTGCAGGAGGGTGTCCTAGTCTGGCCGGTGGCTGTATCTCATAAATGGTTACAATTCATGTCCTACTTCACCCCTCCATGACCCCAATCCCCAGTTGTGCGGTTCCCTCATGCCAATCTCATGCAGTCTTGACACCCATTACCAGTTCTCATTGTAACCCCTTGTTACCTGGGGTTACTAGAATCCCAGTAAGACCTAGTGGTAGGCAGGAAAGCAGCTTGTGAAACTCCAATTAAATGGATTTCACACTATCTCACTTGTTCTCAGTCTCAGCTGAGACTGAGGGATGACATCACCATAGAACTATCGCAGCTGCATGAGCCACAATGGAATCTGCAGCAGGGAGTTGGAGTAGAATGTTGGGAGGTTTGAACAGTAGTCTGTAGTCAGTTGCAGTCTGAAGCTTGTTGTGAGAGGAGCACAGCAGCTCTGTGCTAGGTTCTTGGAGCCTCAGCCCTGAAATAGGGCTACAATCAGCGAAAAGTGTGTGTTTCCACCTAAAGAGAGACACAGTGAGCAATTTTAAAGTAGTGGAGACCTCTGATTCAGGTCTCTGTGCCCCATCCCTCAAGGGATGGGGCAGGAAGATTTGCCTGCAATTCCAGGGGCAACCCCTGGCTATTGCTAGAGAAGAAGCTGCCTTATTTTGTCCAAGAGTGTGGAAAACAAGAAGATTTCGTGATTCGCCTGTGGGGCACCTGCAACTGGAGGGTGAGTTCTGCTCTTTCTAAAGGCCCATGTTTCACCCTGAACTGTGTTAAAGTGGGGATTGGACTACTGAAGTAGTGGGAGGCCTAGAGTAATAGGCTTAGCCAAAAGTAAAAGTATGTTCAAGTCCAGCACATGGGAAGTCAAGACATGTAGAGGAGATGTGACATATGTCTACCCAATAATCTACATTGCCAAGCTTTCAGAAAAGAGTTGTTTAGTTTCAGAGAAATGGCCCGGTATGGATTATGGGAGCTGAGGTGGAAGACCCCCATCTTTAGTAACCAGGTCCACCTCTACGGATTTGCTCTGTGGATTTCTACTTGGCCAGTGATAAGGGAGTACCCAGACATGGGATTGGAAGGAAAATTCCTCTAGGAGTCAAAGGCTCTAAGGTGGTTTGGGGAGCCACCAACAGGAAAACTGGTTCATTCCCATAATGGACCTGTGAGATCAGTGGCGGCGGGGAGCTGGCCAGTGGGGAAAACCCAAGTAGTGTACAAGTCGGGCTGTGTACCCAAAGCTGCGCAAGTCCGGGCTGTGTGCTCAGGGGTTCAGAGCCTGAGGGCTAGAAATGTGAAGAAGTGTTCTGTTGTCTCTAATCTGCATTACCAGGAATGTAGCCCGTGGGGGTCCGTCTATGCTTTGTTTGTTCAGTTTGGATGTGAATAAAAGCCACACTGTAGAATCCCATTCCTGGTTTTGGACATTACAGTTATTGCTTCCTGTGTTCGGATTTACTTGGTTGCCCCTGTGCAGAGTAGCCAACCTAGGCCCCTGTGCCGAGTAAACTAGTCCTCCCGAACCCAGTCCCCACCAGGTACTGCTGTCAGCTTCAACAGCATGCCACCTGTCATTTTGCAAAAGGCAGGGTCCGGGGTTACAAAAATGGAAGCACCGCTTTGGATTTAATTTTGGGAGGAAGGTGCTCAGGCAGGGGCTAGCGTTTTGGCTGTCTGGCAGTGGGTAGCCCAAAAGCTGAAGCAAATTAATTAGTGTGTCGCTGTGTGCTGTGGATATTATGCTGCTGTTTAAAATGCCAACTGTTTTCCAAGGAGCAGTAAAGCTAGAAGAGTGTGCCCTGTCCTGTATCAATTATTTACAGCGTTTTGCCTGCTTTTAAAAAGAACTGTGAGATTAAGAAAAGTGTGGAAGACTAGGGTAGCAACAGGAAAATTGTGCCCTGGACGTTGGAAATGCTTTTTGAATGAACTGTGAAACTTGCTGTGTGAATGGCCATGCTAAATGGCTGAAATGGGCTTCCGCCAAGGAGTCAGTTGAAGAAAAAGTGGTTTCTGCAGTTTAAATTTGCCTGCTCAATGATGCCTGTGAGGAGAAGAGCACACACGAGGAAGAAGAGGCTCATTTGCATAGCGTTGTGTGATTGGTGATTCTGCAATCAGTCCTGCCCTCAGCCAGCAATACAGTGACTGCCCAGCATTCGAGAGGGAGTATGGTGGAGGCGTATTGGCTTGTGGAGGAGCGTCGCAGTGATTAAAAGCGCTGTAAAACTCTAAAATAAACTGTTTTGTTTAAAATCGGGTCAACCCACATATCGATCGTCTGAATTGCAAGTGTGGTGGTCGAGGAGATGATCGGCAGGACTGCCCACCGTTCTTCCTTCTGAGGCCTCAAGATTGGTTGCAGGTCGCTTTTCCATCGCAGCTAACAGCTACTGATAACAGTAAGTACCAACAGTAAAAGTTGCTCAAACAGTGATTTTCTGCCAAATGCCAGCAAAATATGTGTGCAGCAGTGTAGTCACTTCAAGTAACGACTGTGTCAAGTTCTACCAGCAAGTGCAAGTCTGTTAAGCCATTGACTGTGTGTATAGTTATGAGTTCAGCATCAGTTTAAAGTTTTAAAGCCAGAGAGACTGTGAGTTGTAGCCAAATGTGCAGCACTAGTTTACAGGCAATCCTGTGCTTAAAAACCTGAGGCTTAAAGGGACTGTGAGTTAAAAAATGTTTCCATCAAGTGAAAAGTCCACGGAAAATCATGTAAATGTGTTAGAAAAAGAACAGTGCAAGTCTGTGCAGTTTGAGCAAATGTTATCAGTAGTGTGTAAATCGGATGCGCAGTGGCTTGACCCAATTTCTGAATGTTGATGCTCAGGAGTGCTGCTGCCGCCATTACAGGGTGGGTAGTAGAGTAAACACAGCAGCAGAGGAGCCATTTTAAAAGTAAAGAGTGTGTTCAGTAAAATGGGACTTTCAGTTACAGTGAGCTTTTGTTTGTTTTTTCTGCAGTCATAGACTCAGGACCAGCTGGCTACCGGATCATGCCTGGGTTGCAGTAACAACAGCAGTAAATAGACTAAGGGACATTGAAAATGGTGCTATGGAGGACAACTGCCTACTCATGTGGCGATTCCTGGTTATCCAGTGCATGTGTGTCAAATTTGCTTCGCTAGAAGGGCGTCTTCATGATACCTCACTGTGCTGGGTGCCTAGAGGAATACGGCTTGTATAAAGTGCCCCAGATTCGTTTGGCTCCCACATGGACAAAGGTTCAGGAATCTGCAGTTGGCAGCACACAGCACCAGGCAGCCTGTTGAAGAAGGCCCCTTGGGGAGTGTGGCACAAAGCTAGAGGGTGCAGAGTTAGAGACATAACCAGATGTTGAAGTTTCAGATGCTGGATCCCAGAAGGAAAGTTCAGATAAAGCATCAGTAGACCCCTGGAGGGGGCCTAGCCCAAGTCTCAAAATAGAAGATGAGATGGGAGGCCTTGAATGGGAGGTGTCGACCTCTGTGCATAGTGATGAGTGGATAGTCTCAGGAGTGAGGATGACTGATCACTCCTGGGCTCAGATCCTTAGTGAGGAAGAAGATGAGGGGAACCTATGTGGCCTTGTGAAAAGAAGGGGTACACAGCCTCAAGATCTTACCTCAGAGGAATGCATGGAAGAGAGTGGTGATGCCACTGCCCTGGCTATGCAAGAAGAAGAAGTCAGGGATCCGTTTTAATCTCGTTAAGGATGCGTAGCTGGCAGAACCAGGACTGGCCGCCCCAAGCCAGGCCAGCAGTCTCAGGTTGACAAAGCTAGTAAAAGGAGAGACTGGTTCGTAGGAAGGCGAATGAGATCTATGGGATGACCTTTCCTCGGAGAGTCTGGGAGGAGATTGAGAACAGCAGAAATCCTGGATCTGGGCCAAAGCAATGAAATGTGTGCATCCTGGTGCAAACAAGCACGTCAAGAATAGACTGTTTCATGAGAAATATACCCAGTGGAAGTGAGGCAGGACACTGTTTATGGACAGAGTGTGAATAGTGGACAGAGAGGACATGAAACCTTCCACTGTGTGAATTATGTGCCCAGACGGGTAATAATTCAAGCTCCTGACCCCCAGTACTATTGGCCTCAATGCAAGGACCTCCCAGCAAATGTGCCCGTGCCTACTAAATGGAAAGCCGAGCAGTGGTAGTCAATACTGCCACACCAGCCTGTGAAGTGCCTTTATTGATCCGCCAGTACGGATGTCCAGGACTCAGGTGCCCCACATTCATCAGTTCTACAGTGTACTGGCTTTTCCAGAATCCATCGACTGGCCCACCAGATGACTTCAGATCCAGAGAGGACACCAGCCCAGCTGTCCCTGATCCATCACCTGGTAATCGGATGACGCCAGACCAGCTGTTTTCCTTTTTGTTCCTGTTCTAAGGTTCCATCTCCAGAGATGACATCAACCCAGCAGTTCCCAGATGTGCCCTCCTGCGGTTCCCAGAAGATGTCCACCCAGCTGTATCGGAAGAAATGCTGCCAGGAGAGTCTTCGGCTGAGGAGCAGGTCAGTTCAGATTTTCATTCTACAAGGGACTGGTAAGTCCGAACTTTTCTATCTTTATGACATTGCAGTACACACCCTACACTAGCAGACTCAGAATGTGTGAACTGTCCTCAAAGATTTTCCCTTTGGGACTTTGGCCTGCTAGAACTGTGCTTCACCAGGCTCCGCCCAGAAGAGACTCTTTAATGGACTAGCCTTGGTACTGTGGTCACTAGTTGGGACTTTAAGGGCGCTCCATCCCCCAAATGTGTATTGTAAATAATGTCATTGTTTTCTACTGTTTTCTAATGTACATACTGTTTTTCTACCTTTTCTAAAAACAAAAATATATATATATATCTTTTGGGATTCTCCAGTGTTTTGATGGTAGGGGTTTAGGTAGACTGTGTATGCAGATTAGGAGTGTGTTGTCTTTCTTTTTCTTGCAGGTGTTCCTGGAGAAGATAGGAGAGAGAGACAAGAAGAGGAGGAGGGGCTCGTCGGAGTTCCTCACTAGTACTTTTAGTGTGTAGTAATTTAAAGTATTGTGGTTGTTATTGTTGTTGTTACTGTATTAACCCTTTCCTTCCACAGGTGTGGTTGTGGGGTAGGGAGGCAGTAAAGTGATATAATAGTGTGGTATTAGTTTCTTGTGTGTGGTTGCAGGTTGCCCAAGGTCGGGAGGTCCCCGGTTGTTTTTGTTTTCAGGTGTTAAGTTAGAGGCAGACAGATTTTCTCTAGAGGGCTAGGGGGATAGACAGGCTGTGGTCCTGAAAGGCCATAGGGACTGCAGTGCTGATCTATAGGGCTATGCTCTGGACAGTTCTACCAGATCCACTAGGCAGCCATAGTAAGTGGGTAGAGTACAGGCTGATATGTCAGCTAAAGGCCCCTAGGCCCTTAGTGTTGCCTGCCTGTTCTCGCACATGGTAGGGGGCCTGATCATCCCTCCGCAGGTAGCACATAGGTGGGATGGCCTAAAGTCGGGTAAACAATGACTGCAGACAGTCATTTTCCTGGTCAAGGGCGGTAACCCCCTTTGTTACCCAGGTTACTGGAATCCCAGTAAGACCTAGTGGTAGGCAGGGAAGGCAGCTTGTGAAACCCCAGTTAAATGGATTTCACACTGTCTCATTCTGTTCTCAGTCTCAGCTGAGACTGAGGGATGACATCACCATAGAACTATCGCAGCTGCATGAGCCACAATGGAATCTGCAGCAGGGAGTTGGAGTAGAATGTTGGGAGGTTTGAACAGTAGTTTGTAGTCAGTTGCAGTTTGAAGCTTGTTGTGAGAGGAGCACAGCAGCTCTGTGCTAGGCTCTTGGAGCCTCAGCCCTGAAATAGGGCTACAATCAGGGAAAGGTGTGTGTTTCCACCTAAAGAGAGACACAGTGAGTAATTTTAAAGTGGTGGAGACCTCTGATTCGTGTTCTGTGCCCCATCCTCAGGGGATGGGGCAGGAAGGTTTGCCTGCAATTCCAGGGCAACCTCCTGGCTATTGCTAGTGAAGAAGCTGCCTTATTTTGTCCAAGAGTGTGGAAAACAAGAAGATTTCGTGATTCGCCTGTGCTGCACCTGCAACCGGAGAGTGAGTTCTGCTCTTTCTAAAGGGCCCATGTTTCACCCTGAACTGTGTTAAAGTGGGGATTGGACTACTGAAGTAGTGGGAGGCCTAGAGTAATAGGCTTAGCCAAAAGTAAAAGTATATTCAAGTCCAGCACGAGGGAAGTCAAGACATGCAGAGGAGATGTGACATACATCTACCCAGTAATCTACATTGCCAAGCTTTCAGAAAAGAGTTATTTAGTTTCAGAGAAATGGCTGGGTATGGATTGTGGGAGCTGGAGGTGGAGACCCCCATCTTTAGTAACCAGGTCCACTGCTACGGATTTGCTCTGTGGATTTCTACTTTGCCTCATGCACTTGGCCAGTGTTGAGGGAAGTACCAGACATGGGATTGGAAGGAAAATTCCTCTAGGAGTCAAAGGCTCTAAGGTGGTTTGGGAGCCACCAACAGGAAAACTGGTTCATTCCCATAATGGACAGTGGATCAAGTGGCAGGGGGAGCCGGACCAGTGGGGAAAACCAAGTAGTGTACAAGTCGGGCTGTGTACCCAAAGCTGCGCAAGTCCGGGCTGTGTGCCTGGTGGGTTCAGAGCCTGAGGGCTGGAAATGTGAAGAAGTGTTCTGTTGTCTCTAATCTGCATTACCAAGAATGTAGCCCGTGGGGTCCGTCTATGCTTTGTTTGTTCAGTTTGGATGTGAATAAAAGCCACACTGTAGAATCCCATTCCTGGTTTTGGACATTACAGTTATTGCTTCCTGTGTTCGGATTTACTTGGTTGCCTCTGTGCAGAGTAGCCAAACCTAGGCCCCCTGTGCCGAATAACCTAGTCCTCCCGAACCCAGTCCCCACCAGGTACTGCTGTCAGCTTCAACAGCATGCCACCTGTCATTTTGCAGAAAGGCAGGGGTCCGGGAGTTACATCATCACACGCTACCTCTATCAGTGAACATTTCCAAGCATTCATCACTGTCAATGTGAATACTTGGATCAAGATACCTCCCTGAGTCAACCTCCTCCCGCTGCAGTCTCACTGCATTTCACCTCTGAACAACACCATGTGTTGTGAGCAATGCTTCACTCTGGAACCATGGTTATACCCTAGAAGTATTTCTGTTTTAACTCATGTCACCTACAACCCTCCTTCAGTGAAGGACGCACTGCAAGTGTGTGCATTATGCTCTTAGATTCTGTTGTCAGATACTTTATGAATGTTAAACACAATAGAGTATAACACAGCATATCACACTACTGCTGTTCAGAAAATGGAGATGAGGCAATGTGACATAGACAGGCAGGTTCAGGATGTGGGACTTCATTTGAACACCTGTCAATTCAGCCCGTGAATTCAGCCCCATGGCAATTCAGCCCAAGTCAATGCAGCTCCTATGTCAATTCAGCCCCAGTCAATTCAGCACAAGTCAATTCAGCTCCTATGTCAATTCAGCCCCACGTCATTTCAGCCCCTATGTAAATTCAGCCCCTATGTAAATTCAGTTCCTTTTGGTTCTTCCCTAGAATAAACATAACTAACAACATATGTAAACATATGTAGTTTTATTGAATGCTTTAAAACATATTTTTGGCAATTAAGTACACTTTACTGAAAATATTAATGTACACATACAGTACGTGAGGCAAACACCAATCACATACACCAAACAGAAAAACAAAAGAACAGAAACAAATAAGCCTAAATATTACCTTCTAACCCACACAACACCTAAACAACCCCGACTAATCCACCCCCACTAACCCACTCCGACCTCATGTGCACATTCCAACAGCTCCTGGTGTGAATACTGGAATGGACAGTGACTAAGGATATAACTGCATTTGGGTTTTGCTTAATGGTGGGAAGGGTGGAGTACTCTCCCAACAGACAAATGTCCTCTGTAAAACAAGGAGGAAAGGCTGAAGAGTGGAGCATTAAAACATATTGAAATAATTGCAAGCATCCATTAAGTTAAAACATGAAATTGTGTGTCAGTTCTCTCAGGTACTCCACTGTTTCCCTTGCATTGTATTCTCCAACAGTGCACTTAATTTTTTCAGCAGAGTTCTTGTACACTTTCTTAGGTTCTTGTGGTGGCGGCCAGCAATGTATTGCTCCATTATAGTCTCTGTCTGGCTCTGTTCTTTTTCATAGCATCGATAAGTTTCCATATCGTGGGTGATCAGCACTTAGAGGCTCAAAAACTGTTGTGCCATCCTTCAACAGCATTGTTTGTCCTTGGGATGCCTTGGTTAGTTGCATCATAGTAGGTATTTGCCTTGCCTGGACAGCACACACATCCTTAGGGTAGCTTGCAGTGTAAACTGTGTTTAAAATAAGTATTTAAGAAACTGAATTTGCTCTCTGCCCAGTGCAGCTGTGTTACCCTGTGTAAATGTAACGTTAATTAATTTAAATTTGCCGGAGTACCACTGATTGATATTTTTGCTTGCATGTGCCTCTATGTATTTTACTGAATTTCTCAAACAGCTTTAAGACTGTATTTTGTGCTGGGAGAAGCAGCCTATCTGCTGTTTAATTTCGATTTTGAATCTGTGCAGAGCCCCATTTCATGCATGGTCTTTGTTCTGTCTCTGCCACCATGATTGTTTCACTGAATCAGTTCAATCCAGTTCCTTTGTGAAGAGCTCTTCAGTCACTTCGTGTTTGTATGTCTCTAGGCTCTGTGAAAGCAACGTCTCTTCTACCTGACTTCACACTGGAGTTTGCAGACAGCCTTGAAAGCAGGTATTTGCCTTGTCTGAATAGCACACACCTCCTTAGGGAGGCCCACTGACGCTGCACGCCGACTGCCCCACCCACCCTGACCCTATATTTATTGGGGCTTGTGGTCACGTGATGCTGTCATGTGAGTTTTCTAAGTGACCATATCCCTTTAGCAAGTTATACTCTTGGCCACTAGGAGTCACTAGTGAGTACCAATTGCTACCTAATTCCTAGCTACTCTATCTCCACCTATCCTATTTTGTTCCTCTGCCCCTAGTGTTATCTTCCTTTTACTACTTTCATTACTTGTTTTCACCTGACTCAAGGCGGCTTTGAACCCCAAACCTTCTACACTAAAGGTGGCTGCCCTACCTCTGCGCTATTCCTGCAGCTCTGATTCCTTATACTTCTGCATCTATTATACCTTCTGCCCTGTTGTAGGACAGAAGTGTGGAGGCTGACTCAGCCACCCCACCCCCTAAATTTAAGAATCTGTCCACAGCCCCCTCCAGCTCCCCTGTTGTTGTTGTTTGTTTTTTGCAAAAAAAAATAGAAAAGGCAGTTACAAAAGTAAGCTTATCTCCCTAACCCAATTCTCTGCAAGCTAACTTGAGATCTCTGGGATAAAGCCCCAGTAACCACTGTCTCCCAGCTCCAACAACCTCATTCCCAGACCTGACAATGTACACCCATACCCTCTCCCCTTCTCCTCCTTTACTTTCCTCCCCACTGGCCTCCTTCCCTTCCTGCACTCACCCTGGCCCCACTGTCTCTACAACTGCCTACCTCTATAATACCCTGCACCTTCCCCTCTAGACTTGCTACTTCCTCCCTCTCTGTCATATGCCTGTCTGTCCCCCTCTCCCTCCCCACATCTTCTCCTAGCATCTTACCACCACAGATGTTAAGCTCTGCTTCCTAGTCAGGCCACCCGACTCCACTCCCAACATCACATTTCACACTCAGAGATAGGCTCCTGCAACCTATTCATTCCTTCCCTCATCCTCCTCCTCCTCCTCCTCTCGGGATGTCAAATGCAACCCTGGCCCCATAGTTGTACCCACTCCTCTTGGCTCACACAAAGTCTATCAATTATCCATGTCAACATCTGAAGTCTCTGCCCAAGATTGACCTATTAACTTGTTGAATAGCTGAGCAAGCTCCAGATATACTATGCCTAACAGAAACCTTGTTCCCTGATAAAACCCCTACTCCTCCTCACTCTCCCAAACTATACTCTACACAGGCAGAACCATTAGTCAAATAGCTGGTGGTGTAGCTATCTACACAAAACAGCCACTGTGAGCTCAGTTACTACAAAGAAGCTTGCCTCACCCCACAAACTCCTTATGGTTCAACTCTCCCTTCCTGCCACACTCCCACTTTTCCTAGGTGTGCTCTATGCCTCCACGCCTATCCTGAGACTCCTCATCACCACCCTACCACCCTGCCCAACCTAGCATCCAGAGGGGAACTGGTCCTTGTAGGTGATTTCAACTTGGACTGGCTAGCCCTCTCCACAAAAGCTCACACCTCCAAAATCGAGTCCCATAATCTCACCCAATTGATCAACGAACCCACCCCTACAACCCCACTCCCAAAGCCATTCTTTATTAGAATGGATCTCACTCACACTCTCACAGAATAACCTCCTCCAGTGTCCTCTCTAACACACTACGGACTCTGTATTACTTACTGTTTCAGGAAAGCACAACTGCCCAAATCTGCCCCAAAGTACATCAACACTTCGCCTCTAAACACGATGGACACTGACACTCTCCTAACCAGTCTATACCAAACCAACTAGAAACCTGTCTATTTAGTCCCTTATGTGGACATGGCCCTCTCTAGATGCCTACTACCTTTACAAATATCTGGGATGTCCATACCCTCTAAAAGTCCAGGGTCAAGAATTAGCACCACCACTGGATCACTGCACCCATCCTCACCAAATGCAAGGAAAGAGACAAGGCTTGGTCGTACTTTAAATCTGTCCTCAACCCTCAGAGCAGGCAAGCTTTTAACACACTCCATAATGCCTGCACCAAGACCATAAGAAAAGCAAGGGCAGTCTACTTTAGTTCACAACTCTCACATGCTAAGTCCCCTCAATTCTGGAAAGTTGTGCACACACTTTGACCCACCAGCCCAACCCTGCACCCTCGAGCTTCAAACATCAAGGCCCACCAGTCACTGACCTGACCTCGCCTGAAATCCTCAACCAGTTTTTCACTCCTGTGCCATACAACATGCCCCCTTCCTCAGTCCCTCCACCACCTCCCTTAGCAATGACTTCAAGTTCACCCCTTATTGAATGTGAGGTTCGCAAAGCCCTACACTTGCTTAACCCTGCAAAGTCCAGCCCAGAAGAGATTCACTCCAAGCTCCTGCAGATCTCGGCTCCTGTGATCGCCAGGCCCTTACATCTCCTTAACCTCTCCATTTTCCACAGGAACAGTCCTGCTACCTTGGAAACTGGCCCGAGTAATTCCTTCACAAGGCAGTGACACCCCTCCTTGCCAGGAAATTATAGGCCCATCTCACTTCTCCCAGCCCCCAGCTAACCACAAGAATCCTTGCCCACACCTGACTGGCTGACTACCTTGCACAAACAACATCCTCTCACCCCACCAGTTCGACTTCAGGAAACACCATTCCACAATTTCCTCCCTCCTGCATGTCACCAACTATATCCAAACTGCCTCCCACCAAGGCTTCTTACGCAGCAGTATTTGTGGCTTTGGCCAAGGCTTCTGACTCTGTATTCCACACTCTCTCCTACAGAAGCTTGAGGCAGCTGAACTCGCCCCATCACTGTATTGTGGTTTCAATCTTATCTCTCCACCAGATTTCAATCTGTTATAATCACTGATACCATATTCTCCCTCTCCTAGCCTGGTGGGCATCCTCAAGGCTCTGTTCTCTGTCCCATCCTCTTCTCCCTCTTCATTAATGACCATCCCTCCTCCTGCACCAGTTCATCAATGCACATTTATGCAGATGACACCATCCTTTTACCTCCGGTCCCAACCTGCTTGAAGTCCAAACTACCCTTGGTTCAGCCAAACCAACTGAAACTAAACACCACCAAAACTGTTTCCATGGTTTTCGGGTCTGCCCAGAAACTTAGCTGTACACCCCCACCCATCACCACTCTCGGTGGCTCTCCACTCGACCAAGTCACCAGATACAAGTACCTGGGCACTGGGCTGAACCCCATCTGTCTTTCTCAGCTCACATTGAATCTATCACATCCAAGCTGTGCCCCAAACTTGGCATGCTTTGCTGGAACAGGGACTCTCTCCTTTTACCTGCCAGATGTGAAATTGTCTCTAAAATGATCCTCCCATACTAGATTATGGACATGGTTTACATCTCTGCCCTGTAACCTCCCTTGGCAGGCTGGCTATCCTTCTAAACTCATTTGCCACATCATTACAAACTCCCCCTCGCACCTACCACTGCGATCTTTACTCCAGCCTCAGACTAAGCCCCTTATCTCACAGGCACTATATACATGCCCTCAACCTTATATCTAGGTACTGGTTTAACTTGCTCCCTCCTATCTTGAGCACTGCCTATCTTCAGACTCCCTAGCCCCTTATGAACTCAGGCATGGAAATGAAAGATCCTTCACCCTGCCCGACCCTCTTCCACAGCGGGCAAAGCTGCTTTCTTCTACTGGCTTCCCTACTTGTGGAACAAACTTACCCTGCTATCAGAAACTCGTCCTCTCACTCTAGCTACAAGCAACAGCTATGTCTCCTTCCTCTACCCTTATGCTGCCACAACTGAACTAAACCCACTACCTCTACTCACTTTACCTTCCTACAACCCTCCCTAGCACTTATTAAAGTTTCTTTATGTAGAGCACTTACTAATGTATTGTTCACCTCTAGATATTCATCATGTCATTTTTTTTAGCTCTCACTGCTGTATTGTATTGATCGTAATTAGCTGCTATTGTTCTGTTAAATAATTCTCTGCATCTATTGTTTGTATTTCCACTGCTCCTTTCCCTGGGTCACACCTGGAATCAAGCCTCAGCTCAGCATGCCTTTTCCAGTTACCACATATTTAAATAAATAAATAAAAATAGCAGTTCCACTGGCTGTGAAGAAATCCGGCTGTCATCGCTTTGTCTTCTGTCCATCCTCCACAACCAACATCTTCAAAATAGTCAGTTATAGGATGTAGCAAGTCCTCATGCTCACTGTAATATGCACTGTCCATCAAAACCTCGAGCGCTTTTCACTACACATCGTGTATGGGCACGAATGCCAGTGCAGCCAACATTCTCACATTCAGTGATAACTCTGGATCAGCTCCATATTGTTGTTTGAAGTCCACAGTTCTGTACCTGCCACCAGATACTTTGGCTGAAATGAAAAAAACAGCCACACATTGTTGTCCCTGGAAAAGTGTCTTGGAATGCTAACACAGCACCGATCTCAAAGTCTGTCATTACTGATTGTGGGCTAAGGTCCTGTTGCAGCTTCTTCAGCTCTTGCAACATGAATGATATACAGCTGCTCGAAGAATGGTGGAAAGCCTTGAAGGTGCCGTCAGCATAGCAGTGGGGTGACAAGCTGAGGAAGCGTAGGATTGGCACTGGTGCTAAATAACAGGATTCTGTAATTTCCTGGTCCACTGTCAAACAAGAGGAATGCAATCACTTGCACTTGTCACATGGTATATAGTAGGGATTTCCAGCTCCTGCAGACTTGCTGGATTATGTGGTGCACCAGATATGGCTGCTCTGTGTGTCTGTACCATCCTTTTCATCCTCTGCTCCTCAGGCAGCCATGCTAGAACTGCATTTGAAAGTCCCTGAGTGGCCCCAGAAATGATGGTATGTGTTGTTGCATGTGTTGTGGTTGCAGTGGACTTCATTTTGTTAATAACGTGTCTGACAGCATTACCAGCAGCATCAGGTGCGTGGTTATGGTTGGTACATTGTACCATTGCATCATTCAGCATATGAGCTCATCCTGGGATTTTGAACAGTGATAAACTGAGCACTTCCACAACATCTTGGCACTAAGTGGCTTCTCCTTTCAATAGCAGTACTCCATGTACAGCAATATGTCTCTCCTTATCGCTCTTAACATACTCCAGTGCCATTTCAAGTTGCCATCTGATTACTTCTGTCCATATAATTAAATAACGAAATCATGAGGCTGAGTATGCTTTTTTGTTTAAATTATACACAGTATATCTGCAGCATATCTAAGGGTATGTACACACATTTGTGCGTTAAAAAAACTGTTAAAGAAAGTATTTTTTTTTTTTGTGATGTGTTCTGGAAGGTAGCATTTTCCATAGAAAAGAAGCTTGAGGACTATGCTAGACACCAATAACAAAAGGGATGTAGAACACTGCTGTAACAACTGAAAGGCTGTCTTAAATACAGTCACTGAGCAATGCGCAATCAGCAAAGCCAAAAGAAGGATGAACCTCTCAGGTTTTCCAAAGGGTAGCAACCAAAATCAAGGAAAAGAAGCATTTGTCAATGCCAAATGTTGTCTTGCTGGCATTGGCATTAGTGAATGGCAGTGAAGTAGTGAACTGACACCAACCTCACCCAGCCTGCAGTGACTGATAGGCACTGGGATGTGCCTTTGGGTCATCACCCATAACGCTCACACTATTTCACCTCACTCTACCCTGCAGACACTGACAAGTGTGCCGGTGTGCCTTGGGGTCTTTGGGCCTTATACTCACCCCATTCCATAAGGGAATACACTGAGATGGGTGCAGTATAGGAGAATGGGGTGAACTTTGGGGCTGAAGAGTCCAAGGCACACCTCAATGCCTGTCACTGGCTGCAGGAGTGGGGGTGGAATAGCATGAGCATTATAGTCGACAATCCCAAGTCACCTCCTGCGCCTGTCAGTCTCTACAGGGTGGGGCGTTGGGTTGGAAACCCTAACACCCTGGGTGTTTGTTGTATTTCACTTCAGATTTTCAACATGGGCTTTTTGTGACCCCACCTCATGAACAGTGGCACTATCAGTCCGTTAGCCAAAAGGTGATTTTGCACAGTGATTGCATCCATTTGGCACCACAGGTAAAAACACATTTCGGCAGGATGTGAAAAATGACAGCTGCACTGTTTATGAGAAGGTGTAATAAAATGGCAATGTTGAAAATCTGTCGTGAAAATATGAAAAATTGGTGAAGTCAAGAGCGTGCATAGAAACTGTGCAATGCACACCATAACACAATTATTTTGGGGATTTTTAACCAGATTTTCAACATTGGCATTTTGGGACCTCTGCTTATGAACAGTGTCACTGTGATTTTATTAATATGTCATGAACATTGATTTCCTATAACGCCATTGTGTGCCACTTGTGGGAAAACACATTTTGGGCAGGATGTGAAAAATGACAGCTGTACTGCTCATGTGGAGGTGTAAAAAAATGCCAATGTTGAAAATCTAGAGTGAAAATATGAAAAATTGGTGAAGTCACAAGCATGTGTAGAAACTGAGCAACGCATGCTCCTAAACGCAATTATTTTGGGGATTGTTTTAACCAAATTTTCAGCATAGGCATTTTGGGACCTCTGTTCATGAGCAGTGTCACTGTGATTTTGTTAATCTGTCCTGAACGTTGATTTCCAACAGCGACCGTGCCATTGTGTGCCACATGTGCCCTGCAACCAGTGACAGCTGTGCTGTTCATAAGGAGGTGTGAAAAATGGTAATGTTCAAAATCTGGAGTGAAAAATATAAAATTGTTGAAGTTACGTGCATGTGGAAACTGCACAATGCCTCATAACACAGTCATTTTTGAATGTTTTCACCAAATTTGCAAGATAGGCTTTTGGGACCCCACCTCATGAACAGTGGCACTGTTGTTTTCATTAATCAGTCCCAAAAGGTGATTCCCCGCAGTGACCATGAAATGACCTTTAGGGACCGAATAACAAGATGACAGTGCATGTGTTCATGAGGTGGGGTTCCAAGAATCCCATGCTGAAAATCTGGAGCCAAAATTCAGAAAATGGCTAAGATATCCACTAGTTGAACCCCCATTTATGCCATTATACAGCTTACCAGCATTTCTTCAGTTTGCAGTAGGCTTTGAAGAGTGCAGACATTTTCTGGTCCACTCAAGATCACAGTGCCAACCTCCAGAGGTAAGTATGGGGTGAGGGAGGTGTGGGAGGTGGGGTGCACAGAAGGTGGGTGTGGGTTGGGGGAGGAGGCGCTGTGGACAACAGACCATTTTCTGTGTTTCAGGTGCAAAAAAAAAAACAGACACTGTGCCCGGGACAGTTTCTTTCTTAACAGGTGAAAGAAAACAAATGTTGGGCACACTGGGGTGAGCTACCATGTGCCCCATGACTTTCGGAGGGGCCTGATGTTGGTAACACTGGGTGGGCTCCCAGTGTGCCTCACAATGGGATGGGGCAGAAACATACGACGTGCCGGGGCCATTGTGAGCAGCAGCACACTGGGGTGGCTCCCAGTATGCCCATAATGTGGGGAGTTCTGGACATGCCGACACAGGATTGCACCCCTGATGTCCAGCTTCCTTTAGAGGTTAATGGCAGCGGCTTCGCGCCATGTTTCATCTAAAATGCTTCACCAGGAAAATCATGTCAGAAAGCATGACATCTGTGCCACTGCATGACAAGCTTGTCTCTGATTGCAGCGGCACTTTTCTTAAGTTGTGTCCACTTTACATATTCTTGTGTCAGTGCTAGCATGCTGGCTTATTCGGAATGACGGACCCATCTACTAAAGCGTGCCCTGCATTCACCAACACTGACACACCTCTGAAATGTGCTACTAGCACAAGATGTTCTTAAAGATGCATGCAAGCCAACATAAAAAGAGGGCTTCTAAGCAGCACATGAACACAAAGACAGAAGTGGATAGGAGGAATATATGGAAAAACTCAAGGAGGCAGGAAATGCAACTCAGAAAGCCAATGCACAAACAGAGAAGAGAATAGCACAGGGGTTAAGAAGGGGATACAACTTTCTATAGATAAAGTGTCACAGTTTCCTGCTTGACAAAACGGATTAACTCCCATTGAAATTGCATTGTTTTCTGCAGTAATTTGACTGGGGTTACTAGTGGGTACTGCAGGGTTCAGTATTGGGTCCAACTTTTAATGTCTTTATAAGTGACATTGCAGAGGACTGGAAGGAAAAGTTTACCTCTTGCAGATGACACAAATATCTGTAACAGGGTTGATACACAAGGTGTGGTGGAAAGGATGAGAAGGACTTTGCAAGGTTGGAGGAGTGGTCAAGTATGGCAGCTTAGATTCAATGCAAAGACGTGCAAGTAATGGACCTGGGAAGCAAAACCCAGGGATAAGTACACAATGGGGGGTAGTAACAACAACAAAAATGGAAAGGGACCTGGGGATAATCATATCCGATGACCTTAAGGTTAGCAAGCAATGTGAGAAGGCAGAAGGAGGGCTGGGGTTACTGGGATGTATAGGGGAGGCATCACCAGTAGAAAACAAGAAGTTGTTATCCCTCTGTACAGACAACTGGTGAGACCCCATCTGGGATATTGAGTGCAGTTCTGGAGACCCCATCTCCACAAGGACATAGACAGGATGGAGGCAGTCCAGAGGAGGCAACTAAAATGGTGCAGAGTCTGCAAAAAGCCATATGAAGAGAGACAAAAGAAGCATAAATGTATACCCTTGAGGAAAGGAGGAGAGGGGGCATGATAGAAACTTTCAAGAACCTCAAGGGAATCAACAAAGTCCAAGAGGTAGCATCTTTCAGAAAAAGAGATGTGCAAGAACAAGGGACACAATTTTAAGATAGAGGGGACGGTTCAGGGCAATCTGAGGAAGTATTTTTCACAGAAAGGTGGTGGATGCATGGATGGCCTTCCTGAGGAGGTTATGGGGTTAAAACAGTGGATAATTCAAGAATGCATGGGACAAACATAAGGCAATTCTTGTGGAGGGTATGAAGAAGTAGGCTGTTGGTTAACTAGGATCTGCAGCTTATCCAATAGGCAGGAAAATGGGCAGACTAGGTGGGCCAAGCGGTCCTTATCTGCCATCAAAGTCTATGTTTCTGCATTACTGCAGAATGCTGCAGAATTGGGTTTCATCCTGGTGAGCTTCACCATAAATGAGAGAAACAAGAAAGAGTAAAGGAGGAATAGCTTGACTAGCAACAAGTGGGCCAGCTGTTACAAAAAGATTAAGACAAAGCAGAGTTTTAAATAAATTATTCTGCTCAGTCTTCACAATAGATGATATTGGCAAAAGACCTACACCAAGTAAGACAGAGCAGGATAGTGGAGAGGCAGAAACAAGCCCCATCACAAAAAGAGAGGGTCCTATAGGAGCTAAGCAAACTTAAGGTGGAAAAGCCATGGGCCGGATGGTGTCCACCACAGAATACTAAAAGAGCTTCAGGAAGAAACAGCTGCACCACTAGTTGAGCTGTTCACTCTATCTCTGTAAAACGGCAGCATACCTCAGGACTGGAAAAGGCAACAGCTGTGCCATTGCACAAAAGTTGAAACATGGAAGAGGCAGGAAACTACCACCCAGTCAGCCTGACCTCTATAGCGGGAAAATAATGGAAACATTACTACAGGACAGAATAGTTGACTACCCAAAACAAACTGTAAAACACTATCCCAAACAGCATGGGTTCACAGCTGGGTGTTTGTGCCAAACAAACATGATTTATTTCTTTGATTCGGTTACCAGAACAGTGAACACACAGGAATTGGACAGAAGATAGTACACTGAGTTAGAAACTGCTGGCAGAATAGGGCTCAGAGAGTTTTGATCAATGGGGCATTATCAAGGGAGAGGCGTGACCAGTGGTGTTCCACATGGATCAGTGCAGGGTGCAGTACACTTCAACATATTCATCAGTGACATTACTGATGAGCTGGAGGGTAAGGTTTGCCTGTTCACAGACAACACAAAGCTCTACAACAGGATAGATACATGAGCACTGGCAGCTCACTGGGGCACACCAGGGCACATGCCCTGGTCAGAAAATGCTGTGCCCCAGTTCGTGCCCGTGCTCCCACTGAACCGACAATTCTTGTTTTGCTGGCCTCCATTCTCCTTGGCAAGCTTGCCAGCTAGGACTGATGTCAAAAATTAAAACAAAAGTCAAGGGTCCTTTTCTGGGTTGCTGCGGGGGTAGAGTCTGCATCAAGCCAGTCTTGGATTGGCTCAAGGCAGATGGAGCGGATCCACAGGTCTTTTAAAAATCAGCTGTTGTGGTGACCTGCTTTTTATTCATTTCATCCTGTTCCTGTTTTTCAGCTGGTTCACAAAGTGGACTACAGGCAGCGGGTCACAGTATCAGAGGCAGGCTCAGCGCAGACTGGCAGTCTCCGCAGCATTTTCAGTTGAATCTCGACTCCTAGATGAGCGAGAATGAACATGGAGGATCCAGGAACAGCTCCGCTGTTGTTGCCTCAGATGGTCGGGAAGATTTAGGAGTATCAGTGCTGTGCTCTCTGAGTGGTGGGCAGCAATGAAAAGACCCTCGGCGGCAGCTGCAGACCCCAAGAAACTGAAGACTCTGAGCTACTCTAGTCTCTGGTTTAGTCTGAACTCTGCTGCACTTCAGTCTATAGATCAAGAGGCAGAGTGGAATTGTGGATCCCTCCCTCAAGTCAGTACCCTGGCTGTCTTATTCTTCTTTCCTCAGAGTCACTGCACACGCATAAGCAAAGCAAGGCTGCAAGGTAATTAATATATTTATTATTTATTACGCAATCAATGGCAAATCACACTGAGTCAGTGTCTTGTGTGGTAGGTAGTAACAGTTGATTCAACATTGTTTTTAGAAAAACTTTCCGTGAGAGAGAGATGCTGTGTGCTGGCTGCTTGTGGACTCAGGAGGGACAGACTAGGACTTGTTAATTCTATTTATTGCCTGCTTTTTCCTAGGTGAGTCATGAGCCATAGCAGGAGGATTTTTTTTTTTTACAAGTCTGCTAACTGTTTGTTTGAAGTGTGTCAGAATTTAATATACATAGCCAGAGATTCAATTCCAGTCCACACTAGGAAAACTAAAAAAGGATTAAAAATACAGGATGCTAGGTGCTCACACATGCTTTCCCCTTCCACAGGCTATCTTGAAATTTACAGGTTCAGTCAGATTGTATTTCAGTAATTTGAATTAATTTAAAGAACCAAGGAGGAGCAAGTTTAATGAACATTTTTTTTGTTAAATTAGGACTGAGTGCAGCAGCTGTTTGTCTGACAAAATATTGATCTCTCACTAATCCAAATAGTCAATCCCTATCAAAGGATTGTGAAACCATGCCCAGAAAGAAATTCAGCATTTTCACCAGTATAGGGGTCTGTTAATACCCTGGTTATTAAAGCTAATATTTAGTTATATATCTTAAGGCTATTTAGTGAAAGCAGGAAAATGTAGGATGGATGCTTGGGGGTATAACTGAGTTAGCTGGGAATACTGTATTTAACTGTGCCCCAAACCAAGAATTGGTGTTTAGGACTGGAGTGGGGTGGTGTGGAGACTGGGGGTTTGGGTTAGAAAGGACTGGTGAACTGAAAATAAGTTCAGCTGGCACACTGCCAACAGATGGCCTAGAAGCTGGGGATTGGCAATTTGGGGGACACCTTAGGGTCAGTGGATGGAGGAAGGGGTTGAGAAGGGCTGAAAAGCGGAAAATAAGGGACTGGCTCCTCCTCCTGGCAAGTGGCACACTGCCTGGAGCTGGCATATTTTTAGGGGGCGGGAAAGAGATGAGTCTGGAGGAACAGAAGAGGAAGAGGAGCGGAAAGAAAAGGACTGCAGTGGGGAAGGGATAGCCATATGAAGGGCTAATGGTTCTATTGTAAGACAGGAATTACTGTAGACTGGTCATCATTCCCCAAACAAGTGCTTTCACAGAAACACCTCTTCTCCTAACATTAGTCACATACTTCACACTCATTCAACCCCACCAAGCTGATTACCAAACCAGCAAACTGCATTGCATTGCTATTCTTACTCTGGAGGTGTATGTGTGTGCTTTAGAGACCAGAGCGAACCGATGATGCATGCATGAGAGCTGGTGGAATGGACCTCTATCAGGCTGGCTATCTTGATGTGGTAGACTAGGCTTATCACAATGTTTACTAAACATTGTAGCTAAAAGCCAGTTTACTTCTGTCTCTGTTAGGATGAAATGTTGTGAATCCTGATGTAGTACAGAGTCTTATCATAATGTAACCCCAGGTGGCGCTATCCCAAGGGCTACTACCCCTGCCTGCTTGACTACTGACAGGTTGAGGGGCCTAGGTTCTATGACGGGTACCTCCACCCAGAGGTCAGGGTTTGTAGTGGTTAGACTAGCTTGATCACAGCCCTCTGGGACACCGTGAACCCTTTGGTTCCCTCTAGTGGCCACACAGTACACAGAAGTTACAGCCCCAATACCCACGTATACACACTGTTCACTCATAAAGCACCACTTACCCTTGAGACTGATTCTGCAGCACGCCCTGAGGACCCCTGTAAAATAAGGTTAAACAACATACACAGCAAAATACAATACTGTTTCCATAAGTACCAACACCACAGACAGTATGTGAGTATAACAACAACAAATCTGATGTATTTAGGGACAGTAACACGGAGAGGAAATCAGGTTAATTGGTGGCATTAAATCACAGTACTGTGCACACACACAGGGTCTGAAAAGTCACACTCTGGGTACCCAGGTTGGGGGCTAGCCAGGTCCATTGCCTGGGGTTGGCAGCAGGTGCAGAATGGATAGGGCCCTGTAGAAGAAAATATATGCACAACACCCAATTGGTAATCCAGACCACATGGCTCAGTCCATGAAGCAGTGAAACAACAAGAATTAGATGATACACTTGTGATTGAAAACAGGCTGCAGGGGAATGCCCTGATTTGTACTCACAATACCCAAGCTGAGAACCGATGGTGGATGTTCTCTGGATTGTCAGAAACAACAGGGCATGGAGACAAGGTCCTTGTGACTGGACCCCACTGCAGTTTATAGCAAACAGATTTAGTCTGAGACAAGCTGGGGTTTGCTTCCAGCTTCAACACACACACAGGGATTGGAAATAGCGATTCCCACAAGCACTATGCACATTCATATGTAAAAGGAAGTACTATACCAGGCAGGCTGCTCCTCGATCCCAATCACACTTACTGCAAAATACCTGGGAGCACACACAGCAGCTTCAGTTCCTGACAGACCTAGCGATTCAGCAATTTCTCCAGTCTTCTACAGGTGAGCCTGGTTTCCACACTTCTAGTGCTTCTTTTGCCTCACAACTCGGATTCAGTCCAAACTGGAACTCACAAAGGCTGCAGACCGAAACTCAGGGCCTCACATGCACTTCCTGCATGAAACTATATACGCAGAAGGACAGAGCTCCTTCTCTCTTCACAGTCACAACTGATCTAATCTTTCCAGTCACAGAGCAGGGCATTTCCTTTAGCTCCACACTATTCTGTTGGCTGAATTAGCTGTCACCCAATAAGACTCTCTGTTGGTAGAAAAAGGCGCCGAGGTCAAAATTACATTTCCCAGAGTCACTGCCCATACAATCCCCTTGTGGCTGGCTCAGATTAGAGTCCAAGTTCAGATTCGTCCACAGGCTCCATTTTAGGCTCCTTAACCCAAGGCCCATACAGCAGTTTAGGTCCAAAATGGAGAGGTACTACACACAGTCCCAGCTGCAATAAAGGCAGGTTAGACAAACTACAATTTTGCTAATGCTTTAAATGATTACAGGCAAACAGTTACAGCTTTCAGATGGGCTCCTTTGCACCTTCGATGACATGAAATGGGCGATTACTCTGCAGCTCAGTGGGATTCGAGCATTAAGCCACAAGTCCCCCATACAAACTAATTAAGTCTGCAAGCAGACAGCTCTTAAAGAGACAGTATGTGGGGCTCAAATAGCACTCACTTGCAACCACAGTTAAGCAGCTCAGATGCCGAACACCACCCAGGCTTGGAGCATTCAGGCAAGTCCTGGAAGACTTTGGGAACCCCAATTTGCAGGAGGTTACAATAATGTTTACTAAACTTAGCTAAATCTAGATTGCAAAACAAAAACAAGGCTACAGTCAGCTTGTGGTCTAAAAGCAAAACAAAATGGTTATTTTAAATGCAGGCTGAAAATAGAAAATAGAGTTAAAATGCCAGATGAACTTTTATGTCTGTTAGGATTAAATGTTATAAATCTAAAATTATTTCTCTTGGGTTATTATAAATGCATATTTGAAATGGGCAGGCCTACTATTTGTTTGACATGGCATTGCATATTTTGGTTTATATTTACATAAGGGGGCAATGGTACCATCAGTCCTCCTCCTGGTATAGCCTCCCTGGTATTGGTAGGAGGCTAGGAGCAAAGAGAACAGCAGCTGCCCAGCCAGACCTCGAGCTGCACTACTCATCTGCACTCTCACAATCTGCACGTAAGATTTACATTCTGGTTTCTGTCAGTGCCCTGGCTACCAACTCAGGTGCCCACCCAGTGCCCTGGTAATCAACAGAAGCTGGAGCCACCACTGTACATGAGGGGCACTAAGGAGACTAGAGGAATGGTCCAGAAATTGGCAGTTAAAATTAAACACCAAGATGCACCCAGAGAGTGACCCAGGAAAAAATTACATACTAGAATGGCATCAATTAGAGGAGACAAAGACAGAATGGGGTCTAGGCGTGACCATTACCAATGACTTAAAGGTAGGAAAGCAATGCGAAAAAGCAGTGCAAAGGCATGTGGTATCCTCAGATGTATAGGAAGGGGCATTATGAGCAGAAAGACCCTCTACAGATCATTGGTGAGGACACACCTCGAGTTCTGTGTCCAGTTCTGGAGGCCTCTGAGGGACATCAACCATCTGGAGATGGTACAGAGGAAGAAACCTCTTCCAGGAAAGCAGGGCTGTGCGTGCAAGAGGGCACAACGTGCATCTGGTGGGAGACAAGTTTAAGAGCAACTGTAGATAGCACTTTTAATAGAGAGAGGATAGACCCCTGGAACAGCCTACTGCCAGAAGTGGTTGCATCAAAGAAAGTAAGGGAATTCAGACTGCTTGGGGCAGGCAATGCAGGCAACTTAGGATAAAAGTATATTTTAATTATAATTATAATGGGGTGGTAGCCACTTGGGCAGACTAAATGGACCACACAGCTCCCATCTGCCAAAACTTTCTTATGTTGTATGTTCTTATGTTCTTCTGTTCTTTTCGTAACCACTGTTAAACACCTCCAATTTTCCTTTCCATATCAGTCTTTTATCCTGACAATCTTTGACAAATTTTGGATAAATTGACTGTCACTGTTTCTAACACCATCAAGTCTGCATTAGTGTTCACTTTAACTCAGCAGCTACTGCCGTTTCTTTTAATACTCTTGGGTAATCCATACTTCAGACACACAATTCCATGCTATTCATCTGAATAGCCTGTAATTGTGAAAATAATATGGAATGTTCATGTACTATGGAAAATGAGAGCAGTAGCTGATGAGGACTCAGGAGAGAGGAATCAATGCTGTGATACAACAAATGAAAATTAGATCATTAATGTAACCAAAATTGGTCTACAATACATCAGACTAAAAGAAATACAATAAGGAACACAGGAGAGCACATAAAGGTATCAAAACTGTTTCCTGTCTCAGCAGTGAAAGACCATACTTAAATTGCAAAGTGGAAAAGATTACGTTGATTTACTGCTAATAGTCTTAAATAGCCATACTTAACACTTCCCAGACTGACTGGTTTTACAAACAAAGGCCTGTGACATCAGAAGTTCTTTTTCTTTGTACCTGAACATACTAACAAATGAGTGAATGACCGACAGTCGACTTTAAAGGTGTGTGAGCACTCAAAACAGCCCAAAAGGACTAAAATGAACCTACTGCTGTTGGTCTAATAACTATTGTAGGTAACTATGCATTTATTTCACAGCATGAAATTTAGAGCAAAACACAAAACAGCACCGCCACAAAGTCACAAGACCATGAATAAATGTGTTCCGTTTATTGATGTAAAAAAATGTGTACAGCACCTCCAGATGCTGTTTCCAAGCTGAAATCCCAACAAGAGCACAAGGTCTTGTGCTGCTGATTGGATTTGAGCTTGGAACCAGCACGCTGGAGGCACTATACGAACATACGAAATTTGCCAGCAGATAAAGGCCTAGAGGTTCATCAAGTCTGCTCGAATGTGCAGCTAGCACCCCTTATCCTGCAGCTGCCCTCCCCTTCCACCCTTCCCTTCATTAACCTCCCTTGTCCTGTCCCATCCGCTTATGAAGCAGTCCACTGTTCTACTGGATACCACTTCTGCAGGTAACACATTCCACCCAGCCACCACCCTCTCTGTAAAAAGTGTCTCCTCATCTCCTCCTGAACCTTCCTCCTCCAGTCTTATATCATGGCCCTGTGTCCATCCTCCCTTACTTTGAACAGCCCCTCTGTACCTGTCTTGTTTATTCCTTTCATGTACTTGAAGGTTTCAATTATGTTCCCCTGTCCTCTTCTCTTCCAGTGAGTACATGTTCAACTCCCTCAGCCTCCTCTCATATGATAAGTCCCCCAGCCTCTTGATCATCTTTGTCGCCATGCACTGCACTCCTTCAGTAACTTAATGTCCTTTTCAGATACGGGCGCCGTATTGCACGCCGCAGCACTCCAGGTGCGGTCTAACTAATGACCTATACAGTGGCAGAATCACCTCCTCCTCCTCGAGGATATACCCTTGCAATACAACCCAACATTTTGTTGGCCTTGCAGCTGCCTTCCTACATTGTGCTGAGTTGTTCATTGACCCTGTAATGAGCACCCCAGATCCTTCTCCTCCCTCTGTCTGGGCTAGCTGCACTCCCCCAGCTGGTAACTCCTCCATGGGTTCTTCATCCCAAAATGCAGAACCTTGCACTTTTGTCATTAAACCCCAGTTGCCAGGTGTCTGACCAGGTTTCAGGCTTTGCCAGATCATTCTGCAACCCCTGCCACCCCCTGGGTCATCCATCACCGCCTCCTACCTTGGTATCATCAGCAAACAGACTGATCTCGCTCTTGATGTCCCATGACATGTCTGCAATGAATATCCCAAACAACACTGGTCCCAGCACTGAGCTCTGTGGAACATCGCTCGTCACTACCCTTGGGTGTGAGAGCTCCCCACCCCACCCTCTGTTGCCTTCCATGAAGCCAGTTTCCTACCCATCTCACCAGCTTTGCACCCGCCCTGTGCCTACTAACTTACTTCCCAGCCTTCCATGCGGCATCAAGTCGAATGCCTTACTGAAGTCCAGATACAGGACATCCACTCATGGCCCCTGTCCAGTTGCCTAGTTAACCAGTCATAGAACTCCACCAGGGTTGGTTTGGCAGGATCTGCCCCATATAAAGCAATGCTATCTGCTGTCCTGTAGTCCTTTGGTCTCTAGGAGGGCCACCAGCCTCTCCTTCAGGATAGTCTCCATTAGCTTACCCACGACGGATGTGAGGCTCACTGGTCTGTAGTTTCCCAGTTCATCCTTGGGGCCAATGGAGGGCACCACATGAGCCATCCTCAGTCCTGAGGTACACACAATGTAGTGAGGCATTAAATAGGTCTGCCAAGGTCCTGCAAGGACCTCTGCCAGCTCCTTCAGTACCCTGGGGTGGATGCCATCTGGGCCTGGCGCCTTGTCCACCCTCAGTGCCTTCAAACCCTCCGAACTCTGCCCTCCATGATTTCCCATCTGTCACCCCTTCTCCCTGTTTCTGCCATTTCTCCCCTTGGGTGTCACCCCTCTTCTCTTTAGTTAATACTGAGCAGAAGTACTCATTTGGTGCTTCTGACTTATCGCACCCTGCTTCCACTCAACCCCTCCTTCCTAATACTTACTATATGGTCCTTACAGCCCTTTTCTCCCTGATGTACCTAAAGAAGTCCTTCTCCCCTTCTCAATGCCTTGTGCCAGCCTGAGTTCCGTAGATGCTTTGGCTCCCTTACTGCCCTTGTCACCTCCTTGATTCTGTCAAATACTCCCTCGCTGTCCTCCCCTTCCCTGTTTTCTTGTACCTCCAAAGGCAGCTCTTTTCCTCCTTACCTTTTCCATGACCTCCTTGCTCAACCAGCTCGGTTTCTTAGCCTAGCCTTCTTTATGGGCCTTGCAGCACTTTTTATATAAATACATCAGAATATATTTATTCATAAGCAGGCTTGTGGCTTTCTGATCAGTGTAGTTTTGTGTTTTGCTCTGATTTTTCTTAATAATTCTACAGATACCGATGTGTTCATGACAACTTACTTTGAGCTCTGTGTGGCGCAAATGAAAAAGTGGTGGCTGCTGTATGTGTTGCTTCATCCCCACTGAAGATTTCTGGGGACCAGAAGTACAGAACAGTCCCAGCAGCACTAGCTTTGAGAAACCATGGGCTGCTGCATGGCTTAAAGGAGGGAGGACAAGTGGTCCACAGAAAGGGTGGCAGGTAATCCCTGATTTGGAAAGGGTTACACTGTTCCCCCTTGAGCAATTCATGTCCTCATCAAGGACCTGTAACAAAGCACACCATGACAAATAATACAGAGCTAGCTAACCCCTAATACTTTTCTAATGAGTAATACATTTAGAATATGGCTGTCTGGTAACAAATGATACCAAGTAGTTTATTACGTGACAAGTATTTGGACTTCTGGCAAGCCCTTCAAGGTAATAATCTACTTACAGCAAAATGATATTCCATCTCCATGTCAAAATGGTTTGATATGTCTCATTTGTTACCAGACAGCCATATATATTTTGCTCTATTACTGGTTAGATACGCATTAAGGGTTTTCTCTGTAGCTACTACTGCTGGGACTGTTCTGTACTTCTTCCTCTGGGACCCACAGGACAACCATTGTTCCTCCTTGGCACTAGCAGCGGCATGCACATTTTTGCCATTACTGCCAGGAGATCACAGGAGCCCAACTAATCAAAAGCATGAAATGTAGGAACAAAACACAAAACTGCACCCACCACAAAGCCACAAGACCATGGATAAATGTATTTCATTTATTGATGTAACAAATATGTATAAGCGCATCCAGCATGCTGTTTCAGGCTAAAATCAAACAAGAGCACAAGGTCTTGTGCTGCTTATTGGATTTTAGCTTGAACCAGCATGCTGGACATGCTATGCACTTTTTACATAAACACATGTAATGTAATTGTGGCTTTGCAGTGGGTGCAGTTTTGTGTTTTGCTTGATTTTGCTTAATAATTCAACAGATACCAATACTTTCATGACAATTTGTAAGCTCTGTGTGGTACTACAATTATATTTAGTTACAAAAGTAATAGGTAGTTGTCCTGTGGGGCCCAGATGAAGAAGTGATGGCTGCTGTATGTGTTGCTTGGTCCCTCTGAAGGTTTATGAGGACCAGAAGCACAGAACAGTCCCAGTAGCACTAGCTACTTAGAAAGCCAGGAATGCTGCATGGCTTAAAGGAGGGATGACAAGTGGCTCACAGAAGGGTGGCAGGTAATCCCTCATTTGGGAAGGGTTACACTGAACACTTCATGTCATCATTAACAACCTGTAAAAAAGGACAGCATTACAAATAATACAGAGGTAGCTATCCCTAATACTTATCTAATAATAATAATAAAACTTTATTTATACCACGTCTTTCTTAAAGTCAAGGCACCTTACAACAGTTACAAATAAGAATAAGATAAAACTAAGATTACTGAGCTCATAAAATTACAATAACATATCAATCCAGGATAAATCTTAGACCATAAATAGGTGTTTAAGGCCTTTATAAATTCCTTCATGGATGCACACTGCGAGGCGGATGGGGTAGAAATTCCAGAGGGTAGGAGCAGCACACATAAAAGCCTGAGCCCTGAAGATTTTAAAGAAACCCTCGGAATCTCTAGCAACCCCTTGTCCACCAAGTGGAGCCATCATTAGGGTAGTAAGGTACCAGAAGCTCTTTCAAGTAGTCTCGGGCCCAGTCCGTGTTGGGCTTTATAAGTCAGAAGACCAACTTTAAGGTTATCCGCCACTGTATTGGCAGCCAGTGCAGATCACAGAACGGAGAAATATGGCCAGGCACAAGAAGTACCATCAGTAACTGGGCGCGGCATTCTGCATGAGCCTGGCGGCAGATATCAACCACAGAAAGCCCTAGATGAAGGAGTTGCAATAATCAAGATGCGAGGTCACAAAGGCATGGACCAATGTAGGCAGATCACTGGACAGAACAAAGTGTTTAATCCTGGTGATGTTCCTCAGATGGTAGAAGGATGATTTGGCAACTGCCAACACCTGCGAAGCAGTGTCAGCTCATTGTCAAATTACCCCAGGTTCTGCACCCATTCAGAGGTGAGCTGGACACCTCCCAGAAAAAGTCCGAGGGTAAACCAACTCCTGTCCCTCTATCCTGCGCCCTGGTCCACAATCTTTACCTCAGTCTTCTCCGAGTTCAACTTCAACCAGCTGGAATTCATCCAGCACTGGATTTCAGTGAGGCAGCTGTTAAATACATGAGAGCTCTATCCTGGTCTGGTGCGAAAGATAGGTAGAGCCAGTATCCCCATTCAGAATATGCCTGTCTGGTAACAAATGATATAGTAGTTCATTACGTGACAAGTATTTGGACTTCTGGTAAGCCCTTCAAGGTAATGCTCTACTTCAGCAAATGACATTCCGTCTCCATCTCCATGTCTAAATGCTTTGATAGGTCTCATTTATTAAAAGACAGCCATATTCTGATCTCTTCTGCTTAGGTAACTATTAGGGCGTTCTCTGTAGCTGGTGCTGCTGAGACTGTTCTGTGCTTTCCTCTGGGCCCTCAGAAGAACCATTTCTCTTCTTTGGCTGTAGTAGCAGCCTACACATTTGTCCATTTCTGCCATGAGGTGACAGACAGAATAATGTGCTTCAGTGCCCTGCTTTTCATGCTGCCTTGCCAGTAACATCCTTCCACTGCCCTTTATCCTCCCTCATAAATCACGGCTCACCACTCAGGGTCCTATCATACCTCCAGGTCAGTTGGGAGGATTCGGTCCTTCTGGCAACAGCAGCGGCTGAAATTTGAACCAGTGCACAGTCTAAAGGATTCAGTCCTTCTGGTGGCAACGACAGCGACTGAAATCGTGGTAGTAGGTGGCGGCTTCTATTTAGTGGTGGCAGCAGATTGTTTTGTGGTGTCCTTTCTGCTGCACTTTGAACTTTCCTCCTCAATGAAGTTCTTGTGGTGGGCAGCAGTGGCTTCTTTTGGGGTGGCAGAGGCTTCTTTTCAGGGCGGCAGCAGCTTCTTTTCTTGTGTCCTCTCCAGTGCTCTTTCAACTCTCCTTAGATATTTGAGGTGAAAGAGTGCTGGAAGATCTATTCTTATCCTATGCCAATGGACGTGAGTGAACAAAAATGCTGAAGCTCACACAGGACCGTGTGGGCAGAGGTGCAAAAAGGATGGACAGAGGAGCCCTCTCACTGGTAAATGGGCACAAGTTAGCTGCAATCATATTGGCATGAGGTTTGTCCATCTTCCTAGCTGCCTTCTCATTAAGATCAACAAGGACCCAGCCTCCTTCACAGTAAAACATCAAGGAAGCATGTGTGTGTGTGTGTGTGTGTGTGTATGTTAATGCCAGTATTATTGTAGCAGACTTGTGGAGATTTTCAAGGGTCCCAATGGTGCAAAATGGAACTTGCATTTGAAATTAGAAGTCTACAAACTAGAAAGTAGACCAGAAGTAGACCATGCACCCTCTCAACATCTGTGGTGGTGACACTTATGGTGTGAGAAAGTGACCAACGGGGCACAGTGGAGATAGAGTGAGCAGTTGCTGAAGCAGGTAGATTGTCAGGGACACTTTTGTGTCTGTTATTGAAATTTGGTATGTGTCCAGAATTCCTGTATTCCCCCTCCCTTTCCCCGATGTGAGACACTGTCTCTGTACATGGTGACAGGCAGAGGATAGACTGAGAGCCGAATGGGAGCTGCAAACAGCACTAAAGTCATGACTGTATGTCATGATTTGATGCCCCTTTGTATGGTCCTGTGCTGTGTTCTCTGCCCGCAGATTTGCTCCTGTGTGTGTTTGCATGACAGCAGAGAGAGAGAGAGCAAGCAGTGCATTCCCCTGCTTACAGGCTAGCTTCCATAGAGTGGTAGAGAGAGAGAGAGAGACAGAGCTGGTGACCAGGGGTGGTCTGACACTTGTGTCCGTGGCTGTGAAAAGAAAGTGGTAGAGGCCCTTGACTGTTTGTATGACTGGTCAGCCTACGGGTATTGGGGTATGGGAGAACAGTGTTGTCATGAGGGGCTGAAAGTAGGTGAATGCACAATCCGCGTTTATTTTCCACTGATTGCCCCCACACACACACACAGACAAACAGACACAGAGAGAGCAGTGTTGGGTGGTGTTCTGTAACAGATCAAGAAACTTTTACACGCACACTGTGAGAGATGGGAAAAGAAATGCAATAGCGCTGGATGTACATTGGTGAGTGGGAGATGGGGTTAGGTACAGCATAATGATTTAACTCACAGTCTGGCAACAGTTTCCTCTGTTCACAGATTGGCAACTAGAGCTCTAGCTGTTGCCCAGAGCATATGCCAACATGGGAGCAGTGCTGAGGATAAACAACAAACAGTCCCTAACAAGGGTACACGTTCACTGCTTACAAATGTAAACATAGCCTTGAAGCGATGTGGTAGCACCACTGAGACACTGAGTGCATTTTGTAGAAAAAGACACATTATTTACAAAAAACTGCATAGGAATATTTTACAAACAACAGTGTGCTGGATAATGATTAAATAATAACAGTATTCAAAATTACAAAACAAGGTTGACAGTGTCCCTTTAAGACAAAAAATAGGGATACATAATACACTAAATTTCTAATGAAGACCCACCAGATAACAGGGAACTGTTATCTGTGCAGTTAGCTAGGTGAAGAAGGAACTGTGAATTAGGGGAATGGCTTGGGCAACAGGAAGCCAGGTGTTTGGATTTAAAACTGCCTTAGACAGTTTTAGGCATGGAACAGCAAGAGGAAGGAGGTGCTGTTAGAACTTACGACTCTACTGGGACTTAAGAACTAGAACTCTACTACTGGAACCTTCAATTTAGGGTAAAACAAACAAACAAAAAAACAAGAGTGTGTTTGTCTGAGCGGTGAAGGAAACTGTTATCTGTGCAGTTAGGTAGGTGAAGAAGGGCACTGTGAATTAGGGGAGTGACTTAGCCTTAGGCAGCAGGAAGCTAGGTGTTTGGATTTAAAACTGTCCTAGATAGCTTTTGGCAGAGAACAGCAAGAGGAAGGAGGTGCTGTTAGAACTTTACTACTCTGCTGGGACTATATAGCCCTCTCCCTCCCAGCTAGTCCCACTTTTATAGGCACAGGATTTGACTGACAACAGGAACTTCCTGTTTGAGAGCAGGAAGGGAGTGATCACAGAGGCACAAAAGACTCACCATCCTAGGAAAATAGCACCCCTCCCCAGCTGCTGGAGGTCTGACTCAGAGCAAATAAGAAGGAGACTACTGAGGAATACTGGAACTTCCTGCCCCAGAACAGGAAGAGCAGGAGCTTTAAGGGCAGGAGGCAGTAGAAAAGTAGGGAGGAAAATAAATAAATAAATAACAATAAAAAAATGTATAAAAAAAGAGAGAGGAATATAAGAACATTGATCAATCATTATTAAATATGATCACTACACTGACTGACATTATGTTAAGCAACAATGTTTTATGTTCAAGGGCAACTTCTACAAACAAGTGAAAGGCACGCTATGGGTGCTATCCTAGCCTGAGTTTAGCCAACTTGTACCTCAGTCAGTGGGAAGACAAGGTCATTTTGATGCAGGTGTCAACAAATAAATGAAATAGACATCTATAAGCGTGTTATAGACAACATTTTTTAGTGTGGAAAGGAACAGAACAGGAAC
Source organism: Neoceratodus forsteri (assembly GCA_016271365.2). Classification (NCBI taxonomy): domain Eukaryota; kingdom Metazoa; phylum Chordata; order Ceratodontiformes; family Ceratodontidae; genus Neoceratodus; species Neoceratodus forsteri. The sequence continues at coordinate 691,486,571 of CM057449.1, forward strand.
TTAGGGAATTTGTGTGTTTCTTGGAACAAAATAATGAAAGTTAATGCTTTAAAATTACAGTAGCTAGAGGGCAAATTAATTTTCTGGATCTTCCTGTAATTAAGCATTCTGATGGCACACTCATTATGGATTTTTTACAAAACCTACAGACAAAAGTAGACTTGCCACAAGTTGTCATCCACCACATTTGATTAAAAAACCTAAAGGACAGTTCTTGAGAGTAAAACGGAACTGCTCGAAGCTGGAGTTGTTTGAAAAAGAGCAGGGAACTGGCTAAAAATTTCACAGAGAGGAACTATGGAGAAATACTTATTAACAAAATTGAATGAGACATCAGTGAGGTATCCAGAGAATCTGTGTTCATGCTGAAAATAAAAATAAAAAAGAACCCTCCTTACCTTTATATCTACCTATGGGGGGACACGAGAAATAGTAGGGATTGTGAAGAAAAATCTGACTATTTTGCGTAGAATCCTAAATTGAAACCTTGGTTGGGAAGTCCTTTAGGTGTGGCTTACCACAGAGGCAGTAACATTAGAGATAAGCTTGTTAGCAGTTATCAAGCTGATCCCAATGTAAACAAATACAAAAGTAGGTGGGGTACAAAAAATGTGGTTTTGCAAAACATGTGGAGCCATTGAAAAAGAGATAGTTTTTAAACCCCAGAAATGGCATGTTTGAGAGGATTATTGGCCATACTGATTGCAATACTTCAGGGGTAGTATACTGTCTAAATTGTACCTGTGGTGTTTTTATGTCGGCAGAACAAAAGAAAACTGCAGTTCAGAATTAATGAACATTTGCTGGCTATTAAAAGCAAAAATCTTACATATGCAGTGGTAGCACATGTTCATGCAAACCCTGACACAAATCATAGGGTTACAGCATTTGGCCTAGAAGTTGTTATAAAAGACGTTAGAGGTGGGGATTTTGAGAATTCCTTGACTGCTGCAAGCAGAAATGGATTTATAGGCTCAGAGCATTACATGGTAAGGGACTCAATGAGAAATTTGAACTTAGCCCTTTTCTTAAACAAAAAGATATAAGTGACCTTTTGGCGTCCTTTACTAGATCTCTTCTGTAGTAAGGCGTTTTTAAGGCCAAAGGTTGGGCGGCACAGCGGTGGGATTTCCGCTTATGATGCTGGTAATCTCGGTTCGGGAACGGACCCGGGTTGTCGGAAGGTCGGCCGGGGAGAAGGATGGAGGTCCGATGGGCAGCTCTCCTCCTCGGGGAGGGTGGGGACAACACTGAGCACGGAGGACCCCTGGTGGAGGCCAGGAGACCTTGCGCCCGATGTTCAACAAGGGGAGGAGGTGGGGCAGGCGCTGGCATCATTGCATGTCCCCGCCTCCTCTGGGGAAGAAACCAGGAAAAGAATGGCGGGCGGGCCAATGAGAGAATGAAGCCCTCCCGGAGGTCCTCGATCCACCGTCAGGCTGCAGGACCCCACCAGTCATAGTTGGTTCCAGGCCACCACAGGCCAAGGTCTGGCCCAAGCCGGGTGACCGTGGGTCCCTGGCAGCAATAGGTGACGGTGGAGGTCTCCGGGGCCGTGACCAGGGCAGATAAAGATCGGTGGCCGGCCAGGAAAAAGAGGAAAAATAAAAAATAATGGCCAAAGTTTGAAATAAAACAGCATCTAAGTGTATAAATTATTACCTAGTAAATTGCTGGGATTTACCTTTTGACCTCCCATGTTGGTGGTAGCCAGATAAGTTCTGTAATCCAGATTATGTTGTTTTTCGTTTAAAATATTTAATACTATTAATTCTAATAGTTTTATCATATTCCTGGGGATTTTTCTAATACTGACAGACTCTCTTTTGTAATTTTAGGTGTTTATAACATTTCAAAGTCCCCACGAGAGATCATCAAACTGCCATTCTGTCTGATACATGATTCTTTTTTGAGATGTTAATATTAAGAATATTGGGAGAATTCTTCTCAAGAGGCATTTATATAAATTTTGAGCGTACTTAATTTTTTCAGTTCTTTTGGGATTAAAGAATCATTTAATTTTATGTTTTATATGGCACTATACAGCACTGTATATTGCACTACGTGTATCTCTTTAATGACAATGTATGAGAGATGGGGTTAGAGTAGCCATGTAATTGTTATTAAATTTTGATTGGCTATCAAATTAATCAATTAGACCCCATGGAGGAATAAATACATATTGTCTGTAAAGTTTTATTAGCTTTATGGAAGCCCAGAGTACTGGGTGAAACGTAAGCACACACAGACAGTGCCTTGTGCACTGCTGGTTTGATTGCTGTGGTGTTTTGGTTGTGAATAAACTGCATCTACACAGACAGTAACAGTTTGGACATTGTTTTTGTATCTGGTGAATGGTGTGTTCTCCCACTCTGCTTTTACTAGAGAGAGGAAAGAATAAGCATACAAAGTAACAGTTGAGGAGCCACAAAGAAGACATGATGGGAGTGGTGCAGTGCAATGGCTGTGGAGTGGCAGTCTTCCGTGAGACACTCTGGAGGATGCAGTGTTGTCCCATCTTCAGGCACCTCTCTGGGCTGAGGAAGGAGGTTGCTCATCTCCAGGTGGAGTTGTCCAGGATTCCGTGGACCTCTCTCCCACCCAAGGACCACCAGGGCTACCTCCACTGCCTCAGAGTTGTCAAGAAAGAAAAGCGGCTGGACCACAGTGGGTTCAGGGAGGGTGAGGGTGGTGGAACAGAGATGCATCTCTCCAGTTGTACTTCTCCACAATTCGTACACCATTCTGGCAGAGTGTGGTTCCTCTATGGAGGCATCCGTAGTGGAGACCAAGGAGGATGCTGGGAACAACAACAAAGGAGACCCACAGGAGGGTGGCATGGGACTCCACAGGGAAGGAAACAATTCCTGGTGGGGACTCCATTGTTAGGAGGTAGAACTGAGGTGGGAGGGAGGAGAGGGAGGTAAGGTGCCTCACCTGGCACCATGGCTTCGAGGGACAGGGAGCCAACTTTGTGATTGTGAGCAGCTGCACGGGGAGGGAACCTGATGTCATTGTCTACCTAGGGACAAATGACCTGGCTGGGAAAGGATCAGAGCAGTGCAAGAGGAGTTTGTGGAGTTGGTGAGGGGCCTTAGACAAGTAGCATGCACGTAACCTTCTGGGATGCTGCCTGCCTGTCTGTGGCATGGGTGAGGCGAGGTGCTCTGCATCGTGAGATTCAACCAATGGTTGAAAACTGGTGCAGAGCTCAGGGTTTTGGCTTCATTGGGGACTGGGGTCCACCTGGAGGATACAGACCTATACTGGCATGATGGTCTGCATCTCTCCAGTAGAGAACCGTGATCCTAGATGATAGGTTTATCATCGACAGAGCATTTAAATTAGCCAAGGGGGACACTGAAAAGGAGTAGGAAATCCTAGCCCCCAAAAAAATCAGGGTAGTTAGTGAAGTAAACACCAAGATAGAGAAGTCAATAGGGAGAAAGGCAGGGGTAACTGGAGGAAAGACAAAGGCATCAAGGACAGGGATGGGGCAAAAGGGTAAGGCCATCAAAAATGGATGGTAATGAGTACCAATGCCCATAGTCTAGGTAACAAGCTCCCTGATCTTGTGGCCTTGATGGAAGAGGGACGCCTGGATATTGTGGCAGTCACAGAAACATGGTACACCGTGAACCATGACTGGGATGTCAACATACCAGGGTACACAATCTATAGGAAGGACAGGGTGTAGAAGAGGAGGAGGAGTAGCTCTCTATGTAAGGGAAGGGATCAAAGTAATGTAACTAAAGAGTAAACTGGAGGAGAGGAGGCACTGTGGATCACCCTGGAGACCGGAAATGGCACCACAATCTGCACGGGATTGCATACAGACCCCCATCTCAGGGGAGGAAATGAAAAGAAAATGATAGTAGGCATGCTTAGGATGGCAGAAAAAGGGAGATATTGTTGATGGAGGACCTGAATATGCCAGATGTCAATTGAGCACCTTGCTGTAGCCACATCCAAGAGCTGGGTCATTCTTGATGCCCTACAAGGGCATGCCTCAGACAGCTAGTGTTAGAACCCACTCAGGAGGGAGCAATCTTAGACCTGGTACTCTCAAATGGGGATGGAGAGAGGATCTCAGATCTAGAAGTGGGTAGCTATCTGGGAACAAGTGACCACCAAACAGTGTGGTTCATAATAAACACAGTCACAGAGTCAAGCCACACAAAAGTGTGGGTACTGGACTTTAAGATGGCTGACTTTGTCAAAATGGAAGAGTGCCTCAGAAAAGCACTAGCAAACAGGCAAGAAGGAGGGTGGAGCAACAATGGGGAAACATCAAAACTGCCATCACAGAGGCACCAAGCCTTTTTGTAAAGCAAATAAACAAATCAAAATGAAAGAAAAACACTATGGTTCTCAAAAGAGGTGGTGGGAAGGTTAGGGAGAAAAATATAGCATTCCGGAAGTATAGAGAAACACAGAAGGAGCAGGACGGAGAACTGTACCAGTTAAAGTGGAAGGCAGCGGGAAGGCAGTCAGAATAGCAAAGGCCCAAACCAAGGAAAGAGATAGCCAACTCAGTTAAGAAGGGGATAAAACCTTTTATATGTACATTGGGGAGCAAAGAAAACTAAGGGAGGATAGTGAGGCTTAATCAAGAGTAGGGTGGGTGGGCAGAGCGGACAATGAAAAGCAGGGATACTGAACGAATACTTCTGCTCTGTATTCACAAAGAAGAGGAGGGGAAGTACCTAATTTAATCAATAGAAGCACTCTGGATATGGGGTCAATACCAGTCCTTTCATAGAAGAAATGGTTCTGAAAGAACTCCTAAAACTGAAGGTGGACAAAGCAAAGGGGCCTGATCGGATTCACCCCAGAATTCTAAAAGAACTGAGGGGAGAACTAGTGACACCACTGACACCCTCTTTAACAAATCATGGGAGGATGGTGTGATACCGAAGAACTAGAAGAGGGCAGATGTGATTCCCCATCACAAAAGTGGGTGCAAACCAGAGGCCGGAATTACAGACCTGTTAGCTTGACCTCAGTGGTAGGAAAAACGATGGAATCACTTCTGAAAGAAAGAATTGTTGAGTACCTAGAGGCCAGCAGGGCACAGGACCCAAGGCAGCATTGATTCACAGTGGGAAGATCAAGTCAGATGCATTTAATAGATTTCTTTGACTGGGTGACCAAAGTAGTAGACCAGGGAGGGGCTATGGACATGGCCTACCTAGATTTTAGCAAGGCATTTGACACAGTCCCATACAAAAGATTATTAAATAAATTAGCCAGCCTGGGGTGGGTTCCAGGTGGTAGCCTGGGTAAAAACTGGCTGGACAACAGGACACAGAGAGTAATAGTAAACAGAGTCCACTCTGAAGAAAGGGGGTTATTAGCGGGCACGTAGGGTTCAGTACTGGGTCTGGTCCTTTTTATTGTTTTTATAAGTGATATTGCAGAGGGACTGGAAGGAAAAGTATGCCTCTTTGCAGATGACACAAAGATCTGAAACAGGGTTCATGCACAAGGGGTGTGTGGAAAGGATGAGATGGGACTTGGCAAGGTTGGAGGAATGGTCAAAAGTATGGCAGCTTAGATTCAATGCAAAGAAGTGCAAAGTTATGCACCTGAGAAACAAAACCCAGGGAAGAGTACACAATCGGGGAGGTATTAACAACAACAAAATGGAAAGGGACCTGGCAGTAGTCATATCAGATGACCTAAAGTTAAGCAAGCAATGTGAGAAGGCAATAAGGAGGGCTGGGGGTACTGGGATGCATAGGGAGAGGCATCAGCAATTGAAAACAGGAAGTTGTTATCCTCTGTACAGACAGTTGGTGAGACCTCATCTGGAGAACTGCGTCAGTTCTGGAGACCCTGTCTCTGCAAGGACATAGACCGATGGAGGCAGTCCAGAGGAGGGCAACTAAAATAGTACAGAGTTTGGTAACAGAAGCCATACGAAGAGAGACTAAAGGAGCTTAATATAATATCCTCAAGGAAAGGAGGGAGGGGGACATGATAAAATGTTCAAGTACCTCAAGGGAATCAACAAAGTCCAAGAGGGTAGCATCTTCAGAAAAGAGATGCAAGAACAAGGGGAACAGTTTGAAGATAGAGGGGACAGCTCAGGGGCAATGTGAGGAAGTATTTTTTCACAGAATGGTGGACGATGGAACAGCCTTCCTGAGAAGGTTGGGGTCAAAACAGTGGGGGAATTCAAGAATGCATGGGACAGACATAAGTCAATTCTGGTGGGGATGGAAGAAGTAGGCTGTTGGTTAACTAGGATCTGCAGCTTATCCAATAGGTAGGAAATGGGCAGACTGGGTGGGCCAAGCAGTCGTTATCTGCTGTCAGTCTATGTTCCATGTTTTACCCCAAGGGCACTTGTGCCTGCAGCTCTTTGTATAAAGTGTTACAACTGGTTAGAAATAACACCTACAGAAAGCAAGTAAAGAAAGAAGTTAGTACAAACTAGGAAGTAAGTGACGAAAATGAACTGGGAGGTGCAATCACAGACACCCAGTCCACACAAAATGAATGAATGAATGAATGAATGAATTAATTAATTAATTAATTAATGAAAGTCACACTCATCAGCAATCTACAAAAGGCAAAACATATCTTTAGTTAAACTTTGTTGACTAGATAGCTGGAGAGTGTGGCTTTCATTCATTCAAAATTGAAGTCCAAATGTTTAACTGCGAATGCAGAAATTATTGGCAACTATTGTACTGCACAGAAGACTGGCAAAATAATAAAAGTAAATGTAGTGATAGTAGATGTAATGATCAAAACAGTAACAAGCATTTGAATGTTTCTCGCCCAAATGACTCAGGCTGAGTTGAGCACTTGCCCAATGCACACAGCGCTGATCAGGCGGTGGTGCTCAACTGACTTGTGCTATATTTGGGCACACTGAATTGATGGGGGTGCTGTGTTGAATTTGGCACCCGCTGAACTGATGCTTGCAGAACTGACCACTTGCTGGAATGCACCACGGTGATCTGACTGTGCCCGAGTTTTTTTGTGCATTCTTTTCTGCTCCATTACTACAGGGAACTCTCAGGCAACCACCGCACTCTGAGAGCCCTACCTCCCACCTGAAGCTTCTTTATCACTCCCACTCCAGCCTGGCAGATCCCCGGACCTGCACCCCAAGGTGGGTTGCACTATCCACCCAGGGTGCTCTATCTATAATCTAATGTGCCCAGCTGGGTGGCCAATCCTAGTGAGGAGAAGCCTGGTGCTGGAGTGTGGCTTGGCGAGGTGCCATCGCCTGTCCCTGAGGATGGGGATTTTCTTAGTTCCTCCTCTGGGAGTGCGGTGTCCAATGATGCTTGCACATGGTTGCCCTGCTTGCGTCTGCCGCACTCCACCCCCTTATGTTGGCTGGTGTTCCTGGAATGTTCCTGCAATGCCCCCAATCTCACTGGGGCCGCTAGGACACCGAGCAACCCAGGATTCCTCTTCAGGAGAGAGCTGTCCTCCGGACACTCCATCCTCTCCCTCCCTGCCGACCCCCTGCTCCTGAGTCTGTCACTGAACCTGGTCACCTGCGTGCACGAGGTGTGGCGTCCAGTGCCTCAACCTCAGCACTACCGACTGACTACTGTGCACTGAGTTGACGGTGTGAATTGACACCCTTCATTCAGGCAAGTCAGACTGACATGACTATGAGAAGGCACACAATGCAGCCATTTCAGTTTTAATCTGCAAATATACATATCACCTCAGATATGTCACGGACTGCAAGACAGTAACAGAGATGCAGCACTGAGACCATACTTACTCAGATATGTTAGCAAGTGCATTACCACCATTGTATTGCTGGTGGTAAGCATAATCACGCTGTTTGAAGGACATTGTGGTCCAGTACCATGAAAACTGCTGTGGGCAGTGATGCTCTCCACTCTGTCCTCTTCCTTGCACCATGTCATCTGTTTAATTTCCTTACAACAAATACATTCCAGCATGTACTCCATTGCAGGACAGACACCACAGCTAAACCTGTCAACCATGTAAAGCAGGAAAACACAGGTGACTGACTTTGCCTTTACCAGTCATGTCCATCAGTAGCTGTCATATTACACATATGAGGTGTGGAAAATGTTGAAACTGCACACGGTATACCATGCAGTACCATCCACAACATGTCATTGTATGCTGGTGATGCTGCATGGCCTAGACTTAGCAAGGTATTTGACACAGTCCCGCACAAAGATTAACAATCAAGTTAGCCAGCCTGGGATTGGGTCCCAGGGTGGTAGTCTGGGTAGCAAACTGGCTGCACAACAGGACACAGAAGGTGATAGTGAATGGAACACATTCCAAGAAAGTGGGGTTACTAGTGGAGTACCTCAGGGCTCAGTACTGGGTCCAGTCCTCTTTAACGTCTTTATAGGTGACATTGCCGAGGGCCTGGAAGGAAGGTATGCCTCTTTGCAGATGACACAAAGATCTGTAACAGAGTTGATACACAAGGGAGGGTAGAAAGGATGAGAAGGACTTGGTAAGGCTGGAGGAATGGTCAGACATATGGCAACTTAGATTCAATGCAAAGAAGTGCAAAGTAATGCACCTGGGAAATAAAATCCTGGGGAAGAGTACACAATAGCAGGGAGGTACTAACAACAACAATAATGGAAAGTGACCTGGGGTAGTCATATCAGATGAACTAAAGGTGGGTAAGCAATGTGAGAAGTCATTAAGGAGAGCCAGGGGATACTGGGATACTGGGATGCATAGGGAGGGGCATCACAAGTAGAAAGAGGAAGTGGTTATCCCTCTGTACAGACAGCTGGTGAGACCCCATCTGGAGTACTGCGTGCAGTTTTGGAGACCTCATCTATGCAAGGACATAGACAGGATGGAAGCAGTCCAGAGAAGGGCAACTAAAATGGTGAAGGGTCTACATCAGAAACCATATGAAGAGAGACTGAGAGCTTAATATGTATACTCTTGATGAAAGGAGGGACGGGGGACATGATAGAAACTTTTAAGTACCTCAAGGAATCAACAAAGTCCAGGAGGGTAGCATCTTTCAGAAAAGAGATGTGTAAGAACAAGGGGGCACAATTTAAAGATAGAAGGGCGGCTCAGGGGTAATGTGAGGAAATTTTTTCACGGAGAGAGTGGTGGACGCATGGAACTGCTTTCCTGGAGAGGTTGTGGGGTCTAAAACAGTGGGGAATGCAAACATGCATGGGACAGACATAAAGGCAATTATAGTGGGGTTGCAGGAAGTAGGCTGTTGGTTAACTAGAATCTGCAGCTTATCCAATAGGTAGGAAATGGGCAGACTGGGTGGGCCAAGTGGTCCTTATCTGCCATCAAAGTCTTATGTTTCTATGTTTCTATGTTTGTGCCTCACAACAGGAAAAATGGACAGGGACAACCATAGACTCTTAATGTGGTGCCCATGTTTTTGGTTCATGTGGAGAATACAATGTCCCCACAGTTGGAGACAGGGTGAGCATCTCAGATCCCAATAGTGGCAGCATGACACAATGTGAAACTGGCAAAATGTTGTTTTTTGGGGGTGGTGTCATATATACAACATGATGACTTTCCAGGGAACTACGTTATGATGTGGTATCCCTGCTGCACGTCTGCTGCATATTGCCTGAGGTTACATCACTCTCAGGAATATTATTATCATCTTGATATGTTTGGACACCAAGGCCATGTAGGGAAGAGACCATTGAGGGAATGGACATGGCATGTTGTCTTGCTAACAGTTATGACAGTGCCACATTCCCCACCACCCATGACATTTTTATTTCTAACATTCTCACTGCTGAGTTTAGTGATTTACCTTCCCATCACACATTGGAAACATAGTAATGAGGACACATGGATATTGACAGCTGACAAGGACTGCTAGGCCCATCCAGTCTGCCCATGGTGTTATCTCTGCTGCTGAAACCACAGGCCCTATTTGACCTCCATCTTGGATCTCACACTATCATTAAGGTTTGCCTATGGCTATTCCATGCATTGTTGAAGAACTCTGCCAGCCGGGAGCCAGTTCCATGCATCCACCACCCTTTCTGTGAAGAAATATTTCCTCAGGTTACTCCTTAGTGAACCCCCATCCAGCCTCCTGTCTGGACCCATTGTTGTAGCACATGTCTTTTTTTCTGCAAGATGCTACCCTCCTGTACCTTATTTTCACCCTCCAAGCGTCTGCATATCTGTATCCACCCTCCCTCCATTGTATACGTATTGAAGTCCCCATTATCATATAAGATGAGTTCTATAGCAGGCCCTGAACCATGTTTGTTTACTTCTTTGCACTGCCTGTACCTTGTCTATGCCCTTCAGGACATGTGACCATCGGAACTGGACACAGCATACCACGTGAGGTCTCACTAATGATTTGTAAGGAGGCATCACCACATCCTTCCATCTGCTTTTTATACCTCACCATATTCACACTATTACCCCACTGGCTCTCCTGACAGCCTTGCTCATTGTTTTGACAGCTTTTGTTCATCTGATGTGGTTACCGCCAGATGTCTTTCCTGTTTGGTCAGTTTCAGTGTCTCTACCCCATTGTGAAGTCTCCACTGGGTTGCATTGCCACAACTGCATGATTTTGCACTTCTTTGCATTGAATCTTGTCTGCCACACTCTTGAGCATTCCTCTGTTTTACCTCTCTCCTCCTCCTTTTTCATTTTGATGCCAAGCAATACATTCTATGTGGTGTACAAAATGTTTGGGATACCCATTCACACAGTATGTAGGAGAGGCAGGACAGCTTGCATGTACAGCAGAAACTAGAATGCCAATTTAGGCTCACTGCAATGCACATGGCCTGCAGTGGGGATGATACATCTGGTATTCAAATGTGTGTGCCACTATGTGAGGGTCATGGCAACGCACATGATTGTCCTGTCAGACAACATCAAGCCTAAACTGGGAAGGTTTGATAAGGGTAGAGACGGTTCTGGGACACTACATGTGATCTTGCCAAATGTATGTTATGGACAGATACTGTGGAAACAACATGGGTAGGTAGTTGTTAGGGGAGGCCTCAGGAGGATAGTTGGAAGGTAACAATATCCTAGTGGTATGTATATTACTGGACACTTTCCAAACAGGACAACCAGATACCTTGTCAGTGCTGTGTACCCACTGCCAGGCACTGTCCTGGACAACTGGTGGTCAGATCAGATACAGGGACATAATGTATCTTTCAACTAAGGCAACACACGACAGTCCCAATCATTAGCTTCACATGACCATTATGACTAATAAGTATACATGGAAGTCACACATACCTATGACTTGTGTGGCATGACACTGGCATTACAAGACAGACAAGCTGATAGACAGCCACCTTGTCAGTTCCCCATGGTCACCAAAACAGTGATGGGGAATTGTACATGTAAACTAACCATGTCACCAACTGGGGATTAAACCGTTCACGTATGATAAAGTACTGGGCTGCACACACCTGCGTAGATGGTCTTTTACCGTACCTCACGGATGATGGCATCAGTTTCAGTGCTGGTTGACTGCATGTCTGCTGAAGCCAGAAGGCACCTAGTACCAATGTATCATCAGAAGTGTTTGGGAGGTGCTTCCTCCTACTCTGAGTTGTGCTTATGCTGCAGACTGTAGTAGTGGAATGCAGATCGGAATTCAATAACATTCATGATAGCTGTATTACTCACCATGGTACTGCTGTAACAAATCTAGCAATGCCATGGATATGGATTTAGACAATGTTTTGGAACTGTCATTGCCCTTGTATGTGAGTAGCAAGGGTCTCTCTGTGGCTGCTACACTGTGAAGCCATACTGCTAATGCTGCACCATTTCAAATGAGTAAATGGTTCCAAACCAGTGTATACTGATTATTCCATGGTTGTGACTCAGACATGTTGATGTTTGATGGCTCCTCTGCAGTACAGCCATGTGTCAGAGACTGCAGTCAACACTGAGTTGTTCCCACATAAGCTGGCTTTGTGTGCAGTGAATGATGCTGTATCCTGACAGGTCATGTTGCTAAACTCATGACAACAGGGAATCATTGTGCATTTTCAAGCAGGCTACTGTCACATATTCATCCCTTTGTGTATGTAGTGTTCCCACGATTTCCTTTTGTGTGACTTATTTTTCCACTAGCACATTACATCAGTGAGTGTGGTGTCAGCAAAGAGGGACACATTGTGACCTCATATGTTGTGTATCCTGAAGCTGATTTTAGTGGTCAACAGGAATGACATGACACTGTATCTGGTCATCATACAGTATCACTGTGTGACCCCTGTGTTGCATGCCTGCTGTGACATATGCTGTTGTGGATCAATCGCAGGGGGCTCAAGGACATGACATGTCAACACACAGTGTCTCTCATATAAATAACACACTGCAATCCAGGAGATGGCAATTCCTGTTTTGGAACAATCACAGTACTGATTGCAGTGACATAGCTGTGACAGCCTTATCATAGCCACCTGTCAGAAGGCTGATAATTCCTGCTCTGCTAGCACTGGAATATTACTAGGGCTGATTTTGTACTGTGGCACAAACGAAGATAGTGTCATAGAAACATAGAAACATAGAAACATAGACTTTGACGGCAGAAAAGGACCACTTGGCCCACCCAGTCTGCCCATTTCCCTACCTACTGATAAGCTGCAGATTCTAGTTAACCAACAGCCTGCTTCCTGCAACCCCGCACTATAATTGCTTTGTGTCTGTCCCAAGCATGTTTGAATTCCCCACTGTTTTAGACCCAACGACCTCCTCAGGAAGGCTGTTCCATGTATCCACCACTCTCTCCATGAAAAGAATTTCTCACATTACCCCTGAGCCATCCCCTCTATCTTTAAACTGTGCCCCTTGTTCTTACACATCTCTTTTCTGAAAGATGCTACCCTCCTGGACTTTGTTGATTCCCTTGAGGTACTTGAATGTTTCTATCATGTCCTCCCTGTCCCTCCTTTCATCAAGGGTATACATATTAAGCTCTCTCAGTCTCTCTCTTCATATGGTTTCTGATGTAGACCCTGCACCATTTTAGTTGCCCTCCTCTGGACTGCTTCCATCCTGTCTATGTCCTTGCGTAGATGAGGTCTCCAAAACTGCACACGGTACTCAAGATGGGGTCTCACCAACTGTCTGTATAGAGGATAATCACTTCCCTTTTCTACTTGTGATGCCCTTCTTATGCATCCCAGTATCCCCTGACTCTCCTTACTGACTTCTCACATTGCTTACCCACCTTTAGGTCATCTGATATGACTACCCCAGGTCCCTTTCCATTTTGTTGTTGTTAGTACCTCCCTGCTTTTGTGTACTCTTCTCCTGGGTTTTGTTTCCCAGGTGCATTACTTTGCACTTCTTTGCATTGAATCTAAGTTGCCATATGTCTGACCATTCCTCCAACCTTGCCAAGTCCCTTCTCATCTTTTCTACCCCTCTTGTGTATCAACTCTGTTACAGATCTTTGTGTCATCTGCAAAGAGGCATACCTTTCCTTCCAGACCCTGTGCAATGTCACTTATAAAGATGTTAAAGAGGATTGGACCCAGTACTGAGCCTTGAGGTACTCCACTAGTAACCCCTTTCTTGAATGTGTTCCATTCACTATTACCTTCTGTGTCCTGTTGTGCAGCCAGTTTGCTACCCAGGCTACTGCCCTGGGACCCAATCCCAGGCTGGCTAACTTGATTATTAATCTTTGTGCGGACTGTGTCAAATGCCTTGCTAAAGTCTAGGTAGGCCATATCCACAGCCCTCCCTGGTCTATTACTTTGGTCACCCAGTCAAAGAAATCAATTAGATTAGTCTGACATGACCTTCCTGCTGTAAATCCATGTTGCTTTGGGTCCTGTGCCCTTGTCCTCTAGGTGCTCAACAATTCTTTCTTTCAGAAGTGATTCCATCATTTTCCTACCACTGAGGTCAAACTTACAGGTCTGTAGTTTCCTGTTTCTGCCTTGCTCCCACTTTTGTAAAGGGAATCACATCTGCCCTCCTCCAGTCCTCAGGTACCACCCCATCCTGCCATGATTTGTTAAAAGTGTGTCAGTGGTGTCACTAGGTCCCCCTTAGTTCTTTTAGGATTCTGGGGTGAATGCCAGCAGCACTTGCTTTGTCCACCTTGAGGTTTTAGGAGTTCTTTCAGGACTCTTTCTTCTGTGAATGGACTGGTATCAACCCCCTACCCAGAGTGCTTCTATTGTCTGGTTTAGGTAACTGCTCCTCATCTTCTTTTGTGAATACTGAGCAAAAGTATTCATTCAGTATCTCTGCCTTTTCACTGTCTCCTCTGCCCACCTCCTCTCCTTTATTAAAATTCACTATCCCTCTCTTAACCTTTTATGCTCCCTAATGTACCTATAAAAGGTTTTATCCTGCCTTCAGCCGAGTTGGCTATTTTTCCTCGGTTTGTGCCTTTGCCATTCTGACTGCCTTTCCTACTTCTTTCTGCTTTAATTGATACAGTTCCCTGTCGTGCTCCTCTGTGATTCCTTATACTTTTGAATGCAGCCTTTTTCTCCTTAACCTTCCCTGCCACCTCTTTTTGAGAACCATAGTGGTTTTACTCCACTTTGTTTTCTTTATTTGTTTTACACAAAGGCTTGTTGCCTCTATGATGGCAGTTTTGATTTTTCTCCATTGTTCTTCCACCCCTCCTATTTGGCCATTTGCTAGTGCATTCTTCAGGTGTTCACCCATTTTGCCAAAGTCAGCCCTTCTAAGTCCAGTATCCTTGTTTTTGTATGGCTTATCTCCATGGTTGTGCTCATTGTGAAGCACACTGTGCAGTGGTAGCTTGTTCCCAGATGTCTACTGACTTCTAAATTTGTGATCCTCTCTCCATTTGAGAAGTACCAGGTCTAGTATTGCTCCTCCCGAGTGGATTCCAGCACTAGCTGTCTAAGGTCTGCCTTCTGCAGGGCATCGAGAATGACCCTGCTCTTGGATGTGGCTGCAGTACATGTCCTCCAGTTAACATCTGGCATATTCAGGTCCCCATCAACAGTATCTCCCTTTTTCAGCCATTTTGAGAATGTCCTCTATCATTTTCTTGTCCATTTCCTCCTTGAGGCGGGGTCTGTATACAACCCCTGTGCTGATTGCGATGCCATTCCCATCTCCAAGGTAACCCAGAGTGCCTCTTGTCCTCCCCTTTACTTTTTACTTCTGTAGCTTTACCCTTCCCTTATGTATAGAGCTACTCCACCTCCTCTTTTCCTTCCCTGTCCCTTCTGTAGATTGTGTACCTGGTATGTTGACATCCCATTCATGGTTCTCTGTGTACCATGTTTCGTGTCTGCCACAATATCCAATTGTTCATCTTCCATCAAAGCTACTAGCTCAGAGAGCTTGTTTCCCAGACCACGGGCATTAGTAGTCATTGCCCTCCATTTAATGTTGGCTTGATCCTTTTTCCCCCATCCCTGCTCTTATTGCTCTTATCTATTTTACCATTTCCCCATCCTGCCCTGTGTTGAGCTCTGTACCTCAGTGTTTACCCTACTACCTGCCCTGTTTTGTGGGGAGGCTTGACTTTCCTGCCTTTATCAGTACCTCCCCTTATCTAGTTTAAAAGCTTGCCAAGGAAGCATTTAAACCTGTCACCTAGGAGCTTGGTCCCTTTGTGGACAAATGCAGACCATTATACCAGTATAGACCTTTATCTCTCCAGGTGGACCTCCAGTCCCCAATGAAGCTAAAGCCTTGTGCTCTGCACCAGTTTTGCAACCATTCATTAAACTGCATGGTGTGCAGTACCTAGCCTCATTCCTGCCATGGACTGGTAGCACCTCTGAGAAGGTTACTGTGCTTGCTACCTGTCTGAGGCCTCCCCAACTCCACAAATTTATTCTGCACTGCACTGATCCCATGTTAGCTAGGTCATTTGTCCCAAGGTGGACAATGATATCTAGTTCTGTCTCCTGTGATGCTGCTTCTACAATTGTGAGGATTCGCTTCTTGTCCCTTCAAGCCATGGCACCAGGCAGGCAGCTTACTTCCTTCTCCCTTCCCCAGTTCTACCCCCTAACAATTGAGTCCCCTATCAGTAGCTGTTTCCTTCCCTGTGGTGTCCCATGCCACACTTTGTGGGTCTCCCTTGTGGATGTCCTCAGCATTCTTCTGGGTCTCCACTGAGGGTGCCATCATGAGGAACCTTGCTCTGCCAGAATGGCATCTGATTTGTGTAGAGGTACAACTGGGGGCTTCCTCTGGTCCACTACCACCCTCCCAGAACCCACTGTGGTCCTACTGCTCTTCATACTCCGAAACCTCTGACTCAGTGGTTGTGGCAGTGGTGCTCTTTGGGAGGGGAGGCCTCCTAGTCCTTGCTAGTTCAGCCTGGAGGTGGGCAACCTCCTCTCTCAGAACTGACAGTTGCCTACAAATAGGACAGCAACACAGTTTCCAGAATGTTTCCGGAAAACTGCTGCCCAGCCAGTGCATTGCACCACTCCCACATGTCCCACTCCTTATTCTATACAATATGTAATTATATATGTATTATTATTTGTTTTGTGTAACTACTCTTTATGCACGTTGCAGGGTTATTAGGAATATGACAGTTCTGCCCCAAGACCTATTGAGGAAGTGATGTCAGAACTGTGGCTATAAAGGAAATGCCACGCCTGGGGGTGGGGGTGGGGAAGAGGTGGGTGAGTGAGTGCACAGCCACTGGTGACTGTTAGAAACAATCAGATACACAACTGCTCCACCACCCTGGTGAGTACTGTCCTTTATAGTAATACAACTAACACCACAATTTACTAGACCACGGCTCCAACACAAACCAAATCACTCTACTGAGTCCAAGGATAAAAATGAACTCACTCCTCAGCCAGCAGGACACTTGAAATGTTACAAAAATGTCCTTCAAAATGCTAGGTCTCAATCCCTCACTCAAGCAAATTCAGTTGTATCTCACTCTGGTTATAAAATTACTACCCTTTTAAAGGAATCCTGCAATTTCTGCTTAATGCCAATAAGGAAAAATACAAATAAAACTTTTTGTAGAAAGTGTATCTCACTTCTTACCCAGTGCTCTGCAGTATTATGCCTTAATCAGGTTTCCAGGTCCTAAATGGAGTTGCAGTTTGTTCTTTGCAGTAAGTTTGAGCTTCCAACAGACACTTTAAAGTCAGTGTGACTGGCTTCTAACTGTGAAGGATGTCTAAGATAAGCTCAGAGCTGAAACCCCACCCAGAGCCAATTGATTGACTAGTGACACCTGTGATGTAAGCAGGCCTTTTCAATGCAGGCAGACTGCTATGTCTGATTCCAATACACAAAACCTTTCAGTGAAACCAGGGCTAAAAATTAACTTCTCAGCCAGCAGGACACTTAAAATGTTACAAAAATATCCTTCAAAATGCTAGGTCTCAACACGCACTCAAGCAAATTCAGTTGTATCTCACTTTGGTTATAAAATTACTATCCTTTTAAAGGAATCCTGCAATTCTCTGCTTAATGCCAATAAGGAAAAATACAAATAAAACTTTTGTAGAAAGTGTATCTCACTTCTTACCCAGTGCTCTGCAGTATTATGCCTTAATCAGGTTTCCAGGTCCTAAATGGAGTTGCAGTTTGTTCTTTGCAGTAAGTTCCAACAGACACTTTAAAGTCAGTGTGACTCGCTGTGTCTTGCTGTGTTGGTCATGGAGGAGTGTTACTACAGGTGACAGACAGGACAGCGAAGCTGTAACAGATTATTGTGTCCTTTTCCTTTGTATTGGGCAATAAATGAACATCATAGCACCTTGTTCTGAAACATTCTGTAGTGTGCGTCTGCCTGCTGTCAGGGTTTCATACTTATGAGTTCCTCCCACACACACAGGTAATATAGGTCCAATGGCCTCACGCAGCCAGTAAGTGTTATGCTTGTGCAACTGTGTACTTGGGTTTTGGCCGTTAGCACTCTATTCCAGCGGAATTACCACTCTGTAGGGGTACCAAAGACAAGGAACCCTCTGCTGTTCCACCTTTAGAGATGCCATGAGGCGCCTTGGCTAAAGGTACCATAGGAAGGATCCCCAGGAGAGAGGTGCTGCCTCTGGAGGAGGAGGGAGGATGGTGGGCAAAGAAAAAGTGCTTCAGAAGGAGGCTGGGGGAACTGCTTATATAGCTCAGGAAGTGGGAGTGGCTGGCTGCTTGTCCATAGAACCATAGGCAGAGCCTTCCAATTCAATGGCCTTCACGCAGCCAGTAAGTGTTATGCTTGTGCAACTGTGTACTTAGGTTTTGGCCTTTGGCACTCTCTAGTCCAGAGGAATTACCACCCTGTAGGGGTACCAAAGTCAGGGAACCTCTAGAGGGTACCGCCCCTAGATATGCTGCAGGATGCTTCCTTGGCTAAAAGTGCCTATAAAGTATGAGGCAGCTTGATAATGTAATGGGATAGCAGGGTAGCCATGGCATGAGTTTGATGGGTTGCAAAGGGGATGAAGGAACTTCCTAAGGAAAAAGGGGATGGCAGTAGGGACATCATCCCTCCATCCAACAGCATATCCTGCCAAAGAACTAGGGAACACTATGCTAACAGTTATGACCTGAGACCGATTCCATGCTATTCATCTGAATAGCCTGTAATTATGAAAATAATATGGAATGTTCATGTACTATGGAAAATGAGAGCAGTAGCTGATGAGGACTCAGGAGAGGGAATCAATGCTGTGATACAACAAATAAAAATTAGATCATTAATGTAACCAGAATTGGTCTACAATACATCAGACTAAAGAAATACAATAAGGAACACAGGAGAGCACATAAAGGTATCAAAACTGTTTCCTGTCTCAGCAGTGAAAGACCATACTTAAACTGCAAAGTGGAAAAGATTACATTGATTTACTGCTAATAGTCTTAAATAGCCATACTTAACACCTCCCAGACTGACTGGTTTTACAAACAAAGGCCTGTGACATCAGAAGTTCTTTTTCTTTGTACCTTGAACATACTAACAAATGAATGAATGTCCTGACAGCCAATTTTAAAGGTGTATGAGCACTCAAAACAGCCCCAAAAGGACTAAAATGAACCTACTGCTGTTGGGCTAATAACTATTGTAGATAACTATGCATTTATTTCACAGCATGAAATTTAGAGCAAACACAAAACTGCACCGCCACAAAGCCACAACACCATGAATAAATGCATTCCATTTACTGATATAAAAAATGTGTACAGCACCTCCATCATGCTGTTTCCAAGCTGAAATCCCAACAAGAGCACAAGGTCTGGTGCTGCTGATTGGATTTGAGCTTGGAACCAGCATGCTGGAGGCACTCTATGAACATATGTACATACGAAATTTGCCAGCAGATAAAGGCCTAGAGGTCTATCAAGTCTGCTCGATATGTGCAGCTAGCACCCCATATTCTGCAGCTGCCCTCCCTTCCACCCTTCCCCTTCATTAACCTTCCCCTTGTCCTGTCCCATCCCCTTTTGAAGCAGTTCACTGTTCTACTGGATACCACTTCTAAAGGTAACACATTCCACCCAGCCACCACCCTCTCTGTAAAAGTGTCTCCTCATCTCCCTCCTGAACCTTGCTCCTCCAGTCTCATATCATGGCCCCTGGTGTCCATCCCTCCTTACTTTGAACAGCCCCTCTGTACCTGTCTTGTTTATTCCTTTCATGTACTTAAAGGTTTCAATCTTGTCCCCTGTCCCTCCTCTCCTCCAGTAAGTACATGTTCAACTCCCTCAGCCTCCTCCCATTGAGAAGTCCCTAAGCCCTTGATCATCTTTGTCGCCTGCACTGCACCCTCCAGTAACTTAATGTTCCTCTTCAGATATTGGCGCCAGTATTGCACGCAGTACTCCAGGTGTGGTCTAACTAATGACCCATACAGTGGCAGAATCACCTCCTCCCTCCTCAGGATATACCTCTTGCAATACAACCCAGCATTTTGTTGGCCTTTGCAGCTGCCTTCTACATTGTGCCGAGTTGTTCATTGACCCTGTAATGAGCACCCCCAGATCCTTATCCTCCTCTGTCTGGGCTACCTGCAATCCCCAGCTGGTAACTCCTTCTCCTTGGGTTCTTCATCACAAAATGCAGCACCTTGCACTTTTGGCATTAAACACCAGCTGCCAGGTGTCTGACCAGGTTTCAAGCTTTGCCAGATCATCCTGCAATCTCTGCCATCCCCTAGGTCATCCACCACTGCTCTTACCTTGGTATCATCAGCAAACAGACTGATCTTGCTCTTGATGTCCCATGATAAGTCTGCAATGAATATCCAGAACAACACTGGTCCCAACACTGAGCCTGTGGAACACCGCTCATCACAATCCTTGGGTGTGAGAGCTCCCACCCACCACCACCTCTGTTGCCTTCCCTGAAGCCAGTTTCCTACCCATCTCACCAGCTTTGCACCCGCCCTGTGCCTACTAACTTACTTCCCAGCCTTCCATGCGCACTGAGTCGAATGCCTTACTGAAGTCCAGATACAGGACATCCACTGCATGGCCCTGTCCAGTTGCCTAGTTACCCAGTCAAAGAACTACACCAGGTTGGTTTGGCAGGATCTGCCCGTGTGAAGTCATGCTATCTGCTGTCCTGTAGTCCTTTGGCCTCTAGGAGGGCCACCAGCCTCTCCTTCAGGATAGTCTCCATTAGCTTACCCACGATGGATGGAGGCTCACTGGTCTGTAGTTTCGATTCATCCTTGGAGCCACTCTTGTGGAGGGCACCACATGAGCCATCTTCCAGTCCCTAATGTAGTGAGGTATTAAATAGGTTTGCCAAAGTTCCTGCAAGGATCTCTGCCAGTTCCTTCAGTACCCTGGGGTGGATGCCATCTGGGCCTGGAGCCTTGTCCACCCTCAGTGCCTTCCAAACCCTCCTGAACTCTGCCCTCCATGATTTCCACATCTGTCACCCTTCCCCTGTTTCTGCCATTTCTCCCCATTGGGTGTCACCCTCTTCTCTTTAGTAAATACTGAGCAGAAGTACTCATTTAGTGTTTCTGCCTTATCGCACCCTGCTTCCACTCAACCCTCCCCTTCCTAATCCTTACTATGTGATCTTTACAGCTCCTTTTCTCCCTGATGTACCTAAAGAAGTCCTTCTCCCTTCTTAATGCCTTGTGCCAGCCTGAGTTCTGTAGATGCTTTGGCCCCTTACTGCCCTTGTCACCTCCTTCAATTCTGTCAGGTACTCCTCCTGTCCTCCCCTCCCTGTTTTCTTGTACTTCCTAAAGGCAGCTCTTTTCCCTTCCTTTTCCATGACCTCCTTGCTCAACCTGCTTGGTTTTTAGCCTAGCTTTCTTGTTCTGGGCCTTGCAGCACTTTTATATAACTACATCGAATATATTTATTCATAAGCAGTTTTGTGGCTTTCTGATCTGTGTAGTTTTGTGTTTTGCTCTGATTTTTCTTAATAATTCTACAGATACCAATGTGTTCATGACAATTTGAGAGCTCTGTGGGCCCAAACGAAAAGTGGTGGCTGCTGTATGTGTTGTTCGTCCCCACTGAAGATTTCTGGGAACCAGAAGTACAGAACAGTCCCAGCAGCACTAGCTTCTGAGAAAACCATGGGCTGCTGCATGGCTTAAAGGAGGGAGGATAAGTGGCTCACAGAAAGGAGTGGCAGGTAATTCCTGATTTGGAAAGGTTACACTATTCCCTACTGAGCAATTCATCTCCTCATCAATGACCTGTAACAAAGCACACCATGACAAATAATACAGAGCTAGCTAACCCCTAATACTTATCTAGTCAGTAATACATTTAGAATATGGCTGTCTAGTAACAAATGATATCAAGTAGTTTCTTACGTGACAAGTATTTGGACTTCTGGCAAGCCCCTACAAGATAATAATCTACTTACAGCAAAATGATATTCCATCTCCATGTCAAAATGGTTTGATATGTCTCATTTGTTACCAGACAGCCATATATATTCTGCTCTATTACTAGTTAGATACGCATTAAGGGTTTCTCTGTAGCTACTACTGCTGGGACTGTTCTGTACTTCTTCCTCTGGGACCCACAGGACAACGATTGTTCCTCTTGGCACTAGCAGCGGCATACATTTTGCCATCACTGCCAGGAGAGCACAGGAGCCCAACTAATCAAAAGCATGAAATGTAGAGCAAAACACAAAACTGCACCCACCACAAAGCCACAAGACCATGGATAAATGTATTTCCATTTATTGATGTAACAAATGTGGATAAGGCATCTAGCATGTTAGTTCAGGCTAAAATCTGAACAAGAGCACAAGGTCTTGTGCTGTTTACTTGGATTTTAGCTTGGAACCAGCATGCTGGACACACTATACACTTTTTACATAAACACATGTAATGTAATTGTGGCTTTGTGGTGGTGCAGTTTTTGGCTTGATTTTGCTTAATAATTCAACAGATACCAATACTTTCATGGCAATTTGTGAGCCCTGTGTGGCACTACAATTATATTCAGTTACAAAAGTAATAGTAGTTGTCCTGTGGGGCCCAGATGAAGAAGTGATGGCTGCTGTATGTGTTGCTTGGTCCCTTCTGAAGGTTTATGGGGACCAGAAGCACAGAACAGTCCCAACAGCACTAGCTACTTAGAAAGCCAGGGATGCTGCATGGCTTAAAGGAGGGAGGACAAGTGGCTCACAGAAAGGAGTGGCAGGTAATCCCTCATTTGGGAAGGGGTTACATTGAACACTTCATGTCATCATTAACAACCTGTAACAAAGGACAGCATTACAAATAATACAGAGGTAGCTATCCCCTAATACTTATCTAATAATAATAAAAATAAAACGTTATTTATACACGTCTTTCTTAAAGTCAAGGCCTCACAACAGTTACAAATAAGAATAAGATAAAACTAAGATTACTGATCTCATAAAATTACAGCAACATATGAATCAGGATAAATCTTAAACCATAAATAGGTGTTTAAGGCCTTTTAAATTCCTTCACGGATGCACACTGCCAAAGCGGATGGTAAAGAATTCCAGAGAGTAGGAGCAGCATACATAAAAGCCTGAGCCCTGAAGATTTAAAAAAACTCGGAATTCTAGCAACCCCTTGTCCACAAGCGGAGCCATCGCTAGAGGCGTAAGGTACCAGAAGCTCTTTCAAGTAGTCTAGGCCCAGTCCGTGTAGGGCTTTATAAGTCAGGAGACCAACTTTAAAGGTTATCCACCACTGTATTGGCAGCCAGTGCAGATCACACAGAACCGGAGAAATAGGACAGGCACAAGAAGCACCGTCAGTAACCAGGCCGCAGTGTTCTGCACGAGCTGCAAGCTGCGGATATCAACCCAGGAAGCCCTAGATAAAGGGAGCTGCAATAATCAAGATGGGGTCACAAAGGCGTGGACCAATGTAGGTAGATTGCTGGATGGAACAAGGTGTTTAATGCTGGTGATGTTCCTCATATGGTAGAAGGATGATTTGACAACTGCCAACACCTGTGAATGCAGTGTCAGCTCATTGTCAAAAATCACCCCAGGTTCCACACCCATTCAGAGATAGGGAGCTGGACACCTCCCAGAAAAAGTCCAGAGGGTAAACCAACTCCTGCCCCTCTATCCTGTGACCCAGGTCCACAATCATTACCTCAGTCTTCTCCAAGTTCAACTTCAACCAGCTGGAATTCATCCAGCACTGGATTTCAGTGAGGCAGCTGTTAAATACAGAGAGAGCTCTATCCTGGTCTGGTGAAAGACAGGTAGAGCTAGCCAGTAGTACATTCAGAATATGCCTGTCTGGTAACAAATGATACCGAGTAGTTCATTATGTGACAAGTATTTGACTTCTGTAAGCCCTTCAAAGTAGTGCTTCTACTTACAGCAAATGACATTCCATCTCCATTTCCATGTCTAAATGCTTTGATAGGTCTCATTTGTTAAAAGACAGCTATATTCTGATCTATTCCTGCTTACATAACTATTAGGGGCGTTCTCTGTAGCTGGTGCTGCTGGGACTGTTCTGTGCTTTTCCTCTGGGCCCCTCAGGAGAACCATTTCTCTTCTTTGGCTGTAGTAGCAGCCTACACATTTTGTCCATTTCTGCCATGAGATGACAGAGAGCATAATGTGCTTCAGTGCCCTGCTTTTCATGCTGCCCTGCCAGTAACATCCTTCCACTGCCCTTTACCCTCCCTCATAAATCAACG
This sequence comes from Neoceratodus forsteri, assembly GCA_016271365.2. Classification (NCBI taxonomy): domain Eukaryota; kingdom Metazoa; phylum Chordata; order Ceratodontiformes; family Ceratodontidae; genus Neoceratodus; species Neoceratodus forsteri. The sequence goes on from CM057449.1 coordinate 691,510,655, forward strand.
GCTCCCCACTCAGGGCCCTATCTTACCTCCAGGTCAGTTGGGAGGATTCGGTCCTTCTGGCAACAACAGCGGCTGAAATTTGAACCAGTGCACAGTCTAAAGGATTCGGTCCTTCTGGTGGCAGCAACAGAGACTGAAATCATGGTAGTAGGTGGCAGGCTTCTATTTATTGGTGGCAGTGGATTGTTTTGTGGTGTCCTCTCTGTTTGCACTTTGAACTTTCCTCCTCAATGAAGTTCTTGTGGTGGGCAGCAGTGGCTTCTTTTTCAGGGTGTCGTAGCGCTTTTTTTTAGGGCGACAGGCTTCTTTTCCTGTGTCCTTTCCAGCTCTTTCAATTCTCCTTAGATATTTGCGGTAAAGAGTGCTGGAGGGTCTATTCTATCCTATGCCAATGGACCTGAGGGTAGACAACAACGTCTGAGGCTCACACAGGACCATGTGGGCAGAGGTGCAAAAAGGATGGACCGAGGAAGTGCCCTCTCACTGGTAAATGGGCACAAGTCAGCTACAGTCATATTGGCATGAGGTTTGTCCACCTTCCTAGCTGCCTTCTCATTAAGATTCAACAGGGACCCAGCCTTCTTCACAGTAAAAGATCAGGGAGCCGTGTGTGTGTGTGTGTGTGTGTGTGTGTGTGTGTGTGTGTGTGTGTGTGTGTGTGTGTGTGTGTGTGTGTGTGTGTGTGTGTGTGTGTGTCAATGCCAGTATGATTGTAGCAGACTTGTGGAGATTTTCAAGGGTCCCAATGGTGCAAAATGGAACTTGCATTTAAAATTAGAAGTCTACAAACTAGGAAGTAGACCAAGAAGTAGACCATGCACCCCCCAACACGTCTGTGATGGTGACACTTAGGATGTGAGAGAGTGACCAACGGGTGCAGCGGAGATAGAGTGAGCAGTTGCTGAAGCAGGTAGATTGTCAGGGACACTTCTGTATCTGTGATTGAAATCGGTATGTGTCCAGAATTCCCTGTGTTCCCCACTCTTCCCTTTCCACCGATGTGAGACACTGTCTCTGTACATGGTGACAGGCAGAGGATAGACTGAGAGGCCGAATGGGAGCTGCAAACAGCACTAAGGTCATGACTGCATGTCATGATTTGACGCCCCTGTGTATGGTCCTGTGCTGTGTTCTCTGCCTGCAGATTTGCTCCTGTGTGTGTGTGTGTTGCATGACAGCAGAGAGAGAGAGAAGCAGTGCATTCCCCTGCTTACAGGCTAGCTTCCATAGAGATGGTAGAGAGAGTGAGAGACAGAGCTGGTGACCAGGGGTGGTCTGACACTTGTGTCCGTGGCTGTGAAAAGAAAGTGGTAGAGCCTCTTGACTGTTTGTATGACTGGTCAGCCTATGGGTATTGGGGTATGGGAGAACAGTGTTGTCATGAGGGGCTCAAAGTAGGTGAGTGTGCAATCTGCGCTTATTTACCACTGATTGTCCCCCACACACACACACACAACAGACACATAGACAGCAGTGTTGGGTGGTGGTCAGTAACAGATCAAGAAACTTCTTTTACACACACTGCAGGAGATGGGAAAAAATGCAATAGCTGGATGTACATTGGCAGTAGGGAGATGGGGTTAGGGACAGCATAATGATTTACCTCACAGTCTGGCAACAGTTTCCTCTGTTCACAGATTGGCAACTAGAGCTCGAGCTATTGCCCAGAGCATATGCCAACATGGGAGCAGTGCTGGGGATGAACAACAAACAGTCCCGAACAAGGGTACACGTTCACTACTGACAAATGTAAACATAGCCTCAAAGCGGTGTGGTAGCACCACTGAGACACTAGTGCATTTTGTAGAAAACAAAGGCACGTTATTTATAAAAAAAACAGCATAGGAATATTTTACAAACAACAGTGTGCTGGATAATGATTAAATAATAACAGTATTCAAAATTACAAAAACAAAGTTGACAGTGTCCCTTTAAGACAAAAATAGGGATACATAATAAACTCAATTTCTAATGAGAAGACCAACCAGATAACAGGGAACTGTTAACTGTGCAGTTAACTAGGTGAAGAAGGAACTGTGAATTAGGGGAGTGGCTTGGGCAACAGGAAGCCAGGTGTTTGGATTTAAAACTGCCCTAGACATTTTTGACATGGAACAGCAAGAGGAAGGAAGTGCTGTTAGATCTTTATTACTCTACTGGGACTTAAGAACTAGAACTCTACTACTGGAACCTTCAATTTAGGGTAAAAACAAGCAAACGAAAAAAAACAAGAGCTTGTTTGTCTGAGTTGGGTGAAGGAAACTGTTATCTGTGCAGTTAGCGTAGGTGAAGAAGGGCACTGTGAATTAGGGAGTAACTTAGCCTTAGGCAGCAGGAAGCCAGGTGTTTGGATTTAAAACTGTCCTAGATAGCTTTGGCAGAGAACAGCAAGAGGAAGGAGGTGCTGTTAGAACTTTACTACTCTGCTGGGACTATATAGCCCTCCCCCACCCACCCAGCTAGTTCCACTTTTATAGGTACAGGATTTGACTGACAACAGGAACTTCCTGTTTGAGAGCAGGAAGGGAGTGATCACAGAGGCACAAAAGACTCACTATCCTAGAAGGAAAAGAATAGCTCTTCACCCCTCCCCACCCAGCTGCTGGAGGTCTGACTCAGAGCAAATAAGAAGGAGACTACTGAGGAATACAGGAACTTCCTGCGCAGAACAGGAAGAGCAGGAGCTTTAAGGGCATGGAGGCAGTAGGAATGTAAGGAGGAAAATAAATGAATACATAAATAACAATAAAAAATTTATACAAATAAACAGAGAGGAATATACTAACATTGATCAATCATTAATAAATATGATCACTACTGTAACCCCTTTGTTACCGGGGTTACTAGGATCCCAGTAAGACCTAGTGGTAGGCAGGGAAGGCTGCTTGTGAAACTCCAGTTAAATGGATTTCACACTGTCTCACTCTGTTCTCAGTCTCAGCTGAGACTGAGGGATGACATCACCATAGAACTATCGCACTGCATGAGCCACATTGGAATCTGCAGAAGGGAGTTAGAGTAGAATGTTGGGAGTTTTGAACAGTCAGTGTGTGTAGTCTGCAGTTGGAGATTGCTGTGAGAGGAGCACAGCAGTTCTGTGCATAGGCTCTTGGAGCCTCAGCTCTGAAATAGAGCTACAATTAGGGAAAGGTGTGTGTTTCTGCCTAAAGAGGACACAGTAAGCTGTTCTTTAAAGTGGTGGAGACCTCTGATTTGGTCTCTGTGCCCCATCCTCAGGGGATGGGGCAGGAAAGTGCCTGCTATTCCAGGGCAACCCCTGGTTCCTGCTAGAGAAGAAGCTGCCTTGTTTTTTCCATGTGTGTGGGGTACAATAAGATTTCGAGAGTCGCCTGTGAGGCACCTGCAACCGAAGGGTGAGTTCTGCTCTTTCTAAAGGGCCCATATTTCACCCTGAACTGTGTTAAAGTGGGATTGGACTTCTGAAGTAGTGGGAGGCCTAGGTAATAGGCTTAACCAAAAGTAAAAGTATGTTCAAGTCCAGCACAAGGGGAAAGTCAAGACATGTAGAGGAGATGAGACATCGTCTACCCAGTAATCTACATTGCCAAGCTTTCAAAAAGAGTTGTTTAGTATCCAGAGAAATGGCTGGGTATGGATTGTGGGAGCTGGAGGTGGAGACCCCTCCCCATCTTTAGTAACCAGGTCCACCCTACAGATTTGCTCTGTGGATTTCTACTTGCCTCATGCATTTGGCCAGTGATGAGGGAAGTACCCAGGCGTGGGATGGAAGGAAATTCCCTTTAGGAGTCGAAGGCTCTAAGGTGGTTTGGGGAGCCACCAACAGGAAAACTGGTTCATTCCCATATGGACCATGGATCAAGTGGCTGGCGGGGCAGGCCATGGGAAAAACCAGGTAGTGTGCACAAGTCGGGCTGTGTACCCCAAAGCTGCGTGCAAGTCCCGGGCTGTGTGCCTGGTGGGTTCAGAGAATGAGAGCAGGAATAGTGAAGAAGTATTCTGTTATCTCTAATCTGCATTACCAGGAATGTAGCCCTGTGGGGGTCCGTCTATGCTTTGTTTGTTCAGTTTGGATGTGAATAAAAGCCACACTTTAGAATCCCATTCCTGGTATTGGACATTACAGTTATTGCTTCCTGTGTTGGATTTACTTGGGTGCCCCTGTGCAGAGTAGCCAAACCTAGGCCCCTGTGCTGAGTAACCTAATCCTCCCGAACCCAGTCCTTCCTGGTACTGCTGTCAGCTTCAACAGCATGCCACCTATCATTTGCAAAAAAGGCAGAAGTGCGGCGTTACAAAATGAAGGCACCGCTTTGGATTTTAAATTAGGGAGGAAGAGTGCTCGGACAGGGGCTACCATTTTGGCTGTTTGGGAGTGAGTAGCCCAAAAGCTGAAGCAATTTAACTAGTGTGTCACTGTGTGCTGTGGATCTTATGCTGCTGTTAAAATGCCAACTGTTTACCAAGGAGCAATAAAGCTAAAAGTGTCCCTTGTTCTGCATCAAATGTTTACAGCGTTTTTGCCAGCTTTTTAAGAACTATGAGTGATAAAGAAAAGTGTGGAAGACTAGGGGTAGCAAGAGGAAAATTGTGCCCTGGATGTTGGAAATGCTTTTAAAAGAACTGTGGTGATAAAGAAAAGTGTGGAAGACTAGGGTAGCAACAGGAAAATTGTGCCCTGGAGTTGAAATGCTTTTGAGGTGAACTGAAGGAACTTGCTGTGTGAATAGCCAAGCTAAATGGCTAAAAAGGCTCCCGCCGTGGAGCCAGTTGGAAAAAAAGTGGTTTCTGCAGTTTAAATTTGCCTGCCTGGACGATCGCTTATGAAGAGAAGAGCACTGTGAGGAAGAAGAGGCTCATTTGCATGATGTAGTGTGAATGGTGAGTCTGCAATCAGTCCCCCCCCTCAGCCAGCTCTACAGTGACTGCCCAGCATTTGAGAGGGAGTGAGTGGAGTCCGGTATTGGCTTGATGGAGGAGTGTTGCGGTGATTAAAAAGCACTGTAAAACTGTTAAAATAGACTGTTCTGGTCAAAATCGGCTCAACCCGCATCTCGATCGACTGAATTGCGAGTGTGGTAATCAGAGAGACAATCGGCAGGACTGCCCACCCGTTTTCTTTCTGAGGCCTCCAAGACTGGCTGCAGGCCATTTTCCATCACAGTAAACAGCTACTGATAACAGTGAGTACCAACAGTAAAAGTTGCTGAAACAGTGATTTTCTGCCAAAAGCCAGCTGAATATGTGTGCAGCAGTGTAGTCGCTTTGCAAACAATGACTGTGTCAAGTTTACCAGCAAGTGCAAGTCTGCTAGGCCATTGACTGTGAGCATAGTTATGGATTCAGCATCAGTTTAAGTTTAAAGCCAGAGAGAGACTGTGAGTTGTAGCCAAATGTGCAGCACTAGTTTACAAGCAATCCTGTACTTGAAATCCTGAGGCTTTAGGGACTATGAACTAAAGAAATGTTTTCAGCAAGTGAAAAGTCTGTGCAAATCATGTAAATATGTTAGAGAAAGAACAGTGCAAGTTTGTGCAGTTTGAGCAAGAATTATCAATAGTGCGTATAAATCGGATGCGCAGTGGCTTGACCCAATTTCTGAATGTTGATTGCAGGAGTGCTGCCCACCATTACAGGGTGGGGTAGTAAAGTAAACACAGCAGCAGAGAAGCCATTTTAAAAGTAAAGAAAGTGTTCAGTAAAGTGGGACTTTCAGTAACAGTGAACATTTGTTTGTTTCCTGCAGTTATGGCCTCAGGACCAGCTCACTACCCGGATCATGCCTGGGCTGTAGTAACAGCAGCAGTAAATAGGTTAAGGGACATTGAAAGGTGTTATTATGGAGGACAACTGCCTTCTCATGTGGCGATTCCTGGATATCCAGTGCACGTGTGTCAAACATGCTTAAATGCTGGAAGGGACGTCTTCATGATACCTAACTCTTCTGGGTGCCTAGAAAAATATGGCTTGTATAAAGTGCCCAGATTCGTTTGGCTCCCATATGGACAAAGGTTCAGGAATCTGTAGTTGGCAGCACACAGCACCAGGTGGATCCTGTTGAAGAAGGCCCCTTGGGAAGTGTGGCACAAAGCTAGAGGGTGCAGATTTAGAGACAGAACCAGATGTTGATGTTTGGATGCTGAATCTCAAAGGAAAGTTCAGATAAAACATCAGTAGACCCCTGGAGGGGCTAGCCCAAGTCTCATAGGAGAGATGAGATGCAGGAGACCTTTGAACTAGCCAAGGGGAGGTACTGATAAAGGCAGGAAATTTCAAGCCTTCCCCACAAAATATGGCAGGTAGTAAGGTAAACACTGAGGTACAGAGCTTAACACAGGGCAGGTCAGGGGTAAATGGAAAAATAGACAAGGGCAATAAGAGCAGGGATGGGGAAAAAGGATAAAGCCAACATTAAATGGAGGGCAATGAGTACCAATGCCCGAGTCTGGAAACAAGCTTCCTGAGCTAGTAGCCCTGATGGAAGATGAACAGTTGGATATTGTGACAGTCACGAAAACATGGTACACAGAGAACCATGACTGGGATGTCAACATACCAGGGTACACAATCTACAGAAGGACAGGGAAGGGTAAAGAGGAGGTGATAGCTCTATACATAAGGAAAGGGATCAAAGCGACAGAACTAAAAAAGTAAGGGGAGGACAAGACTCTGGGTCACCTTGGAGACAGGAATGGCATCACAATCCACACAGGGGTTGTATACAGACCCCTGTCTCAAGGAGAGGAAATGGACAAGAAAATGATAGAGGACATTCTCAAAATGGCTGAAAAAGGAAGATACTGTCGATGGGGACCTGAATATGCCAGATGTTAACTGGATGACATGTACTACAGCCACATCCAAGAGCAGGGTCATTCTTGATGCCCTGCAGGGCAGGCCTTAGACAGCTAGTGTTGGAACCACCCGGGAGGAGCAATACTAGACCTAGTACTCTCAAATGGAAAGAGGATCACAAATTTAGAAGTCAGTAGACATCTGGGAACAGCGACCACTGCACAGTGTGCTTCACAATTATACAACCATGGAGATAAGCCATACTAAAACAAGGATACTGGACTTTAGAAGGGCTGACTTTGGCAAAATGGGTGAATACCTGAAGAATGCACTAGCAAATAGCCAAAAGGAGGGTGGAAGAACAATGGAGAAAAATCAAAACTGCCATCATAGAGGCAACAAGCCTTTGTGTGAAACAAATAAAGAAAACAAAGCGGATAAAAACCACTATGGTTCTCAAAAGAGGTGGCAGGGAAGGTTAAGGAGAAAAAGGCTGCATTCATAAAGTATAAGGAATCACAGAAGGAGCACGACAGAGAACTGTATCAATTAAAGCAGAAAGAAGTGGGAAGGCAGTCAGAATAGCAAAGGACCAAACCGAGGAAAAAATAGCCAACTCAGTTAAGAAGGGGATACAACCTTTTATAGGGTACATTAGGAGCATAGAAAGGTTAAGGGAGGGATAGTGAAGATTAATAAAGGAGAGGGAGGTGACAGAGGAGACAGTGGAAAGGCAGAGATACCTAATGAATAATTTGCTCAGTATTCACAAAAGAAGATGAGGAGGAGTTACCTAAACCAGACAATAAAGCACTCTGGGTAAGGGGTTGACACCAGTCCATTCACAGAAGAAAGAGTCCTGAAAGAACTCCTAAAACTCAAGGTGGACAAAGCAATAGGGCCTGATGGGATTCACCCCAGAATCCTAAAAGAACTAAGGGAGGACCTAGTGACACCACTGACCACGCTTTTTAACAAATCATGGCAGGATGGGGTGGTACCTGAGGACTGGAGGAGGGCAGATGTGATCCCCTTCACAAAAGTGGGACAAAGAAACAGCAGAACACTACAGACCTGTGATTTTGACCTCAGTGGTAGAGAAATGATGGAATCACTTCTGAAAGAAAAATTGTTGAGTACCTAGAGGCCAGCGGAGCACAGGACCCAAAGCAGCATGGATTTACAGCAGGAAGGTCATGTCAGACGAATCTTACTGATTTCTTTGACTGGGTGACCAAAGTAATAGACCAGGAGGGGCTGTAGATATGGCCTACCTAGACTTTAGCAAGGCATTTGACACAGTCCCGCACAAAAGATTAATAATCAAGTTAGCCAGCCTGGAGTGGGTCCCAGGGTGGTAGCCTGGGTAGCAAAGTGGCTGCACAACAGGACACAGAAGGTAATAGTGAATGGAACATATTCGAAGAAAGGGGTTACTAGTGGAGTACCTCAGTGCTCAGTACTGGGTCCAGTCCTCTTTAACATCTTTATAAGTGACATTGCAGAGGTCTGGAGGGAAAGGTATGCCTCTTTGCAGATGACACAAAGATCTGTAACAGGGTTGATACACAGAGGGGGTAGAAAAGATGAGAAGGGACTTGGCAAGGTTGGAGGAATTGTCAGACATATGGCAACTTAGATTCAATGCAAAGAAGTGCGAAGTAATGCACCTGGAAACAAAACCCAGGAGAAGAGTACACAATAGCAGAGGAGGTACTAACAACAACAAAATTGGAAAGGAACCTGGGGTAGTCATATCAGATGACCTAAAGGTGGGTAAGCAATGTGAAAAGTCAGTAAGAGAGCCAGGGGGATACTGGGATGCATAGGAAGGGCATCACAAGTAGAAAAAGGGAAGGGTTATCCTCTATACAGACAGTTGGTGAGACCCCATCTGGAGTACTGTGTGCAGTTTGGAGACCTCATCTATGCAAGGACATAGACAGGATGGAAGCAGTCCAGAGGAGGTCAACTAAAATGGTGCAAGGTCTGCAGCAGAAACCATTTGAAGAGAGACTGAGAGAGCTTAATATGAATACCCTTGATGAAAGGAGGGACAGGGGACATGATAGAAACTTTCTAGTACCTCAAGGAATCAACAAAGTCCAGGAGGTAGCATCTTTCAAGAAAAAAGAGAGATGTGTAAGAACAAGGGGCACAATTTAAAGATAGAGGGGAGACGACTCAGGGGTAATGTGAGAAATTTTTTTCATGGAAGAGTGGTGGATACATGGAACCGCCTTCCTGAGGAGGTCGTTGGGTCTAAAACAGTGGGAATTCAAACAAGCATGGGACAGACATAAGGCAATTATAGTGGGGGGTTGCAGGAAGTAGGCTGTTGGTTAACTAGAATCTGCAGCTTATCCAGTAGGTAGGAAATGGGCAGACTGGGTGGGCCAACAGGTCCTTATCTGCCATCAAAATCTATGTTTCTATGTCTCATGCTCCAGTGATGTCATGGATAGTCTCAGGAGTGAGAACAACTGCTCACTCCTGGGCTCAGATCCTCAGTTAGGAAGAAGATGAGGGGAACCTATGTGGCTTTGTGAAAAAGGAATGGGTACAGCCTCAAGTTCTTGCCTTGGAGAGAATGCATGGAAGAGAGTGGTGATGACACTTCCTGGCTGTGCAAGAAAGAAGAAAAGTCAGGGATCTGTTTTTCTTTGAGGATGCGTAGCTGGCAGAACCAGGACTGGCTGCCCCAAGCCAGGCCAACAGTCTCAGGTTGGCCAAAGCTAGTAAAGAGGAGACTGGTTCGTAGGAAGGCGAATGAGATCTATGGATGACCTTTCCTACCTTTCCTCGGAAAGTCTGGGAGGAGATTGAGAACAGCAGGAAATCCTGGATGTGGGCGAACAATGAAATGTGTGCATCCTGATGTAAACAAGCATGTCAGAAACAGACTGTTTCATGAGCAATATACCCAGTGGAAGAGGCAGGACACTGTTTATGGACAGAGTGCAAATAGTGGAATGAGAGGGACGTGAAACCTTCCACTGTGTGATGATGTGCTCCCAGATGGGGTAATAATGTAAGCTTCTGACCCCTGTACTATTGGCCTCAATGCAAGGACCTCCCGACAAATGTGCCCGTGCCTACCAGATGGAAAGCTGAGCAGTGGTAGTCAATACTGCCACACCAGCCTTTGCAGTGCCTTTGTTGATCCGCCAGTATGGACATCAAGACTCAGGTGCCCCACATTCATCAGTTCTACAGTGTACTGGCCTTTCCAGAATCCATCGACTGGCCCACCAGATGACTTCAGATCCAGAGAGGACACCAGCCCAGCTGTATCCTGATCCATCGCCTGGTAATCAGATGACGTCAGACCAGCTGTTTTCCTTTTGTTCCTGTTCTGGGTTCCATCTCCAGAGATGATATCAACCCAGCAGTTCCCAGATGTGCCCTCCTGTAGTTCCCGGAAGATGTCCGCCCAGCTGTATTGGAAAAAATGCTGCCAGGAGAGTCTTCAGCTGAGGAGCAGGTCGGTTCCTTTATTAGTTCTACAAGGGGCTGGTAAGTCGAACTTTTCTATCCTTATGACATTGCAGTACACATCCTCGATAGCAGACTCCAGAATGTGTGACCTGTCCTCAAAGACTCTCGCTCGGGACTTTGGCCTTCTAGAACTGTGCTTCACTGGGCTTTGGCCCAGGAGGACTCTTTAATGGATTAGCCTGGGCACTGTGGTCACTAGTTGGGACTTTTAGGGCACTCCATCCCCCAAATGTGTATTGTAAATAATGTCATTGTTTTTCTACTGTTTTCCAGTGTATATACTGTTTTCTACCTTTTCTAAAAAAAAAATATTTTAGGATTCTCCAGTGTTTGATAGTAGGGGTTTAGGTAGGCTGTGTATGCAGATTAGGAGTGTGTGTTGTCTTTCTTTTTCTTCAGGTGTTCTGAAAAAGATAGAAGAGAAGACAAGAAAAGGCAAAAAGGAAATCCAAAAAACTTCTGATCATAGGAGACTCCATGATTCGCGAGTTGATACCCATCTCCAGCCAGGGTAATGGTCAGATGTCTCCCAGGTACATCAGCATGGAGAGACACTGACCGCATTACTAAAATTGTTCACAAAGCAGGAGAAAACATTGATGTCCTAGTACACATAGGGACTAATGATCTCGCCAGCCGGTCAGTTGTGGGAGACCAAGGAGCACTGACCAGGCTGGGTGACAAACTATCATCTATTTCGTCCGGCATCTCCTTCTCTGAGATCCTACCAGTCTGGAAGGGGAGCAGATGTACGGAAGGTCAGAGAGGGAAACAGGGAGCTAAACACGTGGCTCAAGGGCTGGTGCCAGGAAAAGGACACAGATTTGTAGGAACTGGCAACAGTTCTGGGGCAACTCTTTAAATTTAATGGACTGCATCTGACTAAGGAGGAGTCAGTGCATTGGGACAGAAGTTTGACGTCTTTGCAGAATATTTAAACTAGCAAATGGGAGAGGGTGCAGTACCCCATTCGTCGAATGGGAAGAACACCCTCCCCTCAGCTGAAATGGTCAAACAGGGATTCAGCAAGTTTGCAGTTCATTTGCATCACCAGGTAAGAAAAAGTTTGTCTCCCATATGATGCACAGGGGAGGTAATGCAAGCCTCACCCAACAACTAACACACCAAAATCTGGCCAATGGAAAATCATGTACACAAATGCTCACAGCCTGGGAAATAAGATCCCAGACCTGCAGGCATAATGTCAGAGGCTAAACTGGATATAGTAGCAATTAGTGAGACAGTAACCACACTTGGGAGACTTCAGTACCTGGCTATGTATTGTTCAGAAGAGACCGAGGTGCAAAGAGAGAGTGAGCCCCTGTATGTCAATGAAAATATCAAAGCTACAGAAATTCAGAATACACATAAGGAGCCAGAAGAACTGTGGGTCACCCTGGAAACAGGAAATGGGACAGCCATAAGAACTGAGTTGTCTACAGGCCCCAGACCAGGGAGGACACAGACACATTATTGTTAGAAGATATACAAAACATGACAGTTAAAGGGAGGTTCTGATAATGGGAGACTTCAACATGACGGATACAGATTGGTCAATACCAGCAGGAACATCTGCCAGAACTAGACACATAGTGGATTCCCTGCAGGGGGAGGGCCTCAAACAACTGGTACAGCAACCCACAAGAGACAGGGCTATCCTAGATCTAGTACTGACTAACAAGGAAGGGATCACAGATCTCAGGTAGAAGCTCACCTGAGCCAGTGACCATCACATGGTATGGTTCAATTTGGCTACTACATCTAAATCATCCCATTCCAAGGCAAAAATATGGGACTTCAGAGGAGCTGACTTTGATAAGATGGCCAACAGAGTTAAGCTAGCCCTGGCAAAAGAAACACAGGTGAAGGGTACAGGCAAAGTGGGCAAGCATTAGGATGCAATACTTGAAGCAACATCCCACTGGGTTAGACAAAAAGGAAGTGCAAAGAAGAAGGAAACCAATTTGGTTCTCAAATACAGTAGCAGAAAAGGTCAAAGCCAAAAGGCTGGCCTTCAGGAAATATAAGGGAACACAACAGGATGAAGATAGGGAGGCATACCAAACTGCCCTAAGGGAAGCAGGGAAGGCAGTAAGGCAGGCAAAGTCCCAAACTGAGAAACATTAGCACTAACAGCAAAAGAAGGTGACAAGACTTTCTATAGATACATTAGTGAAAGGAGAAGGCCAGAGGAGGTATTGCTAAGCAATGGAGAAAAGGAGATTGTGAGGAGGAGGACCCTGTAAAGGCATCTATCCTAAATAGATACTTTGCTCAGTGTTTACTGAAGAGAAGGTAGGACAGGGCCCACAGCTCAGCATCATGGACACAGGGGAGGGAGGTGAGCACTACTCCCTTCACAAAAGAAAGGGTCCTACAAGAGCTTGCTAAGCTCAGGGTGGATAAGGCGATGGGACCTGATGGCATACATCCCAGGGTACTTAAGGAACTAAAGGTGGAACTAGCAGAGCCATTAGCAGAACTGTTTAGTGAGTCTCTGAGCACAGGAGAGGTCCCAGAAGACTGGAGAAGGGCTCATGTGATCCCGCTCACAAGAGTGGTAGCAGGGAGGAGGCGGGAACTACAGACCAGTCAGTCTTACCTCAGTATGGGCAAGATTATGGAGGCACTCTTAAGGAAAGGATAGTGCAACACCTAGAATCCATAGGGTCACAGGATCCAAAACAGCATGGGTTTACAAAGGAAGGTCCTGTCAAACTAATCTCATAGATTTCTTTGACTGGGTAACCAGAGTGGCGGACCAAGGGGAGCAGTTGATGTCGATACCTTGACTTCAGCAAAGCTTTGACACTGTCCCACATAGAAGATTGATAAATAAGCTGGGTAGGCTCGGGGTGGGTCAGCAGTTGGTCAACTGGGTGGCAAACTGGTTGACTGGTAGAAAACAGAGAGTGGTGGTAAATGGTATACAGTCAGAAGAGATGCAAGTCACAAGTGGGTACTCAGGGATCAGTCCTGGGGCCAGTCCTTTCAACATCTTCATTAGTGACCTTGCAGATGGACTAGAGGGTAAGGCTTGTCTGTTTGCAGATGACACCAAGATCTGCAACAGAGTAGATGATCCAGATGGGGTGGGCAGAATGAGAAGAGATCTGGATAAACTAGCAAAATGGTCAGAAGAGTGGCAACTGGGATTTAATGCAAGAAGTGCAAAATCAAGCACATAGGGAAGAGAAACCCTGAAGCCAATTATAGGCTGGGAGGGAGTTGCTAGCAGTCTAAAGGAAGAAGAGACTTGGGCATCATCATCACTGATGACCTGAAATCATCAAGCAGACCTCTAAAGCAATAGGTAGGGCTAGGGGTGTTAGGGTGTATTAGTAGGTATCACAAGTCGTAAGAGGAAGTAATAATCCTCTTTACAAGACCCTAGTTAGGCCCTTCTAGGTACTGCATGCAGTATTGGAGCCACACCTTCACAAGGACATTAACCAAATTGAGGCAGTCAGAGAAGGGCAACAAAATGGTGCAGGGACTGCATCAGAAAACATATGAGGACAGATTAACAGAGCTCAATATGTATACCCTTGAGCAAAGGAGGGAGAGAGGTGATATGATCGAGGCATTCAAACACCTTAAGGGCATTAACAAGGTGAAAAGAGTCTAACATGTTTAAATATAAGAAAAATAGCAGGACAAGAGGACACAGCATGAGATTAGAGGCCGATTAAGGGGAATGTCAGGAAATTCTTTTTCCCAGAAAGGGTGGTGGATGCATGGAATGGCTTACCACAAGAAGTGGTGGCTATGAATACAGTGCAGGGTTTCAAACAGGCATGGGATAGGCATAAGGAAGCAATACAAATGACTATGAATAGATAGGCCACTGACAGAGCAAAGGCGATGGCACATTTATAAGGTAGAAAAAATGGGCAGACTGGATGGGCCTTGAGGTCCTTATCTGCACATCAACTTCTATGTTTCTATGTTTCTATGATGAGGGCTCATCGGAGTTCCTCTTTAGTACTTTAGTGTGTAGTAATTTAAAGTACTGTGGTGGTTATTGTTGTTGTTACTGTATTAACCCTTTCCTTCCACAGGTGTGGTTGTGGGGGTAGGAGGCAGTAATATAATGTAATAGATGGTATTAGTTCTTGGTGTGTGGTTGCAGGGTGCCCAAGATCGGGAGGTCCCTGGGTTGTTTTGTTTTACGGTATTAAGTTAGAGGTAGACAGATTTTCCCTACAGGGCTAGGGGGGATAGACAGGCTGTGGTCCTGAGCGGCTGTAGGGACTGCAGTGCTGAGCTATTAGGCTATGCTCTGGACAGTTGACCAGAACCACTAGACACCCATAGTAAGTGGGTGAGTAGAGGCTGATTTGTCAGCTAAAGGCCTCTAGGCCTTAGTGTTGCCTGCCAATACTGCACATGGTAGGAGGGGCCTGATCACCCCCTCCACAGGTAGCAGATAGAGTGGGATGGCTAAGCGGGTAAGCAATGACTGTGGACAGTCATTTTCCTGGTCAGAGCTGAGTGTAACCCCTTGTTACCTGGGGTTACTAGAATCCCAGTAAGACCTAGTGATAGGCAGGAAGGCAGCTTGTGAAACTCCAGTTAAATGGATTTCACACTGTCTCACTCTGTTCTCAGTTTCAGCTGAGACTGAGGATGACATCACCATAGAACTATTGCAGCTGCATGAGCCACATTGGAATCTGCAGAAGGGAGTTAGAGTAGAATGTTGGGAGTTTTGAACAGTCAGTGTGTGTGAGTCTGCAGTTGGAGATTGTTGTGAGAGGAGCACAGCAGTTCTGTACATAGGCTCTTGGAGCCTCAGCTCTGAAATAGAGCTACAATTAGAGAAAGGTGTGTGCTTCCTACAAAGAGGACACAGTAAGCTGTTCTTTAAAGTGGTAGAGACAGCTGATTCAGGTCTCTGTGCCCCATCCCTCAGGGGATGGGGCAGGAAAATGTGGCCTGCTATTCCAGGGCAACCCCTGGTTCCTGCTAGAGAAGAAGCTGCCTTGTTTTTCCATGTGTGTGGGGTACAAGAAGATTTAGAGATTAGCCTGTGGGCACCTGCAACCCGAAGGGTGATTTCTGCTCTTTCTAAAGGGCCTGTTTCCACCCTGAACTGTGTTAAAGTGGGGATTGGACTACTGAAGTAGTGGGAGGCCTAGAGTAATAGGCTTAGCCAAAAGTAAAGTATGTTCAAGTCCAGCACAAGGGGAAAGATCAAGAACATGTACAGGAGATGTGACATACATCTACCCAATAATCTACATTGCCAAGCTTTCAAAAAGGGTTGTTTAGTATCCAGAGAAATGGCCGGGTATGGATTGTGGGAGCTGGAGGTGGGAGACCCCCCATCTTTAGTAACCAGGTCCACCTCTGACGGAATTGCTCTGTGGATTTCTACTTTGCCTCATGCATGGCCAGTGATGAGAGAAGTACCCAGGCGATGGGATGGAAGAAATTTCCCTTTAGGAGTCGAAGGCTCTAAGGTGGTTTGAGGAGCCACCAACAGGAAAACTGGTTCATTCCCATATGGACCGCTGGATCAAGTGGCTGGCGGGGAGCCGGGCCATGGGAAAACCCAAGTAGTGTACAAGTCAGGCTGTGTACCCAAAGCTGTGTGCAAGTCAGGCTGTGTGCCTGGTGGGTTCAAAGCCTGAGGGCTGGAATAGTGAAGAAGTGTTCTGTTATCTCTAATCTGCATTACCAGGAATGTAGCCCTGTGGGGGTCCGCCTATGCTTTGTTTGTTCAGTTTGGATGTGAATAAAAGCCACACTTTAGAATCCCATTCCTGGTATTGGACATTACAGTTATTGCTTCCTGTGTTCGGATTTACTTGGGTGCCCTGTGCAGAGTAGCTAAACCTAGGCCCCTGTGCCGAGTAACCTAATCCTCCCTGAACCCAGTCCCCACCTGGTACTGCTGTCAGCTTCAACAGCATGCCACCTGTCATTTGCAAAAAAGGCAGGGGTGCGGCGTTACACTACACTGACTGACATTATGTTAAGCAACAATGTTTTATGTTCAAGGGCAACTTCTACAAACACGTGAAGGCACGGCTATAGGTGCTATCCTAGCCCCACGTTAGCCAACATGTACCTCAGTTAGTGGGAGATAAGGTCATTTTTGATGCAGGTGTCAACAAATACATAAAACAGGCGTCTATAAGCGTTTTATAGACAACATTTTTTAGTATGGAAAGGAACAGAACAGGAACTTAGGAATTTGTGTGTTTCTTGGAACAAAGTAATGAAAATTAACGCTTTAAAATTACAATAGATAGAGAGCAAATTAATTTTCTAGATCTACCTGTAATTAAGCATTCTGATGGCACACTCATTATACAAACATATGAAATTTGCCAGCAGATAAAGGCCTAGAGGTCTATCAAGTCTGCTCGAATGTGCAGCTAGCACCTATTTTGCAGCTGCCCTCCCTTCCACCCTTCCCCATCATTAACCCTCCCCTTGTCCTGTCCCATCCTCGTTTGAAGCAGTCCACTGTTCCACTGCATACCACTTCTGCAGGTAGCATTCCACCCAGCCACCACCCTCTCTGTAAAAGTGTCTCCTCATCTCCCTCCTGAACCTTCCTCGCTCCAGTCTCATATCATGGCCCCTGGTGGCCTCCCTCCCTTACTTTGAACAACCCCTCTGTACCCATCTTGTTTATTCCTTTCACGTATTTAAAGGTTTCAATCATGTCACCCCTGTCTCTTCTCTCCTCCAGTGAGTACGTGTTCAACTCCTTCAACCTCCTCTACGTATGATAAGTCCCCAGCCTCTTGATCATCTTTGTCGCCCTCGCTGCCCCTCCAGTAACCAATGTCCCTCTTCAGATACGGATGCCAGTACTGCATGCAGTACTCCAGGTGTGGTCTAACTAATGACCTATACAGTGGCAGAATCACCTCCTCCCTCCTCGAGGATATACCCTTGCAATACAACCCAGCATTTTGTTGGCCTTGCAGCTGCCTTCCTACATTGTGCCGAGTTGTTCATTGACCCTGTAATGAGCACCCCAGATCCTTCTCCTCCTCTGTCTGGGCTAACTGCACTTATGGATTTATTTAGCAATTATGTATTTATTTACAAAACCTACAAACAAAAATAGCCTTTTACTTGCCACTATTTGTCATCCACCACCTTTGATTAAAATTACCTAAAGGACAGTTCTTAAGAGTAAAATGGAACAGTTGAAGCTGGAGTTGTTTGAAAAAAGAGCAGGGAACTGGCTAAAAATTTCACAGAGAGGAACTATGGAGAAATATTTATTAACAAAACTGCATGAGGCATCAGTGAGGTATCCAGAGAATCTGTGTTCATGCTGAAAAATAAAAATAAGAGAAGCCCCTTACCTTTATATCTACCGGGGCACGAGACATAGTAGGGATTGTGAAGAATAATCTCACTATTTTGCGTAGTATCCTAGAATTGAAAATTTGGTTGGAGAAGTCCTTTACGTTTGGCTTACACGCAGAGGCAGTAACATTAGAGATAAGCTTGTTAGCAGTTATCAAGCTGATCCCAAGGTAAACAAATACAAAAGTAGGTGGGGTACAAAAAATGTGTTTTTACAAAACGTGGAGCCATTGAAAAAGAGACATTTCTTTAAACCCCAGAAATAGCATGTTTGAGAGGATTATTGGCAATATTGATTGCAATACTTCAGGGACAGTATACTGTCTAAATTGTACCTGTGGCGCTTTTATGTCGGTAGAACAAAAGAAAACTGCAGTTCAGAATTAATGAACATTTGCTGGCTATTAAAAACAAAAAATCTTACATATGCAGTGGCAGCACATGTTCATGCAAACCCTGACACAAATCATAGGGTTACAGCATTTGACCTAGAAGTTGTTATAAAAGACGTTAGAGATGGGGATTTTGAGAATTCCCTTGACTGTTGCAAGCAGAAATGGATCTATAGGCTCGGAGCATTACGTGGTAAGGGACTCAATGAGAAATTTGAACTTAGCCCTTTCTTAAACAAAAAAGGAGATATAGGTGACCTTTTGACATCCTTTATTAGATCTCTTCTGTATAGTAAGAACAGTTTTTAAAGGCCAAACTTTGAAATAAAACAGCATCTAAGTGTGTAAATGATTACCTAGTGAATTGCTGGGATTGACCTTTTGACCTCCCATGTTGGTGGTAGCCAGATTAGTTCTGTAACCCAGATTATGTTGTTTTTCATTTAAAAATATTTAATAATATTAACTATAACAGTTTTATCATATTCCTGGGGATTTTCTAATACTGACAGACTCTCTGTTGTATTTTAGGTGTTTATAACATTTCAAAGTCCCCATGAGAGATCATCAAACTGCCATTCTGTCTGATACATGATTCTTTTTGAGATGTTAATATTAAGAATATTGGGAGAATTCTTCTCAAGGACATTTATATAAATTTTGAACGTACTTAATTTTTCAGTTCTTTTGGGATTAAAGAATCATTTAATTTTATGTTTTATATGGCACTATACAGCACTGTACATTGCACTATGTGCATCTCTTTAATGACAATGTATGAGAGATGGGTTAAGAGTAGTCATGTAATGGTTATTAAATTTTGATTCACTAACAAATTAATCAATTAGACCCCATGGAGGAATAAATACATATTGTCTGTAAAGTTGTATTAGGCACTGTATGTGAAAAATGACATAAGGGCCACAGAGATCCAGGAGGAACAAAATGGGGAGAGATACTGTGGGTTAAGCTGGGAAGGAAAATGGGTCCAGCCATCCACACAGGTGTGGTCTACAGACCACAAGCCCAGGACGAAGAAACAGATAGGGAGCTGATGCTAGCCATCCAAGGGATGGCAGACAAGGTGAGGTAGTACTGGTTAGAGACTTCAATATTCCAGACGTGGACTGGAACATCACAGCAGCAGCATCAACTAGGAGCAGATTTATCCTGGACTCCTTCAGGGTGCCTTCCTCAAGCAACTGGTCATGGAACCAACTCGGCAGAAGGCAATACTGGACCTTGTGCTCACAAACAGGGACAGTGTGATGGGGGTAACAGTGGGGAGCACCTGGGGAACAGTGACCACCAGTCATTGTGGTTTGAAATCACAGAAAGGTAGAACCAAACCACAAAAACACGTATCCTGGATTTTAGGGGGCAGACTTTGGGAAAATGGGAGATACTTGAAAAGAGGCATTAAGGGAATGGGGCAGGAATCAGGGGTTGAGGAACAGTGAGCAGTATTTAAAATGGGATTACAAGAGCAACAAATTATGCATTAAGCAGGTTAGCAAGAGGAAAGGAAGGAAGAGACCATTATGTTTTCCAAAGAGGTAGCAAAGAAAGTGAAAGCCAAAAGATTGCATTCAGGCAATACAAAAGATACAGGCAGAAGGGGATAGTGAGAAGTCCAGGAGAAGCAAAGGGAGGCAGGGAGGTCAGTAAGGGAAGCCAAAGCTCAGACAGAAGAACACATTGCAAAATCAGTGGGTAGAAGGGACAAAACCTTTTACAGGTACATAAGTGAAAAAAGAAATGCAAAGGGGGGATGAGTGAGACTGAAGGGGAGGATGGGGGCCACATGGAGGATGACAACAGTAAAGCTGTCACATATTAACAGGTATTTCTGCTCAATCTTTACTGAGGAAGAGGAGGGTAATGGGTCTGAAGGGAGTACAAGGGGTGAGAATGGTGCAGAAATGGACACAAGTCCCTTACACGAGAAAAGGGTACTGAAGGAACTGGAAGTAATAAGAGTTGATAAAGCAATGGGGCCAGATGGGGTGCACCCAGGGTCCGTAAAGAACTAAGAGAGGTGGTGGCTGAACCTCTGGCTATCCTGTTTAGCCGATCACTGGAAACAGGGAGGTACCCAAAGACTGGAGGACAGCAGATGTAGTCCCCTTATACAAAAGTGGGAACAAAGAGGCGGGGAATTAACAGACCAGTCAGCCTCACCTCGGTAGTGGGGAAGATCATGGAAGCACTACTGAAGGAGAGATTGGTGGAACATCTGGTTGTCAATGGACTACAGGACCCAAGGCAGCATGGTTTCACCAGGGGAGGTCATGTCAGACCAACCTCGTTGAATTTTTGACTGGGTGACTAGGGAGGTGGATTAGGGAGGGCAGTGGACATGGCCTATCTGGACTTCAGCAAGGCCTTTGACACTGTGCCACATAGAAGACTATTACATAAACTGGGGAATATGGGAGTGGGCAGGACAGTAGTGTGGTGGGTAGGTAACTGGCTGGGGGCAGGACACAGAGGGTGGTGGTAAATGGCTGTCACTCCACAGAGGAAGAGTGACCAGTGGGGTACCACAGGGATCAGTGCTGGGACCGGTCCTATTCAACATCTTCATTAGTGACACCATGGGACCTAGAAGGCAGAATTTCACTGTTCGCTGATGACACAAAGCTCTGTAATAGAGTAGACACACCATAGGGTGTAGACAGAATGAGAAGGACCTGCAGAAACTTGAAGAATGGTCAGGATTTGGCAGTTGAAATTCAATGCAAAGAAGTGCAAGATAATGCATATGGGCACAAAACCCTGGCACAATATATCAGTTTGGGGTGAGGATATAGCATGCACCAAGCAAGAAAGGGATCTTGGGATTATCATCTCTGATGACCTCAAGGTAGGGAAACAGTGTGACAAGGCAGCAGGTAAAGCAAATAGGATGCTGGGATGCATAGGTAGGGGCATCACCAGCAGGAAAAGGAGGTCATAATTCCACCATACAAGACACTAGTGAGGCCCCACCTGGAGTACAGTGTACAGTTCTGGAGACCTTACCTAAGTAAGGACATAGACAGGGTAGAGAAGGTTCAGAGGAGGGCAACAAAGATGGTGCATGGATTGCATCACAAGTCCTATGAGGACAGGTTGAAGGAACTGAACATGTACTCCCTGGAGGAGAAGAGGGAGAGGGATATGATAGAGACATACAGAGTATCTTACAGGGAGGAACAGGGTGCAGGAATACACTATTTTTAAGTGAAAAGATGTTCCAGGACTAGAGGGCATGGGATGAAGTTGGAGGAGGACGATTCAGAGAAAATGTGAGGAAGAATTTCTTCACAGAACAGGTGGTGGACAAGGGAACACCCTGCCAGAGGAAGCGGTGGGGGCTGAAACAATCATGAGATTTAAGAATGCATGGGATAGACATAAAGGAATTCTGAATGTCAGGGGTAAGGGGCAACAGACTTCTAGGAAAACATAAACTGAACTTATAAGCTCAAATGGGCAGACTGGGTGGGCCATAGGCCTCTGATCGGCCGACACTGTCTATGTATCTATGTATCCACTTTGAGGAAGCCCAGAGTACTGGGTGAAACGTAAGTACCATAGACAGTGCCTTGTGCACTGCTGGTTTGATTTCTTTGGTGTTTTGGTTGTGAAGAAACTGCATCTACTCAGACAGTACCAGTCTGGACATTGCTTTTGTATCTGGTGAATGGTGTGTGCTCCCTCTGCTTTTACTAGAGAGAGGAAAGATAAGCATACAAAGCAACAGTTGAGGAGCCACAAATAAGACATGATGGGAGTGGTGCAGTGCAATGGCTGTGGAGTGGCAGTCTTCCGTGAGATGCTCTGGAGGATGCGTGTTGTCCCATCTTCAGGCACCTCTCTGGGCTGAGGAAGGAGGTTGCTCATCTCCAGGTGGAGTTGGCCAGGATTCTGGGGACCTTCTCTCCCACCCAAGGACCAGCAGGGCCACCTCCACTGCCTCAGAGGTTGCCAAGAAGAAAAGCGGTTGGACCACAGTGGGCTCAGGGAAGGTGAGGTGGTGGAACAGAGATGCATCCCTCCAGTTGTACTTCTCCACAATTAGTACACCATTCTGGCAGAGTGTGGTTCCTCTATGGAGGCTTCCACAGTGGAGACCAAGGAGGATGCTGGGAACCTTCACAAAGGAGACTGACAGGAGGGTGGCATGGGACCCCACAGGGAAGGAAACAGCTCCTGGTGGGGACTCCATTGTTAGGAGGGTAGAACTTTGGGAGAGGGAGGAGAGAGAGAGGGAGGTAAGGTGCCTACCTGGCACCATGTGCTAGAGGGACAGGGAGCCAATCCTCAGGATCGTGGGAGCAGCTGCAGGGAGGGAGCTGGATGTCATTGTCTACCTGGGGACAAATGACCTGGCTGGGAAAGAGATCAGAGCAGTGCAGGAGGAGTTTGTGGAGTTGGTGAGGGGCCTCAGACAAGTAGCATGCACAGTAACCTTCTCAGAGATGCTGCCTGTCTGTGGCATGGGTGAGGCTAGGTGCTCTGCATCATGGGATTCAACCAATGGTTGAAAAACTGGTGCAGAGCTCAGGGTTTGGCTTCATTGGGGACTGGGGTCCACCTGGAGGGATACAGGCCTATACTGGCATGATGGTCTGCATTTCTCCAGGAGGAACCAGGATCCTAGAGTGAAAGGTTTAAATACTTCATTGGCAAAGCATTTAAATTAGCCAAGGGGGGCACTGAAAAGGAGCAGGAAATCCTAGCCCCCAAAAATCAGAGGAAGTTAGTGAAGTAAACACTAAGATAGAGAAGTCGATAGGGAGAAGGACAGGGGTAAATGGAGAAAAGGCAAAGGCAGCAAGGACAGGGATGGGGCAAAAGGGGTAACGCCATCAAAAAATGGATGGTAATGAGTACCAATGCCTATAGTCTAGGTAACAAGCTCCCTGATCTTGTGGCCTTGATGGAAGAGGACGCCTGGATATTGTAGCAGTCACAGAAACATGGTACACAGTGAACCAGGGTACACAATCTATAGGAAGGACAGGGCATGTAGAAGAGGAGGAGGAGTAGCTCTCTACATAAGGGAAGGGATCAAAGCAATGTAACTAAAGGGTAAACTGGGGGAGAGGAGGCACTGTGGGTCACCCTGGAGACCAGAAATGGCACCACAATCTGCACGGGTGCATACAGACCCCCATCTCAGGAGGAAATGGACAAGGAAATGATAGAAGGCAGCTTAGGATGGAAGGAAAAGGGGAGATATTGTTGATGGAGGACCTGAATATGTCAGATGTCAACTGGAACACCTTGTGCAGCCACATCCAAGAGCGGGTCATTCTCAATGCCCTACAAGGGCATGCCTCAGACAGCTAGTGTTGGAACCCACTCAGGAGGGAGCAATCTTAGACCTGGTACTCTCAAATGGGGATGGAGAGAGGATCTCAGATCTAGAAGTGGGTAGCCTATCTGGGAACAAGTGACCACCAAACAGTGTGGTTCATAATAAACACAGTCACAGAGTCAAGCCACACAAAAGTGTGGGTACTGGACTTTAAGATGGCTGACTTTGTTAAAATGGAAGAGTGCCTCAGAAAAGCACTAGCAAACAGGCAAGAAGGAGGGTGGAGCAACAATGGGAAACATCAAACTGCCATCACAGAGACACCAAGCCTTTGTGTAAAGCAAATAAACAAATCAAAATGAAAGAAAAACACTATGGTTCTCAAAAGAGGTGGTGGGGAAGGTAAGGGAGAAAAATATAGCATTCAGGAACTATAGAGAAACACAGAAGGAGCAGGACAGGAGAACTGTACCAGTTAAAGCAGGAAGGAAGTGGGAAGGCAGTCAGAATAGCAAAGGCCCAAACCGAGGAAAAGATAGCAAACTCAGTTAAGAAGGGGATAACCTTTTATATGTACATTGGGGAGCAAAGAAAACTAAGGGAGGATAGTGAGGCTTAATCAAGAGTAGAGTGGGTGGGCAGAGCGACAATGAAAAAGCAGGGATACTGAACAGATACTTCTGCTCTGTACTCACAAAGAAGAGGAGGAGGTACCTAATTCAATCAATAGAAGCACTCTGGATATGGGGTCAATACCAGTCCTTTCATAGAAGAAATGGTTCTGAAAGAACTCCTAAAACTGAAAGTGGACAAAGCAAAGGGCCTGATCGGATTCACCCCAGAATTCTAAAAGAACTAAGGGGAGAACAAGTGGCACCACTGACTACCCTCTTTAACAAATCATGGGAGGATGGTGTGATACCGAAGAACTAGAAGAGGGCAGATGTGATTCCCCATCAAAAGTGGGAGCAAACCAGAGGCGGAAACTACAGACCTGTTAGCTTGACCTCAGTGGTAGGAAAATGATGGAATCACTTCTGAAAGAAAGAATTGTTGAGTACCTAGAGGCCAGCAGGCACAGGACTCAAGGCAGCATGGATTTACAGCAGGGAAGGTCATGTCAGACTGATCTAATAGATTTCTTTGACTGGGTGACCAAAGTAGTAGACCAGGAGGGGCTATGGACATGGCCTACCTAGATTTTAGCAAGGCATTTGACACAGTCCCATACAAAAGATTATTAAATAAATTAGCCAGCTTGGGAGTGGGTTCCAGGGTGGTAGCCTGGGTAAAACATTGGCTGGACAACAGGACACAGAGAGTAATAGTAAACAGAGTCCACTCTGAAGAAAGGGGTTATTAGCGGGCAGGGGTTCAGTACTGGGTCTGGTCCTTTTATTGTTTTTATAAGTGACATTGCAGAGGGACTGGAAGGAAAAGTATGCCTCTTTGCAGATTACACAATGATCTGAAACAGGGTTGATACACAAGGGGTGGAAAGGATGAGATGGGACTTGGCAAGGTTGGAGGAATGGTCAAAAGTATGGCAGCTTAGATTCAATGCAAAGAAGTGCAAAGTTATGCACCTGAGAAACAAAACCAGGGAAGAGTTACAATCGGGGAGGTATTAACAACAACAAAATGGAAAGGGACCTCCGGTAGTCATATCAGATGACCTAAAGGTAAGCAAGCAATGTGAGAAGGCAATAAGGATGGCTTGAGGAATACTGGGATGCATAGGGAAAGGCATCAGCAGTAGAAAACAGAAGTTGTTATCCCTCTACAGACAGTTGGTGAGACCCCATCTGGAGTACTGCATGCAGTTCTGGAGACCCTATCTCTGCAAGAACATAGACAGGATGGAGGCAGTCCAGAGGAGGGCAACTAAGATGGTGCAGGGTTTGCAACAGAAGCCATACAAAGAGAGACTATAGGAGCTTAATATAATATCCTCAAGGAAAGGAGGGGACGTGATAGAAACTTTCAAGTACCTCAAGGGAATCAACAAAGTCCAAGAGGGTAGCATCTTTCAGAAAAAAGATGGCAAGAATAAGGGGAACAGTTTGAAGATAGAGGGGACGAGCTCAGGGGCAATGTGAGGAGTATTTTTCACAGAGTGGTGGACGCATGGAACAGCCTTCCTGAGGAGGTGTGGGGTCAAAACAGTGTGGGGGAATTCAAGAATGCATGGGACAGACATAAGTCAATTCTGGTGGGGATAGGAAGAAGTAGGCTGTTGGTTAACTAGGATCTGCTGCTTATCAGTAGGTAGGAAATGGGCAGACTGGGTGGGCCAAGCGGTCCTTATCTGCTGTCAGTCTATGTTTCATGTTTTACCCCAAGGGCACTTGTGCCTGCAGCTCTTTGTAAAAAGTGTTACAACTGGTTAGAAATAACACTCTACAGAAAGCAAGTAAAGTTAGAAGTCTACAAACTAGGAAGTAAGTGGACTAAAGATGAAATGGGAGGTGCAATCACAGACACCCAGGCCACACAAAATGAAAGACTTAATTAATTAATTGATGAAAGTCACATTCATCAGCAATCTACAAAAGGCAAAACATATCTTTCAGTTAAACTTTGTTGACTAGATAGCTGGAAAGTATGACTTCATTCATTCATTCATTCAAAATTGGAAGTCCGAATGTTTAACTGCAATGCAGAAATTATTAGCAACTATTGTACTGCACAGAAGACTGGCAAAATAATAAAAGTAAATGTAGTGATAGTAGATGTAATGATCAAAACAGTAACAAGCATTTGAAATGTTTCTCCCCAAATGACTCGGCTGAGATGAGCACTTGCCCAATGCACACAGCGTGATCAGGCGGTGGTGCTCAACTGACTTGTGCTATATTTGGGCACACTGAATTGATGGGGGTGCTGTGTTGAATTTGGCACCCGCTGAACTGATGCTTGCAGAACTGACCACTTGCTGGAATGCACCACGGTGATCTGACTGTGCACTGAGGTTTTTTTTTTTGTGCATTCTTTTCTGTTCCATCACTACGGGAACCTCTCAGGCAACTACCGCATTCTGCAAGCTCTACCTCCCACCTCAAGCTTCTTTATCACTCCCACTCCAGCCCAGCAGATCCTGGACCTGCACCCCCAAGGTGGGGTTGCACTATCCACCCAGGGAGCTCTATCTATAATCTAATGTGCCTAGCTGGGTGGCCAATCCTAGTGAGGAGAAACCTGGTGCTGGAGTGTGGCTTGGCGAGGTGCCATCGCCTGTCCCTGAGGATGGGGATTTTCTTAGTTCCTCCTCTGGAAGTGCGGTGTCAATGATGCTTGCACATGGCTGCCCTGCTTGCGTCTGCCACCTCCGTCCCCTTATGTTGGCTGGTGTTCCTGGAATGTTCCTGCAATTCCCCAATCTCCATTGGGGGCGCTAGAACACAGTAACCCAGGATCACTCTTCAGGGAGAGGCTGTCCTCGGACACTACATCCTCTTCCTCCTGTCAACCCCTGCTCCCTGAGTCCATCACTGAACCTGGGTCACCTGCGTGGCACAGGTGTGGCGTCCAGTGCCTCAACCCTCACAGCTACTGGACGGCTACTGTGCACTGAGCTGGACGGTGCTGAATTGACACTCTTCATTCAGGCAAGTCAGGCCGACATGACTGAGAAGACACACCATGCAGCCATTACAGTTTTAATCTGCAAATATACATATCACCTCAGATATGTCACGGACTGCAAGACAGTAACAGAGATGCAGTACTGAGACCATACTTACTCAGATATGTTAGCAAGTGCATTACCACCATTGTATTGCTGGTGGTAAGCATATCACGCTGTTTGAAGGACATTGTGGTCCAGTACCATGAAAACTCCTGTGGTCAGTGATGCACTCCACTCTGTCCTCTTCCCTGCACCATGTCATCTGTTTAATTTCCTTACAACAAATACATTCCAGCATGTACTCCATTGCAGGACAGACACCACAGCTAAACCTGTTAACCATGTAAAGCAGGAAAACATAGGTGACTGACTTTGCCTTTACCAGTCATGTCCATCAATTGCTGTAATATTTCACATATGAGGTGTGGGAAATGTTGAAACTGCACACGGTATACCATGCAGTACCATCCACAACATGTCATTGCATGCTGGTGATGCTGCATGGCCTAGACAGTGTGTTTGTGCCTCACAACAGGAAAAATGGACAGGAACAATCATAGACTCTCAATGTGGTACCCATGTTTTTAGTTCATATAGAGGAATACAATGTCCCCACAGTTGAGAAGAGGGTGAGCAACTCAGATCTCAACAGTGGCAGCATGACACAATGTGAAACAGGCAATTTTTTTTGGGGGTGGTGGTGTCATGTACACAACATGGCCAGTGCCACCATCAAATGGAGAGCAATGTGGGGTGAGAAGGCAAGCAGCAGGGGGGCACAGCTGTGGAAGGCCCTGTCGGTATGCCCCAACAGGCTGTACCGAGCCGCACCAGCTTCGAGCTGTACAGGCGATACTGAGATCGTGGGCGGTACCATCTGAATCAGGCAATTTTGAGGCAGCTCTGTGAGCTGCACGGTGATGTGATGCAGGCACCACACAACAGAGCCATGCTCTGTCAGTGGAGGCTAAAGTGACAGCTTGCATGTGCTTGCTCACCATGGGTGCCTTCCAAGAGACCAACGGGGGACACCACAGGCATAACCCAGTCGGCGGCGTCATGCCACCTCACCAGAAATTCCCTCAGCACACTGCTGCCACATGCTGCGGAGTACATCCATTTCCCCAACACACGGTGGGCGCACAGCAAACATACAGGAGTTCCACAGGGTAGCACGTATGCCTGGCATGCTAGGGGCAATAGACTGCACCCATGTGGCCATCCAAGACACCACCTGGCCCCGGGGGGGCCGCATATATCAATCGGAAGGGCTATGCTAGCATCAACTGCCAGGTGGTGTGCAATGCCAGGGGCATAATCAATGTCTGTGCCATGCACCTGGGGAGCACATGATGCCTTCATCTGGCACCAGTTGGCACAGTGCCACAGGTTTGAAAGTGGGGACATTCCCACTGGCCACTTAGTGGGTGAGTATGCAAACCACACGGACAAACAGAGCTTGGGAGGGGCATGGTCAGAGGTGACATGGGTAGTGGCCTACATGGCCGAGGCAGGCGATGCTGATCACCAAATTAACCTCCACCCTCTACACACAAGTGACAGTGGATACCCACTTCATCCCTGGCTGCTCAGACCATACGGGCCCAGCGACCCCATCGTAGACGCTACAATGAGGCACATGCCACCACATGCAATGTCATCGAGCTGGTGTTCGGGATGTTGAGGCATGTTTCCTTGCCTGGACACCTCGACTGTGCCCTACAGTACAGCCCCTCAAGGCCTCGCGGGCTATTCTGGCCTGTTGCATGCAACAGCATGGCCATGAATGTGGGATAGCCGTACAGGTCAAAGAGGGGACAGCGATGGAGACGATGAGGGACGCCGGTGGCGATGGTGATGGGCAGCCCCCTTGGGCGACGGGACCCCGACTGCTCCGCTGGCACAGCTGCACCGGGACACCATCACAGAGGAGCACTTCAGCCAACCCAGGTAAGTCATGGGGCCACATGCAACCACTAGTGGCAAAGGCACAACCCACAAACACACATGGACACACACCAGGGTGCATGCCATCAAGAAAAGTGGCCGGGCATTGGAACGCACACACCACCAAGGGATGGCGAGGTCTAACATGGCGCATGGTCATACAAACACACCTCACCAAACACTGCACAAGAGTAGGAGGCACACTGATCCAGACCGCCACCCCTAGCCACACACATGTCCACAGACCACCACGCCCCACTACCTGTTATGTCATGTGCATGTGTCAGACGCTGGGCACCATTGCACAGTGGCATACGGTGCAACACAGGCATCATCATACACGCAACTGCGGACAGCAGCCAGGAGGGTGTGCAAATGGACTGTGTGTGTGCGTGCTGGGCGGAGTACCCACCCGTGCATTGCCCAGCTGAGCGACACAATGCACACAGGGCAGCATCAGACAATGGCCGCACTGGAGACAGGTCAGTCACGTGCCACAGTGCCACAGCCACCACGATGTAGGCGCCTGACGAGACCCACCAGCAGTGACAGGCTGACACACTGGCCTCATGGGGTGGCACTGACAGTCCCAGGGGTTCTACTGCGTGAACATGACTGTGCTCGCGAAGGGGTCTCGCAGCACACCGGACATGCCTCGCGCCAGGCATGCTCGGGATGCCCACAGCTGAACCCGTGTCGGCAAGGATGGTGTCACATGACGCTGGGAACGGAGGTGGACATTGCACTGCATGGTGTCTGCGATGGCAGGACAAATAACTGTGTGCCCATTGTGGCCATGACAGCTGTGAATGCCTGTGTCTGCCTGTCAATGGCAGCGGTCACATCTCCCACAACCGGTCCATCCCTGCCAGGAGCAGGCAGTGTCTGCTGCAATGCTCCTTCTGCCTGGCGCAGAGCCGCACTCAGTGCATCCACCACCGTCACAAGCTGCATCTGCTGATTGACTGATGCTTGCGGTATGTGGGTGTGCTCATCCAGAGGTCATCTGCCTGATCGGCATGCTGTCCCTCAGGGTGTTCCTGGCCCTGATGCTAATCACCCCTTGAGGTGGGCACTGCACACCAGGGCCAGGCCTGGGCATGTCCACGAGGCGGTGCACTGATGCCGCCCCTGACACTGTACCCCCATGGCCCATTGGCCAACTGCTGATGCTGCCTCTGGCTGCCACTCCCAGCGGCTCAGTGGTGCCGCCGCAGTGGCCAACAGTCCCACTGTCCTGGACACACACCAGTGCTGCCCCACTGGTGCCTGACAGACACAGGCTGGGACTGTGATGACACGCAGGCTCCACGGCGGCACCACCCACAGCCATGGCTGCGATGTCACCGGCTGTGTGGCCATCCTGTGCAACACACATACGTCACTGCCCATGATGTTAGCTCCATCATCATCGGTGACGGATCCGCACCAGCCCGAGTCTCAGCATGCTGGCATCCATGGACGCTGGCACACTGGGACACAGGCAGGGCCTCCTCCCTACCTGCTCCACCAACATCAGTCCGGACGTCCAGGCAGGCCCACTGTCATCCTGACCCCTGTTCCTGTGGAGGTGGATGGGCCCTCCTCCATCTCCATGTGACTGGCCTCAGTGAAGAAGCCCACTACGCTGACCCATGCAGATGCTCAGGAGCTGTAAGGGAAAAGTAAGCGTTACTGCATGTGACCTACCCTGTCCCCCCATAGACAGACCATGACCTACCATGCAGTGACGGGCTACCACCCATCTGGAATCCACTACCCAGAACACCTCAATGGCGCAACACTGCATGCTGCCAGCAACCCGCTCTTCCTGTGGGGTCAGGCATAGCACCTCCGGCTGTCCCCCACCTGTCGCAGACCATGCTGCATTGATGGCAGCCACCTTCTTAATCCTCCACCTGTTCATGCCCATCTTCTTTTGCACTCCTGCATGGAGTGCGGTGCTACCATGCAGGTTTACAGCACACGCCACTTCCTCCCATGCAGCAGCATGGGCCTGTGGTGCCCCTGGCGTCTGCTCAAGAAGCAGCTTCTGGTCTCAGGTAGGCCCGAACAGGGCATCTGTCTCAGCCTTAGTGAAATTTGCCTCCTCCTCCTCCCGACTCTGTTCCTCTTCCTCCACCACATGCTCAGTCATGATTCATCCTGTGAGAATGACAGGTGTTACCTGTGACTGTGCAGTCCACTGCATGTCCCAAACACCACAGTCACACTCCAAATAGCATGCAACTCACCGCAATAGACTGCAGTAATCGACTATGGCCAGTGCAGCCCAATGTCGCACTGTTATAGCGCAACCTATGCAATTGAGGTGAGGCGATCTTGGCGTGGATGCAAATGCAGTGACTGTGCTGTTGAATGGCTGATTAGATGATTTGCATATGCCAGCTGAATATTGCGCTGTTGCGCTTTGGCGCAATTGTGTTGAACGTGCTGAGCTGGCGGGGCGCAGTTCTGTGACATGCGCAGTACACCCTAACTGCGCATGCCCGGTTGATGACGCCAGGCGCCTGCCGTGCTGCTTACGTGCTGTGTGTGGAAGCAATGGGGGCACGGCCACCATTGTGCCAGTGGTGCTACGGTGCTGTTCACTATATGGCGCCTTGGCACTGGGCGCCATAGGCGTCATTGGGGCACAGTGCTGTAGGCTCACTACAGGAGGTGGCACACAGGCACCCAATCGTGCTGTGGCTGTCCATGCACCAGAGACCATTGACTTGTGCCCGACCTTTGCCCCTAGGCACCATGCATCATCAGGCATGGGTGCATTCACTATCGCGCTGTTCGGTGACAGCGTGATAGAGAATGGCAGCTGTACCACGCAGCATCTGCACATGGTAGACCGCGCTGCACAGCGCCATTTTGCTGAACCGGGCAGCAGCCACTGTATAGGAGGTGATTCTGCCACTGCTATAGGTCATTAGACCACACCTGGAGTACTGTGTGCATGGGTCCCAGATCTGAAGAGGGACATTGAGTTACTGGAGGGGTGCAGCGAGGGTGACAAAGATGAGCAAGGGGCTGGGGACTTATCATAGGAGGAGGTTGAAGGAGTTGAACATGTATTCACTGGAGGAGAGGAGAGACAGGGGTGACATGATTGAAGCCTTTAAATACATGAAAGGAATAAACAAGACAGGTACAGAGGGGCTGTTCAAAGTAAGGGAGGGAGGGCTACCAGGGCAATGATATGAGACTGGAGCGAGGAAGGCCAGGAGGGAGAGGAGACACTTTACAGAGAGGGTGGTGGCTGGGTGGAATGTTGCTACCTGCAGAAGTGGTATGCAGTAGAACAGTGGACTGCTTCAAACGAGGATGGGACAGGACAAGGGGAGGGTTAATGAAGGGGAAGGGTGGAAGGAGGGCAGCTGCAGAATAAGGGTGCTAGCTGCACATTCGAGCAGAATTTATAGACCTCTAGGCCTTTATCTGCTGGTAAATTTCATATGTTCTTATGTTCAGAGATGGCGTGAGGCATGCTGTGCAGTGGAGCCAGATCGAGCTGGCAAACCTTGTGGCTATAGTTGAGCCCCTGTTGGGGCTTTGTTTGGGAGGCACCCTGGACAGGGCCAGGAGGTTGTATGGCAGGAGGTGGCCGATGTCCTGGAGGAGGCCACCGTGTATGGGGTGGATGGCGGAGCAGTTCTGCCACCATTATGGGACCTGAGGCGCAGGGACCCGGACCTGCTTCCTGCCTGCGGTTCATGCCAGTAGGGCATCGGTGCCCCGCCAGATAGTTGCAAAGATCTGCATACCTTATCATCCATAATGGTGTCAAGGCTGCATGTGTCCGGCACATGGGGGCCGTCCCAGTGTTGGCCGTGGTGGTGGTATCAGGGTGTGGGGTGGGTGGGTCTCACTGTGTGGGACTGCTATACACATGGGGGTGGGGGACATTGCTACCGATAGTACTGATGTTCCTTCTCCATGTTTGCACCTCAGGGCCGAAGAACGGAGGCACAACTGAGAGGGAGGCGCCGCATGTTGGAGCAGAGGGACAGGAGGGATGAAAGTAGTCTGTGGCGCATGGACCAGCCTGATGATGGTGAGTGCCTTACATCCATGATTACTATTGCATGCTGTATAACTGGGCGGGCAGTGGGGCATGGCCACCATCCATTAACACCACTGCCATGCATGCAACTTGTTACAGTCAGCACTGTCCAATGGCACTGCATGTCTGGGGAGTGTGTCAATGGTGGTCTGCGCGCACTGGCACATGGCTGTGGCACTGCCTTCACACCCGCATAGCTGGAAGTCACTGTATGGCCAAGGATGGTGCTGGTGCAGGACATGGGCAATGGGTGTGCAGTGGTCCCACATGGCTGTGGCTGCCTGGGTGGGCAGGTCTTGTGGACAGGGTCACTGTGGGTGGTCGCACACCATCACAGGGGCATGGCACATGGCTGTATGCATGCACAATGGGTGGGCTGCAGGAGGATGGACAGTCACACCTGTTGACTCTGCTTTCTCATCCTAGGTGGCCGGAGACTCCTGCAGATCCAGCGGGACATTCAGGAGCTGCTGCGGGTCAGGAGGAGATCTAGAGCTCCTGCAATGCATCCACCACCACGGGGTGAGGAGGAGGAGGAGGTGGAGATCTCATCAGTGCCAGGAGGAAGAGGACTGGGGTGGCCAGTGAAGTCCCATGCCCGACTACCACCTTCCACCTTGACCCACCCTCACCACTTCTTCCTCTCCTATATGTTCACCCCCGTCCCTTACCCGCCCCACCTGTTATGTGGCCCTTCCCCACTATTGTATATAGTTTTGTGTATAGTTTTACTGTACATAGTTTCAATATATACATTTGTTATAACAACTGTGGTAGTCTCTGATTTGCAGTGGACTACAGGTGCTCAGCTGCAGTGGTGTGCATGGCATCAGGGTGGTGCATGCATGGGTGTGTGTGTGTGTGTGTGTGTGTGTGTGTGTGTGCGTGCAGAGGTGAACCACCTATGGTGTGGACAGGGATCAGTCACAGTCTGGTTTGTGTGTTGTACTCTGTGCACTGGATGCCTGTGTGCAGTGGTCCATGGGGCCTGCACTGTGTGCATGGCACCCTGTCAGACTGTCCATGGCCTGTGCAGCTGACACCCTCGCATGTCTGTGATATGCACGGTCTGGTCGGTCAGTGGTAGCTGTCCATGCTGGATAACAAATGTACCTGGCACAATGCCAGGTTGACTGCCATCATCGGTATGGTGCACGTCTGCCTCCAGTGACACTGTGGCCTCCGCTGTTGTTGTCCACCATCCATGCTGTCACTTGTGTCTGTTGCAGGGATGCACTCCAGTGTCACTTGTGCTCCGCAGCATGCTGGTGGCATACAGCTTCATGGTGCCTGGGCGCAGGGTGGCTGGCACACCTATGCACTGTAGGGATGCTGGCGGTGGTAACACGCCAGCCATGGCCACACGCCAGTGGCTTGGTTGACCAGCTACTGTGTTCCTGTGTTGCTGTGCCCTTCGGTATGGGTGGGTGTTTGTCCATGCACTGTGTTGCATCCTGTGTGGTGCATGCCTCCATGCTACACTGTGCGTGTCTGTGCTGGCTGTTGTGGCCAGGCCTGGGACAGGATGTGTCCTTGGGAGGTGTGCAGGGTGCTGCACCACTGGAGGGTGGGGTCCGGCATACCCTGGCATGTGGGTACCCCGTGGTGCTGACACATGGTCGGGTCTCTCAGCTGTACCTCAGGGGACATGCAGGGTGGCACTGTGTATGCATCTGTTGCATCACTGTCTGCTGCCGCCACTGCATGGTGCCCATGGTGAGGCTGCCCTGCATGGCTCCATGGTGCACAGGGTTGCATTGTCACAGTGGGGGTGGTGGCATGCATGGGGTGTCCTGCACTGTTGGGGCTACTCCTGGGCAGGGTATATGGGGGATCATGGTGCAGGGTGTGCTCTGCATTGGTGGGATGGTGTGGTACAGAGTGGTCAGCCATCCTGTATGCTGGTCCCAGCTTGCCAGGGGTGTGCTATGGCACCATGGCCGGCTGTGGATTAGTTGCTGGTATCCATGGACCAGTGGTTATTCCAGCTCTCCCGGTTGTGCAGTGCATGGGGTGTGGGGATGATGTCTGTTCTGCTGTGTGTTCCTCTGCCCATCTGTGGCATGGGTGGTGGGCCCTGCATCCCCTGGTTGTGCTGTTGCATTGCTGCCCTGCTGCTGGGGCATCCCTGGTTGGCGCTATGGCACATCTGGACTGCTCAGCTGAACATTCCTTTGTTGGCGCATGGCACATCAGATATGCTCAGCTTTCACCTCCCTAGTTGTGCTATGGTGCAGGATGCGATATTCAGTCATCGGCAGTAGGCGCATCTTGGCCTGCACAGTTTTTGAATATCACGCTTCTTGACGCATGGGGGCAGTGGACTTGGCGCTGTTCTGCTGTTGCACACTTTTGGGCGTAGTTTGAATATCTGGGCCCGGTGCAGAGCGAGACCGGCAGTTGCAGGGGAGCCCTGCGCCAGAAATGGTATGGCTGGCTAGCCCAGGGACTGATGAGGATGTGAATGATCATTGAGTGCTGAGGCCTTGAGGAGGGCAGATGGCAGGGAGCAGTAAGCAAATGATGGCGTAATCAGGGGTTGATCTGGACATAGTTCAGTAAGGCAGGGTAGCTGTTCAGGAAAACATAAATAATAATCAGACCTGCAGTAGGTCAGAAAAGCACTAGGAATATTCAGACTGACACATAGGTCTGCAAAACATAGTAGCAATGATGGGCTACGAACGAAATGGAGCAGCAGTATGAAGTGGGGCAAGCTAGCCAGGCATTCAAAGCCACATTAAGGTGACAAATACTCTGAGGATTTTCGAGCAAAGGCAAGATTTAGAACAGAAATAATTAGGCACATGGGGCCACGACTTCCCAAACACTTCCCAGTCCCCGCCATAGGAAAAACAAGAAAGTGATGGAAGGGTCGAGAACCACATGCAGATATAAAACTAGTTAACAGCATCAGCAGTAGCTTTAGCTGACCTCAGAGTAGAACAGCAGTGTACAAACAGGGAATAGCATCAGCTATGAGTGGTTGTATTCTATAAGCACGGAAGGGGAAAGCACAATGCTGTGAAAACAGCTATGACCACATGGGAGGTAGACTGAGCAGGAAAATGTGATTGAACCGCATAGCAGGTTCAGAGGGAGCTTGGATCAATTGAAAACAATAAGGCTTGATAGCATGGGGAGCAAGTAGGCCTGTAGCATGGGAAGCAGCTTTTGGGTTATAAAACACAAGCACTGGGTACACAGTAAGGGAAGCAAGTAAAAGCAGTAGTAGGAGCTGCAAAAAGCCAAACGGTAAGAGCAAACAATTGGTAGTGGCTGAGAAACCAAGTCCCCCAAAAAGAAACAAAACACAAACACAGAAGAAACATGAAAGAAATAAAAGGAAGCACACAGCCAGAGGCAAAAATACAAACCAGAAGCAGAAGAACAAAACGCAGAGTCCAGCAGAAAGAAGCAGCAAGGCTAGGGGAGGGCAGACCCCAGCCTGCCACAGAGCAAATGGACAGAGCTTCCGCCGCAAAGAAAAAGTGCTTCAAAAGGAGGCTGAGGGGACTGCTTATATAGCTCAGGAAGTGGGAGTGGCTGACTGCTTGTCCATCAAACCATAGGCTGAGCCTTCCAATTATGGTGTCATGGGGAATATTACACTTCTGCTGACCCACACGTAATGGATGCAGGGACAGTGTTGCACTCCCAGCACATTCTTACATTTGCTGTTGATGTTAGCACAGGTTCATTGGGACAACCAAGGAGCGCTCCCCCACCTCAAGAGGGATAAATCACACACACACACATATCATGGGATAGTTTGATGATTGCATGGATGATGTCAGTGTCAGACATGATCGTGTCATGCTGATTGCACAAGCATGATCTGCCAGGATACAACATGATTCTTTTGCACAATATAGCAACTGGTATATAACTTTCTCCAATGCGAAGGCACGGGCTGTGTGAATACCTTTTACTCAATTCCTAGTAGACAAATTGGTGAGTGTGTGTTTAAATGTTGCTCTCTGGCCTGTAAGTGCAGGCATCATATTACAGTGATTAGTGCTGTTAGAATGTGATGGTTAACTGCCATCTCAGTCAGTCTTCAGCTAGAGGAGAGGGAGAAAGGGCCTTTAGCTGCTGAGTGTGTTTGTAAGTTGATTTAAAGTAGTTTTTCAGTGCCATTTCAATGTGTTGGACATGTATTTGAGGTCTGTTAACTGCAGAAGCAGTTGGGGTCTAGCAGAGGTTGTCTGAACCTTCTTTTGCTGAGCAGTTGGGGAAAGGATTTAGTTGCTGGATAAGCATTACATTCTTTTCAGTCTGAGGACTTTAGGGCAGAAAGCACTTGTTTAATACAGTGTTTGTGTGGGACCTTCCTCCAGAGGAGGTTGCAGTGCTTGGAGGTACAGTGAGGGGCAGACACGGGCTGATACACTCTCTCGTAAGAGTCAGGTGGGTCTCTAATCCCACCCTCCCCACACCTCCCTCCCCTGAATCACAGCTCATTTATAGGGAATACCTGTCCTGCAATTAGAGGAAGGGGCTTCAGGTGCAGCTCATTTACTTCTATCCAATAACGCAGCCATGGGGCAGGGAAAAGCGTAGGTAGGTCTCACATAGGAGTGCAGCATCCACAGTGAGTTGCTGATAGTGTGATAGGTGGATATTATGGGGCCTTCAACTGGAATATATCAGGTATTTCTGTTAGATGCTGTGCTCGAATTGCTTAATTCTACTTGCTGTAGGGATAGTTAGTGTGCAGAGGCTGCATAGGTAGTGTGGACCATGGGAGGATTGTTGGTGCAATGGTTGTGGGGCAGTAATGCAGATGAATACACTGTGGAGGCTGGGAGGTGCCCAATGTGCCACAGGCTAAGAAGGCTCGAGGAAGAGGTTCAGTGACTGGGCAGGGGAGCTAGAGGTTGAGGGATGAGGGAGGATTTAATCGGTGGGAGGGCTGACAGGAGCATTATGGGGCACACAGAGAAGGAACAGTGGGTCAAGGGAGGGGAGGGGCAACTAGATAGGAAGCCAGTTGATGAAAGGTGGACTGTAGTAGAACATAGAAAGAGGAGCAGCAGGAGGAGGAGAAAGCACTTAGTAAGGCAAAGAGGATAGGGAACATGTTTACTTTGTTAGAAACACATGGAAAAGATGATGCAGGAGGTGATTGCTCAAGGGATAGCATTCACAAAGAAGAGTGTGTGAGGAGCATTTCTAGTGGAGAGACTGAGCATGGTGTGACAGGGGAGGGATAACACTCGGAGGAGGTGAGGGAGGGAGAGGGAGGTTGGCAGTCAAACAGGAGGAGGGAAGGAGGTCTTGGTGGGAGGGCAGGGGAGACACTGGGGCACATGGTAAAAACACAGTCTTGAGTGTCTCCAAAAATGAGAACCTGGGTGGCAGAGTGGCTGCCGGCACAAGGAAAGAGGAGGGGGTGTACTGGTGTTGGGGACCCATACTCAAGGATCAGATAGTGGCAAGGGGAGAGGCACAATCAAATATGGGTGAGTCCATACCAGGATTAAAGGCAGACATGGCAAGACAGGCAATCCTAAGGTACATAAAGAGGGTAGAAGGAACCACACATTGTGGTATATGTGGGGACAAATGACCTGCACGGGAGAAATGGGGAGGCAACAAGGGAGAGGACTGAGGAACTGGGAAGGTTGTAGGAGGAGGCTGGGGAGTCTGTGGCCTTCTCTGAAGTGCTCCCAGTACCTTGCACAAGCACAGTGAGAAAGGAGAGGATTAGAGAGTTGAACACATGGTTGGTAGAATAGTGTCGAACTAAGAGGTATGGGGTTGTGGGCAGCTGGGGCAGTACCTAAGATAATAATCTGTTTGCAAGGGATAGGCTGCACTTGAGTGGGGAGGGAAGGAGGTATTAAAGCAAAGACTGAGAGGTATTTTATGACAAGGGTGGATTTAAACTAGATAGGGTGTGCAAGTGAACAGTAGGTAGGCAGGGATCCAATGAGAGTGAGTCACAGACTACCCCCAACCTAGCAGGGAAGGACTCAGAGGCCAAAGCGGAGGGAGTAGAAGGGACGAGATGGAGGCTAGTGAGAGGGAAGGGGCATTATAGAGGTGGTCTCATTGAATGCAAGAAGCCTAGGAAACAAATCCAGCTGAGCTACAGGCACTCTTAGCAGTGTGGAGGGTGGATGTTGC
This sequence comes from Neoceratodus forsteri, assembly GCA_016271365.2. Lineage (NCBI taxonomy): Eukaryota > Metazoa > Chordata > Ceratodontiformes > Ceratodontidae > Neoceratodus > Neoceratodus forsteri. Next base: position 691,549,726 of record CM057449.1, read on the forward strand.
AGCTGTCACAGAAACGTGGGCAAGTAAGCACCAGGACTGGGATCTGGTATTCCCAGGATACAAATTATACAGGAAGGACCCTAAGGAGGGAGGTGGGTGGTGGCAGTCTATGTGAGGGACGGGATCAAATGCACAAGGGACGAGGGAGAAGAAAGGAGAACAGAGGCAATCTGACTACAGCTCCTAGACTCAAGGGGTAGGAAACTAAGGTTTGGGGTGGTATACAGGCCACCGTCCCAGTCTGAGGAGCTGACAGGAGAGCTAGCGGAACAATTCTAAAAAAGTATGTAGAAAAGGGAAGGTGGTCATCGGGGATTTCAACTTGCCGGGTTGACTGGAGCATTCCGGTCACCGCCAGTGCTAGGGAGCAAGTGCTCCTGATGTGATCCAGGAGAGTCTCCCTGACGAGTTGGTTACTGTACCTACTAGGCTAAAGAACCCATTAGATCATGTATTGTCGAATGGGAGGCAGTGAGGGAAATAAAGGTAGAGGACCCACTATCTGACAGCAATCACCAAACGGTGTGGTTTAATATCACGATGTGTGGGGAGCCAGAGAAATCAGTTACTCGGGTGGTAAACTTCAGGGGGTGGACTTTGGAAGGATGCAGAAAGTACTGAAAGAGAAATTGAGGGCATAAGGCATGAGATGGACGTGGATCTGAAATGGGATATTATTAAATGGGGTGGTTACAGAGGCAACAGAAGCCTGCACCAAGGCACAGAGTAAGAGAAGCAGAGAAGAAAACCATGCTGGTTGAACAGCAAGGTTGTGGAGGTGGTGGAGCAAAACGAGTGGCTCACCAGAGGTTTAGAAGGACGGGAAGGAAGTGGACAGGAGGAATATCAAGATGGTCCAGGGAGGTGACCAGAAAAGTGAGAGAGCCAAGGCCCAGAGGGAGCTGAGATTAGCACAGAGGAATTAATGGGGAAGACTTCTTCAGATACATCAGGGAGAAAAGAAAGTGCAAGAAGACAATAGTGAGGGATAAAAAGGGTGGAGAGTGGACAGAAAAGGGGAGGAGCAGGCAGAATCACTGAATGAATACTTTGTTCCGTGTTCATGGAAGAAGGGGACCGCCTACCAGCATGGGCTGGGGAGGTGGGGACAGGAAGAGAGGAGGTGACAGATAGAAGAACTGAGGCAAGTAGAGTCCTAGAGGGACTGAGGGCACTGAAGGTAGACAAGGCACCAGGGCCAGATGGTATCCACCCCAGGGTGCTGAGGGAGATGGGGAGGTGTTGGTAGAGCCGCTGGAGGATCTGTACAGCATCTCACTGGAGTAGGGATGTGCCACTGGACTGGAGGATGGCACATGTAGTGCCATTACACAAGAGCGGGCCAAGGGATGGACTGGGTAATTATCGTCCGATAAGTCTCACATCCATAGCGTGCAAACTCATGGAAGCGATACTATAGGAAAGACTGGTGTCATACCTGGAGGACAATGGTCTCCAGGATGTGAGACAACATGGGTTTGTTTCAGGAAGTTTTGTCAAACCAACCTGATACAATATTATGACTGGGTGACAGGTGAACTGGATAAGGGTCATGCGGTGGATATTCTTTACTTGGACTTCAGCAAGGCCTTTGATTCGGTGCCTCATGGGTGGCTTGGGGGTGGTGGGGTAGGGGCAAAATGACGAACTGGATTACAAACTGGCTGAGTGGGAGGCTGCAATGGGTGGTGGTGAGAGGAGCTCTCGGCTCCAGGCAGTGACATGTGGGGTGCCATAGGGCTCTGTGTTGGGGCCAATATTGTTTGGGCTCTTCATATCAGACATTGGATATGGGGTGGTGAGCAGGGTAAGTCTATTTACTGGCACACCAAAATCGAAGCAGTGGTGGATGGAGAGGAGGGGTGGAAGTGGCTGCAGGGGACCCAAGCAAGCTAGAGGAGTGGTCAGAGAGGTGGCAGCTGGGGTTCAATGCAAAGAAGTGTAGAGTTATGCACTTTGGGGTGAGGAACGAGGAGAGAATACTGGCTTGGGGGGGGGTTAAGCTGGGGATCACTGAGGAGGAGAAAGACCTTGGGATAATGATAACAGGGACCATGAACAACACTGCCCAGTGCAGGACAGCAGCTGCAAAGTGAACAAAATGCTGGGGTGCATAGCGAGGGGTTTTAGTCCAGGTGAAGTGAGGTGATTTTGCCCCTCTACAGATCGCTGGTAAGGCGCACTTAGAGTATTGTGTGCAGTTTTGCAGGCCGTACCTAAAGCATGATATCAGGCTGCTGGAGGGGGCAGAGGAGGCAACACAGATGATATGTGGAATGGAGGGGAGAGACTATGACAGCAAGCTGGAGACCTCAATATGTACACCCTGGAGGATAGAAGGACAGAGGAGACATGATAGAGGCATTAAAGTATCTGAGGGGAATCAATAAGGATGGGGCAGATGGGGTCTTTAAGGTAAGGAGGTAGAGGTCACCAGGGGCACGGGCTAAGAATGGAGGGAAGGTTTAGGAAGAAATGAGGAGACACTATTTCCCAGAGAGGGTGGTAGCAAATGGAACGCCCTACCAGAATGGGTAATATCATGTAAATCTGTGAACAGCTTCAAAAGGGCATTGGACAGGGGACAGGGAACAGGGAGAGTGAGGGTGGGGTGGGAGTGTGATGACAAAGGGAGGGGTTGGGGCAGCTGCAAACTAGGGTGTTGGCTGCACACTCAAGCAGACTTAGATAGGCCTGTATTTGCTGGCACATTCGTATGATCATAATATTCTTTAGTCATCCAAAGCATTGTGTCTTTGTGTTCTAGAATACATGATTTCATACAAAGTCGACAACCACCCTCCCACACCCACCACCATCGTGCTCCAGCCCAGATCCAGGTAGGCATGGGAGCCGCATCCCCTCCCTCTGTCAGCACCCAAATCCCCTTCCAGCATCACATGTTGACATGCCAGACTTAGTATAATACATAGAAGGATGGGTGTTAGAAGGATGGGTGACCGGCACAACCCACCCATCTCCACTGGCCACCCACGAGGGTCTGAAAGTGGTTCCAGTATCCCTCCCCGTGGGTTTCATCAGCCCCAGACTGAGTGGATATGGCAGGCCGGCACAGCCACCCAACTCCTGACGGCTGCCTTCCTCTAAATGAATGGACTCATGCCCGCACTGACTTGCATGTAAATGCGGCTGGGCACTACATGTTGACATGTCAAATAAGGGGATAATGACAAGTGTGGGCAACCAGTACAACCCGCCCACCTCCACGGCCAGCTGCCGAGGGTGTCTGACAGTGGTCCCTGTCTCCCTTCCCCGTGAGGTTTCATCAGCCCCAGACTGTGAGTAGATGTGGAAGGCAGCCGACACACCCACCCTCCTCCATGGCCAGCTGCCTTCATCTAAATGAATAGACTCACGTGCACTGACTTGCATGGTAAATGCTGACAGATCACATGATCAGCTGCTTTTGACTATGCAGGTCATTGTAACAGTTGTCCATTAATTCTGAGGAAGGCAGCCATCGTGGAAGAGGGAGGGCTGTGATGGCTGCCTTCCATATCCACCTACAGTGGGGATGCTGAAACCTATGAGGGGATGGGGACCATAGAAACATAGAAGCTGACGGCAGATAAGACTGCCAGGCCCATCCAGTCTGCCCATATTACCTACCTGATGCATGTGCCATATGACTATTCTTAGCTATTTGACTGTATACTCCTACCTATTTCTATGATTCCTTGTGCCTATCCCAATCCCTTTAGATGCCCTGTACTGTACTGTACTAGCTTCCACTACCTCTTGGGGAGGCCATTCCATGCATCCATCACCCTTTCTGTGAAAATAACTTTCTCACATTTCCCTTAGATGGCCTCCCTTCCATTTTCATGTCATGACCTCTTGTCCTACTGTTCCTTTTGAACTGAAACATGATCAACCCAGTCACCTTGTTAATGCCCTTGAGGGTATTTAATGTTTTGATCATGTTGCCTCTGTCCTCCTCTGCTCTAGGGTGTACATATTGAGATCCTTCAATCTGTTCTCATATGCCATATGCTGTAGCCCCTGCACCATTTGGTTGCCCTTCTCTGGACTGTCTCCATCCTGTCAATATCTTTGCATAGGTGTGGCCTCAGTATTGCATGCAGTATTCAGACTGGGTCTAACCAGTATCTTGTAGAAGGAAGCATTACCTCCCTCCTACAGCTGTGATACCCCTACCAATACACCTCAACATCATTTTAGCCTTTCCTACTGCTTTTGCTGTCTACTTACAGGCTTTCAGGTCATCTGTGATAATGACCCCAAGTCCCTTTCTTCTCTTGTGATAGTCAGCAAACCCCCAGCCTATAGCTTGCTACTGGATTCCTCTTCCCACATGCATGATTTTGCATTCCTTTGATTAAACCTCAGTTGCCACTCCTCAGACCATTTCTCCAATCTTTCCAGAGCTTTCCTCATCCTGCCCACCACTTCTGGGTCATCAGCTCTTTTGCAGATCTTGGTACCATCTGCAAACAGGCAAACCTACCTCAGTCCATCCACTATATCACTGATGAAGATATTGAAGAGGACTGACCTTAGGACTCGATCCTTGAGATTTCCCACTTGTAACTTGCTTCTCTTCCAACTGGCAACCTTTACGACCACCACTCTCTGCTTTCTGTCCTTTAACCAGTTCTCCACCGAGTTGAGCACCTTTGGCCCACCCCGAGTCTACCTAGCTGGTTTACCAATCTTCTATGTGTAACAGTATCAAAGCTGCTACTGAAGTTAAGGTAGGCCACATTAACTGCGCCCATTGATTCACCTCCTGGTCACTCAGTCAAAGAAATCTATTAGATTTGTTTGACAAGACCTTCCTGCTGTAAATCCGTGTTGTCTTGGAACCTGTGCTCCTATGGATTCCAGGTGTTCTACCATCCTTTCCTTAAGGTGTCTCCATGATCTTACCTACAACAGAGATTAGACTGATTGGCCTATAGTTTCCTGCTTCCTCCCTGCTGACTTTTTTATGAAGTGGGATCACATGAGCCCTTTGTCAGTCCTCAGGGACCTCCCTGTGCTCAGTGACTTACTAAACAGTTATCCTAATGGCTCCCTAGTTCCCTCTCAGCTCTTTTAGTATCCTGGGATGTATGCCATCTGGCCCTATTGCTTTGTCCGCCCTAAGCTTAGCAAGCTCTTGTAGTGCCCTTTGTTTTGTGAAAGGTTCTGAGTTCGCCTCTCCCCGCCCCATGTCTATTGTGTCTAACTGAAGGCCTGTCCATCCTTTTCCTCAGTAAAGACTGAGCAGAAATATCCATTTAGTATAGATGCTTTTCTCTGGTTTGTCTTCTCGCATTCCCTTTATCCTCTGAGCTTACGTAGCCCCTCTTGTGTTTTTTTAACACTAATGTATCTGTAGAATGCCTTATCTCCTTTCCTTACTAACTGTGCTAGTGTTTCCTCAGCTTTGCATTCCTCACTGCTTTACTGGCTTCCTTTAGACAACTTTGGTATGCCTCCCTGTCTGTGTCCCTCTGCATTTCTTATATTTCTTGAAGGCCACCCTTTTGGCTCTGACCTTCTCTGCCACTGTTTTAGAAAACCAAAGTGGTTTCCTCCTTCTTTGCACTTACTCTTCTCTTTAACACACTGACCTGTTACTTCAACTATTGCTTCTTTGATACGTGTCCATTTTCTTCTATGCCCTCTCCTGTATTTCTGCTTGCCAGGGTCAGTTTAATCATTTCACCCATCTTTCCAAAGTCATCCCCTCTGAAGTCTAAGATTTTTGCCTTGGAATGAGTTGACTGTGTTCCTGTGGCCAAACTGAACCACACCATGTGATGGTCGCTGGATCCCAGGTGCCCCTTAACCTGGAGGTCTGAGATCCTTTCCCCATTTGAGCACCAGATCTAGTATAGCCCTGTCTCTGGTGGGTTTCTGCACCAATTGTTTGGGGCCCTCCCATGCAGGAGTCCACTATATCCCTGGTTCTGGCTGATGCTCTGGCAGGTATTGACCAATCTGCATCCGGTGTTAAAATCCCCCATCAAGAACCTCCCTTTGCTGCCATCCTTTGTTTGTCCTCTTAACAATGATCTGTCAACCTGCTCCCCTGGTCAGGTGGTCTGTAGACCACCCAGTTCTTATGGCTGTCCTTTTTCCAGTTTCCAGGGTGACCCACAATACTTCTGCCTCATCCTTGTGTATTATGTATTTTGGTCACTCTTATGTTTTCTTTGACATATAGGGCCACTTTCCCCTTTCTCTCCTCCCTGTCCCTTCTGAACAATACATAGCCAGGTACCATTATTTCCCATGTGTGGTTACTGGAGAACCATGTCTCGCTTATGGCTACTGTGTCAAGTTTAGCCTCTGCCATTGTAGCCTCCAGATCTGGGATCTTGTTTCCCAGGCTGCAGGCATTTGTGTACATGATTTTCCACTGTTGGTGCCGGCTGTAGGTGGTCAGATTGTGCCAGTCGCCCATACTTGTGATTCTTCTCATTATTTTCACATGTCAATATGTATTTGGGGGGAGCTGCATGGAGGTGGGGATGGTGGCTCCATACCTATCTGTATCTAGGGTAGGGGCAGGTTGGGGGCAGTTATATTTTTTGCTTTTATGTGCTGGCTGGTGTTTCTCCAATAGGGAGGAATAGCGTACTATTGGTTATTCATGATCCAAATGATGGTTAGTGCATGCATTATTCATGGTACTCGTGTACTGTACCTTGGGACATGCACAGCTATCATACATGATACTCACTTTTGCTACGGGGTGCCAGACACATGGATACTTACAAAGCTTCGGCACATTATTTCTGCAGAGCGACTTGTTGTCAGGCCACTTGTTGCAGTCAATGTAAATATTACAGGGTCACATCTCCATACTCACGAAGTGTGCATGTCTGTGACTGTGGACACGGGGACAGTGTGTCTTGCCCGTTGTTACATGTCTTAGGTGGGACAGGGAGGCTGTCACCATTGGGCACTGTCCACTGCCTTCATTCTGGATGGGGACCACAGCAATGGGTGTCCACTGTGGTGGCTACATTTACATGGGGACTTGCAAAGTGTCTGGACTCACGAAGAACAGCAGTTCAGAAGCTGATTCATTCATAGATTGTTTTTCATATGACATTTTTTGTTACAGCTTCTGCCAGTCACTATTGCATCGTTACTGATTGGCAGCAGCTGTAATTAGAAACTTCATTTGAAACTAAAATTCTTTGCATGACTCACTTCTGAATTGCCATTCTTTGTGAGTGCAAACACTTTGAGAGTTTTGAGATTTTAGTAGGTTGCTGCCCTGCCTGCCCTCTAACTTTGCACTTGGCGTGGTACTGATTTGGGGTTTACACTGAAAACTGGGTGATGTCCTGCTGACATCCCATTTGCAATACTAGGGCTATGTACACATACAACCCAGGGCATGCACATGCGAGAAGGGTGTGAGGATGGCACACACCCATAAAGAACATTGCTGAGGGGCCAGTACTTTTTCCTATTTAGGTTCCCGCCCTGTACGCGGAGATGACTGCTGGGGAGGTGGCAGATCAGTGCATGACACGCCCGACACAGTACAGCAATATACACTCTACATGTGTACACAACCAGGACCATAGGACACACAGCTCTTACTTACAAACAGTAACAGACAGTATGAAATAAGAGGGACAGTCACCATGAAGTGTTTCTCACATGCCACTGCTACCATAGCATGGTGGTCAGGCATCCTCATCCTCTTCTTCAGTGGACGAACTGCTGCTGTTGCTCCCATTCAAATCTGACGATTCATATGGATCATGATGATAAAGATCTAGTACATTCCACAACTCAGGCAGAAAAGAGGATAGGCGCTAAGGATTGAGTCGGTTCAGGGTCACTGCTAGACTCTTCTCTCAGTCCGTCTGGACCATGTTTGTTTCCCTTGCATGATGTTACAGGGACAGACTTCAGCTGCACAAAGAATTGCAAGGGGCATGGCAATGGGTGCACTTCTCAGGGGCATAAACAGTAAAAGCACACTTCCACTACAGTGGCTGAAGAAATAACCACATAGGGATGTCATATACAGGTATGTATGTGAAATATCTTTAATATACAGGAAACTCAGAAAATCACTAACATGTAAGCAAGGAGATTGGGAAGGCGGGGATTGACTATAGGAAGGTTGTGATAAAATCCTCCACCTGCATGAGAGGGGCAGGCAGGCGGCAACCACTAAAATCTCAAAGACTCTCAAAGTGTTGCACTCACTGTGTAAACAGTGACCACTTTTCACCTCACTGTCAGGGTAATTTAGCTTCACAACACACAGGAAACTCCTTGCAGGATAGATCCCACAATGCAGTTATCAAGACACTGGTGTGACACCAGTGTGGAATCCAAATGTCCTTAAGTGGTGTACACTACAGGCCTCATAAGCAACCAAGTGCAGACTCTCACTGGTGGAGATATACCAGTGCATAACAGCTTGGTCAGTGTAAACAGGGCTACTGAGTCTTCTGTGGGGTCCCCACCTTGCACTACCAGATGCCAGGTAATTGCAGTTTTAAAACTGTTGATCTCACCTTGACCATCTGGAGCAATGCGTGAGATCAAAATGAGGACTAGACGCTGCTAAAGTAGGGAATTTCTTAACCTTACAGACAGCCATGGAAGACCTGCACTAGTCAGGATGGACAAGTAGAAGGTTAGTTGCACTAGTCTAGGTCAATTTACATCGCCCTGGAAAGTAAAACAATATTAGAATTGACCCTTGCTTCTCATATTAAATCTTCCTTTCTTCAACCCTGACAATCTGTTCATCAGTGATGCTGTTATAAATCTCATAGCCATTCTTACAGATAACAATCCTCAGCAGTGCATTGTAAAATATTTCTTATTAGGACATTTACAACAACCAAAAAATCAGGATCATAATGGACTGTGTCAGGGCAGGATGTGACAGATGACAGTGGGAGAATATAATGAAAAGATACACTGTACACCTGAAAGTGCTGGCGGATGGAGACAGAGACAGTGGTGGATAATAGAAGAAATTTCCATAGAAACAGAGAGAGAGAATGGTGCAGGAAGTCAAGACAGTGGATAAGTAGGGTGGTGAATAATAGAGGGTGGATAATCGAGTGTGCACTGTTTTTATTTCTGAGACATCTTGGACTGTGTGACTGGCTTACTTTGTGACCCTTAGGAGGGGTATAAAGGGAGTGTTTTTAGGAAGTGGTTTTACAGCTGCATGGGTGAGCCCTGCAGACGTTTTGCATGTAGAAAAGGGCTGACGCCATGTTTTCCATCCGTGAGCTGTTTTTCCTCTGCCTGACCCTCCCCAAGAAGCAATACGCCATTTGTCCCTATGGACTGCAGCACTGCACTATATCACAGTGGGCATTTTTTTTATGGGTGTTTTTTGTACATTTCTGTCCCTCCCTTAACAGCAAGGGCGTGGCTATTTTTTTTCTTCATTGGTACAGTCGGAGAGAGATGGCTCCGAATCAGAGCGCCAGAACAATGTATGAGTGACCCCCTCCCACCGCCCAGCACCGGCGGCTACAACATCAACACAACAGCACATCCCCAGCCAGCAAAGGCACAAACAGCCAGCCAGCACCTCTTCCCTCCATCTCCATCAACCACAAGCTCCCTTCCAGTCACTGCTTACCTTCATTGTTCTGTCGCCAACTCCAGCGCTCCTCCGGGGATCTGCCTGTCGGACTGCTGCATGGGTTGCGACTAGACAAATGGCTGCAGCCAGCCATGGAGAAGTGGAGATCTAAGCGGGGCTTTGTAACCCCGAGCGAGTTAGTCAAACACACCAGCCACCGCACATCTCATCACCAGGCCAGCAGCAAATTATATAACAGGCTGCTATGTGTGACAAAAAAATGTAATGCTTAATGTTTGGACCATGCACGAGAATGTTCATTTTAGAACTGCAATATTTGATGCAAGGAATAAGTGCTGTACTATATATAGTAAAGGATAAAGGTCTTCCCAAGTGCTGCATTCGAGACTTGTCTCAGCTCAAGACTAAGTGCAGATATACGCACAAACTGTTCAGCCTGACAGCAGAGGTTTCTTCACCTCCTCCCAATGTCACGATGTTTCACGAGCAAAAAAAGACACCGTTTGGTGCAAACCAGCTGATTTGTTTTCTGAAAACTGCAAGGATATGAAGGCTCACGTCCCAATCGAATGGGGATTCGGCCTTATTCAAATAGCTCTGTCTGTGTTAAGTAGACTCTTCTGATATACTGTATGGGATCTGTGTCCTGGCAGTTACTCGGTTGGATGTAAATGGGCATTTTCTGTACCTAACTAACTGGTCGGAGTCACTTTTTCCATTTGGAAACCAGTTTATTAATTATTGCCAACATAGCCAGCTCCCTGTTTTTTCAGGTCTATGCTAGAGCAGAGATTGCAGAGCAGATCCATAGTACATCTCCCTCTTCCCATTCTCTACAACGGTGCTACTGAGGGTGGGCTAGTGCTACTTTTGGCGGTCGCTTTCCTCAGGGCATTTTTGCTTCATTTCGTTACAGTTCTATGCCAGCCATATCGAGTTTTATATATTGTTTTGTCATAGGTCTGCACTCTGGTTCATCCAGTTCATATAAGCTGAGAAGCTCAAACAAGCAGCTTGGCTGACGACCTGAAAGTGGCTATCATTGGCATACATTAGCTGTAGATATTTTTTACTGCTGTCCTTATCCCGTAGACTCTATTCAGAACACTTTTCCCATTTTTAGAGCCTATTTTATAATTATAAGATTGCTCTCTCATGGAACTCCCTTCTACCACCACCCAGGCTGTGTGTAATAACCCCCATCGGCAACCTCAACTGGCTTGGGGAACGGTCTGTAGCCGAGAGACACAAAGGCCATGCAGATGGCCATGGTGTTTTCTTTGTGTGGTGCTGAAGCTGGGGAGCTGCTTTTGTGCTTTGGCAGGAGAAAATGGTGAGTCCTATTGTCTTTGAATCATTTTCTTCCGCACAGGGTCCCCAAACATCAAGCAGTCCAAGGCTTTGTGCAGCTCACTGTAAATAGCTAAATATACAAACGGTTGGATTTAATCACAGATTATCCAGCATAATTTATTTTTATGGGTGGGGGTAATTAAATGTTCCCCTCAGCTGGCTACAAAATATGTCTCCAATGGGTTGCCAGAAAGACAGTCAGACAGTGGCCATTGTAGAACTTTGAACTTAGAACTTGGAGACAGGGAATGGCATCACAATCCGCACAGGGTTGTATACAGACCCCCATCTCAAGGGAGGAAATGGACAAGAAAATGATAGAGGGCATTCTCAAAATGGCTGAAAAAGGGAGATACTGTTGATGGGGACCTGAATATGCCAGATGTTAACTGGATGACATGTACTGCAGCCACATCCAAGAGCAGGGTCATTCTCGATGCCCTACAGGGAGCATGCCTTAGATAGTTAGTGGTGGAACCCTTCTGAAGGAGCAATATTAGTCCTGGTACTCTCAAATGGAGGAGGATCACAAACTTAGAAGTCAGTAGACATCTGGGAACAAGCGACCACTGCAGTGTGCTTCATAAACCTACAACCATGGAGACAAGCCATACAAAGACAAGGATACTGGACTTTAGAAGGGCTGACTTTGGCATAATGGGTGAATACCTGAGGAATGCATTAGCAAATGGCCAGAAAGGAGGGTGGAAGAACAATGGCTAAAAATCAAAACTGCCATCATGGAGGCAACAAGCCTTAGTGTGAAACAAATAAAGAAAACAAAGCAGAATAAAAACCACTATGGCTCTCAAAAGAGGTGTCAGGAAGGTTAAGGAGAAAAGGCTGCATTCAAAAGTATATGGAATCACAGATGGAGCACAACAGGAACTGTATCAATTAAAGCAGAAAGAAGTGGGAAGGCAGTCAGAAAAGCAAAGGCCCAAACCGAGGAAAAGATAGCCAATTCATTAAGAAGGGGATAAAATCTTTTATAGGTACATTAGGAGATAGAAAGGTTAAGGAGGGATAATGAAGATTAATAAAGGAGAGGGGAGGGGAGAGGAGACAGTGAAAAGGCAGAGATACTGAATGAATACTTTGCTCAGTATTCACAAAAGAAGAAAAGGAGGAGTTACCTAAACCAAACAGTAGAAGCACTCTGGATAGTGGGGTTGACACCAGTCCATTTACAGAAGAAAGAGTACTGAAAGAATTCCTAAAACTCAAGGTGGACAAAGCAGTGAGGCTGTGACGGTTCACCCTAGAATCCTAAAAAGAGCTAAGGGAGGACCTAGTGACACCACTAACCACACTTTTAACAAATCATGGGAAGATGGGGTGGTACCTGAGGACTGGAGGAGGGCAGATGTGATTCCCCTTCACAAAAGGGGAGCAAGGCCGGAGGAGAAACTACAGACCTGTTAGTTTGACCTCAGTGGTGGGAAAATGATGGAATCACTTCTGAAAGAAAGAATTGTTGAGTACCTAGAGGCCAGCGGGGCACAGGACCCAAAGCAGCATGGATTCACAGCAGGAAGGTCATGTCAGATGAATCTAATCGATTTCTTTGACTGGGTGACCAAAGTAATAGACCAGGAGGGACTGTGGATATGGTCTACCTAGACTTTAATAAGGCATTTGACACAGTCCAGCACAAAAGATTAATAATCAAGTTAGCCAGCCTGGGAGTGGGTCCCAGGGTAGCCTGGGTAGCAAACTGGCTACCGACAGGACACAGAAGGTAATAGTGAATGGAACACAGTCCAAGAAAGGGGGGTTACTAGTGGAGTACCTCAGGGCTCAGTATTGGGTCCAGTCCTCTTTAACGCCTTTATAGGTGACATTGCAGAGGGTCTGGAAGGAAAGGTATGCCTCTTTGTGGATGACACAAAGATCTGTAATAGATTTGATACACAAGGGGGTAGAAAGGATGAGAAGGGACTTGGCAAGGTTGGAGGAATGGTCAGACATATGGCAACTTAGATTCAATGCAAAGATGTGCAAAGTAATGCACCTGGGAAATAAAAATCCAGGAGAAGAGTACACAATAGCAGGGAGGTACTAACGACAACAATAATGGAAACGGATCTGGGTGTAGTCATATCAGATGACCTAAAGGTGGGTAAGCAATGTGAGAAGTCAGTAAGGAGAACCAGGGGACACTGGGATGCATGGGAGGGCATCCCAAGTAGAAAAAGGGAAGTGGTTATCCTCTATACAGACAGTTGGTGAGACCCCATCTGGAGTACTCGTGCAGTTTTGGAGACCTCATCTACGCAAGGACATATACAGGATGGAAGCAGTCAGAGGAGGGCAACTAAAATGGTGCAGGATCTACATCAGAAACCATATGAAGAGAGACTGAGAGAGCTTAATATGTACACCCTTGATGAAAGGAGGGACGGGGACATGATAGTAACTTTTAAGTACCTCACACGAACTAACAAAGTCCAGGAGTGTAGCATCTTTCAGAAAAAGAGATGTAAGAACAAGGGAGCACAATTTAAAGTTAGAGGGTGGATGGCTAGGGTAATGTGAGGAAATTCTTTTCACAGAGAGTGGTGGACGATGGAACCGCCTTTCTGGAGAGGTTGTGGGGTCTAAAACAGTGGGAATTCAAACATGCATGGGACAGACATAAGGCAATTATAGTGGGGGTTGCAGGAAGTAGGCTGTTGGTTAACTAGAATCGGCAGGTTATCCAATAGGTAGGAAATGGGCAGACTGGGTAGGCCAAGTGGTCCTTATCTGCCGCCAAAGTCTATGTTTCTATGTTTCTATGTCTCTGGTAAATCACCATTAGCGCCCTGCACTATTTGAATCAGAAATACTACTATTCAAGCAAGCCACTGGAACTTTAAGAATGACTATTATATAGACTGCTCAAATTTTTAAACTGTTTTGAAAAGAGACATTTGTTCCAACACGAAAGGCAGTGTTAGCTTACATGTATGCTCTTGTCTTAACTGTTAGCGTTTTATTAGTGCTTCTCTGTCGCATATGGATTTTAAATACAGCATTTAATCTGATGCGTGGTTTAGAAATAAGCGAGCTTGCAAGTGCCATTTATATGGCACTGTTATCTTTGCTTACATTTTACAGAAAATGTACACTGATATTCTGAATCCAAGAACCTTGATGCTGCTATTCTCAGTTTACTTTTGTGTTTGAGTAGAATTTGGCATGCTATGCTCAAGGTCAGATTAATAATTTAGTTGTTTCGACGAGTAAATGAAACATTGTGGTTTACTGTGATGTTTTAATTGTTTCACTGGAATTCTTCAATAAAGCTGCTAAACTGCATTGGTGGTAATCTAAATGGTAGAGTGACCCGTGATGAATGGGAATGCTTTGCTAGGCTATGTACTGTAGCCATCTCAAAAGGAGCTGCTACACACTTTTTTATTGTTTACTTACACCTGTCCCTGTTAATCCTTTATATTATTCGGTTCCAGTTTTGTATTTTTGGAATGTTTAAAACACAGTATATGTGAAAATGCTTATTGGCTTAGAGACCCTATGGTATGCCCAGATTGACTAACAGCCAGTTTCTGGGAATAATAAACTGAGGTGGGTGAAAAGCGGAAGAACAATCAGAAAATGAATAACCCAATGCCCTGCTGACCTGCCCCTAGTCATTTTCTACTATGAGTGATTTGATCTGAACTGAATGCGTTTCTTTTTACCAAGTCCTATAACTAATACAGTCATTTACAATAATGATACCGATCAAGGCCTGATTAAGGTTGCCGAGAGGCTTAAGTTCAAAGAAAAATCTGGGCCCCACTTCCAAAACCTGGGGCCCATAGGCATTAGTTACAGCCACTAAGCAAGGGACAAAATTACAGGCACTCCCACCCTTGCTTTGCATCCCTGTTGCAGAAGTCAGGCCCCCCACACACACACACACACACACATGCGGGAGCATGGAACCCCCATCTAAGTCACACACCACACGCAGCCACCCTCCCCAGCAGTCACAGATGCCCCACATCCAACAAAGATGTTCAAGAGCACTGTGCTTCTTTTCTCCCTCCAATACAGGACCACATGGCTTCCATTCATAAAAGCGGTCCAGTAAAGCACATGCCCCAAGTAGTGCCTTTGTGACTGAAATGTGAAACAGCAGTACTGTACATGACATTTGGTTATTCTAGACATTTCATTTTGTGTGTTTCACCTCTGAGAAGGGAATTATCTCTATTGATTGTTAACCAAGTTGATTTGCACAGCTTTAAGTCCCCTGTACTTGCAAGATACCCTGTACTTTATAGCCCAACCTTGTAGCTTCTTGGCATTTTATTTTAGTTATAATATAATGAACTGTGCACTATGTCAGTATCAATTTTGTCTGGCCTCATTAGCACAGGATTCCTGGAATGCCCCATGGCCTCTATAGAGTGTTCCACAGCCCCGTCACTGCCCTGTTTTACTTCTAACCAACTATAATCTGATGTCCATTATTTCATGCATCTAGCATGTAAACAGTTTAGAGCTGGATGAAATAGTGCACAGTTTATAGTGCTATAAATGAAACAATTTGATTTGATAATAGCAATAAGGCATGACCAGGGGTTAGATTAACAGCCTGCTAGTCACCCACTGGGGTGTAACTTTGCATGAGGTGTGGGATTTATTAACTTATGTTAAATCTAACCCTGGTCATGCTTGTACTGCTATTATAAAAAATATTTCAAAATAAACTATTAAAAGTATACTTTTGAATGTTTTTCTAATTTAGAGGGATGTGTTATTTAAATATTTCTTCTTCCAACAGTTACATAATGATGGTTCAAAACCAGAATGCAACATTCAGAAATTAAACAGTGCTACAAGATGCACTGCCCAGGAGCTGGTAGAGGTGGAGACTGTGGAAGGGTTTAAGAGGGATAGGACAGGTACAGGGGAGGATAAATCTGACTAGGCCCAATACAGGTGGAACATCTGGGACTGAGAATGGTATAACCCAAGGGAGGGGGGACACCAAAATCGGCTCTCAGTGTGGGTGCAAATCAAGCAGACTCGAGAGACCGTTAGGCCTATTCTGCTGGCATTTTAGTATGTATGTTAGTATGTAAAATGGAATGTTGACAGGAAGAATATGCCACTGTGATCAGGCTGTACATGCCATTGTAATGGGGATTAATTTATGGCTGCTGGGGCCATAACAGCCAATCAGATTGCAGCACTTTGACATCCTTTTATAATTACTTTTAAACCATGTCTACAGCATGGTGAGGTGACAGGTGTGTTGTACTTATTAGGAATTGAATATTTAGCTCTGCATTACCTGCTATTATAATTTGTTGCTTCACTTGGCTGCCTCCACACTCAGCCCTTAGCTCACCCCACCCTTCTTGCACCCAAGAAAAGCACAAGACTTCACTGAAATGATCCAGCCAGGTGCTGTTAGCCTCACAGGAGGGCAAGAAAAATGCTTTGTTTTGCTGATGTCAGCTGCTCTTTCAGCAAATGCCACAGAAACAAAAATGGGTATACTAGATGGACCCTAGTCACCTTCTGCTGTCACCTTTCTATGTTTCAGTTATGTGTGGTCCAGCATCATTGCAGTGGTAGTGTATACTTGGTTGTAGGTGGTGGGGTTGGGAGGCTTCAATCATACAAGACCTAGGTAATGTCAAGGGGCAGTAAGTGCACAGAAGGGATTTTATTGCAGTGCTAGTATTCTCTGGAATAAATTGAGCGTGTTAATTTATTTTAATGTTTACCATTGTTTAGATGCCCATGTGTGATTAATAGCTCCTTAAGATCTTGCACCTAGCAGTACAATGTTACAGATCACACAATGGACTAAATATGAGTCTTTAGCACACCATTATCTATCCCCAGCTAATCTCCTGGCTTTCAGCAGGTAATGTTAAGTGCCTTTGTTTTGTAACAATATATTTAATTACATCTAGTCTGGGTGTAATTTAAACAGAATTTTACCCTCAGAATTGGCAATATGACACAGAAAAGATAGCTCTTGGTGTATTAACATTCCATATTTTCCAAAGCAACTGACTACATTACCCTCATAAACATACAATTTGACACTAGGTAAGGACCACAGGGGCCATCCTAGTCTGCCCATTTTCTTCACAAACTTGCACAAAAATGCAGCCGTGGTGGATCTGACTAGAATTTGTTCTTAGTTGTGAACTAACCAGCTATAGAGAAAAAGCAGAGCATGAGAAAGGACAGACAAATGCTTTGAATCCCAAGTCTGCCTATGCTCTGTAATACAGATAAAAGCTACCTACTGTTCGTAAAACAAAGGGATCCTAAGCTTTTTCTCTCCATGTGATTAGCAAGCTGCTGCCTGGGAGCAAAGTCACATGGTAAAACTTATCCATCCTGCATATCTTAATTTACCACAAATGCTAAACTCTTTACTTTTTGTGTCAGCCAAAGAACTTGAGAATGCACTCTTACAACCATAAAAGGTGCAGTAACTGTACACTTTAAAATACTATACATCATGTTGAAGATGACTGTTTTCAAAAAGGAACTGGAGTTCAAACTCAAAATGTATGACTCTAGAAAATTACAGACACCCCTATGAGTGGAACTGGACTATGCTAACTGAACTTAGATCTTCAGAATTTTAGAACTATGTGCATGAGACACCCTCTTATCTTTATAAGAATACCTGGAATGCTTAGAATTAAAGAATCCTGATTGGGTAAGAACAATGGGGGCTATGCACGAGCGGGCAGAAAATACATGCCAGAGGCATGTACCCCACCACATAGCTCTGCACCACGGACAGGTGTGCACAGGTCGGTATTCACTAAAGGCTGCCACCTGTCCGTGCCCCCACCCACAGTGCGAAGGACTCTGCAGGGTGGCTGAGGGCAAAGTAGAGGACTCACAGTGGATTACCTACATGTGTGTAGGTGGGTCAGGTGCGTGGTGCCAGTTCAGGCACCCAGACACTTGCGGACATGCCCATCACGAGGACTCCTGGCTGAGGTCCCTGGTGTACGCAGTCACCCGCCACACATCCAAACCACCCTAACACCTGGCGGCCCTGGAACTGCTGTAGCAAAGTAACCCCCCAACACATGTCCTTCCCGACCCCACTGTGTACATGCACCCCCGACACACACAGGAATGCCCGTCCCCTGTTTGTATATGCTTTCCCCCACACACACATTTATGCCTGGTCCCCAGTTTGCAATACCACTCTCCTCCACACACACACACACGTATGCCCGATCCCGTGCTGTTAAACAAGTCATCCCCCACACACACTGTGGTGCCCCAGCCACACAACACCGACCCGATCCAGTACTCAAGTAATATCATTGGTGGCTAGTGGTTCCCTCACCCATCACAGCACTGACAACTCCTCCATTCCCCATACCTGTTTGTTGGTGCTGTGGCTCAGGACTGACCAATGGCACATCCCTCCGCACACACCTCCTCGGCTGCCGGACGTCCAACTGATGCTGAGAGTGCTGCTATGACCGTGACATGCTCACAGTATCAGTTGGATGGCTGGCAGCTGAGTGTGGGTGGAGGATGTTCGCTGGCTGTCCTGGGCCACGGCACTGACAGACAGGTATAGGGGATGCTGGGTTGTCAGTGCTGTGGTGGGGTGGGGACCACTGGCTACTAATGATATTGCTGGCATACCAGAAACATAGAATTTGATGGCAGATAAGGACCGCTTGGTCCACCCAGTCTGCCCATTTCCTACCTAATGGATAAGCTGCAGATCCTAGTTAACCAGCAGCCTACTTCTTTCTACCCCACCCCTAGAATTGCCTTATGACTGTCCCATGCATGCTTGAATTCAACCACTGTTTTGACTCCACAACCTCCTCCGAAGGCTGTTCCATGCATCCACAACCCTCTCTGTGAAAAAATACTTCCTTACATTACCTTTGAGCTGCCCCCTCTATCTTCAAATTGTACCCCTTGTTCTTGCATACCTCTTTTTTGAAAGATGCTACCTCTTGGACTTTGTTGATTCCTTTGAGGTACTTGAAAGTTTCTATCATGTCCCCTCTCTCCCTCCTTTCCTCTGAGGCTATACATATTAAGCTGCTTTAGTCTCTCTCTATATGTCTTCTGGTGTAGACCCTGCACCATTTTAGTTGCCCTCCTCTGGACAGCTTCCATCTTGTCTATGTCCTTGCGAGATTGGGTCTCCAGAACTGCACACGGTACTCCAGATGGGGTCTCACCAGCTGTCTGTACAGAGGGATTACAACTTCCTGTTTTCTACTGGTGATGCCTCTCCCTATGCATCCTAGTATCCCCAGCCCTCCTTACTGCCCTCTCACATTGCTTGCCCACCTTTAAGTCATCTGATATGACTACCCCATGTCCCTTTCCATTTTTGCTGTTGTTAGTATCTCACCCCCATTGTGTACTCTTCTCCTGGTTTTGTTTCTCAGGTTCATTACCTTGCACTTCTTAGCATTGAATCTAAACTGCCGTGACATTTGACCATTTCTCTAACCTTGCCAAGTCCCTTCTCATCCTTTTCCACCCCACCTTGTGCATCAACTCTGTTGCAGATCTTGTGTCATCTGCAAAGAGACATACTTTTCCTTCCAGTCCCTCTGCTATGTCGCTTATAAAGACATTGAAGAGGACTGTCCCAATACTGAACCCTGCAGCACCCCACTAGTAACCCTCTTCTTCAGAGTGGACTCATTTACTATTACCCTTTGTGTCCTATTCTCCAGCCAATTCTTTACTGAGGCTATCATCTTGGGACCCACTCCAGGCTGGCTAACTTGTATATTAATCTTATGTGGGACTGTGTCAGATGCCTTACTAAAGTCTAGGTAGGCCATGTCCACAGCCCCTCCCTGACCTACTACTTTGGTCACTCAGTCAAAGAAATCTATTAGATTTGTCTGGCATGACCTTCCACTGTGAATCCATGCTGCCTTGGGTCCTGTGCCCCTCTGGCCTCTAGGTACTTGACAATTCTTTCCTTCAGAAGTGATTCCATCATTTTCCCTATCACTGAGGTTAAACTAACAGGTCTGTAGTTTCCTGCTTCTGCCCTGATCCCACTTTTGTGAAGGAATCACATATTCCTTCCTCCAGTCCTCAGGTACCACCCATCCTCCCATGATTTGTTAAAGAGGGTAGTCAGTGGCATCACTAGTTCTACCCTTAGTTCTTTTAGAATTCTGGGATGAATCCCATCAGGCCCCATTGCTTTGTCCACCTTCAGTTTTAAGAGTTCTTTCGAACCCTTTCTTCTGTAAATGGGCTGGTATCAACTTCTGTATCCAGAGGTGTTTCTATTGTTTGTTTTAGGTACCTCCCCTCTTCATTTGTAAATACTGAGCAAAATATTTGTTTAGTATCTCTGCCTTTTCACCATCACCCCTGCTCACCCCTTATTAAGCCTCACTATCCCTCCCTTAGTCTTCCTTCGCTCCCTGATGTACCTATAAGAGGTTTTATCCCTTCTTAACTGAGTTGGCTATCTTTCCTCAGTTCGGGCCTTTGCTGTTCTGACTGCCTTCCCAGCTTCCTTTTACTTTAACTGATACAATTCTCTGTCTTGCTCCTTCTGTGATTCCTTGTACTTTCTGAATGCTTTCTTTTCTCTTGAACCTTCACTGCTACCTCCTTTGAGAACCACAGTGGTTTCTTACATCATTTTGTTTGTTTATTTGCTTCACACAAAGGCTTGTTACCTCTGTGATGGCAGTTTTAATTATTCCCATTGTTCTTCCACCCTCCTTCCTGCCCATTTGCTAGTGCATTTCTTAGGCACTCACCCATTTTGGCAAAGTCAGCCCTCCTGAAGTCCAGTACTTTTGCCTTTGTATGGCTTGACTCTTATTGCTGTGTTTATTGTGAACCATACTGTTTGATGGTCGCTAGTTCCCAGATGGCTACCCACTTCTACATCTGTGATCCTCTCTCCATCTCCATTTGAGAGAACCAGGTCTAGATTGCTCCTCTCAAGTGGGTTCCAATACTAGTTGTCTAGGCATGCCCCTGTAGGCATCTAGAATAACCCACTCTTAGAAGTGGCTGCTGCAACTGCACTCCAGTTAACATCTGTCATATTCAGATCACCCATCATCAGTATCTCCCCTTCATCTGCCATTCTAAGTATACTTTCTATCATTTCCTTGTCCATTTCTCCCCTGAGAGGGTTCTGTATACAACCCTGTGCGGATTGTGGTGCCATTGCCTGCCTCCAAATTGACCCGGTGCTTCTTCTCCTCCCTGTTTACCCTTTTGTTCTGTTGCTTTGATTCCTTCCCTTGTGTAGAGAGCTATTCCTCCTCCTCTTTTACCTCCCTGTCCCTCCTGTAGATAGTGTATCCTAGTATGTTTACGCCCCAGTCATGGTTCTGTGTGTACCATGTTTCTGTGACTGCCACAATATCCAGATGTTCCTCCTCCATCAAGGCCACTAATTCAGGAAGCTTGTTACTCAGACTACGGGCATTGGTACTCATTGCTTTCCATTTTTGATGGCTTTACCTTCTGTAGCAGCATCACCCACTGATCTTTCTACCTTGGTCTTTTTTCATTTAGTACCCTGCTTTGTAGGGGATGCTGGGATTTTCCTGCTGCTTATCAGTGCCTTCCCCTTAACTAGTTTAAAAGCTTGCCAATGAAGCATTTAAAACCGATTGCCCAAGACTTGTTCCCTTCCTGGACAGATGCAGACCATCCTGCCAGTATAGGCTGGCATCCTTCCAGGTGGAACCCCAGTCCCCAGTGAACTAAACCCCTGTGCTCCACACCATTTTTCAACCATTCGTTAAACTGCATGGTGCAAAGTACCCTCGCCTCACCCATGCCACTAACAGGCAGCACCGAAGGATACTGTGTGTGCTACTTGTCTTAGGCCCCTCCCCAACTCTACAAAGTCCTTCTGCACTGCTCTAATCTCATGATGAGCCAAGTCATTTGTCCCTAGGTGGACAATGACATCCAGCTGAGACTCCTGTGCAACTGTTCGTGATCCTAAGGATGTGCTTCCTGTCCCTCAAGCCATGGCACCAGGCAGGCACCTTACTTCAGTTTTCCCTGCTCCCCAGTTCTATCCCCTAATAATTGAGTCCCCCACCAGGAGTTGCTTCCCTTTCCCTGTGGTGCCCTCTGCCTCTTTCCTGAAGGCCTCCCTTGTGGCAGTTGTCTGCAACCTCCTTTAGTCTCCTCTGTGGCATCCATAGGGGAACTATGCTCCCCCAGAATGGTGTATGGATTGTGGAGTGGAACAACTGACTGGGTGTGCCTTTGTTCCACCACCCTTACCCTCCCTGAGCCCACTGTTGTCCAACTGCTGTACTTTCTCTCACAACCTCTGAGGTAGTGGTGGTGGCTCTGGTGCTCCCTGGATGGGGAGGTTCCTACTACTGTCCAGTGTGGCCTGAAGATGGGCAACTTCCTCCCTCAGGGCAGAGAGTTGTCTGCAAACAGGGCAGCATCTCAGCCTCCAGAAAGACTCCCTGAAGACTGCTGCCCCACAGCCATTACATTTGTACTACTCCCCATGTCTGTCCTTAGGTGTTTTTTTGTGTGTGTGTATGTGTGTGTGTGTGTGTGTGTGTGTGAGACTGGTTTGTTATGCAGAAATATATATTATATAATGTGTATGCTTATGTTATCAGTGCAGTGTGCTAGAGAGGATATGACAGTGATATGCACCTTGCCCTATTGAGGAAATGATGTCAGAACCCCAGGTATAAAGGAACTATTTCCTGGGGTGGTGGGATGAGGGTGGGAAGGGTTTGGGCCTAAACTGTGCCCCCATGAAACAATCAGCTAAAAGCTCTGACCTACCACTGCGATGAGTGCCTTCCTGTCAGCAAGATGCCCTACATGACAATTTGACAGAGAAAATACCCTGCTAATCAAACAGAGAAAGATCCAAACATCCAAGTCAGACACAGGTAAACCTCCCCAGCCCCAAAACAGCCTGGTGACTTGTGCTCTGAAAGCAGTCAGCCCCAAAACACATCAGCTGTGGACAAGGACAGACACAGTAAACAGTATTGAGTCGCTTGGTTTAAACTCTTCCTGCACTGAAAATCTTAACAATTGTAACAAAAGTAAAGCAAGCTCCACCTCCCTCTGTTGATTGAAAGACTGCCTTTTCTGATAATTCCAAGTTCCTTATTTCACCCTTCAGTTAGAAGTATCCTCCACCTGAAGAATATTAACTTTCCTAAGGAATCTGCTTCAAACCAAAGACAACTGTAAATTGTAAGGTTCACCTCCCTCTGTTGTGAGCACAACTCGCTTTCTTGCAAATCCTAAGTCCACTTTTGCAGCTTCCAGCCAGAGGTAGCGTCACCTGAAGAATCTTAGGTTATCTGATGAGCCTGCTAAAATTAGTACTATCAGGTCTGTAAGATTCTTCCAACGCTAATGACTGATAAGTAGCTGTGATGTAAGCACTTCCTGACACAGTCTGGCCTGGCCTTTTAAGGCACACAGAGATAAACAAAAGAAAAACAGTTTCCACCTCCTAGGCACTGTCTGGGTCAAATACACAGCCTGCAACCTGCTCTCAATTCAGGACTTATGACAAATTCTTAGCCCAGTGACTAACTCACAGTATTACAAGTATTGCAATGCAAACAGTCAATCACTAACTCCAGCAAGTCAGCTGTGCACAAGGACACAGTAAACAGTATTGAGTCACTGTGGGTTTAAACTATTCCTGCACTGAAAATCTTAACAATTGTAACAAAGTAAAGCAAGCTCCACCTCCCTCTGTTGATTGACCAGTATCAGGGTTGGGCTTGTGTGGCTGGAACACCACAGGGTGTGCAGGGGATGACTTGATTAACACAACAGGGACCGGGCATACGGTGTGGGGGGTGGTATTGCAAACCGGGACCAGGCATACATGTGTGTGGGAGGGAATGCATATACTAATTGGGGACCAGGCACATCTGTGTGTGGGATGGACTGCATATACTAACCAGAGACTGGGCATACATGTGTGTGTGGGGGGACTGCATATACTAACCAAGGTCTGGGCATCATGCAGCAGTATAGCCTATAGGTTCGAGGAATGAGGTTTGAAACGAGCTTGGTACATCCAGCAGACCAGACCTGAGTTTGATACTTAGAATGGCAGATAAAGGGAGATATTGCTGATGGGTGATCTGAATATGCCAGATGTTAACTGGAGTGCAGTTGCACCAGTCACTTCTAAGAGTGGGGTTATTCTAGATGCCCTACAGGGGCATGCCTTAGGCAACTAGTATTGGAACCCACTCGAGAGGAGCAATCTTAGACCTAGTTCTCTCAAATGGAGATGAGAGAGGATCACAGATGTAAAGTAGGTAGCCATCTGGGAACTAGTGACCATCGAACAGTATGGTTCACAATAAACACAGCAATAGAGCTGCTTGCATACTAAGGCAAAAGTAATGGACTTCAGGAGGGCTGACTTTGCTAAAATGGGTGAGTGCCTCACGGAATGCACTAGCAAATGGGTAGGAAGGAGGGGTGGAAGAACAATGGGGAATAATTAAACTGCCATCACAGAGGTAACAAGCCTTTGTGTGAAGCAAATAAACAAAACAAAACAATGTAAGAAACCACTATGGTTCTCAAAGGAGGTGGCAGTGAAGATTCAAGAGAAAAGAAAGCATTCAGAAAGTACAAGGAATCACAGAAGGAGCAAGACAGAGAATTGTATCAGTTAAAGCAAAAGGAAGCTGGGAAGGCAGTCAGAACAGCAAAGGCCTGAACCAAGGAAAAGATAGCCAACCCAGTTAAGAAGGGGATAAAACCTTTTAGGTACATCAGGGGCGAAGGAAGACTAGGGAGGGATAGTGAGGCTTAATAAAAGGGAGGGGTGGGCAGAGGGTGACGGTGAAAAGGCAGAGATACTAAACACATATTTTGCTCAGTATTTACAAATGAAGAGGGGCGGTACCTAAAACAAACAATAGAAACACTCTGGATACAGAAGTTGATACTAGCCCATTTACAGAAGAAAGGGTTCCGACAGAACTCTTAAAACTGAAGGTGGACAAAGCAATGGGGCCTGATGGAATTCATCCCAGAATTCTAAAAGAACTAAGGGTAGAACTAGTGACACCACTGACTACCTCTTTAACAAATCATGGGAGGATGGGGTGGTACCTGAGGACTGGAGGAGGGCAAATGTGATTCCCCTTCACAAAAGTGGGATCAGGACAGAAGCAGGAAACTACAGACCTGTTAGTTTAACCTCAGTGATAGGGAAAATGATGGAATCACTTCTGAAGGAAAGAATTGTCCAGTACCTAGAGGCCAGAGGGCACAGGACCCAAGGCAGCATGGATTCTACAGCGGAAGGTCATGCCAGACGAATCTAATAGATTTCTTTGACTGGGTGACCAAAGTAGTAGATCAGGGAGGGCTGTGGACATGGCCTACCTAGACTTTAGCAAGGCATTTGACTCGGTCCCACACAAAGATTAATATAAAAGTTAGCCAGCCTGAGAGTGGGTCCCAAGATGATAGCCTGAGTAAAGAATTAGCTGGAGAATAGGACACAGAGGGTAATAGTAAATGGAGTCCACTCTGAAGAAAGGGGTTACTAGTGGGGTGCTGCAGGGTTCAGTATTAGGACTAGTCCTCTTCAGTGTCTTTATGGTTACATTGCAGAGGGAACTGGAAGGAAAAGTATGTCTCTTTGCAGATGACACAAAGATCTGCAACAGAGTTGATACTCAAGGTGGGGTAGAAAGGATGAGAAGGGACATGGCAAGGTTAGAGGAATGGTCAAATGTATGGCAGCTTAGATTCAATGCTAAGAAGTGCAAGGTAATGCACCTGGGAAACAAAACCCAGGGAAGAGTACACAATGGGGGTGAGATACTAACAACAACAAAAATGGAAAGGGACATGGGGTAGTCATATCAGATGACTTAAAGGTGGGCAAGCAATGTGAGAGGGCTGTAAAGAGGGCTGGGGGATACTGGGATGCATAGGAGAGGCATCACCAGTAGAAAACAGGAAGTTGTTATCCTCTGTACAGACAGCTGGTGAGACCCCATCTGAGTACTGTGTGCAGTCTCTGAGACCCAATTCCGCTAGGACATAGACAAGATGGAAGCTGTCCAGAGGAGGGTATACCAAATGGTGCAGGGTCTGCACCAGAAGACATATGAAGAGAGACTAAAGGAGCTTAATATGTATAGCCTCGAGGAAAGGAGGGAGAGGGGGACATGATAGAAACTTTCAAGAACCTCAAAGGAATCAACAAAGTCCAAGAGGGTAGCATCTTTCAAAAAAAGGTGTACAGAACAAGGGCACAATTTGAAGATGGGTGGGCGGCTCAGAGGTAATGTAAGGAGTATTTTTCTACAGAGGGTTGTGGATGCATGGAACGGCCTCGAGGAGGTTGTGGAGTCAAAACAGTGGTTGAATTCAAGCATGCATGGGACAGTCATAAGGCAATTCTAGGAGGGTGTGGTAGAAAGAAGTAGGCTGCTGGTTAACTAGGATCTGCCGCTTATCCATTAGGTAGGGAAATGGGCAGACTGGGTGGGCCAAGCAGTCCTTATCTGCTGTCAAATTCTATGTTTCTATGTTTCAACCTCCACTTGCATACTGTGTGACTCTGAGCATGTCACTTAACCGCCCAGTGCTCCCAGGTCGCCTGTGAAAACAGGCACTTGTGCCTAGTAGGCCTTACCCAGTTACCAAAGACTAAAAATAAAAATAAAAAATAAAAAATAAAATGTGTGTGTATGTGTGGGGGATGCATACTACCCGGGGTCTGGGCTTACATGTGTGTGGGTAAGGCTGCTTTGACAGACTGGGGACCAGACATACCTATGTGGCAGGGGTGGGGATTGATTCTGAGGTTGGTCAGGGCTGGGTCACGTTGTATGTGGGGGAGGGCCTCTGGCATATGGGATGGGAGCAGGGCTGCTGTTGGGGTGGGTGATTGTGTCTGACAGCCTGGACGGATGGGGTCCATGAGCATGCTGCTGCATACAGCAGTTAGAGCAGGGCCCCCATCATAACATGCTCACACTTATGCCGGCCCAAGGCCAGCACTATGCACCTCTGTGACTGGTACATAGTGCAGGCACACCACCAGCATCGCACCCCCCTGCCCCAGTGCATTGCTGCCTGCATGGCCAGAGGATCTGGAGTGTAGCTGACTCATGCGCCATTCATGAATGCTGTTGGGGTCCCCAGGACCCCACAGTGTAAGCATTCATGCATAACTATGCTTATGTACCTGGCTTCCCGTGAGTGATAGGCAGCATGCATAGAGGCCCAATGTCATGATTTATAATATAAGGAATAATCTGTGGGCACCCATACGCAATGAGCCTGTGTTTCCATTAATGGGGGTTGAGATACCAATGATATGGACCTCTTGAGCGAAGTTCAGAGATTCATGTTGGTATCTCAGCACTGAGATTTTTTATTTTATTTTATTTTATTGAAATCTAGGATTATAACTACCTTTGAGCAGGAACTGCTCATTTACAAAAGGTTCCACGTCGAAGGAATGGGGTATACATTCATACATACAAAGGTCAACATAATAATACATAGTTGCACAACAAAAAGAAGTAAGAGACTGAGGCTTAGGAAATTCCAGTAATTCAAAATGTGCCAAATGTTAGGTAGCATGTTGTGCCAGCCAAGGGCAATCTTAGAAATAAGCACAACAGGCACGGGCATACGTGTGTGTGGGGGGTGGTGGTATGCAAACCGGGGACCAGGCATACATGTGTGTGGAGGGAATGCATATACTAATTGGGGACCAGGCACACCTGTGTGTGGGGATCACACTTGCAGGTGAGAGGGGAAGGGGGTATGCAGATAGCAAGGCCATTGTCGGAGGGTAGCGGTGAGAGTAAGAGCCTAAAGGGGAAGGAGGGGAGGGATAAAAGTCAGGAAATGCCCGGGGAGGAAAGGGAGAGGAGCAAGGGGTAGGCAGGTAGAAGGGGGTAAGGGTGGGGAGAGTGTAGCTGTCAAGACTTAAGTGGAGGGTAGTGAGTGGTAGGTCCCTGATTAGGCGAGGCAGTCACAATGACTAGTTGAAATGAGATGAAGTCGGAGTTGTCTCTAAAAAGGCCAAAGGCAACAGCAGTAAGAGTTTCTTTGTTGAGAGTATTGTACCACTGTGGTGCTCTGTGGGCAAAGGCCCTCTGGCCCATGGTAGTCCGGCATCTGGGGACAAGGAAGGTTAGTTGTTGGGAACTTCTAGTTCACTGGGTGCTGTGGTGGTCAATGAGGAGCTTTTCAATGCCCGGGGCATGACCCCAAGGAGGACTTTTTGGCTAGAGGCAGGTTTGATACTGTATCTGGCTGATGAAAGGAAGCCATCCTGCCCAAGTGTACAAGTCACAGGTGTGTGTAAGTCGGTCAACCCCAGTTAGCAGCCTGCATGCTTTGTAGAGTGCAACTGTAATTCTGTGGAGGCAGGACAGAGCCATAAATTGCTAGCCATGTCCGATGATGGAGGTGACAGAGCTGTTGATAGCCAACTGGAGAGTGTCAGGAGTCATGAAGTGTTTGTGCCTGTACAGCAGGCCTACTACGGATGTTGGTGGCTTTGGTGACAGAATCTATGTGCCAATGGTAGGAGAGGAGCTGTCCACTGTGACACCTAGGTATTTAAACCAGGAACGTGTTCAAGTAAGGTCTCTGTTTGGTTTAGGATAGTGAGGTCATGGATTTGTACTTGCTCCTGGTGTTGTAGAAAGTCATAACCTTTGTTTTGCTGTAGTTCTTGACTAGTTTGTGTGACTTGAACCATTCTTCGATGTGCATGAATTCAAGCTGTAATTGTTTCTCGAGGAGCTCTTCGTTTTGATGGTTGGTGAACATGACTGTGTCATCGGCATAGAGCAGTAATTTCTGGTGGCAGACACTGGGAAGGTTGTTGAGGAAGAGGCTGAAGAATAGTGGCCCCAGGATGGACCCTGTGGGACCCTGAAAGGACTGGCTTTTCTTCCGAGGTGACACCGCAATCCTAACCACTGGACCCTCTCCCAAGGTAGCTTGAAAACCAGAGCAGCGCTCCATTGGAGAGCCCAAAGTTTGATAATTGCTTGAGTAGGAGTGGGTGGTTCACAGTATCAAAGCCTTTCATAAGGTCGATGAATACTGCCCACACAGTTTCCTTGATCAAGCGTGGTATGGATGAAGCCCGTGAATTTAATAGTGCAGTAGTGGTACTGTGCCCTTTTCAGAAACCATGTTCCTCAGGACACTGGATGTCGATTTTTCAGGTACTTGACTAGTTGGTCTGAGGCAATGCGCCCAGGGCCTTAGACAATGGAGGGAGGATGGAGGTAGGTCTGTAGTTGGAGTGCAGTGATTAGTCTCTACTTTTGTGTACCGTGTGATGGTCGCCTTTTTCCAGTGAGATGGGAACTGGAACATCCTTAGTGATAGGTTGAGGACCTTTGTCAGGGTTCAAGGACTTCTTCAAGGACAAGTGCTAACAGCATGACGAAGTTGTGTATGCTCACCCATATTTTTTGTTATAGTTTATGTTTTTGAAAAATAAAGATACAAACACTATAGGATTTATGTGAGGCACAGTAAGGTACAGTGAATGAAGTGAAGTGAGTATGCTTTAATACTGCAGGACATATAGGTGCTGAATAAGCAAATGATCAAAAGGAATATATTTTTATGTAGCTGACAGATTAGTTACCAAATTTTTTTCTGGTTGATCCTGTGTCCCGCCACCCTTCATGCTGCCGAACAAATAGTCCCAGTCTCCCTCGTGGTCAGTACTCTGATGATGAGAGTGATGGACTAGTTCAAGTTCAGGTTTTATTGTTCAACTAAAAGAGTCATTACAAAATACCACCATACAAAATAAAATAGAATACAACCACAATACCCAGAAACAGAGCTTTATAAATACTTTCTCACTTCTAATTTAATATGATATGACAGGTCAGGGAAGAGCTTACATTTGCTTTTAGCAAACTCAGGGTTAACCGAGTGTAAACAGAACTCTATAAGATTTGGACCAAAGGACGTAAAAATAATTTTAAGCTCAAGCCTGACCCTTTATGTGTACTCAGACTGTGGCTATAAATCTTATCACATATATTATACATAGGAGTAATTCAACAATTATGAACAAGTGTCACAAAACCTTTAAATGAATAAGAGTATCTATTCTCTAACACTTTATCCAGAGTTCAAATGTCTGAGGTATTTATTCTCTAACAATTTATGCAGAGTTCAAATGTCCATCGCATATACTATGTAGCAGATTATAATGTATGATAAGTGCCTATTAACCACAATTATTATAATGCAAAGAAATATGAATACTTCTGATTGGGTGGCAAAATTCCAACAGGGCAACATTAACTCACGTTAACCAACCATGTACAACCATATAACAAAGTGTAGTAAAATGAAAAACTTGAAAAGTGAAAAGTCCCAGCAACTGAAGGAAAACACACAGCATTAAATGGCTGCCTGCATACGTCTCCAATTAGTTCAAAATGCCAGCCCCACAACCATGTTTCTGGAAGTGTAAAAGTAATAAGACATCCACCAGCTAGCAATCAGTTTCAATAATAGAGGAATCATCAGAAGAAGCGCCACAGAGCAAGCGCCAGGCGCCACGTCTCTCCGTACTAGTGAAATTTCACAACCGCAATCAACTGGCTGCCTGCTTACATGCTACCCTCAGCAACAAGCGTACAAAACAAACACATATTTAAACAGTGTTAATGCTAAGCACACAGAAACCATATTAATCGCACAACCAATAGTTAAAAAGCGACCTGCAGAAAAGAAAGCGATGTTAAAATAGTATGTCCCCATAGCAAGAGTTCAGTATTAACATTAAAACCCAAGTACCTTCACAAGAGTTATTTCTCCACCGTGGTATCGCAGAGTCTCCGCCATTGAAAAGCAGATCTTCCTTCGTCCTGTAGCTCATTCACATTGCAAACCGGTCACAATTAAGCAGCTATGGGGAAAAGTGAAATAATGAAACATTGCTGCATTTCTTCCAGTTCTTTTAAGCACATTGCCCCCCAACACAATAAACACACACACGCGCCACAGAATCATCATGTAAATCTTTAAAAATAGAATATTGAAATGGCAGTTACATTAACAGTCTAGCAATGATGACCTGGCTGCATTAATCATTTAAAAGGGAAATACTTAAATAGCGTAAAAGCCACTTAACTATGGCCCTTGAAACTAATTTTAGCCTGTTTGGAAATATGTCGGTTCCACAGTGGGTAAATGGGACCCCTGATTTCATCACCCCACACAAGCACAACTCCAGCATACTCCGATATCCATGAGGCAAGAATGTCACCACATAGGATACAAAATGTTAACTCATTTGACATCCTTAATGACAGCTTAGATGATGACGAGGTTACAGCTGTCGTCCTGACAGCATCTCAGCTCAACAACCAGCCATTTCAACAGAATCCTTCACAAGCAGTAACCACAGTAGATGAAAATGAGACTACTACCAGCAATCACACACCAGATGCAGAGCCAGAGGCAACTGACACAAAGCCTACCAATGCACCAGCATACACAGCTGGCAATGAAGGAACAACATTTGTAACACTTTTCCTAACAGAGGTGACAGAACCAGAACATGAGAATACTATAGTACCTGATCAAAAGGTATAAATATTTCAGCAAATGAATAATAATATAGCTCAATACACATGTAAATAAAAGGAATCCATAGTGCTTACATAGGCCATTGAATGCACCCAGTCAGTGTCTGTGTGTGTGTGTGTGTGTTGTGTGTGTGTGTGTGTGTGTGTCTCTCCTGTGTGTGCGCATGCGTGTCTGTTTCTTAGTGGTGGATGCAGTAGAGGTTCAACCTGCGTGTATGGTTCAGTGTAAATGTCTTAGATCATGTCTTAGTAGAACACAATGGCAACCACATGTAAACATAAAAAATCTGCATAAATCCATACCCCACCCAGTTCATAACTACATGTAAACAAAATCAACCCAAGAAAGCAGCAGTCTCCAAACAAATGTATAAGACAGTAGAAAGTCTGTTATATTAATAATAGCAAAAAGGTATTTGCAGTGGTTCTCTCAATGATCAGTAGAACAACCTCTAGGGGCATGTAATACTCAGCTACGCCTCATGCCACACTTCTCTCCTACTGGGTGATAAAACACCATTAACAAAATCCCTGGAATACCTCTTTAAGCAACAAGGCATCACCAAGACTTATGTAAATGGTCTGTTAATCACCTTCCAGGGGTGTACTGTGTGACAAGGTGTAGCCGAGTGCCAGATGCCCCTAGAGTGTGATAAATCTTCAACGATACCAAACCTCGATATGCATGACTGTCCCCCACAGACAAGGGCTACTCTAAGGTAAACATCACAGTACTTACTGTGATACCCATGTAATTAACCAACAAATGAACTCACTCCCCATTTAAATCTTGACCCACTACCCATACCCATTATTATACACTCCCCACTATTTCCTTGATCTTGAGTAACCCAATCCACATCAGCAACACCTCTCTCCTCTAAACTGTCATAATATGACGTGGAATCCCACCCCAGCATTACAATGTTTCAAATCCCTTCTCGTCACCTGCATCCCCTGATCACTGACACTCTCCCGCAATGTATTTGACACATTGCTAGCCCACCCCAGTTCACCAAACACCTTACTTTGTGAAAAACAACTGCCTCTTTGATGTTTTATTTTGTTTTTTGTGAACTGCAAAAAAAAAAAATTAATGGTCCCTTGTGTTCTCTTCTAACCCCACCCCAACCTGCACCCATCCTCCACGTACCTTTCCTACATATAAATATGTATATAAAAATATATATATCTAATAGATAATAAAAGAGTCTTAAAAATGGAGCTTTCTGTTTGGCTTTAAACACAATGAAACAGTTATGTACATGAGTTATTAACATAAGCCATGGCAATTCCTTGTACAAAACAACTCACAATACACACCTGTCCCACCACGAGGTTTCGGTCCTCAACCACTTCTCCTCTCCCACACTTATTGCTCTCATGGCCACCCTAGTCCCCACCCTCAAGCTCTTCCTGGCCCCCACCTCCCTCCAGACATCATTTTTTCCCCTCTCTCTGCTGTCAGGGCCCCTACCCTTCTAGCTCCCTCCCTAGGGGCGCCCAAAGTCCCTTGCTATCTCCTGACCTGCGCACTGTGGACAGCCACTGTATTGGTCAGTACTCCCCTGCAGTTGATGCCTCCTCTGCTGTGGTGGTCCTCCAGATTGGATTCTCACCCACTAGCTGTATACCATCCACTGCAAAGTTTGTTCTACCACCTTCCACTTTTCCCAACTGCCACATGGGGTGTCTGCCCATTCAGGACCCCCCAATACAGCCACCTGTAACTGTTTTTCTCCTACCCCTGCCACAAGGTGGGCTTATCGTATTGAGCTTGTAGCCATACCATGTTTGTTAGCTCTAACTCTGTACTCTTGTCTATTTACTGAAGTGTGCCCCACCTGTGTCTGTCTGAGATCATTATTTCTGTATGCACCATGCCTCAATTGTACTGGCTACTGTGTTCTCTCTGCCCACATGTAGTTGTGGTCCTGTATAGCACCCTGAATATCGAACCATTTTTTTCTGTATTATAACCTCCCGGTCACACCTGAAAATAGTAACTTGTTGCCTAGTGTGCTTACCTGGTTAACAAAAAATATTATAAAACGGTCTGAGAAATGGAGCTTTCTGATTGGCTGCAAACATTCTAACAGCCTTATGTTAATCTTTATTAACATACATGTACACCTTAACCATATGATGCACTGAGTATTAACCCTCATCCTGACCAATAAAGTAACAGAATTTCAGAGACAAAACAGCCACCAACAGTGATATATTTTTCCGTTTCTTATCTCAAAAATACAGGTTGAAATATCAAGCAAGAGCAACCATTGCCAGACTCAGCAAAGATAACTAACTCCAGACATGTACAAGTCACAGAAGAACATCTAGATGTACTCGAGGAAAACAGAAATGAAAAAGCACAAGAAAAGCAGCACAATGGTCTGTGAAACTCTTTAGAGAATGGTTAACCGAAAACAAAAAGTGCAGAGTTTGAATACTTGCCAGTGCCTGACCTATGTAATACACTAAGACAATTTACACATCAGTTCGCAATAAACAGAGCAAACATTTTAGTCTTGGTAGTTATGTCAGCATAAGAGCAGGGTTAAATCATCATCTTAATGATCTACCTTTCATCGTAAAATTAATATAAGGCATGGAGTGATTTCCAAACAGCCAATAATGTTTTCCTTGGCCTAAAAAACACTCCGCAAAAAAGGTGAGGACAAAACATCACATTATCCCCTAATAACAGACAGCGATCTATTAAAGCTGCGATCCTCACCACTGATGGACACAAAACAGCAACCGCCTAGTCCACAATGTATGGTTCAACATACAGCTACACTTTGCCAGACGTGGTCGAGAAGGGTTAAGAGACCTGACACCAGCTTCATTTGTATTAAACACAGATGAAAATGGGCTAGAGTATGTAACACTCTCTTTTAATGAAGATACAAAAACCTCCACCAAATGCATGAATCCAACAAAAGAAAGGCTAAGAGGTCATATGTACCAGATCCCAGGTGACCCCCATGTCTCGTCAATCTTTTAAAAATATGTCTCTAAATTACCCAAGGATGCACGTGCATTTTACTTGCACCAAAACGTCTATCCAGCAGTTGCTGAATGCACAGGGCACATGGTACAGCCAAACACCCATGGTGCATCATACTTAGGTGGAATGATGTCGCGTCTCAGTAAATTGTCTGGTCTAAGCCAGAGATACGAATCATTCAATTCGTACAACTGCGGTGCATCTACTACACTGCAGGGCTTGATACTAAATGAATAATGTCAGTAACAGGGCATAGATGCGAGTCATCCATAAAGAGTTACTGGACCGCAAGTAGTGAAGAACGAAATCCTGGTCATTAATATTGTCTGGCAAACCACAAAAAAATCAAACTAAGTGCAACAGGACCTAACCAACAGTCCCCACTAAATTAGTCTGTAATAATAACGTATTAACAACTGACATAAACAAATATCTCCCATCTTCTAACCAGTACCTTCCGAACTGCACACATAATGGTGGTGTGCACATATATGTGCAAAACCAGTAAACAACATCGGCATGAACAATACAAACCATGAAACTTGTATAATAAACAAATATCAGCCACGTTAAAAGAATGTAACAATGTAAACCATTACTGCATTGTTTGAACAAAATGAACCAATGAGTACTGAAACTATGTAGTTAAAGCATCATAGTATTGTTTCTGTTGTATGAAATCTGTGCAGAGCAGTAAAAAATAAAACAGTAATATTACAGTATTAGAATGTCAACAGTCAATGAAAACTGCATATCTCAGAACGTTGTTATCATAGTAAATAAGTTAACCTGCCTATGTAAAAAAAAGTCAAACATGAAAGACAAAATACTGTAATACTGTCAAATAAGTTATAATAAAAATGTGTTGTTTCTAAGAATGCCACTGTTTTTTATCATCTAAAACAACAATGCATACCTATACTAATGCGTATTTGTGTGTCATATAAATAATTGCATAAGTAAGAACAATTAGAAAGCAATGATGGTAAAATAAAACAACACAAGATTTTCTCTAAACATAACAACAAAAGTATGCAGTTGTGTCACCGTGTGTGTGTGTGTTCTCTATACATATGTGTGTGTCTGTCTCTATCTCAGCGTGTGTGTCTCTATGTACATGTGTGTGTGTCTCTGTGTCTGTGTGTGTCTGTGGTGTGTCTGTCTCAAGGATTAGCGTGTGTGAGCATGGCGAAGTGGAATATATAGCCAATAAATAAAGACAATGCTTGAGATAAAGTGTATCAATCACCCCCGATTCAAATGTGGCATGACATGTAGCTAAGCACCACACTGTCCCTATGATTCTGATAAAATAACTGATAAGCAAACTCCTGGGACTCTGTATTTAAAAAAACAACAGATGTGAAGTTAAAACATAGTATCTTATCAATGTCAAATAAAGCCCGAGGTATAAAAATCTCTTGACAGGCATTATCTGTCCCCAACCTAAATCTCTCCCAGATGCCCTTTGCATCCTGCTTTACTTCCAAAGCCTCACTTTACACACCCTAAGTCAGTCATAAACTCTTCACAGAACCATCAAGTACGCCCCTCACCTCAATCAGACGACTATAACTGCCCTGATGCATAACACTATGCAATGCCCCCAACACCTGGAAAGATGCCTTGAAACCTCCCTATAAGCATCAACCGCCCACCCCCACACACACAAAAAACAGTAGCCCAAAAAGAGCATAGATGCAACCACTGTG
Source organism: Neoceratodus forsteri (assembly GCA_016271365.2). Classification (NCBI taxonomy): domain Eukaryota; kingdom Metazoa; phylum Chordata; order Ceratodontiformes; family Ceratodontidae; genus Neoceratodus; species Neoceratodus forsteri. The sequence continues at coordinate 691,585,984 of CM057449.1, forward strand.
AATCCCACCAACTAAATAACCCCAAAGTGTCATCCCACAGCTCTTCCCAGACTCACCACACCACCCACCCACCACCTCTGAGCAGGTACATATGAACCCACCCAGAGGAGCTCTACACAATTCTCTGTGGAGATCTCTAAACATCTCTAAACAGTTACGTTGATCTGCTGTCATGTATTCCCCACAAATACCCAAACAGTACATACAGTTACCGGGTACTCCACTAACACCTCAATAAATCTAAAACGCTACCAGACTCACTGTTTACTACCACTGCAAAACTCAACCATCCACTTTAAAACAAAGAGTTTCGCACACCTATCTATCCACCTAAAAGGCATCCTAATTAATCCTGCACATCCCAGGCAGGCATCCAAAATCAACATGCAACAACCTCATCTGACTACCCACACACAGCCATTCTTCCTAACACTTCCCCAGTTGACCTATGCATCATTTACCTCCCCTGACAGTAAAATCAGACCATTGTCACCCTAGTTGACTTAACAAAACATCTCCCAGAACCGTAAACTAGCCAGCTACCCACGCATGTACCTACGATAAACGATTCATGTCCTTCACCGTCGCTACTTTTACGGTTCATTGATTGCTGTAACATCACACACTTAATCTCGTAGTATACCTCGCCAGTGCATTCCATGAAAAAACAACATTTCTTACACCCACCAGTAATACGTAGATCATCACAAGAGCAAATGGCTAATAATAACACAAAATGCCTTAATGTATCGCACATGTAAAAAGTACTACACAATTCACGATTGCCACACATCAACCTGAGATTCATCGGTGAACAACAGTGACAAAGTACTACCAATAAAGAAATATTTCCACCACATTTCGACAAAATAGTGTCCAAAAATGATACTCAACCTGCGCTAGTTCCAACTGAGCAGTAGATGTAAAAATAAATATTCTGACGAGACCGCCAGTCAAAGTACATCAGTTCATTTAGAAGGCGATGCTCAGTTGAAAGAGCTCCACGGAAAAACACAGATTCAAACCGTTAAAATTGATGACAAGCCTGAAAATAATCATACCATGCTGAACACCTAATAAAGTACCTTACACAAAACATAAGTGCCACCATATTACGCTAATATTCGGTTTCATTTTACCAGCTGACATAAGCAAATCGCGGGTTAGACATACGGTTTGGTGATTCTCATAGACAACAGCTATTTTTTACTAAACTAAATACTCAATTTAAAAAAGAGCAAATCTTTGTACAAACTGCCCACACATATTACCACTTTTCCTAAGAAACACCACCAGCAATATATTGACTGCCACCACACGTTCTGATGTTTCAATTACTCTAATTATCTCAGGAAGGACTATTTTACATTGAACCAACATAGATTTAAAAATAACGCAATTATATAAATGTAAATGAATTAAATACCACATGCACTTGTAATAATAGCAATAAGGTATGACCAGAGGTTAGATTAACAGTCAGTTAATCACCCCTTTAATGGCAATATGGCACTCGGCTGCGCCTCGTGCCATATTACACCACAAGGGGTGATTAACAGACTGTTAATCTAACTTCTGGTCATACCTTATTGCTTAATAATCAGCAGTCACACAGCTTTGTTATGAACTATTTAGAATTTTAAAAGTTATTAACCACACTTTGGAACTTCCAACAGTGGCATGACAAAAAGAATGCACCGGAGTTCCATAATTCTCACACATACAGTAGAATGCAAACAGTGTTTTTGACCATACACTATAAAGATGTTGGCTGGGGATCAGGTGACAACCACGCTGAATCACCTCTCGTGGTTGCGTTAGGTTACAGTAAACCCTCTCGAGCTGTGCTCTTGAGGTTTACCATGTTACCCTAGCAACCACTCGAGGTGATTACAGTGTGGTTATCACCAGATCCCCAACCATTATCCTCTATATTATTATAACATAGATGTAGGGTAATACCTACATCAGTTATCACAAAACACGTAATACATAAGTACAAAGAGAAGATTTCTTCTGTAAACTTTATTCTAATTCCATACATAGCACATCGTTTTTCAAACTAACATTAAGCATACATGCACCTATGTTTAATGCCTTTACTTGTCTTTGTTCAATTGCAATTTTCTCCTCTATAATCTTTAGGAAGGAGGCCATATTCTAATGTTTGTCTTGATTGAGATTTCAGTAAATGTGTTATCATATGCTGTGGTTCAAGTTTTATTGTGCACAGGATCTCACCCAAAAGGATTTATGGTATTTATCATACAGGAGTCAGAGAATGACTAAATGTGTTAAGTCATCAGTACCTAATTTGCAATCTGCATAGACTAATATACTTTTCTTTCTTCTTGTTAAGCTGATCCATTCTCCACTGACTGGTAAAGCATTCAAACCGAATCGCGAGATTATCTTGCTGCTGTTAGAATTTTAACTGCCACAAAATAATATTCCATTTTGTGATTCCTTTATTTTGGCTAGCCATTTGAGTATTTTGTACTGTTTACATATTTTCAAGTCCCTTTGTGTGAAGATGTCTCTACCCTATTCCGTACTTCCTCTTTTAATCTAACCATTGGTAACCTGAAATATATCTGACACGCAGTTAATCCATATAGTTTAACAACCCTATCTATAAGGAAAATACTTGGGAAGGTTATATTTTGTCTCAAATAATTAATGTCCTCTTCTACACATAATCTGGGAAGTCTGCTTTCTGCCATTCTGAAAGCTTTAAGCCAGTAGTTTATTGACCTTTGTTTAATTTGGCATTCCACAGGAAGTTGATCTAATTCTGCCTGTACCAACGCTGAGGGGTTTCATTTGGCACTCCAAGAAGTTCCTTTAATTTATTCAGGCATGATTCGATATTTATGTTTGTTTCAGCCTCCAAATTTCTACTCCATAGAAAAGGTGCCTCATTATGGTGTTAATAACCTTAATGTTATCTTTCACTGATTTGCCCCATATTTATAAGAAAATAACTCATTATGTGTAAAAATATTTTTGCTTTATTCTCCAGTTCTTTTACATGCTTCCTCCATGTTCCTCCTGCATCACCATTAAGCCCAGGTAACAGAATTCTTTGACTACTTCTAATTTCTGCCTGTTTATAAAGTATTTGTATAATCTGTTGTTCCCAAAAAGCACCATAACCTTGGATTTACTGTAATTAATTTGTGAGTCAGCCTTGTCACTCTAGTTGAAATGTGCTCAACATGCTCTTCATTCCAATATAGCTAGTGGAAAGAAGGGCAACGCCATCTGCATATACCAAATAGAGACATATTCTGTCACCTATCTTTGGCAAATGAAACTCTGTATCATATAGTGTTTGCAAAACTGAATTGAAAAATAAATTAAATAAAATAGATGATAGAGTACAACCCTGCTTCACACCAATATTGGTGATAAACTTCACCATGTTACCCTTTGTATTGTAGCTTATGCATGTAATTATCATAATACAGTACTTTAATTGTATTTATTATTGTTTTATCCATGCCCATTATTTCCAGTCTTTCCATAACTGGATTATATTTACTTTATCAAAAGCTGTTTTCAGGTCCACAAATGTACAGTATCATTTTTGTGTTTTAGCTGTTTTGTATTTGTAAATCAAGTGCATCAAGTGAAGCACTGATTGATTGTAGAATATTTAGCTTTAAAACCCACCTGGGCTTCATCTAAAATATGATTATCTGCCCAATCAGTAATTCTGCTGTTTATAATCCTAGTGAAGATTTTTCAGTGCAATCTATTAGGCTTATTGGGTGAAAGCAACTCAGATATTTTTTCCCCTTTTAAATAGTGGAACAATTATCTTATTTTTCCAAATATGTGGGATGATACCAGTCTCCATTATATAGTTAAATAATCTATGCAGGAAGAGGATCCAAAAGGATTTTGTTTTCCATATCACATCTAGGGGGACCACATCTGGTCCAGGTGCTTTATGAGCAGAGAAGGATTCTAGTGCCTTAGTTATTTCTTCTATTGTAAATACCTCCTTTGGCTGACTCCAGACCTCTGGCTTGATATCTTCCTTTAATTTTTGATGTAGTCAATGTCTTTATTAAAGAAAAGGTTTTTGTAATGTTTTACCCAGACATCTGGTTCAATATTAGTGTCAGTTTTCTTATTATAATCTTTCATAGCTTTGCTAACTGTTGTACAAAATGTTTTATTGTTTGTTTTTTTTTGTATTACTACCTCTTCTAACTCTGCCCATAGATATCAGATACATCTTTCTATTTTGCAAAAGTATCTTCCTGTAGTCTTTCCTCATTTTGTTCATAATTCTGTTATTATTTAGGCTAGGTTTACATTTTAGTATTCTCAGCTATTCATTGAGGTGTTTCTTTGCTTGTTGACATTCCATATTGAACCAAAATGACCCTTCTTGGTATGCATATTTACCTCTTTTAAAATTATATTGAGATTTTGTGGGCAGAGTCTGCTATCAAACATGGTGGCAGTGTAATTGACAAGGAAGACCACCATAAAACTGTATTTCAGCCATTCATAAAAGCACCAGTTGCAGCATCCTAAACTAATCACAGAAGTGAGTAGGATCAAAGCGCCTACAAAACGAGACCAAGTGTGAACATTTTGACAAAAGGGAAAGTTATTTTCACTGCTGTGCCAGTTTACTTTACAAATGTGGTGACAGGCCAAACCAAGCTGGTAAGCTCTATTTTTGTATTGCCCGCCAAATGGTCCAGCAGGACTGTGCATCTGGGGTCGAATGGTCACTTCCTCCTTACACATCTGGCGGCATCCCTACAAACAGCTCATCAAGCATCTGATGTTTCCATCATGATGGCAAAGTTGGACAAGATATTAATTGATACTGCTGATTTAAAAGTCGCTGCACAAACAAACAACCACCTTGCACAGCTGGCTGCTTGAGTATCCAAAACAGAGCAAGTCATTCCTCAGCATTGGACCTTTCAAAAGCAGACATAAGAGGATCACTGCCACTGGAAGGGGAGACCAAGAGACTGGTAAATGGTCCCTTTACCCGAAGACTGGGCCAATTGCACTCCAGAGGACACAGCTGGTAAAATTGACTCCTAGAATGGCTTTCCAAAACTGCTGTCTGCCTCAGACAATGTCTACCAGCCATCCTGAGGCAGACCTGACATCATTTTGACTAATTTTTCCTTTTTGGCAGGCGCCTTGTGTTTGTTGCTGTCAAACAAAAATGGGGAGGGATTTCTTGTCTGGATAAGCTAATAGTATGAGATACTGAGAAGGGTGAAACACCTGCCTGCCACCCAAACAGAGTGCTTAGGAGATCGAGCAGAAGGGACGACAAGTAGGTAAAACTTTAGCTCCTTCTTGAACTGCTTCTGCCCTGAGCTGCAAGGGAGAGTAATACCTCCCTTCCTCTTTCCTACCTTCCTAGGGAAGCCTATGGCTAGGAGGTAGCTTCCCTGAGATGAACAGACAGAAACCCGCTTACCGGCAAAGCAGCTGCTGCCTTGTTCTCAAATGAGTTCAATGTGGTATGGAAGTCTCCACCTACTGACAGGCTCTCTTAGCTGCTTTTGTTTCTTTTTCAGGAAATAAGTTGGATCATAAGTGCCCTAACCTGTATCAGGCATCTGCCACATAATGGGCAAAACTGAAATTCCATTGAGAGACACTGCCCTTGTCACAATAGGAATGACTTGGAAGAGGCTCATGACTTTCTGCCTTTTTGCTTTGCAGCACCTAAGGTAGCAGATTCATCAACAGATGGGTAAATACAGCAGCACCCCCACCCCCAAGGGATAGACCTATATCTAAAGACGGATATGCAGGGAAAACTGCCATGGAATTCCTCTTCATCCCACTTAGGTTTATTCCTACATTAGCCTTGTCTGCACTATAATGAATTGCACAATTATGTGACCACTAGGTGGGAAGGCTGCAATCACATATGGTCTACCCCGAGAGTCCTGTTTACCCCATGGCACTTCTCTGCCTAACCTTTGTTGAACTGGGATGCAGTGCCTAAAAATACTAAGGCAGGTTCAGTTACTAATACTGATATACAGGATACCCTAATATATTTGTGTAGTTCTGGACAATCTTTTTTTTTTTTCATTTAATATACTTTATTAAGCATTTTGAAAAAATAAAAGAATAAACAAACAGTTGAGCACATAAGACAATACAGATTTTCCATAACCCTATACAACAGGAAATAAATTCAACCATATAGGTTACCTCGGCTCAACTAGGCCCCAGGCCTCCCTCCCTCCCCTCTACCCTCACATGACTCAAAATAGAGAGATAGCTCATACCACCATTCAAGGCTAGCCTAATATACATACTGCAGCAAAACAAAACAAGGGAAGGAATGTCCGTGAGGAAGATAGGCTTCGTATCCTGTTAAAGACCAGATCGGGGCCAGGAGTTGAACTATTATTATACTAGCTTTATAATTACCTGTGCACCCAATCAACTATTTCCTTATTAGATAAGTACAGCGCATAAAGCTTCCCCATTTCTTATCAAGCTTTTAAGATTATGCCTTAAAGATGCAATCGTTTTTCCACCGCCCCAAGGTTAAAAAGTAGTTAATTCAACCATTCATTATAGGTGATTTCTGTGAATCCTTCCAGTGCTTAAGCACCAGTTTTTAACTGTGTGGAGATAAGGGCAAATTGAACCTTCTCTCTTTAATAAGCACAGTGGCATAGTCCCCACTATACAAATCTCAGATATAAAACACTCTTCCAGACCTAATAAGGGGTCTATTACTTGTATCTCTTTCTATAACGCCTTCACCTCGGCAGTCCCATAATATGTGGAACAGAGTACCCTCAGCCTTACTGCAACTAGTGCATATGTTATCGCTTAGTTTACCCATGACTGCTAGCTTGGAGGAGTTAGATACATATTGTGCAATATGTAAAATTGCATTATCCGAAGATTATCATTGGAAGTATAAGAGTAGACTGCCTGCCATATCTTTTCCCAATTAAGATCCTTAGTGGGAAATTGTTCTGCCCAGTATGCTAACCTACCAGACACCCCAGGACAAATAAGAGGATATAGAGTTGCAGTGATTTGAGATACCCATTGTGGTTGCCAGGCCAAGGTTCAGTAGCGATCTGTGAGTCCTGACTGATCCTCATCCCATTTATCATTCCCCAGTTTGGTGACTAACAAGTGCCTAACCTGGTATCCATAAAAATCTGCCTCTCAGGAATGTTTAACATAAACATAAGATCTTTAGTAGATTTGAGTTTGCCTTCCTCCAAAAGGACCGAGACTGTTAAATTGGGATTTTGAGATGCTATATAAGGCTTTAGGCACTGCCCACTAATTTTAAAATTAGGGTTTGAGTATAGAGGCCGAGATGTCTTTAAGGTTATCATATTTAATAGCCTTGCATAGCTGCTTGTGGACCTTAATGGACATTAAAATTAACTCATCTCTAAGGAATGGAGGACACTCTTTAACTGTAGTGTATAATAGGGCAGAGGAATCTATACCACTCTGCCTAATCCAGTGACGCCTAGTTGTAACCACACTGGCTCATGAGTGTTTTCCTGGTCTGGAAGGCAGGATAAACCAATGTAAATATTTAGCCATGTGGCTTGTTAAGTAATAATGGTAAAAGTTGGGAAGTTTAAGGCCTCCACATAGCTTCACTGCTCCTAGCCTCATATGCGACCTTCTCGGTAGTTTCCTCTTTCCACAAAAACTGGGAGATAACACTATGGAGTTTCTGGAACCAAGAATATGGAAGATGGAAATTAAGCATGTTTAGAGGGTAAAATATCCTTGGAAGGATATTCATCTTTATCACACTAACTCTTCCCTGTGTTGAGAGATGTAAGGGGCCCATTTATCCAGATCTAACTTAATAGTTCCTAATAAAGAGTCTAGGTTAAGCTTCTTAATCTGTCTCATATCCCTGGAGATAATAAGTCCTAGATATTTAATTTGGGGGACCCAACTCAGATTTGCATTGTTTATCTGGTATGCGATGTGTGCAACAATTCAACGGCATCACTGTGGATTTGTCAATGTTTAATTTATAGTTTGCTAACTTCCCAAAAGTTTCTATACTGCTCAGGGCTGCCGGATTGAAGTCTATGGATTCGCCAAACATAGCAGAATGTCATCCGCATAAGCAGACAAACAGAGTTTAAGATGGCTATCTGAATACCCTGCACCGAGGGGAATCCTGCAGGAAGTACAATAAGGGCTCAGTATATAAATTGAATAACATTGATGCATAACGGGCATCCCTGACGAGTGCCCATATGCAGTGGAAACGAGTTGAACATACCCCATTACAAAAATTTTTGTCGAGGATTAGTTCTGGACAATCTTACTGTAGCAAAAATTTGAAAATGTATAAGAATTAGTAAAATATAATCCAGTAAGTCCATCAAAGTTCATGTATTTATTATAATCTCCTCATCACACCAATATACTTGGGGCAACAGTTTTGTGGCTGAACACGCCAGTTTCTCAGGCCATTCGTTTAAAGCAGTGTTGATATACTATGTTATGATCTAGGCCACTGTTTTTCTGTTTTTACTGGAAAAACCTCATAAAATTCTGGAATTTGATTGCCTTCACACTTGTTAAAAACAAAGAATTTCATAGAATTTGGCATTTTGGACCAGATTAGTAAATCTCTTACAATTGTTTAACATACTATTTTCAGTTTGCTTCATTTAATGTTCTGTATATTAAGCCTTCTTTTATTCAGATTATTTATCCACATGTTAAAAGAATGACAGCAGAATCCTGGTAAAACCTAGAAATTACAGTAACAATCACGGTGCAATTCCAGAATTTCAAGTCTTGAAATTGGAATTTAATTATTTTAATCATCGAATCAGTGGTCTTGGTCCTGATAGTCCCTACACTGTTTTTACTGTTACTAAAAGATGCCTGTGAGAGGTCTCACTTAGTCACTGGAGGAGAGTATGGGCGGTCCTCTGGGCTGATATAGGGCCAAATCTCAAAGTTGAGGGAGACCCAAGGGTCCTTCCTCCCATACCTGAGATCTTATCCTCAGGAGGCCTCCGACATGTTTTATCTCATTGGTGTGTATGTGGTAAGTGCTCACCTCATCCTCAGGCAATGTGAAATATTTCAAAGTAGCATTCAGAGGAATTGAGCACTTGCTGGGTCAAGTTAAAAGAGGAATCTTTGTGGTGATGTTTGGGAAGCATAACAGTACACAGGGACTTAAACGGCTATGTGCAGAAACGCATAAATGTCAGTGCTCCTGGAGGACAACATAGTGTAGGAGGGTCTTCTTCGCTCTGTCAGTCAGTTGGGAGGTACCATATAGAGAGAAGGGATAAACATTATTTATGATTTTCTGGTATGAATCCCACACTACGTAACCTTCACATCCTGAATGTGAGAGGTCTGAACAACCCGATTAAAAGAAAAAGTGATGATCAGACTAAAGAAGAAAACACAGGTCACTTTCTCCAGGAGACAAAAATTAAATATGTGGAGGTGAGAAAACTAGTGAGGAAATGGTGGGATGGGAAGATCATAGCTCTTCCAGCTCGGCCATGAAGGGATATCAGTACTGTGCCAGAAGCAACTGAAATAGTCTATTGTTGAACAACGTGGGGACAAAGAAGGGAGGTGGATCCTGGTTAAGGTAACTTCTGATATGGGTCCTCTTATCCTAGGAATTATATACACACCCAATGAGGACTAGCCTGAGTTCTTCAATGCAGTGTCCCAAGCCCTATTAGACATGGCTGGGATCAACCAGGCATCATTCTGGGGGTGATTTCATCCTGGTCCTGGACCATCTGTTAGATAGATCCAATACCAAACCCAAACCACATACTAATGCCTTGAGAACCCTTCCCGCGCTGTTGTCCTTGCATCACCTGACAGATACCTCATGACCTTTCATCCCTCTGAGAAGGATTATACCTTCTATTCTGAACCCCGGCCATGGCCAGCAGACTGGACTACTGGTTCACATCAACTACTCTGAACCCAGTCATCTCAGATGTCTCCATTGCCTCTCTATTTATTTTTGACCATGGTCTGGTGCAATTGTAGGCCTATCTGCAACCCAAGAAAGTGAGATCAGTGACTTGGCGGCTTGACCCACTCCTATTGGCAGACCAACAGTTCCAAGAATGGCTGAAGCTGAAGTATCCAACTACTTTCAGGACAATCCCAAAAACTGTGCCTCCCCAAATGATCTGGGAAGCATTTAAAGCTGCACTACAAGGTAGGATTATCTCCTACGCCCTATAGGAAAAAATTAAGGGAAGCAGAGGCCCTGCAGCTTGAAAACATCTTAAACAAACAGAGGAAGAATACAAATTAGACCCGGATCAGTTACATAACCAGACCCTTCGATTTGAACTTACCACTCTTAGAGTTAACCTTAGCATTCTGGCCAATAGGAAAGCAGAGCTACAAATGGCAAGGCTGCAGCACAAATACTGGGATTAGGGGAAAGCAGGTAAGCTTCTCTCATATCACCTTCGAAACAACAGGCCGAAAGGCATATTGAGAAACTTCAGGATAACACAGGGTGTTGAGACATTCCCTAAGAACATCAATAAGATCATGACTAACTTTTATTACACCCTATACAAAACCCAGAACCCTTTCATAGGCCTAGCTTTGAGATTTTCATGGCCCAAACCTCCCTTCCCTCTCTAACTCAGGAGCAAAGGGACCTGCTCAAAGCCCCTATTGAGGAGTCCGAGTTAATCAAAGCTATAGAAGAGATGGCGCCACATAAGTCTCCAGGGAGTGATGGCTTTCCAGCTGACTTTTACTAGCTCAACAAGGTAACCATTTTCAAGCCCATGCTTCAAATGTTGAGAGTGGCTCAAGCTGATCAGACACTCCTGGACACCTTGAAAAATGTGGTAATAACTTCTTCCAAAAGAAGGAAAGACCGCTTTCCTGGCAAGCTACAGACCTGTATCTTTGACAAATGCTGATGCCAAAATTCTCAAAGTCCTAGCTACCAGACTAGAGAAGGTTCTTCCACCCTGAATACATGAATCACAAGTGGGCTTTGTTAAAGGAGATCCAGTGCTGACCACCTCAGAGCCCTAGTCACTTCGCTTCATGAAGCATCTGCCCTGACATCCCTGTGGCAGCTATTACCATTGACTTTGAGATGGCCTTCAACTCAGTCGAATAGGACTATCTTAAGGCATTGCTGACCCACCTCAACATAGGGCCCACTTTGGAGGGTGGCTAAATACCATCTATACAGGCCCTATGGCTAAGGTCCTCACCGACGGTCTCCTATCAGACCTGTTCACCCTACAGAGAGGTACCAGACAGGGTTGCCCTCTGTCACCCCTGCTGTTTATACTGGCCATCAAACCTTTAGCAGCTGTCATCCTGGGCAAAACACATACCAGCTATAAAGGTAGGCTGGGAGGAATTTAAAACCAAGCTTATATGCTGATTATTGCCTAATTTTGACCAGTGATATTTCTCAGGGTCTGGCCCCATGCTGGAGACATTTGCCCTGTTTGAGCTGTTGTCAGGCCTCTAGAGTAACAGAACTAAATCTGAAATCCTCTCCCTTATAAGCTCACAACAAATAATCTGGGTCAAAACTCAGGCCTTGCTTGAGCGGGCTCACAAATCAAGTATTTAGGGATTATTCTATCTACCGATCTATATTAATCTTTTGTACTTAGGTCCCTAACTCCTCCCATGGTGCCGATAGAACAAGAAGTTATGGGAGTAATACGCTTATCCCTCTGCTTGACCAGTCCTTATAAGACTGGGTTACCTATTGGGTTACTATAACCTCTGCACACAAAGCACGGTTGCTTGTGCCAAGTATTTCCAAACGCTGCTCTAAGATGGGGTATCTTACTTGGCTCTGGGTAAACCCAGAACTGTGTATTGAAGGCAACCCAATACAATGGGATGACTGGGAGAAAAGATCAAAATACAGGATGTGTGATTTACTGACCCTGACAGGAGGTATTTCAATCCTTTCAGAACCTCCAGGAGAAATGTAACTTGCCAAAGGAGGACTTTTGGAGATACCTTCAGATGAGATCTGTATACAACCAGTGGTCAAAGGCCCCATGCAAATGTAAACCCTGTAGAGTCACCAGACCTCTACCTGCAACCCTAATGCCATGGTCAGAGTGGCTTAAACCACACAAGGCCAAGGCAGGCCCCTCTGCCAGATGATTCATTCTGATAGGTGCGGATTTTATCCTGTTAGCGAAACAATTCTCATCTATCTTTACCTTGATTTCTAATGCCCCACGAGGTCTTTCAGGTTTTACCTCCACTGTCAGGTCCAAACATTCTAGTAACATATTAATATTAACCCAAACTTAGTCTATGACTGATAATCTGTTACCTCCTACAAATGTAAAGTTGCCTGGGATATCACTCATGATTTTATCATTCAGTAGAGTAAAATGATTTTCCCACAAAGCCCTATGTAACTCTATCCCTCTTTAGCTTGTTACCTGATCACTTGATTTTCATATAATAACAGGTCCATGGGCCCTTTGAAGTGCTAATACGCTCAGAGCGCCCTCTGATGCCCTTGGAAGCTGACCTACTCTGGTGTTAAAATCTCCTGCTATAATAATATTTATCATTGGATTATTACATAAAAGATCCTCTATTAACAAGCCCAACTGGTTTAGCCAATGTTTATCCCCATATTCGCTTTCTCCTGGAGTATACTGATTTTATTATTGCCATTTCTATTTTACTGTACAGAAACTTAGTAGCCAAAATACTATCAATGTTGCTATGTATTTCTTCTGTAATAATATTATTGTCCAACCTGCAAGAGGTTGCAAGTCCTCCGCATTTCAACCATACTTTATTCAATTTTCAGTATGATTTATAAACATTTAAGTAAATATTACCATTAGCCCATGTTTCCTGGTTGCATACAATGAAATTCTTGTAAATACCTCTACTTCTGGATCCCCAACTTGTCCCCCAAACCTGCTGATTTCCAAGATAGTAAATTGACTATACCACTATTATGCATGATATTCCCTGATACTGACCAAATTTTGCAAGTATCCATTTCCCTGTGTCCTCCTTTCTATCACAGGTGCCATTGGTTGAATGTGCTTATGCAACTGGATGAGATGAGATGAGATGAGATGAGATGAGATGAGATGAGATGAGATGAGATGATGCTTGTATAACTTGATTTGCTTTGTGGCTTTCCACCTCTCTATCCATGGGTTATACCACCCTGTAGGGGTACAACACAAGGAACCCTAGAGGAGGGCTCCCCCTTACAGGTGCCACAGGAATGATTGCATTGGCTAAGGTAGGTTAGGAAGAAGCCCACGGGGAAGAGAGACAAGACACTGGAGGATGAGGGTGGATGGGTGGGCAACAAAAACAAATCCTGGAGGAGCCCAGGATGAGAGGCATTTTAAGCCCGATGGGAGTGACGTAGGTTGCTCTGCCCATTGAACCTCGGGCTTAAAGCCCTCCCATTCAATGTGCTTATGCAACTGGATGAGATGAGATGAGATGATGCTTGTGTAACTTGATTTGCTTTGTGGCTTTCCGTCTCTCTATCAGTTGGATATACCACCCTGTAGGGGTACGACATAAGGAACCCTAAGGAGGTATCCTCCTCTACAGGTGCCACAGGAATGATTGCGTCAGCTAAAGGTAGGTTAGGAAGAAGCCCAAAAATAATACCCAAAAGGTGTCGAGCTTCAAGAGGTGAGGATGATGAATGAATTCTGAGAAGATAAGGGCTGACTTCCTAAGGAGAGAGGGGAAGCCAGGGCCATAATCCACCTCTATCTAACAGCAGAACCTAACTAACTAATCAAGAAAGCACTAACTCTAACTAATATCATGACCATTGGCATGGAGGAGAGGAAAACTCCTTTTGAGGAGGAATCCTCTGGGGATCCAAGGCCTAGGTCACCTTCCCTCCAGGCTGACGACATTTGATTTCAGGACATATGATGGTAAACAGAACAGTTCATTAACTTCATTGAAGAGAAGAGACGGTAATGAGAGGGATGTAGGAGGATGATGATAGAATAGGGAAATTCCAAAAAAGCACAGATCGAAGAGGGAACATGAGGCTGTGCACAGATCAAGAAGGAACATGAGACAACGATGAATACTGATGGTGATCACTGCAGGAGGGTGGCAGGTTGATGAAGTAGCATAAGATCCAATGAGAGTTATGCTTGATTGAGCGGGGTGAGTAAATAGACACGAGGCCAATAAGGCATGATTATGCGATTTGAATGAGGAGACCTGATGTTGTAGTCAATGAGGTATCATAGGATTCAATGATGTATATAGATAAACCTTGAGGCAAGGATGAGTGAATGATGACAGGAATAATGAACTTGATACATGTGGCAGGATATCCACGGTCGATGATAATGGAGTGAAGCCATGATTGGGTGAATCCTTGATGGCTGGTATGAGATTATTCAATGATAGGAATGGTCGAGGAAGCGGTGATGAGGCTCCTCTAAAGAAGGTAGACTCTGAGACCAAGAAGGCATGCTCTGAAACCAGAGGGCATGCAAATCTAATGCAGACTGAAGATGATGATGATTGCCGAGGAGTGCAGCAGTGAAATACAAGAAGACTGAGGAAGAGAGACATGAATAAACTTGAACATGAACATCAATGATGGCGGGAGCAGCCAGCCAAGCAGCGATTGGATGAGGCGCCAGCTCAGTAGCAAAGGGTGATGGACAAGAAGGCAGGGCCATGAATAGAGATAGAGTTGAATCGAGGTGACTGACATAGCAGGCCAGAGGAGGCAGCCAAGGCATACTGACGGAGCGACTGAAAGAGAGAGCAGGTTAGACAGGTATCATGGAATGGGATCAAATCGGACGATGATGAGTGAAACCATGATTGAGGAATCCTTCATGGCTGATGATAGAATGCAGCCATGAATGGAGGCTCGATGAAATAAGAAAGGGTTAATGAGGACCGGAGTCAGGAACCTGATAAATGCGGAGGAGGGTCACGGATCACTGAGGTGGCACGAGTTGTGATCAGTATTCCCAAAAGAAATATCCACTGCTGGTCAGACGGAGTCAGTTGGATGAGAAAAGGCGCTAGGATGAGAAGGTAAAAACAGGAAGGTACAATGATGGACTGAAGCCATGGAGGCTGGTACAGGGAAAGTGAGGCATGAAAGGATAAATGACAGTAGAGGGCAATGGGGTAGCATCGGACCCAGCGGTACAGGATATCGAGTCCAGTACAAGGTAGCAGAGACTGGACGAGGTGAATGAGAGGCAGACTCACAGAAGATAGTATGCATTGCTTACTGAATAACAGAACTGGATGGTCACAGGTCGATGAGGGATGACTCTGCTCGATGTGTAGGTAAACAGGGTGGGGCGATCCGGCTCACTGAAGTGGTATGCAGCAAGAACAATGCACCCAGTGCATAAGACAAACTGTTACAGGATGTAGATTGGAAGAAATTAGTAACACTACTGAAAGCACATGCAGTCAGAGTAGAAAAGCTCAGAACTGAGGAATAACACAGTAGAAAGCAAACACAATGGCGCATATGAGCCCAGAACCGAGGAACAACACTGTAGAATGAGTATAGCAACTACTGAGAACTTACATGCATTCTAGACAGGTGAACTTACCCAGTATCGGGTATTGTGGACTGGAGAGGGCTATGCTGAGATGTCGGTGTGACATAGTAGGCCCATTTGAGTCATGATACGCAGTCAAGGAGGCAGGGGAACATGCCCAAAAGGAATGCACTGGGCCATAGTCTTTTTTTTTTGTTATTTGCAGGTATTGCCTGTCATGAAGGTGAGCTACCCCATGGCCACACAGTACAGCTGAAAGCAAGCTGCAATCATCAGGCAAGTGAGACAAGGAGAACAGAACCAGTAGGATAAGACTTTGAAATGTCCATTCAGAAACTGGACCACTGGTATGACTTGAGGCAACACTGCAGTAAAAAGAAGCTAAACAAGCAGGTGCAAAAGACAGTTCCCAGAATGTCAGCATTCCCTGCAGGGAGATAAACCAGACATGTATATAAATAACGAGTTCCCCAAGCACAGTAGAAGCGCAGAATGTGAAGGAAGAGAACAAGCCCTCGAGGCATGCTGAAAGCACAGGAGACATGCCAAATGCTGCGGAAGCCCTGGAGAGGTAAAGCCAAGTGAGATGTGGCAGGCTGAGAAACACTGAGGCAGCAGAGCTTGGCCAGAAAATGAGGTGGGCCAGGGAGAGCAGGCTGAGAGGAAAGGGAAGAACAGAGAAGTGGAGGCGAGCTGGCGGTGATGTCGCACTCACACGGGCAAGAAGAAGGAAGCAGCAGCCGGAGGCAGGAATGGCAATGCAAGTTGAGGAGGAAGGAGGTACAGGAGGAAAGAAGAGAAGGGAAGGGGAAACAAAGGAGGGACGAGGGCACCCAGAACAGGCCACAAGAGAGATGAAAGTAGGGTCTAAAATGAGCAGCAAGGACAAAAGAAAGGAGGGGTGAGGGATGGCCAAGAATCTGCTGACAGGAGGGGAATGCAGCTGGAAAGAGAGAGGGAACCCAGCGGGCATCAGGGAAGCCCCGTCCCACCAGAGAACAACAAAAATGCAGGGTAGAAGGGAGGGATGAGGGGTGAGAGGCCTGAAAACGAGAGAGAAACACAGAAACTGTGGCAGAAGGCAACTGCAGGAACGCAGAGAGACAAGTCAGAAATGGCTGAGCAAGGAAGAGCGGCACCTGCAGCCACAATTAAAAACGATCCTGAGGGGCCCAGGGTGAGAGGTGTTTTGCTCAATGAGGAAGACAGATAGTTGCTCTGCCCATCGAACCTCGGGCTTAAAGCCTCCCATTGTCAACAATCCATTCCTGATAAGACCTTGGTTTTGATTGAAGTTTCTATCAATGTCTCCTGTTTAGACAAATACCTTTGAATGGTGGTTGCAGTAATCCTTGTTTCTATCGGGTTGATTTTCTTCATACACAAAATGCCTAACTCATCTAGTACCTTTTGTTTGTTTATCAGTTGTTCATACAGTACCCACTTAGTCAGCCATAGTGAGACATGGCCGTCCGTTTCCTATCTGACTACCTTTTCTGTTTCATGGCTACATATGTGTATTTTCAAGATCACATTCAGTGTTTCCTTTAGTTTTTCTTTCACATTCCTTTTGTTTCATTGCTTATCTGTTTCAGTCCAAATATTGATACCAGTATACTGTTATTGTTACTATCTCTATAGAATTCCAGGAAAAGGCCATTTAAACTGAGGATTTCTTCCATATCCATCGCCATTTTCTAAATTCTCCTTCTTGTTTAATAAAGCTTTTAGTATATAAAATTGATCGGAAACCAACAGTACCAGTTCTGAATTTGGCAATGGTGTTATTACAGTTAGGTTATTAGTGACATGTCCGTAGCCATCCAGGATAGTAATGAGCAAGCTTGAAACTTTCTAGATACATTTTCTTCAGTCTGCCAGGTATGCATCCAACCTTATATAGCAGTAAAACAAAATCTGTTTTTAATGTTTTGTTTGTAAGTTCCTAAAGTCCCATTAAAGTCTTCTCTTTAATGGCACTACTCCTCTAGGAGCCTATCTTTGTTAGATCCAGTACCTTTGCTATTTCATTTCCTGAATTAACCTCCTCTTTACCTGTCACTATGTTTCTAATTTCCTCGCCCATTACTGATAAGTTCTCTTTCTCTGCTTCACCCCCCAAACCTACCTGATTTCCTTTTTCTTTGTTAGAGATTCCTCTTTTTCCTGAGTTCCTCTCCATTAACCTGAACCCTTTTGTGGTCTTTTACTTATCATGCAGTTTCCTATTTTTTATTTTAACTGTATTTTTATTAAGTTTGGTATTGTTTATATCTCTATTTCTTTGGTTTTGAGGTTTATTTTCTTGTTCGTCCTTGTTCTTCTAGTCCCACAGGTTCTTTGTGTATGTCAACATTGTCCCAGGTCTCTTGCCCATCATCTGTTGCCTTATTTTCAATATAATTTTTTTAATTGCTTATTTTGTTTAGCTTTTTCACTGATCCAGTGTTTTTCTTGTTTTTCTCCTTCTGCATACAAATTAGGGAACCTGAGTTTCAGTTCTTTACTTATACTGTCATTCCTCAGGTCTTATGTCTGGTACCAATATACATTCTGATGTTCTGCTGACTGATACTGCCAATAGTCTGTTAGCGCTGTCCAATGAAGTGTTGGTGTTATCCGACATCTCATGGCCATGTTTTCAACACTCCTTAGATTTATTGTCTGTAGAAATGACCCCTACATTTTCCCCTGTTTTCCTCAATGTGTCTTTGCCTTTCCAAATTTTCCAGTGTCTTCCTAATTTCCAGACAGATTCCTTTGATAAATGACATATCTTGTTTTATTTTAACTAGTTGTTTAAATAATAGCACATTTGCTGTCACTGGTCTTTCAATGATAGAGTAACATCAACAGCTATTTCCCCTATATCAAGTATTCACTACTTTCCTCCATAGGTTCCCCTTTTTCCTCGCTATAGTGTTCAAACTTATATGTGTCTAGTATAGACGCACATCTTGTATGTCCTTGTAATTGTGTTCCAATGGATTCCTAATGCTTTTACCTCATTATCTAATTCTGTTAAGTTATTAAATACATCTGAAAAGTTATCCTGATTTCTTAAGTTTTCTCTGATATTTTATGGTTTTGCCCTTTGTTTGAATTTGTTCCTTTCTACTTGACCCTAAAAAGGGAGGAGTGGGCTAGCACTTATTGAATCATTTGTGATCCCTTTCTCAAACGATAACATTTTACTTGTTGCCTTCCTTGTACTGAGTGTAGGTGTAGATGTAATCTTTGGCCCAGATATTCAAAGGGGTTGCACATGGCGCAGCAGTGTTGCGCCATGCGCAGCCCACTGATCTTCGCCGGCACGATATTTTAAAGGGAAAGAGCGCGGTGATAAATCCGATGCGCTGGAGCACATCAGCATTGTATGAAGGCACAGGTGGGGGGCGCAGGCGATGCCCACTGCACAGCCCGATATTCAGCCCGGATATGCAGAGCCATGCACGCAAGCAACCCTACCTGTGCCAGCACAAAGTTACACCCCAAAAAGGAACAACTGATGGCCACCCACAGGTGAGCTGCCACATTGCAGGGCACAGCACAGCAGCTGCCACCTATGGGTGGCCACCGAAGTTCTGGCTGCACCTGGCGGCAACCCCCATGCACGATCGCGGGCATTTGTAAAAAAATGATGTCCTATATCCCTGGTGGTCCAGTGGACCCCTATCTGCCCGATCGTGGGCATTTGTAAATATAAACGATTCCAATGTCCAATATCCCTGGTGGTCCAGTGGACCTTGTCTGCCTGATCACGGCATTTGTAAACGAAAATAAGTCCAATATCCCTGGTGGTCCATATGGTCACATATTTGGAATGTGTAGTACGGCACGGGCTGCACACCCATTGGCTCACGTAAGTCAGTCGGCGGGCAGGGAGGCAGGTGGTGGTGCTGCCGCTGGCTTGACCGGAGGGGAGCGGGCGGGGTTTAGTTTGTGGGTGGGGAGGGGTACCCCAGACCACCAGGGATATTGGACAGAATATTTTTATACAAATGCCCACGATCGGGCTGCAGGGGGCCGGCTCCATGGCTGCTGTCACAGGGCGCCAGGTGCAAGTCGTCGGATCGCGCACCTGCATGCAATGAAGACGACATGCAAATGGCCCCATGTGTGCCTTGTATACATTATGGCTCCATTTGCATGTCGAGTTTTGAATATCGCAGTTGCTGTGCATGGCGCAATGGAACTTGTGCTAGGTCATCTCCATGCTCCACTCTGGCCACTTATGCTGGCGCAGTGCCACTGCACTATGCACACTGGGGTGGCCAAGGTGCAATATTCAAAGCTGCTGAGCCATGGTGCAGCTCATGAATATCGCCCAGTCCATACCCTGCGCAGCCAAGTTGAACTGCACTCCAAGCTATGCGCCACAGCCTGGCAGTTTGAATATCTGGGGCCTTTGTGTTCTTTTTCACTGTTTTTCAGTTGTTTTACCTCTTTTCCTTTTTTCACTGTGATTTGTATTTTATTTAAGGTTTTAATGCTAAATACTTCAGAGATTGAGGGCCCTTGCTCTTTTATGTACTAGGTTCATTTTATTCCTATGTTTTTCCCACATCTGGTTGTTGCAGGCATTTTACTTAAAATCCTTTCAAGATTATACTGTGTCAAACAATATGTAACAATATATAGCCAATAGTGGGTAAACTAAAAAAAATAATAATATAAACTGAGTGGTGTAGAACTGTAAGTTATCAATTATCGTTAAACCATCAAATATTGCTGTAATTATTGCCAGAAAATGAATTTACTACTAACTACCAACAACAAATAATACAGGTAAGAGATTACACCTTAGGACTACCAGTGTTGGAATCTGTTTTTCACAAATCTAGTATTCTTATAAAGTTTTGATGACAAAGAAATTTGTGATCAGGATTTTGCTGATCTTTTGAATAATATATTACTTCACTGATCTTAACGCTTATAAGAGCTCGTGAATGATCAAACATGTTCATAAATGTTCTGGCTGCGCTTAATTGTTCTTAAGTGTTCATAACCAGTATACCAGGCAAGTAGCTGAGGAAGTGTATACCTTACAGTGTCCTTAAACTGTGTATAGGTAGGCTGTTTTCCTTTAATGAGTACATATTTTTCTTCAATAGGTGTTGTGAGTACTGGGTATACTTGTTCCTGGATCTGAGTGATGGACTAAGCCCTGGGGACTCTCTATGCTGGCACTTACTAATGTATTCTTTTTTTTTTTAACCTTGTATTTATCCTCCTGACCTGCCTCTTCTCCACTCATTTGGACATCCTCAGTGCCCCCGCCATGGTCTGCCCCTAGAGTGCCTTGATCCCACACACTCTTCCTTGAAGACCCACCGGTATACCCCTGGGTAGGGTGGAGAGGGATGCCCAGTGCTTACCTCTCCAAACCAGCACTCTATATGTGTGTGTGTAGATCTGACACAGCAGAGTCTGCCTTGACAAGTGGTCAGAGAAGTCCTAGGGAGGTGTCGTCACCTAGGAGGGATGAGGTGTTTTTCCGGTTTCTTCCCCTGATGTCGCTTGCAATGAGGGATCTGGAGCTGAGAGGCACACTGAGATGTACCTCCTGCTCCGCCCTCTGCCAACAGTCACCTAATCCACTTGCTGCTGCTCACCTACTGCGCTATCCACCCAGGCTCCCCTAGGTGATAGCATTGCAGCGAAGCCTGCAGTCACCCTCCCAGAGAAGGTGAGCTGCTCAAGGTGCCTCCATCCTTCCTCCGCCCAGTCAATTTCGCAACCCGCGGTTGTTCCCCGAACCAGGGTCACCAGTGTGGTATGAGGTGGTATGATTATACTCTGTGACAGTACATTTTCATGCTTAATGTACCATAGAAACACAGAAACAAAGAAGTTGTCAGCAGATAAGAACCACTTGGCCCACCTAGTCTGCCCTATATTTCCTACTATAGTGCCACCGAGACCCTACTTGACTCCGGCTTACACCCCCAACTTGCTTCTAAGATTCCTTATGTCTATCCCATGCATCCTTAAATCCTGTGACTGTTCTAGCCCCACCACTTCCTCTGGGAGGCAGTTCCAAGCTTCCACCACTCTCTCCTTGAAGAAGTACTTCCTCATGTTTTCTTAGCCCCCAGTTTCATTATTGCAACCCCTTGTCCTTAAGCATCTTTTCCTTTGGAAATGCTCCCTTCCTGTACCTTGTTTGTTCATGTGAGGTACTTGAATGTCTCTATCATATCCCTCCATTCACTCCTGTCTTCTAGAGAGTACCTCTTTAAATCCTTAAGCTTTTCTTCATAGGGCTTCTGATGCAGGCCCTGCACCATTTTAGTTGCCCTCCTTGCACTGCCCCCACCCTATCTATGTCCTTTCAGAGATGGAGCCTCAGTACTGTACTGGTCTCACCAACAATCTATACAGGGGTATTATTACCTCCTCTTCTGCTAGTGATACCCTCCCAATGCATCTAAGCATTCCACTAGCCTTTCCCACTGCCTCACACTGTTTAGGCACTTTCAAGTAATCGAAATGATAACTCCCAGGTCTCTTTCCTGTTTTGTGACTGATAATACCCCCCCAGTTGGTACGTTGACCCAGTGATGTTGTTCCCAAGTGCATGATTTTGCACTTTTTGCATTGGAGGTAGAAGATTTGGTTTGCTGGCCAAGGCACTTAGCTTCACCTGAGCTCTTTCCTTCTAAGATTGCTTGAAAGGACAAAGCAGAGGAACCTTACCAGAGCAAGGGAAAAGGATTAAGACTTCTTTGGCTAAGCAAATTTACTGTGTGTTGTTATTTATTTTGTACTCACAGTGATTGCTACTGTTTGTTGTTAACATTTCATTGCTTTATTTTCTCTGATTCAAATTGTTGTTGCTGGTATACCTTCTTCACATTATTACAAGGTGTGCCTACAGGTGTGTGCTAACAGATTACTGCTGTAATCTTCTGATTCAAATAGTATTTTGCAAGGTATATCTTCTGTTACTGCTTTATTTTTCTCTATAACAAAGTGTTTTTAGGTATATCTTCTTGAAATTATTACAGGTGGTGCTTAGATTTTTAGACTTTTTATCATTGGGCTAAGCAAAATTACTGCTGACACTGATTTGTTTTATTCTTTTTTTGTTGAAAATGTTTGTTGTCTCAGAGGTGTTTCAGTCTCCTTCTCACATTAAAGGAGCTAATTGCTTTCCTCCCACATCTCTTCCAGAGGATTAGGTGTGTATCTGGGGGTGGAGCTGGAAAACTGTCAGTAATTTCAACAGAAAGAAGGGTTAAAAGGTCAGGTTAGTTGCTATCTTGAGGTAGAAGACTTGGTTTGCTGACCAAGGCACCTAGCTTCACCTGGATCTTTCCTTCTAAGATTGCTTGAAAGGACAGAGCAGAGAACCTTACCAGAGCAAGGGAAAAGGATTAAGACTTCTTTGGCTAGCAGATTTACTGTGTGTTGTTATTTTTATTTGTACTCACAGGGATTGCTACTGTTTATTGCTAATATTTCATTGCTTTATTTTCTCTAATTCAAATTGTTGTTTCTGGTATACCTTCTTCTGCATTATTACAAAGTGTGCCTACAGGTGTGCCAACAGATTACTGCTGTAATCTTCTGATTTAAATTGTCTTTGCAAGGTATATCTTCTGTTACTGCTTTATTTTTCTATAGCAAAGTGTTTCTACAGGGTATATCTTCTCTGAAATTATTACAGGTGGTGCTTTACAGGTTTTACAGTTTTATTTAACATTAGGATAAGCTTTCAGGGTTACTGCATTTGTTGTTGACTGTTTGTTTCTGCTCTTACCTCCTTGTTCTTTCATCTATGGTTCTTCATTTTCAGCAGGTGAAGGATCCAGCCACCACCCATCCCCTACTACCCCACACTACACTCCTTTATAGGGTACCACAGTTGTGACATTTCCTGTGGCAAAGCAGGAAGGGAAGATCAGTGGGGCATTCACAAGGTAAGCTCATTTACAGGGCACTAGTAATTTAACTTGTTATAACAAGTTATACGAATCAAAACACAAAATCAAACCATTACTTGCATTTTCTAATTACTCTGGTCAGGTTATAAACCCAGCAACTTATCTGGAATGGATATCATTAACTGCAGGTACTGCAGAACTCTTTTCAGAAGGACGGTCTTACAAGATTTGGGACACTGTCCTACATGCTGGGTCATTGAAGATCTTAGGGCTCAGCTCCGGCAGCATGGGCAGAGACTGCGCACCTCAAATTTAATTTTCAAGAGGAAATAGATTATAAGAACCACCCACCATTTCCCCAACATCCAACAGAATAACCTCGACCACAGAGGGTAGTTGGTCCAGTAAGCTGGCAGGTGGTTAGAGGGCAAATCAGGTGTCCCATCACTCTGCTCTCCAACATATTACCTCCAAAACCATATAAACACTACAAACAGGTATCTGCCTCTATCTCCGAAATCAAACAAAGGGCAGAGGACACTGCAGAGCAGGACACTGCAGCACAGGAGCTAGCACACCAAAACTCACCCAAATCAGGAACCAAAACAAAAAAGCAAAAGGAAATTCAAAAACTTCTGATCATAGGAGACTCCATGATTCGGGAGTTGACACTCATCTCCAGCCAAGGGTAATGGTCAGATGTCTCCCAGGTACATCAGCGTGAGAGACACTGACCGCATTACTAAAATTGTTCACAAAGCAGGAGAAAACATTGATGTCCTGTACACATAGGGACTAATGATGTCACCAGCCGGGTCAGCTGTGGAGACCAAGGAACACCTGACCAGGCTAGGTGACAAACTATCATCCATTTCATTTGATATCTCCTTCTCTGAGATCCTGCCAGTCTGGGAGAGGGGCAGATGGACGGAAGGCCAGAGAAGGGGAGATAGGGGAGCTAAACATGTGGCTCAAGGGCTGGTGCCAGGAAAAAAGGACACAGATTTGTAGGGAACTGGCAACAGTTCTGGGAGCAAAGTTCTTTAAATTTGATGGACTGCATCTGACTAAGGAGGGAGTCAGTGCATTGGGGCAGAAGTTTGATGTTTTGCAGAATATTTAAACTAGCAATGGGGAGAGGGGTGCAGCACCCCATATGTCAATGGGAAGAACATCCTTCCCCTCAGCTAGTGGTCAAACAGGGATTCAGCATGTTTGCAGTTCATTTGCATCACCAGTTAAGAAAAGAGGTCCGTCTCCCCATATGACGCATAGGGGAAATGCCAAACCTCACCCAACCACTAACACACTGAAATCTGGCCAATAGAAAATCATGTACACAATGCTCACAGCCTGGGAAATAAGATCCCAGACCTGCAGGCGATAATGTCAGAGGCTAAACTGGACATAGTAGCAATTAGTGAGACGGTTTATCAGTAACCACACTTGGGAGACTTCTGTACATGGCTATGTATTGTTGGAGAGACCGAGGTGCAAAGGGGGGTGGAGTGGCCCTGTATGTCACTGAAAATATCAAAACTACAGAAATTCACAATACACATAAGGAGCCAGAAGAACTGTGGGTCATCCTGGAAACAGGAAATGGGACAGCCATAAGAACTGAGGTTGTCTACAGGCCCCAGACCAGGGGAGGACATATACACATTACTGTTAGAAAATATACAAACATGACAGCTAAAGGGAGGTTCTGATAATGGGAGACTTCAACATGCGGATACAGATTGGTCAATACCAGTAGGAACATCTGCCAGAACTAGACACATGGTGGATTCCTGCAGAGGGAGAGCCTCAAACAACTGGTACAACAACCCACAAGAGACAGGGCTATCCTAGATCTAGTACTGACTAACAGGAAGGGAATCACAGATCTCCAGGTAGAAGGTTACCAAGGGGCCAGTGACCATCACATGGTATGAGTTCAATTTGGCCACTACATCTAAATCATCCCATTCCAAGGCAAAAATATGGGACTTCAGGAGATGATTTTGATAAGATGGCCACCAGAGTTAAGCTAGCCTGGCAAAAAGAAACACAGGTGAGGGGCAGGCAAAGTGGGCAAGCATTAAGGATGCAATACTTGAAGCAACATCCCATTGTGTTAGACAGAAAAGAAAGTGAAAAGAAGAAGGAAACCACTTTGGTTCTCAAATACAGTAGCGAAAAGGTCAGAGCCAAAAGGCTGGCCTTCAGGAAATATAGGGAACACAGCGGGATGAAGATAGGGAGGCATACCAAACTGCCCTAAAGGAAGCAGGGAAGGCAGTAAGCCAGGCAAAGTCCCAAACTGAGGAAACACTAGCACGAACAGTAAAGAAGGTGACAAGACTTTCTATAGATATATTAGTGAAAGAAGAAAGTCCAGAGGGGTATTGCTAAGCTCAAAGGAGAAAAGGGCATGAGGAGGAGGACCCTGTAAAGCATCTATCTTAAATAGATACTTTTGCTCAGTATTTACTGAAGAGAAGGTAGGCAGGGCCCACAGCTCAGCATCATGGACACTGGGGAGGGAGGTGAGCACTACTCCTTCACAAAGAAAGGGTCCTACAAGAGCTCGCTAAGTTCAGGGTGGACAAGGCAATGGGATCTGATGGCATACATCCCAGGGTACTTAAGGAGCTAAGGGTGGAACTAGCAGAGCCATTATCAGAACTGTTTAGTGAGTCTCTGAGCACAGGAGAGGTCCCAGAAGACTGGAGACAGGCTCATGTGATCCCACTCCACAAGAGTGGTAGCAGAGAGGAGGCAGGGAACTACAGACCAGTCAGTCTTACCTCAGTAGTGGGCAAGATTATGAAGCACTCCTTAAAGAAAGGATAGTGCAACACCTGGAATCCATAGGGGTACAGGATCCAAGACAGCATGGGTTTACAAAGGAAGGTCCTGTCAAACTAATCTCATAGATTTTTGACTGGGTAACCAGAGTGGTGGACCAAGGGGAGCAGTTGGTGTCGCCTACCTTGACTTCAGCAAAGCTTTGATACTGTTCACATAAAAGATTGACAAATAAATTGGGTAGGCTCAGGGTGGTGAGAAGTTGGTCAACTGGGTGCAAACTGGTTGATGGGCAGAAAACAGAGAGTGGTAGTAAATGGTATACAGTCAGAAGAGATGCAAGTCACAAATGGGGTACCTCAGGGATCAGTCCTGGGGCCAGTCCTCTTCACTATCTTCATTAGTGACATTTCAGATTGACTAGAGGGTAAGGCTTGTGTGTTTGCAGATGACACCAAGATCTGCAACAGAGTAGATGATCCAGATGGGGTGGGCAGAATTAGAAGAGATCTGGATATACTAGCAAAATGGTCAGAAGAGTGGCAACTGGGATTTAATGCAAAGAAGTGCAAGATCATGCACATAGGGAAGAGAAACCCTGAAGCCACCTATAGGCTGGGAGGAGTTGCTGGCAGTCACAAAGGAAGAAAGAGACTTGGGCATCATCATCACCGATGACCTGAAATCATCCAAGCAGACCTCTAAAGCAGTAGGTAAGGCTAGGGGATGTTAGGGTGTATCAGTAGGGGTATCACAATTCGTAGAGGAGGTAATAATCCCTTTTATAAGACACTGGTTAGGCCCTTCTGGAGTACTGCGTGCAGTACTGGAGGCCACACCTTCACAAGGACATTAACCAAATTGAGGCAGTCCAGAGAAGGGCAACCAAAATGGTGCAGAAACTGCATCAGAAGACATATGAGGACAGATTAACTGAGCTCAATATGTATACCCTTGAGCAAAGGAGGGAGAGAGTGATATGATCGAAACATTCAAACACCTTAAGGGCATTAACAAGGTGAAAGAGTCTAACATGTTTAAATATAAGAAAAATAGCAGGACAAGAGGACACAGCATGAGATTAGAGGGAGGCCGATTAAGGGGAATGAGGAAATTTTTTCACAGAAAGAGTGGTGGATGCATGGAACAGCCTACCTCAGGAAGTGGTGGCTATGAATACAGTGCAGGGCTTCAAACAGGCATGGGATAGGCATAGGGAGCAATACAAATGAGTATGAAGAGATAGGCCACTGACAGAGGAAAGGTCGATGGCACATTTATATAGTAGAAAAGAAATGGGCAGACTGGATGGGCCTTATGGTCCTTATCTGCCGTCAGCTTCTATGTTTCTATGAATCTTAGCTGCCAAACTCGTGAGCATTCTTCTAGCTTCTTTAGACCTCCTCATTCTTTCAACCACCCTTGGTGTGTCTACTCTGCTGCAGATTTTTGTGTCATCTGTGAATAGGCACACCTTTCTCTCCAGTCCTTTGCAATGTCGATAATAAAGACATTGAAGAGAACCAGACCTAATACTGACCCCTGCAGCACTACACTAGTCACCTTGTCCTCCCCAGGGTGTACCCATTTACCACCACTCTTGCTCCTATCACTAAGCCAACTCTTCACCCATTTTACTATTTTAGGACCTACTCCTAAGCTGCTCAGTTTGTTTACCAGCTTTCTATGTGGAACAGTGTTAAAGGCCTTGCTGAAAGTCAGATAGGCCACATCAACCGCCTCCTCCATGATTCACTTTCTTTGTTACCCAGTTGAAGAACTCAATCAGGTTTGTCTGGCAGGACCTCCCCGGTAAATCCATGTTGCCTCAGATCTTGTTGACCTCTGGTAACAAGGTATTCTCCAATCCTTTCCATTAGTAGTGATTCTACTGCATTGCCCACTACCTAAGTCAGGCTGACTGGCCTGTAATTTCCCGCCTCCTCCCTATTTCCACTTTTGTGGAGTGGAACTACATCTGCCATCCTCCAGTCCCCTGGTACCTCCCCTGTTTCTAGTGACCAGTTGAACAGGGCTATCAGAGGTATAATCAGCTCCTCCCTGAGCTTCCTCTGCAACCTGGGGTGCACCACACCTGGGCCCGATGCTTTGTCTACATTGAACTTTGACAACTCCCTTGGACTCTTTCCACTATGAAAGGGCTAGTGCCCACCTCCCGTCCCTTTGTGCCCTTGTCTTGTAAAAGGTCCCTATCCTACCCCTCCTCTGTGAATACTGAACAGAAGGATTTACAATATGGTCACTTTTGGTGGTCCTCTTCTACAGAACCCCCTTCCCCTTTCAGTCTTACTATCCTCCCTTGACCTCCTCTTTTTACTAATGTACCTAAAAAAAATTCAACCCTTTTACTGATTTAACTATATTTTCATCTGTTTTCACTTTTGTGCTCCTAACAGCCTTCCCTGCCTCCCTTTGTTTCTCCTGATAACTCTCCATATCCTCCTCCTTCTGTGTTCTTTTGTAGTTTCTGAAGGGTAGTTTTGTGCTCTTACTTTTCTGCTACCTCTCTAGAGAACCATAGTGGTCTCTTTTTTCTTTTGCCTTTGCTGACCTGCCTGACACAGAGTTTAGTAGCTTTACAACTCCTTCTCTCATTGTAGCCCACTGTTCTTCTACTCCCTAGTTTCCCTATCCCTGCAAGGGCGTCCCCAAGGCATTCTCACATTTTCTTAAAATTGTACCTCCTAAAGTTCAGGACCCTCATCCTCTGCTCCCAGGCTATGGAATGCTCTTCCACTCAACCTCCGCTGTCTCAGTCTCACTTTGGATTTAAAAGTGAATATCAGTTATTCATCCTTAGCTGATGCTTGTTCATGCTTTGACCCAACCTGAAGCTCCTGAGATTTACCAGTAATGTCAACCCTGCTCTAATCCAGCTCCAAGACTGTCTCCTCTTCCTCCCCATATTTTTCCTTCTCTTTGTAAATAACTCTTGACTACTAGCTCTCTTCCTTCTTAACCTTGTTGCTGACCATCCACTGTTGTTTTGCCAGTTACCACCCCTGACCTTCCTTCTGTCAGTCTTTCTTGTTATGTTTGAACATTCCTCACATTTCTCTCTATATAACCTTACTATCTTATTAACCTTTCACTCCACAGGTCAGGTCCATGGTTTCTACACTTATTATATATCTTACTGCCATTATTTGTATAATGCTTGCCATTATTTTTGTTGTTTCTACTAATTGTATTTTTGTAGCACTGCTGTACTGTTCCTCTATTTGTATTATTGTACCCATGTTGCTGTTGTTCAACTGTTCTCTTTTGTTGTACTTTCTCGAGTCATACCTGAAAATGGTCATTTTATGGCTAGTGCACCTACCGGTTAACAAAACTAAATAAATAAAATAAAAATAAAAAATCCTTGTGTGGTTTAATTCTGGCCCTGTTCTTATGTTAAACCACACTGTCCGGTGATCACTGGTCCCCAGGTGGTCCCCACTGTGACGCCAGCAGTGCTGTCCCTGCTTGTCAGTACTAGATCCAGCAATGCCCCTCATGAGTGGGTTCCTTAACCAGTAGCTTGAGGAACGCCCCTGAAGGACTCCAGGATGTCCCTACTCCTGGTAATTGCTGCAGCATGGAGGCTCCAATCCACATCTGGCAGACTGAAGTCCCCAACTAGTAACACCTCTTTGTATGAGCCATCTTATGGATTGCTTCCAACACTTCCTGATCCATTTCTCCCTTCTGTGATGGAGACCTGCAGACCACCCCTGTGTGAAGAACTGCCCTTTCCTCTTGCCCAGGGTAACCCACCGCACTTTGCACTCTCCCCCTCTGCATTTCTGTAGCCTTTATATTATTTTACATTAACAGCCATGCTTCCCTTTCTTTCTACCCTGTCTTTCCTAAACAGATTATGTCCTGGAATAGCCACATCCCAGTTCTGGATTTCATGAAACCAGATTTCTGTAATGGCTACTAAGTCCAGGTCAGCTTTAGCCATGGTGGCCTGTATGTCTGCAATTTTGTTGCCCAGACTGCAGTGTTTGCACATATGGCTCTCCAGATGGTGTTACCACTTCCTCTCTTTTGTCCTTTGCCCTCCTTTATCATGCCTCTCCTTTTCTCAGCTTTAAACTTCTCTTCTACTTTTTGGATTACATTTTATCAGCTTCCTTCTGGGCTTCCACATCCTCGGAGTTCTGCAAGCTAGCCTTGGGAACTTGTGGAGGGGGACAGTTTCTGTTCCTAGCCTTTTTCCGCCTCCCCTTGGTTAGTTTAAACGCTTGCCAATGTAGCATTTAGACCTTTCAATGAGGACTACAGCCCCTCTCCTGGATGGATGCAAGACATCTCCCTGTACATACCCTTCTCCCTCCAGGTGGGGCCCAGTGCCCTATGAACCAAAACTTCCTCTCCGCACCAATTCCTCAACCAGGCATTGAAGATTCTGGTGCAGAGAATCCTGTCGTACCTCGTCATAGACAGGAAGCTCTTCTGAGAAGGTCACCAATCATGCCATGTGCCTAAGACCCCTTCCCAACTCCTTAAATGCTTCCTGCACTACAGCTGGCTCATCCCTAGCCAGGTTATTCATTCCCAGATGGACAATGACGTCTAGCTCTGCCTCCCTTCCTGCTGCCGCAGCAATCCTTTGATCTTCTTTCCATCCCTGCATGCCATGGCACCAGGAAGGCACCAAACCTCCTCTCCTCCTCACTACTTTTTCCTTTCTTCTGGAATAAACTACCCTTGGACCTCCATCTATGTTCCTCCCACTCCTCATTCAAAAGGCTCCTCAGACTCCTACCCTACCAGCTATACTCTCAGTGTCTGCTACCCTTACTATCTTAATGTTTGTATCTCCTGTCTGATATGCCTATATCAGGCAGAAGTTAGTATTAGTCAATTGTTTTTTTGAGGGGAGTTTGTATAACCTTAGCCCCCATGTATATTTTTGCTCCTTTGCTACATGTTACTTGCTTGTGCTGTGAAATCATTGCTGCTGTTTTATGCTTTTACATGTTTTTGGGGTCTTGTAACCACGGCCCATGTGTGTTTTTATTTTCTTCATTGGCTTGTGATTTTTACTTGCTGCTTGCCATTGTGTTTGTATCTCCCAATTGTTCCCCTGTCCCAGGGTTGCACCTGGAAACAAGCCCCGGCTCAATGGTGCTTTTCCGGTTATCAACTTTTAAATAAATAAACTGCTTGCTCCAACTCTATCACCCTAACAATGTAGTCAACCATGAGGTTTGCTTCCTCCTCATCTGGGGCCTCTTGTCACACCCTTTTGGGTCTCAGTTGGGGAGGACCCTACATCCCCTCAGGCCACATCTGCGGATGCCTCAGTGAGACATTCCTGCTCTGCAAGGGTGGTGTAGTTCTGTAGTGGAACCAGTTTGGGAATGTGCCACCACTCCACCATCCTAACACTCCCTGAGCTCACTGTTGTCCAGCCATTCCTCCTTCCAGGTAACCTCTGAGGTAGCAGTGCTGGACTAGATGGTCCCTGGGTGGGGAGAAGGTCCTCCAAACCCAAATCGGATTAACCTTGAGCCTGGTAACTTCTTCCCTTGACCCAGAGAGATGCACTCATATGGTCACCACGCAGACTCCAGATGGTGTCCTCAAAGACTACTGCCCTCAGACACTACACTGCACCATTCCTCTCATTCTATCCTGTCTGCTAGTCCTTTTACCCCTTTAAATTACTTTTGTTAACCTACCTATATAGGGTTTTCTCAGAGGCCTTGGCTCTGTGTTTTCCAAATTCAAAACATAATACACAAAACCTAATTCACAAACCCAAAGCCACCAGTGATTTTAAAGCAAGGCCCCAACTACAGCACCATACACAGTACCTTAGCACAGCACCCAAATTATTGCTTGTCTCAACTCATCACTACCTTGTCTGTTTTTTTCTGTTTAACTTTCCTTTAAACCCTTCCCTTTTTTTCACTCCTATCCTAGAGAGGGTGTTCCACCTGTACCCTAATTATTGCTTGTCTCTGGCCCTTCTCACTCTCTTGCCCTGCTCCCACTACACCAGCAAGTCCACCCCTCACACTTTCACAACATTTTCAGCAAGCCCGCTACCCACATACACTTTTATTAGCTCGCACTAACAGTTGCACAGTTGAAATTGTACCCACTCCACATGCACCATTCTGAAAGCCTTCTCACTCTCATTTATCCAACAAAGCTAATCAGCTGGCCCCATGTCCTACAAATACAGCCTTACCCAGGCACAGTAAGTTGCATGTTCCTACCCCCAACTCTTTACAAACCCAGCAGCAATATAGTCCTTTACCTGTGGTCCACTGGATAGGGTCCCTGGCTATCAGCTGTCTCCTGGGCTGACTTCCAGGCAGACTCACTCATTGCTGTCCTTGGTATGGGTCCTAGCATGAGGGCATAAGCGGATGGCCACTTGCATGCAAGAACTTTAATATGCTGCTCCTAAAAGCAAAAGATAAAATGTATCTGGGGCACACATGACTCTGCTTTTACAGGTCGTAGGCCTCCCAGTTAGCTGGTTCAGCTAACAGTTAGGTGATGGGAGGAGGGGAGCTGTAACTACTTTCCCTATTCCTCTCCGAAATATGCTACTTCTATAAGCAGAAGACAAAATGGATCATTGCTGATACTAGTACCGATCATGCAGATTCAGCCCAATCAGTACTGGTACACTCAGCGTGAAAAGTGCTGTTACTGAGTATTAGGATACATTGGTATGTTCTAGCACATAGAGGTCCCCATGGGTTAGTCTTCACCATCATCATGTCAGGACTGGCCGTGGAGAAGAGAGGGACTATTAGTTCAGCAGCCTGGAGGGTGGAGGGATGCAGGATCAAGCAGCTATAAAGTAAACTATGTAACCTGTCAACTACTTAAAAAAAATATTTTGATTATTTGCCTACTGAGGACCTGTAGAAACATAGAGACATAGAAGTTGAGCGGTAGATAAGGACCATAGGCCCATCCAGTCTGCCCATTTCTTTTCTACCTTATGAATGTACCATAGGCCTGTACTCTGTCAATGACCTATCTGTTCATACTCATCTGTATTGCTCCTTATGCCTATCCATGCCTGTCTGAAGCTCTGCACTGTATTCATATCCACTACTTCCTGAGGTAGGCCGTTCCATGCATCCACCACCCTTTCTGTGAAAAGAACTTCCTCACATTACCCCTTAATTGGCCTCCCTCTAATCTCATGTTGTGTCCTCTTGTCCTGCTATTTTTCTTATATTGAAACATGTTAGACTCTTTCACCTTGTTAATGCCCTTAAGGTGTTTGAATGTTTTGATCATATCACCTCATCATAAACCTTTGCTCTAGGGGTATACATATTGAGCTCAGTTAATCTGTCCTCATATGTTTTCTGATGCAGTCCTTGCACCACTTTGGTTGCCTTCTCTGGACTGCCTCAATTTGGTTAATGTCATTGTGAGGTGTGTCCTCCAGTACTGCATACAGTACTCCAGATGGGAGCCTAACCAGTGTCTTGTAAACAGGGATTATTACTTCCTCTTACAACTTGTGATACCCCTACTAATAACATAGAAACATAGAAGTTGACGCAGATAAGACCGTAGAGGCCCATCCAGCCTGCCCATTTCTTTTTCTACCTTATAAATGTGCCATCGGCCTTTGCTCTGTCAGTGGCCTATCTATTCATAGTCATTTGTATTGCTCCCTTATGCCTATCCCATGCCTGTTTGAAGCCCTGCACTGTATTCATAGCCACCACTTCTTGTGGTAAGCCATTCCATGCATCCACCACCCTTTCTGTGAAAAAGAATTTCCTCACATTCCCCTTAATCGGCCCCCTCTAATCTCATGCTGTGTCCTCTTGTCCTGCTATTTTTCTTATATTTAAACATGTTAGACTCTTTCACCTTGTTAATGCCCTTAAGGTATTTGAATGCCTCGATCATATCACTCTCTCCCTCCTTTGCTCAGGGTATACATATTGAGCTCTGTTAATCTGTCCTCATATGTCTTCTAATGAAGTCCCTGCACCATTTTGGTTGCCCTTCTCTGGACTGCCTCAATTTGGTTAATGTCCTTGTGAAGGTGTGGCCTCCAATACTGCATGCAGTACTCCAGATGAGGGCTAACCAGGGTCTTGTAAAGAGGGATTATTACCTCCCTCTTCAACTTGTGATACCCCTACTAATACAGCCTAACACCCCTAGCTTTACCTACTGCTTTAGGGTCTGCTTGGATGATTTCAGGTCATCAGTGATGATGATGCCCAAGTCTCTTTCTTCCTTTGTGACTGCTAGCAACTCCCTCCCAACCTATAGGTGGCTTCAGGGTTTCTCTTCCCTATGTGCATGATTTTGCACTTCTTTGCATTAAATCCCAGTTGCCACTCTTCTGACCATTTTGCTAGTTTATCCAGATCTCTTCTCATTCTGCCCACCCCATCTGGATCTTCTACTCTGTTGCAGATCTTGTGTCATTTGCAAACAGACAAGCCTTACCCTCTAGTCCATCTGCAAGGTCACTAATGAAGATGTTGAAGAGGACTGGCCCCAAGACTGATCCCTGAGGTACCCCACTTGTGACTTGCATCTCTTCTGACTGTATACCATTTACCACCACTCTCTGTTTTCTGCCCGTCAACCAGTTTGCCACCCAGTTGACCAACTTCTGATCCACCCGAGCCTACCCAGCTTATTTATCAATCTTCTATGTGGAACAGTGTCAAAAGCTTTGCTGAAGTCAAGGTGACGACATCAACTGCTCCCCTTGGTCCACCACTCTGGTTACCCAGTCAAAGAAATCTATGAGATTAGTTTTACAGGACCTTCCTTTTTAAACCCATGCTATCTTGGATCCTGTGCCCCTATGGATTCCAGGTGTTGCACTATCCTTTCCTTAAGGAGTGCCTCCATAATCTTGCCCACTACTGAGGTAAGACTGACTGGTCTGTAGTTCCCCCTCCTCCCTGCTACCACTCTTGTGGAGCGGGATCACATGAGCCCTTCTCCAGTCTTCTGGGACCTCTCCTGTGCTCAGAGACTCACTAAACAGTTCTGCTAATGGCTCTGCTAGTTCCACCCTTAGCTCCTTAGTACCCTGGGATATATGCCATCAGGTCCCATTGCCTTATCCACCCTGAGCTTAGCAAGCTCTTGTAGGACCCTTTCTTTTGTGAAGGAGTAGTGCTCACCTCCCTCCTCCCCCTGTGTCCATGATGCTGAGCTGTGGGCCCTGCCCACCTTCTCTTCAGTAAATACTGAGCAAAAGTATCTATTTAGGATAGATGCCTTTACAGGGTCCTCCTCCTCCATGCTCCCTTTTCTCCATTAAGCTTAGCAATACCCCTCTGGATTTTCTCCTTTCACTAATGTATCTATAGAAAGTCTTGTCACCTTCTTTTACTGTTCGTGCTAGTGTTTCCTCAGTTTGGGACTTTGCCTGCCTTACTGTCTTCCCTGCTTCCCTTAGGGCAGTTTGGTATGCCCCTATCTTCATCCGCTGTGTTCCCTTATATTTCCTGAAGGCCAGCCTTTTGGCTCTGACCTTTTCTGTTACTGTATTTGAGAACCAAAGTGGTTTCCTTCTTCTTTGCACTTCCTTTTCTGTCTAACTAATACTCCCTAACATCCCCTAGCCTTACCTACTGCTTTAATGGTCTGCTTGGATGATTTCAGGTCATCTGTGATGATGATGCCCGTCTCTTTCTTCCCTTGTGACTGCCAGCAACTCCTCCCAGCCTATAGGTGGTTTCAGGTTTCTCTTCCCTATATGCATGATCTTGCATGTCTTTATGTTAAACCCCAGTTGCCACTCTTCTTACCATTTTGCCAATTTATCCAGATCTCATCTCATTCTGTCCACCTATCTGGATCATCTACTCTGTTGTAGATCTTGGTGTTATCTGCAAACAGACAAGCCTTACCCTCCAGTCCATCTGCAATGTCACTGATGAAGATAGTGAAGAGGACTGGCCCCAGGACTGATCCCTGAGGTACCCCACTTCACTTGTGATTTGTATCTCTTCTGACTGTATACCATTTACCACCACTCTCTGTTTTTCTGCCCATCATCCAGTTTGACACCCAGCTGACAAACTTCGACCCACCCAAGCCTACCCAGCTTATTAATCAATCTTCTATGTGAACAGTATCGAAAGCTTTGCTGAAGTCAAGGTAGGTGACATCAACTGCTCCCCTTGGTCCACCACTCTGGTTATCCAGTCAAAGAAATATATGAGATTAGTTTGACAGGACCTTCCTGTTGTAAACCCATGCTGTCTTGGATCCTGTGCTTCTATGGATTCCAGGTGTTGCACTATTCTTTCCTTAAGAAGTGCCTCCATAATCTTGCCCACTACTGAGGTAAGACTGACTGGTCTATAGTTCCCTGCCTCCTCCCTGCTACCACTCTTGTGGAGCGGGATCGCATGAGCCCTTCTCCAGTCTTCTGGGACCTCTCTGGGACTGTAGCTCCCACAGGGCAGGGGAGCTAAGGAATTTTTATTTTATTCATTTTGTCCTCCAGCATTCTGTGGATTGCACAGCAGCCACGTCATAGGTTAAGCTCAGTGAAAATGAAACCACTGTCAGGCAGGAGTTAGCATCAGTAGGGACACATGTGCATTTAATGATAGAATGTGCACAACTTTTAGAATGTGCACAATAACTTTTTGAGAGCCACTGATTACTGTACAGAATAAGCCCTAACCATATACTATAAATGTATAAAGTTGCCGTCTGTGTCCTGTAATGCATACCCATGACCATGACATCATCTCCTCATATGGTGGGGTCAAGGTATATTCCATGGGCATGTCCATCTTTCTGCAGAGTTGGCCTTTTCTCACTCTGCACCACTCCCCACACCTCTGCATGCATGGTGACAACTCCCATAACCTTTGTGAATGTAGTGATGTGTGCAGTTCCTTCACAGCACATAACACAATGCACCTTTAATACAGCTTTTGTGCGTACTTCAAACATCTTTGTAGCCCAGGCCCAAAAGCTCTTAACCTGTCTATATATCAATTACCTGGAAATCTGCTTTTGCTGAACTTTGTGTGACATGACAGTGTAAAGCATTCTATACTGTATATGATGTCTGCCATGTAATAACTTGTGTGTGACGCTTATTGTGAACTGTTGTACAGCATGACTCACATGCTGCTGTCCCCAAGACTCACTTGTAAACAAGATATCATGCATTTCATGGAGTGCTGTCCTAGGGAAGCAAAACCAATCCAAACCAGCAAAGAAAACTGTAAGACACCTATGATCCACCAGTTAGATTTAGACAGCACCTCTTTCATTATGGCTCCACTGTGCTTAACTTTTAACATGTTTTAATGTTTTATATACCTTTGTTAGAAACATAGAAACATAGAATTTGATGGTAGATAAGGACCACTAGGCCCACCTAGTCTGTCCATTGTTCTACTCTTGAATTCATTTTGCATCGCTTTGGCTCCCCACCCTCTTAGTAGCTTGTTGTTTAAGAACGTTGGCTCCTGACAAGTCCATGCCATATTAGCTAAAGGTCTCTAATTACCATACAGTAATAAAACAGAGGTCACACAATACAGGAACTTCTGTGTGTTCAATATGTTAGCAGCTCAGCAGATTAATACAGGCTGCTAGCTGCTGAGCAATTGGTTTGTTTCCAACATTCTGCAGTTCAGTTTTGAAAATGAATGTCTTCGACTGGTGGGGCTAATTGTGCTTCTGAGGCACTAATTGAACTGTATGAATGCTGCTGACCAGTTGAACACATCTCTCTGCAGTGCAGTTCTCTAAGCTATGTTTAGCTGCCAAGCATAATGAATATTTTTAGGAAACAGTGAGCAGGTATACAGCTTATTTCAACCATTCTATTACTGTATTTATGTTTATATGTACAATTACCACGTCTCGTACTGTTATTAGTGTTTTCCGAGTTATTTGCGTGAGAGAGCTGTGAACCAATGCTGTACAGTTCTGCAACACAACAAGAAAATCCACAAATCACACCAGTCATGGAAAAAGTAAAACCAGACCCCTAAAATAAGATGTTGCACCTCAGCTGGGCTATCCTGAATAAATTAATTGTACAAGAAAATCTGTCCTCAGTTAATTTCCTTTGTAAGTTCTTCTAAACCTTTCAAGGAAATTGTGTGACTCTGGGTTTTCTTCCAATCAGAGCTGAAAATAAAAAGGTAGCTTTATTATTTTTTTAAGTTGATGGTATAAGCTAGATGGACACTCCTCCTCAAGGCACATTTCTTGCAAAGTAATATTAAACTGAATAGACTGGCTAAGAAGATTAAATTGATAACTTGAATAACAAACACTTGCATTTCAACGGCATATAATGATTTACCAACAAATGTATAATTTATCATGAAAGGGATACTCAAATGCCCAGGGTGATCACAGATGACTGAAATTTAATATACAGTATAAATGAAACAACCAAATGGATCTCCCTTGGAGGTAAGACTAGAAACATACATCAGAATTCAGAGAAAGGAAAGTTATAGTGAATACTGGTTTAATTGTCCTACTCTATTATGTGTGATGTATCTTTCTAGAGAATTTGTAGCTCAGAAAATATAAAGCAATATCAAGTCATAAGAAAGGGAAAAGTTGCCATTGCACAACTGACTACACAGCAGAACCCTTCTACCAAATGCTGTATTGGCTGAATTAAACACAACCAATCCATAACGCTTAGCAAAATGTCAAAAGAATACTAAGTTGCTATGGGCAGAATCAACTGCAAAATTGACTGGACATGCGAACAAGAGCTATGAAACTGCAACAACCTACTTTCATAAAATAACTTTTCATTTTGCAAAAATTTAACTTTGGTTAACATCAGATAGTGGTTGCTTGAAGGAGCAGAACAATACTGAATTGATCAGCATGGCCAGAAACATAAATGAAGACTACCTTAAATCATCCAAACCAGTGGGGAGCCTCTGTCTACTACTTAGACCGTGGATGCTACACAGCCATCAGAGGCAGCCTTCTGAAGACCTTACAGGCCAAGGACACAAAGCTGGACTTACTTATGGGAAGAGTGGCTGTCTTAGGCACTAAGGTGTCAGAAGTTCAGTCCATTGATTTCTAGAATACCAGGAATACAATTTTAGAATAGCAGTGTTTTGCAAGTCTTAAAAGTAAATGCTGATTTGGATAATAAAATATGATACAAGTGAAATAGATATTTATATATTTCTTATATATTATATTTATGTAAGGTTAAAGAGCAGCTGATACCATTAACAGAACTTTCACAAAATATAATATTTAGACACAGTCCAGCTTGTATTTCACAATATGTATGTACTCCTCCCCCATTATTTATTACTGAGGTCATTTGCATCAAAACAGGATCTTTGCTCCTGAAGAGTTTTATCTATTCCTGTTGCTTTCTCCCTACTTAGGTAATGCACTGCTTGTGACATCACAGTTACTACCATGGCAACAGACTGTGATGTCACACAGAGGATTATAACATGAAGTGGGGAGTCAGTTATAGAGGCAGATGAACTCTAAGGGATAAAGATCATGAATTCATGCAAATTTTCTTAGTAATAAATAATGGAGAGGAGAAATCTATAGAATATATATGGAATGCTGGCTGAATCATACCTAAATATTATGTTTTAAAGGGCACTGTCAGCTTGCCCCTTCGTTTTATGAGTAAAGCGAGCAGTGTGCCTCTTGGCACCCATCTATCATAAATGCACCCCAGAATGCCCCATACATGTGCAAATTTACAGCCTTTTGGCGGTTTTTAAGATTTGTGAAAAATATATGTTTACTCCGGATCGACTAAAACTCACAGCGTCCGGAAGCACAATGAGGTCAGGACACCTCTGCCATAAGCGCTGTCCAAAACAGTGATTTTTGAGAGAACCGAGATAGAATAATAACCTGCTCCTCTGTGTAGAAATAAAATGTTTTGTTCTCCATTGAAAACCGAGCACTCTACAGTGCACAATTTAAATTTCTCATAGTTGTCGAAATCACGTGCCTGTGCTTCAGAGGTAGGAACAGAGATCCCGCAGATGTGCAAGAGAG
Organism: Neoceratodus forsteri; assembly: GCA_016271365.2. Classification (NCBI taxonomy): domain Eukaryota; kingdom Metazoa; phylum Chordata; order Ceratodontiformes; family Ceratodontidae; genus Neoceratodus; species Neoceratodus forsteri. The sequence goes on from CM057449.1 coordinate 691,626,272, forward strand.
CGCGCTTCTGAAGCGCAGGCATGAGATTTCACAACTCATTGAAATTCAAAATTGTACACTGTAGAGTGCTCGGTTTTTCAATGGAGATAGTAGCAAAATTTTATTTCTACACAAGAAGCAGGCTTATTATTCTATTTCGGGTTTGTTTTGAAAAATTACTGTTTGGGACAGTGCTCGTTTCCAGAGGCGCATTCTTGACCACATTGTACTTCCGGGAGGTGGTGAGTTTTAGTTGACCCAGTGTAAACATATTTTTCACAAATCTTAAAACCGCCAAATGGCTATAAATCTGCTCATGTAGGGGCATTGTGGGTGCATCTAGGATAGATGGGTGCCAAGAGGCACACTGCTCATTTTACTCAGAAAATGAAGGGCAAGTTGACAGTGCCCTTTAAAGTCTTTGCAGTGTCAGCAGCTCTTTAAAGGAGTAAGGGAGGTGTAGGAAGTATTCCATATATTTTGTTTCAAGTGGTGAGGAATTAATTCCACCAGTCATTATTCTCTAAGCTCTCAAAGTTTTTTTGTTTTTTTTACATCTGTATCTGTGGTATAGCCTGATTATCTGACAACATCAGGGTCATATTTGTAATAGTTGAATCATACACTGTTTCCATAGATTCATACGGAAAGCAAGTAACAGCTAGTTGGTAGTAGATTCACCCCAACTGGGTGGTGAGTACAATCTAAACTAAATGATATTAGGTAAGGTTCTCACTCACCCATACAGTTCCTTATAAGATGTATTTTCAGGGCGAGGTGCTCAGTTGTGGGGACTGTGAGACACTCTTCTCCAGGGATATGCTCTGGAGGAGGTGAGGGCACTGCCACTTCTGCAGGACCATAGCAGAGCTCCATGCTCAGCTAGTAGCAGCAAGGATAGAGCTATCTCAGTTGCACACTCAGCTCATCAGGAGCTCACCCCCACACCCCCATTCCCCCAGAGACCCACTGGTCCAGAGGGGTGGAGGGTGGCAGGGCACAAGAGGTGGAAGGGGCAGCCATAAGGAGGTTGTCTAGCCCAGTACCATGCAGACAATGAATCACTTCACACCTCTGGAAGAGGTTCAGGCTCCTGACTCCACCAGGAGGGACTCCAGGTCAGTCAAGGAAAGGACAGGATATCACGTTGCACTCAAGGGAGAAAGGCTAACAGAAAGATCCTAGTGGTTGGGGACTCAATGACTGAGGGAAAATAGGATGATAGGGGAGGGATTGGATGGGAGGAGTTGGTCCAGTGCCTTCCTGGAGTGTCAGCCAGCCATGATTTAGGCAGAATAGGAGGGTGGTGGATGGGGAGGGAGCTGGGGTGCTAGACACCTGGGTGTGACAAGAATGCTGACAGAAATGGGAACTGATTTGTTAATTTTGTATGCTTGTGAAACTATTTTCTGTTCTTCACATTCTCACGGAGTGTTTCTGTCTGGCATGTGTACTAAAAACATTGGGAACTCTGCATCACTAGCAGGAGATGCATCTGCACAGGGTAATAAATCTCAAAGACGATGAAGTGGACAGACACACACACACACACACACACACACACACAGTTTAAGGTGATTGGAGCATTTAAATGAAAAACTGGGTGCAGAACTGACCTAGTTGCACATGCATAGGTTTTAAGCTGATTGGAACAACTGAACACAAACTTATTACAAAATTGTAAATGTTTGGTGGATTTGAAAATAACCTGTCAGAAGGTTTCAGCCTTAGGCAATAAATTCAGAGGATAATTACAATGGCAAGCCTTGCCTTCAGGAACTTTCGTGGTAAGAACAGAGCCTGCATTCTAGCTAGCTTTGGGGGTAGGATAGTGTAGGTATAAAGTTCTCTCTGAGCATAGCTGGGAGGCAAGCTACTGTCTTAGGGCAGATTAGACTATGGTATTTACCTTTCTAACAGCTGTTGTCCAAGACCATTTATTTGTTTTCTCATAAGTGTGTATTTTCTCTTTGTACTGTATATATCCTGGTATTGTAAAACTTGAGTTTTGCAGTAAAGAATCTATTATTATAACATCAGTGACTGTGGCTTATTTGCAAATGTAACTGCATTATTTTCATTGACAAAGAGGGAACTCTGTCTGGCATCCATCAGCCAACGAGCACCCTTCCAGATCAGAACTGTGTTGACCTCCCGCCCTGTGCAGGAAGAGCTGGTCCTGGGAACCCAGGTGGTGGCAGCAGAAAAGAAAATGCAGAAAACTTTTGAAGGCTGTTACAGCCCAGAAGGAGAGTTTATCACACTGAGTATCAACAATCCAGCCAACCAGTCAGTAGAGACAGTGAGGTGGAACTTTCAGAGACTGGGGCACAGATCGGCAGCACACTCAGCCTCCCTAGCCTTTTCCTAAGCCCTCCTGTGTGGGGCAGGGAGGAAAGCCAGGGCAGAATTATGAGTAATGAAACAGAGGAATTTAACAGTTGGCTTAAGGGTGGTGTCAGGACATGGGGTATCACTCTGTCAGGGACTGGGGGATTTCTGGACAGGAGACTCTTCAAGAGTGATGGACTTCACCTGACAAGAGAGGGGCTAGCGCACTAGAGCAGAAGTTTGATGTCTACATCAAATATTTAGACTGACTGTGGAGGAGTCATGGTCTAGGGAATCCATGGTGGATGATAAGCAGAAGGGAGCCTAGATAGAACTCCACCACATCCGAGGGACAGTAACTGCAAAGAAGATACAGGGACTGCAGTAGGGTTTACAGGACTAAGAGGAGGAATACCAATGAGGAGGAAAGTAAAAGGTATAAGCACAAACAAGGAGGGAAGAAAATGCAAAAGCAAAATGGCAGTAGCAGAGTTAAAGCAGGGATCAAATGGAGGGGGTATCCCTTATGCCAGGAGCCTAGGCAACAAACCTGGTGAGCTCCAGGCGTTGATGACAGACACTGAAGTGGACCTGGTGGGTATCATGGAAATGTGAGCCACAAATAAAAATGACTGGGAGATGATAGCCCTGGGTATTCACTGTTCAGGAGGGATTGAAGAACTAGTGGGAGGAGTTGCCCCTTTTGTCAAAGAGGGTATTGAAGTGGCAGAAGATAGAAATATTATGGGTAGCAGTGGGGAGGCTGAGTCAGTATGGGTGCAACTCATGGCAGCCTCAGGCAGGAAAGTGTTTGAGGGGGTGATCTATAGGCCTCCAGAACAAGGGGAGGAAAGGGACAGAGAATTCAAGGAGGACTTAAAAGAGTGGCAGAAGGGAAGTAGTGGGGTGGGTGACCTAAACCTGTTTGATGTTGATTCGGCCAAGAGTGACATCAGTCAGACACTACTGGACACCTTCCAAGACTGTTTATTGGTGCAGCTTATTAAGGAACCTACTTGGCAGAATGCAATCTGTGATGTGGTGCTTACCAACTCAGAGACGGTGGCTGCTGTGGTAGTGGGGGAACTGCTAGAGAACAGCGACCACAACTCCCAGACTTTGTTTTATGAGTTTCCATGGCCTGACTTCTGTGATTATTCTTTGTTCCTGGCCTTTTTAACTATTTATTTATTTATTAGTTATTTCAGTTGTTTTGATTTATTTATTTAATTGTGCTTATTTAATGTGTAGTTTTTATTATGTGGTTGTATTGTGGGTTTTGTTTTTGCAACTGTTTTGTTTATTGTACTGTGCCCAGAGCCTCCGGATGGGAGATTTTAAATAAAATGTGCCTTGCCTTGCCTTGTCAGATGGTTTAAATCAGCCCTCAGGGGCAGGAACCCATAATCAAGAACCAAAGTCCTTGACTTTAAAGGGCAGACTTCAATAGGTTGAGGAATTGGTAAAGGATAAGTTAGTAAGAGGGGTAGAAAAGATGGGAGGCATTAAAGAGAACCATCCTCGAGGCATCAAAGGTAAGCATAAGAACAGTATTTAAAATAAACACATTTAAGAGACCACTCACGGTTCTCGGCTAGGGTCAGGGAAGCAGTAAGGGCCAAAAAGAAGGTGTTTATAAATACAAGCAAAAGCAGGGGAGGCAGAAAGGAGGATTATCTACAGAAAATAGGGGAGAAAGAGGATCATCAAGGAGGCGAAGCAGATATGGAGCTGTGTATCAGAGGGGTCAGGAACAGAAAAACTGTTTTTAGATATATAGGATCAGTGAAAAAGGAAATAAAGGGGATGGCATTGTTCAGCTATTTGGGGGAGAGATGAGGAGGATGAGCAAAAGGATGCTGTCCTGAATGATTACTTTTGCTCAGTATTCACTAAGAAGGACAGTGGGTCCATGCCAGAAAATGACATCAAAGTGGCGCTTAAGGAGTCCTGGAAATGAGGCAGTCAATACTTATTAGTGAGAGGGTCCTGAAAGGGCTGGCAGCTCTCAAGATAGATAAGGCCCCAGAAACAGATGGGTTGCATCAAAGATACTTAGGTAATTAGCAGCAGAACTGGCTGAACCACTGGCGAGCTTTTCAACATCTCACTTAGGTCTGGGGAAGTTCTAAGGATTGAAGAATGTCAGATGTCATACTGCTTCATACAGGGGTAGGGAGCAACCAGAGAGTTACAGGCCTGTCAGTCTGACCTCCATCATGAGGAAGCTGATGGAACCACTAATAAAGGGAGGACCTCGTGAACTCTCTAGAGAGCAATGAGCTCCAGTACAGTAAACAACATATATATTTCATGGAAGGAAGGTCTTGTCTGACAATCCTGATTTTTTTCTTTGACTGGGTGACCAAGGAAGTAGACAAGGACCATGCTGTGGATTGGCTGTATTTTGACTTCAGCACAGTTTTGATTCAGTACCACACAAAAGATTGCTCAAAAGATGGAACACCTGGGTGTGGCTAAAACTGTAGTGAACTGGGTTGGTAGTTGTCTAGAAGAGAAGCAGCAGAGGGTGGTGGTCAATGGGGTTAAATCAGGGAAAGGGAGGTTATGAGTGGAGTTCCACAGGGATCTGTCCTGGGTCCAGTCCTCTTCAACGATTCATTAGTGAAAATGATGACGGATATTAGGCAGGCAGTGTCTCTTCACAGATGACACAAAACTAACTATGTTGGAGGGTGGATAGAGATGAGGAATAAGGGATATACAGAGGGACCTACAAAACTAGAAGGATGGTCAAAGGTCTGATAGTTAAAATTCAGTGACAGAAAGTGCAAGGTAATGCACCCAGGGAAAAGGAACCCCAAGACGAGTCTGGATGGGTGGGGTGATACTTAGCACTACAGAAAAGGAATGGGATCTAGGAGACATCATCAGTAACTCCTTAAACAAATGAGCCAGTGCAACAAGGCCATAGCAAGTCTAACAGGATGCTGGGATGTATTGGGAGGGTACTGGTAGCAGAAGAAAAGAGGTAATACTTCCCTGCTACAAATCTCTGGTGAGGGCTCACCTAGAGTACTACGCCCAGTTTGGGAGTCCTCACCTCAGATAGGTTGGAAACAGACTAGTGCAGCACAGAGTAAAACAAGCATTTGTCAATGCCAAATGTTGGCTTGCTGGCATTGGCATTGGCATTGGTAATGCAGGAGTTAGAGAGATGCATAATAGGAATGGCAGTGAAGTATTGAACTGACGCCAACCACAACCCACCCTGCAGAGACTGACAGGCATTGAGGGTGTGCCTTTGGGTCATCGGCCATAACGCTAGTGCCATTTCACCTCACCTACCCTACAGACACTGGCAGGGTGTCTCATGGTGCCTGTGGGGTCTTGGGCCTTACACTCAACCCATTCCATAAGGAAATACACTGAGATGGGTGCAGTATAAGAGAATGGGGTGAACTTGGGGCCAAGACTCCAAGGCACACCTCAATGCCTGTCACTGGCTGCAGGGTGGGTGAGGGGTGGGTGGGGTGAATGGTGTGATCATTACAGTCGATGATCCCAAGTCACCCCATGCCTGTCAGTCTCTACAGGGTAAGGTAAGGTAAGATTTATTTATATAAGTCGCCTTCCTGAGCTTATTGCACCTTTACAAAATTTCAACATAGCAATATAAAAATCCATAATGATTGGAAACCTTAACACCCCCGGCGTTGTTGATATTTTCACCCAAATTTTCAACATAGGCTTTTTGTGTCCCCACCTTATGAACAGTGATGCTATCAGTTCACTACCCAAAGGTGATTTTGCACAAGGACTGCACCATTTGGCCTACAGGTGCAAAAACACATTTCGGCAGGATATGAAAATGACAGCTATACTGTTCATGTAGTGGTATGCAAATATGGCAATGCTGAAAATATGGAGGAAAATATAAAAATCAGCATGCATAGAAACTCCGCAGCACCTGAACGCAATCATTTTTTGAATTTGTTCACTAAATTTTCAACATCGGCATTTTGACCTCTCCTCGAACAGTGGCATTGTGATTTTGTTAATCTGTCCCAAAAGTTGATTTCCAAACAGCGACTATGCCATTCTGCGCCACATGTGTAAAACACATTTTGGGCAGCTGTACTGTTCATAAGGAGGTGTGAAAAATGGCAGAGTTGAAAATCTGGAGTGAAAATATAAAAATTGGTGACGTTACGTAGGCGATAAACTGTGCAATGCACACTCATAATACAGTCATTGTTTGGAATTTTTTCACAAAATTTGCAACATGGCCTTTTGGGACCTCCCTCATGAACAGTGGCACTGTCATTTTGTTAATCGATCCCAAAATGTTATTCTGTGCAGTGACTACAAAATGCCCTTTCAGGACCAAGTAACAAAATGACAGTAACATGTTCTACAAGGTGGGGTCCCAAGAACACCATGTTAAAAATTTGGGGCCAAAATTCAAAAAATGACTGAGATATCAACCTAAGTTGAAACCCCCTATTGAGTCCCATTATAAAGCTTACTGTCATTTCTTCAGTTTGTGGCTGCCTTTGAAGAGTGCACACATGTCCTGTGCACAGAAGATTGCTTCTCCTAGCCTCTGGAGGTAAGTATGGGGTGAGGGGTGTGGGGAGGTGGATGCAGGAGGGAGGGTGCGGGTTGGAAGACTACGAGGGACTGTTTTCTGTTTTACAGGTTAAATAAAATAAAAGACTATGGGGATGGTTTTCTATTTTACAGGGAAACAATTAAAACAAGCATTTGTCAATGCTGAATGTTTGTTAGTGGTATTAGCATTGGAAATGCAAGAGTTAGAGAGATGCAGAATTGGAATGGCAGTGAAGTATTGAACTTCACACCAACCCCACCTCCACCCTGCAGAGATGGACAGGCATTGGGGTATGCATTTGGGTTGTCGCCCATAACTTTCATGCCATTTTAGTTCACCTATTCAGCAGACAACGACGTGTTGAGGTGTGCCTTGGGGTGTCCAGCTTACAGTTACCCCACCCCATAAGAACATACACTGAAATGGGTGCAGTATAGGAGAATGGGTGAACTCTGGGCTGAAGAGTCCAAGGCACACCGTGATGCCTGTCACTGGCTGCAGGGTGGTAGGATGGGGTGGAATGGCATGAGCATTACTGTCGGCAATCCAAAGGCACACCCGATGCCTGTCAGTCTGCATAGGGTGGGATGTTATGGTTAGAAACCCTAAAGCCCTGGGCGTTTGTTGGTATTTGCACTACAAATTTTCAACATGGCCATTTTGTGATCCCCACCTCATGGAAGCATTTGGGACCTCTTCTCATGAACAGTGGCACTGTGATTTTGTCAATGTGTCCTGAACTTTGAGTTTCACAGCGACGTGCCATTGTGCGCAAGATGTACGAAACACAAATCGGCAGGATGTGAAGAATGACAGCTGTACCATTCATAGGGAGATGTGAAGAGATGGCAATGTTGAAAATTTGTAGTGAAAATATTAAAATACTCAAACTTCTGAGCGTATGTGGAAACTGCGCAACGACTGCAGTAACACAGTCATTTAGTGGAATTCTTCACCAAATTTTCAACATAGGCATTTTGTGACCTCTGCTCATGAATATAGTCACTATGATTTTCTTAATCTGTCCCAAACATTGATCTCCCACAGCAACCGTGCTATTCTGCACCAGATGTGTAAACGCATATTTGGGGTATGATGCAAAATGACAGCTGTACTTTTATAAGGAGGTCTGAAAAATGCCAATGTTGAAAATCTGGAGTGAAAATACTACAAATTTATGGTTACAAGGGTGCATGGAAATTGCACAATGCAGGCTTGTAACAGTCATTTTATGGATATTTGTGGATCTTTACCTCTCCTGTGTCATAGCTATGTTCTTGCTTCTCTGGAAGATGGCCAGGATTACCCTGTCTTCAAAAAGGTAACTGCAAAACCCCTCCAACTATAGACCTATTGCCATATTGTCAGTCCTCAGCAAAATCCTTGAGAAGCTCAGAGCCACCCAAACCGTAGACTTTCTTCAGAAATATGACCTCCTTACTAATGCGCAACATGGTTTCCACAAGGGTCATAGCATCACCACTGCATTACTCAAATTCACATCTGATACCCTATCTGCCATCGAGTCTGGTCTCTAGCAGGGGCTATTTTATAGATATGACAAAAGTGTTCGACCTGGTCAACCATCTTATCCTCCTTGCCACTCTTAGATCCGTAGGTTTCTCACCAAATGCCACAGCATGGTTTGCGGCTACCTATCAGATCACACCCAGCAAGTTAAATTCAGCTCCACCTTGTCTGATTCTGTGACCATAAACATTGGCATGCCACAAGGCTCTTTTCTTGGGCTTCTGCTTTTTCCATTTTCATAAACGATATTACCTCTAACCTTCTCCAGACTGCCTCCATACTATACGCAGATGATATTGTCCTTTACGCCAGTGCTAAAACATTACAGAAGTAAATGAAAACTTTCACTTGACTTTCAAAGGATTCAGCAATGGCTATTCAGCCACAAACTGCTGCTTAATGTATCTAAGACTCAAGCCATGCTATTTGGTACTAATGCCAAGCTCAAACTCTCCCAACCCACTTTCAAAGTTACTACCTTAAATGGCTCTTCCGTTGATGTTGTACCCTCATTTAAATACCTTGGTCTCACACTCAACCCAACTCTCTCTTTGATCTCCATATTCAACAATCCTGCAAGCTGACTAACAAAACTCAGTATGGCCTATTGTTCCAGCCATATGCTCACACCTTCAGCGAGGCTTGCCATAGCCCGTGGCATACTCCTTCCATCACTCACCATGGAGTTGTACTGTATGCCTCTGAAGTAAAACTATTCTCAGGAAGTGGGATGTCACCTACAATATATCTGTAGGTATGCATCCTCACCACATCGGTTGAAACATTGTTGCCTACTATACTCAGAACTCAGGTGGCTTTCTCCGACGCATCTAGAGACTTTGCTTTGGGCTCGGTCATAGATAAAGTCATCCGTAACCAAACGCCCTAAACCCCTAGCGGATCTATTCCTCATCCAACAATCTACACGGTCTTGGCTCGACTGCTAATGCCCTGTGCTTATTCCTCGGCACCACTCCACTAAAGGTGCTAGCGCTTCTTTCTCCTGTTATGCCCCTATCACACTGAATTTCTTCTACTAGCCATTAGGGTTAGCACTCTTCCCATGCCTCTTTCAAGAAATTGCTTCATGATCATCTTGCTGACTCCTGTTCATGCTCCTGCTTCAAACCACTGTAGCCCATTATCCTCCCTTGATCCATGCACCTCTCACCTCAGGTATGCACTTTACACACCTCTGTTCATCTACTTGCAACCTAGTTTTACCAAATTCTTATCCCCTATTTTGCCTTTCTGTCTATACTTTTCCATCCTTCTCCTACTGCTTAATGGTTTATTTATTGCACTTGCTTTCTTATTCACTCCATGTTATTGCCTATGTAATTTGTATCATGTTGCTTTCTGACTACTTTGTATTACTACTGTCTATGCTTTTACCTTATTGTATTTAATGTTCTGTATTTGTTTCTACCTCTGTTGATCAAATGTTAAATCAACTGTATTGTATCTGTAAACTCCCAGGTTGTGCCTGAAAATAGTCATTGCTATGGCTAGCGCACTACCGTCAACAAAACTAAATAAAGATAAAATAAATTTGTCACCCAATTTCCAACATAGGTATTTTAGGACCTCTGCTCATGAACAGTGTCACTGTGATTTACATCTGAACATCACGAATCTGCACCAGAACACACCAATTGGTCTATGTAAGTCTGCCTGAGTGTGCAGCTAGCACCCTAGATTGCAGCTGCCCCAGCCTCCTCCCTCAGTTCCTCCCCACTTGTCGCAGCCCCAGCCCCTGACTCGGTCCTCTTGCTTTATCCCACTCCTTCTTAAGCTATTGACTGTCCTACTTGTTACCACCCTTCTGGCAGCAAATTCCAACTAGACACCACCCTCTCAGATAAGTAGTGCTCTCATTTCTCTTGAAATATCCCCTTCCAATCTTAGTCCAGGCCCCACATCTCTTCCACTCTCAGTTTAAACACCCCTCAGTGCTAGGTTTATTTACCCCTTAGGTATTTAAATGCTTCGATCATATCCCCATCCCTCCTCTCCTCCAGTGTGTACATGTTCAGCTCCTTCAGCCTAACTTCATATTCCTTTCCTTCCATCCCTTTAACATTTTTGTTGCCCTCCTTGCACCTCCTCTAGTCTTTATATCTCTCTTCAGGTATGGCCTCCAGTGTTGCACACAGTACTCTAGGGTGTGGTCTGACCAATGATTTGTAGAGAGGTAGGATCACATCCTGTGTCTGGATGAGAACCCCTTGAGATGCCCCCAGCATCCTGTTTGCCTCGCTGCTGCTCTCCTGCACTGGGCCGGGTTGTTCATGCTCCTAGTTACCAACACCCCTAGGTCCTTCTCCTCCTCTGTGATCCCCAACCAATAGTCCCTCTTCTGGTTCTTAGCCCGAAGTGCATCACCTTACACTTCTTTGCGTTGAATCCTAGCTTCGCTCCACCGACCATGTCTCTAGTTTAGTTAGGTCCCCTGCAGTTTTTCCCATCCATCTTCTTCGTCCCAGCACCGGCCCCAATTTGGTATAATCTGCAAACAGACTAACTCTGCTCCCACTCTGTGTGCTATGTCAGAGATAAAGAGCCCAAATAGCACCGGCCCAGCACTGACCCCTCGGCACCCACTTGTCACTGCTCCGGTGCCGAGAGCTCACCACACCACCACCACCCTCTACACCCCTCCGTAACCAGTTCTTTATCCATTTAGTCATTTTTTTCCCACCTTCACTGCCGCCAGCTTCCTTCCCAGTCTCCCATGAGGCACTGTACCAAAAGGGCTTACTGAAGTTCAAGTACAGGACATGTACCACATGGCCCCTGTCCAACTCTCTTGTCACCCAGTCATAATACTCTATTAGGTTGGTTTGATAAGACCTCCCTGAGACAAACCTGTGTTGCAGCCCATCTTGGAGGCCATTACTCTCTAGGAATGCCACCAGCATCTCCTTTAGTATCGCCTCCATAAGCTTAACCACTATGGACGTGAGACTTACCGGCTGATAATTTCCTGGCTCCTCCCAGGCCCACTCTGTGTATGGGCACCACATGGGCCAAGCTCCAGTCCTGGGGCACACACCCTGCTTCCAGGAAATGTTGAACAGATCTGCCAGCAGCTCAGCCAACAGCTCCATCTCTCTCAGCACCCTGGGGTGGATGCCATCAGGACTTGGTGCCTTGTCCACCCTTACTGCCCTCAGCCCCTCTGGCACTCTCTACTCCTGTGATCACTTTGTCAATCACCTCCCCCTTTCCCCACCCCCAGCCCATTCTGGTAGTGGACCATCCCTCCTTAGTGAAAGGGAGCAGAAGTACTCATTTAGAATTTCCACTTGCTCCTCACTCTTTTCACCCAATCCCTCCCCACTTTATCCTCACAATATGTTCCTTGCACTTCTTCTTTTCCTGGCATACCTAAAAGTCCTTTTCCCACCCTTTATGCCCTGTGCAGACCTTAATTGGCTGGAGAACTAGCTTTTTTCACCTTCCTGGCAACCTCCCTTGACCAACTCCCAAAAGCCTTCTTATCCTCTCCCTTCCCTGTTCTCTTGTACTTCTGGTATGCAGTTGTCTTTGCCCTCACCCTGCAGCACTTCCTTGTTCAGCCAGCATGGTTTCTTTGCTCTGCTCTTTTACTCCTGGCCCTGGTGCAGACTACTGTGGCCTCTGTTGGCCTAGTCTTTATGACTCCCCACTTTTTGTTCTGCATTCATCCCCAGCCTTATATCCTGGAGTCTCCCTTGCAGTATTGCTCCCATCCTCCCAAAGTCCACCCTAATAAAGTCCACGACCTTAGTACCCATGCCTCCTGTCTCCTGCCCAGCAAGACAATGAGCCACACTGTTTGGCGGTCGCTACCTGGTGAGTGGATCCTCCACCCTTACCTCCCTCACCACCTCCCATTTGCCAGTACTAGGTCCAGAGTGCTACCAAGCCTTGTAGGCCCACTTACCAATTGTGTCAGAAGGCCATCCTGGAATGCATCAAGAAGCACCTGCTCCTGGTATTGCTGGTGGCTGGGGTGCTCAGTCAACCTGTGGTAGGTTAAAATCCCCACTATCACCCCCCCCTTCTACACCCTCCTTATCTGCTCTACCAACTCCCCATCCAGTTCCCAGATTGGGCTTGTGGTCTGTACACCACTCCCAGCCTCAGTTTTCTGCCCTTGGAGTCCAAGAGCTGCACCCAAAGTGCCTCTCTCTCCTTCTCCCTTGTCCTTATGCATTTAATCCCTTCCTCACATAGAGTACAACCCCCTTCCAACCACCCAGTCCCTCCTGTATATCCTGTATTCCAGGATTGCCAAGTCCCAGTCATGGTACTCTGTGGCCCAAGTCTCTGGCACTGCAACAATGTTCACCTTCCCTCAGAAAGGAGCACCTGAAGCTCTGCAATTTTGTTCCCAGGCTTCTTGAGTTGAGAGAGACCACCTTCCACCCGCACCCTCCTTCTCCTTACTCTTCTCCTCCTTGGCCTGTGTCCCTCCTCCCAGTATTCTGCACCTTTCTCCTCCTTATTCTTACTGGGTGGTGGTGCCTTCTGTATTACACTCAGACCACTCTGCCCGCCTCCCAGGGTTACTACACCTCTGCCTTTACCTATATCTAGGGTGAGCTCATTAGGCCCCTGTCCAGACCTTTCTACCAATGTCAGTCTTTGGCCACCCTCCACTAGTTTAAATCCACCTTGGTAGAGATATACTCCTCTAATCTTGCCTTTAATACTCCCTCCCTTCCTGCTCAAGTGTAGCCTGCCCTCCGCATAGTCACTATTCTCCCAGACCTTACCCCAGTTAGTCACTAACCCATCATTTTTGGTGTGGTGCCAATCCCTCAGCCACTCATTGAACTCCTCAGTCCTACCCATCCTCCCCATGCTTACACATGGTACGGGAGTACCTCTGAGAATGCCACCGACTAACCCACCCCTCACACTGTCTGCACAACTACTCAAACCTCCCCTCACTATTTCCACAGTCTCCCCACCAAGCCATTTGCACCCACATGTAACATTAAGTGAGGTTTCTTCTCCCCTCGCTGCACACTTGAGCAGTGCCTGCCCTGCCACTCCTGCAGTCAACCTGGGGATAGCTTCAACCCAAATACAGCTCTGCCTTTCCCCTTCCACCCCATCTCACCCTTTCAGTATAGAATCCCCGGATGAGTACCCCCTGTCCCTACTCCCTTTCCCTTCTAATGCCCTTCCACCACCCCGTATTTGTTCTTCCTGCCCTTATCCCTGCCAGCTGCACCTCTGTGACTTCTATATCAGTACCCTCACTTCTGCCTCACCCTTTCTCTGCCTTATTCCTCCCATCCCCTTGAACCCCTTCCCAGCCCGACTACTTCCTACTGGGTTTTCCATGTTGACCTCCCCTCCCTCCTCTCCTGCTGATTTCCAACCCCTCTCTATCCCTGCTGTTGTCGATTTAGAGCTCCCATTCCTTCTACCTGATAGGGATGCCCTCCCATCCTTCCCTTCCCATAGCCTCTCTTCTCCAGTCACCACCCCTCCTTCCTTACTAGCACCCTTCTACCCTTTCATCCTCGCTATCTCTTCCCCTACCTGTTGCCATTCCTCTCATGTCCCGCTTGTCCTCCCCTTCAGTATGTTCCTGCTCCCCCATAGTAGAGGCTAGAATCTATTCCTAGTCGATATCCTCCTACATCTCTTCTCCTATCGGTCCCCTTCCTACTTGTTCCTGTCTGTGCCACACCTGGTCCCACCCCTAGTCCCTCCCTACCTGCAGCCATCTGCTCTCTCCCTGGTACTCCTCGTGGTCTCTTCCTCCCCATCAGGAGGCCCCCTCACCTCAGGCACCCCTCCTTCTCTCTCTTTCTGTTAGTGCCTCTGATACTGGGTCAGTTTCAGTCCCTAGTTGTTCTTCCTCCATCCCCCTTGCCATCCCTATTCCCCTAGCCAGGATGCCTACCATACTCATCTGCCCTGCCATTTGGACTCCTCCCTAACCTACAGTTTCTCCCTCAAACTAGCCAGTCATCTACAGACCATACACCCCCATCCTCCAATTCCAGTCCAGGATCATGGTGGACCCACTCCTATATACCCCACCACCCTTCCAAAGATGCCCGCCCTATTGACATGTGGCACCTGCCCCATTTTGGCCCCATCTTATGTTACGGGCTCTTACTCCCAGTTTCTGTACCCTATTACAACTGTTAGCCCTATTTACTCAAATTCCTGGTTCTCTCCACACTATTCCTCCTACTGCCCCTTGCCAACTGGGTTAATTCAGTCTCAAATCTCATCCGTTAGATACTGTATTACTGTAGCAATCCTAACGCCTTCTTGTCCGCTTTTCACCCTCAGCTACCATACTTTTTGTTTTCAGCTCTCATATAGTTTCACTTGGCCAAGTTAGAAATCCTATTGCACTCCAAATATTACTCAGTTCAGTTAGAGAAATAAACAGAACAATATATATATATATATATATATATATATATATATATATATATATATTATTACAGCAGTCCTAACAGTATCCAATATTTGCTTTGTCTCCAACACAGAGACCTGCTGTGATATAGGACCACATAGGGCCCTGGGCGGGAGGGTGGGCAACTCTAAAGTCCCAGCAGAGCTCTGTTGAGCTTGTTCCTCCCCTCTCACTTGCTCATTCTATTTCTCCCAGCGCTGCAGGCTGTCCTTTGTACTGGGCTCCTGCCTGCATTGGCGTCTTTTTCTGCCTACAAAGAATCCACAGCAGTCCCGACAGAGCTCCGTTGAGCTTGCTCACCCCTCTCTCACTCGTTCGTTTCTGTTTCTCCCGTGCTACAGGCTGCCCTTTTGTACTGGGCTCCTGCCTGCACTGGAGCCTTTTCCTGCCCACAAAGAAGTTCACAGCTGTCGCAACAGAGCTCCACTGAGCTCGCTCATTCCCCTCTCTCACTCCTCATTCTGTTTCTCCTGGTGCTGCAGGCTGCCCTTTTGTACTGGGCTTCTGCGTGCATTGCGTTTCTGCCTACAAAGAAATCTGCAGTAGTCACGACAGAGCTCCATTGAGCTTGCTGACTCCCCTCTCACTCGCTCATTCTATTTCTCCTGGCACTGTAGGCTGCATTTTACTGGGCCCTGCCTGTGTTGGCACCTTTCTGCCCACAAAGAAATCAGCAGCAGTTATGACAGAGCTCCGTTGAGCTCACTCACTCCCCTCCCTCACTCGCTCATTCTGATTCTCACGGTGCTGCAGGCTACCCTTTTGTACTGGACTCCTGCCTGCATTGGCGCCTTTTTCTGCCCACAAAAATCTGCAGCAGTCCCAACAGAGTCTGCTGAGCTATCTCACTTCCTTTCTCACTCGCTTATTCTGTTTCTCCCAGTGCTGCAGGTTGCCCTTTGTACTGGGCTCCAGCCTGCATTGGAGCCTTTTTCTGCCCAAAAGAAATCTGCAGCAGTCTTGACAGAGCTCAGTTGAGCTGGCTCTCTCCCCTCTCTCACTCGCTCAGTCTTAATCTGTCCCAAACACTGATTTTCCACAGCGACTCGTATATTCTGCCGAAAGTGTGAAAACACATTTTGGCCAAGATGTGAAAAAATGACAGCTGTACTGATCATAAGGAGGTGTGAAAAAATGCGAGTGTTGAAAATCTGGTGTGAAAATATTACAGGGTGTGAAGTTATGGCGTGCATTGACACCGGGTGCTCAACATAGGCTTTTTTGAGAGCCCACCATGACACAGTGGCACTGTAATTTGTTATTAGGTTTCAAAGGTGATTCCGCTGTAACCGCAAAAATCACCTTTGGGACCGGTAACGCCATGACAGTGGCTGAATTCATGAGGAAGGGTCCAAATAACCCCATGTTGAAAATTTGGTGACAAAGTTCCCAAACTGCCTGAGATATGTGCCAAAGTTGAAAAAACCTATTTATGACATTATTCAGCTTACCGGCATTTCTTCAATTTACGGTCGCGTGCTGAAGAGTGCAGACGTGTTCCTGGTCCACCAAGATCTTCGCTGACCTCGGAGGTAAGTATGGGGTGGGGGTGTGGGGAGGCAGGGTGCTCAGAAGGTGGGCGCAGGTTGGGGAGGGGCCACCAAACTGAATGAGGGACCATTTTCTATTTTACAGGTTTAAAAAAAGAAAAACTTTAGGGATGTTTTTTTTTTCAGGGACATTGGCATGCTGGGTGGGCTTCCAGCATGCCACCTGAGTGTTTTGGGGGCTGTAGCCGACGGGATTGGGCACCCCATCGGCACATACCGAGGGAGCCAAGGGGATTGGGAACCTCCCTTGGCACACAACAAATTGGGGATATTATGCTGATGGGGAGGCTCTCATCGGCAAATTGAACTAGAAGGGGGACTGAAGCTGATGGGGAAATGGCCCTGCCGGCAAAGAAAAACTGTTGAGGGTACATGATGCCGAGGGGATTGGGCATCCTCGGCACACAAAAAATGGGGAGGGTGTCAGTACACCGATGAGAGTGGGCTCCCCTGTCAGCAAATGAACTGGGTTGGGGCATATGAGCAACGAGTGCTGCCCTGCAATGATGGTCACCCCTCATTGCAACGAAATATGGCTGAGCTGCAATGATGAGGTGGCCACTGATTGCAGCGGTGAAAAGGTTTCAGGTTGTGGCACACTGGCTGAACTAGTGTCAGCGCATCATGCCACCACATTGGGGAAAGCGGCCAAGCCTCAAAGGCACTAGGGCCACTGGCCCCACAGTGCTGCACCTCCAAAACCCTGCTTCTCCTAAGCTGTGATGAAATGTTTCTTGCTCATGCACGCTAGCAAACATAAAAAACATTTAGGCACACTGGGGTGGGCTCCCAGTGTGCCACAATAGTGGGGGGCACATGCCATTGCCACCACAGGGATTAGGCACTCTGTTGTCAGCAAAGAACATAGATGGGTTGGGGATGCATCTAACACCAGAAGTGGGCATCCTGGTGTAGGAAAATTATTTCAGCACACTGGGGTGGGATCCCAGTGTGCCACATTAATGGGGCAGGAATAAATGCCGACATGGAGATTGGGCACCCCGATATCGGCTCTGCAGGACTGTGTGGCCGGGCAGGAGCTGCCATGTTTTGGCACACTGGGTGGGCTCCCAGTGTGCCACATAATGGGAGGGCACATGCCGACTTGGGGATTGGGAACCCCTATGTGAGCTTTCTGGGAGTGTATGTAGAGCAGCAGGAGTCATCATTGTGGAAAGCCATACTGTGGCTGTTTTACTTATTGAAATGTTTCACCAGGAAAGGTGCACTGACACTCCACTGGTAACTCGGCCATGCATATTACTGTGCACTGTAATGTGCATGGCTAGAGTCTTGTCATCTGCTGCTGCAATGAGGAAACTGCACCTCATTGGAGTGGCACATTACTTCAAGGTTCTGGCTCTCTTTGAAACTGTTGTCATCGCTAGCATGTTCACTGATTGGTGGCTGAGGGCGCACCCCTAAAAGCATCTCCTGTTGGCCACAACACCAACACACCTCTGAAATGTGTTATGACTGTAAGATGTTGCTTATGCACACGAAGCCAACATAAAAAAATGATTCAGGCCAGCAGGGCAGATCCTATGAGGCACTAAATATGTACTCACTGTAATAGAGTCGGGGAACCTAACCCAGTTAGAAAACTGCAGTGATGGTTAAAGCAGCCCTACTGCAACAAAGCTTCTCCCCATCCCCATGGTGCCAAACTAGGGATATCCAAGGCATAAAGTAATCCCTTGAAGTAAAATAAACCTCTATTTATCTTTTCTTTCATCTATGTAATTACCCCTTAATTGGCCTCCCCTAACCTCATGCTCTGTCCTCTTGTCCTGCTATTTTTCTTATATTGAAACATGTTAGACTCTTTCACCTTGTTAATGCCCTTAATGTGTTTGAATGTTTCGATCATATCACCTCTCTCCCTCCTTTGCTCTAGGGTATACATGTTGAGCTCCGTTAATCTGTCCTCATATGTTTTCTGATGCAGTCCTTCACCATTTTGGTTTGCCCTCTCTGGACTGCCTCAATTTGGTTAATGTCCTTGTGAAGGTGTGTCCTCCAGTATTGCATGCAGCATTCCAGATGGGGCCTAACCAGTGTCTTGTAAAGAGGGATTATTACCTATCTCTTCCAACTTGTGATACCCTACTAATACACCTAACATCCCCTAGCCTTACCTACTGCTTTAGAGGTCTGCTTGGATGATTTCAGGTCATCGGTGATGATGATAAAGTCTCTTTCTTCCCTTGTGACTGTCTGCAACTCCTCCAAGCCTATAGGTGGCTTCAGGGTTTCTCTTCCCTATGTGCATGATCTTGCACTTCTTTGCATTAAACCCCAGTTGCCACTCTTCTGACCATTTTGCTAGTTTATCCAGATCTCTTCTCATTCTGCCCACCCCATCTGGATCATCTACTCTTGTTGCAGATCGTGTGTCATCTGCAAACAGACAAATCTTACCTCCAGTCCATCTGCAATGTCACTGATGCAGATATTGAAGAGGACTGGCCCCAGAACTGATCCCTGAGGTACCCCACTTGTGACTTGCATCTCTTCTGACTGTATACCATTTACCACCACTCTCTGTTTTCTGCCTGTCTACCAGTTTGCCACACAGTTGACCAACTTCTGACCCACGCCGAGCCTACCCAGCTTATTAATCAATCTTCTATGTGGAACAGTATTGAAAGCTTTGCTGAAGTCAAGGCAGGCAACACCAACTGCCCTCCTTGGTCCACCACTCTGGTTACCCAGTCAAAGAAATCTATGAGATTAGTTTGATAGGACCTTCCTTTGTAAACCCATGCTGTCTTGGATCCGTGCTCCTATGGATTCCAGGTGTTGCACTATCTTTTCCTTAAGGAGTGCCTCCATAATCTTGCCCACTACTGAGGTAAGACTGACTGGTCTGTAGTTCCCCGCCTCCCCTGCCACCACTCTTGTGGTGCAGGATCACATGAGCCTTCTCTAGTCTTCTGGGACCCTCCTGTGCTCAGAGACTCACTGAACTGTTCTGATAATGGCTCTGCTAGTTCCCACCCTTAGCTACTTTAGTACCCTGGGATATATGCCATCAGGTCCCATTGCCTTGTCCACCCTGAGCTTATTGAGCTCTGGTAGTACTCCTTCTTTGTGAAGGGACTAGTGCTCACCTCCTCCCCCATATGTCCATGGTTCTGACCTGTGGGTCTCTGCCCTACCTTCTCTTCAGTAAATACTGAGCAGAAGTATCTATTTAGGATAAATGCTTTTGCATGGTCCTCCTCCTCCACGCCCCCTTATCTCCTTTGATCTTAGCAATACCCCTCTGGACTTTCTCCTATCACTAATTTATCTATAGAAAGTCTTCTCACCTTCTTTCATTGTCTGTGCTAGTGTTTCCTCAGTTTGGGCCTTTGCCTGCCTTACTGCCTTCCCTGCTTCCCTTAGGGAAGTTTGGTATGCCTCCTATCTTCATCCCACTGCATTCCCTTATATTTCCTGAAGGCCAGCCTTTTGGCTTTGACCTTTCTGCTACTGTTTTGAGAACCAAAGTGGTTTCCTTCTTCCTTTGCACTTCCTTTTCTCTAACACAATGGGATGTTGCTTCAAGTATTGCAGGCTTAATCCTTGCCTACTTTGCCTGTACCCTGTCACCTGTATTTCTTTTGCCAGGGCTGATTTAACTCAGTAGGCCATCTTATCAAAGTCAGCTCCTCTGAAGTCCCATATTTTTGCCTTGGAATGGGATGATTTAGTTGTAGTGGCCAAATTGAACCATACCATATGATGGTCACTGACCCCAGGTGACCTTCTACCTGGAGATCTGTGACCCTTTTCCTGTTAGTCAGTACTAGATCTAGGATAGCTCTGTCTCTTGTGGGTTGTTGTACCAGTTGTTTGAGGCCTTCCCCTGCAGGAAATCCGTCATGTGTCTAGCTCTGGCAGATGTTTCTGCTGGTACTGACCAATCTGTATCAGGCATGTTGAAGTCTCCATTACCAGAACCTCCCTTTAGCTGTTATGTTTGGTATATCTTCAACAGTAATTTGTCTATGTCTTTCCCTGGTCTGGGGGCCTGTAGACAACCCCAGTTCTTATGGCTGTCCATTTCCTGTTTCCAAGGTGACCCACAGTTCTTCTGGCTCCTTATGTGTATTCTGAATTTCTGTAGCTTTGATATTTTCTATTGACATACAAGACTAATCCACCCTCCCCTCTTTTGCACGTCGGTCTCTTCTGAACAGTACATAGCCATGTACTGAAGTCTCCTAAGTGTGGTTACTGGTAAATCACGTCTCGCTAATTGCTACTATGTCCAGTTTAGCCTGTCATTATTGCCTGCAGGTCTGGGATCTTGTTTCCCAGATTACGAGCATTTGTGTACATGATTTTCCATTGGCCAGATTTCAGTGTGTTAGTTGTTGGGTGAGGCTGGCATTTCCTTGTGCATCGTATGGGGGGAGCGGACCTTTCCTTACCTGGTGATGCAAATGAACTGCAAACATGCTGAACTCTTGTTTGACCACTAGCTGAGGGGAAGGGTGTTCTTCCCATTCAGCGTATGGGGTGCTGCACCCCTCTCCCCATTTGTTAGTTTAAATATTCTGCAAAAACGTCAAACTTCTGCCCCAATGCACTGACTCCTTCCTTAGTCAGATGCGGTCCATCAAATTTAAAGAACTTTCACTCCCAAAACTGTTGCCAGTTCCTACAAATTTGTGTCCTTTTCCTGGCACCAGCCCTTGAGCCACATGTTTAGCTCCCCTATCTCCTCTTCTCTGACCTTCCGTCCATCTCCCCCAGACTGGCAGGATCTCAGAGAAGGAGTTGCCAGATGAAATGGATGATAGTTTGTCACCCAGCCTGGTCAGGTGTTTCTTGGTCTCCACAACTGACTGACTGGTGAGATCATTAGTCCCTATGTGTACCAGGAAGTAAATGTTTTCTCCTGCTTCCTGAACAATTTTAACAATGCGGTCAGTGTCTCTCCACGCTGATGTACCTGGAGACATCTGACCATTACCCTGGCTGGAAATAGGTATCAACTCCCCAAATTTTGGAGTCTCCTATGATCAGAAGTTTTTGATTTTCTTTTGCTTTTTGCAACTCTGGTCTCCATTACCACCTGGCCAAGCTGCTCCATGCCCCAGCCCTCCATGCCAGAGGAGCAGCTTTGCCAGACCCCTGTATTTGGCTGCCCTTGTCCTTTGGTAGCACCATGGACAGCAACCATGGGAACACATCATACGGCAAGTGCTGCACATCCCTCTCACTGTTCGCAAGTAAAGCTACACAAACTAGTGCTTCCTAGACTGGCGCTGTTCATGTAGCACTATTCTAACTGGATACCTGGTGGCAACCACTATGATAGCAGCAGAGTAGTCCCAACAAGGATTAACAAACTCTAGCCAGAGCCGATATGGCTGTGGGGAGCTTGAAGAAGCTCCAAGTAACGTGGCGCCATGAGCGCTGCTGAATGCTATCCGACATGCACCATGCAAGGAAACCTTCAGCATTGACAAATGCTTATTTTTGTTATCTTTGCATGTATTTCAGCAGTCTAACTAAGCTGAGACATAACTCTGATTGTACACTGCAGTCACTAAACATTTTAGTATAATTCATCTTGCTCTGTGCTGTATATTAGAATGTAATCCAGTCTACCTATTGCTGATGGAAATTTAAGTTGAAGAGCATCGCTGACAGATAGCAATGCCTGTAGACAGGGGTGACAGAAGATTGAAATAGATGGGGTGCTGGAAATTGAAGGGCATTTGTTAGGGTATAAGGACATTTTTACAAACCATTTTGATATACATCATAATATAACAGTATAAGATCCTGTCAACCACAGAGATTAAGTATTGCCAGTGGCAGCCATTCTAACGCCTTGAGCCATTAATTGCAAATACTGTATAGTTATAAAATCTGCTTTAAGTATGTGAGATAGTTAGAAATATACTGAATATGAATGCACATCTTTTGCTAAAAATAAAATTGATGTTGATTAACAAAAAATGCTGCTTTAAGTGAACAAACTCCTATCATAATTTCATGGAAAAAATATGCAAAAATAAATATGCAGAAATGGGAAGTACCTGATTTTTAAAGTGTGAAATCATGTGTTATTCAGACTTTATAGCATAAAACATTACTCCACTGAAAACAGAGCAGTGCATCTCAACTGGATAATCTGTCTGTCTGTATACACACACACACACACACACACGTGTAATTATAGGGGGTGCGGGGCACATGTCTCCCCAACAATTCGGTGATCACATTTTGTCACCCCCAACATTCAGCTCCTTAACTTGTTGCTGCTGCCTGCTGTGGGCTAAAAGGACTTGGGAGCCTGCTGTGCCGGGGGCTTCAGGTTTCACTGGTGAGAGCTGCGAGAGGTGACAGACGGAGAGGTGGATGAGGTGACAGATAGAGTGGCAGCGGGAGCCATTGTTTCTACAAACTGGCTTGACCAGAACTGGAAGGAGCAGGACTGAGTTGTGTCAAGAAGGAGAAAGTGACAGACCGCAGTCACCGCATCTGGAAGTCACCATAGTGAGTGAGGAATCAGGATGAGAAGGCAGGAGACTGACTGCTGTGATCAAGACCATGGTGTTGTCATGTTTGGTGCATCCCTTCCCTCATGTCTGCCTTTCTGAATGTTGCCGCATCTGCCCACCTCGTCCAAAAGCTGCGGCTTCATGTGGGTCTTGGAGACGGTCGGGCCAGGAGGAGTCCTTATTGGATTGAGTGGCGTGGTGGGAGGGCCCTGCATGCTGTGAGTGACTGAATTTTGGTCAGTCAGTCAGAGTCTTGGATTGTACTGAGTGAGCCTGAGGAACTGTCTGCCTGGACTTGGAGGCTGGAAAAGTTTGGAACAGAGAGAGAGTACAGCAGACTGATTATGAGGCAGTGGCTGCAAGCAACAACTAACTGATAGGACTGAGTCTAGTTACTGTGATGCTGCAGTGGTGGTGGGTGGTGGTGAGTAGTGATTGGGAGGGCAGCAACAGCAATACTCATGCCACTGGGGATGCTATGCACAAAACTGCTGCAATAAACAGAGAAGGTGGTGGGAGGAATTCCAGTCTGCACTGTCAGGGCGGTTCTGAGCTGGCAGTGGCCACACACTATTGGCCATTTAATTTGGAGCCAGTCAGGGTCAGGAGTGCCGGAAAAGAAGCTTGCTGCAATCTGGAGGCATTCACTGTTCCTGTAGTGTAGTGTGTCTGGACTGGAGTGGGCTAGTGGCTTTAACAGTGACCACCAGCACAGCAAAACAGCACAATTAGCTTCTCACCTTGAGCTAGCATAGCTCCAGTGTGCAAGAAGACAAGGGTAGGTGATGTTTAATTTTAATTATTGTGTTTATTGGTGGTCTGCTCTGCTGTGTTGTGTTGGTCCTTTCTACTGTCTGTAGTCTGTCAATACTGTGCCGTCTAGCATCTCTCCTGTGTGTCACCTGACTCTAACTGAGTCTGATTATGCCTGATTTGGTAGGGCGCTGTGCTGTGCTAGCTGGTTGGGTGGGGAGGTGGCCAGGCAGTTATATGGTTAGCTTAACATGCAACTCCAGTGTTTTCTTCTGTGTTATGTTACCAGAGTTAAAGTAATTCATAAAATCAAATCCTGCAGGTGGGTGAACTGTGGATGAAGTGGTGTGGACACTGTTGGAGGGCTTGAAATATGGGGATATTTCATTTTGTTTTACAAACGAAAAAACTGCCCAGTGTAGGTGTAGCTGTTTCTCCTTCCTGAATATGTTTAAAGCAGCAGTAACTGCAACCAGCACAGTCCATCTCTCACTGACTCTGTTGGCCAACAAATGGGAACACACGGAGCACACGTCCAATGTACATTACATGGCATGCATGCATCTCCAGTATTGTACAGGGTGTGGACCATGTACTGTATAGAGAGCATGTGGCCTATGCACTGTACAGGGACCATGCACCATGTACAGTACACAGTACACCCTCCGTATACTATGCAAGGGATGGACATGCAACCTGTACTGTACATTGGATGCATGCTCCATGTCTTCCCATTTGACCAGTTGAGGAGGTGAGAGTAGCATTGAGGGTTGTCAGGTGCAGGAGATACCCTGGGTTCAAATGAAGCCTAGAAAGAGGCCAGACATGTTTGGTCTCCATACCCAGGGTCCCACCAGACTGACTGGGCAGACAGCTAGAGGGCGGCCGTGCCCTCTAATCCTCTTCGAGCAGTGCTTTGCAATGCCAGGTCAATAGTGAACAAGACTGCCATTTTAGTGGATTTGATTTCCTCTGTTGACCTGGCTTGCATCACTGAAACCTGCTGAGTGGCGTTGCTGGCCCAGCTTTAGATGCAGCCATCCCGCTGGGTACTCCATAGTGCACTGCCCAAGGAAGGATCGCAGGGGTGGGGAGTGGCCGTTGTTTTTAGATCCAGCTTGGGTTCACTGTGCATCCGGTTGGTAATACCAGATCCTTTGAGTGTGTCGACATGTGTGGGGGTCCAGGTGCAGGCTGCAGGATTCTCCTTGTTTACTGCCCTCCTGGGTTGGGAGAAGAATTCCTGCAGGAGGTAGTGGTGTTTCATCCTGAGTGACTTCAATGCCTGGGTCAATGACAAATCCTTGCATTTCAGTTATGATCTCCTTCAGTTGATGTCATCACTGGGCTAACACAAGTGGTTGCTTCTACAACCCACCAGCATGGCCACACACTGATCTGGTGTTCCAGCTGGGTTTGAAGTCGATAGCCTCAAGACTGATCGGGTCTCTTGGTCTGATCACTGCACTGTGAGGTTCACATTTGAGGCCCCACCTGGAGGTCCTTCCCTGTGGAGATGGTCAACTACCACCCTTTGAGGGGCTTGCACCCAGACAGACTACTGGTGTTAACTGACCTATCTAGAGTAGGCACGGCATATGCGATTGGTGCCAGTGAGGTGGTGGCCACTTATAATAAGGTGGTCTCCTGCGCTGGATACCATTGCTCCAGTTCTTATATGACCCAGATCTTCTCACTTGAGACTAGGGTTGTCAGAACCCTCTGAAGTTCTGGGTTCAAGTTCTAGCCTAGAACTTTTGAAAAATTCTAGGGTTCTAATCTTTTTAGAACTTTTAGAACTCGAACCCTATTTTTTTTTTTTTTTAATTGTGCTGCCAAAATGAAGATAATAGTGAATACATATCATGAACTGTGAGCAAAACAAATAAATTTGTTAATTATAATGGAGCAGAGAGATGATCATTTGTGACTTTGACATGACTCTAGCTAGGGTTATCTATGGTTTCCTCTCCTTTGCCAGTAGTGAAAGAGAGCCAATAATTGGTGCTTACAGGACCACCGACCCACCCACCCATATGAGATACCATGTGCTTCATGCCAGATGGCATGTGGTTACACTGGGTACAGTGCAGTCAAATGGAGCACAGCAGCACAGATGGAAAGAACATCATGCAAGATATTTTAAATGAATTACATATTTTTCTTTTCTCTCCAGTCACCTAAAATATTTCTAGGATTTATTTATTTGCCAAAATACCACACACTTACTGCAGGGTGCCTACGCACACACTGGGTACAGTCAGTGCAGTCCCAGTGGGACAGAAAATATGATAAGTATACCACACAGGAGTCACAGATATTTTTAAGTAAATAATTTTTCCCACCCTGCCCCTGTACAGTATGATCATCATCCGATTCCACAATCTGCTGCCACCCTACTTGCCCTAGTTCTCACATCCCTGATTTCTATGGGCCCCATTTCTTAAATTTCTGCCCTTCAAGTCCCTGCTCTCACATATCTGCCCCCTCCCTGCCCCAGTTTTCACATATTGTATCTGTTCACTCCTGACCCACTTCTTACATTTTTGCCCCTCTCTACCCCAGATTTCACATTTCAGATCAACCCCATGTCCTAGTTCTCCCACTTATCCAATCCTCTCTGCTGTAGTTAACACATTTCTTCCTCCTCCTTGCCCTAGTTTCTACATCATCATGTACCCCTTTCCCAGGCCTAGTCCTCCTCACAACAGACTGCATCCTGCCCCCCATTATGAGTTTCCAACTCTCCAGTGCACATAGGTTGTTTTGTTCCACCAGTCCCCACATCCACACATCGAGTTCTCATTTAAAACTAACCTTTGTATCTTCTGGACATCCTGATCTGACTGACTGAAGAGTTGCTGCAATCGACTGCTTGCCTGCTCCCTCAGCTGCTGACTACTCCCGAGTCATTTGCCCAATGCCACGCCATTACTGACTGTTTGCCTTCTCCCTTGCCATCTGGCCATTATTACTATCATAAACCCATGCATACATGCTGCACGAACATCTTTCCTGCTTCCTTGGCTGGTTGTACACTACTGATGTCGTTTGCTTGCTTCCCTAGCTGCTCCGACACTTTGCTGACAGCGATTCCAGCATGCATGAAGACAGAGAGCAGAAGCAGAAGCAAGCGGCAGTCATCAAGACTGTGTCTTTTTTCGTATTGAGGCATTTCTGTGGGGATTACAGCCAGGGCCAGATTTACACTGCCATGGGCCCAGTGCACAGCAGTAACCATCTGTAGCTCTGTCATCTCAGACCCATTTTCAGCACCAAGGATAGACAACAGCCAGCCAGGAGCATTAGCCTAAACTGTAGCCAGCCTGTCTGCATCACCGAATACATGGTAATGCAGCAGCAAATCAATACACTATTAAAACACCACACAAGACACATGCAATAAGTCCTGCATTAAATTACATTGCTGCATTTAGAACATTTACATCCACCATACCAACCAATAAGATCAAGCACACATAAGTAACAGCCACCAGCAGACATTAGTTAGCCTTTTAGCTAACACTACACAAGGACACAGTGCCAAATAAATGTCAATGCATGTATACCAACTGTGCATTTGATTTGCTTCACACACTCTGTCAGTGTGCTTTGAGTTTGTTTGTTTTTTACTTTCTATTATTGCTATGGATATAGATTTATTTTTGGAAGCATATGATTTATACCTTCATCTGCCATACCCCCAATTCCAACCTGGCTACTCTGTCCCTGATGACTATTTATTGTATCTGTACTAAATAAACAAACTTGGGCATTGATATCCTTTTCTGTGGGCAGGGCTGTGGCACTAGCGGCAACAAACTGCAGCCCCATCCTGACTTTCAGGCTTAGTTGGCTGACAATAATAAGTCCCTGCTTCCAGCCTCATAGAGTATACTGTCTCTGAGTGGGATGTTGGGCCTGTCTGATGATGCCATGGTAGAATAGGATCTACCTCCTTCAACTTTCTTAACAAACACACTCCTACTTGCTGCCTGCACTGCCTTAGTAGTCGACACCGCACGGCATGGCACCACCCATTCACACTGGTTGGCACTCAGTACTGAGGCACTACACTAAGCAGAGTCTACTACCTAATCAGATACACCCAGAGAAGTCCATACTGAAAATGACTCACCCAGCCACTGCTTTTGAACTGGAGACAATTTGTTCCATACCCAGCCAACTCCTCAGCTGATGACCATGAGTTTGACCTCACAACTGACAACTTGAGTAGGTAAAAGGCACCAAAATTGAAGTGCTGCCTGCTACAAGCCGGTGGCCTGCCCCAACCTTGTTTACGCATGCACACACTGAATTGCGGCGAGGGTAAATAAGTTTGGCTCAGCTTGGCACCGATGTTTGCACCAGAACAGAGAATACCACACACATGGCCAGCCAAGACTCAACTGTGCCCCTCCCTTGACTTCACTGACTCTGCCAGTCAAAAACAAAAGCATTGTGCTGGATAGCGGCTGCATTATTGGGTTGGACAGGTGTACAGGCTTCAGTAGAGGATGTGGAGGTGAGCTAAATAAAAAAGATCCTAACCTTATATTAACCCTCTGGTGTTCGAGTTCTAATTTAGAACTCAAACACCAGAGTTCGAGCAGGGTTCTAATCTTTCTAGAACTAGTTCTGACAACCCTACTTGAGATCCTGTTGGTTTGATGAGGATCTCAAGGAGATGAAGATCAAGGTCAGAAGTCAGAGCATTGCTAGTGGAAGACCTGGTTGAAGGCTAACAAACTGGTTCTGCATGCTCACTGTGGTGAGTGCCAGATAATTTCCTATAAGAAGGCAGAATTCTGTCCAGGGAAATTGCTGCAAGCAGAGACAGATCATCTCAACTTTTTCAAACTGTGGATAGGCTTCTCCATCTTGCCTGTCTTCAGCTGAGAAAGATCTTTTCATCCACTCTATGTGAAGAGTTCACTCTGTTTTTCTCTGATAGAGTGTCGGCTATCCGGTTGGGGATCCCATCAGGGAGGCTAGACACAGCACAGAAACAGTACAAGTTAGGTGCACAATGACACGCTTCAGGGCTAGAGATAGAGGAGACAAGTCAATTTTTGTGCTCCTCGATCTCTCTTCAGCATTTGATACTGTGGACCACGCCGTGCTTCTCAGTCAGCTCTGTGAGTTTTGTGGACTTGCTGGTGTTGTCATCAGATGCTTTGAGTCCTAGCTATCTGATAGGGTGCAGCTATTAGTGATTGGGAATTTCTCCTCCTCCCTAATGCCCCTGTCATGCAGAGTACCACAGGGTTTGTTCTTGTCGCCGATGTTGTTCACAGTGTACATGCTGCCTCTGGGTGAGATAATTGGCAGTACAGTGTGGAGTTTCACTGCTATGCAGATGACACTCAACTGTACCTGTCATTACATACAGAAAATGCCAAGGCTGTCAATGTGCTTAACATCTGTCTGGCTAAAATCAATGACTGGATGGCTTCCAGCTGACTACGACTAAACCCGGATAAGACGGAGGTGCTAGTGATCAAACTGGTCAGGGGCATGATGGGTTCCCACCCAGAGCTAGCACAGGTCTTTTCCTGGGGCCCGCCTCCATTGGTGACTTCTCCGGTGCATAGTCTTGGCATGCTCCTGGACAGCAGGCTGACCTTCAAGGTCAGGTATCATCTGTTGTCAAAAGTGGTTTTACCACTTGCAGAACAATGGCAGGATTAAGCCCTCGATCCCCTAGGACCTGTCAACTCTGGTACATGCCTTTGTTACCTCTAGGCTCAACTACTGCAACTCTCTTTACTTGGGTCATGGAGGGACCCTCTGTAGACTGCAGCTGGTGCAGAACGCTGGACTGCTTTTAAGGCTGTTAAGAAGAACTAGCAACTGACTGAATAATTACGGTCATAAAACTCTAAGCCAGCCAACTTCAAAGGTATAATGCAGGATTTTCTATTAAATTATACATGACAAGATATAAACCATATGTTGGTCTCAGCATAGCAATGTCACAAAACAGCATTTGTCAATGCCGAATGTTGTCATGCTGGCATTGGCTTTGGTAGAAAAGGAAACACATTTTGGGCAGGATGTGAAAAATGACAGCTGTGCTGTTCATAAGGAGGTGTAAAAAATGGAGTGTTGAAAATGTGGCATGTAAATATTGCATTTGTGAAGTTACAAGGGTGCATGGAAATGCAATGCATGCTTGTAACACAGCCATTTTATGGACTTCGGCACAGATTTCAACATAGGCATTTTAGCAGCTCTGCTCATGTACAATGTCACTGTCATTTCTTAAACTGTCCAAAACGTGATTTCTAGACACTCGCTTATTCTGTGCCGGACATGCGAAAACACATTTTGGGCAGGATATGTAAAATGACAGCTGTACTGTTCATCAAGAGGTGTGGAAAATGCCAATGGTGAAAATCCAGAGTGAAAATATTACAAATGCACAACGTTAGAAGGTGAGTGCAAACTGTGCAACGTACGCTGTAATACAGTCATTTTATGGAGTATCATCACCAAATTTTCAACATAGGCATTTTAGTACCTCTGCTAATTTACAGTGTCCCTGTCATTTTCATAATATGCCCCGAACACTGATTTCACACAGCAACTCATATATGTGTGCCGGAAGTGCGGAAACACATTTCGCCAAGATGTGAAAAATGTCAGCTGTACTGTTCTACAAGGAGGTGTAGAAAATGACAATGTTAAAAATCTGGTGTATTAAAATATGTGAAGTTACAAGCGTGCATAGCATCTGCACAACTGCACGCTCAGTAAAACAGCCATTTTTTGTTTTTCCACCAAATTTGCAACATAGGCTTTTGAGAGCCCACCATGAACACTGCCACTGTCCTTGTGTTACTCAGTCCCGAAGGTGATCCCGCACAGTGACTGCAAAATCACTATTTCGGGACAGATTAACATCATAACAGTACCAGAATTCATGAGGAGGGGTCCCAAAACCCCATGTTGAAAATTTGGCAAAAATCCAAAAATGCCCAAGATATGCATCAAAGTTGAAAACCCTATTTATCCATTATACAGCTTACTGGCATTTCCTCAGTTCGGTCGGCTTTGAAGAGTGCAGACATGTTCCCGATCCACTCAAGATCATCGCATCAAGCTCCGGAGGTAAGTATGGGGAGAGGGGGGGTGGGAAGCGAGTGGTGGGTGTGGGTGGTGGGAGGGGTAGGGAGACTCAGGGACCGCTTTCTGTTTACAGGTGTTAAAAAAATATTGTGGATGATTTTCTTTTTACAGATTTTTTTGGGAGGCTACAGTAGCTGATGGGGATTGGGCACCCCCATCGGCACATAGGGAGTGGGGACACTAGCTTAGGGGATTGGGCACCCTCAGCACAGAAGAAGGGGGACATCATGCCAGTGGGTGTGGGCTTCCCAGTCGGCAAACAACAAAGCAGGGGCACATGAGCAGAGGGGGATTAGGCACCCCTCAGCAAGCAAAAAGGAGGGGGCACATTATGCCGATGGGGAGTGGGCTCTTATTGGCACATACATGGTGGGTAGGTGTTGACCGGGGATTGGGCACCCCTCGTCGCAGTTTAGCGCCACCAGCCGGGCCATGTTTGTAGCTCTCAAGCATGTGGGAAGGTCCGCTGCATGTGACAAGCTCTGCTCTGCATTGCAGCGGACCTTTCTTCTCAGGATGTGCTTGCCACATTATGTATGCATGTTGTGGCGCTGGCATGCAGGCTGATTGGGGAATGAGAGACACACCTACTGGTGCGTGCCTGCATTCGCCCAACAGCGACCGCTACTCCAAATCTCCACTCACGCAAGATGTTGGCTGCGCAAGGCCAACATAAAAGGCTGTCTGAAATTAAATAGAAGTTAAGAAGAAAGAAAGAAGTATTTTTAACTGCCATAGAGAGTTGCAGAACGGAAGGATACAGTGAAACTCCTAAAGATGTGTTCCACAGAAACACCTTTTTCAAGGGAAAGCAGAATGGCTGTAGGCTCCACCCACAGCCATAAAAATGGATTTTCTAGTGGGAGAAGTGAGGATGTGGGAGTACCATATCTGTTTGGCATTAAGATGTAGGAGAGATATTCTTGGAGGTGGGAAGTACCTAGATACAGTTTTTCTCTAAGCACAAAAAGTAATGTGTATTCTGAGAAAATGTTTAATCATATAATCCTGGGAAAAGGTTGGAGGCTGAGAGTTGGGTTAAGAAGTGAGTGCTTCTAGATAGAGAGCAAAGAATGTGAGGTATTAGACCCAAGAGTAGGAAAATGTGGTTAAATGAATTATCATGATGTAGAAATTCTATTATAGTACAGTCAGCAGGCTGAGTTGTCATAACTGAATATAAAACAAGCATTTGTCAATGCCGAATGTTGATTACGTTGGTCTGCTGAGCTCACTCAGTGGACCTCTGTCACTGACCAGTCTGTTTGTCCCGGTGCTGTATGCTGCTCTTTATGCGGGGCTGCTGCCTGCATTGGCACCTTGTTCTGCCGAGGAAGAAATCGCAGCTGTCCCGACAGAGCTCCATTGAGGTGGCTCATCCCCTCTCTCACCACTCATTCTGTTTCTCCTGGTGCTGCAGGCTGCCCTTTGTACTGGGCTCCTGCCTGTGTTGGTGGCTTTTCCTGCCCATAAAGAAATCCACAGCTGTCCCGACACAGCTCCGCCGAGGTTGCTTACTCCCCTGCCTCACTCACTCCTTCTGGTTCTCCCAGCGCTGCAGGCTGTCCTTTGAATTAGGCTGCTGCCTCTGTTGGCGCCTTTTTCTGCCCACAAAGAAATCTGCAGCAGTCCCGACAAAACTCCGTTGAGCTCACTCCCCTTTCTCACTCACTCATTCCGCTTTCTGCCGGGCCTGCAGGCTGCCCTTGTCTACTGGGCTCCTGCCTGCGTTGCTGCCTTCTTATGCCCACAAAAACTTGCAGCAGTTACAATACAGCTCCACTGAGCTCACTGACTCTCCTCCCTCCCTCACTCACTCATTCTGTGTCTCCTGGCGCTGCAGGCTGCCCTTTGTACTGGGCTTCTGCCTGCATTGGCGGCTTTTTTCTGGCCAGAAAGAAATCTGAAGGAGTCCCGACGCAGCTCCATTGAGCTCGCCTACTCCCTCTGTCACCACGCATTCCATTTCTGCTGGCACTACAAGCTGGCCTTTTGTGCTCTGGCTCCTGCTCGTATTGCTGCATTTTTCTGCTCCACAAAGAAATCCGCAGCACTACAATAGAGCTCTGTTGAGCTCGCCGCCACCGATCTGTCACTGCTTGTTCTGTTTCTCTTTGGCGCTGCAGACTGGCGCTTTGTATGGGGCTCCTGGCTGCATTGGCACCTTTGTCTGTCCACAAAGAAAGCCGCAGCTGTCCCGATAGTGCTCGCTGAGGTCGCTCAATCTCCCTCTCTCTCATGCGCTCATTCTGTTTGTCCTGGTGCTGCAAGCTGCCCTTTACACAGGGCTCCTGCCTGCATTGGTGCCTTTTTTGCCCACAAAAGAAATCACAGCAGTCCTGATAGAGGCTCCATTGAGCTCACTAAGTCCCCTGTCTCACTCGCTCAGACTGCTTTCTCCCAGCGCTGCAGGCTGGCCTTTTGTACTTGGCCCCTGCCTGCATTGGATGCCTTTTTTTCTGCCCACAAAGAAATCCACATCAGTCCTGACAGCACTTCGGTGAGTTCGCCACCCCTCCCTCAGTTGCTCTCTGCTTTGTTTCTCCCAGTGCTGCAGGCTGCCCTTTGTACTGGGCTCTTGTGCTGGGGCCTTTGTCTGCCCACAAACAATCCGCAGTAGTCCTGACAGAGCTCAGTTGAGCTCGGTCACTTGCTCCTCTCACCGCCGATCAATCTGTCCCAAACACTGATTTCCCAGAGTGACGTATTATTCTCCGGCAGGAGTGCAAAACATATTTTAACCAGGATGTGAAAATGGCAGCTGTAGTGTTCATAAGGAGGTGTGAAAAATGCCACTTTTGGAAATGTGGCTTGACAATATTACAAATTCTGGGTTACAAGGGTGCGGAAACAGTTCAAGACACTCTTGTTACACAGTCATGTTATGGAGTTTCATCACCAAATTTTCAACATAGGGATTTTAAGACCTCTGCTCATGAACAGTGCCACTGTCATTTTCTTAATCTGTCCCGGACACTGGTTTCCCACAGTGACCACGTTATTCTGCACGGAACTGTGAAAACACATTTTGGTCAGGATGTGAAAAATGACAGCTGTACTGCTTATGAGGAGGTGTGAAAAAATGCCACTGTTGAAAAATCTGGTGTGACGATATTACAAATCTGCAAAGTTACAAGGCGCGTGGAAAGCGCAACTAATAATTTGTAACACTATCAATTGATGCATCACCAACTTCAACATAGGCATTTTAGGACCTCTGCTCATGAACAGTATCATTGTCATTTTCTTAATCTTTCCCAACAGTGATTTCCACAGCGACCGCTCTATTCTGAGCCGGAAGTGTGAAATGCATTTCGCCAAGATGGAGAAAATGACAGCTATACTGTTCATAAGTAGGTCTGGGAAAATGGCAATGTTGAAAATCTGGAGTGAAAATATTATAAATGCACGAGAGTTACGGTGTGTTGCCAACTCATAGCATGCGCTAGTAACACAGTCATTTTATGAGTGTCATTACCAAATTTTCAACATAGGCATTTTAGGACCTCTACTCATGAACAGTGTCACTGTCATTTTCTTAATCTGTCCTGAACACTGATTTCCCAGCGACCATGCTATTCTGCACCGGAAGTGAAACACATTTTGGCCAGGATGTGAACAATGACAGCTGTACAGCTCACAAGGAGGTGTGACAAAATGCCAATGTTGAAAATCTGGTGTGAAAATATTGCAAATTCGGCGATTACGGTGCCGCGCGTAGCAACCGCGCAACGACGCCAGAAACAGTTGTTTTTTGATTTTCCCACCAAATTTGCAACATAGGCTTTTGAGAGCCACTCATGAACATTGGCACTGTCATTTTGTTAACTGGTTTCAAAGGGTGATTCCGCACAGTGATCGGCAACCACCTTTTGGGGCCGATTAACGCCATGACAGTTCAAGCATTCATGAGGAGTCCCAAAACCCCATTTTAAAATTTGGTGAAAAAATTCCCAAAATGCCCGAGATACGCATTAAAGTTGAAAACCCCTATTCATTACATTATACAGCTTACCGGCATTTCCTCAGTTTGCGGTTGGCTTTGAAGAGTGCAGACGTGTTCCTGGTCCACCAAGATCGCCGTGCCAAGCTCCGGAGGTAAGTATGGGGTGAGGGGGGTGGGATGCTGGGTGCGCAGTGGTGGATGCGGGTTGTGGGGGGCAGGGAGACTACGAGGGACCTTTTCCTTTCTTTGGTACAACAAAAACAAGAAAATGTCGAGGACTGTTTTCAACATTACAGGGCATGTGGCATGCTGGGGTGGGCTCCCAGCGTGCCACTGGAATCTGGCTTTGGGGGACAGCTGTAGCCAATGGGGGATTGGGCATCCCATCGGCAAACAACAAAGGGGATTTCTTTTGCCAACGGGATTGGGCACCCCCATCGCAAACAACAAAAGCGAGGGGGGAATTTTCTGCCGATGGGGGATTGGGTACCTCTTGCTATACACAATTAAATGGGGGTTACATTATGCTGATGGGGAGTGGGCTCCCCATTGGCAAATAAACATGGGGGAGATATTGTTTGTAAATACGGCCATGTTCACAAACAATATCAGAGATCCTACATCCCGCCCTTCAATGACAGGTCGCCTCCCTGCAGCGGATGGCTGACACTGCAATGACGGCGGCCCCTGATTGCAGCGGCTGATTTTTAGAAAGTTGTGGCACACTGTCTGAACTAGTGTCAGCAGCAGTGTGCCACAGCATTGGGGAAGGGACAGCTTTTGCAGGCTGTGGGGCATTGGGCACAACAGTGCCACGCCCACAACCTGCTTCTGGAGAAAGCTGATTAACATGTTTCTTGTGCATGCGCAAGAATCAAAATAAAAGGTAATTATTCTATTAATAGAAAAGGGATGCAAACAAAAGAACAAAGAGGAAAAGCAATGTGGGATGGGAAATCCTGCTAATGGTGCTAAAATGGGTTCTTTGAAAGTAGACTCAGACTGGTGAGAAGCTGCAGAGGCCCAAGTGTGAGGATACTCCAACTGCAGAGGAATGTGAAGAAACCCAGAGAGTGGCAATTGTGGAATGGTACTGCTGAAAATGTTTTTTTATTTAACATTGACATATATCAACAAATCAAGGCACAGCGATGGGGCCGCCATGGCTCAAACTATGTTACTGTCTTCCTGACACAGTGGAGACACAATTTCTTTATGATTTTGATGTTTTTATTTTTAGGTCTTGGATTTTATAAGTTAGCATTTGATGATATATGTATTATTTGTAAGGGCAGTATGGAGGAACTAAACATTTTGTACATTATTTGGAGACCTGTACTAATAATCTAAGGTTCACCTTATCTGCCAGCTTCACCCAGGTAACATTTTTAGATCTGGTAATTTCAAAGGATAAAATTGAGGGGTTGACAACGGACTTATTTCAGAATCGACTGATAGGAACGCTTATATTACAGTTTGACAGTTGTCACCCAAAACATATAGCAAAAAATATCCCAGTGGGGCAATACATGAGAGCCAGAAGAAATTGTAGTAGTCCAGAAGGGTATGATACTAGCAGCAGTGTCCTTACTAGCAGGTTTCTTAAAAGAGGTAGGTGCCAAAAATCAAGTTGATAACATTACAAGGGAGAAATTGTTGAGAGCAAAAGAGAAAAATAAGAATGTTTTCTTCCAGGATCCTAATTTTGTTACTATGTTTCACACATAGGCAAAAGAAGTTGAAACAATTATAACAAGCATTTGTCAATACCGATGTTGTCTCACTGGCATTGGCATTGGTAGTGCAGGAGTTAGAGATGCATAATAGGAATGGCAGTGAAGTATTGAAGTGACGCCAACCCACCTCCCTCAAGAGACCGACAGGCATTGAGTGTGTCTTTGGGTCATCAGCTATAAGCTCATGCCATTTTACCTCACCCTACGCTGTAGACACTGACAAGTGTCGTGGTGTGCTTTGTGGTCTTTGGGCATTATACTTACCCCATTCCGTAAGGAAATATGCTGAGGTGGGTGCAGTATAGAGAATGGGGTGAACTTTATGGCCGAACACCCAAGGCACACCACGATGCCTGTCACTGGCTGCAGGAGGGGGTGGAGGTGGAATGGCATGAGCATTACAGCCGATGATCCCAAGTCACACCTCTGACGCCTGTCAGTCTGTACAGGGTGGGATGTTACAGTTGGAAACCCTAATGCCATAGGCATGTATTGGTATTTTCACTCCAAATTTTCAACATGGGCTGTCTGTGAGGCCACCTCACTAAAAGCAGCACAATCAGTTTGTTAGCTGAAAGGTGGTTTTGCACAGCGGCTATGCCATTTGGCGACACAGAGACAAAAACACATTTTGGGCAGTATGTGAAAAATGACAACTGTATTGTTCATGAGGAGGTGTAAAAATGTCAACGTTGAAAATCTGAAGTGAAAATATTAAAATCGGTGAAGTCATGAGCATGCAAAGAAAGTGTGCAACACACTCGTAACCCAATTATTTTGGGATTTTTTAACCACATTTTCAACATAGGCATTTTGGGACCTCCTCTCATGAACAGTGGCATTGTGATTTTGTTAATTTGTCCCAAAAGTTGATTTCCCACAGTGACCACGCCTGCTAGCGCCTCAGGTGTGAAAACACATTTTGGGCAGGATGTGAAAATGACAGCTGTACTGCTCATAAGGAGATGTGAAAAATACCAGTGTTGGAAATGTGGCATGAAAATATTGCAAATTATGGAAGTTACAAGGTGCGCGGAAACTTCGTGAACGCACGCTTGTAACACACAGTAATTTTATAGACTTTCATCACCAAATTTTTAAACATGGGCATTTAGGACATCTGCTCATGAACAGCGTCAATCGCATTTCCTCAAACTGTCCTGAAACTGATTTCGCAGACAGCGACCGCACTATTCTTGCGCCGGACGTGCAAAAACACATTTTGACCAGGATATGTAAAATGACAGCTGCCTTAACCAGACGCCCAGCTACCAACTACACTCTGCTGCCAATGCCCATGTCATAATCCCTAGACACCACTCCTCCAAAGGTGCTAATATCTTCTCCTGCCATGCACCAAAAAGTGGAACTCCCTACCTCTAACTATTCGTCAAGCATTTTCCCATGCCTCTTTCAAATACTTGCTCCATGATAATCTTGCTATCTCTTGCTCTTGCCCCATTTCAAACCCCCTAGCGCATCACTTTCACTTCACTATATTTTCCCTACCCACAGCCTCTTTCACTGCTCCTTCCTTCAAACAACTACTCTCAGCATTATCCTGTCTCCTAGCCTGTTTCAATACAATTTTTAACTTAAAGCCCTTACCTCATCCCCTTTCTTTCTCTCATCCCCTACACCTCCCCTCACTCGGTTACGCCTCCTTTCTTTGCTTCCCCTTGACTACCAGTTGACACACTCACGTAACTTAACCTAACTTATGTTTTCTGCCACAATGTTGCTTAAGACTTTTACTATGCCTCCCTCCTTTATTTTTACTATTGCTACATTTTGTTCTTGCTAAATCAGTTGTTTCTACTATGTATCAAATTGTTTACCATTACTTACACTGTACTGATATATTTGTATGCACTTACTGTCTATATGCTCTTGTATGTCTTTTGTAAAATGTTTTATTTCCTGTATTTCTCCCGGTCGTGCCTGAAAATAGTCATTTCTATGGCTAGTGCACCTTACCGGTCAACAAAAACTAAATAAATAAATAAAATAAATAAACTGTTTATGAGGAGGTATGGAAAAATGCCAATTTTGAAAATCTGGAGTGAAAATATTACAAATTCATGAAGTTCTGAGCACACATGGAAATCATGCAATGCACGCTTGTAAAACAGCCATTTTTTGGATTTTTTCCACCAAATTTGCAACATATGCTTTTTGAGAGCCCCTCATGAACAGTGGCACTGTCATTTCGTTAATAGGTTCCAAAAGGTGATTTCCTGCAGTGACCTCAAATCACCTTTGAGGACTGAATTATGCCGTGACAGTGACTGAATTAATAAGGAGGGGTTCCAATAATCCCATGTTGAAAATCTGTGTAAAAATTCCCAAAATGCCGAGATATGCACCAAAGTTGACAGATCCTATTTATGCCATCATACAGCTTACTGGCATTTCTTCAGTTTGCGGTCGGCTTTGAAGAGTGCAGACATGTTCCCAGTCCACAGAAGATCATCACGCTAGACTCTGGAGGTAAGTATAGGTGAGGGGGTGTGGGGAGGCAGGGGCACAGTGGTGGGTGCGGGTTGGGGAGGGGCAGGAAGACTGCGAGGACTGTTTTCTTTTACAGGGTAAAAAAGGGAAACATAGTGGGACAGGTTTTGTTTTTTTCAGGCACATTTGGCATGCTGGGGTGGGCTCCCAGCGTGTCACCTGATTGTTTTTGGGGCTGTAGCTGACGGGGATTGGGCACCCCATCAGCACATGGGAGGCAAACTCGCACACAACAGATGGGGGACATTATGCCAATGGGGAGTGGGCTCATGTCAGCTAAATAAACAGGGATGGGGACTGCAATCAATGGGGATTGGGCCTCAAGGCAATGGAAGACTGTTGGGGAGGAGTGCATGATGCCCAGGGAGATTGGGCACCTCGGCATACACTCAGGGGGTCATTATGCCGACAGGGTGGGCTCACCCCCGTTGCAAATGAAGTGGGTCAGGGAATGCGACAGGGGATGGGGCACCCCTGTTGCCATGTTTATGTGGAGTTAGTACTGCAATGAGAAGCTTGCTTCTCATTGCAACGCACATTTTCTTAGATGTGGTCGCCACATTACGCCTTGCTGGTGTGGTGCCTGCATGCTGTCTTATTGGGGAATGAGGGACGCACTTACTGATGCGTGCCCTGCAGTCGCCCACAGTGACCGCACCTCCAAATCTGCTCCAAATGCAATATGTTGGTGGCACGCAAGCGCCGAGCCAACATAAAAAGGAATTGGCATTTACTGCAGCTTGAACCTAGTCTGAAATAAACTGCAGAAAAGGGACCTAGATTCATCTACAGGAAAGGAAAATACCTGAAGACCTTCTTGTACATAGTTGGACTGGTAAAGAAAATGCTCAGTTGGACGAAAACTACCATCAGGGAACTTCAGATGTTGCAATTGCACAGTTTGCAGTTACATCAAGGTGGGACAAAACATTACTTTAGCACACACAGATGAACAGTTTTGTGTAAATTCCTTCTTTACATGTGGAACCAAATCTTTGGTCTATTTGGTAATTTGCAGCTGCAGCTGTTTTATGTTGGAAAAACTGTGCAAAAGTTTAGGAATAGAGTGCTGGAACATTTAAAACATATTAGACTGGGTTCAATTGAAAAGGCTCTGGCAGTGCATATTAAAACATTTGGGCAGGGACATTCTTTTAAATTTTGTGGATTGGAACATGTGTCTGTTGGCCTGAGGGGGACTTGAACAATGAATTAATGTGCAGGGAAACATATTGGCAATGTAGATTGCGGCATGAAAGATCGAGGTTTAAATGGACACTTTCAATTAGTCCCATTTTTAAAGAAAAGAAATTAATGGATTAGTTCATCTGAATCACTTAAGGGCTATTATTTATGTGTTGTGGGAAGGGGATCCTTTCTATCTAATATATGATACTGTTTGCACTTTGCAGCTTATAATATGTGTAACCCCATGCCACTTTTTAACTAGTGTGCACACACCCCATTCTTTGTAGCGCTTACTCCAGCGAAATATCTGAGAAACACTGCTGCCCATATACTGGCATACCAATTTACTTTTACTAAAGGTAGGTACCACCCTTGGTGTTAGGATATATACCTGACTCATTTTCTAGAGGAAGAGAGGGGTGGGGTACAGAAACAAACTTACATGAACCCTGTAAATGACACAACCCAGGTCCTGGGTGGAGGCTACTAGGCATATACTATATCTAACCTGCTGAGGAGACCCCAGTAAATCCACTCAACCAGAGGCAATAATCGGAATGTCCATAAGAGTGACTAGGATTGTGCAGTATGGCTTTATTAAACAGATGGAAAGTAAAAGCTGAAGTGGACCTCAAGGGTCAGTTCAGGTTGGACAGGTACAAATTCAAGAACTCTCTTTGCATGCAGTACAGTTCATGAATACAACATAACAATTGTCTTCCCAAATTCCTAAAGATGCATTAGTGGACACCTGGCCACGCAATGAACATCTCTTCCCATGAGTGTCATTTAGTGAATTTAAGCCACACACTCAGAACTCTTCTCAGACATAGGTGCAAATTGTGAAACTCAGCCACACACCTTAACCTGCAGCATGGCCCTCACTCAGGTAAACACGGGTGCCCTTTATAACCAGGAAGCCCTGCCTTGTAAGCATTTAGATGGCATTCCTCCACCTTTGTCCCCAACTGACAGTATCTGCTATTCTTCAGGGTTACACCTTTGAAACCCCCATTCCCCAGTGAAATGCTACAGGTCCCACACTTTAACTTGTCACAAACTGGAGTGACCAGAGAATAAACTGCACTCACTGGGATACATAGTTTAACTTTACTTCACTCACACTGGTGAAACTAGGGGCACTGACAGGTGCGATCCAGCCTTCTCCATGGGCACACGCACCCCAGACTATCCAATCCTCTAAGAACTTGTGGTGATCTTATCTCCTAGACAGTACTCACAGGAGTTGTTCTGTCCACAGGGCATGGAACAACTAAAAAGAAAAAGGAAAGGTTTTCTCCTGGGTAGCGTCCAAACAGTTTATTTCAGGTCCTATCCAAGGCAGCTGAAAACACCACGGAACATTCATGGGATTGCCCTTGAGTCCACTGAAAACAAGCAGATCCTTCCACTTCACAGGTAGAAGAAATCAGGAAATCCTTCTGTAGCATTGTCTCCACCACTTCAACTGGAAGCTGGAAATGACACTCCACTAGGGTGAGAAATCCTGAGCCCTTTCCTTAGAGCCCACTAACAGTCCTACTGCCACTCTCACCTCCTCACTCCACAACTGGCTGAACAACACTCAGCATTCTAGCTCCCCAGAGCAGCTATCCACACAGTGTGGCTTATGCTGCTGTGAGAGTTCTAAATGACTTAATCATTCTTCCCTCAAGCTAGCTGAGTAAACAATGATGTCATTATGTAAGGTGCCTTAATGAACTCCCTACCAGCTGCCTGCTACCTTTCTAGCAATAATACTGATAGGATTCTAGTAACCCCAGGGACTGGATGGTTATATGTATTTTTTTATACATGTTTTTAATAGTTTTACATATGACTTTGCTATTACATGTGCTGTGGGAGAGTATTTATGGCATCCTTGTTATCACCATGACATCCTGAAAAGCGCCAGGGCAACGGGAAAAGTTGATGTTTGGCTTGAGTGGGGTGGGGTACTAGTTTTCAATAAAATCATTGTTTTGTAGTGCTCTGGCTCTGAGCGTTGGTTTGGTCTGGCGGTGTAGCTGGACTTCTTTATTCTCAGTTTAAACCCAGGGATATTGGTAGGGGTGGCCATACCACGTGATGGAGTCAGTTCCTGGTCTCTAGAGGCATCATAAGGTCCACCTGCAGTGCTATAGTGAGAGGTCTCCTGGCTAAGCTCCCAGTCCATTCTCTTTAGTGTCTATGTGTGTTTGTGTGTGTGTGTGTGTGTGTTAATAATATCCTGGCAAAAGTCTGCATCTGCAAGCCTTGACACGGCATGACTCTGAGATTGTGTTTTCTCAA
The DNA here is from genome assembly GCA_016271365.2 of Neoceratodus forsteri. Taxonomy (NCBI): domain Eukaryota; kingdom Metazoa; phylum Chordata; order Ceratodontiformes; family Ceratodontidae; genus Neoceratodus; species Neoceratodus forsteri. Next base: position 691,668,737 of record CM057449.1, read on the forward strand.
GTTTTAGCCCTCAGTTTATAAAAAGAGCTACTTTCCCAAGTTCAACTATTTTAAAGTACAAAAAGCAACCTTCAGATGAACTCAGGTCTGACTACCCATCCAGTGCCATTGGTATATGATGTCACTCACCCCAACTCCGGCACACTCCCTACCTACCCACTAGATTCCTCCTGGACAGCAGAATCAGCACTCCACAGCCAGGCTGTCTCAACGCTCTTCCACAGTGTTTCAGAATATATTGGCAGCAATGATCAACATGGCGGTGATTTAATTCTCGTGTGTGAATGAGGCTTGTTAGTGGTGGGCATGTCAAGGGTGCTGAGAGTGAGGGGAAATTAATCTTTTATGCAAACTTAACTCAAAGAACATCCACGCTTAGTATAACCATAAAAAGGCATACTAGGTTACTCCCCACCACACCATGGGTGAAGACACCCCAGCTAGGACTGTCATGGACATACTGGCAGATGCCAGTGAAAGAGATGAAGTACTACACACTGCCTTATGGGTGGACAGTCTCAAACACCAGGGTCATCAGGTCAGAATCTTCCTGGACCTCAGTTATTTGACCAGAATGCACAGGAAATCATTCAGTGGGGTACAATCACTAACTGATGGCATGCAGGCACATAACAGGCATTGATGCTGCTGACCAGGTAAAGATTTGTTGTGGGGTGGGGAGATTTTAATTTCTTTATTTATTTTAATTTTTTATTTATTTATGTATATAGCCCCAGAAAACAAAAAGGCAGTTTTTGTCTGCCTACTACTGTCACAAATCACTTAGTTGATCACAGCTTTGGGATATAGCCCCAGAAAAGTAAACAGGCAGGGTTTATTGTTCGCCACCACTGTCAGTAATTATTTGATTGCCTATGGTCTTGGAGTATATAGTCCCAGAAAATAATAAACAGGTGTGCAACAGAGTTACATAGAAACGAGAATTTGACAGAAGATAAGGACCGCTAGTTTCACCCAGTCTGCCCATATCCCTACCTAATGGATAAGCTGCAGATCCTAGTTAACCAAAGCCTACTTCCTCCTACTCCCAACCCTTAGAATTGCCTTATGTCTGTCCAATGCATTCTTGAATTCTCCACTGTTTTTGACTCCACAACCTCCTCAGGAAGGCCATTCCATGCATCCACTAAACCTCTCCATGAAAAATATTTCTCACTTACTTGTGGTGGGTGAATGGGAACTGTGTGATGTTTATGTTGTTTTGTATGGATGTTAGTGTTATTGTAAAACATTTTTTGTGTTACTGTTGTTTTTGTGAGATATTCTTTTTATGATGATGTCAATTATGTATGTATGTATTAAGGACCTCACTGGAAATGAGCTTGTCTCAGTTGAGCTTCCTATTCTTTTGCTTGTCAATTGAATAAAAATTTTACTACTACTACTTCTGCGCTGTCCCCTTCTATCTTCAAATTGTGCCCCATTGTTCTTGCACATCTCTTTTTCTGAAAGATGCTACCATCTTGGACTTTGTTGATTCCTTGAGGTACTGTGAAAGTTTCTATCATGTCCCCCATCCCTCCTTTCCTCGAGGGCATGCGTATTAAGCTCCTTAGTCTCTCTTCATATGTCTTCTTGTGCAGACCCTGCACCATTTTAGTTGCCCTCCTCTGGACTGCCTCCATCCTGTATATGTCCTTGCAGAGAATGGGTCTCCAGAACTGCACCCAGTACTCAGATGGGGTCTCACCAGCTGTCTCTACAGAGGGCAACAACTTCCTGTTTTCTACTGGTGATGCCTCTCTATACATCCCAATATTCCCCTAGCCCTCCTTACTGCCTCTCACATTGCTTGCCCACCTTTAGGTCATCTGATATGACTACCCCAGATCCTTTCCATTTTGTTTTGGTTAGTATCTCACCCCTATAGCGTACTCTTCCCTGGGTTTTTGTTTCCCAGGTGCATTACTTGCACTTCTTAGCATTGAATCTAAGCTGCCATACATTTGACCATTCCTCCAACCTTGCCAAGTCCCTTCTCATCCTTTCCACCCCACCTTGTGTATCAACCCTGTTGCAGATCTTTGTGTCGTCTGCAAAAGACATACTTTTCCTTCCAGTCCCTCTGCAATGTCACTTATAAAGACATTGAAGAAGACTGGTCCTAGAACTGAACCCCGTGGTACCCCACTAGTAAACCCCCTTTCTTCAGAGTGGACTCTGTTTACTATTACCCTCTGTGTCCTGTTCTCCAGCCAATTATTTACCCAGGCTACAATCTTGGGACCCCTCCCATGCTGGCTAACTTGTATATTAATCTTTTGTGTGGGGCTGTGTCCAATGCCTTGCTAAAGTCTAGGTAGGCCATATCCACAGCCCTCCTGATCTACTACTTTGGTCACCTAGTCAAAAAATCTATTAGATTCATCTGACATGACCTACCGCTGTGAATCCATGCTGTCTTGTGTCCTGTGCCCCTCTGGCTTCTAGGTACTAAACAATTCTCCCCTTCAGAGTGATTCCATCATTTTCCCTATCACTGAGGTCAAACTAACAGGTCTATAGTTTCCTGCCTCTGCCCTGCTTCCACTTTTGTGAGTGGAATCACATCTGCCCTCCTCCAGTCCTCAGGTACCACCCCATCCTTCCATGATTTGTTAAAGAGGGTAGTCAGTAGTGTCACTAGTTCTACCCTTAGTTCTTTTAGAATTCTGGGATGAATCCCATCAGGCCCCATTGCTTTGTCCACCTTTATTTTAAGAGTTCTTTCAGAACTCTTTCTTCTGTGAATGGGCTGGATGCACCCCCTATCCAGAGTGTTTCTGTTGTTTGGTTTAGGTATCTCCTTCTTCACTAGTGAATACTGAGCAAAATATTTGTTTAGTATCTCTGCCTTTTACAGTCACCCTCTGCCAATCCCCCTCCCTTTATTAAGCCTCATTATCCTCCTTGGTCTTCCTTCAATCCCTGATGTACCTATAAAAGGTTTTATCCCTTTGTAACTGAGTTAGCTATCCTTTCCTCGGTTTGAGCCTTTGCTGTTCTGACTGCTTCCCTGTTACTTTCTGCTTTACTTGATACAGTTCTCTGTCCTGCTTTTTCTGCTATTCCTTGTACTTCCTGAATGCTATCTTTTCTCCTAACCTTCCCTGCCACCTCCTTTGAGAACCATAGGGGCTTTTACATCATTTTGTTTTGTTTATTTGCTTCACAAAGGCTTGTTGCCTTAGTGATGGCAGTTTTGATTATTCCCCATTGTTCTTCCACCTCCTTCCTGCCCATTTGCTAGTGCATTCCTTAGGCACTCATCCATTTTAGCATAGTCAGCCCTCCTAAAGTCCAGGACCTTTGCCTATGTATGGCTTGACTCTACTGCTGTGTTTATAGTGAACCATACTGTTCGATGGTCACTAGTTCCCAGATGGCTACCCACTTCTACATGTGTGATACTCTCTTATCTCCATTTGAGAGAACCAGGTCTAAGATTGCTCCCTCCTGAGTAGGTTCCAGTACTAGTTGTCTAAGGCATGCCCTTGCAGGGCATCTAGAATGACCCGCTCTTTGATGTGGCTGCAGCAAATGCACTCCAGTTAACATCTGGCATATTCAGATCCCCATCAACAATATCTCCCTTTTTCTGCCACTCTATGCATTCCTTCTATCATTTCCTTGTCCATTTCCTCCCCTGAGATGGGGGTCTGTATACAACCCTGTGCAGATTGTGGTGCCACTGCCTGTCTCCAAGTTGACCCACAGTGCTTCCAATCCTCCTGTTTACCCTTTTGTTCTGTTGCTTTGATTTCTTCCATTATGTAGAGAGCTATTCCACCTCCTCTTTACCCTCCTCTCCCTCCTGTAGATAGTGTACCCTGGCATGTTCACATCCCAGTCATGGAGTCCGTGTGTACCATGTTTCTGTGACTGCCATGATATCCAGATGTTCCTCTTCCATCAAGGCCACTAGTTCAGAAAGCTTGTTACCCAGACTATGGACATTGGTACTCATTACTCTCCATTGTTTGATGGTGTTTCCTCTGGTAGCCCCATCCCTGCCCTTACTGACTTTGCTTTCTCCATTTACCCCAGTCCTGCTCCCTACTGACCTTTCTACCTTGATCTTACCTCATTTAGTACCCAGTTTTGGGGGAGGCTGGGAATTCCTGCTGCTTATCAGTGCCTCCCCCTTGGCTAGTTTAAAAGCTTGCCAATGAAGCATTTAAACTGATCACTGAGCAGACTGGTTCCTTTCCCGACTGATGCAGACCATCATGCCAGTATAGGTGGGTATCCTCCAGATGGAACCCCAGTCCCCAATGAAGCCAAAACCCTGTGCTCTACACCAGTTTTTCAACCATTCATTGAACTGCATGATAATGAATACCGCCTCACCCATGGCATAGGCAGGCAGCACCTCCGAGATGGATACTGTATGAGCTACTTGTCTAAGACCCTCCCCAACTCCACAAACTCCTCCTGCACTGCTCTAATCCCATGCGTGGCCAAGTCATTTGTCCCTAGGTGGACAATGACATCCACACTGTCTCCCTTGTAGCTGCTGTTGTGATCCTTAGAATCCGTTTCCTGACCCTCCAAACCATGGCACCAGGTAGGCACCTTACTTCACTTCTCCTCCCCAGTTCTATCCCCTGATAATTGAGTCTCCACCAGCAGCTGCTTCCTTTCCTGCTACCTCCTGTGCCACCTGTGGGCCTCCCTTGTGATGGTTGCCAGCAACCTCAGTCTCCACTGTGTGTGCCTCCATAGGGGAACTATGCTCCATCAGAATGGTGTATGAATTGTGGAGTGCTACGTCTGAAGGGGTGCTCTTCTATTCCACCACCCTCACCCTCTGTGAGCCCACTGTGGTCCAACTGCTGCTCCTTCTTGGCAACCTCTGAGGCAGGGGTGGTGGCCCTGGTGTTCCTGCATGGGGGTTCCTGTAGTCCTGTCCAGTTTGGCCTGGAGACAGGCAACTTCCTCCCTCAGAGCAGAGAGTTGCCTGCAAATAGGGCAGCATCTCAGTCTCCAGAAAGTCTCCCAGAAGACTGCTGCCCACAGCCAGTGCATTGCATTACTCCCACGTCTGTCTTTCTAGTTTACCCTGTGTAAATATATATTTTTTTAAATAGTGTGCGCGCTTCTACTGTCAATGAAGTGTGCTTATGCTGGTAAGGATATGAAAGTAGTATGCCCATAGTGGAATTATGTCAGAATCCCTGGTATAAAGGAAGTGACACCAAGGGGGTGAGGTGCAGGAGGGTTGGGCCCAAGCCGTGCCCTCCAGACTCAATCAACTACAAGCTCTGACCCACCACTGTGATGAGTGTTGACCTTCCTTTCAGCAAGACAACCTGCACAACGAGTTAACAGAGAAAATACCCAGAAAGGAAAAACAGAGAAATATCAAGCAGTTCAGCACAACACAGGTAAGCCTCCTGACCCTATACAACCTGGTGTTGTGTGCTCTGAAAGCAATCAGGGAAGACAATCTCCCCACCTGAGGCTCTGTCTGGATTCTAATACACAAACTGCAGCCTTTGCTATGAGAACTAATCGGCCACCACCACCAGTAAATTAATCCTGCAAGCCTCTTCTTAATTCAAATAAGCAAAATGAAAGTATCAGCAAAAATGTGTTTCAAAACTTCGTCACAGGTCCCAATCAATATTATGCCTTCCAGGCTCCCAGTTCTGAAAAATGAGTATGATTGTGTTCTCTGCAGTATAGCAATGTTTTTGCAGCATCCACCAAAAAGTCAAGGTCTGTCTGACTGAATTTTAATTGTGTGGCTTGATTAGAGCAGCTCAGTACTGAAAACTCCACCCAGAAACACTTGACTGACTAGTATCACACCTGTGATGTAACCAGGACTTTTGTGAAGATAGTCTGCTCTGTCTGGGTTGAATTCACAATCACTCCACCGAACCCAGGAATAATAATTAAATCAAACCTCAGCCAACAGTACAGTTCTAAAAGGTGCAAAAATATTCTTACAAATACTAGGTCTCTACTCCAGTGATCAATCACAGTGAAAAGCAAATTCAGTAGTATTTCACTCCCTCTTCATAAAATGAACACTCCTGAAATTGAATCCTGCAAGTCTCTTCTTAATTCAAATAAGCAAAAATGAAAGTATCAGTAAAAGGTGTTTCAAACCTTCCTCACAGGTCCTAATTAATATTATGCCTTTCCAGGCTCCCAGTTCCAAAAATGAGTATGATTGTGTTCTCTGCAGTTAAGCAGAAACTAGAAGTAAAGAACAACAAAAGAGACAATGAGTCATGACATAAGGTCTTTCTTTAATTTTGGAACATCCGGAAAAGGTCAAGATTCAGTTCTTCATTAGGATCATTATCATCTAATGTGAATGAAACCATGAGCACAGACGTAATGTTAACTGATGCAGAGGCTCAAACAAGTGATGATACAGTATGTCAGGGTGAGGGCGCCATTACTAGCGATTACAACTGAATTCATCATTGAACAGCCTCCTACTTCTACCGCTGTTGAAGCAGACGTGTGGTCCCCATCCCTTACAGTATCTTCCATTGTTGATGATAAACCCCATACTGATCTTGGCACTAAAGAGAAAGGCTCTGCTCAGCCAATAACTAATTTCAGTACTAAAAACTATGGAGGAAAAAGGCGAGGCTTTATCCATCACTGGTACAAAGATTTCTGTTGGTTGGAGCACAGCTGTGAAAAACAGACTGCACTCTGCTTAGCATGGGGCTGGCAGTACAGCCTAGAGTAAGGTGTTCAACCTTTTCAGGGCTGTGTGCCACATTTACATTTCTGGTAACACATTAGCCACAACAACGTATGGCCCGTACCATACCCAACATGCTGCCTTTACCCATATTTAGGAGTTAAAATAATAACATAGTCAATAGTCAAAATCATACTTTGGTTAAGCAATAAGGCATGACAAGGTGTGTGTTACTGTATAATAACATCACTCCTGGGGTGGGTTGAAGCACAAGGCGAAGCCAAGTGTTTCCCCACCCCAGGAATGACATTATTACACAATAACACACATCCCTGGAGTGCCTTATTGCTATTATACAATGTCTTGTTTGCTAATAAAAAGAAAACAGGGAAAAGTATATTTTTATGGGGTTTTTGTTTGATTTTTCTGTGGGTAGGTACATTTAAAAAGAAAATCGGCATTTTTCCACCACTAGGTGGCGCTCTTGACCAACTGATGCTGCTTGTCCAGTCCTGTAGAACTTCTTATGAGGTGATCTTAGTGACGTGAGGGAGACTGAAAAGCCGTTTGGTGTCATGGCTTCCTTTAGTTACCTTGTTTTTGGTTTGTTTTATCGTGGGTCACATCGGGCTCTTTTGAACTTGGTCACTGTCTGTGAGAAAGGAAAACTCAGAGTCACTGATCTGTAAGTGGAGCATGGTGGTTTAAACACCACAGTGGTTCCTCACAGTTTCGGTTCTTTTGCGGTCGGGATGAAGACCGAGGAGATAGCAGGAATGTGTGAAGTCGTGACGGCTTCAGTAGTGAAACACTGTTGTGGCAGCTGGAGGAGTGAGTGAGTGGTTGAATGGGACTTAAAACAGAAAGAAAACTTATTTTTGCCAGCATTTCTTCCCGAAATTAGCAGCTTTTTTCTCCCTGAAATGAGCAGCTTCAGTGAACCACTGACCAGCGCTGGGTCCACTCAAACCGTAGTTCTGGGAAAATGGTGGCAAGAAAACTGTATTCATTTTTAAGCTGAACTCTGGGGCTGAACTGTGGTATTTGGTGTGAATGCCAGACGTAGAAAGGAAATTGATGTTGGGAGGAGGGGCTAAAGCTGTCACAGCTTTACTGGGAGTTCAGAGCACTGGTAACTTTAGGAGTGGTGGCATGATTCCTGATGGTGTTATACAGTCATGTGTGTGCCTGGACTTCATACAGTGATGTTGTTCAATAACATCACTGTCCCAGGCTACACTGACTAATCAGAAAAGAGGAAATGTTCTTGCCATTGTATAATGAGTTTTATTACGTTACAGTATTTTTAAAAATAGTTGTAATTTTAAAATAATTATTCATAGCAGCTCTGGAGCTTTAGATTTGCTTGCAGGCTTAGTAAAAGTAGCTTGCTAAGCATTCAGGGCACTTTTTCAGCTCCTGTACTTTAACTTTCTCAAATTTAAAAGATTGTGACATATACTTGACACCTAATTGACAAACCCCTCAAGAGCCACATCAAACTGCTTCAAGAGCAACATGTGGTTCAAAGCTACAGGCTGGTAACCCCTGGCCTAGAGGTTAGAGTAATGGGCTGTAAATGAGCTTGGTATATCCAGCAGACAGATCTGGGTTTGATTCCCACAACCTCCACTTGCATATTGTGTGACTGTGAGCAAGTCATTTAACCTCCCAGTGTTTCTGGGTCATCGCTAAAACAGGCACCTGTGCCTAGTGGGCCTTACCCAGTTACCAAAGAATAAAATAAAAAGAAATAAAATATGTAGATACTTCCATGCACAGGCAGGGATGTGCTGATGAAGCCTTACAACTCGATTATGGAAAACAGCTTACATAATTCTGATTCATAAATAGGAGCGTAAAAGTTGCTGGGAAAACTATAGGCCTATCAGTTTAACTGCTACTCTCTTGCAAAATTTTGGAAAGCCTAATCAAAGATATTATTACACCTCTACATTAGTTATACTTGATGAGAACAAACATGGTTTAAAACAAGCATTTGTCAATGCAAATGTTGTCGCTGGCATTGGCTTTGGAAGTGCAGCGCAGAAAAACATTTTGGGCAGGATGTGAAAAATGACAGCTGTACAGTTCATAAGGAGTGTAAAAAATGCTGGTGTTGAAAATGTGGCATGTAAATATTGCAAATTTGCGAAGTTACAAGGGTGCATGGGAAATGCGCAGCTACTTGTAACACAGTCATTTTATAGACGTTTGGCACCAAATTTTCAACATAGGCATTTTAACACCTCTGCTCATGTACAGTGTCACTGTTATTTCCTCAAACTGTCCCAAAAAGTGAATTCGCACAGCGACAGTGCTATTTTGCGCCAGGCGTGCGAAAACACATTTTGGGCAGGATATGGAAATAACAGCTGTACTGTTCATCAGGAGGTGTGGGAAAATGCCAATGGTGAAAACCCGAGTGAAAATATTACAAATACATGGCGTTCTGAGCATATGTGCAATCTGCCAATGCATGCTCGTAGCACAGTCATTTATGAGTATCGCTAAATTCTCAACATAGGCATTTTAGGACCTCTGCTCATGAACAGTCACTGTCATTTTCATAATCTGGCCCAAACACTGATTTTCCACAGCAACCACGCTATCGTGCACTGGAATTGCGGAAACACATTTCAGCCAGGATGTGAAAAATGACAGCTGTACTGTTCACAAGGAGGTGATACAAAAAATGACGATGTTGAAAATCTGTTATGAAAATATTGCGACCACCAAGTTATGAGCCTGCAAGTAGCCTTCGCAAGCAGCTACGTAAAACAGCCATTTTGGGATTTTTCCACCAAATTTGCAACATAGGCTTTTAAGAGCCCATCTCATGAACAGTGGCACTGTCATCTCATTACTGGTCCCACAAGGTGATTCCGCGCAGTGACTGCAAAATCACCTTCGGGACCGATGAATGACATGACAGTGACAGAACTTATGAGGAGGGGTCCCAAACACCTCATGTTGAAAATTTTGTGTAAAATTCCCAAAATGCCGAGATATGCATTAAAGTTGAAAACCCTTATTTATTCCATTATACAGCTTACGGCATTTCCTCAGTTCGCAGTCAGCTTTGAAGAGTGCAGACATGTTCCGATCCACTGAAGATCATCGCGCCCGGACTCTGGAGGTAAGTATGGGGTGAGGGGTATGGGGAGGCAGGGCACACATTGGGTGGGTGTGGGTTGTGGAGGGTTGAAGACTACGAGGACAATTTTGCTTTATAGGTAAAAAATAAAAATAAAAATAAAAGACATCGGGGACCTTTTTCACTTTAATAGGTGCTTTGGCACACTGGTGTGGGCTTCCAGCATGCCATCTGTGTGTGTGTGGGTGGGTGCTTACCCAACGAGGGATTTGGCACCCGTCGGCAAACAAGTAAAGGGGTGCAGGAGCCGAGGTATGGCACCTTGGCAACAAAAAGGGGAACAGATTATGCCAATGGGAGTAGGCCCCCATCGACAAAAATTCATGGGGAGGAGGGATACATGCCGACTGGGATTGGGCCCCGTCAGCAAAGAAAAACTGTTGGGAGGGCATGATGCCAAGGGGGATTGGGCACCCCTCAGCAATCAAAGAAATGGGGGTTACATGATGCTGATGAGGGATTGGGCACCCCGTCGGCACACAATAAAGGAAGGGGTTTGACAGGCAACAGGCAGCCACTGCCGCCATGTTGCTGCGTGAGGACAGGCATGTTGTGGTCACGCTGCATGAGAGCTTTGCTGTCATTGCAGCTGACCTTTCTGTGATGTCTTCACCTGATTAGCTAGGCAGGGTGTTGGCCCCTGCTGCTGGCTGATTGGTGAATGCAGGATGCACCTACTGGTGCATGCCCTGCATTGCCCAACAGTGACCGTGCCTCCAAATCTGCACTACTCACAAGATGTTGGCTGTGCAAGTGCGCCAACATAAAAGGACGTAGTTGCTTAACCAATTTGCTATGTTTTATGAGGATGTCAGTTTGCAGCTTGATAATAAATTTCCATATGATGTAATATATATATTGACTTTAGTAAGACTTTCGACCTTCTTCCTCATTGGGCATTATTGCAAAACTAGCCTCCATTAATAGGCTCTGGTTATTGTCAGATGGATATCTAATTGGCTGATTGGCAGAACTCAACAGGTCCTGATTAATGGACAATTGTCTAAAATGGGTTATATAACTAGTGGCGTGCCACAGGGCTCGAATTTGGGCCCTAGCCTATTTCAGTTGTTTATATCAGATATTATAGTTAGTTGTTTTCTAATTCCATTAAATATGCAGCGATATCAAAATTGGGGTTATGTTCAACATCAGAGCAGATTGCAACCATTCAAACTGACCTGAATACCATCTCTAAATGGATTAATCATTGGGGAATGAAACTTAATCATAACAAATGTATGGTTATGCATTTTGGAGTTGCTATACATTCTATCCATGCATTCTGGATAACAAGGTGATGAATAATACTAATAACATAGAAACATAGACTTTGACGGCAGATAAGGATCGCTGGCCCATCTAGTCTGCCCACTTCCCTACCTAGAGGATAAGCTGCAGATCCTATTTAACCAACAGCCTATTTCTTCCTACCCTCCCACAAAATTGCCTTATGTCTGTCACATGCATTCTTGAATTCTTCCACAGTTTTAGACCCTACAACCTCCTCAGGAAGGCTGTTCCATGCATCCACAACCCTCTCTGTGAAAAAATGCTTCCTCACATTGCCCCTGAGCCGTCCCCCTCTATCTTCAAATTGTGCCCCTTGTTCTTGCACATCTCTTTTCTTACAGATGCTACCTCCTTGGACTTTGTTGATTCCACTGAGGTAGTTAAGTGTTCTATCATGTCACCCCATCCCTCCTTTCCTCGAGGGTATACATATTAAGCTCCTTTAGTCTCTCCTCGTGATGGCTTCTCTTGCAGACTCTGTACCATTTTAGTTGCCCTCCTCTGAACTGCCTCCATCCTGTCTATGTCCTTGCGGAGATGGAGTCTCCAGAACTGGACCAGTACTCCAGATGGGTTCTCACCAACAGTCTGTACAGGGGATAACAGCTTCCTGTTTTCTGTGTTGATGCCTCCCTATGCATCCCAGTATCCCCCAGCCCTCCCTACCACCTTCTCACATTGGTTGCCAACCTTAAGGTCATCTGATATGATTACCCCAGGTCCTTTTCCATTTTTGTTGTTGTTGTTACTACCTCCCCCACTGTGTAATCTTCCCTCGGTTTTATTTCCCAGGTGCATTATTTTGCACTTCTTTGCATTGAATCCAAGCTGCCATACTTCTGACCATTCCTCCAACCTTGCCAAGTCCCTTCTCATCCTTTCCATGCCTCCTTGTGTATTAACCCTGTTGCAGATCTTTGTGTCATCTGCAAAGAGGCATACTTTTCCTTCCAGTCCCTCTGCAATGTCACTCATAAAGACATTAAAAGGACTGGACCCAGTACTGAACTCTGCAGTATCCCACTAGTAACCCCTCTTTCTTCAGAGTGGACTCCATTTACAATGACCTTCTGTGTCCTGTTGTCCAGCCAATGTTTTACCCAGGCTACCACCTGGGATCCACTCCCAGGCTGGTTAATTTGACTATTAATCTTTGTGACTGTGTCAAATGACTTGCTAAAGTCTAGGTGGGCCATGTCCACAGCCCTCCCTGGTCTACTACTTTGATCACCCAGTCAAAGAAATCAATTAGATTAGTCTGACATGACCTTCCCGCTGTGAACCCATGCTGACTTGGGTCCTGTGCCCACACTGGCCTCTAGGTACTCAACAATTCTTTCCTTCAGAGTGATTCCATCACTTTCCCTACCACAGAGGTCAAACTGACAGGTCTGAGTTTCCTGCCTCTGTCTTGGTCCCACTTTGTGAAGGGAATCCAGTCTGCCTTCCTCCAGTCCTCAGGTATCACACCATCCTCCCATGATTTGTTAAAAAGAGTAGTTAGTGGTGTCACTAGTTCTCTCTTAATTCTTTAGAATTCTGGGGTGAATTCCTTCTGGCCCCATTGCTGCCCACCTTCAGTTTTAGGAGTTCTTTCAGAACCTTTTCTTCTGTGAAAGGACTGGGATCGACCCCCCTATCCAGAGTGCTTCTGTTAATTGGATTAAGTACCTCCCCCACCTCCTGTTTTGTGAATACTGAACAGAAGTATTCATTCAGTATCCCTGATTTTCACTGTCCCTCTGCCCACCATTCTATTCAGCCTCACTATCCCTCCCTTTGTCTTTCTCGCTCCCTGATATACCTATAAAAGGTTTTATTCCCTTCTTAACTGAGTTAGCTAGCTTTTCCTCAGTTTGGGCCTTTGCTATTCTGACTACCCTCCTGCTTCCTTCTGCCTTAACTGGTACAGTTCTCTGTCCTGCTCCTTGTGTGTTCCTTATACTTCCTAAATGCTATCTTTCTCCCTAACCTTCACTGCCACCTCTTTTGAGAACAATAGTGGCTTTTTCTTTCATTTTGATTTGTTTATTTGCTTCACAAAAGCGTGTTGCCTCTGTGATGGCAGTTTTGATGTTTTCCCATTGTTACTCCAACCTCCTTCTAGCCTATTTGCTAGTGCTTTTCTAAGGCACTCTCCATCCTGCCAAAGTCAGCCTTCCTGAAGTCCAGAACCCTCACTTTTGTATGGCTTGACTCTGTAGCTGAGTTTATCGTGAACCACACTGTTTGGTGGTCACTTGTTCCCAAATGGCTACCCACTTCTAGATCTGAGATCCTCTCACTGTCCCCATTTGAGAGTATGAGGTCTAAGATTGCTCCCTTATGAGTAGATTCCAAAACTAGCTGTCTGAGGCATGCCACCTGAAGGCATCGAGAATGGCCCTGCTTTTGGATGTGGCTGCAGCAACGGTGCTCCAGTTAACATCTGGCATATTAAGGTCCCCATCAACAGTATCTCCCTTTCTCTGCCATCCTAAGTATGCTTTCTATCATATCCTTGTCCATTCCCTCCCTGACATGGGGATCTGTATACAGCCCCTGTGCGGACTGTGGTGCCATTTCCAGTCTCTAAGGTGACCCACAGTGCCTCCTCTCCTCTCTGTTTACTCTTTTGTTCAGTTGTTTTATCCCTTCCCTCATAGAAGAGCTACTCCCCCTTCTTCCCTCCCTGTCTCTCCTATAGGTTGTGTACCCGGTATGTTAACATCCCAGTCATGGTTCTCTGTGTACCATGTTTCTGTGACTGCTACAATATCCAGGCATCCCTCTTCCATCAAGACCACCAGTTCAGGGAGCTTGTTGCCCAGACTATGGGCATTGGTACTCATTACCCTCCATTTCTTGATGGCCTTACCCTTTTTGTCCCATCCCTGTCCTTATTGCGTTTGTCACTTTCTCCATTTACCCTGTGCTTCTCCCTATTGACATCTTTATGTTGGTGTCTACCTCACTTAGTACCCTGATTTTTTAGTTTAAATGCTTGCCAATGAAGCATTTAAACCTATTACCTAGGATCCTGGTTACCCTTCTGAACAGATGCAGTCCATCACACCAGTATAGGCTTGCATCCTCCAGGTGGACCCGCAGTCCCAAATGAAGCCAAATTCCTGAGCTCTGCACCAGTTTTTCAACCACTGATTGAATCCCATGGTGTGGAGCACCCTAGCCTCACTCATGCCATAGACAGGCAGCACCTCCAAGAAAGTTACCATCGTGCCTGTTGTCTAGGTCCTTCCCATCTCCACAAACACTTCTTGCATGCTCTGATCCCTTTCTTAGCCAGGTCATTTGTCCCTAGGTGGACAATGACATCCACTCCGTCTCCTATGCAGCTGCTCCTGTGATCCTGAGGATTCCTCCTGTCTCTCAAGCCATGGCACCAGGCAGGCACCTTGCCTCCCTCTCCCCTTCCTCCCCAGTTCTACCTTGCTAACAATGGAGTCCCCCACCAGGAGTTGTTTCCTTCCCTTGTGGGGTCCCATGCCACTCTTCTGTGGGTCTTCTTTGTGGAGGTTCCCAGCATCCTCCTTGGTCTCCACTGTGGGTGCCTCCATAGAGAGAACTACACTTTTCCAGAAATGCATAGAAATTGTGGAAGGTACAACTGGAGAGGATGTGCCTCTGTTTCACCACCTCACCTCCCAGAGCCCACTGTGGTAACCACTCCTCTTTCTTGGCAACCTCTGAGGGAACAGCAGTGGCCCTGGTGGTCCCTGGGTGGGATAGGAGGTCCCACAAATCCTGTCCAAATCAGCCTGAGATGAGCAATCTCCACCCTCAGCCAGAGAGGTGCCTGCAGATGAAACAACACCGCATCCTCCAGAACGTCTCCCGGAAGACTGCTGCTCCACAGCCACTGCACTGCACCACTCCCATCATGTCTTATTTCTGGCCCCTAACTGTTATTTGGAATGCTTACTCTTTCCTCTGTTTGTTCATTTTTTTTTCTCTCCCTACTTACTTACTGCCTCTGTGCCCTTTTAGCTCCTGATCTTCCTGTTATGAGACAAGAAATTGCTATATTTCTCAGTAGTCCCCTTACCTGCTCAGAGTCAGCCCTCCAGCAGCTGGGGGGATGGAGAGCTACTTTTATCCATCTAGGATGGTGAGTCTTTGGTGGCTCTGTGACCATTCACTTCCTGCTCCCAAACAGCAAGTTCCTGTTGTCAGTCAAATCCTGTGCCTATAAAAGTAGAACTGCCTTTGGGTGGGGGTGGGGGTGGAGGAAAGGAGGGCAACATAGTCCCAGTAGAGAGTTTAGTTATACAGCAGCTCCTTCCTCCTGGAGCTCTGCCTGTTCTCTGGCAGAAGCTATCTAGGCAGTGTTTAAATCTGGTTTTAACCTGGCTCCTTCTAGCTAAGCCACTCCCTACTTTGTAAATCTTTCTACACTTATTTAATTTCACAGGTAATAATTCCTTCAGCCACCTGTGACAAGCACCTAGATAACTACACAGATAACACAGATAACAGATACACAGATAACAATTCACTTCAACTAACTCTGACAAACACACTAACTTATTTTTTTACCCTAAATTGAAGGTCCCAGTACAAGAGTTCTAGTTCTTAGTCCCAGTAGAAAAGTTTAGTTATACCAGCAGCTCCTTCCTCCTGGTGCTCTGCCTGTTCCATAGGTAGACTGTTCCAAGGTTTTATAATATGTAAAGTGAAAAGAATGTTCTAGGCATTAGGTTAAATTTCCTAAAGAGAAAGATTTGGGAGTGCTAGTAACAGAAGATTTTCGGTCTGACTCCCAGATCAATGTCTTGATACTGAAAGCAAATAGGGTTATCTGGACCATCTTAGGAATACCAAATCAAGGGATAAGAATGTATTACTGCCACTATATAGAGCCTATGTTCATCTGCATTTGGGCTTTTCCTCCCCATTATGGTGTCCTTTCAGGAAGTATGACATTTTATGTCTTGAGAAAGTTCAAAGACTTTTCACTAAATTTGTAAAAGGGTTACAACATGTATCATATGACTCTGATTATCTATATTAAATTTAATGCCTCTTACAAGAAGAAGGTTAAGCGGGATCTTCTTATGTTTGACATTATGCAGGACCCATATTTATTGACCAATCTTGGTTTTACGTTCAAAGAGGATATCTTTAATCTTAGAGGTCACCCACTTCAATTAAAACTTAGGAAATTTAACCTAATGCCTAGAAAATTTTTTTCACTTTACGTATTATAAAACCTTGGAACAGTCTACCTATGGAACTTATTTCTAGTAGTTCTAAGCTTATGTTTAAATCTTGCTTGGACAAGTTAATACTATCAGATTTCAACCTTTGTTATTATTAAATACAGGGAAGCATCTAGGGCCTCATGGCTCTCTAGCTTCTTTTTCCACCTTAGTATGAACCTTAGTATGAGGGTTTCAGAACTAGAAAAGAGATTGGAGAAATTCAGGGCACACATCTAGTCACTCTCATAGATGTTCAATGGCTGCTTGGTCTGCATATACATGCATACAGGAAACAGGTAACATCATGATACAGGTGAACAAGGGCAAGGTTAAGGAAATTCAGCAGAGAAGAGATTACATGAAAAGACTAGCAGAAGTCACTCTATATTTGGGTCAACTAGGGTTACCCAGCTGTGGTCACAATGAGGATGATCAGAGTGTTAATAAAGGAAACTTCAAGGAGACTTTAGACTTGATTAAAAAGTTTGATAGAGTTCTTCAAGTTAATGAGTCCATCCCATCAAATGCAAAATTCTGTACATATCAGCCAAATCACAGATTGGTCTGATTCAGTGTGCTGCATCCTGTATTACAGATGCAATTGTGCAAGAAGCCAAAAATGCTAAATTTGTATCAGTTTTATGTGATGACTCTCAAGACCTTTCATGTCAGGAACAAATGAGCATCTGTGTGAGATATGTTAGTAACCATAAACCTGTTGAACATTTTCTAAGCTTTGTTAAAGTTTCAGAACTGGATGCAAGGGGATTGTGTAGTAACATTAATGGGACCTTGAAAAAATTGATATCTTTGAGCAAGATGATACTTTTACTGCCCAAGTTTATGATGGTGCAAGCATCATGAATGGTCATCTTAATGGTGTTCAGGAACTCTTCAAAAGGACCACCCTCATGCCGTGTATGTTCACTGTTATGCACATAAGTTAAATCTAACTCTTGTGGATTCATGTCAGTACATTCCAGTAAAGATTTCTTTGAATTTGTGCATACTTGCATATGTTCTTTTGACATCTGTAGTGCACAGTGACAGATTGAAACAGGTACAACAAGAAATGGGACTTGACTGAATATTCAAGGTCACAGCTCTGAGCAGCACCAGGTGGAATGTCAAAAAGAGCTATGAGTGCACTGAAGTGTACATATGAATCCTTAATCATGAGTCCTTTGCTGCAGCCACATCCAAGAGCAGGGTCATTCTCAATGCCCTATAGGGGGCATGCCTTAGCTAGTGTTGGAACCCACGGGAGGGAGCAGTCTTAGACCTGGTACTCTCAAATGGGGATGGAGAGATGATCTCGGATCTAGAAGTGAGTAGTCATCTGGGGAACAAGTGACCACCAAACAGTGTGGTTCATGATAAACACAGCCACAGAGTCAAGCCATACAAAAGTGAAGGCACTGGACTTTAGGAGGACTGACTTTGTCAAAATAGAAGAGTGCCTCAGAAAAGCACTAGCAAACAGGCAAGAAGGAGGGTGGAGGAACAATGGGGAAACATCAAAACTGTCATCACAGAGGCAACGAGCTTTGTGTGAAGCAAATAAATCAAAATGAAAGAAAAACAACTATGGTTCTCAAAAGAGGTGGCGGAAAGGTTAGGAGAAAAGCTAGCATTCAGGAAGTATAAGGAAACACAGAAGGAGCAGGACAGAGAACTGTACCAGTTAAAGCAGAAAGAAGCAGGAAGGTAGTCAGAATAGCAAAGGGCCCAAACCGAGGAAAGATAGCCAACCCTGTTAAGAAGGGGATAAAACCTTTATAGGTACATTAGGAGTGAAAGAAAGACCAAGGGAGGGATAGTGAGGCTTAATAAAAGGGAGGGTGGGTGAGCAGAGAGGGACAGTGAAAATGCAGGGATACTGAATGAATACTTCTGCTCAAGAAGAGGAGGTGGAGGTACCTAATCCAATCAATAGAAGCACTCTGGATAGGAGTTGATACCTGTCCTTTCACAGAAGAAAGGGTTCTGAAAGAATTCCTAAAACTGAAGGTGGACAAAGCAATGGGACCTGACGGATTCACCCCAGAATTCTAAAGAACTAAGAGGAGAACTAGTGATACCAATGACTACCCTTTTAGCAAATCATGGGAGTATGGTGTGTTGCCTAAGAACTGAGGAGGGCAGATGCTTCCCTTCACAAAAGTGGGAGCAAAGCCGAGACAGGAAACTACAGACCTGTTAGCTTGACCTCAGTGGTAGGGAAAATGATGGAATCACTTCTGAAAGAAATAATTATTGAGTACCTAGAGGCCAGAGGGCACATGACCAAAGGCAGCATGGATTCACAGCGGGAAGGTCTGCCAGTCAAATCTAATAGACTTCTTTGACTGGGTGACCAAAGTAGTAGACCAGGAGGGCTGTGGACATGGCCTACCTAGACTTTAACAAGGCATTTGACACAGTCCCACAAAAAGATTAATAAACAATTAGCTAGCCTGGGAGTGGGTCCCAGGGTGGTAGCTTTGGTAAAAAATTGGCTGGACAACAGGACACAGAGGATAGCAGTAAATGGACTCCACTCTGAAGAAAGGGGGTTACTAACGGGTACTACAGGGTTCAGTACGGGTCCAGTCCTTTTAATGTCTTTATAAGTGACATTGCAGAGGAACTGGAAAGAAAAGTATGCCTCTTTGCAGGACGACACAAAGATCTGCAACAGGATTGATACACTGGGGGTGGAAAGGATGAGAAGGGACTTGGAAAGGTTGGAGGAATGGTCAAATGTATGGCAGCTTAGAGTCAATGCAAAGAAGTGCAAAGTAATGCACCTGGGAAACAAAAACCCTGGGAAAGAGTACATATGGGGAGGTATTAACAAAACACAAATGGAAAGGGACCTGGGGTAGTCACATCAGATGACCTAAAGAAAGCAAGCAATGTGAGAAGGCAGTAAGGATGGCTTGGGGATACTGGGATGTATAGGAGAGGCATCACCAGTAGAAAACAGGAAGTTGTTATCCCTTTGTACAGACAGTTGGTGAGACCCCATCTGGAGTACTGCATGCAGTTCTGAGACCCCATCTCCACAAGGACATAGATAGGATGGAGGCAGTCAGAGGGAGGCAAGTAAAATGATACAGGATCTGCAACAAACCATCTGAAAAGAGACTAAAGGATCTTAATATGTATACCCTTGAAGAAAGGGGAAGAGGGGACATGATAGAAACTTTCAAGTATCTCAAGGGAATCAACAAAGTTCAAGAGGTAGCATCTTTCAGAAAAGAGATGTGCAAGAACAAGGGGCACAATTTGAATATAGAGGGGACGGCTCAGGGGCAATGTGAGGAGTATTTTTCACAGAGGTGGTGGATGCATGGAACGACCTTCCTGAGGAGGTTTAGGTCAAAAACAGTGGGGGAATTTAAGAATGCAAGGGACAGACATAAGGCACTTCTGGCGGGGGTAGGAAGAAGTAGACTGTTGGTTAACTAGGATCTGCAGCTTTCCAATAGGTAGGGAAATGGGTAGACTAGGTGGGCCAAGGTCTTATCTGCTGTCAAAGTCTATGTTTCTACGTTTCACTGTATTTTGTCTTTTCCTGTTTGATCACATTCTTGGATTTGCAGATGGGCTCCACAACCTTCTGCAGGCTGAAGATCTGGATCTAGCCAGTGCTAGCATTGCAGTAGAGGCATTTATTGATACTCTGGTTTCATTTCAAATGAAGACAAAACTAAAGAATTACTCCGTGAAGCAACAGCATTTGCTGTGCCACATAACATAGCTCGATGCTGCAACAGAACAAAGAACCCATCCATGACATACTCATTGCTTAGCAGCTCATTTTAATGCTTATGTAGTTGACAGAAGAGTTAGTGAACAGCAGCCAGTTACTTCAGAAACAGATTACCGAACTAAAATTTACTATCCAGTTTTAGATAACATGATTTCAGAATTGAAATGGCAATTTTCAAAGAGAGGTAAACCTACATGAAAGCAGTTCAGGCTTTGAAACCAGCAAGTCCTTTATTTTAGATAAGACAACACTAAATGTTATGTGCAATCACTATGGAGTGCAACTTCCTGCTAAAATATTGTTTGTAGACAAGGTTTATTGAAAGGTTGCCTGCTGAAAACTGCCCACGGATCTCCTTCTTCCCACTCTTGCTAAACTTCAGGAACACTAGACATCTCTCAGCTCTCCTCCTTCCTTGACTCTAACTCGTTCTTCACCCTTCCAGTCTGATTTTAGGAAGTCTCACTCCACTACCACCTCCCTCCTAAGGCTCACCGATTCCATCCTCACTGGCATGGATAATTCCCACATCACCTCAGCCATCTTTGTCGACCTTGCTAAGGCTTTTGACACTCACACCCTCCTCCTTATCAAACTCTCCTAGCTGGGCTCTCCAGCTCAGCAACCAATTGGTTCCACTCCTATCTGGTGGGCCAGACTCAATCCGTAAGGATTGGTAACTCCATCTGCTCCCCACTCCCCATCTCTTCCGGGTCCCCAAGGCTCAGTCCTGGGGTCACTGCTGTTCTCCATTTTCCTAAACAACCTGCAGTCTACCTGCCCACACACATCCATTCACATGTATGTGGTTGATACTGTCCTGTATACCTCAGGCCCTCTACCTCTGATGTGGCAACCAGACTGCAGCTAGACTTCAATGAAGTCCAGCTCTGATTCGCTCAAATCAACTTTTCCTAAATGCCAAGAAAACAATCTGCATGACATTTGGCACATGGCAGAGACTATCTCGGCTCCCTCTACACCCACTTTCCACACCCTGGATGAGACAAAGCTTGAGGTTTACTCCTCATTTAGATACCTCAGGGTATGGCTCAACCAACACCTTGATTTTTCTGTACACATCGATGTGCTCCATAAGACACTGCACCCCAAGCTTGGGGGCCCTATACTGGAATTGTGGTTGCATCCCGCTACTGGCCCAGCAGGAAATTGTACAGAAAATTATCCTCCTATCTTTGACTATGGAGAAGTAGTCTATTGTGCTGCTACCAAGTCCACCCTAACCAGACTGGCTACCCTTTTCCACTCCTTCTGTCGTTTCACCCTTGACTGTCCCCCAGCACTCACCACTGCTCCTCTACCAGAATCTACACCTCTCCTCCCTTTCCTGTGGGATAGGAGGCTGTCCCACTGCACCAGGCTCACAGGCAAGTTCTGGACCCAGTCCTGCCCCACACCTGTCTAGTGTCCTGTCCATGCCACTCCCACCTTTGCACCCCTTAGGAATACTGACTACCATTCTTGAGTATCCCTCATATGGCCACCTCTGCAGGACAGGCAGCATTCTCAAATCACATGCCAAAACTGTGGAATTCTCTCTCCACTGGCCATTCGGCAAGCCAGCTATGCCAACCAACTCAACTCCTCCTCAAAGACCATTTCTGCTCCATGTACATGCACCTAGACTACATACTCTGTTACCATAGCTAGGCAGGGACCCTAGTCAGGAATGGTATTTCATTGCTTCTCAATGTGTAGCTAGCTCTAGCTATATATCTAGCTCTATATACAACCAACTGGGCCATATCACTCCATCTGGCAAATCCAATCTGCCCATGTGGCTATGTTATGGATCACTTTCTGATTATCTCTGTGCAAAATATGCTGTACCTCTACTGCTGCTGTGGTGCTTATATATTGTTATTCTATTTTCAGCATATACGCCAATTATCTTTCCAACAATGTATAAGCTGTCTTAATTTTCACCTGTATTCTTGTACACAGTATGTCCTGACTCATGCACTGCTGTTTGTACTTATATATTATTGTTGTACATAAACTCTTCTTGACTCTCTTGCTCCCCACCCCCAGGTTGTGTCTGGAATCGAGTGGTAGACTGCTCAGTATGCTCACCTCGTGAAACTTTTAAATAAATAAATAAATGCTTCCTGGCATCCACCAGTTGGGTACTATTGCACTTACCACACCAGTCACATGTTCATGTCAGCGATCCTTCAGTGCTCTAAAATTAATAATACCTGAGATATACAATAGGGCAGGACAGACTAACTGGTCTTGCTACATTGGAACTGAGGTGTGGCAACAAAACTAATAAATGTAGGCAAAGTCATTGACAGATCTGTGAAACTGTCAGGCGTGTTGATCTTTTGCTTCCTGCTACAGCCAGCACTGCAGAAAATCCTAAATTATATAACATGATCCAACAGTTGTGTTGTGTGTGCTCATCTGACCCTGTTTGAACTTCAAGATTATGTCACATTCAAACCCTTTTAGTAGTCTCTGATGTCTCTCGTCGTGCATTTTCAATTCTTGGAGGATGAAAGAATGAAATATTTTTGGTCTTTGGGTCTTGCACACATATCACGATAGACTTATTTTCACACAAAAATTTCAGCAGAGTGATTGTTTTCTTTTGGTCTTTTGCAGTTGGCATGTGACTACCTGATAAAGATTAAGACAAACAACAATGTTCACTGGTTCAAGTCATGTTCTGTATTGCAGGGTTTCAGCTACTAACTCCTGTGTTTGTCTTGATGCAGATTACATAGTTTGCTTCTAAAGTTCACCTTTTCCACATATTTTCTTTCTTCTGGATTTCTTCCAATGGGCAAATTCCCCAGTGTCCCACCCACCATGCCCCATTTTGTTTTGAAAAAAAAAAGAAAAGTTAATCATTAGACCATTTTTTTCTGTCTTTATGTGCAGATAGTTCTGAGACTAAAGCAATAAGTATATTCCCTGGTTCAACTTAGTCACCTGCTATGTATATCAGGGTTTCAGCTATGAAATCCTGGTTCAGCTTCATCTTGCTGTGTATATCAGGGTTTTAGCTATGAAATCCCTGTGCTTGTCTTACTGCAGATTTCATAGCACATGCTTACAAAATGCACCATTTGGCACCTAATTCTTCAAAATTTCTTGCAGTGGTAAATACCATCCCATGCCCAGGCACCGTTTGGATTGGGAAGAAAGGGAAGTTGTTAATCTTTTTCTGTGTTTGTAGGCACTTGGGTCTCAGACTAATGCAATACACCAGGAATGTTCCGCTTCCCTAGTTCAAATGATCTGCTGTGTATTTCAGGGTTTCATCTATATAATCCCTATGCTTGTCTTGCTGCAGATTTGATAGAAAATGCTTCTAAAATGCACGATTTTGCACCAAATTCTTCAAAATGTCTTCCAGGGTAATCCCTCCCACCGCATTCAAGACTCCTTTTGGCTTGGGGAAAACAATAAACTTTTATCTTTTTCTGTTTTTGTGAGCACTTGGTTCTAAGACTAAGATTCTGGTTCCCTGGTTCAAGTCACCTGCTGTATTTCAGGATTTCAACTACTAAATCCCTATGCTTGTCTTACTGCAGATTTCATAGAAAATGCTTCTAAAATGCACAATTTGGCATGACATTCTTCACCATTTCTTGCAAGAGGTAACTCATCCAGACCCCCTTTTGGCTGAAGTCACTGATGGAGTGCATGTGCCCCCACCACTACTTTAGAATCCTGCTGACACCCCTAACCCCACATAGCACTGGTTGGGAAATTAAACCTATGTTTCTTGGCCTGCCTCACTAGGGTAAGTAAACTGAGAGCAGAGAAATGTTCCATATATATAAATAAAACTTGCACATACATTATATATAGGTTGATACAGAATTAACAGAAGTTACAAAATTATGACAAGGCTGAGTTTTATAATGAATGATTTATGTTTGTTTTAATCTTTGAGCACTGATTTGCAGTCATATTACTCCTTACTAGAGGTAGTACTGAGTGTATGTTGCCTGGCTGCTAGCCCTTATTTGTAGATATTATTCTGTTATATATACATGTGTTTTTTATGATTCTATGTACATGCCAGTGTCAGCAAAGGCATAGAGAAAAGACTGGATTATTTTTAAAAAAGGGTTTGACCTTCCTCTGACCTACAAGGCCAGCCTTGCTTGCAGGAATCTGACAAGTTCTTGTCAAAAAGCTTGTGGATACATGATCAAAGAGTATTCCTCTAATGTTAACTGGCTAAGAGAAACAGAAGTAATAAAATCAGCTTGTATAATCATACAACTTATAGGATCTTTCTTATAACTTCTCCCCACCACCAGCTGAACACACACACAAAAAACTATCCTAGTCCTATCCATACATCTAAGTATTCCTCACACCACGTTTACTCACCTTCCCTCAATCTATCCTAGTCCCATCCATACACCTAAATACTCCTTGCACTGCCTTACTCACCCCTCCTCTCACCCTTGCCTCCTCTTATGCCTCCTATCCTGTCAGTATAATGTCCCAGCACCGGCTCTCTCTCTTCATCTCGTGCCATCTTCCATATCTGAGGGACACCTGTACAGGCTATGAATATGTTCATGACAGTCATGATTATGAAGGCATTTTATTTGTATATTATTCACCACTATGTTTACTACACTGTATAGATCTTTCTTGTATATACCTACACCTGTTGTATTATGTGTATTTTTAATTGTATTCTTGACCTCTCAAACTGCAGGTCCATCTTGTAAATGAGCTTGCTCAATGGTGATCTCCTGAATAAACAAAGATTTGATTGATTGATTATAACTAATTAAATTAAGCCAATTCAAAATCCCAGGATGAGAGAGGCTATTTCCACTGTTGTAAACCCTTAAGATCAAAGGAAAAGGTCTTAGAAAAGAGGTAACTGAAAAGGTTCCCGCAGTACACTGACATTTCCTTTTATAAGTGCCAGGAAACATCCTTCTAACAGGCTTGTGTGGGATTGTAATGTCAAGTGACAGAAAAGGTTCCACAGCACACTGACATTTTTTCTAAGTGCCAAGACTTTGGGAAAGTGCAATAGTGACACCCAGTGGCCTAAAGTGGATGGGCCAGACTTTATTCACAGAAGGGCCCGTCTTTATTCATAGAATGGGGGTCTTCTATATAAACTGTCCAGCACAGACACTCATGGCCATTTGCCATTCTGTTTGGATTCTCCTGAATAAAAGCAAGCAACTGCCAGCACAGAGCCTGCCTAAGAGTCAAAGGCTGCTACAGAAAGACTGCAATATTTTGCAAACCAGTGATTCTCTGACTTTGAAATCTTCATACCTCAGATAGATTAGCTAACAGTCTTAGTACATTTCATTGTATATTTTTTCCATTTCTTTTCCTGTATGCTGTAACCCAAATGAATATTCTCTTTTTAGTAGTACTTGAATTTATTTGAGCATTTAGTAAAACTTTGTTTTTCTAAGAATATCTGCCTGAGGGAGAATTCTTTATATTGTATGTGTGACTGTGTAAGGTTTATTAATAATCTGTGAAAGTTGTTACTTGCTTAGAGGAGCTACCATAAGCAACCAAATTGAAAAGGGATTTGGAAGGATAGGGAGAATACCAGAGTCTACAAAGATTTTAAACCAGGCTGTTGAATGCCCTGTAGGAGAAGGTCAAATCAGATTTTACATTGCTACTCTGAAGAGAGTGTGACACCTTGGTCTGCCTCCTTTGTGTAATAACCAAGGAAAGGGTTTATTTTGAGCCACAAGACTTGAGACTGGTATTGGGCCCTTATCCAGAAGCTAGAGGGACACCCTGGATCCTTGTGGCAGAGGTGCAGTCATGACCTCAGTGAATATTCTAAAAGATGAGGAAGGTATCCCTGTTCCCCATCATGGATTGCACTTAAGGTTGGGCACTGTAGAGCTCAGTGGGCCTAACCCCCAGGAGTGGGTTAGTGACAGATCTGGTGTGCAACATTGGGATCTGAGAGATTTGGTTGCATAGTATTCTGATACAAGATTGGTGGCACAGGCATAACAGTTGGGTTCCAACACAGTGTATCAGACTGATAAACTGTAAACAGTCCACACACAATGAAGGCAGAGATTTTAAAAAAAGAAATACATAATTTGATTACAGTATAAAGTTACGTACCTGTTTTGTTTTGTTTTCTCAGGTGAAAGCTAGTATAGCTGTAGTTTGGGAAGAACATGGCTTCCATCTACAGATAATACACTGCAGACTACCTAAAGCAGTTGTGTCAGGAAGAGGAGTCCAGTGTGAGGGCGAACCAAAAAGCACCTCACGGAGGCTCTTGTGGCAGCTGATGAGCAAGTGACTTCTCAGGACCTCAAGTCATCACTGGTGACTAAAGGACAAGACCTTGGGCATGGGGTGCAAGGACATCATAGAGTCCAGTCCCAGGGAGGAGGACAGTGAGATCAGAGAACCCAGAGCCACAGCGCCAGGGAAGAATCACCACAAAGCTGGAGCCAGAAGGGATCAGTCTGCAGCTGGAGTTGAGGAGATTGGAGCTGGAATTTGAGCAGTAAAGCTTTGAAGTCCAGCAGCAGAAGGAATTTAAGCAGAGGAAGTTTGAGCTGGAGATGGAGAAAATAAAACTAGCATCAGAGAGAGGCAGAGGAAAAGAAAAACAGCTTCAGCAAGAGGTTGAGAAAGAGGAAAGAGAGCACCAAAGGAAATTCAAACTGGCAAAGCTAAGACTCCAACTACCAGCGCCAGAGGAGGTAAGTGGCAGGGTGAACCTGGAAGTCCAGGACTGGGGTACAAGTTAAATTCTAAATTAACAGCTGAATTTAAAGAGAGGAGGATATGGATGCATTTTGAATCCATTTGAGAAGGTCTGTATGAGGCTAAAATACCCAGGGAGTCCTGGAGCTTCCAGCTATCCCTGCTGCTTACTGGGAAGAGCATGAGCCACTAGGCAAATGGACAATCAGGACAATAGTAATTATAAGAAACTTAAAGCTGCATTGCTGAAAAAGTATTAATTAAGACCTGCAGCATACAAGTTAAGTTCTATGGCTCTGAAAGCCTAACATGAGCTATGAGAACTACATACAAAGCAACATCAGTTTTAAAATGGTGGGAGGGTAGAAGCAAACTCTGTAGAAAATTGAGAGGTTGTAATTCTGAGCAATTCTTTTGCTTCCCAGCAGAGCTAAAAACCTGGTTAGAGACCAAAGCCACAAACAGTGCGCTTGAGCTGTAGAGCTCTCGGACGCTATGCCAGGAACAGGCCTGCTCTGAAGGAAGTGGGGTGGGTGGCAGCACAGAAGGGGAAAACACACCTTCAGGGCAGCAAAACCCTCACTGCCTCCACAGAAAGGAGGAAGCCCCAGGTTACAAAAACAATGATTTATCGGATAAAGAAATGATGATTGTTGGTTTGCAAACAGACAAACTGAGTGTCTGAGGCTCTCCTAAAAGACTTTAGGAGGGAGGTGGAGAAATGCTGGACTTAGGGATAATCCAGAAATCCCACACCCCTGGGCTCCACCCATAGTCCTCATTCCCAAGCCAGATGGCTCTATTCACTTTTGTTGGGACTATCGTGGACTCAATACAGTCATGAAGTCTCACACCCACCCAATGCCATGGATGGATGAATTACTGGACAAGTTGGGAGGGGCGACATACCTTGCCTACCTGACTTAACAAAGGGTATTGGCAGGTGAAGTTAACTGCCAGAGCTGCCAGGAGAGATCAGCCTTCATCACTCCAATATGATTATTCGAGTTCAAGGTAATGCCTTTTGGAATGAAGAATGCCTACCACCTTCAAAGGTTGGTCAACCAGGCATTACATAGTACTGAAGAGTATGCAGTGGCATATCTGGATGATATTGCCATCTTTAGTACCAGTTGGAAGGAACACCTGTCTCACCTGAAGGAAGTGTTGGGCAGGACACAGAGGGTAGGGCTCACTGTCAAGGCTGAAAAGTGCCAGGTGGCCATGGTGGAGGTGGCATACCTAGGACATGTAGTACTGCAAAGGCAGCTTCAACCCAATCAAGGCAAGATTGAGGCAATAGAGCCTTGGCCAGGCTTGAAACCCAGAAGAAAGTTCAGAGTTTCCTCGGGACAGCAGTACTATCAAAGGTTTGCACCAAATTACAGTACCTGGCAGCTTTCCTCTCTGGCCTGCTAAGAAAGAATGCCCAAAAGGCAAAATGGGAGCCAGCCTGTGAATGAGCTTTCACACGGCTAAAGGAGGCACAGTGCAGTGCCCCTGTGTTAGCCAGTTCCGTTATAGTAAGACATTTGTAGTCCAGACAGATGCCTCGGATGTGGGGATTGGAGCAGTCCTTAGTCAGACCTCTAACCAAGGAAAGATCACCCATTAGTGTACCTTAGCAAACCTGAGAGCAGGCCTATTCCACAGTTGAAAAGGAATGGCAGAAAAAGAGGAGATACTGTCGATGGGGACCTGAATATGCCAGATTTTAACTGGAGCACCTTTGCTGCAGGCACATCCAAGAGCAGAGGCCATTCTTGAAGCCCTACAAGGGGCATGCCTCAGACAGCTAGTATTGGAACCCACTCAGGAGGAGCAATCTTACACCTGGTACTCTCAAATGGGGATGGAGAAAGAATCTCGGATTTAGAGTGGGTAGTCATCTGGGAACAAGCGACCACCAAACAGTGTGGTTCACAATAAACACAGTCATAGAGTCAAGCCATACAAAAGCAAGAGTATTGGAATTTAGGAGGCTGACTTTGGGAAAATGAGAGACTCAGAAAAGCACTAGCAAACAGGCAAGAAGGAGGGTGGAGGAACAATGGGGAGTTATCAAAACTACGATCACAGAGGCAACAAGCCTTTGTGTGAAGCAAATCAATAAACACAATGAAGCAAAAAAAAACACTATGGTTCTCAAAAGAGGTGGCAGGGAAGGTTAAGGAGAAAAGGATAGCATTCAGGAAATATAAGGAAACACAGAAGGAGCAGGAAGAAACATTATCAGTTAAAGCAGAAAGAGGCAGGGAAGGCAGTCAGACTAGCAAAGGCCCAAACTGAGGAAAGGATAGCCAACTCTGTTAACTCATTCAGGCCTAGGACGTCTGTGGTGGCATCTGAAAGCATAGCCACTCAGGACAATAACGCCTGTAGACGTACTCAACTTACTTTCACTCAGGCCTTGAAACATCTGAGGAAGTCAGCAGTTTTTACCTAACTATTAAACAAACTGAATTGCTTAGAATTGAATGCATAGCACCGTTAGAAAGGTAATTTTGCTCGGAACAATTTTGCTACAGATACTTTATGTCTATCGTGTATATTTTAGGAGTTATTCATATTTGTTTAAGGTATGTGTGCATGGCTAACATTTGTCTCTCAAGCCTCACCTAAGCACCTTGAATAAATCTGAAAAAAACAGTTGTTTGGTATTTCAGCTACTATAAAATAAAACTAAATGGATTACAATTGATTGCATAGCACCATTAGAAAGAGTTATTCTGTGCTGAACAATTTTGCCACTGATACTTTTTGTCCACCACATATACTTTAGGAATTATTTGCATTTGTTTAAGGTATGGTGTGCATGGCTGACATTTGTCTCTCACGTGTCACCTAAGCACCTTGAAAAAATCAGAAAAAATCAATTGTTTGGTATTTCAGCCAGTATAAAATAAAACTAAATAGATTATAACTGATTGCATGGCACCATTGGAAAGGTAACGTGCTGAACAACTTTGCCACTCAAACTTTGTGTGTAGCACTTACGGTTCAAGAGGTAGTCACATTTGTTTGTGGCATGCTGATTATGGCTTGATTTTCATGAGAAAGGCCCAGGATGCAGTGCTAAGAGTATACAGGGCACAAGTGGTAGAAGTCTCAAAGAGCTCTTGTGGTGTGAATGAGTTAAGAAGAGGAAAGCGTCCTTTATAGGTACTTTAGGAAGCAAAGAAAGACCAAGAGAGTATACTAAGGCTTAATAAAGGGGAGGAATGTGGGCAGAGGGTGACAGTGAAAAGCAGGGATACTGAATGAATATTTCTGCTCAGTATTCACAAAGGAAGAGGAGGGGAGGTATCTAAACCAAACAAGAGATACACTCTGGATACGGGGTTGATACCAGTCCATTTACAGAAGAAAGGGTTCTGAAAGAACTAATAAAGTTGAAGGTGGACAAAGCAATTGGGCCTGATGGGATTCACCCAAGAATTCTAAAAGAACTAAGGGTAGAACTAGTGACAGCACTGTCTACTCTCTTTAACAAATCATGAGAAGATGGGGTGGTACCTGAGGACTGGAGGAGGGTGGATGTGATTCCTCTTCACAAACATGGGAGCAGGGCAGAGGCAAGAAACTACAGACCAGTTAGTTTGTCCTCAGTGGTAGGAAAATGATGGGTCCAGTCCTTTTTAATGTCTTTATAAGTGACATTGCAGAGGGACTGGAAGGAAAAGTATGCCTCTTTGCAGATGATACAAAGATCTGCAACAGGGTTGATACACAAGGAGGAGTGGAAAGGATGAGAGGGACTTGGCAAGGTTGGAAGAATGGCCAAAGTATGGCAGCTTGGATTCAATGCAAAAATTGCAAATAATGCACCTGGGAAACAAAACCCAGGAAGATTTCACAATGGGGGTAGTAACAACAAAAAATGGAAAGGAACCTGGGGTAATCATATAAGATGACCTTAAGGTTAGCTAGCAATGTGAGAAGGCAGTAGGGAGGACTGGGGGATACTGGGATGTGTGGAGAGGCATCACCAGTAGAAAACAGGAAGTTGTTATCCCTCTGTACAGACAGTTGGTGAGACCCCATCTGGAGTACGCATCCAGTTCTGGAGACCACATCTCCATGAGACATAGACAGGATGGAGGCAGTCGAGGAGGCAACTAAATGGTGCAGGGTCTGCAAGAGAAGCCATATGAGGAAAGAGCTAAAGGAACTTATATGTATACCCTTGAGGAAAGGAGGAGAGGGGTGACATGATAGAAATTTTAAGTGCCTCAGTGGAATCAACAAATCAACAAAGTCCAAGAGGGTAGCACCTTTCAGGAAAAGAGATGTGCAAAACAAGGGGACACAATTTGAAGATAGAGGGGGATGGCTCAGGGGCAATGTAGGAAATATTTTTTCACAGAGAGGGTTGTGGATGCATGGAACAGCCTTCCTGAGGAGGTTGTGGGCTGTAAAACTGTGGGAGAATTCAAGAATGCATGGACAGACATAAGGCAATTCTTGTGGGGGTGGGAAGAAATAGGCTGTTGGTTAACTAGGATCTGCAGCTTATCCTGTAGGTAGGGAAATGGGCAGACTAGGTGGGCCAAGTGGTCCTTATCTGCCATAAAGTCTGTTTCTATGTCTCTATGTTAGGAGTGAGTCAAAGGTAGTTAACTCAGTAATAAATTGGTTAGGGATAAGCAGCAGAGAATGGTGGTAAACAGAATACACTCTGAGTAAGGAAGGGTGACCAGTGGGGTGCTTCAGGCATCAGTGCTAGGACCAGTCCTCTTTAATGTCTATATGTGACACTGCAGAGGGCTGGAAGGCAAGGTCTACCTCTGTGGATGACACCAAAATCTGCAATAGGCCGGACACTCAGGATGGGTGGAAAGTATGAGCAGTGACCTGAGAGAACTTGAGGAGTGGTCAGGGTATGGCAGCTGGGTTTCAATGCAAAAAGTGCAAAATAATGCACTTGGGGCACAGAAACCAGAGGCAGAGTACAAAATGGTGGTGTGGCACTGACAACCACCAAACAGGAAAGAGACTTGGGAGTAATCATATTGGATGACTTAAAGGTGGCTAAGCAGTGTGACAAGGCAGTCAGGAGGTTAGTGAGATGCTAGGGTATATAGGAAAATGTATCCCCAGCAGAAAGAGGGAGGTGGTGTTGCCTCTGTATAGATTACACAAGACCCCATCAAGAGTTCTGTGTCCAGTTCTGCAGACCACATCTCCGGAAGGACATAGGCAGAGTGGAGGTGGTCTAGAGGAGTGCAACTAAAATGGTGCAGAGTCTGCATCAGAAGCCCTATAAGTAAGGCTAAAGGACCTGAATATGTACACACTGAAGAGAGGAGGAAGGGGGATATGATAGAGGCCTTTAAATATCGAAAGGGGTAAATAAGGTACAGGAGGAAGTATTTTTCAGAAATAAATGTGTTCAAGAATAAGGGGCATGATATGAAGCTGGAGGGGTAAATTCAGGAGAGATGTTAATAAGTACTTTTCACAGAAGAGAGTGATGGATTCCTGGAACAACCTTCCAGTGGAGGTTGTGAGGCAAAAACAGTGGTGGTGTTCAAGAAAGCATGGATAAGCACAAGGGAATCTTAAGGGAAAGAATGAGGGCGGGATACTGGACCAGAGATCACATAGAATTTGCAGTGATATTATAGGCAGGAAAAATGGACAGACTAAGTGGGCAAAGTGGTTCTTATCTGCCAATAAATTATGTTTCTGTGTTAACCCTTTGTATAGGTTGATGGAATCTCATTGATGTACAACAAAAACAATAGTGGACCCAGAACTGGTCTCTGGTAGACACCACACCCTGGTCCTAAGCTTTCCTCTGCATTTTACTTTCTGAGTGTAATTGGATAAGTAAGAGTACAGCCATTTGACTGAGCACATAGACAGGGCAAAGTTCACCAGTTTATTACAAAGAAGATGTGATTTGTTGTTTTGAAGGATTTGGTTAGTGGAGGCAATCCAGAGGAGTGCAACTAAAATGGTGCAGGATCTGCATCAGAAGCCCTATGAGGAGACTAAAAGACCTCAAAGTGTGCATGCTAGAAAAGACAAGGAGAGAGGACATGATAAAGACTTTTAAATACTTCACAGGGTAAATACTGATGCGTGGGGAAGTATTTTTTTTCAGAAAAAGGTGCTCAGGAACAAGAAGACATGCTATGAAGCTGGAGGGTAAATTCAGGAGAGCTGTGAGGAAGCAGTTCTTCACAGAAAGAGTGGTGGATTCCTGGAACAGCCTTCCAGCAGAGAAGGCGGGGACAAAACAGTGGTGGGGTTCAAGACGCATGGAATAGGCATAACAGAAACTTAGGAGAAAGAAAGGGAGGGAGAATGTGCAGAGATCAAGTAGGGTCTGTGATGGGTAGACTGGGTAGGCAAGCAGTCCTTATCTTTTTTTATTTATTCTTTATTGCATAATTCACATGAAACTTACAATACAAACATACAACAAAACTTCAAAGATTTGTGCATTTGATTAGAGATGTTTCAAGCAGTCCTTATCTGCCATCAAATTACATGATTCTCTGGTTCTACATAACACCTGACATCATATAACAAGCATTTGTCAATGCCGAATGTTTGCTTGCTGGCATTGGCAGTGGTAGTGTAGAAGTTACAGAGCTGCGTAATAGGAATGGCAGTGAAGTACTGAACTGAAGCCAACCTGACGACCCTGCAGAGAGTGACAGGCATTAGGGTGTGCCTTTGGGTCATCAGTCATAAGCCACGCCATTTCATCACACCCACCCTGCAGACACTGACAAATGTCACGGTGTTCCTTGGGGTCTTTGGCCTTATCGCACCCCATTCCATTAGGAAATATGGTGAGATGGGTGCGATATAGGAGAATGGGGTGAACTTTGGGGCCGAAGAGTCAAGGTATATCTCGATGCCTCTCACTGGCTACAGGGTGTGGAATGGTATGAGCATTACAGGCAAGAATCTAAGTCACACCTGATGCCTGTCATTGTCTACAGGGTTGGGCGTTATGGTTTGTAAACCCTAATACCTCAGGCATTCGTTGGTATTTTCACTCCGAATTTTCCACATGGTTTTGGGACCCCACCTCATGAACAGTGGCAATATCAGTTTGTTAGCAGCTGCTTATGCACAGCGACTACGGCATTAGCACCACAGGTGCAAAAACATTCAAACAGGATGTAAAAATGACAGCTGTACTGTTCATGGGGAGGTGTAAAAATGGCAATGTTGCAAATCTGCAGTAAAATATTAAAAACTGGTGAAGTCACGGCGTACATAGAAACTGTGCCAGCATGAGACCCGTAATATAATTAGGTTGGGGATTTTTACAGCAGATTGTCAACTCAGGCATTTTGGTGCCTCCGATCATGAACAGTGTCACTGTGATTTTCTTTATCTGTCCCGAACAATGATTTCCCACAGCGACCACGCATCTCTGCGCTGAAAGTGTGAAAACACACTTGGCCATGTTGTGAAAAATGACAGCTGTACTGTTCATAAGGAAGTGTGGAAAAATGCCACTGGTGAAAATCTGGACTGAAAATATTACAAAGTCATGAACTTATGGCGGTGCTTGAAACCTGCGCAATGCTCACTGTAACACAGTCATTTTATGGACTTTTGTCACAAATTTTCAACATAGCCATTTAGACCTCTGCTCATGAACAGTGTAACTGTGATTTTCGTAATCTGTCCCAAACATTGCTTTCACACACCAACAGCACCATTGTGCGCCATGTCTTGAAAACACATTTTGGGCAACATATGAAAAATGGCAGCTATACTCTTCATAAGGAAGTGTAATAAAATGGCAATGTTGAAAATATAAGTGAAAATATTAAATCCAAAACTTACAAGCATGCATAGGAACTGCATAGCAGCGCTCATAAAACAGTCATTTTTAGGAATATTTTCACCAAATTTTCAACATAGCCATTTTAAGACCTCTGCTCATGAACAGTGTCACTGTGATTTTCTTAATGTGTCCCATACATTAATTTCGCATCGACTGCGCCCATTGTGCGCTCATAGGGCAGAAACACATTTTGGGCAAGATGTGAAAAATGACAGCTATGCTGCTCATAAGGAGGTGTGATAAAATGGCAATGTTGAAAATCCTGGGTGAAAATATTGAAAATTCACGAACTTACGAGCGTGCGTAGGAACTGCATAGCGCACCTTGTAAAACAGTCATTTTAGGAATTTTTTCACCAAATTTTCAACATAGCCATTTAAGACCTCTGCTCATGAACAGTGTCACTGCAATTTTCTTAATTTGTCCCATACATTGATTTACGCACATCGACTGCGCCATTATGCGCTACATGACGGAAACACGCTTTGGGTGAGATGTGAAAATGACAGCTGTACTACTCATAAGAAGGTGTGGTAAAATGGCAATGTTGAAAATCTGGAGTGAAAATATTGAAAATTAAGTGAACTTCTGGCGTGCATAGGAACTGAGCAGCACATCTCGTAAAACAGTCATTTTGAATTTTTCACCAAATTTTCAAAATAGGCTTCTTGAGAGCCCACCTTATCAATACTGGCAGTGTCATTTTGCTAATCAGTCCCAAAGGTGATTTCACACAGTGACTGCAAAATCACCCTTCGGGCCCGAATAACGCCATGACAGTGACAGCATTCATGAGAAGGGGGGCATGGAGCCGACGGGGATTGAGCACCCCGTCAGCCATAGCATCTATTGCCACGCTGGGGTGGGCTCCCAGCATGGCACCCTGTACTCTGGGGAGGACAGTGGAGCCGACGGGATTGGGCACCCGTCGGCCATACTCATGAGTTGCCACGCTGGGGTGGGCACCCAGTGTGGCAGGTGGAAGGCTTTGGGGGAGGAAGCACAGCTGATGGGGGATTGGGCACCCGCTGGCTATACAGTGTGTGTGTGGGAGGCAGCACGCAGTATGCATGCGTGTGTTTGTGTGTGTGTGTGTGTGTGGGGAGCTGCGCGGGGCAGATGATATCTGATTGCTGCTCACTGAGCATAGCTCCCCACTGTATACGCCACTGCATTTTGGAGCTGTCATAGACAGCTCCAGCATACGATGGAGGACTAGACGCCTGCCAACACACTGACTGAATTAGAAGAGGGTGACACACCTCCGAAAACTCGGATGATGGCACTATGTTTCTTGCACATGCATGCAAGCAAACATAAAAGGGAGACAAATGCCTTACACCAACAAGTTATATGACATTAACACATTCCCAGGTAAGTTAGGTATGGAAAAGAAATAACTGTTGGTTTCCATTAATGCAAAATACTCTCCAGAGGTAGAAAAGCTGCAAGCTAGGATTTTATCACTTCCTTTGTCTTCTGAAGGTCCATCCACTCTTGAAAATAAAGATTTTACAGGAATACATCTGTACTAAATAAACACTTTTCTTGCATATTTGTTTGCTTAGCTAAATTTGAGAGGAAGATAACTTTTTCTCCCTCCAAGAATGTCCCATAATGGAGAAAGCAAGCTACAATCCCTTATCCCACCAACAGTGAACAGAACAAAACATCCAGTTTAAATCAACTCTATTACAAGCATGTAGAACTTATGCAGACATAGTTTTCTCAATAACTGCAAATGTCTGTCTTTCAGCTAGCAAAACTTGTTACTACTTTCAGCTCCTCGGGTAACCTAATGTAAGCTGAAGACCCTTTATGAAACAAAAGCTTTTTCTCTCAGAATTCTTCTTCACCACTGGGATTTAAAAATATATGATGTCACAATGTACTGTACACATACGAGAAAGCATGATATGTAGACATGACTTTTTACATTTTCCTTACTAAAGAAACTTAGTTATTGATGGCAAAAAGGCCTAATGGACCATCAAGTCAAACAATTAATGTGCCACTAAGGTTATTTATTTAGTTATTATTTATTAGCTTTTGATGACCGGGTAAGGGCACTAGGCAAGAAACCTGCCTATTTTCAGGCACGACCTGGGGCAGTACAGTTACAGTAGTACAGCAGGGACAACAAATGACAACAATGAGGTACAAAGGCAAAGATAACTGTCATGATAATCTTCACAAATAGCATTAACCAAAGAAAAAGCATAGGAATAACAGCAAGAATACTACAGGTTAGAGCAGTCATACAATTATTGCAAGAACATTTTCAGTTACCAAGTCAATGGTCATAAATATAATTTACAGGAGACAAGAGCACTCATGCACAGTAGGAAAGCAGAAATGGGAAGAAAGCAGCTAGAGGGCAAGCAACTGGCCCCACAAAAATCTTAACTGCAGTCACAGCAGCCAGGGGCATAAGGTGGGAAAAAGAGCATGCTAAAGGCTAGGTGAGATGAGGAGTTCTTCACATGAGGGGTAGGGAGTTCAGAACCATGGGGCAAAATATAGAAAGCCTGCTCACTCATTTTAGTAAAGCAGAGCTGAACAGCGAGCAGGGGAAGGCAGAAGACCTGAGGGCACGAGTGAGAGACAGGGGTAGCATAGCCCCCAGAGCCACAGGGTGAGGCGTTCTGGTTAAGAGTCAACAAAACAATCTAGTGCATATGATCTGCAGGTATTGGGAGGCAGCCAAT
Organism: Neoceratodus forsteri; assembly: GCA_016271365.2. NCBI lineage: Eukaryota > Metazoa > Chordata > Ceratodontiformes > Ceratodontidae > Neoceratodus > Neoceratodus forsteri. Next base: position 691,706,059 of record CM057449.1, read on the forward strand.
TTAAGGCAGAGTAAAAGTCGGCAGTGGTGAGTCAGGCGTGGAGCCGATAAGGTGAATCTACAGATGTTGTTGTACATAATGTCCCATTTATGGAGTACTGCAGCATTGGCATGTGAAAGGATTGGGAGGCATATAGCAGTTGCAGCAGTAACACCTTTCGAAACAGCAATCCTGGTGGCTGGAGTAAGGGTAGGCGCACTCTGTAAGCCTCACCAATCTTTGAGTTAACTGAGCAACAGACCTCACTGACATGCAGCAAGATCCAGAGCTGGGTCAAGCATTACCCACAGGTATTTGAAAGATAATGTTACAGACAGGAGACCCATTGCCACCACGGACCAGAAGATTAGAAGCCACAGTCAGTACCCATCTAGAGGAGCCAAAAGCATGGCCTGGGTCTTAGATAGGTTTAAGATTTGGTAACTGGGAGAACCAAGATTGGTGGCACTGAAAGGCAGGTGATAATTTCTGATTTAAGTCGGTTATAGACTTCAAGACAGAGTAAAGTACCAGATCATCTGCATACAAGATAGTACTACAGAGTGGGGAAGGGCTGAGGATATCATTAATGAAAGAGAAAGAGTAAGGTCCCAAGAATTGAACCCTGAGGGATGCCAGAGGTGATTGGGGCAGGGCAGGAGAACCTTAAAGAAGGAGACAGTCTGAGATCGATTTTCAAGATAGCTAGTGAACCATGATAAGGTGGAGGCAGAGGCTCTGAGAGATTGAAGTTGGTCAAGTAGTAGGGGTGATGTATCATGTCAAATGCTTTGGAGAGATCAATGAACACGGCTCCAGTGAGTAAGCCTTTGTCCATATTGCATTTTCGTCATTGGTGAAGTGGGTAAGGACAGTACTTGTGCTGTGTTGTACCCAGCCTAAAGCCATGTTGAGAAGGGGATTGAAGGTTAAAGTGGGGTAGGTACCGAAAGACCTGATGATGCACAACTTTCTCCAGCAGCTTACTGAGTGTAGGCAGGGAGAAAATGGGATGATTGTTTGACAGGATTATGGGATCACCTTTCTTAAACACCAGTGTAGTCCTGGTGGTTTCCAGGCTGAAGAACAGAGGCTGAGCTGATTGAGAGGTTGAAAAGCCTGGTAACGGTTTGGTGAGATGAGGCGAACTGCCTAAGGATTCTTGGATCTATAGCATCAGGACTTGCACTGCCATGAGCAGGAATAGTCCTAGTAACAAAGACTTCCTGGTGCATAACTGGGGTCAGCACTAGGTAGTGGGAGCCATTGCAGGCGAGGAAGGGGGTACCTGGGGAGTAGCGGGGAGGGGGTGGGAGGGATGGGAAGAGTGGAAAAGAGGGCGTTGAAGGTACTTGCTATAGTGGGGGATTATTACAGTGGACATCGTACTTGAGTATTTCATTTAGAGTCAAGTCTTATTATTCCCAAGAATTTCCTTAATTTGAGCCCAGTAGCGTTTTGGGTTTGAGGCAGAGGCACTGAGCAAGTTCCTGTAGTACATACTCCTGGCAAGGCTAATCTCCTTTTGCAAGTGTTGCACAATGACCTGTAGGCATCAAAGTCAGCCTGAAGAAGAAGACTTCCAGACCAACCAGAATTTATCCCTACATTTCAGCAGCTGGAGTGGGGGCACTTAAGCCATTTTGTGACCTTCCTTTTACCCCTAGCGTAGTAACCTGGATGTGTAGGTTTTGAAGAGAGAGAAGGTAGCATTAAAATACTCAGTTGTGCAGTTGATATCATTGGTTGTGTTGAGAGGGACCAGTCCACCTGGTTGAGATCACACAGAAAAGCAGCAGGGTTTAGTTGGAGAAGTTGGAAAAAGATAGTAGTTTGGGGGAAGGAGGAGGAGAGGTTCCAAAACACAGAAAACAGGGCAGTGATTGCTGATAGAGTCAGGAAGAACACCAGTATTAGGGAAGTTCTCCTTCCTATTAGTCAGGATTCAATCCTAAGAGGTGTTGGAGGAGCCCGGTGAGAGAGATTCTAGTGGGAGCCTGGATTAATTGAGCAAGGTTGGCCTTACTGATATTGGATGATAGAAGAGAGGAGCGAGGCCTGGCCCAGTCCTGGTTAAAATCTCCCAAGCAGATAACCTCATTTTCCCGACACTGATGGCACCAGCACAATAAATTCCTCAAGACCTAGTCTGGAGTATTTGGGAGGTATCTAAACACAGAAGATGTGTAGTATCTTGATACCCCAAGCAAAGGTGGGAATGAAGGACTTCACAATTTGTCAGGAGGGACCCTGCAAGATAGAGATGTTAAGATGAGATTTGTAGTACAGGGCCAAGCCCCCTCTTTTAGAGCTAGGCGATCAGCCAGCTTATGTGTAGCTCGGGATGGAGCAGAAGGAGTCAGCCATAGTGGGCTTCAGCCAAGTTTTGGAGGGCTAGGATGTCAGGATTGTTAGCACTTACCTGGGCCTCAAGTTCTAGGAGCTTGGCAGTGAGGCTTCTGATGTTAAGGCGAGCAAAGGTGAGACAGGAAAATTTTGGCAAGCAATAAGCAGGCTGAGACTGGGTAGATTTAGCAAAGTGGGAGGGCCAGAGTTGGCATCAATATCACCAGCCAGGGTGAGGGACGGAGGTTATTATCCATAACGTTGCAGTCAGTATCGCCGAGAGGCACATCCAGGAGATAGAGAACCTCCATGAGATATAACTAAGTAGCGCTCCTTGATATCTATTGCTAAGCCCTGGCAAGCGTGAAGGATAAGGGCCAGATCCCACAAGTAAGTCCGAGTAGCAGAAGTTCCCAAGAGAGTAGGTATGACAATTTAAGGGAGGCACAGAAGGCAGAGCAGAGAGTTCAAGAAGAAATAGCAAGGAAAGACCTACCATGAGGGGTAAGGCCCACAGATTCATGGTTACAAGGTGTATAGGTAGGGGTGGTTGGGGAAAGAATGGGCAGTGAAGAGGAGAGGCAAATGGAAAGAGCAAGGGATGAGTGTTGGAATGTAATTAAGAGGTAACAAAGAGAAACAGAAGTAGCAGCAGTCAGTGGGACACTGAGAGAGAGGTGAATCAGTATATAAATTAATAAGCAGATGTATGGAGAAACAGCAGCAGAGCAAAAAGTGATATTGCACAGCAAGGGTGGGAGGATGAAGTGCCAAGCAACTCCATCAGGAGAGGACAGATTGGGGAGATTTGACCTCGGAACTCTGATGCAAAAAGCTAAGGAAATATTAAGAAGAGGTTAGATGACCCTAGTGGGGAAGATGCATAAAGAGCACCACGAGAAACTCGGGAGATAGAAAAAATAAAATAGAACTCTCACAAGAGGTTTTCTACCTATATAACTAACACTAGCTAAGGAGGAGGTATTGGGGTGGGTGGGAGCAGTCACACAGGGACTGCAGGATTCCACCTAGGCAGCTCAGTAAAACTAAGTTGAGAGCCAGTGCAGTCCAGGAGCAAAGAAACACTGCCAGCTCAAACGAACTAGCCAACCTGCCCAGAGATTCCTGTGTAGCTGCAACCTTTAGGAAAAAATTACAAACAGGCAGCAGCTCCTTGTGCACAAATCAATTTTAAAGGATTCAGCTGGATCAGCAGGGCAAGAGTGACAGTAATGCTGGCTGTTCTCAGCGGTAGCAGCACATTAAAAAGCACACTGTTACCAAAGTTCTTAACTAGACTAAATTAATTTAAAAAAGTTGCAGAATGAAGGTAAAGTGTCCGGGGAGATTCTTTCAGCAGTTAGAGCTGAATTTCCAGCCAGGATGCCCCCAAGCGCGAGTTAGTGGTCATGATAAAAGGCACCAATTTTCAAACTAAGTAGACAAAGGGATTTGTGGCGTGGTCTCCAGCGTGCCTGGACAATGACTGCAGGGCTGGCTGAAGCAGCTCCACAGGCAGTCCAGCCCAAGGTTGAAAAGTGGAAGACACTAAAACAGAATTACACCATTTACCCGACAGGAAAAGTACAGAAGTTGATATTGTGAAGGCTTTTGTACACTACCCCAGAACTGGCTTCAAGTGACTTATTCTGCATGAGTAAGAAATCTAGACTCGACTCTTATTGAATCTAGGATCACTTTCTGACACAGCCTGCTAGGATGTCAGATTGGTCCAAAAGTACAGTAAGTAGCAAATGAGATGCCCAAAAGCACATTTTTTATTCCGAAAAACAAACAGGTAAGAAAAGTAAATGGATTTAAAACCAGTAAAGTGTACTCAAGCACTGGAGTCACAAGAGTCATGCCAATAAACAACAATGGAATAGAATAAAGGAGGAATAACTAAGGTAATGGCAAGCTGTGTGAAGATAATAAGCAAGGATAAGATGAGAAAAGGCCACTGTGGTTCTCCAAATGAGGTGGCTAAGGTGGCAAGAAAAAAAAAATCAGCTTTCAGACAGTAGAAGGAGACAGAAACAGAGGCAGACAGTGTGGTTTATCTAGAGAAACAGAGGAGGCAGGAAGGAGGTAAGGACAGCAAAGGCTCGAAATGAGGAAATGACCACAAAGGAAGTTAAAACTGAGGATAAGACTCTGCAAGCACATGAGAGAAAAAGGAAGGCAAGGGTATAGTGAAAATCAAGAGATGGTGGGGGGTTCTGTACAGAGAAGACCAAGAAAAAGCTAACATTTTAAACAAATACTTCTGGTCATTCTTCAAAGTGGGGCCGGAGTGGGTTGGAATGCATTGACAGGCACCAGGGAGGAGGGGTGACACATGCCCATCTACAGAAAAAAAGGTATGCTGGGGTTGGAAGCCCTTAAGGAAAACAATGCAATAGGGTTGGATGGGATTCACCCAAAGGTATTTAAGGAACTGAGACTAGTGCTAGCTGCCACTCTGGCAACACTATTTAGCACTGGAGATGGGGGTGGTTCCAGAGGTGGAGAGGAGGGCCAATGTGGTCCCTCTGCATACCAGCAGCAGCAAGAAGGAGGTCAGCATATAAAATTGAGATTTACCCATAGATAAAGACAGCTTGGTCCATCTGGTCTGCCTGTTTCCCTGCCTATAGTATCACAGCAATTACAGACAGATCAGTCTCATATCAGTGGTAGGGGAATTAAAGGAGTCCCTGCAGAAGGATAGAGTGATGGAGTACCTGGAGACATATGGGCTGTAGGACCACCAGCAGCAGTTCACCGGGGCAAGGTCATGTCAAACAAATCATAGATATCTTTGACTAGGTAACAAGGGAAGTAGATCAGGGAGGGGCAGGGTGTGGCATATTTGGACTTCAGTAAAGCCTTTGACACTGTACCACACAGGAGGCTGATGAAAACTTAGCAGTCCGGGGTGGGAAGAAGGTGGTGAGCTGGGCGTCTAACTGATTTGAAGATAGGAGGCAGAGGGTGGTGGTAACAGTAGTCACTTGGAGGATGGGAGGAAGTGACCAGTGGAGTACCATAAGTTTGTACTGGGCCCTGTCTCTTCAGTGTCTTCACAAGTGGCATTGCTGAGGAACTGGAGGTGAAGGTATGTCTCTTTGCAGATGACAAACAAATCTGCAACAGGGTGGACACCAGGAGTGGGTGGAGAAGAATGCAAAGGGATCTGGGGAAATTAGGGCAGTCATCTAGGGGAGTGGCAGCTGGGGTTCAGTGCCAAAAATGTAAAATCATGCTCCTGGGGTGGGAAACTCAAGGTCTATGTATAAGATGGGAAGGGTTTACAGTTACAAAGCAGGAAGGGGCCTGTGAGTGATCATATCTGATGATCTTAAGGTGGCAAGACAGTGCAACAAAGCAGTTGGCAAGGCAAGCTGGAAGCTGGGGTGCATAGGATGGGGATCTCTAGCGAAGAAGGAGGTGTTGTTGCCTCTGTATCATTCACTTGTGAGACCCTACCTGGAGAACTGTGTCCAATTCTAGAGGCCACATCTTTGCCAGGACATAGACAGTGTGGAAGTGGTCCAGAGGAGGGCTACCAAAATGGTGTGGGGTTGCACAAGAGACATAAAAGAAGAGGTTGTGGGAGCTCAACATGTACATTGAGAGGAGAGGAGGTGAGAGGAGATATGACAGAGACCTATAAGTACCTCACCACAGTGAACAAGGTGCAGGAGGGAGTCTCTTTCACAGGAAGAAATGCCAGAATATGGGACATGCTAAGAAGCTTGAGGGGGACTTTTAAGAGTATCTGGTGAAATGCTTCTTCACAGAAGATTGGTGGACACATGGAACAGCCTGCCGAGAAGGGTCATGGGGCAAGACAGTGAGGGAGCTTCAAACATGTGTGGGATAGGCACATGGGTATAAAAATGGAGATAAGGGAGGAGGAAGGACCCTGTGACCAACTATAATCAAGGTGTAGTGCTAGGTAGGGAAAATGGGGCAGACAAGATGGACCTATCAGGCCTTTCTGCAGACCCATTTTATGTTTCTATGCTAAAAAGCATGCCCAACACTACAATCCTTGCACCTCCTGAGATAATACCAAGAAAGTCTGCTAAAGTTGTTTCAGTGGTGTGATTCAGCCTAAAGGTTGCATGGGACCCTAGGTTCAGCATATCCACCTTGCTTCATAAGCAGAAATAAAATAAGTATGCATTGCAAGCACATACCAATTTATAGGGTTTTCCTACCCACTCTCCTATGTAGGGTACCTGGTGGTTCCCTTGGTAAACAGAAATGTGTCCAGATTCACTTTAAGATTGGTACAAATGTTCATGCCCACTGTTACAACTGGTAGGCTGTTTTATAGGTTCACCATGCTATGGTAGAACAAGTATGTCCAAACATTATCCCTGAATTTACCACTCCTGAGCTTTGTGGCATGTACTCCTGCTGTTCTGTGGATACTACATCAAACATCTCAGACTGTTTGATCTTAGATACCCTTGAGAATTGATAGACTGATATCATGTCCCCTTTTGCCTCCTTTTCCCCAGGGTGAACATGTTAAGGGCTTCAGCCTCTCCTCATAGCTTTTGTCCCTTATACCCCTTATTTTGGTGGCCCTGTGTTTGTACCCTCTCAACTCTGTCTTTTTTTGATTGAAACCAAAACTGCACACAGTACTCCGGGGACTTGTAAAGTGGTGGGATTACTTCCTGCCCTGCTGATGCACCCCAGCATTCTGTTAGTCCTCCTGACATCAGCGATGCATTGCTTGTTCTGCTTTTAGACCCTTGTCTTTCATGACTCCCAGGTGAGTTTCCTTCTCAGTTGTAGCAAGAAAACCCAACACAGTGTGTTGGTCTTACTTCTTGTTTTCTCCCTAGTGTAGCAACTTGATTTTGGCTACAGTTAATCTAAGGATCCAGGAGTCAAACCAGTCTTCCATCTTGTTCAGGTCTGCCTGCTGTTTGCTGCCATCCTAAAGAAAGTCCACCACCCTGGCCAGCTTAGTGCCATCTTCAAAGTCAATCCAGCCTGTGGAGACCCTAGTTTACAGATCATTAATTACCAAGTTGAGAAGTAGTTATCCCAGCACAAGTCTCTGAGGGATACCACAGAGTACTCACCTCTCAGAGAGTAGTGTTCACCACCACCACCAAAGTTTACTGCCCCCAAGCCAATTAACAATCCACCTTCCACTGCTGTGACAGACAAAAGTTGTTTTATTGTATCAACATAGTGAGCATATACTTATTCTATATCAATGAACTAATAATTCACTATATCAAAGTAAAGCCTTTTTTTTCTTTTTTTTAACTTGTTTTAATACAAATATTCAGAGTTCTGGTTCATAAAAAGGACAAGAATTCAGAAACTAAATAACATTATGAAATGCACTGATGTATATCCACGTGTGTCAACACATAGAAACTGAATCATTAGTACCTATTCATGTCAACCCTGACTCCAAGCTTTTATTTTAAGAAAGTTCCTAGTGATACAGGTTTCAAAGTTTGCCCATTCTAAGACATTTTTTTAAATGACAAACTTTGGAACCATTACAGCTAGGACCTGAATTTTTAAAGCATTTGAGTCAGGTTGACATGACTCTTCCTGTCAATACAGTTTAGCAGCATTGATACATATTATTACACATTAGTACAGTTTTAACTTACAACCATAGTTAGTTTAAAAGTTAGCACAATGAAAAGTATTGAAAAAGAAGGTGTCCAACATCTCACGTGGGCAGACAACACTTTTATATTGTTTGCTGTATCAGAAATCACTCCTGGTATACCGTCAAAGAGAACATGTTTTCTTGGTTTTTATCTTTTGCCTCCTTTTTCCAGCATTTCCTCTGCTATTGGCTTTTCTGAGAGATGTTTTCCTGTAAAGTTATTTTCTAAGACTTTCTCTGTTGAGGTATATTATCACAACTCACTGGTTATTGTTTTGAAAATTAAATTGATAGCACTAAACAATGTGCAGATACATTATCTATTTTATCACTTTTGCAAATATGTAAAATCTACTGAGGTGGCGCCATCTAACATTCTAAGTGGAAACACTGTTAAGGATGAGAAGTCATTCTTTTTAATTATTGTGCCTTCGATTGGCGATGTGTCTGTTTTCATCTCATGAAATACCTGTTAAAACTAAGCACCAATATTAAGGTGAATTTGTGAATCTGGACATTTTGAAGCAGTTGTACAGTAGTTGAAATCCTTTTATGTAAATGTTTTTAAGTACTGTATAAACCAGATCTGAACTTCTCAGTCAAAATAGGTTGCAGTACATAAGCATCATGCAGAACTTAGCATGAACATACTGTACTTGTTTAAGTTTTACAAAATAAAAATGATTCTGCCTTGCCACCTGGCAGTCTGTTAACAGAAGATGTTTACCAAATTAAGTGTATAAAAATAGGAGCATTATCTTTCTCATCCACCTTGCTCTCTTTGTCAAAAAGGAGAGCTGGTATCTTTCAACATTACTATGGTATCATTGAACATCTAAGTGTCATCACTATGGTATCTTTGAAGAACTGTAGTATTAGCACAACACCATGCCAAGCAAATTATGGTCTGACCATCGCCTTCCATCCTCTACTAAGCATTAGAAGTCAGGCAAGACAAGCAAGCTGGAGTGATATCCACTAGTTACAAACACCTACTGCCAAAACTAAACATCAGGAGGAGTGTGCCTCACCTAACCAGGAAGATGCCCTAGGTTTACACAAAACCATGTAAAACATCCATTTGTCATGTCACTGCAGGACCTTGCTACACAAGATTCCTTGAAGTCACCGGTTTAAGTAACATCTTATTTTGGCAAGTCAGTTAAAGGTCAAGAAATGAGGTTTCACTCAGAAAACAGAAGCTTAACATGACTAAGGTGTTTGTAAATATACTTAGAAGAACTGTTACCATCACCTGCATATGACTGCCACTAATACTATTTGAACTGTCATGATCTTGACTGTGTGCCAAGCTGTTTTCAAGCATGCAGCAGCTGCAGAGGTCTAACACAAAGCTGTTTCCATAATCCATGTCATGACTGTTGCTACAGTAACAGTGTACTGTATCAACTAAAAGTTTAAATAATCCAATTTTACCAGCTCCCCTTCCCAAACATCCAAAGGAAAAAACTCTCACCATCCTGACTCCGAAATGTCTATATAGGTACCATTGAATGTGAATGAGATGATGTGTGCCAATTCCTTTTCTAATTTGCCTATATAACATCTATTCTGTCTATATTGGTTTATTACATGTAACTGAATTCAACTTTATTTCTCAGTGTGTGGTATAGCAAAGGTTTTTCTGTTTTTTCTCATTCAAAAACCCATGAATATGATATACTGTATGTGAAGTCTAAACTGGGATTCAGAATTTGCTCTCTGAGTTAGTGTAGAATAAATCAGGTTGCACCCATGCAGTATTTGTCTTCCAGCATAAATGTGGGCAAATTTGGGCCAGTGTAACATACACAGGTTTTCTTAAAGGGATACTGTCAATTTTTTTTGAATGATATTATTGTTAGTTAAAGCCACATTTTTGATTGCTTACCTTCTGTAAAATTCATTGATGTTGCTGGTTGTTTTATCTGCCTCCTTGCATAACTGAACTGAAATGCATGCTAATGTATAATTATACCCAACATTGTTTTGTTTCAAATTATTGATCTGGTCTTATTGCATACTTTCTTATCATTATAAACATCCATAACAGTCACTCATGATTCAACAGTCTCCTCTACTCCCAGTACATTAAGAGCCGCTAGACTGTGTTAAGGGTGTTCCTAAGACCAGGAATGATGAAGCTGGAGTTGATCAAGGAATATAAACAGATATGTTTTTGTGTGGTAACCAGTGATGGTGGGCAGGCTGTTTTACATTTTTAAAAGAAAAAGAATCAGGATCAAACTCCACCAACTACATCAGCAGTATATTTAGAATGTGAGTAATCATAAAGTGTGTTTTTGAACTAGAAACACTTTGAGATCTGGGTTGACAGTGTCCCTTTAATTACAACACCCATTAGTGCCAGAGGTAGAATCATGTGAGCCTTGGTCTCATCTGGGAGGCATTCAGCAATTTGACTCATTTCTCTGGCTGCATAAGAGGAACCATTGAAATCTTAATCATCCTACCACTGACTAAGAATGCCTTTTTGATCACCGAGTCAGTCCTGTGATTCATAGGATCCACAGAGCATGAGAATCTTTCACTAGTATCATGGGTTTCTTTGCCAGAGCTGAGACTGATTAGATTATCTCAGGCATGACCTCACATTTCTCAACTAGTCCTCAGGAAGTATATAATGTTTCTTGTGCCAATGTAGGGGATGTTACCCTTTCGTAGTGCATTCCAGTGATTGCACACTCCATTACTAAGATGCTCACAAGGAAGGCGGTCTATTAAGAAAGCCTGCACAGCTGATATAAAGGGATGGAGTCTCAAGTCATTATCTTCTGCTTCATTTATATTCAGAGCTGCACATGCAGTACATTTGGAATATTATCCATGAGGTTATCAACAGGAAAAAGACAATTGAGTTCCTTTGGATTATCACCATCTTCTTTCCTATCTAAAGATTCCACATTGTTGTTCTTCTTTCTCTTCCTCAGAAGTGGATTCCAGTCTTAAAAGGGCAGATCTTGCCCCAGAAGATACATTCTCTCTTGCCTAGGAGGTATAGAACTCTTTTATGAGACAGGGTGTTCAGTAGTGCGACCAGATTGGGATGACTTGGCTGATTCATACTAGTCAAGTTCAACTCAGGAATGCCTTCATAAGGGTCATCAATGTTTGGTGTACTGTACTAGCAACATTTGTTTTCATATTAATTTGCTAACACAAGCCAGACACTAGGGACCTGAAAACATTCTTCTCCATACACAATTACAATTTCTGAATGTTTAGCCCATGTCATGTTATCAATCAAGTAGGTCAACTTAAGGCTGGTGTCCAAGCTCTCCAGAGTAACCAAACATGGTGATGAGCATGATACTTCTGATGACCCTGGAACTTTTCTGCAGTGGAACAGCAAACTGGTAGCCTACTTAAGCTTGAAGCCCTGATGCCAAAGGTACTGATAATAAGAATAATTAACCCCTTGGCATTAGAATAATCAAGGACCTCAACATTGAGTCAAAGTGGTGACATCATTAGCATGACAGCACAGCTCTCATACCATATGATGTCACCACCATAATGAGGTATTGAAAACTTTCGAGTTCTTGGCATCAAGGTGTTTTTACTGTATATAATGCAATGTAAGAATGTTTTATAACAAAAACTCAGTGACTAACTCAAAACAGCTTCTATTAAGTTGATTCATGTGTGTGGTACTTTGAATTTAAACTGCCATTTTAATTACATGTGTGGATTCATTTCCAGGCAGTTGTATCAGGGCTAGCTCAGCTCACATTCGGATGACTTACTATCAGGCAGCATGAGTCTGATGATGGCACCTGTGTAAAGTTTTTTCATATTCTGAAGTGTTAAAACAACTTATTCCAATTGATTCAGCTGTGGAATGTTGCTCTTAATACTGTGAAGAATAAGTTTTGAAAAACACCTGTGTATTATAGTTCTATTCTTTAGTGTGTCTAAAACAAACTCCTTAACCAATCTGCTGACAAAGTGTAATTGCTGCCTGATAGATTGCTGATGCTGACTGACAGTCTTGGTGGTTGGGCAGAGACAGTAGATCTATTGGACTTGAATATTTATAGCCTTTTGCTACAGACATTTTTCGGCTTAGTAACTCAGTTCTGCTACTCGGTGGTAAAGCAGTAGATAACTAATTCCAGCATGTGTGTCTGAACAATATTTTGTCTGAGACACTCCCAGCAATAGATAGAGTCCTGGGTTCCTGTTATTTTCTTTGTATAAAATTGTTACCCTCTTCCTGTCTAAATGTACATAACGTGATATATGGCAACAACCTGATACTCTTTACCATCTCCCAATCCACTCTAGACATTTCCTCCACATGTATGGGGATTTATACTTTGTTTAAAGTTGGCCCCAGAAAAACAGACTGTTACTGAATATCATAAAACAAAATAATGATGTTTGACTCTGAACCCTGACTATACAAACCTGGTGTAAGTTTAGAAATCCAAGACTTGAATGGAGTTTTCCTGAAGCAGAGTAATTCCTTTAAGTGCATTAGTATTCACTTGGATCCCTATCTAGCCTTCTTGGAGCACATGTCCCACATTTGCAAAGTTGTCCATAGGACATTAGGTGTGATGTACAGACTGAAACAATGTCTATGTTTAATAACTGCATTTCAGTGTTCGAAAAACTGTCTTAAATCAGTTAAGGGGAGTTGTTAGCTAAATGTACAGGGGCTATGCAGAAAAACCTTACAAGATCAGGAGAACAGGCTATGGCTGAGCTGTTGGGAATGAGCACTTAGTAATTAAGGCAGCAGACAAAGGTGGGAACATTGTGCTTATCAAGAGAGAAATATATATGGATGGTAGAAAACTTACTGTTTGATATAAATAATTATTCTAGGCTTAGAAGCAATCCCACATTTCTCTATAAGAAATACAGTAATTGTTGTCCTTGTTACAGTAAGCTGTACTAGAGGAATAATTAGAAATAAAAGTTTAAGTATCTCTTTTGTGAGAACCCCATAACAGCTACGTTTTATGCCCTCCCAAAAATACACAAAATCTACAAGATCCCTAGGAGACCAATAATCTCGAGGTTGGATACTTAACAGAACATCTTTGTGAATTCCTGGACTTGTTTTACAACATAGTATGATTACATTGCCATCATTTCTGAGAGTTACTGGGGATACTATAAAGACATTTCAAGATGTTGAATGGAGGAATAATACAAGTGGATATGCACTGATGTAGAGGCCCTTCTCCTCCATAAGGCATATGGATGGAGTGAGGGCCTCTAGACATTCCTGAAAAGATAGCTTGGAAACAGCAGCACCAGTAGAATTCCTAGTGAATAGCTTAAACTTCATACTGAGCCACAACTATTTTAATTTAATAATGAATTTGTTTTCCAGAAATGTGGGATGGCAATGGGGGCATCAATAGCCGCTTATGCCAATATTTTTATGGGACTTTGGGAGGAGGAGATTTTGTATAATCAAACAGTGAATCCATTTTATAGAAACATCATTGAATGAGGGACGTTACATAGATGATTGCCTATGTATATGGGATGGTGTACTAGAGAGTGCCAATGAGTTTTAAAATGGTTACATAACAATGAACTGACTTAAAGATTCACTTTCAAAGTACATGATAATTAAATGGATTTTTGGGCATCACTTTATTGGGGAATCATAAGACTGGTGCCATGACCACAAAGGGCTTTAGAAAAGGAACTTCTACAAATGCATTATTAAAAGTGATAGTTCACACCCAACTAAATTCAAAAACTCGATCCCATATAGCCAGCTAATCAGGATTAGATGAAATTGTAAAGATGATGGTGATTTTACACAGCAGGTGGAGGGATTAATACTTAAATTTAAGGATAGGGACTATCAGGATTCAATACTGAGTGAAGCACTTGGAAGAGTTAAACAGAAAACACAGAGAGATCTATTGCAGCCAAATATAGACAAACCCCCAAAGAAAATGGTTAAAGCAGGGGTCCAATAACCTTCTCAGTGGAGTTCAGTAGTGTCTCAGCCCAGGCTGGGAATATCATATGGAGAAACTGGAATATCCCCAAAGTGACACTGCCCTCAAAAAATTAGTGGGCATCACACCAAGGATTACATTTAGGAAGACTGCTAGTTTAAAGGATAAACTTGTGCACAGCCAGTTTTGAGTATAGGGTTGCCATCTGTCAGGCTTTTTACCTGGTGATCAGGTTTTCAGGGTCCCTATCAGGTAATCCAGTTTTGCTCTGTGCTGGTCAGGTTTTTGAGCCATTGTGAGTGCTCACATACTTTTGAAACAAATGTTGCCATATTATTCATTGTTTTAGTTGCATGTCCAGATTACAAACAAGTTCTGTTGTCATTATAGCCCTTTGTTTGTGAAAGCAGTCAGCCTTGAGGTGTAAAGTATAGCCATTAACACCATTAGCACTTACTTAACCTAATCTTTTCCACTGCATCTTAAAGTGGCATAGCAACACAGCTGCCCCCACCTTTTGAAACAGTAACTAGAGCCAGTTGTCTGCCACTTTCATTTACTGGTAAACAGTTTCATCTCCAACAGAATTTAGGCATTTAAAATGTTTTCAATTATTTTTTTCCTCAAGAAAAAATTATAGTTACTTCTTTGGCTTTGAAATAGTACTGTGGACATGAAAAGGAAATGGAGCCAGAAAAGAAATAAAGTACACATTACAGGAAACAGTTCATTATAGTATTATATACCATGTATAATGTTGTATGCTATTTATAGTATTTCCTTTGTCTCCCCAGATCATATCTGTAAATGATATTTCTTTTATCTCTGTATGTTTATTTGGATAACCAATGTCAATAAATTAAATACATAAGTAAATAAATAACTAAGAAAAACCTACGAAAGTAACTTTAACAGGTACAGTACAGTATCTTAACATTTTTGTTGAACTGCTGCTTTAAGTGTTGTCTTTTATTGATATAACAAATGGTCTTCTAGGAGGAACAATGCATGATGAGTCATGAAAAGGGTGGGGCTAGGGTGAAGCTTAGGATCCGGTTTTGCCCCATCCAAGGTGGCAACCCTGTTTGAGTAAGAGAAAAAGCAACAACACTTTGCTCCTAGTGAGACCAGAGGAGTCTTTAAGTGTGTCACAATTGTAATATTTGTCAATTTGCCATGACTGGCAAAAAAAATTACCTCACCAACTAATAAAGAAAAAGTTCTATTAGAGAGTTCATATCTTGCTCTACATCTTTTGTGATCTACATATTCTGGTGTGGTTGTAATCTATGTTGCATAGGTAAAACTGCTCAGATACTAAAAGAAAGAATCCAGAAACATGTGCATTTCATTATAAACCAGAGGGTAGACAGACATTTTCTACAAGTTCACAATTCTGATACCAGTTCCTTAAAATTTATGGGACTGAATAGGTAAAGAAACCAGCCAGAGGGGAGGATAGACAAAATTTATTGCTTCAAAGAAAGCTACCTGATATTTAGATTTAGCATTGTAAAACCAAGTGGCTAAAAGAGAACTGGGCTCTCAAACCATTCTAGAGAGCAGGAGGTGATAAATAAGGAGTTATATGCAGGGCACTGGAAAATACACCAGCAATTTTTCCACAATTTCCTCAATTTTCACCCTTCTCCACACAAAATCTGTAATTTCTTGCAATTTCTTACATTTGTTGAATTTTTAACTGAAATTGTATAAAAACATATAAATTCTCAAGGCAATCTACTCAAATATGCTAACAATTTAGTACAGATATGGATTTTACAAAACAATACAGTGTGAGGTGAGGAGGGGTCAAATGTGATTCTGCTTTAATGTGATTCACTTCCTGCTTTGGTTTCAATATCCTCTGGCCATGCATATGTACAATTGACTATTTAAAATATGTGTTAAAGTAGACTATCAGAGAACTTTTTCTGACACAGAAACTGAAACAATAGGTGTGAGAAGAGAGTGCATATTGCACATTCACCTCAATAGAGCATTGACCTCAATACTTGCTTTTGAATGGTAGGTTAGATTTTCTTTGTATACATGCTTTCATTCTGAAAGGATTTGACTGAAATGTGTGAGGAGTTTGGATAGTCCTGCTGATTATAGAAACATAGAAGTTGATGGCAGATAAGGACCTAAAGGCCCATCCAATCTGCCCATTTCTTTTCTACATATGAATGTGCCATAGGCATTTGCTCTGTCAATGGCCTATCTATTCATACATCTGTATTGCTCCCTTATGCCTATCCATGCCTGTTTGAAGCCCTGCACTGTATTCATATCCACCACTATTTATAAACTTGAATGTGTTTCTGAGGGGTTGGTGACAGTGATCCCCATATCAATCTGCCACAACTGCATACTCACATACAAGCCTACAAAAGGAATACACATTTCTGACAACATGCTGAACTAGGTTAAGTATATTTAAACAGTTACCTTCAAATAGACAAAATCATTGAAACCCAGTTAAAATCACTGCAAACCAAGTAGAACAAAAATACTATGTATTCAAACTATTGTATGATGTAATGAAAAGCTACTGATATGATTTGATACTTTTATCACGTGGATTTTAAAATGTACTTACAGTGGTGCTGATTGAGAACAGTAATTATTTTAACAAAAGAAACATTTTTATTAGAATTTTGTTAGGCACCCTAGTTATTTTTTCTTGCACCAAAGCAAGTAGTTGTTAAACAGGCTTCATTATTTAACATCTAGAAACTGGTAAAATATGTTGTTTCAGGATTTATTCAACACAGACTGACTGTGAATTATTAAATAAAATCTGATTAGCACTGCATGAGATAGATGTCTTTTAATTTTAGAGGATATGCTACATAATGATTAATTTGCAGTGTATTTCAAAACACATTTCTTCATATTGAAAGCATTTACAATTGGCAATAAATTCATCTAACAATTTATATGATCAATACATGCTACAGCAAACAATAAAAGAGTAAAATGGATGTACAGTGAACCCCCACAATTTTTCCCTCAAGAATTTCTGCCAAAATCTCTGTATTTTTGCAAAATTGACCTCGTTATATGACTATGAAACAATCAAATTCTCTGCTTTTTACTACCCACCCAGTCTCACAACCTCACCCCTCCTTACCCCACTCTTCCCTGCCTCACCTTCTCTTCTTCCCCTCCCCACCTAAGCCCCTCTTCCCCACCAATCCCTCACCTAGCTCTCTCTCTCTCACCTCTCCACCTCTCCCCTCCCACACACCCTTGTTAATACCCCTTCCCTCGTCCCTTCCCACTTTAACCTTTTCTCTGTCCACCACTATCCCACCCTCCTACCCCTCCATCAAACCCCCACCCCTGTCCCTTCTCCTTTTTTATCCCACTATTCCATAAAGGGTTTGGATGTCAGTTGGTTTTATGAAATCACTATTTGTGAAGGAAGATCTAACTTTTGTTTTCTGTTTTCCTTAAGGGCCACTACTTTTTCTACCTTTCTGAACCTCAGAGAGATGGCCTACCATAAGCACTAGGGTCCCCATATTCAAAGGAGATGCGCAGCACATCCCAGCAGAAACTGGAGATGTGCACAACCAGAAGCATTGGCAGTGCAATATTCAAAAGACTGGGATGCTTCAGTCAGAAGGAAATGGGCTTGTGCCCAAATGTAATGTATGTCACATGAGTGAAGGGGCGGTCCCATGAATAAGATGTGCAGTGGCATACTCAGAGGGAATGTACCGCCACTGTCCAGAGGTGTGCGGCACAAAGATCCGCTGTGAAAAGAAGGCCTAAATTGGCCAGCCACCCACAGGTGGGCCATGGCAGTGCAGGCAGATGCACAACAGCCTGCCCAGCCCAGCAGTCAAGTAGCAACCCCTTCCATCCCCTATCACCGACTGCAACAAGAATCACCCTGAGCCCATCCCTCACGGTGTAGGGCAACCCACCCTCCCATCCTGAACACCATCCTTAAAAATTTTTAAATCCTGAACATCCTAATAGTCTAGTGGACCTCCTCCCATCCCCAATTGTAAAATAAAATAGTTTCCTCATATTTCCCTGGTAGTCTAGTGCCCCCCAAAGCCCTGAACTCCGTCCATTGTGTAATGTAATATTATGACCTTCCCTAGTAGTCTTGTGGTACACCTCCACCCGATCATAACAGAAAGTTAATTCCAATATTTCCCTGAAGTCAGTGGACCCCACCACCCACTGGACATCCCACCCTGCTCCCCCATCCCAGCATGGCCAAGAAGCTAGCGGGCAGCAAAATCCACCCACACACCTTCACGGCTGCCCGCTGACTGAGCTGTCATAGAATGACAGCTTACAGTATCATTACAATACCACTGGTCAACACTGTCAACAAATGGGCTTGCAGTGTGTACTGTAGCTTTCATTCATAAAACAACTTGTATTGACCAATGGTATTGTAGTGCATACTGTAAGCTGTCATTCTCTGACAGCTCAGTCGATGCACAACCGTGGAGTGTGTGTGGGTGGGTTTTGCTGCCCACTAGCTTCATTGGCCATGATGGGATGGGAGGAACAGGGTGGAGTGGGGTGTGGGTGCCTCAGTAGGTGAGAGGGGTAGGGGGCCACTGGACTATCTGGGAAATACTGGAATTAGCTTTTCTGTTATGATCGGGCCTAGAAGGGGGTACCACTAGATACCAGGGAAGGTCATAACATTACATTCTACTACAGACAGGGTTTGGGGCAATGGGAGGGTACCACTAGACTACCAGGGAACTGTTTAATGAAACTTGTGTTTTGTGATCTGACTGGGTGGAGAGGGCCACTAGACTACCAGGGTGATGTGGGAGTGTTCTTTTTAATACGGCAATTGCAGGGTGCCAGGTGTATTCAGACGGGCTTAGCCATGCTAATGGGCTTGTAATGAGCATGCCCTTTGCACCATACATGCCAAATGAGCTCATTAGCATGTTCCAGCTGGATATTGCGCCTAGAGTCATGGCGCATCCAGGTATGCACCATGCATTGCCCACTGGCAGTATGCAGCACAGTCCCTGGTTGTGCTGTGCAGGACTCAGCAGCCACCCACTATGGCAGTGTGTGCAATCAGTACCGATCATGCATACTGGTTGAATATACCCTCAGAGCTGTCCAGAGCATCTATTCTGGTGGTGCATTTTGCACCCACTCAACCAGTTGGTTCTGAATATGTCCCCCAGATATTCATATTTCAAGTTAAACCTTTACTACACTGTTTCTCTGTCTGTTCTCTGGTTGCCCAAATTCAGCTGGAAACTGTGTGTGCATTAGTTATTATGCATTATGAAACAAACTGAATTTTAGGATGTTGGGATCCTTTGCAACTCTGTATAGGAGATCAGGGGCCAGATATTCAAAACTTTGCACGGGCAAAAACCATTTGCATAGGTTTAGTGTGGGATTAGCGCGGTCTGCTCTATTTAAAGGCCAAATAGCATGGGCAAACTGCCATTAAGCGTCAGGCAAAAATCATAATGTATGCAAGGGGCAAACTGACATGAATACAGGCACAATGCTATATTCAGTGACTAGCGACTCACAAAGTGGTTTTGTGCGACTTAAGTGACACTTATCGCGGTGCACATTACCACCCAGGAAAAGCTTGTCTTAACCCTGGGCAATCAGCTGTGCAAAACTATGAGCTTTACAGCTGTGTTGCGTGGGTTTCTCAACCCTAACAAATAAATATGACACATAGACAAAGCCAAACATAGAGGAAACATGCTACTAACTGATGGCATCACAATGATGCCATCATCTGCCACCAGTCCCAGCCATGCCAGGCAGTAAGTGGTGACCCTTCCACCAGTGGACAGCATAGCAGTGGCCGTACAGCACACACCTGCGGACCACACCTGTGGACACCAACAGATGCCAGCACACACATGCAGCACTGTGGGCATGGAGGATGTTGAGGGAGAGTGTATGGGTGGCCAGGCTGTGCCACAGACCAGGTGTGGCCACAAGGCTGTGACTCATCATGCAGTACATAAGGGCCAGTATTGGAAATACCCCAACACCAGTGTGCCTTTCTGATAATATATGCCCCCCGGCCACATACTGCAAAACTGTACAACTGCCACAGCACACAAAGCTGGACATGTATATGTCACTGTGAGCATCCCATGCCAGAGGTGCAGCATCTGTGGGTCACACAACAGCGTAACAGTAATGTCCACTGTCAGTAAACACCTGCAGGTTAGGCTTCTCACTGTGTATTGTGCAGTCATCATCACTGCCCTACACACCATAAGCATTACTGTGTCCACACACTGCCCCCCTTGCTACTGTGGTGTCTGCTGTGCACTGTAGCATGACCTACAGTGTGACAGTTGCATGCAGCACCACCACCATCTGTGCCTTTGTTGTGTTGTCCCAATACAGCTGCAGGCAGCAGCGCATGTGGAAGTAGTGTTCAAAACTGTATAATATTCCCCAAGCTGTTTCATGCAGCGCTAACGCGTTCGCAGGTTTATATATTTTACAGTTTTGCACACTGTACTTTCACGCACTGCTGCCTGCAGCTATACAGAAGTCCACGCGTTTGCTGGCACACACATTGGCACATAGTTCACCTCTACCTACCTTCACATCACTGTGCACTGTGTTGCTGTTGTGGTTGGCACTTCCTGGTTGCCATATTCAGAGCTGTCTTATTCAGGGCTAAGTTTGCCCTGCACTCCCAACCAGTTTGCCCGGCCTCATTCCCATGCTATATTCAGAAGCTGTTTGCCCATGCTATTCCTTTTGAATATGGCTTGCTTTGTAGTCGGGCTAAGTTCTCCCGCGGGCAGTGCTAATTTAGCCCAGGGCAAAGTTCTGAATATCTGGCCCCACATCTTTAACTTAGGTTTTAATAGATGTAGATCTATGTAAACTAATTGCATACTATGTTTATGGTTTAGAGATCATTGTATGCTTAGAGGTTTAATACAAGAGCCAAGATATATACATAGGCTTACTAGTTCTTAACTGCTAGCAATTGATCTACTACGCTTTATAGAACAAGATGTATTTGAATTTATAAGTGCAGTTTAATGTTTTTGTTATATGTTCATTTTTTATATTATGGTTTGAGCAGTTTTATTTTATAACCAAATGGCTTAAGAGTCACATGTATCTGTAAATAACATATAACAGACATATGCCAATCAAATTAATATTGTAATACTTTTGTACCGTATAAAAATGAAGGGATGTTCTATCAGGGTTACACCCACTAAGGAAGGCTGTTGCCAAAGCTGAGGCTAGTTGCACACTGGGTAAGATGAGATGTACTTTGCTACCTGTTTTGTTATTTTAACAGAATTATTTATTTAGCGTCTGTTAACTGGGTAAGCACACTAGACAAAGAAATGCTTATTTTCTGGTGCAACCTGGGAGATTACAAAGGAAATTATACAACTACTGGGCCCTATGCACTATGTGGGTGAGGTGCGTGGAAACCACGCTTACCCCACCTGAGTAGCTGGCACCTGCAGACAGGTGCACACAGGCTGATATTCACTACCGGCCACCATCTGTCCATGGCTCCCCATGTGCAGGACTCCACAGAGGGCCAGGGGCACAGTCGCGGACCCAGCCAGGCATGCAATTAGCTGCCTGGACTGATACCACAGTGGATCCCATATGTGGCAGGGCATGCTTAGCCTCGCGCCCACAGATGTCTGAGGGCGGTGGTTGTGGTGGTGGTGCACAGAGGGCAATGCTACCCAACCCTATAATGGCACTGAGTGCACAGGCACAGGGTGGTGGACGGCAGTCACCGGTGTGGAGGAAGGCACTGTACCCACCATTAGTGGGTGGGCAGGGCGGTGCCATTCGGTGGGAGGTGGGGGCAGCATCCATGTCCGATGCTCCTGTGTGGGGGTGTCCTGGGAGGTGGAGGGATCAACCTGTGCTGAGGCAGGTGGGAGGCACGGGTGGCCATATGCAGTGGTCCTGGTGTGTTGGTGGGCTACTCACCTGTTGTTGGGTGGCTCCTCTGTGTTCGTGGGGCACATAGGGGCTTATGGCAAGTTCTCCTGGTGTAACCTGTGCCCCCTGCACCCCCCATGGCCAGCACTACATGCCTTGGTGCATGGCAAGTAGTGCTGGCATGCCCCTCACCCACCCCTGGTGCATTGCTTTACATGGCCAGGGGATCAGGATGCATAAGCGATGCCCCCTTGGTGCATCCACCAGGGAGGGCATGTAAGGCATGGAGTGGCTGCATGCCCCAGATATGTGCTCATAGCCACTCTGCTCCAGTTGTGCATTGAGCCCAATATAACACAACAAAGAAGGGTGTACAGGCAGTGAACAGTGTGAACAGTAAACATGTGCACAATGGTAAAGACAATAAAACAGTAAAAGATAACATTCATTTCATAGAAGAATACATGAGCATTAAGGTAGGACATGGTGCAAATAACCTTTATAAAAAACAGTAAGTGCTTAAGTGCATGGGGTAGTAAGGTCAAAGTTACCTTTCTTAGCTCAGGGTAGGGGTTGGGTGATCAGGATGGGGTAAGAGATGCCAAGCAATCTAGGAAAGTTACTGACTTAGGCAGACTTCAGGTGTGTCCATAGGGATCTCTTAAACATGGGATGGGTAAGCCGTCCCAGTGGCATGGAGGGCTGGGGCATCCTGCCTTACCTCCTGCCATGCCGGCGACCCATATTAGCAGTGCAAGTAGGCCACCTGGGGTCGGCTGGGAGGAGAGGATCAAGCATCATGAAGACAGCTCTCCTCTCCTCTCCTGGGGAGGGTAGGATGGAGTCCACAGCATGCCTGACCCTAGTGGAGGCTGGGGGCCGGCACTGGTGGCTCACATAAGGGGTGGGAAAGGGGCAGATGCCCGGTGTAAGCGAATATGGGAGCATGCCGTGGCTCGGCCACTGATGTTATTACACACTGCCATGCTGCACTTGGGAGGGAGAAAAATGGAAAAATGGCTCCCTCAGCAGGATGAATGCAGATTGCCGTGAAGCCCCCTTTCATGATTTAAGTAACCCCACACCGGATCCATGCCGGCAGGTTGAGGGTCCTGCTGCCCAGCCATGGGAGGCAAGCGTGGAGGGAAGCTGAGAGGTAACCTGTGAGCAGGAGATGGGGCTGGGTGACCTAACAGGAGGGAGCACTGTACAGAAGTGGAGAAACAGATTAACAGCAAAAAAAAAAAAACATGGGATGGGTGGGAGTACATCTAGTGAGCACTGGTAAGGAGTTGCAGAATCTGGGGGCACAGACAGCAATGGCATGATCGCCTGACAAAGTGTGGATTTTAGGCAAAAGAGGTGCTGTGAATCAGTTGACCTGAGTAGGTATGATGGCTGAACCAGCTGGAGGAGTTAAGACAGGGCGGAGGGTGACAGTGTCACAAACCCACCCAGCAGGTCAGCCTCTACTCCCAAAGTGCCAACCTCCGAGCACAGTCTTGTGAACAGTTAACAGAAACAGGGTAACCCTCCTGTCTGTTTTGTGGGTTCAAATCAACCTTTGGTCTCAGTTCTGGAGGATTCAAACTGTGACCCTCTTGCTAGTGTACCCAATGCAGGCTCAGATAATTCTGTCTTCGAGGGCCAGATATCTTTGCCTACGGGCACCTAACCAGGTGTACAAAATGAACCCTAAAAACTCTAATAAAGACCTCAGATTAAACTCTCACCTTTTTCCAGTTTGGTATCACCATTCAGGCTTATGCACAGTGTCTGCTTTAACCACATATATTTCACTTGTTAAAAAAAATTCAAAGACAGACCAAGTAGGCTCTAAAAATAGAGTTTACTAAAATAGATAAAAAATATGTAAAACATAAAATACAGAACTATGTATCACAAGAACCATACAGTCTTTTAAAAGAACAAGGTTTTAACAGTGCAATTCCTACTACAGTACTTAGATTTTATTTCTCTCTAAATACCTGCTTAAAGTGCTCAAAGATGTTTCCTTGTCAAAGCGTAGATAAAAGTGTCTATGAAGAAAAAATAAGACTGTTTAAAAACTGTCTTTGACAACCCCTTTGTGTGAGGTCACCTAGCTCCTCCTCTGTTTATTAAAAATCATACACCCAGGAAGTTTTATCATTTTAGAAGGAAAGTTAATTAAGGTTACATCAGCAGAAACTCCTTTCCCATGTGCCTTCTCAATCAAGTCTGCAAATTTCCTTTCATCTATGAGCAGTATCCTCTCACACAGACATCAAAAATTTATGATCTCGCACCAGTGTGCTAAACCTGGTTTCTCCTCAAACATCATAAAATGGACACTGATTTCCCTCTTAGCAGTTAAAGCTACATTTAACTTAGAAAAACAGGAGATTCTTGATTAAGGCCATTCTGGTCTGTAATTAGCTTATAGCCTTCCAGGTAACACCTTGTATCTAAAAGGGGTGTATGTGTGTGATCTCACATGCTGCCTCAGCATCTCTCATGAGAGACAGTCCATAACACATTTCTATATTACAAAAAGTAATAGTGTACTCAGAACTGGCTGTCTACATGTCACAGACAATGACAGGCAATTTTGTCAGTGAAGCAGCCTAGAACAAAGAGTGATAGTTTCTTGGGGACAACCAGTGAAGTTTTTCATATAACTCACATTGCTGAGTAAGTCGAGGGACAGAGAGGGCAAACTGGCAAATATTATTATAGGCCACATCCCATTTGGCAAGGCTAGCTTTGTGGCAAGAGAAAAGGTTATCAGCCCATAGCAGAGTGAGGAAGAAATATTCCTTTGGCAAGGACAAATCATGCAGCTACTGTAAGGACACACAAGCCCTATATGCATGGCCCAGTTTGATGTTTGTTGCCCTACACACATTTTGAATGTGTAGAACTTTGTAGGAATTGTAGGAATTAAAGTGAATTACAATTGGTAATTGGTCTCAGTGCTATCATTTGGCATTTGCTGGCAGGAGTAGTGTTGTGGTTCCTGGACTCTGTTCTGTCCTCCCAAACCAGGCTGGTCACTATGGCTCTATATTTTTTTACAATGCCTGCCACTAACCTGAGCAAACTCAATGTTGGTTACAATGATGCCTGCTGCTATGATCTCCTGGTTAGCTATGACCTACACCACTGTTCCCTTTACACTAAGCTGAGGTGGCTTTGTCCTCAAGTTGCCTTATTGACAAATCCATCAGAACCCTTGTTGCTCATCACTTTCAAAACTACTCCCCCAAACCCTGCACTACAACAGGGGTATAATGCGAAGACAGTTTTCTGAGGCACACAAACTCCAAATCTCTCTAGGGATCCAGAGTCTAGGGTTACACCCCTCAGCACTATTTTACAAAACTGAAGCCAAATTGTGCATTCTGGTGGCTGGCAGCAACTAGCAGGCTGTGATGCAGGCTGTGATGCAGCTTGACAGCCTGCAAAGGCAGCAGAATACTGAAGTACACATGCAGCAATGATTATATTGTATGGCTAATGCCAGAAGTGTGCTGCATACCTTGTGCTCTTAAAGAATATTTTTGAAAGTTCAGCCAAAATCATGCATTCTCAAGCAGAAAAACAGTACCGTACAGAACAAGCACAGTTAAAGGTGCCACCCTTGAATGGAAATCCTAACTACACTCAGTAGAAAATAACAAAGAGTGCACACACTATACCGGATAGGAAGCAAACTATTATAAAATCTCCTCCAACACTCCAGACACCCCTATGCCTTGGTTTTATCAGGGGCAGAAGCGATAAAGCCATTTTGTGCTATGTAGGGTGTTGGAACTGTTGAGATGTTATAAACAAAATAGTTTGCTTCTCATCCTGCATGGTGAGTTGGCTTTTGTTATTTTTTTATATAATGGTGCATTCTGTTGGCTTTTAGCAGGCTATGAAACAGCTCCACAGCTGCTAAAAGGCTACAGAATACTGAGGCCTACATGCAGCGACTACTGTATTGTATGATTATTTATAAAAGTCAGACTTTCACCATTTACTCACAAAGAAAATTAAATAAAAGTAAAGCAAAATGGTGAATTCTGCTTGCTTTTAGCAGGCTGCAAAAGCAGTTCCACAACCTGCTAAATGACAGAATGCTGAACAAACTGACTTCAGGTCCTCAGGCAAGACACTGAGCAAGGAATCCAGCCTGTTCTGACACCATTACTTTTCACTAAATCAGTTAGTCCAGATAAGTGATATCGGGCCCCATATTCAAAAGTTAGGACAACAATAATGAGTTGCGCCCTTACAAACTTTGTTTAACATTGGTGCTCAGTTGAGGGCCAAATTCAGAGCCCCGAAGCACACTCAAACTTGGCAGCGTGACTGTGCTAACCATACCACTGCCCTGATGCAAATGAGGGAATCCTTATGCATAACAGCACAGCAATATATTCAAAATGTTTTGGTGGCATTAAACAGCCCCCCAGAGTGGTGCAGTTCACCGCCACCCAAAATACTCATCCTAATAGCAGTGCTATGCCATGCCCCCATCCCCAAAGGCTGGTTACTGTACAGCAGCTGCCCATCTCTGTGTCTAGTGGACCCTTCCACATTGCCCATTCTATTTTGAGTTTGCAAAATAAGTCAGTCATCAAATGACCCAACCATGTACATTTCCTTTATAGATGGTACTGCAGCAATAAGTCTATACTTATAAAACAAATGTATTTATGGGAAAAGAGGAGACTTGGAAGCATAATCTCCCCCAATGAGCTCAAATGATCCCCAGTGACAGTGATAGCTCCCCGACCCTTACTGAGTCCCTCCACCATGCCCTCCTTCTCACTCAGGTCATCACTCACCTGACAATATGTATCAGCTTGAAGCCCACCTCCCTCCACTCACCTCCTTGGCTGGCTGTCATCTAATAGTCACATACAGTACTTATGACTGCACTCTGTGACTGTCAGACAGCAGCCAGCCAAAGAGGTGTATAGAGACTGAGCCAGCCACTAAGCTGATACGGACTGCTGGGTAGTGATGACCAGGGTGAAGGAGGTGCAGTCTGGGGAGGTCTTCTACAGATCAGTGGGAATAAGGTGTCACTTGGGGGTTGTTCACAGTGGTGAGTCTGCTTCCAAGTCTTCCTCTCTCCCAGTAAATATGTGTGTTCTCAAGAGTATAAACTTATTGCTGCAGTACCATCTGTTAAGAAAAATGAACAGAATTAGACCATTTGATAGATTACTTATTTTGTAAACTCAAAATACAATGGGTGATTGGGGAGTCCATTAGCCACCAGAGTATTAGCACACATAACAGTACAGGTGATCGGGAAGGGGTCCACTAGAACTTCAGGCTATTAACACTTATAACATAATGGACAATCAGGGAGGGGCCACTAGATTACCAGGATATTTCTACTGCTGCTGACCTGCATTGGTGCTGGGGATCTGCTATGCCCATGCAAGAGCCCATAATTGGCATGTAGATGGCCTTAATGGCTTGAATGATCAATAAGCTCATTTGCATGCTTGGGCTGAATATGGCCCACAGGAGCCCTGGTGCTATCTTGTTTGGTCACAATATCTCCTGTGGGCCAAATGCAGCATTAGAGCATGTCGGGCAGCCTATATCCACTCAACATTGTGTTAACATGGCCAATATTCAATCAGTTAGCGTGCTCCTGTTAGTGCACGCTAACAGGTTGAATATAGCTCAGAGCTGGATATGTGCATTTTTGGCTAAGTGCTACAGTCTGTGCTGTGCTAGTGACTGGCTCTGAATATAGGGCCTTAGTGAAAATAAGGGCCAGTTGACAATGGGTTCCTTTGTCAGTGCCTTTTCTGAAGGTCTATTCCTGGTCCATTAGAACCAGCAATCACATCAATAAACTTAGGATGTCAGTGTTGCATCCTGTTTGTCTACCATACCAACTAGCCTCCTACTCCTGGATACTTGCTCCATCTTCGAACACACTACCAGTTCACTTGCAAGAAAGAAATAAAATAATCAAAATGTAATACAGCACCACGGACTATCATCTGGCTGCCTTAGACAGGCGCACAGTCACACTGAATTTTGTTTCCTTATGCCCTGGCTGGCACTGGCTGGCATTTCTGAAGGAGCATTGCATAACTCTGATCCTGTTACATCTGCATTGTCCCTTCAAATGCCAGCCAAGCCAGCCCAGTAATGTGCCAATGACACCTCACCAGTTGTTAATCTTGACTGTGTGAAGAAATAGGAGACAGATCAAGAGTCATGGACTGGTCAAGGACTTTTCACTTTACCTACCTTAAATCATGGTGGCCAGTAACTATCTAGTTACAAATGTCAGTGGCTTGTCCAGTGGACCAGAGTCGAGGGATGCCTCTCACTTGAGTCACCCCAGGTAACTGGAGATTCCAGTCACCATCTCCTTCACTTCAGCAGTCAGCACAGGCCAACAGCCAGTGGTGCGTGCTAGCCTTTATACGCACTCCTGCACAGAGACACAAACCAGGTGGTCCCAGGATACCAACATTCAGGAGGAGAAGGACTCTAGTCCTCCAGACCAACCACAGCATGATTAGCATACTCAGAAGCCCTGCACAAGTCTGCTGCCTGCCAGATGAACTGTCAAACTGACTAGTGCTGCTGGCTATCATCAACAACACTCACATGTAATCAGACCATAGTCTGCACATGAAAAGACATGCTCAACCCCATGCACTTCATGGACTAGTGCCACCAGCAATCCTCCAACCATGGTTGAATACTACACAGCCTTGCCTACTAGTTCACACAGCAACATGGCCACTAGACTTTCTATCTCCTTCTCTCCTTCTCTTTACTAATCCATTCTACCTCCAAGAGAGATTCGGGTTAGCAGCACAAGTGGGACAAAAGTATGTTTAAAACATTAAAAAGGTCACTGTAGAAGTTCTGGTGTGGTCAGCCTTCCCTGCTTTTACATCATGGAGAGCATGAATGTCCTGTTTGTAAAGCTTGTTAACTGAAGATAAAAGTGTCAGTGCTCTACAGTTACTTTTTGTTGTTTTATTCACTCCTGCCTCTCTACTATGGCCTAACTTCTTGTTAATGCTTTTAGACAGATCAGTTTCTGGAATTACAACCAAGTGAATATGCATTTAAAGTTGAAGACTTGAAACAGGTATGGCTGTTTATCTCAGCTCGAACTGAATGATAGAATAAGTTGCTTGCATACCTTTGCCCATCTCTTTCTATTTGAAACTGTAATGCTCACCAAGGATATTGACACACTTGAATGATGCAGGATACATAATACTTAATGGCTGTTATTAGCTTATTATAAGAACTATTTTGTTCCAGAATTCAAGGATATTATTTCCTTACTGGCATCTCAAAACAATTTTCTTTTAAGAGCCACTAAGAAATTAGGAGTATTTACACCAGGTATGTGTGGGATACTTTCCAGCCACTACTATGTCATGGGTGGGTTAGCTTTTAGAGGCTGATCATCTCCAGTTTA
Source organism: Neoceratodus forsteri (assembly GCA_016271365.2). Classification (NCBI taxonomy): domain Eukaryota; kingdom Metazoa; phylum Chordata; order Ceratodontiformes; family Ceratodontidae; genus Neoceratodus; species Neoceratodus forsteri. Next base: position 691,735,349 of record CM057449.1, read on the forward strand.
AAACTGTTTTGCTTTGCTTAAGTAAGATGATACATATGTATTATTTTAATATTTATTAGAACCTATTATTAGAACCTGTCATCTGAGGAATCATCTTGTTGTTCTGAAATGGTGGATTCATTGGGTTTGGATACTATACTACTGTTTCTCTCAATTATAATTGAAAAATATACATTTTGACTGTGTGGGTTCATATTTCCAGTCAGTGCTCTGTTGTAACTGAGGGTTTATTTTTTTCTGGTCGGGGTCACAAGGGTTACCGCACAATCAAAGTTATCAGGCCTGGAGGTATGCCAAACAAGCAAATGGATGTTGCAAAGGCACCTGAATTAATTAGATCCCCTGCAAGTCCAAAAGCCATTGAGGCTTTCACCTTAGCATTCCAACCCAGATTGGTCTTTCAGTCATGCTCAAACCCATCATCATGCCAGCTCAGGACACATGATCTTTCAGTCATACTCTGAACACATCACCATGCCAGCATGGGTCACAAGTGATGAACATGGCTGCTGAATAGTCATCAAGGCAGTTTTTCCACACCTGTGCTTATTTACAGTTCTGCAGTAAACAAAGCTTCACACTTCAAACCAGTGTGTGTGGATGTAGTTACTTGTCTAGTTCAGCCAGGGCAATGATTGGGGATTCTCAGTTCACTTGGGAGCACAAACACATTGACAGGGATTTTCAAAGAGATGAATGCAGCACTCGCTTATATTTCTGACATCTGCCACATCCAGGCAAATGCATTGGGATGCTTGCAGCTTGTTTACAAAGATCCTGATGCATTTATAACACTTGCCACTTTTTACAGAAAAAAGACACATATATGGTTTTGAGGTGCAAGTTGTGGTTGATCGTGCCAGAGGTTAAGCAACTGTGTAGGTGGTCTAACTATCTGGGCGGATGTTTAGCATCCACATCTTTAAAAGGACATGGCTGTCTGAAAATCCTGCCCATCCATTGGCATTAGTTGGTGCCTTGGATGTAGACCACAGAGCTTTAAAGATAAAGCCCCCAGCCAGTTACGCTTTCCCCATTATAAGAAATTAATGTCCACATTCCAACAGAAAAGTACAACACAGATACAACATTTCGCTGTACAGACAACTATTTCTATCTACGATATTTCAACAGTTTTTCAGCATTCTGCCTGGAACATAATTTCTTATCTGAGACCATACTTAGAAAAGCCCACACTGTTGTACTTATTAACTCTGTAATTGTTACCCAGGGGCATCTGTAAACACTATACAGAGCAATGATCTAGGTGTTATATGTAAACCTTTATGTACAATGTGCATGGACAGGTCAGTAGAGACCAAGACCATTGTATGCCAGTCTTAACAAGGATCTGAGTGGTCTTTGAGAATGGAGTAAAGGGCTGATACTTTTCCTTCAGGTTCACTTGCAGTTCCTGTCTCCTTCACTAGCATTGGAGTATCTTCAGTTGAATCAGTTCCACTGTGTATTCGAGGTCTGGGTGCTCTCCATCTCTTCGACAATATTCTCTTTCTCAGGCACTGGCCTTGTTCATCAAGGGCTCAGAAGGGTCTGCATTGGATTCAACTAGGTTTGAGAGAGTTGTTGGATTCCTCTCAAGGTATATCTTCTAGAATCAAACTAGGGATGTCATGGTGGAATAGTACCACACTGGTTCCATTCCTCAGATGACGAGTTAGTGTCCATTACTCCCAGGGTGACACAGGGCCTTGCTTTGGCTGTGTTTCCCTCATCTTTGCAACAGACGAAGTTTCTAAATGATAGAGCACATCAGGTTCTTCAAGGATAATGTGAGTATCCATTTGCCAAATAGGCAGCAAGGAGTTTCTGTGAATTGTCCGAGTCCCATTTAACTCTCCTTTCAATTCTGTAGATCAGTATATGTTCTATAGGGTGTTGCCCCTCTGTCTTCAGCCCTCTGCTTTCCAGACAGAACTAGGTTCAGTAACAACACTTGTCACTGGGCAATAAGTTATTGCTTTATCGTTTGTCATAGCAGTCTTTGTTGGCTCTATTCCACTTTTCGGATATTTTAAGGCCAATTGGTAGGCTGCATCTGAATGAGAACTACAGTCAAAATTTGCAAAACATATGTTGTGCAGAGTGTTTTGATTTGTTTTTGGCTTAGTGTTTCCTTTCCTTTGTTTCCTGTTAAGAGTTTTTTCCCTCAAATTTGCCTACTAGTTTTGTTGCCCCAGGGATATCCATGTTTAAATTTTTTCCCTCTCCTCACTCCAGCCATCCTTCTGAGGAGCTCCCCAGCCCTGTCACCCCAACATCTGCCAGGACTTATCTGTTGGCAGTCTTCCCCAGGGTTGCCCCTCCACCCCAGTGGGGTCAGCGAGGTCCCTCAAGCACCCACCCACAGAACAGATCCAGTTCTGGTCAGCGTGCCCAGTTGGTCAGGTGCGTGGTCTGCAGGCACTCTTGTCATCCTGCTGCTGGCATTTTCCTCCAGTTTTTGCCCTGGAGATGTGATGTGCAATGACATCATGATGCATGCCACATGCTACTGCATGACATGCACCAATGTCTGCCACATCTCCTGAACTCCTTGGCTTGAGCTGCCTTCCCCTAGCTTCTACCAAGGGCCACGCCAAGATTCAGGCTCTGCCCACCCTCCTCCAGAGAGAGAGAGCAGTTCTATGGATGCTCCATCCTCCTCCTCCCCCGCTGACCCTCCAACAGTCCAGATTCACTTCCAAACTTGGGTCATTGGTGTTGCAAATGATAGTGCCATAATGCTGCGCAGGCGGGCCGGTCTTATGTTTACATTTTTATTGTTTTCCTTTTTCTACAATGCCTCCTGTCCCATGTAACAGTGATGCATCCAGGACCATTGTTTCAGTGAGTGATAGCTACTGGAGACAGCAGCAATCTGTTGTCAGGAGCCTGATGTTCAGACCTCAACTAAATAACTTTTTCTAATGCAATCTTTTCTTTCTAAGTATGTGTCAAGGTCTAGCCAGCAGAGGTAAATGTTTTGCTTTTAATGCTTTTATTTCATCAAACTATACATAGCCACATAAAAGTACACAAATCATCCCATGTCGCTATAGTTAGTGAAGACTCTAGTCATTTCCTTACAGAATAGCCAACTCAATTCTCCCTAATGTGATTGCAAAACAGTAAATATAGCCTTTATCAGTGCTCACTGAATAATGAGGGCACTTTAAAATCACATTTTACTGCTGTGAACTTGACTTTTAACCAGTACTTGCAGAGTCTACAGTCATGGACTGAATCACTGTCACATGAGACATGAATCATTGTAGGCAAAGAAAAGCAATAAAATATTCAAACGTGGACATCCCTGAGGACCATAAAACTAGTTTGCAAATTTAAAAAGGCTCCTAACAGTACACAAAGGAAAGAACACAACAGAACTACACCCAAAATATAATACTCTGCACAACATATGTTTTTTAATTTTGACTGTAGTTCCCTTTAATTGATCTTTGAGATGTTAGGCATACTGAAGGTAAGTCTCAGCAGGGCTCCATTGACAGAGACTCTAAAACACAATGTGTTGGTAACCTTGATTTCCTGCCACACATTAGATAGAAAGGCAAGTCCCCTGTTGCATTGCTTTTGAAGCAACTGTAGTATGCTAGCTTGCTAGCTGCTTAGGGACAAGGTCAAGTGCTGCCAACATGTGCATTCATTTATTAGCTCCATCTGACTTTGTCCCTGGGGTCCAATGTGTCCAACATATTTAACAAAGTCCCATTACAGTTCTCCAGATGTGGCTCACCTTGAGGTGATATGGAGTGGTTCTAGACCTCATTATCCTCCAAGGGATAACAGTACCTTTACAAGTCATTCCCAAAATCTCAATCCTGATCAGAGTGGATTTTAGTTAGCTGCTCTGTAGTGCACTATAAACTTCTCCATCAAGATTTTGGTGAGGTGGTGGTGTTTTAGGAAGCAGTATAGCATAGTGGTTACAGTGATTTTATGAGGTTTGCAGAAGTCTTTTCACATAGTATGCCATTGCCACCCATGCTTCAGATGTAGAAACTGCAATTTGTTTTGTAAAAAATCTGTCATAGTCATTTTATTTATGTTTTATCAGCACTGTGTCCTCCAGTTTTCTGTGTGCCCACACCCCCAGAATGATATCATGCAGGGAACTGTCAATGTTTTACATACAGAACCAAGAATTCTGGGTAAATTATAATGTTGATGTAAATGTTAGTAACTCAGAGGTGCAGTCCCTTATTTTGGTGGTGGTGGTGGTGGTGGTGGTGGTGGTGACTGCACCAAATATGTAGATGTACATAGCAAGACATTATGGGTACAATAAGAAATTGTTTTCCAATTCTCTACTGTGAGGTGCAGTCACATATTTCTGTAGTGGCTTCAACAATAAAAGCTCTCATACATTTATTTTTAAAACAAGGCATTGTACATATAGTATCTAGCTGACAAGATTTCTTTACTAGAAGATGTAGTCTCCTGTGTCAGTAATGTAGATGTCTGCAGTACAAGACTGACCAACAGAGGTCTCTGTTTCAAAACAGTGCTTAAAACTTTGTTTCCCTTGCATGATGTCACGCCTGGGGTTGCAGCACTGAGGAAAAAAAGGGGGTTATGCAAATGCAGCAGAGCACAGACGGCACTTTTGGCAGTTTGAATGGTAAGAGATTGAATCATAACTCCTACAGGTTACTACAGTTTATTATCCCCATTTGCTATGACAAACCTCACAAAATCACTTTAAAGGCTCTGAGCTGCAAACCTGGAGACGAGTTTGAATCCCATCAGTCCCCATTTGCATACTGTGGGACCCTGAGCAAGTCACTTAACTTCCTTGTGCTCCCAGGTTGCACCTAGAAACAAGCTCCAGCTTAGTGTGCTTCTGCCGGTTAAACAATTTCCCTTTCTTTTGGTCCATAGTCAGACAGGCTTGGACATACCTTGAGAAATAATTATTTATAATAAGGATGCTGGCAACATTTCTTTAATCAGGTTCTAGACTAGAACATGCATCATGTATCACCAGCTCCATGGGTGCACTAGCAGAAATGTTTACAAGGGGGCAGCCCCTCTCCAGCAAGGTTGTCTGCTGCAGGCATTTACTTCTCTCTGCTTGCAGCAGTGCTCCATGTAACTTCCCATACGTGGCCAATAAAAGCAAGCTTGTACTAAGTCCAACATTCTCTTGCTTCCCAGATGTCCCATTACATCATTCAAGGCATGCATGACAATACTCCTGAATTTCTTAGAAATAGCTATTTCTATCTTAAAATGCATGTAATCCTTGCTATTTTGTGTCATCAGCATATTTGCTTAGCCAGCTGGCTGCATGTATCCCATGTCTGACATGAATAATTGGAACAACAAGGGACCAAGGCGGTCTGGGGACCCTAATTTGTCACTGCCACCTCATCAGATAAGAATTCATTTATGCTAACCTCTGACTCCTGCCATCAACCAACTTCTGATCCATTTGACAGTTCTGTGGTCCACCAGGATCTGTATCAACTTTTCTATAATTGCTCTATCTGGTACTTTATCAAAGGCCTTGGATAGGTCCAAAAATACACAAGCTACCTGTGCACCTCTATCCAAGGATTCTGAATTTTTTCATAAAGCATAGGTTACTGACATGATCACCCTGCAGGAAATCCATGCTGCTCCATGTCCTTGTGCTCATGTTTCTATGTGTTGTTTTATCATATCTTGAGGATTGACTCCATAATCTTCCCCGGCACCAAGGTCAAACATATTGTCCTGTAATTCTGATAGTTTGTTTTGCTACCTTTTTGTATATTGCAATAACTGTGATGGATAGCCATTCAGTTGGGATTTCATTTTTGAAAGTACTTTCTTATACAAAACACATAAAGGTTTTGCTATCTGTAGGATAACAGTTTCAACAATTTGGGGAAGTGTTGTCTGGTCCTGCGAGTTAGTCATTTTAAAGCACTGATTTTTATTTAATTAATTAAGTCAATGTTGATTGTGATGTCTATTGTTGTGTTGTCCGTGATTTCTCTAAGAATGGGATGTTGTCCTCAAACACAGTTGTAAAGTAATTGTTAAATATGTCAGCCATGTGTTTGGGTTCATCAGTATGCTGATTATTAGCCATTAGGGTGCATAACTGGTTGTTTTGTTTTCATAATGAGTTCACAAATCAATAGAACATTTTCATGTTGTACTTTTTAGCTTTTTGTGCAATGCCTATTTCCATTTTTGTTTATTTTTTAATTTTATTTTGCATAGTTTTGAATTTTAAATAACTTTTCCAGTTTTGTGTTTATTTTCTTTATATCTATAATATAGCCAATGTTTGTCTTTAACAAATTTTTTGACTCAGAGTGAGCCATTTTGGTTTGATACCTTTGCTGTTATATTTTTTAATTTTTTAATATTCTTGTTGCATATTGAATCAATATGTTTCTTAATTATGTTCCACATTTCATTGATAGATTTATTATTTAGTTCTGTTTCCCAGTATATGCTTGATAAGTCTTCCTGTATCATTTTTTTGTCTGCGAATTAAAATTTTCAGAGTTTCATGGCAGTTTAAGTTTAAGCTTGTTTTTGTGTCAAGGAAGTCTCAAGCATTATTGAAACAGGTTTAGAATTACCTATATTAGTTTCTCTTCGAAACTAGTCATACGCTTCTGGTCAGCTCAGACAATTCAGGGTGACACCAACAGGAAAGGTAACAGTCTTTTAGTAATTAATATGTAACTGATAATATGACATATTTTATGCAGAAATGTTTCCATAGAAAAGTGTGTACTGTATGTAGGGTTATAATGTTTAGCAGTTTCTCAGGTCCTATCAGAACAGACTCCTCCTGGTGTTTTCTTTCTTTTATTATAGATAGCTGAGGTGGCCACACTGTATTCCAAGTGACCTTCTGGTATACCTCTGTATCATCTTTTCTATTAAAGTGGCTTACTGGATTCAGCTACAGTAAGTAATAATAATAATACCTTTATTTAATTTGCTTTCCTTTCAAAATACCAAGGTGCTTTACAGAAATGGCTAGAAATGGTAATATAAACAACACTCTAAAACACAATCAATAAAATCTGTTGCTAAATACAATTAATCAACGTATCAAAATCCTCTTCACCGAAGGGGCTGAGTTTCTTCTAAAAAGAGATGGAGCCTCCTATATTCTTTATATTCCCACTTAGGCTTCTGAATTTTGTTTGTCAGGTGGTCTACTGCATCCAGTAGTACCCCATGGGTTCCACTTCCAGTTCTGGGGATGCCCACAATTTCTCAGATCTTGTTCCAGTTTCCTTACTGCATGAGACTCTTTCTTGCTTGTGCCTTCCAGTCCATAGACGGGGTCAGGCAAGCATAATTTCCAGGAGTGCTCCAGCTGCTAAGAACCTTCCATTTATCCTTAGTTCCTTCCAGAGTGAATACCTTCAGAAATTCCACAGTGTTTAAATCTTTGTCACTTTGTACTGTGACACTAAAGATTTTGGTGCCCATACTATATTTCAAAACTGAGCATTCAGTTTTCTTATTCCTTTAAAACATGAAGGAGTATCCTACTACTTCCATTTGCTACATTCTTTTAGAATATTCTTGACCAGAAACATCTTTTTGGGGACCAAGCTTACAGCACACCATCCCTCCACCTACAGAAGACCATTTTAATTTCCCCAAAATTGCTTGGGGTACCAGACTGTCATCCAACCACACTGGATGTCCACATGGGTGTCTGTAGGTAAACAGGAGAGATCCCTGCTGTACATCCACTGATAGCCACTGGGTTGCTGTGGATGTTCCGGTAGCTACCTCTACCTGGGCTCAACAATGTTGAGGGGCTTGGGTCTGTTAAACTCCTGATTGAGGGGGTCATATTCAAAGCTAGAATTAAAAGCATGGTGCCTCCACTCAGAGAAGGATTTACGTGGACCTGGTGTAAACATAACACCACCCTCTGGGATGCAGTACCTTCCCACCACTCCACAGTATGAGCCCAAGCCAAGAAACAAATCAATGCAGTAATAGTCACGCCAAGTATGCAACCTAATTTTAAATAATGTAAGCACAGGCAGTGATAGGTTGCAAACAACAGGGTCTTTATTTAGGGTCAAGCTTCGGGTCATAAAAAGCAAGAGGGTTAGCAGCGTGAGGCAGCTGATATAGACACAGCCGGTTCTTCTGTGCCCTTCCAGGCCCACTCTAATTATTACAAAGCTGCTCTTAACTTGTACATCTAGGCATTGCCGAAAAAAATAACCTAAGGCTGTGTTGCTGGTGCCCTTCAAGCTCAGCCCAATACAGTGCCCATCCCAGCACTGCACACAGAACATTACAGTACAGTAGTTAGCTTTTGCCCAACTCTATTGAAGGGCAGTACTACACGCTTCCCACTGGTGCTAGTGTTTATTTATTTATTGCAATCATCAGAAACAACCTTTGAGCAAGCTGCTCTTTTACAAAGGTTCCATGTCATACAAGCAAGACAAATACCAGTACACAGACAATAACAGAAGGTTCATTGCCATCAGAGAGGGCTGGGTTACAGTATAGTTACTACTGTAGTTTTAAGGAACAATGTAAGGTAAAAGGAACTTAGTGAGCAGCCCAAACATGGGCCTTGTTCATCGAAAAAATGATCCAGCTGTTAAGAAAAGAAACAGGGAGAGATAGTAGGGTGGGGTAGCACAGAGGGAAGCAGGTGAGGAGGTTGGCCAAAATAATGATCTAGCTACAGTTGTGGTGGGCAGTTACAATGAAAGTTGTAGATGTGTGCAGTTGAGGATAGACAGTGGGAAAGGAGAGAGGCAGACTCAGAGGCCCAGATATTCAAAGGGTTGCGCATGGTGCAACAGTGTTCACCATGCACAACCCACTGATGCACCCCTGCACGAATTCAAAAGGAAAAGTGCTACTCACAAATCTTGATGCCCAGAGTGCATCAGTAATGTATGCAGGCACAGGTGGGGGGGCATGCCCATGCATAACCTGCACAGCCCGATATTCAGCCTGAGATGTGCAGAGCCATGCATGCCCAACCCTACTTGCACCTGCACAAAGTTAAGCAAAAAAGGAACAAATGATGGCTACCCACAGGTGAGCTGCCGCGACTGCAGGGCACAACACGGCAGCTACCACCTGTGGGTGGCCACCAGTTCCTGACGCACCTGGCGGTGCCCCTCCATGCCCATCATGGGTATCTGTGTACATAAACCCCTCCAATATCCCTGTTGGTCCAGTGGACCACTATGTTCCCGATCGCGGGCATTTGTCTCCCAAAAAAGCCTTGTCTAAATCCCTGGTGGGTCCAGTGGACCACTATGTGCCCGATCGCGGGCATCGGTAATCAACGCCCCCAATCAATATCCCTGGTGGGCCAGTGGACGATGGCTGCCCGATCGTGAACATCTAATGTAAATCCCTCCCACGCTAATATCCCTGGTGGTCAGTGGATTGCGCACTCTGCCGATCGCGAGCATCTGTAAAACATGAAAGATGACCCTATTACCCTGGTGGTCTAGTGTGCCCCCACCCCACCCTTCCACTGGGCTCCACCACCTTGATCCCCGGTCAGCCAGTGGGCGGCACCCCACCAGCCTGCTGCCCCGCCTGCCGACTGACAGCTGGTGGGGCTGCATGCCCATTGGTTCATAGTGTGAGCCAATAGGTGTGTAGCCCATACTGTATTATACAGTCCAGATATGTGAGTGAATCATTCACATATCTGAATGTGTGAAGAGCGGTATGAAGCATCCCATTGGCTCACGCCAGAACCAATGGGCATGCAGCTCTAGCCTGCTGTCAGCTGGCGGGCGCAGGTGGTAGGTGCTGCTACCCGCCAGCTGACCGGGGAGTAGGGCAGTGGGGTCAGTGGGCGGGTGGGGAGAGGGGCTACTAGACCACCAGAGTAATAGGTCATCTTTCATGTTTTACAGATGCCCGCGATCGGGCAAGATGCGGTCCACTGGACCACCAGGGATATTGTGGGGGGAGATTTACACAGATGCCTCGCGATTGGCAGCGATCAGTCCACTGGACCACCAGGGATATTGGACAGGGGGCTTTGATATACCGATGCCCGCGATCGGCACATAGCGTCCACTGGACCACCAGGGATATTAGACAAGGCTTTTTGGGAGACAAATGCCCACGATCGGGCTGCAGGGGGCGCCAGTCCTCGATGGATGCTGCCTGGCAAGACGCCAGGCGCAAGTCATTGGCATCGGCACACCTGCATGCTAATGGGATGCAAATAGGACCATAATGACATGCAACAGCCCCATGTGCACCTTGCATAAATTATGGCCCCATTTGCATGTCTCCCTTTGAATACTCGCAGGTGCTGTGCATGGCGCAATGGCACTTGTGCTAGCGCATCTCCATGCTCCACTCTGGCCACTTGCACTGGCGCAGTGCCACTGCGCCATGCACAGTGGGGTAGCCAGGGTGCGATATTCAAAGCTGCTGCGTCATAGCACAGCCGCTGAATATCGCCCAAGCCACACCCCTACGCAACCAAGTTGAGTTGCGCCCAGGCTTGCGCCACAGCCTGGCACAGTTTGAATATCCAGGCCAGAGTGTCCAGGGCAAGGCAAAATTCAGGAGCAGAATGCAGGGTAGTGGTGTGGAGCATAGAAGTTGGAAGTGAAGTGGTAGAGGGAATAATGTACTTGGCTGATTTTATGTAGAACAGATGAAAAGAATTTAAGATAAGAGTACATCTTAAAGGGATGGACTAGGTCCGGTGGAAAAGGAGTTTGGGGTAGTGAAGGGAGGCCATGAACCTACAAACATGGACACATACCAGTGCTGACAAGATACTGTCTCAGTTCTGTCTTAAAGGCCCATATATTTGTTGTATTCTGAATATCAACTGGAATCTCATTCAACCAATGGGGGCCCTGAATGAGAATGAGCATTGGCCAAGAGCTGTTCTATGGAAAGGTACAGTGTATTCCTGTATTATTAGAAGGGAGCTCTGGGTGCTTCACTAGGGTACCCACCTGTGGAAAACATAGCAGGTCTGATGACCTTGCATGATGCTGTTCAGCATTGGTACACTTAAATTAAAGCAATTCATTGCTGCAACTTAAAACTCAACCAAAAAGACTCTGAAGCCCTCAAACTAAGGAAAGTGTCTAGTACAGACCTGATGTCACCGATCCTTCAATTAAGCAATAAGGCACAACAGGGTGTCTGCTGTTGTGTAATATAATCATGCCTTGGGTAGGCTGAAGCCTGAGGGACAGGCTGAGTGCATTCAACACCCGAGAAGTGACATTATTACACAACAACACATCACCATAGTGCCTTATTGCTATTATACAATGGCTCATTTTTATACAGAATAAAAAATAATTTTTAAATAGTTTTTTCTTTATTTTCAGTGTGGAAGCACTTTTTTTTTAAAGTTTTCCTTTGTGTTTCTCCAGAAGGTGGAGCTGTTATGTAATGGGTTTCTGTCATACTGTTACTAAGTTCTTTCTCCCTTTCCCAGCTTCAGTCATCTGTATGCCATTTGTGTCTAGCGCACCTACCTTCCCCGCCACACACACCTTGTATAGCACACTTTTCCATTTTTTCATTTAGCTCCATGGCTATGATGACCACCTGGTCTCTTCAGCCTGTTTCATGAGAGCTGCTGCATTTAGATCCATGTATGACAACGCACTCTGTTCAGCCCCTCCTCTGTGTATTTCCATGTTGCTGATAGGTTTTGCTTGTGAGCCAGAGTAAATGGAGTGACTGGGATCAGAGGATTTTACTTTGCCATGCAGAACTGGAGAAAAGTGAACAAGTTTCACCGGTGAGCAGCAAAGAAGCATGGTGATGTGTGGCAGTGTTCAGGCTTCATGAGGTTTACCACACTCTCCAATCATGCAATCAGTAGTTATAGTTTGTGCAGTTCGGTGAAGATGCTTGGTTGGTTGTGGAAAAGCTGATTGCAGAAGCTGCAGTGCTGTGTTTACAGAAGAAGTTAAAAGTATGGCTTAATGTGGAGAAAAATATTTTGTGTATGTTGGGGTACACAGGGACTTGTTGGGAGGAAAGACAGCTTCAGGATGGGTTAAGCAGAGAGGACTTTCTTTCAATGTTGTGCAATCATCCCTGTGCCTGGTCTATATAATGTGATGTTAATGTCAGGTAACTTCACTGTCTGTATGGCATGCAGCCAGTCAGAGCACTAGAATTATTTATGCCATTGTATAATAACTTTTTACCACTTGCACCCTCTCACTTCTCTCCTAACCTCCAGTCTCCATACCCTCACCTCCATTTTTCTCCTTCACCTCTCCTATAGCCACCTTCACAGCCCTTTTAGCCCTAAATTTTCATGAAGGTCATGAAGGTAACAGCCCTAGTGGGCTAGATCCCATGCTCCTAAATCTGCCAGCTCCTGCTATGGCATCACTTATCTCTGGTCTAAATCTCTCCTTCCAGTGCACAGTCCCTGACACTTGAAAAAGGACTACAGTTATTCTCTCCCTTAAGGGGTGACCCTCAGTCCCATGCAACTTCTACCCCAGCTTTAATCGAGCTTCAAGAACACCTGGTTCTCTCTCAGCCTTCTCCCATTTAGACTACTCCACCTTTCTAACCTCTTCACAGTCTGGTTGCAGAAAGCACCACTCAATTGTTTCTCACTCTGGACTCACTGATACCATCCTGAAGGAATGGATCAGATCCTGATTACCACTGCTATCTTTGTTGACCTAGCCAAAGCCTTTGACACTGTCACCTACCTCATTCAACTGGACAAACATATATGTGTTGCACTATCTAACTCACCAGTTAAATGCTTTGGAACCTCCACTCCCTATCGGATCAGGTGTCACCCAAGGCCCTGTCTTTGGCCCTATCCTGTTCTCAGTTTCCTAAATGACCTGCCCAAAACCTGTGTCTCCTCAAGCATATACATGTATGCAGGTGACACAGTGCTTTTTGCCTCATGTCCATCTGCCACTGATCTGGCTGTTCACCTACAGAAGGATTTTACCAATATCCAACTCTGCCTCTGCAGCTTTCACTCAATGTCAAGGACAAAACCTCCTTCAAGTACCTCAGAGTTTGGCTGTACTGTCACCTTATCTTCTTCCATCCTGTGAATGCCATCCACAAGAAAATCCACTACAAACTAGGGTGCTCTATAGAACAAAGCCTATATCCCAATCCCTATCCCTCATGAGAACATTGGTAAGATGATCCTCTTTTAGGCTGCCCTGATGGCCCAGTAGTACCAGATCATGCTATTGTACAGTAAACCTGAACTCAGGAGTGAGCTCAGGTCACCATGTTTGGAGGCAGGTCAGGCCAAGGCAGCTGCCTCGTGACAACGGACTGCAGCTGGGGAGGGTCAGCAGTGAATGCTGGCACCACAGCAACCCTTGTGTGCAGGGCCAGTGAGTTTCCTCCCACCGCAGGCTCAGCTGTATGTAACCAAAGCCTGGGAGCTATGCTCTCTTTGAGGGAGGTGGGAGTGACCAACATAAATGTTTACTAGGTTTACTAGGTGGAATTAGACATAAGTGAGCTATATGGCCTATCGAGAATGTCTCCCACAAGTGTGGAAATATTTATACCATTTTTGTTTGTCATAATAGAGTTTGTCTAATTTATTTTAAATAAATTGAGTGTAGGTATATCAACCAAATGTTGTGGAAGCATGTTCAAAGCCTTAACAGCTCAAAGAGTAAAGAAATTGTTCTTTTATTGGAATTAGATGTTGGTACTTTAGTTTCTTGTTATGGCCTAAGATTGAAATATGAATTGTAAAATTCTAGTCCGTGATTTCTTCCATTTAACTCTTACATTTTAACATTTTAAAAGGAACATGAGATCTCTCCTCTGCCTACATGCTTCCGGGAGTGAAGTCCCATGACATGCAACCTATTAGAGCATGTTTTGCCCTTGTTGCCTGGTATCATCTTGGTGACTGCTCTCGCACTCTTTCTGAAGTTGAAATGTCCTTCTTTGTATCTGGGAAACAAAATGGGGAACTATAGTCCAAAATTGGGCTAATATAGCTTTTATAGGTTGGGAGGATTATTTGTGCATTTTATTGGTAAAGCCCTTCTTACTTTATGTCCCATATTCATTGCTTTACCTGCTATAGCTTGGCACTGGTCCCTTGTTGTAAGTTTGTTGTTTACTATTTCCCTAGATCATGTTCCTAGTTGAGCTTTTCAATAATTTTTGATTTAAGATATATGTGTAGTTTGGATTGTTTATACCAAAATGTATAACTGTACATTTATCTACATTGAGTGACATTCCATTTGTGAGTGCCCAATTTTCTATTAAGGCTAAGTCATTTACTAAAGATAAATGATTGATAATATTACCAACATCACCACAGAGTTTTGTATCATCAGCTGAACTTAACTAAGTGATTTTGAATACCTTGATTCATATCACCAATGAGTATATTAAAGGAATTGGTTACAGAACCGACCCTGAGGCACGCCACTCCCTATTAGGCACTCAGCTGAAGTACAGTGATGTATTCGTACACTTAAGCGTCAGTGAGCCAAGCTCTAATCCAGTTAATGATGAAATTATTAAAACCCAGACCTTTTAATTTATCAATTAGTTTTACATCACCCCAGACTCCCTAGTCTCCTTCCGGTTTCACCCTCTTCCGGTCTGACTGTGCTGGGAGGCAGGGGTGGTGGCTGTGCTATTTACATCAAGGAATCTCTCTCCGCATTGGCCCTACCTGCTCCATCTTGACTCCCAGGGCCCAGGCTCTACTCTGAAACTGAGCCCTGACCCTTTAAAGGGACCCTCTATCTGACTACTGCATACGCACCCCCAGGGACCAAATGCAGGCTATTGCTCACTTACATAGAAACATAGAAACATAGAAGTTGATGTGCAGATAAGGACCGTAAGGCCCATCCAGTCTGCCCATTTCTTTTCTACCTTATAAATGTGCCATCGGCCTTTGCTCTGTCAGTGGCCTATCTATTCATAGTCATTTGTATTGCTCCCTTTATGCCTATCCCATGCCTGTTTGAAGCCCTGCACTGTATTCATAGCCACCACTTCTTGTGGTAGCCATTCCATGCATCCACCACCCTTTCTGTGAAAATAATTTCCTCACATTCCCCTTAATCAGCCCCTCTAATCTCATGCTGTGTCCTCTCGTCCTGCTATTTTTCTTATATTTAAACATGTTAGACTCTTTCACCTTGTTAATGCCCTTAAGGTGTTTGAATGCCCTCGATCATATCACCTCTCTCCTCCTTTGCTCAAGGGTATACATATTGAGCTCTGTTAATCTGTCCTCATATGTCTTTTGATGCAGTCCCTGCACCATTTTGGTTGCTCTTCTCTGACTGCCTTAATTTGGTTAATGTCCTTGTGAAGGTGTGGCCTCCAATACTGCACGCAGTACTCCAGATGGGCCTAACTAGTGTCTTGTAAAGAGGATTATTACCTCCTCTACGACTTGTGATACTCCCTGCCTAATACACCCTAACACCCCCCAGCCTTACCTACTGCTTTAGAGGTCTGCTTGATGATTTCAGGTCATCAGTGATGATGATGCCCAAGTCTCTTTCTTCCTTGTGACTGCTAGCAACTCCTCTCCCAGCTTATAGGTGGCTTCAGGTTTCTCTTCCCTATGTGCATGATCTTGCACTTCTTGCATTAAATCCCAGTTGCCACTCTTCTGACCATTTTGCTAGTTTATCCAGATCTCTTCTCATTCTGCCCACCCCATCTGGATCATCTACTCTGTTGCAGATCTAGGTGTCATCTGCAAACAGACAAGCTTTCCCTCTAGTCCATCTGCAAGGAGTACCTCTCCTCACTACCCCTCCATGGACCAAATTCTGGTGGGTGATTTAAACGCCAACTGGCTCAGCCCTTCCTCCTCCTACTCATGATCCTTTGCTGCAGTAGACTTAACGCAACTGGTTACTCACCCTACTAGGACTAACTCTAAGAGAGGCTCCAGTACCTTGCTTGATGTGATACTTCCAACCGCCTCTAATCGGATCCTCAATGTACAAGTCCTCCCAGACTCTCAGTGATCACTTCCCATTCTATTTCACTGGTCATCCACAGTCTCCAAACTCCATAGCACAGTCCACACGCTGACGGTGCCTAACACCTGGTGGACTGAACAAACTTAAGGAACTTCTGTTCCAAATTGACTGGTCTCCTATTCAGTCAGCACCTGACATTGACACAGCCCTTCCTTCTTTATCCAGACTTTTAATAAAGCTGTGATATCTTTGCCCCAATGATGACCACCCGCACTAAAAGGCAGAATGTTCTCTGGGCAACCCCAGCTTTGATCCAACAACTCAAACATAGGGACAACTTATGGCACTGCATATTGAGATCGGCGCCCAGCGACAGGCAGCTGTATGCCGTCACCAAACAAGTGCACATGGGCCATCAGAAAGGTTAAGTCTGAGCACCATCGGTCCCCGCTATGTCTCATGGGGAATCCCAGAACCTTCTGGGATAACATTAAACAGTTAAATGGGAGCACACGCCCCCACCCTCCCATATCAACAATAATGGCTATCTCCTCAGACCCAGCCCTTATAGCTAACCACCTCAATACCTCCTTCACGGACATTAGACCTATCCTCCTACTGATTGTTTCAACCCTCCCCCAGCGCTAGCCGTAAATCTTTCTTGCCTTTATTTCTCCCTCCACCCGTGTCTCTTCCCAAGAACTTAGACGCCCTTGTCAATGCCCTCAAGAGTAATACTATGGGCAGTGACACCCTGGATCCATGTGTCCTTAGGCTGGTCTTAGACACAGTCCTTACCCCGATCACTTGCCTCGTCAATCAATCCTCTGCCTAGGGAAGGTTCCAACTGCCTGGAAAATCACCACAGTCTCCCCATTCTTAAAGGTGGTGATAGTTCTGTGGCTGGAAACTATCAGCCAATCTCCATTCTCTCTCTCTCCAAAGCCTTGGAAAAGGTGGTGGCCTCTCAAATCTCTGACTACCTCACTAACTACAATGTCCTCTGTCCTGAGCAGCACGGTTTCTGTGCAGGACACAGTACCAGCACTGCCTCCTAGAGTTCTCCAACTTTCTCCACTCCTCCTGACACAGGTTCTCTGGCTGGTGCTGTTTTCATAGACCTCTCTAAGCTGACACTGTCTCCCACCCCTCCTTCTTCATGCCCTTAGTCTCCAGTTTTGCTGCTGGGCCTGTCTCCTGGTGTGCAGCTACCTGTCCGACCGCCACAGCATGTAAAAATTAATGGGTCCCACTCAGACATCTGTCCCATCTTTTCTGGTTCCCAGGGCTCCATTCTGGGCCCTTACTCTTCTCCCTTTACCTTAACACCCTTCCATGCGCCTGCTCTGGTAACATATTATTGTACGCTGATGATGCGGTCATCTTTGCCTCAGATCAGTAACCCCATTGCCCTCCAGGACTCACTGCAGAAGTCTTTTGCTGAAACCGAGGGCTGGTTCAAGGAACATAGACTGGTGATAAATCTTAAAAACAAAACCATGATCTTGCCACCTCAAAACAAGTCCTGCAACTTCAAACTTCTCATTCACTCTGGGTCCTCCTTCCCACTCGAACAAGTTTGCTCTATAAATACCTAGGGGTTCATTTGACCCCTCTCTCTCCTTCAATAGACACATATCTGCCCTTGCCACGCCACTAATATCCGATTGGGCATCTTACACCGGTATAAAACTGCCTCCCCTGAGGCCTCTTCGACTTGCAGTCACCTCTTCCATCCTGTCTCTAGTGGACTATGGGCTCGTGTATGGTGCTGCTGATCAGACCACGCTCCATAAATTGGCACTATTCTAAACAAGGCCTGC
Organism: Neoceratodus forsteri; assembly: GCA_016271365.2. Lineage (NCBI taxonomy): Eukaryota > Metazoa > Chordata > Ceratodontiformes > Ceratodontidae > Neoceratodus > Neoceratodus forsteri. Next base: position 691,753,128 of record CM057449.1, read on the forward strand.
AGGTTAGTTACTAGGGCGCCTAGGCTAACTCATACCTGTCTGCTATACTCTAAAGCCCTGGTGCTTGATCTTGATGAGCGCCTCAAGTATCTGACCTGTATCCTTACTAAAAGACCTCCTTGGGCTATCCCCGCCAGGTCTGACCGCCACTATCCACCACTCTGTCCCACTAGTTCATACTCGGACCTCTGGGAAACTTCTTCCTATTCTTAGAGCTAGGACCTCACACGGCCAAAGAGCCTTCAGCTTAGGGCCCTCCTGGTCTCAATACGCTGCCCCTCCATCTCCAGCCCCAACTATATAGTGCTTCAAAACGTCCTTATGGAACCACCTTTAACACCCAAAGCTGTAATTGCCATAGTCTAGCCATACTCAATATTTATAACAAAGCTTCCTACTAAGCTGCCTAGTGTTAACCTAACTCTGTTATTGTTGCATCAATCCTGCCTGTACCAACTTGTTGTATCTCTGTACTTATTGCTGTCTTAATTTACTGTTGTACTGTGTTTTTTTTTTTTTTTTGTCTTCTGTGACAAGGTATTTTGTAAATGAGCCTATGGCTCAAAGGTTTTCCAAACTGCTGTCAAAATAAAATAAAATAAAAATGATGGACTTTGTCAAAAGCCTTGGCAAAATCAAGCAGAAATACATCCATTGTTACTCCCATGTCCAGTTTCTCACTAATTCTATTATAGAATGAAATCAGATTAGTCTGACAGGATTTACCTTTTCTAAATCCATGTTGACACTTGTCAAAAATATCCATTTGTTCCATAAAGTCCTCTAGATGTTTTTTATGATTCCTTAAAGTGTTTTGCAACAACGAGATCTAAGACAAATCAGTCTGTAATTTTCATCTTTGATTTATTCCTTTTGAAAATGGGCACTACTACTACTACTGCTGACCTCCAATCCTTGGGTAGTTCACCGCTTTTAATTGATAAATTAAATTATACTGATAATGGATATGAAAGTGATCTAGCTGCATGTCTTAACATATAACCATTAATATTGTTTGGGCCAGAACTAGATGAAGCATTTATTTTTGTTAATTCAATATAAACCTCATTTGTTGATATAAATGGTACAGGACCATCTCTTTGGTTGATAACCGATGTAACAACATTCCTGGTGTAAATACAGAACTAAAATAAGCTTAAATTTATCAGCTACTGATTGGTCATCTTCCAACATTAAATTATTATCCATTATGGGCCCAACTACTCTGTTTTTATCTTTGCAGTTGGTATTGATGTAAGAGTATAATCGTTATTGTCTTTTGAATGTGCTACTAAAAATTCTGTATTTGGTTTAGCCTGTCTTATTGCCTGTGTCAATGTTTTTTTGATGGTTAAGATATAGAAGTCTGTTCCCTGAAGTTTTATTGTTTTAAAATTCTTGTAAGCCCTTTGTTTCTTTTTAATTAGGGTTCTAACCTTCTTGGTTAACCATAATGGATTCCACCTCTTTGATTGTATTTTATCCTAAGGGGACTTCTTGGTCCTCAAAATTCTGAACAATATTTTTAAAGGATTCCAGGCAGTGTGTACTGATGAACCTGTCATAATTCTGTCCCAGTCAAGGCTGAGTAATTTCCTATTAATTAACTCAGAAGCAGCACGCTTATAGTCCCTTAATTGGGTATAATTAGATACACTATATTTTGTCTTTGATAAAAGGGAAGTGATAATGTTATGGTCACTATTATGTAGGGGACTTTCAATCTGTGTATTGATAACTGCTCAGGAATATTAGTAATTAGAAAATGGGTCCAAGAATCCTAGCTTCTGATTGGCTAGGTATTGATATCAGAGGGCGGATTTTCAATAGAGCCCACTGTTTAACTAGATCCTCATCAGGGTACCCTTTACTATATGAATTCTTGGGCACCCTGAATGTTCAGCCCGTAAGCCAACATTTCTGTATGCTCACTAATAAACATGCAAACAATAGCTGCTCAGCCACTTTCCTCCCATGACTCAAAGAACAAAAACCAAACTGTTTTGCCATTAAATAGCATGGGGTAGTAAACGCCCACTCTGATTGTAAAAGTGCTGACTTTAGTCAGATAGATGGAGTGCTATCACTGAAACAGTGACTGAGCACAAGAGCAGCGTATTTTCTTGACTTTCGACACTACACATGGACGTCCAGCTGCATTCGAAAATGAAGAAATACCAGTTTTTTCATGCACAGTAGTGGTGCTGGAGATACCTACAGTCTCTGCTCTTCACCACAGTGAGCATTTTAAAATTGGAAGGCATTCTCAAGCTACTAGTTTTAATGGACAGCAAAACAAAATACAAATAAACCCACATAATAAAAGTAGTTAATTATCAGATGGTAGAAAATCATAAGTAGTCCGAAGCTGAGTTGTATCATGGTCCACTTAGTTACAAGAGAAATACATAAAGGGAAAAAAAAAGAAACTAGACAGTGAAAAAAAGTGCTGCAAAACTAAACAGGGATAGAGGGTCAGGGCAGTAACTGCATACAACTGGCTTTTTATTAAGCTACATTGTTTATAATAATGAAGGCACAGGAACTATTTTATCACAAAATTTAACTTTAAATTAATTTTCTATTAACATTTTTGCAACTTTTTTTTTACTAACCCATTTTCTAAGTGCAATAATATCCTCCAGGGTGGGCATTATTAGGAAATACCGGACCTTCCAGAGGCTATAAGGCCCTCTGCCTGCAACGCCTGGTCGCATTACACCCCTGGGGGTCTGGTATTTCCTGAAAATGTCCATCCTGTCAGGTATTATTCCTCACATAATGAATCAAGAATACTGCTGTCCCTGGTTGGTTTGGTGATCATTTGGTATAAACCAGTTTCAATGCATGTTTCAACAAATAATCTTTCATAGGGTGTGGTACCCATGTTAATGTTCCAAGTGATTCCTGGCAAGTTGAAATCACCCATAATAATGGTATTGCCTATATTTGACATTTGTCTTAATTGATTTAATAGGGTATTATTATAATCCAAACTTGCATTAGATGGTCTATAACAATTCCCAATCAAAAATGTGCTTTCTTTGGTAGATGCACTTTAATCCAGATGGATTATATATCAATATCATTGACTGGGTCAAGAGTGACTAAATGTGAGTTGAAGGAATTGTTAATATAAAGGCAAATCCCACGAACTGGTCTATTACTTCTGTCTTTCCTATATAATTTATAACCAGGAATTTCCACCATCCAATCAGAATTTAGCAGCGCCTTTGCATGCTGTGATTGCGTTGTCGCCCCACCTCAAGACAGGGCTCGCTATTAATCCTGCGGACCTGAAGTCTCCTGGCTCGTGTGATCTGCCCCTCAATCTAACTCTTAGCAAAGCAAAGAAAAATTACCTAAATAAAGCTTTCAAGGCAAGCTGTGCTGTTTTACAGTGTGGACAGCAAAGGTCCCCTATAAAACTATTGTGCCACAACTGAAATGAATAAATACACTGCCTCCTAATGGCAACGTGTTGAGTTAACAGGAGGTCCTGTAGTTCAGTAGATAGACAAATGAACCATAATTCCTAACAGACTTCCTGCAACACTTCAGTCTAAATAGCAGCTGATATTTAAAAAGGCTTCTTAAAAGGCTTCATGTAGTGCAGGATCACACTGCCTGTCAGTAGTGTCTCACCAGAAGGTCGCGATAGAGTAGGCACAGGCAGAAAGGCAATCCTACAGGACCCAGAAATCTTCTGAGTCACGTGACTGCCCCATGATCTCGCCTTAGCAGATCAAAGAAAATTACCTTAATAAAACTTTCAAGGCAAGCTGTGCTGTTTTACAGTGTAGCACAGCAAAGGTCTCCCTATAAAACTATTGTGCCACAGTTACAATGAATAAATACTCTGCCTCCAAACAGTAACGCTGAGTGAACAGGAAGTCCTGCAGTTCAACAGATAGACAAATGGACTGTAATTCCAACAGACTTTTCCAATACACTTCAGTCTAAATAGTAGCTGATATTGAAAAAGCTTCTTAAAAGGCTTCATGTAGTGCAGATCACACTGCCTGTCCATACTGTATCACCAGAAGGTCACACAGCATAGGCACAGGCATACTTAACCTCTTTTACTAGTGTTTTTTTTTCAGAAAATGTTTTGTTGTAGGCTTTGTACATGAACATGTAGTTGTGGCAGATTATCAAGTAAGGGATCACTGTCACCAACCCTCTCAGAAGCCAATTCAAGTTTATAATCAGCAGGGCCATCCAAATTCCTCACACATTTGAATCAAAATCCATTCAGAATGAAAGGCCGCCCACCAGCACAGCGGTTGGAATTCATTTGCGACACTGGCGACCCAAGTTCGAACGGACCCAGGTCACCAGAGGGCTGGCGGGGAGAAGGATAGAGCATCCCATGGACAGCTCTCCTTCTCCGGTGGAGGGTGGGAAGTGTCCGATGCGTAATGGACCCCTAGCGGAGCCGGGGTCCCACAGCTACTGGCACTCACAGCTAATGGAGGCGGGTGACGCTGAACGCCATTGCACGTCCCCTCCTGAAGGAAAAACAAGAAAATGGAGGAGGAAGAGCTCTATCTACATGAAGCCCTCCTGGGCTTCAATCAGCCACTGCTGCCACACTCCCAAACAGTCACTAATCCCGTGGCACCAGAATTAGGGGAACTGTGCCACAGCCCCACCCTCTGGGGGTGTCGGGGTAACCGGGAGTTGTGGCAATGGGCAGTTGGTGGGAGCTCTGGGGCCGACTAGGTGGATTAATAGGACAAAGGTCTCTCCCAGGAGAAAAAGAAAATAAAATAAAAAAGAATGAAAGTCTGTGTACTAGGAAAACTTACCCTTCCACTAAAACCAAACATTGAAGTTAATGCTCCATTTAGGTGAATGGGACAATTTGCACCTTTTCTCACACCTATTATTTCAGCCTCTGTGGCAGCAAAATGTTTTCTGACAGTCTGCTTCAACACAGATTTTAGTTGTCTTGTGTACAAATGTATGTCCAGAGCATTTTGAAACCAAACCAGGGAAGTGAATCACATGAAACAGAGTCACACTGGACCCTCCTCACCTCACACTATGGTTTTGCCAGATCCAAGTCTGTGTATCAAATTGTTAGCATATTTGAGTACATTTCCTTGAGAATTTAAATATTTTTGTACAATTTCAGTTTGAAATTCACTAAATTGCATGAAATTGCAGATTTTGTGAGGAGATGGTGAAAATTGCAGATATTGGCGGAAAATTGTGAATGCAATTTTCCAGTGGCCCTACTTACTTCTACCTCCTGCCTCTCACTCCCTTCATAACTCAAATATTCACATGCTGTCTGTCTCTCTCTCTCTCTCTCTCTCTCTCTCTCTCTCTCACACACTCTCTCTCCTTCCCTCACATGAAAATGTCTGTGGGTCAATCTGTCTTTGCCTACAGGTTTTCTTCAACTCAGGACTAGCTCTCCCTCTTATCTGTTCTGTTCCTTTCCCTTTTATCCTGAAAGTGTTTCTCCATTAACCACAACAAAAGCAGTTACTTACCAGTTACAGTAGATCTTCAAGAAAATCTCCTCCATTGGGACATACGTTTGGAACTGAAAGCCATTGGTATCAGGACCTTCTGGAAACTTTTGCCTAGCGGGGCCATCCACGTGATGCTGTCCAATGTCAGCACTTCTAAACATCGGTAGCCCTTTCACTCCTCTATTCCCCATCAGAGATAAGCTCAGAGGGTCTCTTACCAATATGAATGAGGAGACCAGGCACAGTAGGACAGGCTGGGACTGGTGACAGAAGACATACAGTATATACAGTACACATATCCACACCTTTGCAAAGGCAATGGGACAGCTAGCCATCTGGTGCCTCACAAAAAGAGGGAAGGAGGGGTGATGCACTGCGGTCCAATGGAGGAGATTCTCTCAAAGATCTACTGGTAAGTAAGTGCTGTCTTTATTGAGAACATGTTCTTCATTGGGCCACACCTTTGGAATGATTTGGAAACAGTAGTTCCTATAACAGAATGTAATACAGGTATCCAGCCATTTAGACAGGCACTGCTTAATCGCTGGTATGGCCTCTCTCCAGAGACAAAAGAGAAAAACAGCTGAAAGGACTTTCTCCAGTCCTTCATGTGCTCTCGACAGAAATGTAGGGTTCTATACTGTACATCAAAGGTATGGTGCAATTCCTCATCCTTGCTGGTACACCCAGGATAACGCACTGGCAGGTTAATCGTCTGATTCAATGGGAAATCAGAAGCCACCTTGGGTAAAAAACAAGGATTAGTATGCAATGCCATCCTATTCTTGTGAAAAATCAGGAGGGATGGATACTCATAACAGCCTGAAGATCAGAAATCCATCTGGCTGAAGTAACAGCATCCAGAAAATGTATCTTCCATGAAAGAAAGCATAGTTTGCAAGTTGCAGTGTGTTCAAGGAAACCAAAGTCAACTTTTCAAGTATAAAATTAAGGCACCATGAGGAAACAGTTTATGAACTGGGGACGTATGTACAAAATGCCCTTCAAGAAGGTGCTGAACACTTCCACTTGTGCCACCATGTGTCCATCAATAGGAAGATGGAAAGCTGATACAGCAGCCAATACACCTTAATAGAGGAGTACTGTAGACTGGAGTCTGACAGAGACAGGAGGTAGGCAAGTACATTATTAACAGGACATATAGGCCTGCCTGCTGGCACAGAGGTAGCACTACCGCTCGTGACGCCGTGAACCAGGTTTGGGAATGAGCCTGGGGAGCTGAAGGGCCAGCTGGGGGAGGAGGCTTGAGCATCCCAGGTCCACTTGCCTTCTCTGGGAGGGAGGGGTGTAGGCACAAGACATCTCTAAAATCAGCAATTTGTGATCCCTACTAGTCTTCCTCTAAATTTATGCTTCATCGCTGAAAGAGATCTCCCATCTACAATACTGCTACTAACTCTAAAACTATTATTCTGCTGAACTCTAAAGACTTTTGGCTTCTGCCAGAAGTAAGAAACATTAAAATTGAACTGACTTTGTTATTTTATTTGCAAGCCTCGAGGAGAAAAAATCAGAGAGCCAGAAAGAAATCTTCATACAGCCATCCAAGATACTTCAAATCTCTAGACATCAGGAGACAAGAGACTCTTTGAAAAGTTGGCTGAGTATAAACTTTATTGACTTATGGTGCTTGAATATGTGCCTTTAAAGAATCCTGGTTTATATATATATATATATATATATATATATATATATATATATATATATATATATATATAGTATATATATATATATATATATATATATATATATATATATATATATATATATATGCATAGATGAACTGCAGTGAAATATTGTTTAAATGCTAGCAAAGCTTATTAGTACCAAGAAATTGTGTATTGGTGTTAGTTAAAATTATTCTAAAGATAATACCACTTTAAATTGCCTCCAGATAAGAATTACAAGGCCTTATACAGTACATACATAGTGAAAATTGTGTAATGATTTAAAGTGCACAAAGCAAGACAACGGTCTGAACAAAATTTTTAAAAATGTCTTATTCTGCTTAAGTATCAGAAATATAATATGTTATAGGTTAACTGTACATTAAAGTAAACCACTTTTAGTAATTGTGAACTTTGAGGTGCACAAGGCAAACCAAAAGACCTAAAACCAGGTCTCAGTAAAAAACTTCTTTTATTTGTACAAAAAGCTAAAACAACCTGAGGCGATAGTGGCACCCCTCCACCAACATTTCACGTGGCTCTTACGCTTTTCAAGAACAGGCCGCTGGCACAAAAGCGTGGGCGCTAAATGCTGCGTGGATTGCAGTACCTTCTGTGTTTGTTTTAGCTTTTGTACAACTAATCTGCTTTTTACTGAGACCTGATTTTAGGTCTTTTTAGACTGGCTGCTGTGCACCACTCAAATGACAACTTATAATTCATGTATTCGCTGTAGCACAGACTGGTCCTGTTAGCCACCTCTCTTTTTGTTAAAACACTTTTAATTGCATTACATGTCCACATAAATCTGGCATCTCAGGAAATAACCACAAAAACACATAAGCACGATTTACTGCACACCTTTCCTTAAGACAGCCACAGAATTAAATTAATAGTAATTGTGCTTACAAAATGGCATCCCTGTCACGTGGGCCTGAGATTTATGCTAATCCTAGCTATGACAGACTACCTTGGCATGAATTACAACTGAAATATTCTTAGGATTGTGTCAAAAGATAAAGGTTTTATAATTGAGAAAAAAATAAATACCTTCCCTCTCCACTTTTAAACTGCCAGTTGAAGCAAAAGAGCCAATTCCTCTTTCCTACGTACAAGGCTTAGCTATCAGAGAGAAAGGGAGGAAGTTGTTGGTAAACTGCAAGCTTCATTAAGAGTAGTCAGCTTTGTTAAAAGAATCTTAAAGGAACAAAGCATTTATTTTACAGTGACCCTGCTTTGTGTAACAAGTGAAAGGTGAAAGGATGTTTTCATCTGGTTTTCCTAGGGATCAAGAGACGCTCCTCCAATACTCACCCCCATGGTAGCCCTCAGAAGGAGGAGATTAAAGATAACCTCCCAGTGCTAAAGAGTTCTTTAAATACTCAGGAAAACCCTTTCTGACGTTCAGCAGAATAAGTGTTTTTTTTTTCATGAGGCAGTTTTCAATCAAAAATTCCCTAAAGAGCATACCTGCCAAAGAGCTACAATGCACGGAGCTTGATGCTCACTTAAGCTCACTTTGGCTGAAGCCAAGACTAGATTAAAAAGAAACAACCGAATCCCACATTAATAGGATATATTCTATATCTCCAACATAAAGTCTGCCATCAAGCAGCCCAAAGCAGGCTACATACACTAGGAGCTTAGCTTGACTGGACCAATGCAGGCAGGACCAGGTCACCAAAATTCAGGCTTTGGAATTGGAATTACAGTCAAAAGAGGCCATATATTTGGGCATTCTTAAAATAAATGAAGCAGACAGTGACAATTTAAAATTCATAAATCAAAGGTTGACAGAAGAAGCTGGGGACTTAAAACAGCAAATTATCCCTGGTCCTAGCGAAGTCAGGGACCTGCAGCAGCAAATAAGAGCTTTAAAAGCTGAAGTGGTCAGATTAAGAGCAGGAAATTCGGGTGTCAGGAAAAATTAGCAGAGGCTGATGCAAGTTAAGGCAGCCCAGGAAGCAGGCCAAAAGCAGAAAAACAGGTAGGTGCAGCCCATCAAAAAATAGACCAGCTGCATGAAGCATTTACTGAGTCCCTTGATGCTATTGGTCAACAGCTGGAGTCCCTACAACCAACTGAGCCCTTGCCACCTCCTGTCCCAAAACTCCCCTAAAGTTAGTGGCAGAGGACCTTGCAGTCAAGGTCCAGGATTTAGTCAAAAATTCAAGACTTAAATTGGGAGGGGGCACAACTTTATGGCCCACAGACCTCTGATAGCCAAAAGAGTACCCCTGCAGGGACAAGCCACCCCTACCTGGTCCTACCACATCTGGACCCACTACCTCTAGCCCCACAGCTCTGAACAACCAGATCCAAAGCAACTAATCCAAGTTATAAAGGCCATAGGGATGAGCTTCAACCCCAAGACCTCTGTATTGGAGGTAAAGATTACAGTTTTAATTTGAAATACTTTGAGATCAATAACCCTGAAGATCTGTTATGGGTCGTAAGGTTTTCTGTGGTATCAGAAGTCTGAGCCTGGATGGCTAGACAAAACTTAAAATCAAAACCAATTTTGATAAAATGTGCCCAACCGTGATCAAAGAGTATACCACCTATCAAAGTCCTGTAGCAGCTTTTAAAGAGACATGCCAAAAAAATCAAGCCCCAAAGGATTGTTACAAAGTGCTGAGTAGAATGTTTTCTCAGGAGGGAGGAGAAAGGCCCAGATCTGTTTCCTCACCTAAAAGAAGCCTTTGTAAAGGCCTTCACCCTCTGTTAGACATTACTCCAGCCATGGATAGAACCAAATACTCCCATGAATGATATCATACAGCGGCCCCAAAATGTTTATAATCAGTTAACCCAAATGTAGGTAAAAACCTACCACAAATCCTCAAAATAAGCTTTTTACCATTACTAGTGATCAGACCTCCATCGAAATGGAAGAAAAAGAACTGCCCCAAAACAAACAGGAAACCACTTCCAGCCTTCCTAGGATAATAAAAATTCCCAAATCAGAGGAGGAACAGTTGGAACCCTAAATCACGTAGCCTCCATAATCCAAACAAAAGGGGTCAGAGGCTTCCAGACAGTACCTGGATGCCTGTAATGAGCAACCCTGGCCTAAGCAAGACAGAGATACTAACAGCTATGCTACTGACCAGCTAAAAGGCAAATCTGGCAATTAAGAGAGGAATTCATAAATATACTCCCAAGGCTCCATACTGGCACTGTGCACTAAACCCTAATGCCACCTTACACCTCTAGGAGTGCCCATTCAATAGCTACCCAGCAGCACCAGATCCCCACTCCTCTCCAACTTTGCATGGGGGTGAGACTTTAGGCCAGTCAATACAATGTAATTAAGGCAAATGTTAAAGCATATAAAAACATTTCTGGTTAACCATAAAGGCCCAAGAATGGTTTTAAAAGTATGTGTTTTACATTAAAAGAGACATGAAAATATTTTACTCCAGTTAAAACTGTTACTGTAATTCCTGAAACTTTGACATATCCACTAAAATAGAGCTGCTCCCTATTCTTTTCTGATTTAAGAGCATTAGGAATCGCTTTTAGACCAGGCATGAACACCATGAATTCAGTAAAAATTTCCAAAACAAAAAATACAGTTAAGAAACTGCTGAAAGATATGGGTAACATTAAGGCACAACTCAATACACAGCAAACGCTTCTATCAGACATAGGAAGAACTGTGAATACCATAGTTATGGTTAACCTCCATACTACCCTTTTCAATAATACCATGCAAAAACTCCATAACCTAGCTCAAACTGTGGGTAAAGATTTCAACACTATTCAGCAAATTAAATCAATTGCACAAAAATTGCTAAAAAATAAATAGTGGTGTAGAAAATTTAATGGCAGATAGAATTCCACCTTATTTAGTTCCCCAAAATTAATAACTAAAATTTTGAGTGTAGCCACCTCAAAAAGATAGAGCCACTACATGTGAGTTTCACTACAGTCTTGAAGCGCTTATTTCTGTTCATGTCGATTTAAAGAGATGACCATTGTCTTTATATTAAATGTTCCCTGGTAAAACAAGAAAATGTCTACAAAATAAAGATCATTCTAATGTGGGTACCTGGCAAAGAGATACTTGTGCAAAGATTAACAGTCCATCTATAGTGGTATATTATAAACTTAATCCAGATTTATATTTAGTCCCAAACTTACAGATGTGTCAAACTAATAAAGAACAACATTGGTTGTGTCCCAATAAACCTTTTCTAAAATATATCACCGAGGTTCTTGTGACCTTAGCAACACCAATGCCCTAGAAAGTGTAAGGTCACTTTGATCCATGCAGGTAAAGCTAAGAAAACACATGCTAAAATCACAGGAGCTCAATGGTTAGTTAGCACCAATTTTACTTAAGTCACTGTTACTTATAAAAGACATGGTACTACCACTCAGCTTACTTTACCCAGCAAGGTAGTACTCATCTCTGTTCCTACAGGTGCTCATATCCATTTTGGACATATTATCTTGTATCCCTTAATCCAGTTTCCTGGAAATGAAAATCACTCCCATTTCTGCATTCCACGGTCATGAGTTTTCTTTAGTCAATAACCTTAAGTGCCTTTAGATGCCAAAACCTTCATGAAATTGGGATCACTGTCTTTGAGACCGACTTGGTTATCTCTGATAAACAGTTCAGTCCTGGTGATAAGGAACAAATTGCATAACAGTACAATGGCCTGTCGTTGTCACATTCCTTTGTGTCTTAAATATCACCGTGGATCTTGCTTTCTGTGGATGTTATATTCCACCCACAAGCAGCTCCACGCTAATCACGTGAAAACTCAGGGTTTATATAACCATGCTTTGGGAATCAAAATGATACCTTGTCTCCCACCTAGATCTATTAACAACCAACCCAACTCTCCAGCCTTAATCCTAATAAATGAAGAGGAAAAATATGCCACTATAAAACCCGTTAGAAACACACGTAACCCTATGATCCGTATAATCCACCTTTAGAAAACAGTAAATGAGTGAAATGTTCCATGAAAGAAATTGCTATGGCATTGCTTGAGAAACAACAAAAGCCAGACTTAAACCTTAAAGAGCTCATTTTAGTATGTTTAATTAAAGTCAACATGGCGGGCAATGCTTGCATGCATCCCTATAGGTCATGTTATAGCATAAGAGTTGTGACATTTACTTGCATTAATGACTTTAATATAATAAATAGTAGTCTTCCTATATACTAAAATAATAATGTTGATTAGGTATAGCTTAATAAAATATGTCTCAGTATTTCCAGATATTTGCTTAGAAAAAATATGTTTTAGCTTATCTAAAATAGTGGCTTAGAATAAATACTTTCCGATTTCATCTTAAGATGTTGATTTAGAAAATAATAGCTTTATAAAGTTAAAAATTATAAAATTATAAAACCATGATTCTCATAAGTTCACATTACTACACTTTGACAGGTCCTTAAATTGCCACATCTTTTTAGATGCACCAACACTATGGCAGTGCTGCCTACATAAGGAATATATGAAGCACAATAACGCCTGCCAAAGTGTAAAAAGGATGATTTACCTTAATCTCGGCTGCCATTAATGTACCTAAAAGAACTGGTCATAAAACATTTTCTTTTAAACCAAGCAGAGCTGCAAAGGCTTAACTCAGGTATACAGAATTCACTGCAGCACCCAAATATCATGGAACAATCTACATTAAGCAATATGCTTTAAGCATGTTAACTTAAAGGGCATTTAAAATGCCAACTGAATAAATTCATTAGACTCAGACATTAGCGCAAAGAGCTGACAGCTCCAAACGTACTTTAAAAATCAAAACCCAGCACTTCTTAGGTCACTGAGTCATACCATAAGAAGTAGCCTCACCTCTGAAACTATATAGCCAAAAATGAGGAAATGGGTCCTCTTAACAAAAACACCTGCTACCAACTACCCCAGCACCATAAACCACAATGAGGTAATCTCCATCTCTCATTTTTGAACATGCACAGTGGAAGGTCTTGTGGTTATAAGTCTATTGATCGTCACCTCATGGACAAAGTTCAAGAGAACAATAGGCAGGTCAATAACAGAGCCTCTGATGAGTAAGAACACCTCCGCATGTGTGTTATAGACTTCCCATCCAAGGCAAACTTCTGTCCAAATATGGCTATATCATCCCAAAACCTCATGCTACTCCTGAAGAAAATTAAACTTTATGATACTTGAGGAAGTATTCTGTCAATATAAGACATCTCTAAAAATCAGCTATTTGTAATCACCTACTAGCCTTCCTCTAAATCTGTGTTTCCTCGCTAAAAGATCTCACATCTACGCTACTGCTACTAACTCTAAAAATTATTATTCTGCTAAACTCTAAAAACTTTTGGCTTCTGCAAAAGTAAGAAACATTAAAATTAAACTGACATTTTATTTGTAAGCCTCAAGAAAAAAATTCAAAAGCCAAAAAAAATCTTCTTCATACAGTCATCCAAAATACTTCAAATCTCCAAATGTCAGGAGACAAAAGACTCTATAAAAGTTGACTAAGTATAAACTTTATTAACTTAAGGTGCTTAAATATGTGTCTTTAAAAATCCTGATCATATATATATCTGCATAAATAAGCTGTTGTAAAATATTGTTTAAATGCTAGCAAAAAATTGTGTACTGATGTTAGTTAAAATTATTCTAAAAAATACCACTTTAAATTGCCTCCAAATAAAAATTACAAGGCCTTATACATACATAGTAAAACTGTGTAATAATTTAAAGTGCACAAAGCAAAACAACGGTCTAAATAAAATTTTCTAAAATGTCTTATACTGCTTAAGTGTCAAAATATGTTAAAGGTTAACTGTTTATTAAAATAGACTGCTTTTAATTGCACTACATGTCCAAGTAAATCTGTCATCTCAAAAATAACCTACAAAAACAACGTGCATGATTTCCAGCACTCCTTTCCTTAAGACAGTCACAAAATTAAATTAATTAATAGTAATTGTGCTTACATGGGGAACCAGGGCTTGGTCTTGGCTGACACCTGGTGGAGGCCTGAGGCCAGCAAGCCCAGCCAGTTGAAGGGGAGCTGTGACAGACATCGGTGCCTAGCGCCTTGACGTTAGGGTGCACATCACGTGGAGAAAATGGGAAAAGCAGTTTGCAGCACTCCTGGTAGACAGAGCACCAGGCCCCAATCCCCAGTGCCCCTACCTGTCCCAGTGGTACAGCATCCTGATGAAACAGTGGTATTTAGGATCTAAGGGCCCCACCTCATTCCCTCCTGGGAAGCCATGGCTACATGGAGGATGGACCATCAGGGCTCCAGATAAGAGGGCGGGAACTAGAAGGCCATAGGTGATGCCTGAAGGAGGTGGAGTGCCACAGGCGGGGAGGCATAAACAGCAAGTAAAAAAGCAGGACATGTAAAGGGTCCTCAGAGTGGGAAGTACACTAAATAGCAAAAACGTTTCCACTTCACTGAATACATATGTTTAGTGGAGGGCATCCTAGCTGCCAGCATTGGTACCACTTGTGACCCTGGTGTGAGTGTTGGCATGGCTGCCAGTGCTTGAGTCAGAGTAGGCATCAGCACCACCTGCAGTGTCAGTATCAGTGCTAGTGTAGGCTTCAACACTGGGGCCACAGCTGGTGCTGGTGTCCTGGCCACAACTGGTGTCATCAGTGTTGACTCCAGATCCAGGTTTAAGTTGCTGCCTCAAGTGCAACAGTCTTCTTTGGACAGGATGGCTGAGTCTCTCAGGCCTCTGGTCCAGTTTTCTCAGCAGTATTTCTCTTACAGAATAAAGAATGTTCAACATTGGTTCAGGAAGATTAACTCAGGACACTTTCCAGTGCCTCCCACAGCTCCATCCTCTTGTGATGCTCCACCCATATCTTCCTCAGCATCATCCTCAGAGGATACAGAATCCGCTATTCACATCTCCTCTGCAGATGAAGATGTTCTTTCTAGAAATTCATGAGAAAGATACAGGAGCTGGAATGGCCATATCTAGTGGGCGTAAACTCTAATGCCATGCCACTGGGCTTCCTGGTGCTGCCCAGTAAGTACACAGTTGTGATCCCTCCCTGGCATACTGCATTGGGAGAGGCACCACGGCAGTCTGGCGGCATCCTTCACTACTCCCCTGCTCCAAAGGGCCTCTTGATGTGGTGCCTCAGCCCAGTTGGGTATCCTGCAGTTCTCTTTACCCCACTGTGGGGTTGATGTCTCCTGATGCCAACAGACAGGAGACTCATATCTTCAAGTAAGCAGACTTTAGGCAGATGAATGCTTTGAGAAGAAAGCTGTTTACTTTAGACAAGTCATCACTGGCCACAGCATTGCACCAGGCACACATGGCAGTTTTCCAACAACACTTATGGTCTGAGATGTATGCTCTTCTGTTCGAGATACCTGAGAGTGACAAAGTATGGACCAGCCTTGGTATT
This sequence comes from Neoceratodus forsteri, assembly GCA_016271365.2. Taxonomy (NCBI): domain Eukaryota; kingdom Metazoa; phylum Chordata; order Ceratodontiformes; family Ceratodontidae; genus Neoceratodus; species Neoceratodus forsteri. The sequence goes on from CM057449.1 coordinate 691,768,698, forward strand.
GTTGCTACAGGGTATGGAGGCAGCCGGCAGTGGACAAGGGTGTCTTACAATGCCTCCCAAGTGGGCGCCTGTAGCAGCATCACTGTCTATCTAAGGCTGATATCATGGCTATGCTTGTCCTGCTAGGTCCAATCACCTGCCATAACACCCTTAATGTCCCTTTCTAGGAGAATCAGCTGCTGTCCAGTTGCCACTCCATTCCCTCAGGACATGCTGCACTTACCCATCCTGCCCATGAGTAAGGAAGACCCAGGCATCCCTCTTCTTCCTCCTCAGTTTCCCCACTGAAGTCTGATAGTCTTCAGTCTCTGTAATTTATTATGTACCTTGATATTTATAAGAAGCTTGCTAGATGACCAGAGTGGGGTCCTGTGAAGAAGATTCAATTTTGGAAGCTAAAGCTACTTACCAGAACTCCAAATCTTCAAGAATGTCTTCTCCACAGAGCCACACTCACCCGACCTCCAACCCACCTCTGTTCTATATGGTTCCTAGAGCAAAGGCTACTACTCCTTACTGCACCACATGCTCATGCCAGTTGGGGCATGCCTCAGGTTGATGGACATCTAGGGCCTTATTCAGGCTTCAGGCTAGTTGACCTTATTTCTGTTCCCACTCAGAGGTAATACATTTAAAAAATGGAGTGAGAAATGGAAAACAATGAATCCCTGGATTGTGATCCCCTTTTATTTCATTCTTCTCTGCAGGGTAAATCTGTTTATGTGTTCTACAATTCCTTTAGACCTCTATGCTGTCAGGTGTTGCCTAATCCTCTCTATAAGTTCAACTTTTTTGTGAAGTATACTTATTAAATTTTAAACAATATTACAAACCAACACAACAAGTCAATAACCATAACAATCATAGTAAATAAAATGAAACAAGAAAGGCTAAGAACATAAAATAAATGATAAGCAGAGCCTAGGAGAAAGGAAACAACAAATAAACCCTCCTAATACCCCCATGAGGCTGCTTCATTTAGAGTCCAAAGAATAAGCCTCATTGCTAAAACCTAAGAAAACATATGACTGTGTACCCATAAACAAATTGCCCAAAAGGAAAAGAAAACAAGCAACCAATAGCTTGAAACCCTTACAGATCGTTCAGTGACTAAACTGTAAGGAGCCAAGCATAATGGGCCTATTTTGCAATAAACCTAGAATGATTCTGTTGAACATTTGCTATGTGTAACTCTACATGTAAGGTGCCAAGGAGTTCCTTATGCCATTCTGTCACATTGGTATAGAAGAATCTATCCAATGCCTAAGTATAACCATTTTGGCTGCCATAAGAATGATGTAGTTCCTCTGATATGTAAAGGGATGTCTCTATATCAACCCAGAATGCAGACTTTGGTGCAAACAGAGATTCCAATCCAAAGAAGAATCTAAGCATTCCTTGACAGTGAACCAAAATGGTGCCGCTTTTACATTGCCACAGTATGTGAAGGAGCGAACCATCTACCTGAAGACACCTGGAGCAGACAGGGGTTAACAGTCGACCCATCTTGTACAATTTAATTGGAGTGATATACATATTATGCAATATCTTAAATTGTAATTGCCTGTCACTATCTTGCTTAATAGTTTTATTTGTGTCCTCCCATATCGTTCTCCAATTCTGTGCATCCCAATCCAGTGACAAAGCATACTGCCAGTAATATGCTATGCCAGTGAGTTTGCTGGGATCAAGAGATTGGTATAAGTGATATAACTGAGAGGTAGCATGGTTGGAGGAAGCTGCAGATAACATCCCATCAAAATGATGACAGATAAAGCCGACCTGGACAACTGCAAAAATCTGAAGACAAATTTTGAATTCAACCCAAACCATGCCTGAAAAGTTACAAAGTCAGATATTCGATCTCCATCTAGTAAAATGCACACGGGAGTAGAGAGGGCAACGGGAGAAAGGAGAAGGAGATGGTTGTCTTGGCAACCAGAAAATTGGGGTTCCTAAATAATGGTTGAGCAGGACAATATGTATCCTCCAGCTGTAAAAGGTAAAGCTGGACATGGGCATGGGAAGACTAATATACTGGACATCACTTTTAAAGGTTGAGGAAGATGTTTAGGAGCAATACAAAGAAGTGCAAAAGGATGGATTTTTGCTCAATGACACAGCTCCTCTCTAACCTTAGCCACTGAGGTACATAAACAGCCTGAGCAGGCTTTTGTTTGGTCACCCTCCTAAAATATTTAGAACTGTGGAGTGCCAAATAGTATAAATAAAAATCAGGCAGTCAGATGCCACCTAGAATAGTGGGAAATTTGAGTTTACAATATGCTCTCCTAGAGGCCTCCTTTTTCCATAAAAATTTAGAAAGTTTGGAGTGGAGTTGAATAAAGCAAACCGGGAAGAATAATATTGAGCATGCCCAATGGATACAAAAAGACGAGGAAGTATATTAATTTTAATTACATTGGCCCTGCTCCAAAATGATAAAGGTAGTCCAGACCACTGCTGCAAATCTTGAGAGATGGTCTGTAATAAAGCTCCAAATTAATCTTACGAGAGTGGTAAGACAGCAAGAGAGAAGAATACCTAGATAAGGGAGAGCCTTAGATTCTCATTGAAGACCAAGGGACAGATTTATACCTCTCAACTGCTATGAATTTCACATAGCACTATGATGTTCACATCCACATTTACCCTTCCTCGGCATAGGTTTAGTGATGTTATTAATAATGTTGGAGCTATTTCTGGACACACAAACTATTAAATCATTGAACTAAGTTGATAGAAACATTCCTTGTCACTAACTGTATAGGACCCAGTATTTGTAGACATATTATTGTTTAAAATAAGAAAAGCTACACATTCTGGCCCTTTGCTAAGATTTTGAAGGCCAGTACTATGATTTTTAATGCTGAGAGATTGAGAGGTATAGACAGAATAAAACCTTATCCACAAAAACACTAAGTGGGAGTACCTTGGTCTTATTAATGTTAATAGAAGCTGACACCAGAAGAGCTTTAACAAAACATAATACTTACACACAGATCAGCTCATATTTCACATTAGTTATGTATTCTCTTCCCATTATTTATTACCCTATTATTTATTACTGAGAAAATTTGCATTAAAACTGGCCATTCAGCTCCTGAAGAGTTCATCTATTCCTGTTGCTTATTCACTACCTGAGGTCATAATGCACTGCTAGTGACATCAGTTACTCCCATCGCAAGAGGTTGTGATCTCACAACAGAGGATTATGACTTGAAGTAGGGAGTAAGCTATAGAGGCAGATGAACTCTAAGGATGAAGATCATGTATTCATCCAAATTTTCTCAGTAATAAATAAGGGAAGAAGAAGTCTATAGAATACATATGGAATGCAAGCTGAATTATAACTACATTCATTGCCAAAACTTTGTTAATGCACTAGTAAGGATTAAGCTGACAAAAGCAGAGATGTGGCATTAGGATTCCCAACCCTAACCTCCACCCCCACCTGCAGGCAGCAACAGGGAAAACATTACTTTTGATCTCTCCTGTGTCTTCAAATGAGGCATAGTGTGCTTTATGTTGTCAACCCTAATACTTACCCCATTCCATCAGTAAATAAGTTGAGATGTGTACAATATATGAGAATGGGGTGAGTGTTAGGTTTGACAGCCCCAAGGCACACCCATGCCTGATTTGTAAAGATACAGGAGAGGTCAAATACTGTAGTAAAGTTTTTTCCTGTTGCTGCCTACAGGGTGAGTGTGGGGTATTAGGGTTAGAAGCCCAATGTCACATTTCTCTACTTTTGTTAGTTTAACCCTAACTAATGTATGCCTTTCCTTACTTTTTTATGATAATATAATCATATCCTCATCCTCATTCAGGGTTCTCTGGTCCAGCACTTCCATCCCTCCATAGATGCATGCTTGAGGGAAATATGGCTTGTTGAAGTTCTAATGTTATCCTATGGGAATTTTCTTTTTTTGTATTGCCCATTCTGCTTGCAGTATCATTAAGACCTTTGTTTTGATATATAGATTGTCCCTTAAGTACAAATATTGAAGGATTTATGGCTTTTTAAGGTTCCAATGTTATCGTATGAGAATTTTCATTTTTAATTTTTAATGGGATTTTATGTGGGTCATAAACTTTATTTAGGGGATTATGTATTATTCTTGTAGTACACATTACAATCTTTGTTTTGAAATATAGTTTGTCCCATAAGTTCAGGAATTGAGGGAGTTATGACTTGTTGAAGTTCAAATGTGGAAAAAATGAGAAATGTTTTTCGATGATGGTATTCCTTTTTTACGAACGAAAAAGTATATGAAAAAGAATGCCTTCTTATGAAAAAAGAGTGGGCCTCTTCCATAGATGCATTTTACAGTTCTCTCTCTGCCTGTGTGTGAACCCCTGCCATGAACATATCTTACAGTTATGACACTTCATGTCTGTGTGGGGACCCATTCCATGGACGTATGTTATCACTATCTCTCTGAGAGGATCCACCCTGTGGGCATATCTACACTAATGTGAGGGCCCTGCCATGGATATATTTTACAGTTATCACACTGCATGACTGTGAGTGGACCCATCATTGGACACACTGTTGTCACACTGTGAGTGGACCTGTCCACAGGACATATATTTATTTATTTAGGAAATTGAATTACAACCCTTTGAGTCATAGACTCATTTCCAAAGGCTCCACGTCAGAATAAAACATAGACATTCATACAGTACATACATAGAATAAATGTGGGTGAGCATTCACACAGAATATAAGTACAATGAGCACTGGTTAATGCCTATACATTTGGTAGCTAAAACAGGGCAGAGCTATTGACTATTTACCTAATGAATGGTTAAGACCTATACAATTGGTAGTTAAAGCAATGCATGATATCAGTTGGTAGTAAGCTGCCTCAGGAAGGCCTTGTCTTATACATAATACAATGCATTCATAGTCCAGTGCAACTATATGGTAACCGAGGAAGATGAGGAGCCTGTAGGCTAGAAATAGTGAGAGCTCTCCACTGCCAGGCCAGGGCGGGGTGTGGCCTTGCAGCATGGTGCAGGATCCACAGGTTACCGTTACACTGGCATTGATGTGAGGAGAGGATATGGGCCCTTAAGGCAGCTTTAAAAGGACCTAGATTGGTGATTGATGTGACGGCCAGTGGGAGGGCATTGTACCACGATGGAGTTTCTAAGGGGAAGGATCACTGGGCCAGGGTGGTCCTGACCCTAGGCACCTTCCAGATAGTTTTTGGGGCAACCCGTGTGGATGCTGAGATGGTGGCTGCCTGAAGAGAAGCCATGACACCTATTGGGGTTAAACCCAGATGGATTGTTTTGGTGAAGAGACAGGTCTGGTATAATAGTCTTTCCTCAAGGGAGTGGATATTGGTGATCACATATAGGGTGCAGGTATGTGTATTTCTGTCAGCACCAGAGAGGAGTCGGCAGGCCTTATTGATGACTACTTGTATTTGATGAAGTGCTGTAGGGTCGGCGGCTGCACAGATTGTGAGGCCATAGTCCACCACCAATAAGACTGAGGAGATAATAGCTAGGTGAAGTGCTTCAGGTGGCAGACAGTCTTTATGTCTGTAAAGGAGACCAATGTGGGTGTTGGAGGCAGAGGTGAGGATTTTATATGTTCATGGAATGAGAGGGAAGAGTCAAATGTAATACCTAGATACTTATACTTTGGGACCTGTTCCAGTGGAATGCAAGTGGACCCGTCCCATTAGCATATACATTTAATCCCCATGTCTGTGAGTGGATCACACAAATGTCACTATCCTGATGTAAACACTGGGAGATTACAATTGTAGATCTTTTTCAGTTTTCCCTCAGGTTATAAAGTATTAGGTTATCAGAATAAATATGCTTTGACTCAGAATTTAGCTAGACCAAGTGTTGCATCATTAATACAAATACCTTTTTGTTTGAACCTTCCTTTTGGACTGTTCATTCATTATGCTTTCCTTGAATTGCTATTAGTAAATATGTGGACAAAAGACGCTCATTGAATAACTATTGAAAATGGTTATTGTAGCCTTGAAGTATGTGGCAAACCTGTTAGTTGTGCAAGTGGATGATGCTTATATTTCTAATGATTCATGAATGAGTTCCAATTCAATTGTAGTGTCACAAACCAAATGTGTTTTTCTGTGTAGAGCCAAGACCTAGATCAAATAGTTGGAAAGGAAACCATTGCTAACTGCTACTAACATTTGTTGTAAAACATGTGACTGGCTACACTTTTATTTGTACCTGCTTTTCTGCAGTGCAATAACAACACCTTTGATCTGTTTAAGTCAAGCAGGATGCATTTTTCAATTTCTTTCCAACTGCCTACCATCAAATGTTGAACTGAGTTGCAACTGAATATGTTTTCAGATAACTGCAGGAATATCCCCCACACGTTGAACAATTACAGCTTGGTGTTCTGATGCTTCATTCAGCCTGGCTTGGCACACATTGGCATTACCTCCGCTATGTTACTCGGATCGTGTACAGTATGTTAAAAGAACACCAGAGTGTAAGTATTTCTCTGAGGTCAAGCATTTTCGATGACTTACAAGGCATGACATTGCTGTTGGACTGACACATTAAAAAGTACAAGTGAGGAGCTCCCTTCCTCTTTGGCAAAATACCGTTATCACTTCCATTCCATTCCAAGAATATGCTAGATTTGCACTATCAAACAACAAGTTCATAGAAATGAGATAAATATGCCTTGTGTTTACAAATAGCATAATTCCCAAATGGTAATGTTTGAAGTGTGTACTGTTACTGTGTAACAGCAAGAGCAACAGCTGGATTTCCATATTTTTGATGAAGCAATATCATAAACTCTGGCACTTATCAGTTGAGTCCATTCCACTGGAGTTCTCAAAAGCTTATAGTGTACCTAGCCTATTCTCAGCCTAATACAACAGTCAGCTCTATTAACAACTTATTTTGCTTTTCCAATATGCTTATTTGTGGATAGTGCACATCCTGCATTGACCTTTTAAATGCACAATGGGGACAATGATTTTCTTACGCAGCTTGATATCATACCCCATAACTTCTCATTATACAAATGTGAAACACTTGTGGGGAAATGTGACAAAATATGAAGCATATCATGCAGACTTAGAGATCAAAGATCCAAGTTCTATAGAAATGTAAACTGTTGAATCTACAAACTGTTGTTAATTAAGGCATACATTGATATAAAATGAAACTTTAAAATCTTTGTGTATGTAAGGCAGCACTGTCTCCATGAACAGAAAGCATTTGAGGATATATGACATAGTTTCTCATGTGTATGAAGCTATCTTTTTCATTCAGACCAATTCTTTTTCATATGCCCATATGACAGAAGAAAACAGGACAACAAAAATAATTTTAAATGTTAAAAAGACATTTCTGGGTCATTTATCCACATACTAAGTATATAATAAATCTCCTAACAGGGTCCCAATGAGCAAGATACATGTGTTGGTATGTGTCAGAATGTAATTTTGTGTGTTTTGAATTATTTTTTAAACAGAAACAAGATAGCAGCCATACGGAAAAATATTTTTTTTATCACGAAAAGGATTACCCCATATGAAAAGGATCCTTTTCATATGGACCAAATTCTTTTTCATTCAAAGTAGCTATCCTAAAGATTGTACTGAGCATGGTCAGAACTTAAATTTCAAAATTAATAACTTTGTAATAGATTAATATTTTTCACCAAACCAGTGACAGGCACATCTGTGTGGCAAGCCCTTTCTACCCTAAAAAACTGAGACCAAAATTCCAAACTGTCTGGGCAAATGACAAAAAAAACAGCAAAAGCAGCAATTTTTTTAATTTTTTTCTATCTGTATCTCAGAATTCGCATATCTGACTAGAACAAAATTTGGCGCATCAAGAAATTTTCCTGGGCACACACAAGCAAAATTGTGTGCAAATCTGTTCAATAGTTGTGAAGATATTGAAGTGCAAAATTTGAGGGTTAACATAGAAACTCTGCTCAACTGTAACTTTAGTGGCACTACCCTGCCTCTATAGTGATATATTCAAAGCTTTCTTTGTGACATCAATAGCTGTTTAAGAAGAAGCTAAATCCAGACCCTTCTTCCCTAGTCTATCAAAAATACAGTTGGAAACCTGCCTATTTGGCTTTTGGTGCTCCAACTTTTTCCCTTCTCACTGTCTTCAGTGAACATCTCCTAGGTTAGGTGGTCTCAAGATATCAGATCTTCAGGGGTTTCTGGCATCACATTTTACAACTCTACATTCAAGGTTATTTTCTTTTTCATGTTTTATCACATCAGGTTGGTCTCAGTTTCTGCTGACCTTCCAGCAGTCTCTGTTTGAAACTGACATCTATATTTCTATTTTTTGTTGTCTAATTACACGGATGCTGTTCCTTGCAGCTCATAGCAGGAACCCATCTGCTACTGCCATATGCCCCTACAGTACTGGTTACCAAGGCAATCTACCATCTATTTAAATATTTATCTGTGGGTAAATAAGACAAGTGATGGCCTCTTATGTTGGTTTGGGGCCGTCAGTCCTTTTTGTACTTTTCCCTTATGATCAATTTGTCATGGTGCTCCAACCAGTTTGAAGACCTCACCTATTGTTATTCAAATGTTTGTAGTGTCCACAAATATGGGTACAGTGATTTACTGTGTTCTCACTCTGAAAAAACTTAACCAATCCAAAATGCTTATATGGTAGCCATAGTCCTGATACAGAAAATGCACATTATTTTATGTTAGACACATTCCCTGCTTTTTAGTCTCTGGCCATTGTGTTGATCTGGTAAGACAATTTTAGCCACTTAGGAAATCTCTTGGCATTTAGCAATGTGGCTAATCACTTGGAGGAACATAATTTTATGTTCTTGACTGCTTTGAAGACTAGCAGTCTCAGGCTAGTCTAAACATCCAAGGATCTAGCAAGACTGGGTAGTTTTCTGTACCCAGACCTATTTGGTACTCATCAGTTAATACATTTAGGCAAATATAGCAGTATTTAAGGGATCACTGAGAATGCAATAGCACCTCCCCTGATGAAGAGGCTGGCTGAGCCTCAAAGCACTGGGGTTTCTGCTCCTGGTCTTCAACCAGATTGGAGTCCCCTGACAAGGATGCCCTGCTCTGCAATTTCTCCAGCTTGCTGATGCCTGCCTCACCCTGTCCAACTATCACCACTGCTAGCATAGAAGATTGGAGACCCCTGACAAGGTTGCTCTGCTCTGCAATTCCTCCAGCTTGCTGATGCCCACCTCACTCTGTCCAACTATCACCAGTGCCTGCATAGCAAGGTATGGTCTTCCTACAAGCATCTGAGATTTGAGCTTGGCACTTGCAAGCTTTCTCCAGGATTGACTGTTTTCTGTTTATGCTTTATCCTCAATTGGCTCCTGATGCTAGACTGCATCCTCCAGTACTATTCTTTTGCTTGAGCCAGCTTCTTTGATTCTGCTTCTCCTTGACTGAATTTTACTGCTGTTGTCATTATTATTAACGTAAGGTTGTTGTTTCTTTTTTTCCATTTGCGAAGTTATACATCTCTACCACTTGAGGGCACTGTTCCTAAGCCAGCACTACTCAAAGGGAAAAATCCTTCTGTCTTTCTGGCACATCACCTGACTTTTAAATTAGGTTCTACTTACGTAGCTTCTACTCCACCTTATCTAGACCTCTCACTTAACTAGGCATTACAGAATTACCTTTCCCTAACCACTCCAAGTTGTCTGCAAAAAAAAATAACTAAACCTTCTTGCTCAGCCCTCACATACCACAGAGTGCTGACTTTACAAATAAACTGCCTACTTCTCCTTACTTCTTTACTGTCTCACTTCTCCCATGCCACCTACCTATGCAAACCTCCTAAATAAACCCTCAGTAACCCATCTTGCTTATTCTCTTCCTTAATTTCAGCCCCATTTAATCTTGATGTTGGGATTCCCACCCATTCCTCCAACTTTGGGCTCACCATACTTTTCTACCCTGTGCATCCATCTCTTCTGTCCCCAACTCCTATGTGCTCCTGTGTCTCCTATATATCTGGTTCACTTCTTCTTACTATCCACCTACCCCTTATAGCTCAGTCACATCTAAGTCATGGTACTAAAGTTTAAAGCTCCACTTTATAATCATCTTCCTTCTCCTACTATCCACCAGGATATAAACCCGAACCCTGGCCCCTCTATCAAACATGCAGATGGCCCCTCTCCCACACACCCTCCCTGCCTCCAACATGCCAACCCTCCCTTGTGGTCTTAAAATCCTCCACCTTAACATAAGAAGTCTACTACCTAAATTAGTCCTGCTGCAACCCCTATCACTATCGCTGGCCCCTGACCTTCTCAAAATAACTGAAACCTGGTTAAATAATAAAACACCTGATCCCAGTATATACATCCTTGGCTACAATACCACCCAGCAAGACCGCGCGGGAAGGGTGTGCATAACTATATACACTTCATCCTCCATTCATACTACCCTGGTCCTATCTGTATCAGTCCCCACAGCTTACGAAACCCTTGTCTTCATGCTCTACATGCCTTACTCCATACCAGTCTACATTGCTGTGATTTACTGCCACCCAGGCCTCTCCCCTACTATTACCTCTAATCTTCTCACCAAATTTCCACTCACATCAAATAGCTAACTCCATATACTAGGCGACTTTAACCCAAACTGACCTGACCCTTCCTATCCAAGGTGTGTAACAACTTTGTGGCCTTAACGCAATTGATCCATGAGCCAACCTGACTAAATACTAAATCAGGCAACCACTCAGTCATTGATTGGGCCCTAACCTCACATGTCCACAGAGTAATTGAATCAGGTCTCCTCCCAGATGCACTCACAACCATCATATGATCTACTTGGTCCACAAACTCCACCGCCCAAAAGCCGCATATAAAACATTGCTTGTCCACTCATATAAACCTATACTGTACTCACCTCCTATATAACCTAGCCCACACAGATTGGTCTCCTATTTCCTCCGCTACAACAGTTAACGAAGCCCTGGACTATTTCCAAGGCCACTTTCTTAACATCTGGAACAAGCATACACCCTTTAAGCACACTTGAGTATTTGGAAACCACCTTCCGTGGATCACACTGAAATTGATGGCATGTATGAGAGCTTGAGACTGGGCTTGAAGGCTCACAAAGTCTCTAAATCAAATGCTGACCATGACAGATATCGAGCCCTCAGAAATGACTGATTCAAGGCTACAAGGCTCGCTAAGTCCAAATACTTTAGATCAACATTTGATGCTAACATATGTACCCCATCAACATTTTGGAAAGTTATTAACTCCTCTTCTCTCCCCTCAATCCCAAACTCCACTCATCTATGTCAATAATGCCCTTATGTCTGTCCACCTCTCAGTTGCCACTGAACTCAACTCTACCCAACCAGTCACGTCTGTCTGCAATAACTCACACCCAAGCACTCTCCCTAGTGACCTCTTCTCCTTCTCTCAAGTCTCACCTCATGATACTCTAAACATTCTCCTCGCCTCAGTCCATCTAAGGGTTCCTCATCTGATGGCCTTGACCCCAAACTTCTTCTCTCCGCTCATGCCATTTGTTCACCACTTTCTGCCTTACTAAACCTTTCCTTCTCACCGGCCTTCATCCCTGACTCATGAAAGCCTGCTGTAGTTCTCCCACTACCCAAGGGTGGTGACCTTCTATGCCTGGGAACCATCTACCAGTCTCTGCCTCTTACCTATTCTTGCTAAGCTTCAGGAGCACCTGGTACTCTCCCAACTCTCCTCTCACTTCTTTGACCCTGCCTTTTCACTCCCTACCAATCTGGTTTTAGGAAGATCACTCCACTACCACTTCCTTACATAGGCTCACTGATTCCATACTCTCGGTATGGACAGTGGTCTAATCACATTCTGCGATCTTTGTTCAACCTTGCAGAGACTTTTGACACTGTCTCCCACCTCTCCTCCTACATAATCTGCAATGTGCTGGCCTGTCTGATTCAGCCACAAACTGGTTTAGCTCCTACCTAACAGGCCAGACACAGTCAGTCAAAATTGCTGATTCCACCTCCCCCTTCAGATTAATGCTGGCATACCCCAAGGCTCTGTCCTTGGCCCCTACTATTCTCCCATATTCTTTAATGACCTCCGCCAGTGTACCTCCTCCATCCATATGTATGCTGACGATACTGTCCTTTTCTACTCTGGCCAGTTGCCAACTGATGTCACTTTACACTTCAGCATGCCTTTGAGAAAGTTCAGCAATGGCTAAGCTCCCGTCAGCTTTTCCTCAACACCACTAGGCAGAGACTGTCTAGGCTAACTAAATTTCCTTCTTCCACACCTTGATGGCTTTACTCTAGAGGACACCTCCTGCTTTAGGTATCTCGGAGTCTGGATAGACCAGCACCTAAACTTCACTGGACACAAAGATTCCATACTGAAAAAGCTGCACCCCAAATTAGGTGCCCTTTACAGGAACGAGCTGCCTACCTCTACAGGCCAGGCAGGAGATTGTCCAGAAAATGATACTACCCATCTTTGACTACTGCAACGTAGTCTACAGTGCCACACTAAAGTCATCCTAAACCAGATTGGACACCGACACTCTTTTCAATGCTTTATGTTGTTTCACTCTGGATGCCCTCTTCCTTTACCCACTACTGTGATCTAGATCGCTCTCTAGCTTTTCCTTCCTGGAAAACTGCAGTCTAGCCCACTGCATAAAATGTGTCACTGAATTCTGGTTTGATATCTTCCTCTTCACCTTGCCTCCTCACTGTCCTCCCGCCCCACTGCCTCTCTCTCGCCTCCCTCAGATCCAGTGACTCCCGCGCCTAGCTATACCACAATGCACCACCTCTATAGGACAATTGTCATTCTCCTGTAGGTCTCTAAGCTCTGGAACTCAATGCCTCATCAAATCAGGCACTCCACCTCCCGATGGTCCATCTCAACCTCCCTCCTCAACTTCCTCTCTCCATCCTGCAGCTTCTCCTAATTTCCCCTCTGGTCCTCACTCCTCCTAATTTCCCTCTGGCTTCTCCATTTCATTTCCCAGCCTAGCACTTAATGTGAGGAGAAACCAATGCACTTTACTGCATGTCCTTGTCCGCATTGTATGTATTAGTCTGCAGTGCTGTTTATTTGCTCATCTCACATCAAATCCCAATGTTTATCTAATGCTACTGATGTATTGTTTATTCACACTATTGCTTCTTTGTTTTATATTACCTTTGGAAAAGTGTTGTTGAGTATCATATATATATTTTCTATAATGCTGCATGGAAATGTGCTTTGATTACTGTATCCCATGTTACCCTTCCCCAGGACGCTCCGTGAGATGGGCAATTTTATATTGTTCAGTGTAGCTTTCTGGTGAAACTTTTCAATAAATAAATACATAAAATAAATAAACCACAAAGTCTTGTTGTAAATGCCAAGTAAGATGCTACAATAAAACACTGATACAAACACAGGCTGGTATGTGAGTGCTTCCCATTTGTAACCACTTTTGTTCAGCCAAATAAATCTTTTGTAAAGGCACCAGGATTCACTGAGTGTGCTGCAACTCACCCCAGGCTACCCAAGGATCTAGCTAGGCAGAACATGGAAGAAACAAGTGTTTCTAGTCAAACGGCACTAGACAGTTAAGGGACTATAGGCTGTTATTAACAGTATACGGTTAATATGAGTTTAGTATGGTGATGAGGTACAGCAGGAAGCTAGCCAGTTATGATGATTGTGGGCAGTCTTCCAGGGTTACACTCTGGAGGAGGTGGCACTGCCCCATCTGCAAGAACTTTGTGGAGCTGCATTCTCATCTGTTAGCAGCAAAAGAAGAGATATGTCAACTGTGTCACCAACTCAGCTGGTGCCCACATCCCACACCCTACCCCCCAGAGTTCCATTGGTCTGGGGAGGTAAGAGTGACAGGTTGCTATAAGGAGGTTGACCAGCCTCACACTATCCAGACAGGAAATCAATTTGCACCCCTGAGGAGACTTAGGTACCTGACTCAGCTGGGATGACTCTGGGTCAGATAAAATAAAAAAGTAAGTGCACACACTGCTGAAGGTGCAAATAGTTTATTCACACACTCACAGGAACAGTCACCTCTACATAGCACCTACTCTAGGCTTCATCAGGGAGTGGTTAAAGGCAGCCCAGTGATGCTGAGGATTGAGGTGCTGGATGCCACACTCACACCATGCTGGCAACTCATGTTCAGGAACCAGCACGGCCACGAGGTTGGCAGGGGAGGGAGGATTAAGCATCTGGAGGACTGCTCTCCTTCCTGGGGAGGGTAGTGTGCCACTTCCTGAGTGGCCCCTGGGCAGTCAGGTGTGCTATGGTACCTGTGATGCAATACTGTGGCAGGGTGGAGCTGTGGTGGACATCACAATGTCATTGCACATCCAAGCTCCAATGAGGGAGGGAGACAAGGAGAAAGCATGGAAAAGACCCTATCATCCGGGTGAGGTGGTGGCAACCCTGGGAGCACAGGTCCACATGCCCATTGTCGGCTGTAATCTCCAACTCTACCCCGGGACCCTCAGCCTCTTAAATAACTAGACTGGGATGAACTACACTCAAAATAAAATATTTCCAGCTGAAAAACTGCTTTCATTTCTTTTATTCCAAACCGAGAGTCCGGGCAACAGTTTCATGGCCACCACCACTTCTTCAGGCCCCAATATACAGTGTTGTTCTATAAATATAAAATATACAAAAACATCATAAATATGCAGTATTCTAAAACATCTTCTTTTTGACAAACTCATGACTTCATCTCCACCTTTTAAATTTGATAATTACTACACCCTGTTTCATAATCCTTTCTTTTTTTTTTAAACAAATTTTTGCTTTCTTAATCAGATTTATACTTTCTTAATATGAGCTCCATATCAGCATGTTTGTGTATACTCCTACAAACCTTGTTGTTTAAACCTCCTTCAGTTTTTCACAGCATCCTTCAGTCTCTATTTTTTTTATTTTTGTTTTTCTTTTCCAATTCTAGAGCAAAACAAGAGAGATAAAGTTGCCTAATTTTCCTTGTTCTTATCACACCTTATTTGTTTTTCCATTCATAAATCAGCCTGCCATTCTTTATTTTAACTTGTTCACAGTCCACTTCCACATGGCTCCTCTCATACAGTGCCTTTAAAGTCACCTCCTGCTTTCCTCTTGGCTGAAATAACATTAAATCATTCTGTGAGTCTTTATTCTCACCCTGTGTTTATTTCTTAATGCTCACTTTCTTTTCATTCAGTTTACACCAAATTGTGCTTAGCTGTGCTTTCTTGTAGCCTCACTCTGATATTCACAACTTTTTCTGACCTAGCATCTCTACAATTCAAATATAAAGAAAATAACTCTTATTCCAGAACTCCTTCTCTCACTTATTATTTCTCATTCAATTCACACTTTAATTTACTCTTTCAATCAAACTTCTTCTAAATTTTGCTTACCTATGCTTGTTTCATGGTGCCTTGCTCTAGCACTTGTGGTTAAGCTATTCTCTTGAGCGTTTCTACAAATTTAAATACAGAAAAGGTGCTCTAATTACAAAACGTCTGCCCTCTTACTACTTTTCTTGGTTTAGTACATATTAACACTTCTTCATGAAGGTTTTAAGAAGCTTACCAACAGTGCTCTGAGAATCTGGCCAACTTCCTGGTTACAGGAGTGGCTGAGCCCTCACACATGCTCAGTTTAAATACCTTCCATTGGTGGGGGGACATCATTTTATGATATCCTACCCCTTTTCCCCACCTAGGGGTGTTGCCTTTGTCTCTGTTGTTTAATGAGACATCCTAGTAGCTCCAGTGGCTCAACAGTTAAGGCAGCTAGTTGGAAGTTTAGCCCTGCAGTCTAGGTTGGTGGTTCACCCTCAGCTGAATGCTATAAAATGTTTTTCATTTATTTTATTTACTTTAACCTTTCCTTCTTTTTTAGGAACTTTTCTTTCCTAATTGTTTCTTAAAACATACATATTCAGATTATACAGTGTCACATACATATTCAGATTATACAGTGTTACATAGAGGAATGTGAAGCAAAGGATCTGCCTGGGGAGAAAAAAGGGGTATCAACAATCAAAGTCCACATCTTGTTGTTTTATAAAAATATCCTTGTGAAAATATGCTTTTTGCTTTGCTGTTATGTAATTTCTTGGGGAGGAGGGTGGAATAAACAATCAAAGTCCACATCTTGTTTTCTAAAAATGTTCTTGTGAAAATATGCTTTGCTTTGCTGGTGTTATGCAATTGTCTGATTTCTTTTTCATGTAATCCATTTCCTTTCTTGACGTGTAGTATTCTTCCATGATCCTTCACCAATAAAGACTCCAATCATGTCTCATTCATACATATCCTTTGGTTCATGCAGTCCATTTTGAAAATCCAGAAGGCGAGAGGGTCACTTGATGCAGTACAGCTAGAGGTAGCGTTGTTGCAAGCTCCTGTTACCGCCCATTTTCTAACTATTTTCCAGCCTACAAATTCGATATCTAAAGTTATATTCTACATCCAGTGTAAAGATAATACTCTTCGTACTTGGTGCACTTAGCTGTGCATATTAATGCACTTGGAAGCAGACTGAGATGGAAGCGGAGATCAGGCCTGCTGGCATGAAGTACACCCCCACCTTCACGCCAGAGAAATCTTCCAAAAATCTAAAAACCAGAATTCGCCTGCAGTAAAATCATCCTTCCAATACTTCTCTAACTCCTCTTACGAGGACCATTTCTTTCAAGGGATAATTCTTCAAGGAAACATTAGATGATATCTCTGCTGAGCTGAAATCACTAAGGGATCTCAGTGCCCTAACCACCAGAATGGGAGATTTGGAAGCCAGAACTTCCTCCTTGGAGACCTGGAGGAATAAGATAGACCCAGAAATCAATCATCTTAAATAACAGATCAGTAAACTGCAACTCAAAACGGAAGACTTAGAAGGAAGGAGCCGAAGAAACAACTTGTGATCCTGGGCCTCCCGAGTCTGAGGAGGGCCCTGATATTAATCTCTTTCTCCAGAAGTTGCTAAACAAAGTGGTTGGGCCTTCCTCTTAATCCACAATATCATATTGAACGTGCTCATCACTCTCTTAGACCAAGCCTGCTGCAGGAGCCCCGCCAAGACCTATTATTATTAAATTTCTAAGCTTCCTGGAAAAACAACATGTTCTATCAAAGGCAAGAGAATTACAGGCAATTCTATGGAGTGGTTCCAAGCTGCGCATTATTCAGGATCTTCCCTACTAGACGAGGCAAAGCGCTCAGCTTTTCATTTTACAGTGAGCAAGCTGATTGCAGCAGGCATTCGCTATAAAATGATCATCCTGCCAAGCTTCAAGTTGCCATTGAGGGTTCCTGGCTCTCCTATGAATCCTCAGACAAAGCGGCATCAGATCTCTCAATCAAATTACCTAACCTGTTTAAACCGAGCTGAATCACTGAGGCAGAGCTAAGAAGTTACCTCTTACTACATGCTGCATATCTGGACTCTTGTTTTTGGTTTTGATTCCTCAGTCTCTCTCGTCCTGGACTTTCTGGTGTAGATCTCTCAATCAAGCTGCCTAACTTGTTTAAACCGGACCGAATCACTGAGACAACGCCAAGAAGCTACCTCTTGCTACATGCTGCTTTTTGGACTCTCACCTTTTGTTTCTGGTTTCTTCTCTCTCTCATCTGGTTTGTCTGGTGGTGGAGGGTGGCGGCTTTGGAGGCGGTCTGTTGGGAGGTTGGGTGGGCTTGGTTGTGCGGTGGTTCATGGGGCCAGCCGCTGGGGAGGGAGCTAGGAGTGCAGAGGTGGTTTCCAGATGACGGAGTCCGGTGGGACCTTTTGTCCCCTAGTAAATATTGCTCCCTGGCTGCTCTTGTCTTTCCCCAGCCCAGGTAATTAAGCTTGCTTAATTTCACAGCAAATTGGACTGTAGCACTCATTAGGATATACTGGGGTATTCTTCAGGTGTAGTTGGTGGGTTGAGAGGCTTTTGAATAAAGGAGGAGCTGGGCCGATATTAGGCAATGAGGATTGTTGCCATTGGGGTGAGCACTTTGGGGGGTGGCAGGATGTCAGTCCGACCCTGCTTGTGCCCTATCACACAATTTTACCGCTGATGGTTTTGTTGGCCGTGAAGTTTGTAGTTGGCCCCTGGGCTGGGGCTGACTCTGATTCTTAACATTACCATTGGGGTCTCAAGGTTATTATCCCTACCCTATTCAGTTCGGAACCTATGTGGATGTAACTCGGTTACTTCTCTTGAGGGTTTCAGGAGTTCAGATGGCAGTTGGGGGCTGGAGGCAGGTGATGAACCAGCTGGTCAGCAATTTGCTCAGGGCTATTTTCTCCTGGCGATGACCGAAATCCAGGAGACCCTGGTGGGCTCTCACTTTCTAGTGAGCTCTGGTTTTCCTAACCCAGGTTAAAGGGCTTTCTCTGTATAACCCCAAGATTTCAATCAGGTTCTCATCTTTCCAAGTATTTTGTAGGCTTAATCTGATTTATCTGTCTTGGGGGCTCAGTGGGA
The DNA here is from genome assembly GCA_016271365.2 of Neoceratodus forsteri. Lineage (NCBI taxonomy): Eukaryota > Metazoa > Chordata > Ceratodontiformes > Ceratodontidae > Neoceratodus > Neoceratodus forsteri. The sequence continues at coordinate 691,787,195 of CM057449.1, forward strand.
GGGTCGGCCCTGGTGGGACTGCTAAATGCACCAAAGAGAGCAGCCCAGATGGGGTTTTTCAGCCAGGAAGTCTTCAGTACTTATGAGGGGATTACTTTATACTTATTAGCTGACACTTCCTCAGATTACCGGCTCATGTTTACCTCCGGTACACCCATCTAGCGGTGGCTTTTAGGGCTTTGTTCCCGATCTAAGTACTATTACTTTCAGTTCTTCTCAAAGAAGTAGTTGGGGAACAGTTGTATATAGTTTCAGGGATGTGGAGGGGTAGGGAGGAGGGTCTTTCTTTCTTAGTTCTGGATTTGGCAAAGACTGTAATACTATGCCTGGAATTTATACTGCTTCAGTTCTTTCTTACTGGTCTTGAGGGAGGGAGGGTGGAGGGTGGGATTTGGTCGATGGTGGGTTTTGGGGAGGGAGGGCAGGATGTGCCTTATAAGGTGGTCTGCTTTCATATTTTCATAGCCCATTGCTGCACTGTATATTAGATAATGACTGTTACAGCACTTAAAATTGCTACGTGGAATGTAAGAGGTGTCAGAGGCTAACTAAAGGTACCAGGTTTTCAAAAACTGTGCTTTACTGAATGTTGATATTCTCTTGATGCAAGAAACCCATTTGCTCTCATCAGAAGTCAAGGCTCTCGCCAAGGTTACGCTCAGGTTTTTGCCTCAGGGGGTCATCCTCTGGTAGGGGGTGGCCATTCTGGTTAAAACATATTCCCTTTCTGGCAGAAGAGATTTTATCAGACCACAAAGGTAGATTCATTATTGTGAAAGGTTCGCTCTACAATGTGAAGATAACACTAGGCGATCTACCCCCAGTAGAGAGACCAGACTTCCTCATGACTCTGGCTGAAAAGTTGAGTGGACTCTTACCCTCAATGCTAATAATTGGGGGGACTGGAATATAGCTCCCTCACAAGATTTGGATAAATCTTACAGACCCTGAAACCACTCTCCTCTTCGCAACTAGCCTGAGGAATTTTATGGACTTAATGGGCCTGTGTGACCCTTGGCATTTACTTAACCCCACAAGACAACTCTTTTCTTATTACTCCAAGTACACAAGACCTGGTCCAGAATTGACCTAATACTAGTCAGCAATAACCTTCTGTCGGGATTACTCCAGTCTGGTATTGAGCCCATAGTGGTATCAGACCACTCGGTGGCTTGGATTCTGGTCTCCCAAACCCAGGTGCAAAGAGACACTGCCTGGAAACTAAACACCCAGCTTTTAAAAGATAAGGGCATAGCCTCCCATATTAGATCTCTCATCACCTCATTTGTTGAGACCAATACAGGTTCAACTGAGAGGGAGGATCTGCTCAGTGTTCCTTAAATGCTTCATTAGGGGCAATTTATTAAACTCGCATCTAGGAGAAAAACAAAGGGAGGCCAAGATCATGTTATTGTCGAACCAAATAAGGTTGGCAGAGAATAAGTTATCCTCCTCCTCTTCCCAAGCTGATTTAGAAACCCTAATGAAACTCAGAAATGAGTACTCAGATTGGATAAGGGACAAGGCAGAGTATGCTCTCCGAAAACAAAGGCCCTCTATCTCGATCAAGGAGAAATCGGGTAAAATGCTAGCTTTATGGTTCAGGAAATTGAGGGATCAAGATGGATTTCCTCATTATTATCTTCCGATGGTTCCTTAAACTTCTCCTAGAGATATTTCATGAATTTTGAGTAATTTCATAAGGAACTTTACGGCAGTGGTACCTTCCACCCTCTCATTCCCTTGTGGACCAGTTTTGAGGGCCTCCCTCCTACCTCCAAACTCACCTAGGAGAAGCTCTGACTACTCCTATCATGGTAATGGAAGTGGAGGAGGTGATCAAGGAATTTGCTCGGGCAAAGCTCCGACCTGATGGCTTCCTCCAATTTTATAAAACTTTTGGGAAGGAATTGGCCCCTCTCCTCAAGAAATTATTTGAATATATGTTTAACGCTACCACTCTGGACCCTTCCTTGCTGGAAGCCACCATTGTTTTGATACTGAAACCAGACAAATCCCGACCGACCCTGCTAGTTACCGCCCAATCTCACTTCTTAATTACGATATTAAAATCCTAATGAAAATCCTATCCCTCAGACTCAAAGGGTCTGGCTTAACTTGTTGAGTCCCACAAGTAGGTTTTGTGCAGGGCAGGTCCTCTATAGACCACTTGCGTACTCTCTCACATATTTTTCATGCCGCCAGGACTCTCAAATCCCTATGGCTCTGATATCATTAGATGTGGAGAAAGCCTTTGATAGAGTCCATTGGGAATTTCTCTGGATTATATTAAAGAGAATGGGCTTCCCAGAGGTCTTTATTCAATGGATTAAATCGGTCTACCAATCCCCTACTGCCAGAATTTATTGTAACGGGGTTTCTCTTCTCGATTTCCACTATTTACAGGCACCCATCAGGGCTGCCCCTGTCACCTTTCTTGTTTAATCTCTATCTGGAGCCTCTTCTTCTCAGAATTAAAAATTCTCCACTGGTCACAGGATGTTTCATTCAACAGCAGTCTCTGGTTCTCTCGGCCTATGCTGATGATATTCTCTTACACCTGACTAACTTGAAGGGTCCCCTAACACATATATTACACATTATAGCCCAGTTTGGCCAGGTGGCCAATTACAAGTTAATTTAGCTAAATCAATCATATTCCACTGAGCGTCAACACGCTTGGTCAACTTTTTCTCAGTTTGGTATGAAATGGCCCCTCCTCTCTCAAATATTTAGGCATTTTCCTTACTAAAGACCCTGAACTCTTCAGGAAGCTTAACCTAGACAATCTATTGATTAAAATTCAACAAGGCCTACAGAGATGGTCTGCCCTCCCTTTATCGCTTTGGGGCCATATTAATATTGCTAAGATGAATGTGTTGCCTTGGGTTTTCTACCCACTTAGCCTAATGAACATTTTCTTACCAATGTCCTATTTTATCACTTTCACAGGTCCATTTCAAGTTTATTTGGCAGGGCAAACAGCCCAGGAAAGCCTTCTTAAAACTTAATTTACCCAAAGGGAAGGGAGGCTCCATCTTCCCAACTTTATGCTCTATTACTGGGCAAGCCACATGGCAAAAATTGGGAGGTGGTATGACCAGAGGGTGGATGAGATTCTACCAATTTGGGTACAACTTGAGAAAAAGATTCTAACTGAGTTTGGACTTCCCCATCCAGACTCCTTTATTATAACCTATCCACTTTGCCTTCACTTTTACAGGGAGCGTCATTGGCACTTCTATCAAGGTGTTGAATCAATGCTGGCACTTCTTCAATCTCTCCCAGGAAAGACACTTCCAACCTCTTACCCTTAATTTAAACATTAGGATTGGGGGTCTCCCGCTTTCTCTAGACTGGCTTCCTCAGCTGAGAGATTGCTGTGTCGATGATTTATTCCTGAATAACTCTCTTTATCTTCTGGGGAGGTTCTGTCCAAGTACAATATTCCTCAGAAGCACATTTTTAAAGTTTTCCAGTTACGACACCTAGTGGCTTCCAGCTTTGGCTCCAATCCTACACCTTCTCATATTAAACCCTTCCTAAACCAGATACAGGAACAAGCAACTAAGGCCCATAGCATCTCTAAGCTTTATTCTTTCCTATTGATACTAAGTTCCCGGACTACCTGACTTGTTCCAAATGCTGGTCTTTCTTCTGCCAAATACCCTTCTAGATTGGGAACAAATTTGGGTAGATACATATCGGTATCTCTCTCAAGACAGACATAGACTCATTCAATACCATATATTGAACAACATGTATTATACCCCAGTTAAACTGGTTAAATTAAATAGACTATCTTCAACCCTATGCACAAGGTGTGGCACAGTGGAAGGAACCTGGTGCACATTTTCTGGTATTGTGAGAGGTGGCTCCTTTATGGCAGTCCATCCAATCTAATTTAGACCCTCTTTTGGGTTCAATGATTTATTCACTATAGAAGTTTGCATCCTAGGTATGCTTTCCAATATACAAGTGATGGAGCACAGATTCCACATGGCCTTAATCTGATGGTTGTCAAAAGATTGGTCCTTAGGCATTGGATGGACCAATCGGTTATCTCGTATGCAGAATGGATCAGTGAACTTTCTCTTTGTTTTCAGACTGAAAAGCTAGTAGCAAGTTCTGAATTGTCTGGTTTCATTTGAGTGGAAATGGGCAAATTATATGCTCTTTATTTGAATTAATTTCCTGTTGGGTACACCTCTAGCTACCTTGGCAGCTGATATACCTTTATGTATCTTATATGTATCAGAATCAGCTCCTTTCTTCCTTCTCTTCTCTTTTCTTTTCTTTTCTTTTTCTTTCTTTTCTCTTATAGAAGGTGCATCCTGGGGTGGGGATGGGGCTTGGGGATTTGGGTGAAGGAGGTAGGGGTATTTCTCATTGCTTTTCCAAATTCAGGATTTCGGTAAAATGCTGTATATTGTTACTCTGCAGCTGCTATACAGTTTATGTCATTGGCCATAATTGTGTAATCCCTGTACTGTTCTCTCAGGTGCATTACCTTTATATAAAATAAAAAGAACTATAATTTCAAAAAAAAAAAAAGAACATCCAGAAGACTTCTCTTTTAACAGATCATCCCAACTAGTACTGACCCTCATTGGTTCTTCCACTTATTCTAATCCCCACAATCTCAATGATGTTACAGAGTGCCCTATTTCATTAAAATGTTTCGCTACTGAAGAGTTTTGGTCCCTCATCCTGTTGTCACGTTTGTGTTCACTTATATGGGTTTGTAGCTTCCTCTTTGTTTTCCCTATGTATTGTCTATCACATGGACATTGTAAAATGTATACTATGTGATGTGACTTACATGTGATATGTTGTCTTATTTCATGCTTTTTGTTTGTGTGCAGATGTTCAAAATATTGCTTCTTATTAGTGTTCCCACATTGAAAACACTGTCCACACAGGTAACTCCCATTCTTTATGGGACCCAATAAAAGTTGCTTCTCCTGTCTTTTAGGACATAATGTGCAGTGTGAACTAACTTGTCCCTTATTGTCTGATTCTTTTTGATGTCACTATAGTTGCTCTCTAAACTTTGAATTCTGATTTTCCCATTTATAATATGTGCTAATTATCCATTAATATTCTTTTGATGTTTCCACTCAGATAGCTATAGGCTGTAGAAAATACTATTCTCTTATCTGTAGTTACTTCCTCTCTTCCTTTAAGGAGTTCCTCCTAGGTGTCTCTGCTACCTCTACAATAGCTACTTCAATATTTTGTCTTTTATAGTCTCTCTTTAGAGACCTATCTGTCATCCTATGTGCTTCTTTATAAATCCTGTTCTTCACTATTATTCCTTTTGCTCTTATAATTTGAGATTTTGTGCCTTCTTTCAATTTTGGATCATGGAAACTATTAAATGTAATAATGTATTCCTATCTGTCTCTTTTTGATGTAGTTTTGTCTCTAATCCCTCTCCCCTTGTAGATTTTTAAATCTGGAAAGCTATCTCTGACTTGCTTCCATTGAAAAAAGAAGGTTGGTGTTTCTGCTGTTTAAGTAGGTTTCAAACCTTCTTAATTCTTCTCTGGTCCCTTCCATATTAGCAATACATCATCAATGAAATGTTTCCACCTCTTGATACAGTCAAGAAATGGATTTGTGTCTCGATGAAAATATGTGTTTTCTCAAAATTCCACATGAATAAATTCACATACGAAGGTGCCATCATGCTCCTCATTGCTGTCCCATGTAACTGTAAATAAAAATCTTCCTCAAAACTGAAGTCAGTTTTGCTTAACACTCAGGTCTGCCAGGCCCCTAAAAATTCTGCTGGTGGAAAATCTTATGTTCTAGTATGTAATACCTGATTTAATGATGCCAGTCCTTCCTCATGTGGGATACTCATGTAAAGATCCTTCACATCTAGGAAGCTAACCACAATTCCTCCATATTTAGGTCACTCCTATTTATTTCCCCAATAATTTCTATCACATGACTCATGTCCTTCACGTATGTCTCCATTTCATTACTTCATCTTTAATATGAAATCTACATATTAGATAAAGGTTCAAACTGAATCCACCCGGAAACTATGGGTCTACCGGAGGTTTTGCAAATCTGTGTACTTTAGGTAGGACATAGAAGAGGTTATCCTTGTTTTTATTAGTTAACATCTCCCTTCCTGTGTCTGTACACCGCCCTAAATCTACTGGCTGTTCTAAAACTCTCTAATGTCTGCTGTTATCTCCTCAGTGGGGTTCATATCCAGTTTTAAATATTTTCATTGTCTCCTAGCTGTCTCAAACATTCCTTCTTATATTTTTTATAATCCCACAACACTATCCCCCACCCTTATTTGCAGGTTTAATCACAACTGATTTGTCCTCTTCTAAATTTTCAAGATCTCTCTTTCCTTCCTTGTCATATTATTGTATTTTGGAAATGCCAAGTCTTTACTCACCATATCTTTAATCTGTTTGTCTATTACTTTTATGTAGGTTTCTACTACTCTCTCCACCAGGTGGTGAAAAATTAGATTTTATTACCAATGCTTTCTGTAGATTTTGGACAGGAGAGCAGGGTCCTGCTCCCAATGCAGTTGTCAGGGGAGTGGTTCAAGTGGTGGTCAGGAGCTGTGGCTGAGTGAGCAAGCCAGAGAGATGCCCCAGAAGGTAGGAGAAAAATAGTTAAAAAGGGGGAGTGATTAATAGTGCATAAATGTGCTATTTTATAGCCTCAAGACACATGAAAATTAATTAATACAAACTGTATGCTAAAGACACATGGATGGTCACTTTAGAATATATTTTGAGAAATATAAAGATATTTTATATTTATCTTAACCAGTAGTGCTGGTAATCCAGTCAGTAGTGGCACGTTCTGGAGCAGCAGGGTTTGCAAGGCTTTCCAGTCCACCTTTCTGGGAACTCTGAATTGGTCAGGATTAATGGGCAAGATAACCTGGTGTCACCAAGAGGAACAAGCAAGAGGAAATTAACCTGGAGAGTCTTAGTGATTGGAGATTTAGTGATCAGAGTGGTGGAGGGCTTGGATGGGAGAGGATAGCCAGGTATCTTCCTGGTGCATCAGCCATCCAGGATATACATAGGATAAAGAGGATCTCATAGAAGTGAAGGAGCTGGTACACTTGGTTACCAATGATCTAGCAAACCAACCTGTGGAGATGGTGAAGTGGAACTTGGGACAGAGAAGAATGGACACAGTACATGAGAAATGCTGGGAGAAGCTCTTGCCTAAATGATGATAAATCTGACTCAAAGAGTACAACTAAAACCTAAAAAAGGTATTATTATCTATGATGGGGATCATTTTGAAAACAAGGGGACTTTGTAGCAAGCTTCTCTATTTCAAAACAAATGTTGGAAATAATTAAAAACAGATATTATGCAGATATAGTAATTTTGAGAATTTAGCAGTTCTAAAGGATGAACTATGTAACTAAAGGATGAACTATGATAATCTTAAAGCAGACTTTTTCATAACCGTGTTCTTTTGGAAAACATAAATAAGGACCAACAGTTGCAAGAATCAGATTTAAAAGAAGGGGATTTACCCAAAGGGAAAAAGAAAACAAAGAGATCCAGGTGAAACTCCTTCATCTTTTGATAAAAACAAAATGTGCACATACTATATGCAGAACTTGGACAAAACTAAATCAGGGAACTTGAAAGATAAAATAGAAAGAAAAGTCCAGGTTAATAAAACCAGCTAAAGTAAAGACAGCAAAACAAGGAAAATAAGTCAGGAAGTTATTAAACCTGTTAAACCATGTCAGACAATGAGGATAGAAGCCAAGAATGGGAGAATATGAAAAGAAATCAGGATTTGAACCCAATAAGGATCTTAGTAAGATAATTACACTCTCATATGATGAAATTGTAAGTGGAGAAACACAGGAAGAGGCTAAGAAGGAGACTGAGACCACTGGCAACCCACCCACCAATATATCTGAACCTAGAAAGGGACCTGATGCTACTCAAGGACCCAGAGAGGTAGAATACTTAATTGAAGTAAAGAGAGTACTAAAGAAGAATGAAACTAAGGAGATATTATCTGAATGGGTGACTTATCTGTTTGAAATTAATCAAAAGCAAAACCAAGGAGGAGATTTGTATCATGAGATCCCCAAATCTGATTATCAAGATACTGTGCTTTTTATTGCCGATCTGAGGTATTATAAACATATATTAAGTAAGGGATTACTACTGAAGATGAAAGGAACTGAAATTTGTTATCCCATGTTGCTTCCAAAAAATACATATCAAGAAAATAGTAACGCCACCACTGTGTTTGAGGCACCTCTCTTTTGAACAGAATCTAAGTAAGGAGACTGAGAAAGGGAGAAGGGAAGACATAGCCAACATAATGAAGGCTATTGAAGATCATGAACAAAGACTAAACAGGAGCTGGCTATGCAGAATAATTACAATATTTGGGTGGGAAATGAATAAACAAGACACAGTGGCAAGCATAAGAGATGAGCTGCTTTCTTTTCTTACAAGATCCTCTGTTTCCAAAATAACCAGGAACATGGTGGATCACATCAAACTTATAGGATATACCCATGTCCACCCAGGTTGATGTTACTTTTAAAGCCTAGTAGTGGCCAAATCCTTGCTGGCAATAGCAGAGAATTTGGACAGCTTAGGAATACATGTTGTACACCCTCAGGATCTAGGAGAAAATAAATGGGGACATAAGGAAGAGAAGAATGCCCGTCAGTTTTAGTATCAAAGAAAGCTTCTCTAATAGACCTTGAGAAGCTGATTGATGCAAATAATTTTGCACCTTTGATAAATCTGGAATCAGAATGACATACTGAGTATAGTATACCAATAACGAATCAAAGAAAACAATATAAAAAACTGGCAGTTCTCACATGGAATATTGAGGGACTGCACCTAAAAATGGCAGATCAGGAAGTCACAGGCTTCTTGGAGGCCTTTGATATAATAGGCCTCCAGGAAACCTGGTGCACAGAAGATTCTACCCCAAGAATGCCAGGATACACAGCTTTTGTGTTTCTGGCCTGTAGAGTGAGAACCACGGTAGATTTAAGGGTAGACTGTCCTTTCATCAGGACCAATTTGAATCTCAGTGTGACCAAACATTTGCCCAAAACTGATAATACACTTATTCTGACACTTAGATGGTTCACAAAAAATATTTTGTACAACGTCTATTTCCTCCAAGAACCAAGTATAGGGATACTGTGGATCCTTACATTTCCTATCTGAAGTTGGTCCTGGATGAACTAATTGAAAATGAAGGAAACATGCCCATATTCATCCTAGGAGATTTCAATGCCAGAATTGCCTCTGAGATCTCAGAAGAGACATATTCTAATTTTGTCACCTCTCTACACACTATTAATCCTAGGGTGACCTTTAAAAGAAACACTGAACTCAAGGATCAACTTCAGAGGAAGGGCGCCATTATATACCTTGCAGAAAGAAATTTTGTATATTAAATGGGAGTATTAATGGAGATAGATCAGGAAATTAACATTTGTAGGTGCCTTGAGCTCCTCCTCGCTGGATTTGATTTGGGCTAACATGAAGGCAGTTAAACTAGCTAATCAATTACAAATAGGTGACTGAATAGATTCAGCACATTTACCACTGATCCTTGTTTTGGATGATATCTATGCTAGTCCCACACAGGCAGAGGTACATATGGGGAACAGATAGAGATTATCAATGGAAGAAGAATTAAGTGGAGCCCAATATATTGGGCACAGTTGAAGAAATCCTGTACTCAGGAGAAGCATATGATATTTACAATCAAACTCTTGACAAAACACAAGTCCCCAAAATCTAGGATAATTGTGAAAACTCATGATAACCCTGAGCTCATTTTGCAAAATGAATAAAATAATAAATACAGGACAATGTACTTTTTCCAAATCATGGTTTAACTAAAATGTAGGCATACTAAAGTTGCCTTTGGTAAGATTCTCAGAAAGTATAGAAGGAAGAGAAAGAAAAACAACATGGACCACATGGTATTAAAAGGGAAAGAGAAAATACAAAAAGTATTAGAGAAGGACAGGAATAAATATTCTCTCTCTATGGAAAAATGAAGACAAGTGTTGCTCAATAGGGATGGCAAGCTTACTTGGAAAATTGTAGCACAAGGATATAACAAATATCAAACAAGGGTAGAATCCCACATCTCTCACAAAGTGGATCTCTTATTTCTCAAACTTATATTATTCCTCATATGAAGAAGAAATGGAAATTAACATTAGATATGGAGTAATTTGCCCAAGGCCTATTATGTTAACAGAGGCTGAAATTTTTACTGCTTTAAACTCTATTAGGTCAAATAAAGCCCCAGGCCCAGACAGAATTATTGGTGATGTGTTCCAATCATTTCAGGAATGGTGGATTCCATTTCTTTTCAAATTTTAATGGGTGTATACAAAACTTAAAATTTCCTCAGAGTTGGTCAGGTAGTATTATATTTCCAATTTATAAAAGCATAACCAAATGACCTGAAAATGTACAGATCCATTAGTCTGATTGACGTGTCCCAGAAAATCTTCTCAAAGATTATACTAGGTAGATTACTGGAATGGGTCGAGGAGCATTCTGTCCTTAATGAGGCACAAATGACTTCAGAAGAAATAGGTCGATGGTACAACACTGCTATGTGCTGCAACACATAGTTTGAAATATATTAAGATATAGAAAGCCACATTATACTGCTGCTTTATGGACTTTTCTGCAGCTTTTGATAGTATTAGTAGGAAAATCCTCTGGTCTATATTGAAGGAACTGAATCTAGAAGACACTCTTGGACACCTTAATCAGACTACATTAATATACTTGGGCATGAATACAGTATAATTAATATGGGCATGTTACAGATACATTTCAAACTAATTTTGGGGTCAGACAGGGATGTATTCTGGCCCCCACTCTCTTTAATATTTACATTAATTTCATTTACATCAAACTAGAGATCCTGATTTTCATGCACCAAAAGTGAAGGAACACAGAATTGATAGTCTAGCTCACGAGATGACCTGGTCCTTTATCAGCCTCAGCACTGGGACTTAAGAGGAAATTAAAACTTTTGAAACACTTTGCAGACAAAGGAAACTGAAGATCAAGCAAAGTAAAATGAACATAGTAATCTTTGGAAACAAAACTAAACATAGACCAAGGTTCATGACACATGGAAACATGATTGAGGTGGCAAATAGTTACGATTATTTGGGGTAAGATTTACGTACAATTTAAATTGGAAAAACACTTGGAATTTATACAGAATAAAATGTCCTTGGCAGTCAATGCACTTAAAATATTTCATGCTAAAATGGGGAAGGCCTTAATTAGGGAGTTCTGAGAGTTATCTATGCTAAAATTAGAGCCAGCATAATTTATGCAACTGAAGCGTGGGGATTTACCAATTCTGATCCATTGGAAATTATACTTAAATTATATCAATACATTTTATGCTACATCCCTGGGTACACCTAATTGTATTTTTAAATTAGAATTGGGACAACAATCATTGTCTTCACTAATAAAGGAAAGACAAATTATGTTCTTATTAAAACCTTCTTACTGCCAGAACAGCGATATCCCAGAATGTGTTTAGAGGAAGGAATTAGGTTGGCAACTATGGGATATACTCATCCGGTCGCACCTGAAAACAGGCATCTGTTTTTCTAGTGTGCTTACCTGGTTAACAAAAACTAAATAAATAAATAAAATTACATGATTACTATAAACATTTTAAAACTACTTGAGGTTCAAACCTTACCTTTCACATCTGACCTGTCCAAAATTGAGAAGAATTTATACTAGATGTAGAAAGGAAATATATAATGCGTAATACATACAATTTAGGCAGAAACAAAATAATATTACTTCTCCTCACTGTAAATGTGGGAAAAATTAATAGATGATCTAAGGCATGTTATACTATTGTGTCCTCTAGTTGAGAATAATAGAAGAAAATGGCTGGGTGTTGAAAGGTGGTCTCAGTCTCCTCCTGAAATGTTAATAGAATATCTTTTACTTGTCAAGAGAAGCATATATTAGAAAATGTAGCAGCATTTTGTTAACTACATTTATGGGACACAGGTAGAATGGGCTCATTTTAAGAATTTGCATAATTGCATATGAGCTGATTTTTTCTCTCTTATTGTTTCAGAAAATAACACATCAATGGGATGTTTACTGATATTGTCTTGGAATTTTAATGTACAATCAAAATCTTAATGTACTTATACACGAATGTGTGGATCTTAATACAATTGTTTTCTTTTATTTTATTATTGTAATATATTGTAATGGCTTTCAGCTGATCAATAAAATATTTTGTACTTGACTGTGGGACAGATTGAGGCACATGCAGCCTTCATGACCTTTCAAAGTCCTCCTGTGTGGAGTTGGGAGGAGAGAAAATAAGGAGGATGACATCAAGGAGTTTAATGGGTGATTAAAGGGATGATGTCAAGAGAGGGTATCACTTTGTGGGGACTGGGGCCTTCTGGGACAGGAGATTCTTCAGGGGTGATGATCTTCACCCAACAAGAGAGGGGTCAGGCACTGGGGCAGAAGTTTGACATCTTCATTGAACAGTTAAACTAACTCTGAGGGTGACTGTGCTAGGGAACCATGGCAATAGGAGTGAGGAAGGGAACCTAGCTAGTACTCCTCCTATTCTGGGGCTTTAGCAGCACAGTGGGCAAAAATAAGGTTGAGGCTCAAACTAGGCTACGGAAGGACCAAAGGTGAGGGGTCATAAGCCGCAATCAACATGAAAACAAGAAGTTTAGAAGACTGTGGAAGAATAAGGGAGAAAGTCAAGTAAAAAGCAAAGGGATCAGGAGTTAGATGGACGGGATCTGCCTTAATGGTAGGAGTCTAGGTAATACAATCAGCAAGCTCCAGTCAATGATGGCAGACACACTCAATGGACCTTGTAGCCATCACAGAAACCTGGACCTCAGAAAATAATGATTGTGACCTAATAGTCCTGGTTACACAGTGTTTAAGAGGCATACAGGAAAATGTAAGGATGGGGTGCAGCCCTATATGTTGGAAAAGGAAATGAGACTGTGGAAGATGGATACATCAGGGGCGAGTAATGGGAGACGATGTGGGAGCAACTCACGGCAACATCAGGTAAGAAACTAGAGTTGGGGTGATCTAAAGACCACCAGAACAAGGTAAGAAGAGGATAGGAGGCTTGGGAAGAACTAGGAAGGGTGTGGCAAAGAGGAAGTAGTGGTGGTTTTGTGATCTGAACCTGAAGAATAATGATTGGGACGTTCCAGCTGCCGAGAACACCAGAAGTCAAGCCCTGCTAGATACATTTCAGGAATGTCTGCTGGTGCAGCTGATTAAGGAACCCACAAGGCATGCCATTCTTAATATAGTGCTCAGCAACTCAGAGGCAGTAGGAGGAGCTACTAGGGTCCAGTGATCATAACTCTATTTGGTTCAAGTTGTCATTTGGGACCAGAAAGCCCCAATCCTCAATCAAAGGCTGAAGTCCTTGATTTCAGAACAGTGGGCTTCAAAAGGATAAAAAGTCAGTCAGGGATAAGTTAGTTGGGGTAGATAGAATTGGAGACATGGAGGAAGGTGGTGTCCCCAGGGGCCATTCTCAAGGCATCTAAGTTGTGTATGAGAATGGTTTGAAGAAAATTATTTACCATAGTAATCTTGTTTCTTCCAAGGGAATCTTACTATATTCTGACATATGCAGTATGGTCTCACCATAAGACTGCCCTGGAGCCGAAATGGTTAATAGAACCTATGCTAATAATGGAATGTTGGGCTCAAGCTTGGTTTTCAAACCACTGTCCCTGGAATGTATCTTGCAACCATTAGATTCTTATTGAGCATGCATAATAACAAGCTATCTAAACTATACTAATAAATAATTAACTAATTAACAACACCCAACAAAAAAGGTCCCCTTTATTTAAAAATGTGGATAACACTAAGACTTAAGTCACTAAGCCCAATAAAGAAACACTCACAGGTTTCAAACAACATGGACAGCTGTGTTGCAGTGCCCATAGGTTCTAGTAGTGGAGGTGGTGGAGCTCAGAATACAGCAAGATTCCCTTGGAAGAAACAAGATTACTATGGTAAGTAATTTTTTCTTCAAACCCCAGGAAATCTTACTGTATTCTGACATATGTAGACTACCAAGCAGTACCTTTGGAGGAGGGTAGAGAACCTATTTAGGAAACAGGCTCTGCAGTACTGCTGTGCCAAACCTCAACATAATTTCTGGCCTGGGTATCCAAGCTGTAGTGTTTAGTAAAGGTGTGAACTGTCTTCCAGGTAGCTGCTTTACAGATTTCCAACAAAGGGATATCCCTTGCAGCTGCTATTGAAGCGGCTGTACCCTTGTAGAGTGGGTCCTGAGACCTACAGGAGGTTCTTTACCCACTTTGCTGTAGCAGAATTGAATACAGGCAACAATCCAGTGGGCAGTGGTCCTCTTTGAGGCACGTCTGCCTTTCTCCACTTTTCCACAGGTTAGGAAGAGCTGGGTTCTATCCTGCCCTTTGTGCGATCCAAGTAGTAGCTTATAGCACTCTTGACATCAAGGCTATGCAGTCTGTTCCCCTGAACTGGAGTGGTCAGTAAAAACTGGCAAAGTGATGGACTGATTCAGGTGAAAGTCTGAGACCACCTTAGGGAGAAACTTCCTGTTAGTCCTAAGGACCATCTTGTCCCCATGAACTGCTATGTAATCTGGCTCTGTGGACAAGGCCTGGGCTCACTGATCCTCTGGGCTGAGGTGATGACTACCAAGAAGATTGTTTTCTATGTTACATACTTAAGCTCTGCTGAGGACATGGGTTCAAATGGTGGTTGCATTAGCTGGCCTATGCATGTATTGAGGTCCCATGCAGGAGTGTGTTCCTGTGAGGGGATGCAAGAGTAGTAGGCCATTGAAGAACTTTTGGAATACCTGGTTAGCAGCCAGGGATGCCCTTTCCAGCTGAGAGGTATGCAGAGTCAGCTTCTAGGTGTACCTTAAGGGTGGAAGGCCTAAGGCCAAGAGATTGCAGATATACCAGATAGTCCAAAATGACTGGTAAACCAGCTTGGTGATAGTCTATCTGTTTCTGTTGGCACCAAATGGAAAATCCTTCTTCCATTTAGAGGTGTAAGTCTTTCTGGTAGAGGTTTTCTAGAAACCCTAAGGACCTCTAGCACCCCTTCAGAGGTGCAGGTCAACATACTCTAAGTCCTCAAAAGCCAAGCCCTGAGTCTGAGAAACTGGAGATTGGGATAAAGGACTCTGCCCAGAGAGGAGGTCAATAGGTTGTGCCTCCTGGGTAGGAGATGGTTTGGATATTGACAAGATCAGCAGCAGGAATTCCAGGGCTGCCTGGCCCAATCTGAAGCAATGAGGATCATTGTCGCTGTTTGAGACCTAAGCTTGTTCAATACTCTAAGCAAAAGGGGAAATGGAGGAAAGGAATACAGGAACTTTCCCATCCAATCCAAAAGCATTGTCCAGAGGGACTGTGCCCACTACCGGGGTCTGCAACAGAATTGTGGCAGCTGGTGATTGTTCAGAGTTGCAAAGAGGTCCACCTCTGGGTGCCCCAACTCTGAATACCACCTGCAGGATCTGCCTGTTCAGTGACCACTGGTGGTGGTTCTGGTTGATCCTGCTGAGAGCATCTGTGAGGACGTTGTCCTTCCCTGGGAGGTGAACTGCTGAAAGGGAGATCCCAGGGAGTAAGCCAGATTCCACACTTTCATGGCTTCTGTGCACAGGGGATGACCTTGAGCCCCTTGCTTGTTTATGTAGTACATTGTGGTTGTATTGTCTGTTGTGACTTGAACCACCTTGCCTTGCAGCATTGAAGCAAAGGACTGAATGCCCAGATAAACTGCCCTGAGTTTCAGCAGGTTTATGTGGAGCAGAGACTCTTGCTGGAGCAGGTGCCATGTGTAGTGTGCTCCCTAAGTGGGCACCCCATCCTAGGAGGAGTCATCCGTTGTTAAGACTGCTGATGGTGGCAGCTGATGGAAAGCACAACTTCCCTAAGGTTGTCCTTTTCTGGCCACCACTGTAGTGCTTGGAGAAGAGTTCCTGTGACTGGTACCATTTTGACAGGAATCTCTTTTCTGAGACCAGTGAGACCTATGTGGAACTGAATGTCCCTCGTCTGGAATCCTGAACCTGATACTGTGTTGTTAACACAGCCAAGTGTCCTAGTAGCTGAAAAAATGTCTTGCTGGTCGGGGGTATGCAGTTGGAAGGAGTTTGTCAACTGCACCAGGCTGTCCGCCATTCCCTGAGGGAGGAAGGCTCTTCCTCTCAGAGTGTCTAATTCTGCCCCTATGAACTCCAGGAGTTGAACTGGTGTTAGCACTGTCTTTTCTGGTTTTCCAGGAAGCCCAATGTACACAGGGTATCCTGACTCTGAGTGACGGTCAGTGCATCTTCTACTTGCTGAGGAACTGGCCTACCATTAGCCAGTCATCCAGGTATGGGAAGACTGCAACCCCTTGCCTCCGTAGGTGTGCTACCACTACTGCTAGGTACTTGGTAATCACCTTTGGAGCAGAAGTCAGGCCTAAAGGCATGGCCCTGAACTGGTAATGGCCTGATGGCAATCTGAACCTGAGGTACCTTCTATGAGATTGCCGGATGGAAATATGGAAATAGGCATCTTTTAAGTCCAGAGATGCCAGCCAATCTCCTTCCTGAGTGTACAGAGAATGGTAGCCAGAGTGACCATTTTGAACTTTGGCTTTGTTAAATGCCTGTTTAAATGTTTGGGTTCCAGTATGGGTCACCACTCCCTGTTTTCTTTAGAGTGAGGAAGTACCTTGAGTAGAGACCCTTCCCCTTTGGGCCAAGGGAACAAGCTCTACTACCTTGTCCTGAATGAGTTTAGCTACTTCCTCCTCCAATAGAGCTGCTTCTGATAGGGTGCCACTTACTTCATAAAAGCAAAGTGGATAGAAAATCCTCAGCTTCCTTATCAGAGTCAGGGCACTGAGGATCAGGGTATACATCTGGTTTAGGAGGCTCCCCAAAGTCCTCATCATCCTCATCTTCACCCTCAGCATAACCTTCAGGGAACTGTTCAAATAAACCTGGAACTGAGGAAGAACCTAGATCCTGAACTGAGGCCAGTGAACTGGGCCACTGAACCAGGACTGCAATACCGGTTTGCAGTGCCTGAATAATCCTGATAGTGTAGCTATTTCCTCTGTGGTTAGAACCTATGGGCTTGTTGGGTTGCAGTTCCTTAACTGAATGGTTTTCCTTACTTTTCTTCTTGGCAGAACTTGTCGGTTCAGAGGCAGTGTCTGTGGCTCTCTTTTACCTGAGGAACCACCACCCTGGTCAGAGGGTTGTTCAACCAATTCCTTGGGTTTTCCTTCTGGGAAGAGGAAGGTTTATCTGAAGCTGGGTCAGCAGCTTTTTCAGACATCTTTTCAGTCAGTTCAAATGCCTATCAAGTGTCGACTGAGGAAAATTTTACACATTTCACAATCTACCTTCAGATGGTCAAACTCTAGCCAGAAAACACAAATCAAGTGAGGATCTGCTTTAGCAAATGGTTCACCATACTCTGTACAATGCTGAAAACCCATTGGGCCAGTTCTTTTCTTGGGTAGTGAGATAACCAAGAGAAACCCTAAAAGATTGGGTGTTCTGTGAGTCAGAAACCACACAGATAAACAAAGCCCTTTTTTTTATGGTTTAGCGACCAACGAGAGAATCGAGTTACCCTAGTTTCTCTCTAAAATGTAATAATTCACACAAGTGGCCCAGGGAAAAGTTTTAAAATTGAAATTTACCTTTTAAAATGTAAATAAATGTTCAGTTTCCTCCTGGTTAAACCAACCGACAAGAAACCGAAAAACTTACCGGAATAACACTAAATCTAGACCAATCTACCTGTAAACTCAAGGACAGTGCTTTAAAATGAACAGAAATAAAATTTACTTCAAAAAACAGAGAAAATAAAATCTTCAAGAAAGATGAAGGAGGGCTCTCTGAGGTGTCTGTACTAGGCAAGTAAAGAATCCAACGGTTGCAGAATGTATTCCAGGGACAGTGGTTTGAAAACTGAGCTCGAGCTTAGCATTCCATTATTAGCATAGTTCTATTAACCATTTCAGCTCCCGGCAGTCTTATGGTGAGACCATACTGCATATGTCAGAATACAGTAAGATTTCCTTGGGTTTGAAACCAATACAGTTTTCGAAAAGGGTCAGAAAAGCTGCTAGGGCCAACAGAAAAGGCCTTACCAAGTACAAGGAAATGCAAGGAGGCTGAATGGGGAGAATACCAACAGAGAATCAAGAAAGCAAAGAAGGCAGATAGGGAGGCAAAGCAGAGACTAAGATGCATATTGCAGAAGGGGTCATGGGTGGGGAAAAGCAGATCTCCAGATGTATTAGAGAAAAAGAGAGAAGAGGGAATGCTAGGGTATCCCAGGGTGGTAAGGTAGCAGAGGAGAAAGGACAAAAGGTAGTCATCTTTAAAGATTACTTTGCACTGTCCACACAAAGGAAGGCAGCAGGCTCCTGCTAGACAGTGGTATCAAGGCAGCCATAAAGGAGGCCCCAGAGATGAGGCAACAAGTATTTATCAGCAAAAGGATCCAGAAGAAAAAAAATTACCATAGTAATCTTGTTTCTTCCAGGGGATCACACAGTGTGATTAAACTAATGCAGTCAGCCTTCAGTGTTGAACTGCCCAAGAGATGGAATTTATGCAAATGATGGAGCTCTAATTGGCTTATGCCAGTTTCAAACTGCTGCCCTTAGTAACCGCTGCACTCTGAGTGCTCAGATTCATTATGCAGCCTAACAGGGTAAAGACCCTCTAGCTAACTATGTAGGTTAAGACCCCCGCCCATATGCTTCCCCAAACCATCTTCATCAGCTGGCAAATCTGCCTTCTCCAACCGTCTAGCCTACCTATGGAACCAGCTTCCCAGCTCCTCCAAAACTCACCTCGCACAACTCCATTAAATCTCAACCGTAACTCCCTTCCCCACCTGTAACTGCAACTATTCTGCATTTAGTCAAATGAACATGGTTTAAACTTCAAAACCTCGGTATTGTATATTATTGTATTCATGCAATTGATGGTAAATAACTGTATATATGCAACTGAATGTTAATAACTCTTTGTACAGAGCTATGGGATTGTATGTAACATTCTCATGTATCTATTCTATGTATACTGTTGTAACTCCTCCCCCCTCACCCCAGGTCACACCTGGAAATGAGCCTTAGCTCAATGTGCTTTTCTCGTTTATCAAATGTTTGCCACTCCTGGTTAAACAATTAAAAAATTAATTAATCACATTCCCCAAAAACAACAAGTCCCAAGTAGGGGGCCACAGTGTGAACCAACTGGTTAAAGAACTGAAATATTTAGTCATAAACCACACAAAAGTCAAAACAGATGGAGAACCAAGTCTGTCCCTTTTTATGGCTGTGGGTGGAGCCAACAACCATCTTGCTATCTGTTGCTGAAAATGTAGTATCATGGAACACATGTTTTGGACTTTTCAATATATCCTTCCATGCCAACTGAAATAAAATACTCCCTTCTTTCTGTTAAGAATGTTGAGACATAACTCCAAGATGCTTATCAGATGCCATTAGAAAACTGAAACAGCTTGTTAAATATTTGTTAAATATTGGTTGCCTATTAAACTGGAAATTTGTTTACCCTTCTGAATGCAAGAAATTGCACATTTAAATACTTAGCATTTAAATAACTTCTTGCTACTAGTTTCACTTGGGAATGTATTGTCTTTCAAGAAAGATTCATACCTCACGTAATGTCATCCCTTTCCCAACAAATCTATAATTTACACTTTTTTATAACCTCTAAAGACACTATCTGATTAGCACTGTCTCAGACATATGCCAGGTCTTCAGTGAACTACACAGACTAAATATGTAGCAATCCGCAGGCATTTTCTACTATGCTTTTGGGAAAAAATATATTGAGATACAACAAAACACACACACACACACACACACTCCACACACCATCCTCATGGCCACAACATTCAAAATAAATACTGCATTCTAATATGTTATAAAGCAATAAAGAAACTATTTGTTGATGTCAGTGAACACAGTGAAGTGCAGTTTAGGGTAGATTTCCTTTAAATAGTTCTCATCCTATATTTTGTAGCCTGGACACACACACACACACACACACACACACACACACTCCTGCACACACCATCCTCATGGCCACAACATTCAAAATAAATACTGCATTCTAATACGTTATAAAACAATAAAGAAACTGTTTGTTTATGTCAGTGAACACAGTGGAGTTCAGTTTAGTGTAGATTTCCTTTAAATATTTCTTATCCTATATTTTGTATCTTGATAGCACAGGGAGATGCTACATCTCATTGTCATAGGGATCTTCATTTACACATTTTGCACTGTATTTACTCAGGCTGTCCCAGATTAGATGCAATATCTTGTTTTCAGTGGGTCATGATTTTACCATTTTGATAATGTATTTCTTCAGGGTAGCATAGTCCCAGTGGAAAAGGAAGATGTGCCGCCAACTTGAACAATGCACCGCAGCGTGATATTCAAATGTGCGGATGCACCAGCCACAAGGGAATGGGCCAGGGTGCACACAAATAGTATGCCATGCAAGTCAAGGGTGCATTGCCATGCATATGCTGCGCCTGCAGCATACTCAGTGGAATGCACCCACGTAGTCCAGAAAGTAGCATGGCACAGTTAGCTATTAATAGCTGGCCTAACCTGGCCAGCCACTCCACATGTCGGCTGCAGCAGTGCACCCAGGTGCACATCAGCCTGGCAGCCATGGTGACTAGAGGTACCCACTCCCATCCTCAATCAATCTAACTCCATCCCCAAAGAGCTCCATAGTGGGGACCCCTGGACCCAGTCGCACCAGAGAAACCATGATCCATACCCATAGCATAGAGGATCCCCACCCACTGCCTTGGTACATTGACACCCCAACTCCCTCATACCCGATCTGTTGCAGAGACTGGCAATGCCCTCCACACTCCTGCCATGGCCAGCTGCCAACTGCACTGGACCAGGACCGGGACCTGCACTCTGGAATGACCCAAGTAGCTGTACCATGCATGGGGGAACTAAACAAGCTGCGGACCCACCAGTGTATGCAGCCTGTGTATGTTCCTGGCAAACCTTAAGAGGGAATTGACATACCTCCAATGCATGCCTTGTTGATGCTGTATCTTCCTGCTGTCTACACCGCTGCAGGCCTACACTCTCCCATTCCCTGTGTAACATGCCACCTTCCGGACTGCTGAGGTATGCTGGGTGCCAGGGGTGCGATATCCTGCCATGCCATTTGCAGTGTACACTCCAGGCTATGGATAGTGCATCCGTGATTCCCGATTGTACAAACGATGGGAGATCAGCTGTAACATGCCTGTTTCAGGACCTGTGTGAGTGGTTACAGCATCGGCTGTCACCTGCACTGTGAAGTGCAATGGAACTAGGATGATGGTCCGCATGCGCGCCTGAGGTGTATAGCCCCTGGGCATTATTGCCCGCACACAGCTCATGCCTGTATATGACACATTCCAGCATCCTATTGCAAGTGCTCTGCCACCCGAAAATAAGATGCTATTTCTTCTGTGAAATATCCAGTCTAAATATATAGCAATCAGCAGGCATATTCTAGGAAAATACATTGTAAAATGTGTAAAAGGAAGACCACATTGAAAATGCCTCTCAGTAGATCTGCATTGTGCAAATTCATTAGAAATAATGGGCAAAAGCATCCTAAAAGCACTCCACAGCCATATCGGCTCTGACCAGAGACTGTTTTATTGGTTCAGGTAGGAGAGGGTGGGAGCTTTGTGTGATCCCCTGGAAGAAACAAGATTACTATGGTGAGTAATTTTTCTTCTAACCCCAGGAATCACACAGTATGATTAAATTAATGCAGACTACCAAGCAGTAACTTTGAGGTTGTGCTGAGAGCTTATCTTGAAAACAGGTTCTGCAGCACTGCTGTACAAATCTAGCATCACTTCTGGACTGTATGTCCAGGCTGTAATGCTTGGTAAATGTGTACTGTTTTCCATGTAGCTGCTTTGCAGATTTTCAAAAGTGAGATATCCTTTGCAGCTGCTGCTGATGCATCTGTACTGCTGGTAGAATGAGGCCCAGGGGAGCTTGTTTGCCAACTTTACTGTAACAGAACTGTATGCAGGTCACTGTCCATCATGCGATGGTTCATTCTGATGCAGTTTTCCTACCCACTGCTCCATAGGTGAGAAACAGCTGGTATGCTCTGGCCTATGGGCCTTGGTCCTGTCAATGTAGTGGCTTAAAGCCCTCTTGACATCCAGACTATGCAGTTTCCGACCAGGTGAGCTGGAATTGTCAGTGAAGAAACGGGCAAAGTGATAGTTTGATTCAAATGGAAGTCTGAGCCCACTTTAGGAGATATTTTCTATTGGTCCTAAGTACCAGGATGAAGGTGACTGTGACCCTTGAAGAATTTGTGAAAGACAGGGTGAGAGGCCATAGATCTGTCTTGCCAGCTGACACATATGCTGAGACTGCTGCTAGGTACACTTTCAGTGTTGAAGGTGACGGCCCAGAGTATGTAAATGTGTTAGATAGTCCAGCAGGACACGAAGACTTGCCCTAGAGGGAACAATGTCCCTTCCTGAGCACCAAATGGAAAACCTTTTCCACTTCAAGGAATACGTTTTCTCAGCTGATGGCTTCCTGGATCTTCTGAGCACAGTCTAAACCTCTTCTGAAAGGTATAGGCTAGCAAATTCTAGGTTTTCAAGAGGAAAGCCTTCAGTTGCAGGGACCTGAGATTGGGATACAGGATCCTGCCCGAGAGGATGTCAGAAGATTGTGCCTCTGGGGCAAGTGAGTTGGAAGAGAGACAGCCAGGGCTACCAGGAGGAGTACCATGGCTGCCTGGCCCAGTCTGGTGCCACCAAGATCATTGTTGCTGGCTGAGACCTGAGCTTCACCAAGATCCTGAGCAACATAAGGGAAGGCATACAGGAATCTTACTGACGATCCAGTTCAAGTGCATCCAGAGGGACTGTGCCTTGTTTGGAGGCCTGCAACAGAACTGTGGCAGCTGACGAATGTCTGTGGAGGCAAAGAGGTCTATTTCTGGTGTGCCCCACCTTTTTATTTATTTATTCAAATCTTGGAATTACATAACCTGTGAGTCAGAGGCTCCTTACTAAGGCTCCACGTCAGAGAGTGCAGATAGTTACAACTGTGTAAATACATTGAGAAGGACAGGAGGAATTTACAATATAGTATACAAGATGTGAACAGGGAAGTGCAAAATACAATACAAATTCAGGTCAATATACAATGTTATTATATAACAAGACAGGATACGGCAGCAAGTTCAATAGGACTAGGCCGTCCAAAGACGACATTGTCAAACAGTTTCCTGATAGGAGTTACAATAACAGAGGTGAAGCAACTAAACATTGCAGGAATTGAAGCAGTCTAGAATAGACATAGTCATAAGGGATTGTTCGAGGGAGAAAGAAAATGTCAGGGGCTAAGATACCAACCGGGCTAGTAACAGTCACATTTGTTTAAAGCAAGGAGGTGGTTCCTGAGTTTAGATTTGAATGGGCCTAACTTGTACTCCTACAGGATATCAGTAGGAAGGCCATTTAACCAAACTGGCGCCTGTACCTAAATGCTCGCTGACCCTGAGCAGTCCTACAGAAAGGGACTTGAAAGGAGGCCTTGAGACACTCCTTGTGTCACAGGGAGTGGCAGCACATGTAAGGCTATTCTGAACTGATGGAGGGGAGAGGCCAAATGTGTTCTTCTTGGCCAACAAACAGGATTGGTTAGTGAGCTGGCCTTAAAGTTTAGTCATTGCATTTGGTCATAACAGCTTAATCTGGTTCAAGGTCAGTTGCAATTCATCTGTATCCCTCCCCGGTCGTGCCTGAAAATAGGCAGGATTTGTCTACTGCACTTACCCGGTCAACAAAAACTAAATAAATAAAGATTGCAAATGTGGGTGAGCTTGTGTGCACCAGCAACCAGTCTACAGACTTTATTGAGTGCGAGTTTGATTCTGCTAACTACCGCCTCAGTTGCTGGAGCCATAAATGACAATCCCGTGAGGCAATGATGGAAAGGATCGAGGCTAGTTATTGCTAGCCAGAGGGTATCTTGGGTTAAGCAGTGCCTATATCTATAGAGTAGCCCTATGTGAGTGTTTACGCTCTGCATACTAGGTTGATGTGCTCATGGTAGGAAAGTGAGGAGTCCAGGGTTATGCCGATATATAGGAAGGTGTTAACCTGCTCCAGAGGCAGGCAGTGGCTATTAAGGATATTTAGGAAAGTTGTTTTATGTTTATTTTGAGGATTGGCAAATAGCATCACTTTGTTTTTTTATAGTTAATTATGAGTTTATGGTGTGCAAACCAAGACTTAACTTCTTCTGCAAAACTCTTTGAAGTCAACTCTCAAGGGGATGGGGTAGGGGTGGCAAGTAAAGATGACAGCAGCATCCGTATAGAGGAGTAGATTGCTGGAACAGGCTTGGGAGAGGGAGTTGACAAAGAGGCTGAAGAGAAGTGGGACAAGAATTGACCCTTGGGGACACCTGAGTGAACATGCAGACTGGATGAGAGAGTGTCACAAATTTTACATGTTGAGTCCTTCCACTTCGGTAGTTAGCGAACCAGGAGATGTCCTCATGTGAGAGACCTATGGTGGGAGGGTGGTTAGGAAAGCATGATTGACAGTGTCAAAGGCTTTCATAAGGTCTATGTATAAAGACCCTACGAGGTGACCACAGTCAAGGGCTTAGCACTTCCTTCTGAACACTGTCTGCAGCACTTGAGGATTCAGTGCCTATTCATCATGATCCTGGTTGATCCTGCTGAGGAGTCTGCCATGATGTTGTCCTTCCTGAAGCAGACAGGGACACCTGCAAGGAGTAGGCCAGACACCACAACTTCATTGCTTCTGTGCACAGTGGGGTGAATCTGGTTCCTCCCTTGCTTGTATGTAGTACATGGTGATTGTGTTGTCTGTTCTGAGCTGTACCACCTTGTTTCTTAAGTGAGGAGCAATGCTTGTAGAGCCAGGTATACTGCCCTGAGCTCTAGCAGGTTTAAATGCAGAAGTGATTCCTGGGAGACCATGTCCTGCTGGCTATTAAGTCCAGCATGTGTGCCCCCACCACAGCAAGGAAGCATCTGTTGTGAGCACCACTGAGGAATGCTCTTTAGAAATGGAAATCCTCCCAAGGTTCTCTCTGTCCAGACAACACTGCAGGGCCTGCAGGAGGGTGCCTGTGACTGAAACCAGTTTGGCTAGTGCATCTTCTTTCTGGGACCAGTGAGCTCTTAAGTGGAACTGTATGTCCCTCATCTGCAACCTGGATCCTGGAGCGACTGCTGTGGTAGCTGTCATGTGGCCCAACAGGTGTAAACTCCCTTTCAGGCATGGGCCTGTTTAGCTGGAATGATCCTGCTACCTGCAGGATGCTGTTCATCCTGTCCTGAGGAAGAAATGCTCTGCCCAGGCTGGTTTCCAGCACTGTTCTGATGCAGTCCAGAATCTGAACAGGTTTTTCTGGGACTTCTGTTCATTTATAAGGAATCCCAGAGAGTCCAGTGTGCTCCTGGTAAGGGCCAGAGCTTCTCTGGTATGCTGCAGGAACTGACCTATGACTATCCAGTCATCTAGGTATGGGAACACTGTCACCTCTGCCTTCTTAAGGTGTGCCACCACCACTGCCAGGCACTTTGTGAATGCCCTGGGGAAGAGGTTTAAGAAGAATGGCAGTGCTGCAACTGGTAGTGACCTGAGGGTAGTCTGACCTCAGGGACTTTCTGTGACTTGGTCTGATAGGAATGTGGAAGTATGCATCCTTCCGCTCTAATGATGCCAGCCAATCCCTTTTGCAGTGTTGGGATGATCACCATCTTGAACTTTGGTTCCAGAATGTATTTGTTTAGAGTCGCCGATCCAGAATGGGTCGCCATTCCACATTTTACTTTTGAGTGAGTAAATATCTTGAGTAGAGATGCTTTCTCCGCTGAAGCAAGGAGATGGGTTCCACTGCTCTGATTGCCAATAGGTTTGCCACCTCTGTTTCCCAAGAGTATCTTATCCACAGAGGTAGCTGTGGCAAAGCTTCTGGCTCTTAGCCTGGGTAGTGATTTGAAGCTTAGCGACAGTCCATGGCTCACTACCTCTAGGACCCATTTGTCTGTGGTGACTGTGATGGTGTACCAAGCTGGGAGGTAGTTAGCCAATCTGCCACCTACTGGCAAGGGAGGTGACCTGTACCAGCCTGTCAGGGATTCTGTTTTGCCTGGGACTGCACCTGAGGTACCTGAGCAGGTCTCCTCATGGATCTCCTACACCTACCTCTAAAGTACTGTACCTCCTGGACTGTTGATAGTCTGGCATTGCTTGTACTTGAAAGAAGAGCCTGGAGTAGGATCCCTTACCCTGCCTCCCCTGTACTGGGTCCTGTAAGAAGTCAAGGCCTTTCCTTAGAGCTGCTCCTATAGGTGGCCTTGTAGTCTCCCATCTTTTCATGTAGGCCTTAGTTTTGTCCCCAAAGAGGGAGTCCCCTCACAAGGGAAATTCATTACCTTTATTTGCATGTCTTGGGTCAGAGTAATGGCCCTGAGCCAACAAACCATCTCATGGAGATGGAGAGAGTCATGAGCCTGGCTGCAGTGTCATTCACATCCACAGCCATGTGGAACTGATATTTGGTGGCATCCAGTGCCGCCTCTTGCAGTATCTGCCAGGTCCACTGCTACTTCACCTGGAACTTTATCAGATATTGCAAGCACAGTGTTCCATAAGGCTTTTGGTACTGTACTGCATAGGCCATATAGTTGGCCTGTCTCACTACGTGTGAGACAGCCAGTTATTCTTTTTACCCATCCCATCCAGTTTTCTGGAGTCCTTATCCGGGGATGAGAAGCCAAGGCATCCTTGCTTTGTCACAAGCTGCTGCCTGAACCACTCCTTCATGATCTGGGTGGTTAAAAAATGCAGCAGTGGATCTGTCCAGCTGGTATTTGTGTCTACTTTTTATCAACCCTGGCACAGAAGTGGGGGTTTTGAGGATTGCAGCACTACTTTGTTCAGTGATTTGTGCATGGGGAGCATCAAATGTGTTGTAGGTGCTAAGCCCATCATCTCCAAAAATCAGCTTCTCCAAATTCCTCTGTCTCCTGGATAGGGAGATTCAGAGTCTCTACTATGTGTTTCACATATGAGTAGTATGACGTGCAATCTTCTGCCCCTAGGTGGGGAACCAAAGTCCTGTTTAGGGATACCTCAGGTTCTATTGGTTCCCCTCATATTCCTCCTCCTTTCTTCAGGATTATCAAATAAATATAATGGTTCTTGACTCCTGGAACCGGGGCAGAAACTTGTTGAACCGTGCAGGCGCAGAGACCACTACCTGTAGAGCCTGTAATCCTGTAGGGTTTTACCAATGTCCTCAGGAGAGGGCATACCAGTTTTGTCGGCTGAGAGCTCCTTAGCCTTTTCATCTGGAGGTGCAGTGACATGTTTCTTTGTGTTTTTCTTAGATGGAACTGATTCACTAGCCGTTCCACAGGCCTCTTGGATTTACCAGTATCAGATTTTTCTGTGGATTTAGGTTCCACTACCTCCTTAGGCCTGGCTTCATCCTTTTTGAAGAGGAGGTGGATGAGACATCCTCTGAAGAAGCGCACCGTTGCCATTATTTCTAGTTTCTTAGCTCTTTTTTAAAGCATTTTAGGGCAAAATGTTTTACAGATGGCAGAGCTGGAAAATATATGACTAGTCCCTAGGCAAAATGCACAAGTCGTGCCTATCTGCCTTGGCTATTATCTGGCCACAACTGTCACAGTACTTAAAACCAGTGGGTCCCATCCTTTGCTTAGGTTTATCCTTAGGAACCTCTGACATTGATTTAAACTAAACTGCTAAACAGTTATACAAGAAATCGGTTCCCAGAATTGATAAATACAATTTAAAGTAAAGTTAACGATTCCCTAACTGTAAAGATGAATTAGTGCTTATCAGTTCCCTGACTGAAAAGGGAACCTCAACCAAATAAAATAAAGATAAAACTAAAATTCTATATAGATCCTGTGAGGAACTGTCAAGAAACAACAAAATATATTGAAAACTTAATAAACTTTAAATTGAAAAAAAAAGAAATAACAAAATAACTAAATTCTGAGGTAAAACACTTAGAGACAGTAGTTCTCGGTGTTCCACGGAACCGATGATGAACTGAAAAATAGTAAAACGACCCAAAAACTAAACTAAACTAACATCAGGTTCATTCCAGAAGGGATTATTAGTTTGGGTGCGTATAGACAGAGTGCAACCGTGCTTTTTCTCGCTCGATCATCACGGGTGCCGCTGATTGCGGGTATGCATGAGCACTACTGAATTCAGTAGCACCCATGCGCATACCACAGTCGGTGGCCGGCTGTGGTGGTGAGAGGAGGGCTGAGCTGGTCGCCGCCCGCACATATGCACTTTACGGCTAACGGGCGCCGGACTTGTGTGGGAGGACCACTAGACCACCAGGTATTTAAGTGATTTTGGGGCTACCGGGGTCAGGGATCATACTGGGGGTGGGGGACCACTAAACCACCATGGACTTATGTGATTTTTGGGCTACCGGGGTCGGGGATTGTGCTGGGGGTGGGGGAACCACTAAACCACCATGGACTTGTGATTTTTGGGCTACTGGGTTGGCGATCATGCTGGGAGGTGGGGAACCACCAAACCACCATGTATTTATGTGATTTCGGGCTACCTGGGGTCGGGATCATGCTGGGGGTGGGGGAACCACTAGACTACCAGGGAAATTACTGTTTGGAGTGGCTAACAGGGTCGGGGATCGCGATGGGGAGGGAACGCCATACCTCCCAATCGCTTGTCACTGAAATGTGGGACATGGACCTTTTGGACACTCAGCTGAGGGACAACGAGGGACACAGACCTTCAGAATGAGGGATATATCCTCAAACATGGGAATACAAGCCCAGACCACTGTGAAAACCAGTGTTTACCCTGTACAGAAAATATTTGAGTTAGTATTTTACACTTCAGTGTTTCTGCTTTAAGGTCTGATGTATAGCACATTCACTGTGTGTGTGTGTGGGCACCTTTCCATGAGGCATGGCTGAGAGACAGAGCAGTTTTAAGAGGCCAATGAGGGCTGTCCTCATAATAAGGGACACTGAAGAGGTATGGGGCTGTCCTGCAGGGCGTATTTGGACCCAGGCAGTGTAGCTATATATCTATAGATATATACACCTATATATCACACACATTCAGTATACATGTATATGTGTGTGTGTGTGTGTGTGTATACCTGTATATATATGGCTATGTTGCTCTGTATTCCATTCTGACCAACAGGGATGCAGTGGGCATGCCTTGGCCTGCAGCATCCAGCCTGTACTTCCATTCCGACCTAAAGGTGGAGCTGTGTGCTCCATGCAATAGCACTGGGCAAACTGCATGGTAATGTATGCTAAACAGCACATAATGAGATGCAAATGTGCCTGTTTGTCCATGGATTACCTAATTAGGCTCATTTGCATGGGAGCTTTGAATATAGCTCCCATTTGCCCTGGGCTAACCAGTTTGTACCAGGCTATTGTGTTACCACTGTGTTATCGGGTTAGCCTGGCAAACAACATTTCAGCATAGCACAGTTCTGCAGTGTGTGGCTTACATTGTTGTTTGCAGATGTGAGACATCTCTGTGCAACACACACAAAGTTCTCCACCTGCAACACTGGCTTGCTACAGAGTCTAATGAGGTGCAGTTGCAGTGTGCACTTCCGTTGCTATTCAGTGTTGTCTTATTCCAGGGCAATTTTTGCCCTGCACTCCAGGGCCCTGTTTGCCCGGTCTTTGCTTGCTATATTCAGCTGGTTTTGCACCGGCTATTCCTTCTGAATATAGCTTGCTTTCTGTTCCGATTAAGTTTGCCCACCGGCAGTTCTAATTTAGCCCAGGGGCAAAGTTTTGAATATCTGGCCTGTAGTTCCACATAAGAAGTGGGACAAGGAGCAAGAGGGAACTGCAGACCTATCAGTCTTACCTCTGTTGTAAGCATATTTAATAAAATTAATAATGCTACTTAAGTCTTCCTGTCTTTTACTAAAATGGGCTTGCAATATACTGGACTTTGATAGGCATAATGCCTCATCAAGCTAGGCATGTATGTGGCAACAGAGCCTTGAAGAACAAAACAATTTCCTGTGCAAAGCACCATAATACATATGTCAGTGTTCACACAGAATAAAAAACACAGTTACATAGAAACATAGAAACATAGAATTTGATGGCAGATAAGGACCACTTGGCCCACCTAGTCTGCCCATTTCCTACCTAACGGATAAGCTGCAGATCCTAGTTAACCAACAGCCTACTTCCTCCTACCCCCACTAGAATTGCCTTATGTCTGTCCCATGCATTCTTGAATTTCCCACTGTTTGTGACTCTACGACTTCCTCAGGAAAACTGTTCCATGTATCCACAACCCTCTCTGTGAAGAAATACTTCCTCACATTACCTCTGAGCCATCCCCTCTATCTTCAAATTGTGCCCCTTGTTTTTGCACATCTCTTTTCTGAAAGATGCTACCTCTTGGACTTTGTTGATTCCCTTGAGGTATTTGAAAGTTTCTATCATGTCCTCCTCCCTCCTTTCCTCGAGGCTATACATCTTTAGTTCCTTAGTCTTTCTTCATATATCTTCTGATGCAGACCCTGCATCATTTTAGTTGCCCTCCTCTGGACAGCCTCCACCCTGTCTATGTCTTTGCAGAGATGGGGTCTCCAGAACTGTACACAGTACTCAGATGTGGTCTTACCAACTGTCTGTCACGGAGGGCCAACAACTTCCTGTTTTCTACTGGTGATGCCTCTCCTATGCATCCCAGTATCCCCCAGCCCTCCTTACTGCTCTCTCACATTGCTTGGCCCACCTTTAGGTCATCTGATATGACTACCCCAGGTCCCTTTCCATTTTGTTGTTGTCAGTATCTCACCCCCATTGTGTACTTTTCCTGGGTTTTGTTTCCCAGGTGCATTCTTGCACTTCTTTTGCATTGAATCTAAGCTTCCATACATTAGTTATGTGTGAACATGAGAAGGAGGTGACTGCTATTGGTGGGCAGGATCTTCAACATAATTTGTTTACTTATTATGATACACATTTATGGTTATCTTTGTTTAAAATGTAAAACAATGTTATTGTAATATGCAGCATAAATCCCATTTACTAATCACAATATTATGCTCTGAGATGGGTGGTATGGGCTATACCAAACCTTCTAATGACTGTTAGACAGTGGTGGCTACTATGTCGATCTACTGTAGATCTACTGGTGAATCTCAGGAGATTTTTGGTGGATCTTGGGCAAAGGTTGCATTTTCAAATCAATGAAGATCCTTACAGCTGATGAGCATAATTATTATATTTTTTTTCACTTTATTGTTGGTGGATCTTGGAGCTTCTTGAGATCCACCAAAGTGATCCCAATACAAGGTGTATTGACCACCACTGCTGTAAGGCCATTCCATGAAGAATTGGGCTTCATTATGCCATTGTTCAGTCTTCTGTAGCCCAATACTGCCCATCATGTGGGGTATCATTGCTTACATGTTTAACAGAGATGATAACATTTCAATATCAGAGACCTTATGCTGTTGTAGAATCACACTACATCTCTTGATGTTTCAGTATGCATCACAAAACCCACTGTAGTTTCATAACACAAACATTGTAAAACAATAGTGATTTATAACAGAAAGGTTACATTTTGAAATTTCTGTGTTACTAATATGGTAATCCATTGTCATCCACATCAATAAATCCAGTATAATTTCTGTCTAATTCTGGATACAGATTCCGGATAGCCCATACAGCACATGATGGAATCACCTTACGAATCCTTCTTCCTAGTCTACTATGTGCCCATCTGGTAAACTGACTGTATGCTGCCCATCGCAGAGTCCTGCAAATAATAATGGACATGATGTTCTAAGGTAAGTTAGTAAGTATTTAGCTTATCATGATGTGCTATAAAATATGAACAGTGGATAATGTATTACTGGATACTCATAAATCCAGTTGGATAATGCCCGTCTGTGTTGACAAACCACATCAGCTACATGAGTCTATGTGTATCCCTAAATAAAACCACGAAATATCAATTTTATCCAGCTATAAATTTAGCAGTTAAACATGAATGGAACAAACCTATCTGAAAATGATTCCTCAAAAACATCATGATAAATCTCATATAGTTGTAGTATGGCACACCAGAAAACACTGCATAGGTTGCATATGCTGTTGAATAACTGATGATCTGTTATGCATTGTTCATTTGTAACCAAAAAGATGAAGTATTTAAAATTAAGATAATGGATATTTGTCAACTTTGTAGCAAACATGATTTTAAAATACGCCGACAAGCCAGTGCACTAGTACAGCTACAGCTCTGCACACCAACTCACATAGGTTAGAGAATGCCACAGCCATCAGAGGGCTGGCGGGGTAGAAAGATCAAGCATCCAAGAGGATGCTGTCCTATTCAGAGGAGGGGATCACTGCTCCACTGCTCTACCACCACCTGAATGACCATGGCTGGAAAGCATCAGCATGGAGACTGGAGCGAGCATCAGGTCATGGAGATGTGTCTGCTTACAGGCATTGACACAGCATGCTCCAGTTGTGAGGGTGGAACTAAACCAGTAGACAAAAACTTGAGACTAGAAGAAGGGCAGATGGAACCCTAGCCCACCACCAACCACATTCACCAGTGTATCCACATTGCCACTGACCAGGGAATCCTCCTGGTCTTCACCTTGGCTGTGGGTGGCCAGATATACAGCAGGAAGTAAGCTGCTGTGGCAGAAGGTAACCCTGGCCCAGTGAGGCAAACCATGGGGACAATTCAGCAGTGTGTTGCAGGTATGCTTGAAGCCTGGCTAGGTCAGTGGTTGGAACTTGTTTAATCAGAATTGAGATTGGCTGGAATGGAAGGAGGTCAGTATCAATTCCCATTGGGAAAAATATGTTAAAACAAAAAGACATAAAATCTGTTGCCCTACATGCGCAGTAATAACAGCTCTGCTTGTGGCACAGACAATCCTGCTTCTGAAGCAAACTCAGATCATGTGAGGGTCAGCGGGAGATGACTGATCGTCAACAGGAGATGAATGGAGTCAGACTGATAGGGACATTATCCAGGACATTTCAATTGTCACTGGATCCTATTTGATAGCAGGAGTTGTGGAACAAGCAGCCACAACATGGGGAGGAGGAAAACATTGGTACAAAGTAAGCAGTGGTGGATGCAGGGTTGCCGAGGCTTTTGAGGGGGGTCAGTACAATG
The DNA here is from genome assembly GCA_016271365.2 of Neoceratodus forsteri. NCBI lineage: Eukaryota > Metazoa > Chordata > Ceratodontiformes > Ceratodontidae > Neoceratodus > Neoceratodus forsteri. The sequence goes on from CM057449.1 coordinate 691,820,610, forward strand.
GGGACGATCAGACAGAGACAGAAAAGAAATAAAACTATTAAAAAAAATCCTTAAAAATCAAATTAAAATTATTATCACATCTCTGAAATGTTTCTATTTTAGATCAGTTTGAAAAATGCATGCAGAGACAACTTATCATTATTTCCTTATCTCGATTGACAGAAGCAAGACAAAATCATGGATGGTCTAAGGTGGAGACTATCCAGAGAAGGGCAACAAAGATGGTGCAGAGCTTGCACCACAAAGCATATGAGGAGAGACTAAGGGGCCTTAATATGTATTCACTGGAGAAGAGGAGACAGCAGGGGACATGATTGAAACTTTCAAGCACCTCAAGGGCATAAACAAGGTGCAGTTGGAGACCTTTTCCAATGTAGAAAAGTACTAGAACAAGGGGGTACAATATGAAATTAGAAGGGGTAGATTAAGAGGTGATGTGAGGAAGTTTTGTACACAGAAAGGGTAGTCAACGCTTGAATAGTCTGCCACAGGAGGCAGTGGGGCTAGCACAGTGGAGGGGTTTAAGCATGCCTGGGATAGGCACAGGAAAGCTTGAGAGGGGAGGGAGTGATGAAAAGCCATTGATCACATAGGTCGGTGGCCACATACAATATATAGGGCCTACGGGCAGAGTGGATGGGCCTAGTGGTCCTTATCTGCCAACAATTTCTATGTTTCTATGTCTTATCCAACAAGAGGTCACTACTTAAATGAAAATTTTATACGTAAATAATAAGCCATGACAGGGTTTGCTTCATAGGATTTTAATGCATGTACCCATGTGTATAGGAACGGAAGGCATGAGGTTGAATGGCGAGTGTCCTGATGCCCAATATGAAGTACATTGAAATCCTATGTTGCACATCCTGACTGGGCTTATTACATTTATAAAATGTCTCTAAGTAGTTTTAGGGTGAGGAATAAGGATATTTGGCACCTGACCGTGAATAGAGAATTTAAGCACAGTCAGATGACATCGCCTGCCAATGAAAATTTTAGTTTTTTCTTGCAATTTTATAAAGGCAGATAACTTCTTATTCATGTGTTTTGAATCTACAGCTGGTATGTCATAACAGCACACTAATTCCTGTTCAGTTGCCATCATTTTGCATTTACCACACAGACACCAGTGAGTGTTTCCTGCCTTCACAGTTGAAAGTCTTTATTATTTTCATTTTCTGAAGATGTACTTTCAATGTTGTCAGAGGCCCAGATATTCAGACTGCACCGGCAGTGGCGCAAGTCTGGGCACAGTGCAACAGGGCTGCGCCAGGGCATGGACCAGGTGATATTCAACAGTGCCGCGCCATGGCCCAGCACCGCTGAATATGGCACAGAAGGTGCATACACCGCATATGGCGCAGTGGCACTGTGCCAGCACAAGACACAGCAAAGGAGCAGGGATGCACCAGGCTAGTGCAGTTGTGCTAGGCGCATCACCCGTGATATTCAACCTGGGGCATGCAAATGAGGCCCCCATTTGTGATCGCCCGATCCTGATGATTGCTCATGATGTCCTGCAAGCTGCAGCCATCGGGGATCAACACCCACTGCCAATGCAGCCCTCCCCCCTGTACTTAATATGGGCTTTCAGACAAAGAGAAGGATCCCTGGCAGTCTAGTGGTAAGCCTCCCTTCACCTGATCACGGGCTTGTGTAATATTAAAGATCCCTGGTGGTCCAGTGGTAGCCCCTCCTCACCCAAATGCGCTCATTCACATATCAGGCTTTGGTAGTACTAGTATGGTCTGCATGCCCATTGGTCCATGCAGTGGACAAATAGGCATACAGACCGCATTCGTACGCTGTCATTTGGTAAAGGGCCGGGCGGCATGCAGCGGGTGCTGCTATCCGCCAGAGGACGGGCGGGTGCTGGGTGGCGGTGGGACCTCTGTGGGTGGGTGGCGAGGGATTCCACTGGACCACCAGGTAATGCTTCTTATCACAGCAGCCTGCGATCAGGCAAAGGGGGTACCGCTTAGCCCACCGGGATATCTCTTATATTACTACGGCCCAAGATCGGGCAAGGGGGTTTACTGGACCACCAGGGCTCCATCATTATTACTACAGCCCACGATCGGCAAGGGGGTTATCACTGACCACCAGGTTCCTTACTATTACACAAGCCTGCAATCGGGCAAAGGGGGTTACCACTGACCACCAGGATCCTTAAGCTTACAAAACCAGCAATCAGGAAAGGGTGGGGGGTCCACTGGACCACCAGGGTTCCTTTAGCTTTACACATGCCCGTGATCAGGCGAGGGGGCCACTGACCACCAGGGGTCTGTGTGCCCAGCAACGGGTTCTTGGGTGGCTGCACACCCATGCTGACGGCCGCTGTGTTGCACTGCAATTCAGCAGCCTGCCTGTGGGTGGCTGGGACTTGTTCATGCTTTTTCAGGGCACAACTTTGAGCCCCCCATGTGGTGCAGTGCAGGGTTGCACTGGCATATGCACTGCACATCCTGGGCTGCATATCAAGATGTGCTGCATATGCATGGGCACGCCCCTGCATCTGCACCGCATACATCACCAATGCACCCGGCGCATCAGGGTTGCGCTGCACAGCCTGCCCTTTGAATATCATGCCAGGGCTCATTGGGGGTTTTGCAAGGTGCAGTCCTTTGAACATCCTGGCCTGAGTCTGAAAAAGGTGGGTTACATTCAGGTTCATGCATATATGGCCTGATTCCATGTAGATCTTGAAAGTATGGAAGAAAAATTACCCCTTAGTAATCTTGTTTCTACCAAGGTATTCTTCAATATTCATAACTCTTGTGGTCAGCCTTCAGACTAGAACTGCCCAGAGAATGGAACAATATGTAAATGATGGAACCCATCATTGGCTCGTGCCATTATTCAAATGCTGCCCTTAGCAACTGCTGCATTTTGTAGCACCTCAGATTTCATGATGAGCCTGCAAGGAGAGACCCACCCTAAACAATACTAACAACTAATCACCTAAGGTCCTATAATTACTAATATTAAAATAGTAATAATGTAAATTATAGCTAAAGCATCCACACTAATGGATCCATGACACCGATCGACAATTTCTTATCAACGAACGCTTCCCCAACACCACTACATTGACCGTAGCTGCAGTCAGGATGGTGCTGGCAAGATAAATCTTCTTGTTTTGTGGAGGGCTGTGTCCTCACACCACCATGCAGGGGCTGTGCACCCTGCAGCCCCTACTTAGGTTTCTCAACTCGGAGACGGACCTCAGTCAGGATGAGGTGCAGGACCTTGGGGAAGGGTGCTAGAGTCCCAGGCAGACTTTACAGTGACATGGCAATGTTGTTGGTATTGACCATGTCACTTTAAAGTTATCACTGTAGTAATGGTATACCCACACTAACTAACCTCCCAATAGAGGAAAATTCTTCAAAATGTAAGCATAACCTGAAGAAGTAAAACAATGCCCAACGGGCTAAAAAATTATAGCCGAAAGTGGCCCTTTTCAATATAGGCATCCAGCTTGAGATGCAGAGGCCACTGGTTCTGGAAGGAGGTAGGGTGAGAGTTATGAATATTAAAGAATACCTTGAAGAAACAAAATTACTAAGATGAGTAATTTTTTCTTCTAACCCCAGGAATTCTTCAATAGTCTTAACTTTGCAGACTGCTAAGCAGTACCTTTGAGGTGGGCACAGAATCTACTCTGGAAACAGACTGTGCAGAACTGCTGTGAATAAACCTGGCATCACTCCTGGACTGAGTATCCAGGCAGTAATGCTTGTAAAAGTGTGTACTGTTCTCCATGTAGCTGCTTTGCAGATTTCTAGTAATGGAATCTTCCCGGCAGCTGCTATTGTAGCAGCTGTGCCCTTGTGGAATGAGCCCTAAGCCTCTACTGGGGGCTCTTTTCCTGCTTTCGAGTAACAGGATTGGATGTATTGGACTATCCAATGAGAGATAGTCCTTTTGGATGCTGGTTTCTTTTCCCACTTAGAAACATAGAATTTGATGGCAGATAAGGACAATTTGGCCCACCTAGTCTGCCCATTTCCTAACTAATGGATAAGCTGCAGATCCTAGTTAACCAACCCTACTTCCTCCTACCCCCACTAGAATTGACTTATGTCTGTCCCATGCATTCTTGAATTCCCCACTGTTTTTGACTCCATGACCTCCTCAGAAAGCCTATTTCATGCATCCACAACCCTCTCCATAAAAATATACTTCCACACATTACCTCTGAGCCATCCCTCTCTATCTTCAGATTGTGCCCCTTGTTCTTGCACATCTCTTTTCCAAAGATGCTACCCTCTTGGACTTTGTTGATTCCTTGAGGTACTTGAAGTTTCTATCATGTCCCCCCACTCCTTTCCTTGAGGGTTTATATATTAAGCTCCTTTGGTCTCTCTTCGTATGGATTCTGGTGCAGACCCTGCACCATTTGGTTGCCCTTCTCTGAATAGCCTCTGCCCTGTCTATGCTTTTGCAGAGATGGGGTCCATTCATGATGATCTTGGTTGATTCAACTTTAAGACATCTGCCAGGGTATTGTCCTTGCCTGGCAGATGGATAGCCACTAGGGAGGCCTGAAGTGAGTAGATCAGAGACCACACCTTCATTGCCTCTGTGCACCAACTGCTGGACTTTGTTCCTCCCTGTTTGTTTATGTAGTACATGGCAGTGGTATTGTCTATTCTGACCTGCACTACCATTCCCTGAATCAAGGATGCAAAGGCCTGTAGAGCTGAGAACACTGCCCTGAGTTCCAGCAAATTTATGTGCTGGGTGACTCTGCACTAGACCAAGTGCTGCATTTGATGTGTGCCCCAGATGAGCTCCCCAACCTAGTAGGGAAGCATCTGTAGTGAGGGTTACTGATGGTAGCTTTTGCTGGAAGGGATTCCACTCTGAGGTTGTCCCTGTCAGGTGCCAATCACATCTGGTTCCGGATGATTGAACCAACAGATGGTCAGGCATCTGCATTCTCACAATCCTGCAACTCAAAACTGCCATTGAACAAGGTGAGACTGCATCAACCTTGCCCAGTAAGCAGCCAGACTTTACAAGATGCAATGGAGTGAAAAACATTGGTGAGTGATATGGGTGTGTATACCTACTTACTACCATCAAAGGGAAAGCCTGCAGACACTGAATCTTTGCTAATTTAGACCACCTGCACACGTGCGCCAATAATGTCAGGGTGTCGAGCCCTGCTCAGGTTCTTGGTGGTAATAAACCAGCAAAAGGAACAACAGACGGCATATGTGGTAATAAACTTGTTTATTACACAAAATGAGACAGATGCCCTAAAACAGGTCTTACCAATAGACACTGGGAGCCAGAGTTTCCCAATACCCCTGGGGATGAAGATGATCTCAGAGAGAAAATGTAATGCAGTAACATATATAATGATAATTGTCATGGTAACTATTACCAAGGCCCTGAATTCTACGGTTCTGCGGTTGTGGAATTTGCAGAATTTGCATCATGCTGCAGAATATATGCAGTGCTGCAGAATTCATTGTTCTTGGTGAATTTTCATATAAATATACTGTTTTCCATAGTTTCAGGCTTTCTTTCCCACCTCGTTTATCCTGAAGACCTTCCTCTATGCTCAGCATATAATATCATCGATGACATCACATCATATTTAGCCTATGACAGGACTTCATTCTGCCAGAGAAATTAATAAATTATACATGAAATCAGAAAATGTTGCCATGAAGTCAAGGAGCCCTCCGCATGAAATAAGAAAATTCTGCGCAGAACACCAGGGCCCTGACTATTACTTTCATAAGCATACTAGATACATAAGCAAGCCCTATTGGCCAAAGGTTAGGTGGTTCCACAGTGTCATCTAAAGATATACCAAATGTGTAAAATCAGCTAAAATGAGAACAAATAATCATACATAAAACAGAAAATAAGTGCAGTGTTACAAAATCCACATGATGGCAGTGTAGGCTATACAACGACGTCTCAGAAGAATAACAGAGAGCACATAAGTGTATTCTCAGTACAATACTTGTTATTATGCATTACTAGCAGTGACAATATTGGCAATAATCATGGATATGCCTCTGGTTACTTACTCTTGTATGGTAAGTACCAACACCCTATATGTTAGTAATCATTATGCATAGCATATACTGTAACATATATTGTCAGTGGTGCGGTGGGTATACAATAAGGGTGTAGGGACCAAGCATAACATTCCCACCTTGTTGCCTTACTGAAAAGGCAACAACACTATGGGTAAGAAGTGGTATACCATTGTTTACAGACCCAAAGCACGAGTCTTGTGAAGGAATTTAAGTTGTTCATGGTGTTGTTTTAAAGTGCACCATAGACAGCAAAGAATTATTATTAAAATATAATCCAAAATAGTTGTATAATACCAAAACCTTTAAAGGTTAAATCCAACCATGTATTAGAAAGTGTGGTGATTAAATCACCATCATGGATAATAGCGTTAAGGCTTCTCCAGCTTTGGAGATGGTATTGCTGATGTAGATGAGATGGGTGTCCTTTCTATCCAAAAGTGTTTTTTAGAGACAAGGATCAATGAGAACATTAAAGATAGGCAAATACTGAGATAGAGCAAGCAAATATTGAGGATCTGTGTCAATAACATCTGGTTCTGGGATGGGAACATGAGTAATAACTGTATGACCAATAACAGTAGTTTGATGAGGAATAAAACAGAAGTTAGGAAACTGTATGTCACAAGTTTTAGACCCATATGGGAAAGATTTGTAATTAGTTACCCACAGTACTGCCCATCAGAATTATATGACATTTTCACTGTAGGAACCCTCCATTTATGCAGGTGAATTGGGCAGGTGAAAGATTGATTCATGAGTCTTGTAGTGAAGCGATGAACCTCCTCAGTGTAGTTCTGGTAAAGACATCCAGTATTGCACACTGGTGATGATGTAGTTGAAGATGAAGATGCTGCTGCCCTAGGGGTACCAGTATCATTGAGTTAATATCTAAGTCCAAAGAAAAAGACCAGTCAGTGCTATCTGGTGAGTATCCACAAACCAGCTTGATGACATTGAATACGTCACAGTGACACAAGTAGTGGTATCCCTTTTGGCACAACAATCTGTATGAGGTGCCTTCTTGGCTTCCAGGCTGGAAAGAAAGAACAGAAGAGACAGAAAGTCAATCTGCTCTCAGTAGATGTTCTCGTCGAGATGCCCAATGGAGTGAATGGAGGCCAGTCTATCAAAAATTGCAGTCTCCGGATAAAGTGTGGTAAGAATACAGTAAAGGTGACAAACATAATATCCCATATGGTGCAATGGTTAGCAGTATAACATGGGCCTCTGTTGGGTTGGTGTGTGACATAACCTAGATTTCTAGCAGTAGACATTGGTCTAATAATGGATCTGGACATACACATTGTAATATAAGCAGTAAACCTACAATGTGGACAGTATCATTTAGCAAGGTGTCTGTCATGGATAATATCAGGAATACATCCATATTCCAAATCCCGAAGAGATTATTGACAGTAGTTTTGACATCGGACCATAAGCAGAGCATAAAGTTCCCTGTCAATATATTGCTTATCTTCATCCTTGCTATTCTGGAAAACAAGTTCATTAACTTTATTGTAAGTGTCATTAAAACTCTTGGCAATGTTGTGCATATTGTACACAGTGCACCTCTCTTCCTGACTCAGCCCATCTACACCATGTAATAAGGGTGGTAAAACATCATTTTCATGCCAGTCTGGAATTTAACTATTTGGTGTTTGATGGCAGCAATGTCTGCCCTGTTCCAGATGGACATGCCAGATCTGAAGAGTCCAGATATGGTGCCAGTTGCACCAGTGACATCAGCAGTGGACGCCTCCTACATGATGCGGACAATTTCTTGTTAGCATGGTTAGGTCTAGATCTGAATAAATCAAAGTGTTCGGTGGTATGTGGACCAGCCACGGTATCTTGTGTGCATGTCTGGTATGCAGCAAGACATACATACTAACATACTAAGTTGCCAGTAGAGTAGGCCTAAAGATCTATCAGTCTGCTCAAAAATCAGCACCTGGTTAGGACACTGTTGCTGCCTCCCGATCTCCCTTGTAAATCCTCCTGACCCCATCCCCAACATTGGTGCACCTCCAGATCTTGCATGTCTCAGTTTTACTCTCCCTTATATCTGTCCCAGCCCTCTTGAATCCCTCCACTGTATCCACTGTCACCAACTCTGCAGGCAGTGCGTTCCATGGGTCCTCCACCCTCTCAGGAAAGTAGCATCTCTAGTCTCCCCAAGACTCCCGCCAACCAGTCTTATGGAATGCCCCTGGTGGCCCCTCCTCTCTTATCTGTAACACCCTTTTTAGGCTGACCCTGTTCATCCCCTTTAGATATTTAAAGACCTCAATCATATCCCTCTGTCCTCCTCTCTTCCAGGGTAGAAGTTCAGCTCCTCAAGTCTCTCTTCATGTGATCTCTCCCCAGGCCATGCATCATCCTGGTCACTCTCCTCTGGACTCTCTCCAGTAGCATGATGTCCTTTTAAGTAAGGGCACCAAAACTGCATGCAGTACTCCAGGTTGGTCTGACCAGGCAGTTATACAGAGGAGAAGCCTCCCATCCCTTGAGGTTATCCCCTGACAATGCACCGAGCATTTTATTTGCTTTAGCATAGCCCTTCTACACTGCTCAGAGTTATTCATTCTGGCATCCTCTAGCACCCAAAATCCCTTCCCCAAAACCTGCAGCTTCTCTACACCCAGAAAATACTCATGTTCTGGGTTTCTAAACTAAGTGGAGAACCCTACACTTCTTGGTATTGAACCTCAGTTTCCAAGTGCATGACAACCTCTCCAGAGACTCCAGGTCCCCTGTAGGGCTATTCTACCCTCATCCTATACCACCACCCTCCCAGCTTTGAGTCATCACAAAGAGGCTCATCTTACTCCTGATACCACTTCTGATGTCTGCGATGTAAGTATTAAACAGGAGTGGGCCCAACACTGACCCTTGTGGGACCCCACTGATGAATCTCCTTGGAGATGATACCCCCACCACCACCACCTCTGGGTCCATCCAGTTAGCCAATTTCTTATCCACTTCACCATCCCTTTTCCTACCCAAATCCCTTAGCTTGTCCAGCAACCCTGGGTGTGGCACTGAGTCAAACGCCTTGCTGAAGTCAAGAAAGAAGAAATCCACTGGCCTTTCCTGGTCCAGCACCTTCATCACCCAATCATAGAGCTCCACAAGGTTAGTCTGACATGATCTGCCCCTGCAAAAGCCATGTTGGTGATCATCTTAGTGGTGCCGTGTCTCCAGGAACACCTCAAGCTTCTCTTTCAAGACTATCTAATAACATAGTGCTGAAGAACCTAGAAGTGTTAGTATTAGAACACATACAAAATTCAGACATATGCCAATAGGTAAGATTAAAAGTAACTGGAACATGCATAAATTGCACATATTCACAAGTGTGCTTTGAAGGGAGGTGGCAGTAAGACCACTAGGTGGACCAGGTTCCCGTGAAGGACAATCAGTAAGTTCTGCTTCAGTAGGGGATACTACAGACAGACAGAAACATAGCTGCTGTAGCCATATAATTGTGAGTACAAAAGTCTCTTGCAGAGTCTTCTGGATATTTATCACAAAAGGTAGGATCAATCAACACAGTAAGGTTATATAAACCAGAATATATATAATTGGCTTGGCAAATAGACAAAGTACCATTTGGGGTGATTCTAGTATTGGGCCAGCCTTGGAAAGTGTCTTTGTAAAGACAGCCAACAGGAAGTGTCTGTCCATTACTGTCAGTTCACCTTTCAATTTGGAGGATGATTTGTCAGGTGCCACAACCATGGCAGCCAGGTAGGTGTCCATGCCTTCCTGAATGGTGATCAATTTGCTGGGAACATCAACGCTGACTCCTTTAGGGGTTATGTAGGAGGTGCATTGCATGGGCGAAGGTTTTGTGGTGAATGTAGGTCAAGGTGTGGAAGTGCAGGTGGGTCAAGGTGTTAACAGAGCCGCTGGATGCATGCAGCCTGTGAATGGACAACTGGGAGGATTCCTGCAATGAGGAACAGTGGCAATGTAGCCATCTTGCTGGTATACCTGTAAAGAAGAAAGAAAAATGTCAAAAGGTACTATTCTGCCCAATGGGGTTAGGAAAAGTAATTATGTAAGCAATAAGACATGACAGGGTGTGCATTCTGATTGTGATAACCACACTCCTAGGGGTGTAGTTAGCACGAGGTTGAAGGCCGTGCCGGGTCGTCCCTAGGAGTGTGGTTATCACACCGTAATGCACAACCCTCGGAGCGCTCTTATTGTGCTTATAAAATGTCCCTTATTTTTAGAAGCAGTTTTTATTTTTAAAACATTTTTAAATAAGTAAAATGTAAGTGGATCTGTGCTTTTAACATAAAAGTCCTTCCACCTATTGGTGCTAGATTAAAGTAGTGTTATACAGTGTGTGCCTCCCTGCCCACTTAAGCTTCATATTACCCTGCCAGCCACAACAAATCACAAATGCTGTTTTTCTCATTCTAAGTATGACACATAGCCCCTTATTTTATTTCATTCTCCTCACTCTGCAGAAAAACAAGGAAGCCATAACAGAGGCTTCTCAGTTCCCCAGTGCTGCAAGCATGAGTGTGGTTCAAAACTGCTACACTCACTGACAGCACTATGAACTGCGCTCTGTCCTAAAAGATAAACAGCAGGGTGAGTCATTTACCACCTTTTCTTTGTTTATATAGCATTATTGCTTACTTTCTTCATTCTGTTTTTTTTTCCATATGTTTCTCTCCACATTCAAGAAATGGAATGTTTACCATGGAATACTGAGATTCAAAATTCTGCTTGGTTCTACTAGCAGAATGTTCCTCACTAACATACTGTACACACAGACAATAAAGGCTGTTTTAGAGCCAGACTCAATTATTTTACTTGTCAGGGAAAGAAGAGATTTCCCTGATGAACAGGTAAAGATAGAAGGGGGTTTTCACTGTTAGCAAAGAAACAGTTGTAATGAAAACTATAAACAATACTTAATGTTTCTAATTTGTGTATGTGTGTAAGGAGAGTGTGACGATCTGCTAAACAACATTTAATTATTTTGTTTTATTTTATATTTAAGATAATTTTAATTTTAGGGCTCAGTTGAAGGTTTCTACAGTGTAAAGGTAGCAGCCATGTTTGTGGTGGTAGATCAGTTCTGGTTGTAGGGAGACTGATGGAAGATAGTTCTGGTTGTAGGAGGACTGATCTGCTCATTGTGTAATGTGGTTTAGGACCAGGATGACTGTGCATATACAGAGAATTAATGTATGGTCAGCTGATCTGTCTTGGCCAATGAGATTTCTAGATTTTTTCTTGCCATTTTATAATCTCCTTTATACAACTTGAGCTGATTAGCATGCAACCACTTATCAGTAGGTTTCTTCTGCTAGATGAGTCTAACTTAGTAGACTGCGGGATTGAGTTTGTTATTGATGGGGTAGGTCCTTCCCATTTATTGGAGAAGGGATGTAGGGTGTGCAAATCTGAGTACCATTACCTGATCTCTGACTTGCCAATCCACCTCTCATGCATGTAAGGGAGAATGGTGGGGCAGCTACAAATTAGGGGTGCTAGCTGCACACTCGAGCAGACTTAGACTGGATGGTCTGTTTCTACTGGCACATTCTTATGTTTGTATGTTGTTATGTTTCTCAGAGTGAATCTTGGACTGTTGTTGGGCCTTGCCCATACGATGTGCAGCATATACTGTAAGTGGGTTTTAATTATGTAATCTCTGAGTTTTGCAACATATGCGTCTAAGGACACTCTCTCTGCAGTGGGTGTGTTTAGATCAATCAACAGGTGTTCAGGTAATCTCATGGTTCTACCAGTCATCACCTCCGAAGAGGTGTGCACTGTGTGGTGGCTGAAGGAGTGCCCCTAATTGCCATAAGGAGTAAAGGCAAAGGAATCCCAGTCCTTGGGATTGTCCTCGATAAATTTGGATAGCATTTGCTTAATCTGTCTGTTGGCTCTTTCCACCTGACCTGAAGATTGTGGATGGTAAAGTATATGGAACTTATGGTGTACACCAAGAAGTTGGAGTGTTTCTTGCATCCAACTCACCTGTAAAGCTAGTTCTTTGATCAGAGTCTACATTAAGGGTAGACCCACCTGGAAAGCAATTGTTCTACCAGGACTTTTGCAGTTGCCTTTGCTATACATTTTAAGTGGGAAAAGCCTCGAGCCATTTGGATAATAGGTCAGTGACCACAAGTGCATGCTTATTGTTCCTGCTGGTATTGGTCAAAGGACCAATAAGATCAATTTAAATTGCATGCCAGGGACCATATTGTCTCTGGGAAGTAATTTTGCATTTCTTTTGGTTGGGGCAGGATTGTTCTGTGCACAAATCAAACAATTTTGGATGTAATGTTTAACATCCCTAGTGATGCCAGGCCACAACACACAGATTTTGGTCTCTGGACTTTATTCTCCACCCTTGGTGTCTGCCAGTCAGAGTGTCATGGACCTGATGGATGAACTCAGATCTCAATGCTTTGGGAACTATTCACAACCTGTAGTTCAGGTCATCAGACTGATACCATATCAGTTTGTTGTCATGTGATAGATGCAATTTGTCTGCATGACTTTTGTAAGGCCTGTGGATCGGCAGTTCTTGTTCAGTTCCTTTGTCAAAGAGAACCTGAACACTTCTTTCAGCTGAGGGTCAGATTTTGTGCTGTGGACAAGTACAGTGGCACAAAAGATTCAGTTTTCTTCTTTGTGGCAGCTATTAGGTACAGCTGCCCGAGCACAGGGTGATCCATCTCCATGTGTCCCCTTGAGTACCCTCTTTAGCAAGAGTGTCAGCTCAATTGTTGAAAATGTGGTATGGGTCAGATTTTGAATGGGCCTTCACCTTGTAGATGAACAGTTTGTGTTTAAACTGTTAAGTCAAGTTGTGAATATATATAAAGAGTGCTTTGTATTTCACAGGGGTGCCATCAGAAGACACGAAGGAGTTCTTCTCCTAGAACAATAAAAATTCAGTTAGAGAGCAACAGACTCAGTTAGAGTCCATAAAGATGATGGTATCTGTAGCACCATGATGTATCAGTTCAAGACACAGGCCACAGCTGCCAGTTCTGCGTACTGAGAAGATGCAACACTGCAGCATTTGGAAGTGTGAACAGTGTTACCATTAGGGTGCATGATGAGCACTTCAAATCCAGCTATGTATTCTCCTTGCTAGTACAAGGCAGAACCACCAGTAAAGACATGACACAGGGAGGTGTCAGCAAGGCATTTTGGAGCAGTGGGAAGAAAAGGCCCTGGATCAGGCAAATCAGGAGACTGGAGTGAGCAGTCATGTGGGTCTCCTTGGTACAGAAGACCATGGGCTAAAATTGAGGGCATTTTGGCAGTTTGGACCTGTATGTCACAGTCCTGGAGAAGAAGAGACCAGTGAGTCAGTCTGGTATCAGATACAGAAGCCATCCTGCACTCTGTCTGACAGCAAAAAGTTTGTGGAAGTGTGATTGGTATGCAAAATGATGGGTGAATACCCAATGATGTAGAGAAAATGCTTGACAGCCCAGTAGGTAGCCAAAAGCATTTTCACAAGGACTAGACTTCTCTTCCACTGGGGACAGCATCTGGAAAGCATAGGCAATGGATCTCAAAGTGCCATTAACCTTTTGAGCAAGTACTGCAGACATGGCGATGTCTGAGGTAGCAATTCTAAAAGGAAGGGCAAAGCTGGATTAAGGTTACCTAATACTGGAGCAGAGGCCATGGCCTGTTTCAGAAGAGTCACAGCATTAGTGTGAATGGGACCCCAAGTCCAGGGAACGTCCTTTTCAGGAGCTCATACAGAGGTCAGCCTTTGTGCAAACTCAAAAAATCCTTGGAATAGCTGACCATTCCCAGGAAACATCTGAGTGTTGCCACACTGGTAGGAAGTGGCAAATCTTGTAGGCCTTGGATATTCTTCCAGGCTGGGCTTCTGCCTTGTTCTGTGATACAGAGGCCAAGAAAGATGACTTCTTTTGGCACAATTGTGCTTTGCAGGATTGCACTTGAGGCCTGCTCTCTGTAAGAGAGTCAGTAACTCATCAAGGAGGTCAAAATGTTGCTCCTTGGTGGCAGTTGTCAACAGTAAGTCATCCACATGCTGCAAAGGGCATTGTGGGAGCAGAGAAACCCTGCAAGGCGTCAGTCATGTCTACATGGAAAGGAGGGGCTGTTGTGAAAGGCCTGGGGTGAGGCAGGTCCAAGTGTACTGTCAACCCTCAAAGGTGAAAGAAAAATTTGTATTGGCTTTCCTAAGCAAGAGGCAGTGACCAAAATCCACTGGAGATGTCAAGGGTGCTGAACCACCTATGATCTTGAGGTAGCAGTTTGAGCACATCTGGTGCTGATGCTACAGTAGGGGAGCAGCTAAGAGTGACTTGATTAAGTCTCCTGTAGTCAATAGTGAGTCTCCAAGATGCATTGGGCTTTTCACTGGCCAAATGGGTGAGTTGGTGGTTGAGACACAAGGCCTGATCACACCTTGCTTAGGAGTGACTGAATAGTTTCTCTGAGTGATGATAAGGCCTCTGTAGGAAAAGGATATTGCCTTTGCCTGTCATGTGGAATGCTTCAGCAGACGATATTTAAACTGACCAAGGGGAGGGCCAGGAGGACAAGTGGCTTGGAATGCTCCCCATGGGAACATGCAAAACACGTTGACAACAGGAACAACTTAAGAGGGCAGTGAGGCAGGCAGGTGCAGTGAAGTATGTATAAGGGGATAAGGGGCAGGAGCACATGAACAAGAAAACTGGGGTGGGGAGCTGACAAGGGAGAAAGAACAAGAACAGAGGAGGGCAGGGTGTAAAACATAGAAGGTCATGCTCACAAATACCCACAGTCTGGGAAATAAGGTTCCAGACCTGGAAGCCTTGATGATGGATGCAGACCTTGACATAGCAGCAATAACAGAGACATGGTACTCTGCTAATCACAGTTAGGGCATCAATGTACCAGGCTATACACTGTTCAGAAGGGACAGGAAGGTAAAAGGGAGGGGCAGCCCTGTAAATCAGAGAAGACATAAAGGCTACAAAAGTACAGGAAAGACACAGGAGAATGAGGCAATGTCGATCACCCTTGAACCAGAGAATGGCACAGCAATACATACAGGGTGATCTACAGACTTCAGGCACAGAGGAGGAAGTGGACAGGGTACTAATGGAGGAAATTCATGACATGGCAGCTAAAGGTGAAATCCTGCTGTTGGAGGATTTCAATATGCTGACTGTCAATTGGACCACTCAGGCAGCTGCTTCAGCCAGAAGCACAGCCATCCTGGAATCCCTGCAGGGGGTTGGACTCAGACAGCTGGTGCATGAGCCAACCAGAGAACAAATCAATTCTGGACCTGGTATGAACCATGGGAACAGAGTAGAAGGAGTCCAGGTGGAAGGCAGATGGGATCCAGCAGCCACCACATGGTGTGGTTTGGCATGAAGACTGGGTCTCAGTGAAGCCACACAAGGGCAAAAGTATTAGATTTCAGGAGGGTGGATTTCAATGAAATGGGTAGATATTTAAGAGCAGCCTTGGAGAAGGGAGAGGCAATGGAGGAGTGGAGGAACAGTGGAAACTAAAAGAGCCATAGTGGGTAACTAACCAATGCATTAGGATAGTGGCCAAGGGACAAGTATAAGAAAACCAGTATGGTTCTCTAAAGAGGTGGCAGACAAAGTAAGGGCTAAAAGAGCAAGTTTCAGGAAGTATAAGGGGACCCAAATGGAGAGGACAGGAGGTGTACCTTGAAGGTCTAAGGGAAGTAAGGAAAGCTGTTAGGAGAGCCAAGGTGCAGACAGAGGAGGGTTTAGCATGTGAAAAAGGGACAAGACATATAGGTAGAAGAAAAAGCAGGGGTGGGATTGCAAGGCTCAAAGGGAGGAGGAGAGTGTAAGGATGGGGATCTAGACAAAGCAGAAATACTGAACAAATACTTCTATTCAATATTCACTAAGGAGGGAGAGGGTCAAGGACCACAGTTGGGGAGCAAAGGCAATGGGAAGGGGAGAAGTGGACACCAGTTCATTCACAGTGGAGAAATTCTGGAGGAGCTCACAAAGCTGAAGGTGGATAAAGCCATGGGGCCAGACAACATACACCTGAGGATATTAAGGGAGCTGAGAAGGGAACTAGCAGTGCCTCCTGACACCCTGTTCACAGAGTCACTCAACACAGGTGTGGTTCCAGAGGACTGGAGGAGGGTGCATGTAGTCCCAATACACAGAAGTGGCAGTAGGGAGGAGCGGGAACTACAGGCCAGTCAGCTTCACTGCAGTGGTGGGAAAGATCATGGAGACACTGCTGAAAGAAAGGATGGTGGCAGACCTGGAATCCAATGGTGCCCAGGATCTGAGGCAACACAGATTCATAGCAGGAAGGTCTTGTCAAACAAATCTGATAGATTTTTTGATCGGGTGACTAGAGAAGTGAATCAGAGAGGGGCAGTAGACATTGCCTACCAAGATTTCAGCATAGCCTTGGATACCGTCCCACACAGAAGGCTGGTTAACAAGATGAGTAGTCTGGGCATGGTGCATAAGGTGATACATTTGGTTAAAAATGGCTGAAGAACAGAAGGCAGAGGGTGGTGGTAAATGGGATTCAATCCGGGGAGAGAGAGAGCGACCAGCGGAGTACCACAGGGATCAGTACTGGGATCAGTCCTGTTCAATATCTTCATTAATGACATTGCAGAAGGGCTGGAAGGAAAGGTCTGCCTATTTGCAGATGGCCTTAAGATCTGCAACAGAGTGGATACTCAAAAGGGTACAGAAAATGAAGAGAGACCTGGAGATGCTTGAAAGATAGTTGGAGATGTAGCAATTGAGGTTCAATGTACAAAAGTGCAAGATAATGCACCTGGGTAAGGGAAAACCCTGGGAGAGCTACAAATGGGGGTGCTGACTGTCACCAAAGATGAAAGAGACCTAGGGGTTATCATATCTGATGAATGTAAGGTATCAAAGCAGTGAGCAAAGTCTGCAGGGTGGGCCAGT
The DNA here is from genome assembly GCA_016271365.2 of Neoceratodus forsteri. NCBI lineage: Eukaryota > Metazoa > Chordata > Ceratodontiformes > Ceratodontidae > Neoceratodus > Neoceratodus forsteri. Next base: position 691,837,633 of record CM057449.1, read on the forward strand.
GGCATGCTGGGGTGCATAGGCAGAGGCATTACTAGCAGGAGATGGGAGGTGGTGATGCCATTGCATAAAACACTGGTAAGGCTTCACATGGAGTACTGCATGCAGTACTGGAGACCATGAATGCATAAGGACATAGAAAAGGTGGAGGCTAGCCAGAGAAGGGCAACAAAGATGATGCATGGCTTGCATCACAAAACATATGAGAGAGACTAGGAGACCTCAATATGTACTCACTGGAGGTGAGAAGAGAAAGGGGACATGATAGAACCTTTCAAGTACCTCAAGGGCATAAACAAGATGCAGGTGGGGAATATTTTCTAATGTAAAAATATATCAGAATGAGGGCACTGTCTGGAATTGGAGGGAGGTAGATTAGAGAGTAGCGTGAGGGCGTTTTTCTACACAGAGGGAGTGGTGGATGCTTGGAACAGTCTACCACAAGAGGTGGTGGGGCAAGCACAGTGGAAGGGTTTAAACATGCCTGGGACAGGCACAAGGACACACTGGGTGGGGAGTTGGTGATGAAAGCTATTGATCACTTAGGATCAGTGACTGCATACAAGTATAGGGCTTAAGGCAGACTAGATGGGCCTAGCAGTCCTTATCTGACAACAATTTCTATATAGTATATGGGAATGCTGTTAGGAATGGAATCCATCCTTCAAAAACCTTGTTATGCTGCACTAGCTATGTCAACTAGTTTGTTATGCTGCACTAGCTATGTAGCTAGTGCAGCATAACAACCAGAATGTGGTCACGCATGCGCACACGCAATGTCCTCCAGTTGAGACGGGCCACGGCGGTGAGAGATACACCAAAAAGAGCATCGCAAAGAAAAAACAACGACAATGAGCAATTAATTTAACATAGCTCTAATGTGACTCAATTTTGGTAGGATAGCAGACCATACACTATAAAGACAACGTATGGTTGGCTATCCATAACAAGCTGATAAGCCATCTCGAGGTTGCCATGGTGACCAAAACCTCTCGAGCATGCTTGTGTGTCGCGAAGGCATCAAGGTGCTTCTAAAGCATGAGTAAAAGTTCTATGAAGAACTCATGTGTCTGGAATAGAGCTATGACATCATATTCCTTGTCATTGACCACAATGGCGGCAACCGCGAGAATCAGAAATCATGACCTCATGGTATTGCCCTTTGATATGGATCAAGAGAATGTTAGCCAAATCTTCTACACAGCCATGTAGTGCTAGGAAATCAATTCCTAGGATACTGGGGTGATGACACAATACCATGAGGTCAAAGTGTGATTCATGCTGAGGCTACCCAACACCACGGAAAGTACAATGGGATGTAGGTAGATAGTGTAGTGTCATCTACGCCTCGAGCACTGGTCCTCCATCTGGTGGACCAAGAGGAATAAGCTGGATCCTCATTATGTAGTACAGACACAGCTGTGCCTGTATCTAGCAACACAACCATTTGGCTGCCCACAACCGTGGCCTTTGTACAAAGTCTTCCATTTGTCTCAATGATGAGCTTGTTCACAATATGGACTGGGACCTGTAGTTGTCAATCTGAACTAGTACTGCTGTCTTCAGGTGGTTCCTGAAGCGTGGACCGGCAGGATCTCACCTGGCCTCTTACAGGTCCTGCACAGAAAACAAGACCTCAGACTGGGTGCATAACCTGAGCGTTATTTTGACAATGGCTTGATCCTGAAATCTCAGGTGTCAGCCATTGTCAAATCCTCATTCTATCACCTGAGGAATATCACCCAGGTAAAACACCTGGTTCCTCCGGCTAACCTTTCTACACTGGTCCAGGCCTCGTGACCACCGCCTTGATTACTGCAATGCCATCTACCTAGGGCTTCCGGGGTTGATATCCGTCGCTACAGGTAGTGCAGAACGCGGTGGCCAGGCTTTGACTGGGACATCTAGGACTAGTCATATTACACCTGTGCTGTGCAAACTACACTGGCTGCCTGTAGAGTGGCCAATCACCTTTAAGGTTGGTTTACTGACCTATAAAGCCCTACATGAACAGGAACCCAGTAACTGCAAGATCTTCTGATTCCCTATTTCCTCCTGCCCACTCCAATCCACTGAGAAGTGATTGCTGGAGATTTCCATGGTTCGTTAAAAACATCCGTGCATGTGCTTTTTCTTTTGCTGTCCCTACCCTCTGGAAGTCTATACCTCATCAGCTAAGGAGTGCCTGACCATCTCAAGTTTTAAGTCTAAGTTTAAAATCTACCTGTTTCATATGGCTTTTCCTAATGGTTTTAAAGTCTGCAGCTGCCTATTGATATTATTACCTGTTTAAAGCGATATGATTTTATGATTGTAAGGTGTCTTGGTTCTGGAAAGGCGCTCTATAAATAAAGTTTTACTTTCTTTACTTTACAAGGAGGTTTGGCATTGGTAGTCATTGCAAATGGACAAAGCCTCAGGCTCCAGGCCTGCTGCATCCTTTTCCGAGGAGATTCCAGTATCTCCTTGGTCTAGTAGGGACTGGGTTACCAGAACTAACGCTGCAACGTTTTGCCTTGGGATAGCCTTGGCCACTGATAGCACTTCACCAAGCAGAGTACAGAGGTTGTTGTTATCCTCTACTACATCACGGTAGGAAGGACCTCGTTGATAATTTTGACTGCACCGATTATTATTCTGATCGGAATTAGAGTTGTTCCAAGTCTGTCTGATCCTATCTCTGTTGTGGTCCCACCCCAACTTATAGTTCTGTTTATCATCTGAGGGCGTGGCCTTTTGTCCTGGCTTTGCCTCCACTGTGTAGTGGGTTGTGAGCTCGCTGGTAGATTGTACTGTGGCCACCTTGGCTTTTGAGCCTGAATTCAGGTCTCGGAGGTAGAGCTGGTAGACATGCTCCGTCCTTCTGAGAATGTCCAAAATTTGTTGGTTCTGGGGTAAACCACGGGTTCAATCTTGTTACGCATGGCGGAATCATGTTCTGAATAAACAAAGTCTTGTACTCAGTTTGGTCTCTGTCTGCTATCTCTTGTGATAGCACTTGCCAGTCGGGTAGGCCAACCATAACCTCTGATGGTATGACACCAGGCTGTCCTTGGCATACTGTTTGACAGGATGTGCCAGCATAATGCCAACCACATCTGGGGAGTGTGCAGCAATGAGTTCTGTAGCAATGTCATCAAAAGACGCATCTGTGGCTTGGCGGATTTCCTCTGAGAGCTTTGCCCAGAGGCCTGGATCTATGGTCTGCCGGAGGACTTGTACTTGGTTTCCTGCTGGTAGACTGAGTATCTCACATTGGAATGAACTTTCCAAATGACAGATGAGATTGTCACTGGGGGTCATCGCGGCCTATACTGTCAGTGATCTGCTGTACAGAATGAGCCGCCTGAAGGGCACTAGTCTGAACCATGGGAGTACCTCGGGTAAAGGGCTGTGGAGTTGTGCTTCCACAAGGGTGGCCTCGCTGTGGCATCAGCCACAGTACAGACAAACAGAAATTGACCAGGAGGGTGATCACAAACAAGATGGGTGCTGAAAATAGAGAATAGCAATAAATAAGAAACAGCACTCCAGGCTTGCAAGAGAAAATTCCACTTTACTGAAAAATAATTTGAACAATTACATGTAAATTTTGAAAAATAGAATCAAGGTCCACATAACTAAAAGAACAATCCAGCGCTTGAGGCCACAGAGACCTCTTCATCAGGGGACAGTGTGGACAAATGACTGCTGAGCAGTGGCTTCCCTCAACATACTTTCCATGTTTTCTCGGAAGATCTGCCCTTGCTCCTCAGTCATCTCTGTCCTATTGAGCTGCCCTCGATCGTGTGATCGATCTCAGACCTGTCCTTCTTTTCAGGATGGCAATGGGAGGGCTAGGCCTTGCCCCCCATCATGGGGTCACCATCTTGGCAGCTCACATGATAGTCATCATAGCTGTCATGATGCAGGGTCACGCTGGTACAGCATAGAGATCCGCCACCTTGTGGGTGGAGGTTGGACACTGGACCACTCTGAGGGTGTGGTTGGGTACCATCTTGGCTGCTGTCATCACCAGAATCATTATCTCTGGATGACGTAAGGTCAATGGGTGTGTAATGAAACCCGCCCATCGTCTTCACGTGACCAGCCAACACCTCTCACTGATGACGCAGTTTCACCATCTTAGCTCTGTACTGTTTGTGACTAACTTTTGCAATGTTGTGCTCAACACCTTTCACAACCTCTTTCTGTAACAATCTATACACAGTGTTCAATTCGCAGTCGTCCCACGTTCCCTATCCAATTCTTCACTTACCTGTTTCAGGTCCTCTCTCATCTTGTCAAGCTCCTCACCCCAGGTCTCATTCATATCACTCAACAAATCATTCATTTGCATAACCTGTCTCTTATCCTGCTTCAACCTATCACAGTCCTCTTTCAACATGCAAACTCGATCATTTTTCTGTACAGTACAGTGCAAAAGGCCTTGTTCTTACTACACTGTGACTAAAGCTCTTCCAGTCTCTGCTCTTCCTTAAACATTGAGATGCCTGCAAGCCCATCTCTTTCTTCAGAGCTGAGTGTTGCAGTTCGATGGAATGAAACCTTGATTCAGAGTCTTCAAAGCAGCATAAAAGCCATGGCCAACAGCCATTTAGCTTCATGCTTTTGGATGTTTGTTTTTACCTCTTGAGTACTGGGTTGAGATCGTCTGAGGGTTATCGGAGTGATTCGGAGTCCAGTGTGACGTTGCTCCAGCCTCCATGGGAGGTGAGAAAGTTAGAGACATTGAGTCTCAGATCTGCACAGATATTGGACACGATGGTACCAGAGAGAAAAGTTTGGGAAACCCACAATGGACCCATCAGTGGTTACCCTGCTGTGTATCGATCCACAGTGGTTGAACAAACAGACAGTCAGGTGTCTGCACTCTCACAATCCTGCAACTCAAAACAGCCATTGAACAAGGTGAGATGACATCAACCTTGCCCAGTAAGCAGCCAGACTTTACAAGATGCCAAGGAGTGAAAAACACGGGTGAGATGGTACAGGTGTGTACACCTACTTACTACCTGCAAAGGAAAAGCCAGCAGACAGTGAATCTTTGCTAATTTAGACCACCTGCACGTGGTTGCCAACAATGTCAGGGTGTCAAGCCCTGCTCAGGTTCTTGGTAGTAATAGACCAGCAAAAGAAACAATAGACATCGGCATATGCAGTAATAAACTTGTTTATTACACAAAATAGACAGATGCCCTAAAACAGGTCTTACCAATAGACACTGGAAGTCAGAATTTCCCAATACCCCTGGGGATGAAGATGGCCTCAGAGAAAAAGTAATGCAGTAATATATATAATGATAATTGTCATGATAACTATTACTGTCATAAGCATACTAGATACACAAAATAAGCCCTATTGGCCAAAAGTTAGGTGGTTCCACAGTGTTATCTAAAGATATACAAAATGTGTAAAATCAGCTAAAATGAGAACAAAGAATCATACATAAAACAGAAAATAAGTGCGTATTACATAAATCCGCACTATGGCAATGTAGGCTATCTAGCGACTTCTCAGAAGAACAACACAGAGCACATAAGTGTATTCTTGGTACAATACTTGTTATTATGCATTGCTAGCAGTGATAATATTGGCAATAATCATGGATATGTCCCTGTTTACTTACTCGTGTAAGGTAAGTACCAATGCCCTATATGTTAGTAATCATTGGCCTGGATATTCAAAAGGATTGCGCATGGTGCAACAAGGGATGTACCATCGCAACCCTAATGCACCCATGCGCAGTATTCAAAGGGCAGGTTGTGATCATAACTCCCATTGTGCTGGGGTGCATCGGTAATGTATGTGTTGCAAGTGCAGGGGGTGTGCCCATACATATGCGGCACATCCCGATATTCAAGCCGGAATGTGCGGTGCATATGCTGCCACAACTCTGCCTTGCACCACTCAGGAGGGCACAAAGATGTGCCTGGTAAAACTAGGAACAAGTCTGGCCACCCACAGGTGAGTTGTAGTATTACAGGGTGCAACACAGCAGCCGCCAGCCATGAGTTGCCACCCACCCACCCAGAACACTGTCTGCAAGCCCCTGCCCTGGGAGCATTGTGCCCCCACCCGTAGCCCGATCACAGGCAGCAGTAATATTAATTTCCTGGTGGTCCAGTGGATAACCCCCATTGCCCGATTGCAGGCAGTGGTATTCTAAAGGTCCCCATCACCCGATCGTGGGCATCAGTATCCTTAGTTCCCCTAGCCAATCACAAGCCTTAGTATTCTTAAATTTCCTGGTGATCCACTGGAAAAAACCTCCATTGCCCGATCATGGGCATTAGCATCATTAAAACCCTGGTGGTCCAGTGGTACCCCTCCCCACCCACCCACTGAGGTCCCTGCCACCCAGTCCCTCCCTGTCATCAGCGGGTGGCAGCACCCCACCACATGCCGCCCTGATGAATGACAGCATACAGTATGGTCTGTACACCTATTGGTCCACTGCGTGGATCAATGAGCATGCAGACCATACTGTACTACCGCCCAATAAGTGAATGAACTCATTCACATATTGGGCCTGTGTAGTACAGTATGGTCTGCGCCTAATGGTCACACAGTGGACCAATAGTGTACAGTACATACGTACGCTGTCATTTGGTGGGTGGCAGGCGCATGCTGGTGGGGTGCTGCCACCACGATGAAGGGGGCTGCTGGTAGCGGGGACCCTCAGTGGAGGGTGGGAGGAATACCACTGGACTGCAAGGGATTTAATGATGCTAATGCCCATGATCTGGCAATGGAGCAGGGGTTCCACTGACCACCAGGGAATTGATGGATACTAATGCCTGATTGGGTGAAGGGACCTAAGAATACTGATGCCTGCAATTGAGTGATGGGGAGGTTAAGAATACCAATGCCGCTATTGGACGATGGGGACATTTAGAATACCAATGCCCACGATGGGCGATAAGGAATTTTAGGATACCAATGTCCGTGATCGGGCGATGGGGATTTAGGAATGCTACCGCCCGCAACCAGACAATGGGGTCCACTGGACCACCAGGGCAGTATTATCATTAATTACACCCATGATCGGGTGTACAGAAGTGGGGAACTGCCATGGGACCGCAGGGCGTCGGTCCCCAATGGCTACAGCCTGGCAGGGTGCCAGGCACAGTCACTGGGGATCAGCACACCGCATGCAAATGGAGTCATAATGACATGCAAATGGCCCCATTTGTGCCTTGCATGCATAATGGCCCCATTTGCATGCCCAGTGCTGAATATCATGGTTGATGCACCTAGGGCAACTGCACTTGCCGTGCATCCCCCACTCCCTGTTCTGCCACTTGCACTGATGCAATGCCACTGTGCATGCACCCTCAGTGCCATATTCAATGGTGCTGTGCCATGGCACAGCACTGTTGAATATCACCTGGTCCATGCCCTGGTGCAGCCAGTTGTGCTGGCGCCTGGGCTTGCACCCTGCCGGTGCAGGTATGAATATCCAGCCAATTATGTATAGCATATAACATTTATTGTCAGCGTGCATGGTGGGTATTCAGTAAGGTGTGGGACAAAGTATAACATCCCTTACTTGCCACCATTGAAGTGCCTGTATCAGAGTCTTTGTTACAGGTACCAACTTTACCAATGAGTCCCTTCTTTGGAACCAATGTTTATTTATTTATTTAAATTTTGGTAACTGGTAAGCCCACTGGAACCTTGCGGTCCCTTTTCAGGGGCAACCCGGATTAGTTACATGTACCTAGAGAGAGGAAAAACAATGCTTTGATATGTACAGTACAGCAAGTCTTACATAGAGTGAAAGAGCATACATTACAGCACAGAAAATAATACAACAATAATCCAGACTTTTGGTTAGAACAGACCATTGACAGTTATAAACCTAAATAAGTGCAAAATCAGTATTACCATCTAGCTTGGACCTTTCCTCCCTATTTGCTGTGTTTTTAGCAGAGATAACACCATTAATTGGGTCCTTTGGTGGACCTTAAATGAAGCAGCAGCACTGAGGGCCCTTCCCAAGCTGTATGGAACTGGATGTCCCTCATCTGGAACCTGGTTCCTAAGACTGCATCTGTTGCTACAGTCATGGTCTAGGAGCTGCAGGAACTGCCTTGCTGGCTTTGACCTGTGCAGCGTGAAAGACCCTGCGATCTGAAGGATGTTGTTTACACTGTCCTCAGGTAAAATGCCCTTCCTTTAGTATGTCTAGTTCTGCACCTATGAAGTGCAGAACCTGCATTGGTTGTAGAACAGATTTCTTCAGGTATACCAGGAACCCCAGAGACTCTAGCAGGTACTGAGTTGTTCTTAGGGACTCTGTCACCTGTTGTGGTGATTTTCCCACTATCAGTCAGTCATCTAAGTATGGGAAGACAGTCACTCCCTGTCTTCTTAGATAAGTCACCACACGGCCAGACACTTTGTGAAATCCCTTGGGGCCTAAGTGAGGCCAAATGGCATGGCTGAGAACTGGTAGTGACCTGTTGGGAGCCTGAACCTGAGGTATTTTCTAAGAGACTCTCTTATATGGATGTGAAAGTAAGCATCTTTTAAATTCAGCAATGCCAACCAGTCTCCTTTTGGAGGGTTGACAGAATCACTGCCAAAGTTGCCATTTTGAATATTGCTCTGCCAAGTGTCTCTTTAGTAACTTTAGGTCTAGAATAAGATGCCACTCCCATTTTGTTTTTTGTGGTGAGGAAGTATCTTAAGTAGAAACCTGTCCCCTTCTGCTCTGAGGGGACAGGTTCCACTGCCTTCTAACAGTAGTAGATTTGCCACTTCCTGTTCTAGCAACTTCTCTCTGAGTTTGAAGTTGGTCTGAACACTCTTGTTTTTAATGATGGGAAAGATTTGAAACTGAGGGACAAACCCTGACTCACTACCTCCAGGACTAACTTGTCTGTGGTAATGTTTTTCCAAGCCTGGAAGTAGTGAGCCAGCCTGCTCCCTACTGGAATATGGGAGGTGGCCTTGGTAATTAGATCAGGGTTCTTCTTAGACTGGGGTTGGGGCTGGCTAGTCTGTGATCCACGCCTTGACCCCCTTCTGCCTCTTCCCTGAAGTACCCTGTCTACCGAGAGTACTGCTTGTACTTCTGGACATCCTGTGCTTGGAAGAAAGGGCTGGTGTAATCTGCCCTACCCTGCCTCCCTACCGTAAGGCCTACTGGAAGGTGAGGGTTTCTCCTTGGCAGAATTGCTTTTATAGGTGGCTTTGTACTCATCCACCTTCTTCATGTAGGCTTCTGTCTTGTCCCCAAACAGAGTGTTATTCTCCACTGGAAATCCATGGCCTTTGTCTGAGTATCCTGTGTGAGACTGGTGGCTCTGAACCATGAAAACCTCCTGAGGGCCACTGTGAGAGCCAGCCACCTGGCAGTAGTATCATTAGCATCTACTGCCATTTGAAACTGATATTTAGAACCCTCTAGTCTAAATGTAGCAGTTTCAGCCAGATCAACTGATAATCCAGAGGAGCCTTATCAGCCATGGCCAACGCTGACTGCCACAGAGATTTCTGATACTAGGCAGCATAGGCCATATAATTAGCTTGTCTAATAGATAAAGAAGCTGACAGGCAGCCTCTTGGCCATGCTGTCAATCTTTCTAAAGTCCTTCTCAGGTGGGTGAGATGCTAAAGGTACTTTTGCCCTATCATAGACTGCAGTCTGCACAACACCCTGATGGTCAGGATGGGTAAACAAGAACTCAGCCCTTCTCTGTCCAACTGATACTTCTTATCAAGGGGTGGTACAGAGTTTGGGTTTGCAGTATCTTCAAAATGTCCTTTTGAAGAATTTATTCATGGGAAGCAACAGTTTCTTTGTTGGGGTGAGACCCATAAGTTCAAGGTATTCCACCTTCTCTTCATCTGCTACCACTTCATTAGTAACAATACCAAGTGCATCCACCATTTTCCTCACAAAAGAAAAATGTGAGGACAAATCCTAAGAAGCCCTCAGTGAGGATTCAAATTCTGACCTGAGGAAACCGCAGACTCAACAGGTTCCCCATCATTCTCTTCATAGTCTTCATATTCCTCACAATCCTGAAATCCAGGAAGAGAGGATTGAACCAGAGTCACCAGTTGCTGAACCAAGGATTGAACCGGTGTCTCTAGAACTGGAACTGGTAAAATCCCTGGAGAGCCTGAATAACCTTAAATGCCTGATCTATGGCCTCAGACATAGGCATCTCACCTTTCTACATCTACAAAACAACATCTTCAAAAATGAATTCAATTATCACATTATACCAAGTTATGGGATAAGCACAGCAATATCATTGATATAATTTGCAAGCTGATGGACAATCTTAAATGGCATATAGTGTATTACAGCACTGTTCTGTATGAAATTCCATCCCTTTCAAAATACTGTTGTATCACAGTTCAAAGGTCATGGAATGTGACTGCACTCTTCTGTGGTAAAACAACATTCTGAAACCTCTAGAGACTGCACAAGCTAATTTCATTTTGAAAGTGAAAGTATGGCTCTGTGTACATTTACATAAAACTTTGTATTATAACAAATACAGGATGATCATTTATGCACAACCAGTGTGTTATGCCACCTCAGGTTTCTGATTCCACGGACCTCTTGAGCTTCAGTCTCAAAGTAAAGGGAATCTGAACCCTCTGTGGCAGAACACACTGGATGTGCACAGTTGCTCATCCAGTATTTTCTATATATTTCATTGACTACTGTAGATCACCAAGACATTTGGTCGGGGTTGAGCGGTAGATGTACTGTACCTGAAATTCAATAAGGCTTTTGACACTGTTCCACTTATGAGTCTAATAAGCCAGCTGGATATCTTAGCAATGGGTCCAAAATGTGGTCCTCTGGGTAAAAACTTGTGTAGCGGATAGGTGACAGTGGATGATGGTGAGCAGAGTGTACTGCAATGATGGATGGATCACCAGCAACAAGCCTCAGGCATAAGTACTGGGACCAGTCTTCTTTAGTATCTTTTATAACTGACATTGCAAGGAGATGGAAGTGAAGGTCTGCCTCTTTGATGATGACACCTAAATGTGCAACATGGGGTGTTTCAATGTGCTAAGTTGCAAAATAATGAACACAGTGTATATTAGAGTTGTTCTATATTAAATTCCATCCCTTTCAAAATGCTGTTGTATCACAAAGGTCATGCAATATGGCTGTACCCATACATAGTACAACGGATTCTGAAAACTCTAGAGACTGAAGAGTCAGTTTTTTCTTTTAAGTGAAAAGAACTGCCCCATGCATATTTCACACATTACTATAAACTCTTAAGAAATACAGGACGAGCAACATTATGCACAACCAGTGTGTTCTGCCCCTTCAGGGATGTCAAGCTGTGCTCTTGAGGTCAGAGGAATCAGAACCCCAATATGTCATTACTCACTGGCTGTACATACAGTAGTGCCCATCCAGTATTCTCTATTTAGTAAACAGAAACCCATGGAAAGAATATAGAAAGGGCAGAACAATAATGATGACTACCAAAGAGGAAAGAGTCAGCCAGTCAAAAGCTTTATTGTTCAGCAATATGCCACTACAACTTAAAATAAAAGGAACATGACAAGAGGGTATGTATATCTGACGATGTAAGGGTGATGAGAATGTGCTACAAGACAGTTTGGAGGTATGGTGGGAAACTGGGATGCATAGAGTTTGTTATCACCATCAGAAAGACTGAGAGTAGTGTTGCCCTTGTATAGATCTGTGGTAAGACCCTACATATTATTATGTCTGGTTCTAGAGTCCACATTTCAACAAGCAAGAACAAACAAAGAGTAGTTAAGGTTCAGAGAAAGTCAGATTATATGGTGCACAGCCTGCATCGATGGAGTTTACTAAGGGGAACAGTCTCTCCAGGAGTTTCAGTATATTAAAACCAGCTTTTATAGTTTAATTGTTTAACATACATTAGTAGTCTATAGTGTTTACTATGTGGAATATGTACTGTGGGCTGATCTGTCTGTGCAGGAGGGTTTAAAACGATGGCATACCACCGTGTTATGGAAGTGGGATATCAACCCTTTGAGAGGGTGCACAATCTTGTGGGACATTACTCTATCCCAGCTCATGGTTGCATGGGTTACTCTCAGACTTATATTTGGACTCTTATCTATAGAACAGTCAATTTATACTGTTTCACTATGCCTTCTGAAATTTATTATGTTTGGATAAATTTATTTCCCTCAAGTGTGGTAACAAGAACAGGGTGCTTAATATTTAGTTACTGTAACAATCTGTAGCTTACTAATTATGTGAGTGCAATATGTACTGTTCCTGCCTGATGGATCTACTATGTAATTTGTTTTACATAAACTCAATAAAATATAAGTACCAAAAAGAAAAACATTATGAAGCCAGTCCAAATGACTGAACCTTGTTTAATTAGACACACATGCTAAGGATATACAGTACATGTGTTAATGTTTCAGCATTAAGTAAATTTTACTATGACTGCAAAACAATTACAACTGCAGCTATTGTTTTCATTCTGCATATGTCGGATTAGACTATCAGTCTTTCACCAGAAATGAGGATGAAAATGTGTTTGAATGTGCCCCTAGCAAGTGCATCCACGCCTTACTATAAAGCTGATGATGTGATAACTACCATGATCCCTTCATTTCTGGCATGATTTGTGATAGAGATCAAAGGTTGATGTGATAAGGAAATGACAACTGATTCTGGTTTAATCACTACATGCATAATTTAAAACTACAGTATCTCATAGTTCATGTACGCTTTACACTCAGAGACTAAGAGGCCAGATTTTTCCTGTTCCTGACTTCACTCCACTTCAGTACTATTACTGTATAACAAGAAATATTCACTGTCATTTTATGTTCGCTATATTCACTGGTTCCATACTAGTGAAAATAAAAAGACAGTGAATATTAGGTAGATCACTATATATAGCAGCACTAGTGCTCCACCAGTGAAAATAAAAGGGAGTGAATATGCAGATGTGTGCTTGCAGCGATAAATATAAAGGGCATGAATATAAAGTGCTAAACAGTAATTTACTCTGTCTGCAAGTCCATTGATACTGACAAGAGACAGTGGGAACAGGACAAGAGTGCCACCTAGTAAATACATTCAAATTTCTGCTATGGAGCACGGCAAAACTAGCAACCTTTTTTCCATGGGCTTTTCATACTTTCATACAGAAATGTCAAATGTATCTGTACAAAAACTTGTTTGTATAGAAGTTTAAACAAGTAAAACTAATATTATAGTCAGCAAACATTTTAAAATACTTCTCCTTGGAAAACTTATGTCATGTCACCGTAAGTAGATGATATGCATTGTGTGTGTGTGTGGGTGAAAGCTCAAGCAGCAACCTAACATATTAGAAAAAACATTTCTGTTGAAGATCAGCACTAGAAGATGCAAGCATTGATTTATGTTACAGTGCTTATACAGGTAGTTATAAATGCAATGTTGTGTACACAATACTTATGAATATATCAAATCTATCATAAGCAAGTTGCAAAGGTTAAGGAGACCGCCTGAGTTGGGGGGCGGTGTCAAATGGTATGTAAAATATATTAAAAAAACTTATTAAGCACAGAAATATTTATCATCAGCACACACTGAACTGGCATACACCAATAGAGTCTTTTAATAAATGTTTATAAACAGATTACTGTCAGGTTTTGCATGAGGTATGTCTCAGAAATAAAATAATCAAGGCTCCACTCTTCACTATAATGGAAACTGTGAAAAAATTTCAACATTAGTAATTCAGTTGTACACAAGCATAGCTAACTTAAAGACATTTCATTATAAATACAGCTATTCAAACAACACGAGGATTCCTCTATTAACTGTCTAGTAACTGTAACTTTTAGTATTGTTAATTTCAACAGTATTCCATCAGCACACCAATGAAAGTACAGTAACTGAGGGCAAGTCATATAATCATCAATATTTTACATGGCTCCAGTATGAGAAATGGTTCATTTCAGTTTGTCTCATCTCTGTTACTATCGGGCAGCATTTTGAGGCATTTGTGTAGGCTCCTTTAGGTGCTACCAGAGTAAACTTACAGTCAAATCAAGTGGATCAGTTGTACGATCAGTTATCAGATCTGCTCGACAATGACCCTACCTAAAATTTATCCATGTGTTTATAAACATGTGGATGTATGAATTAAAATCAATGGCATTTAAATGAATGCAACTGTCTATGAATGTTTTTCATCTTCAGAAACAAACAGCATTATTTTGCATAACAGCAGTCTAATTAACTGCAATTACTGCCAACTAAGTGTCCAGAAGTGTGTACTGCCATTCAGTTCGTAGACGCCTTGTTAAAAGACAGGATTCACACAAAATCAAATGCATAAATGTAGAATATTAAAAAACAACTATCTAATTCATAAAATACCTCAAGGAGGATACTTAGTCAACTCATCAGTGATTCAAATGTAATGACAGCACATCGATCCGCTATGGCACTCTTGAAATTCTGACAGTCATGCTAATCACTTCCTACCACAGCCATACATGAGAGCATTAAGATGGTGATTGCATGTAAAAAACAGCCATTGTTTTCAGGATTTCATTTTTTCTCTCCACAATGTGAAGTTTCACTGCTTATTATAGTACTGTACATATTAATTTGTCTGCAGCGTGTGAAAATCCCTTTAAATGTTTGTCACATTGGGAAAGCTCCGTGAAAATTATGAGTTATTCAGCCAGGATGGACTACATATAAGCAAAAAGGGAGTAAGACATTGGGGAACAAATTTAAGCAAGATTTGATCACGATTTAAATGAATAAATCGGGGATCCAGGGATGAAATTATAAGAAAACACATAACCTGAAATATGAATTACACAACAATATCTAAAGTAAAATACACCAAAAAGTAAACTCAAAATGCTTGTAATTAATGCAAGAAGTTTAACCCTTAAACTGCCAACAGAATTAGAACATGTAGAGATTTTGAACTGATATATCAGTCCTCAGCCCTGCAAGGGTTAAACATAATCAAGAAAACCAAATAGGAATCAAACAACACTGACATAGCAGCATCTCCAAAATGTGGTGGAGTGAGAATGTATTATAGGTCAGAGAAATACAAGGTTATAAGTTACACAACAAGGATAGATCCAGTAAAAAGGGAGGCAGAGTGGCAATATATATAAAAGTAATAGAGAAAGTAGCAAATATGAGGTTACAGGAAATAGCAAAGAAGTGGTGTGGGTCACAATTAAATGGAACAGTAATGCATGTCTCATTATTGGGAATTGTTATAAGCCCCCAAACAGTGACAAAGAGTACAATCAGGATTTAATTCACACAAATGAAACAATACCAAACAAAGGAAAGCTATTACTTGTTTTTAATTTCAATTTATCAGTCATAGATTGGAAATATATAACATCCAGTACTGGACCTCTTTATCCAAATGGAAACAACACAATTAGTAGAATTTCCCACTAAGGCCAACAATATTCTGATGTTGTTATTACAGATCAACCAAGCTTGGTTGAAAATGTAAAGGTCAGAGAGAAAGTATTGGGACCAGCGATCATAATATGGTTGAATTTGAAATCACAATCTAAACAAAGTTATGGGAATCATGGTGGAAACAAATAAGGAAGCAGAAACTTCAATAAATAAAAGAATGAACTGACGAGATGGAAATGGCTGGTGTAGTTTCAGGATAAGACCACTGAAAATGTTGGGTCATTCTTAAAAACAAGATAATGGAATTACAGAACAAGTATGTACCCAACAAAAAAACTCTATAACAAAAAGGAAAAACCACTCTGGTACACAAGTAAAATCCAGAGGCAGCTTAGAAACAATAGTTAGTAATCACAGCATAAATTGTTTTGGGGTTAATGTAATCAGTAAGGCTGAGATTAGCATCCCTGTAATGTAGATGGGGTAAGATATATTGCTTGCTATTTCATTTACGCATGTAATTCTAATGTAGTCTAGTTATGTTCGTTCTGTGTACTGCAAGCTACTGTATATAGCATATCAAACTGCTCATGTATGTTCATGTACACCCGCTCAAGTATTGAAGGAATTACATTATGAAGTTACAGTTGGTGTGAGGGAGCTCATGAACTGATGTAGTTTTTGTAAAAAGACAGCCTGTTTTTCTTCTCATTTTAAATACTTTTATAGTCACACTGTTTAGCCATAGTTCACAGATTCAGCTATCTTTTGTCATGACAGTCCGAATTACACTCCAATTTTACACTCCTTCTACCAACCACCCAGGCACAGAACTTGATCACCTGCAAGAGCCCGTATTTTAATAATCTTCCACCTATTATTCTTGAATGTAACACCATTATTACTTTCTGCCAGCACCCTTATGGACCACCTTCTCAAAACCAACACCTGTGCCTGCCCAGGACAACCTCTCCCTTGATTTTAAAAATAATTGTCTCCTTATCTACCACATTGTTACTGTCCTCACCTGGCCCAGCCCACCCCATACTCCTCTCTCTCTCCACCCCTCACCCTACTCTATGCACTATGGCCTCCCATTTCTTCCTAGCCTGTCTCCCTAACCCTTAGAAGAGACTTGGGATGTGACCATTGATTTGTTCCAAATGAATTTCCAGCATCTACTCTCAATTATTACCATGAATATTCCTCTATTGTAATAAATGTTTTAATTTGGTGTACCCACTGTACTCCAGTCCTATGATATACACCTTGTATTAGTCTAGCTATCTTTTACCTTGTATTATTATGATGCATTAACCTCTTATTTTTTTGTATTCGTATCCCTATTTTGTAAAATTATCCCTGTGCAATTGAACGCTTGTGAAAATGGGCATTTTGCTCACATACTTTTCCAGCATAAAATAAAGATTGATTGATTGACTATAGAGAATTTACAATGTATTAATGGTTACTGTAGATCTATATTCTGCTGTAGCCTTTCTGTATGCTTATATACTGTTATTACATTTTGAGATTTAGAGATTTCACTTAGGGTTATATTAGTATATTATAGCACACAATTACCGGTCATCAATTTTTTAATGGGATGACTGAGTTGATATTTGTCACAATAGCCCGCTGGTTATTACAGCATTCACGCACTGTGTCTGTCAGAACTGCACTCCCACATTGGCTGTCTGCTTTCTATGTGGGCGGGCTTAAAATTTCAAAACATGATGGCTTCATCTCTCAGTTACCGAGGAGCTGCCACCAGCACCCACCAAGCTCGCCTCTCGTTGTAATTTTTTTTATTTTATTTTATTCTATATCTACCTCTGCATTTAAAATAATGATGTATCCAGTTGATCCTGCACTTTGTCTGCACTGGACAGAGCCAGTGCAAGCCACAATGGTTCTGTGGGTGACTTGGGGATCCCGACTAAAACTGTAGGTTAAAAACCACAAAACAGCAATAAATAAGAAAAATGCTAACAAAAGGGGAAGTCGGGAGGCAGAGACTGAGTGAGTGAGTGAGTGAGTGAGTATGTGTTTGCATGCTTGCTCTTTAACAAACAATGACAATTCAGAAGCACTAAAATAAAACAGTCTCTTACAAGCTACTAAAGCATACTTTTAATATAGGATTTCTAGAACAGTATCACATTTTCTTAACATCTCCATAAGGTCTGCCAGTGTGTCATGTGACCTCGAAGTCTGGTTGAAAAAATTGCTGCCCAGCAATTATATCAAATAAAAGATGGGAAAGTGGCCTAGGAGCGCATGCACAGGGTCGAGGCAGGGAAGGCACCAAGGCTTCCAGAGAAGGAGGAAGATCCACATAGGCCAGATGACATGGGAATTGGAGAATGGAAGGAGGTAAAGAGAAACTGGACATGGAGGGGACCTGTATATGGAAACTTCATGAGGGCAAGGTTAAAGGATGAGGGTGCTTCCACTGGGGTAAAGGGACCTGCATCAAACAGATTTGTGGCACTGGCAGGTTTGGTGCACCAGGAGGGAAAATGAGGTAGTTAGAACTCAAATAAATCCTAAGGTAAAAACTAGGGATGCACGAGTACCAAAATTCTACTAGATATCGGATTTCGATATTTAGTTCTGATATCCAGGTCAGGTCAGGTTTTAGTGGGTCAGATAGTTGTTCCTTAAAAAAAACACTGCTCTAGTAATAATTTATTTGTAAACAAGTTTATTCGTTAAAAAAAGTGTATTTCAAAAATTGCAAAAATACACTAAATATAACTACAGCCACATAAAATCATAACATGCTCTGAATTCCATTATGTTGTGTTTTAAAAACAGGAACATGTTTGCATTTTCTGGTGAAAGTCTTGATCTTCTGTCTGTGATGATATTTTCAGATGCACTAAAGACATGTTCACTTCTGGGACATTGGTTGGTGGCACTGATAGAAATATCTTTGCTATTGTTGCCAAAGCTGGAAACCTGTGCTCATTTAGCTGCTAGTACTGCAGAGGGTCATGAGCTGATCTCTTGGGGAACTATGCTTTCAGAGATGTAGTTGTCCAGTTCTGTGTTCCACTGTCCTCTGTTATCATGGTCTAAAGCTGTAAAATAAAAAACTTAATTGTTTCTTATATATTTGTAACCCCTTGTTACCCGGGTTACTAGAATCCCAGTAAGACCTAGTGATAGGCAGGAAGGCAGCTTGTGAAACTCCAGTTAAATGGGTTTCACACTGTCTCATCTGTTCTCAGTCTCATATGAGACTGAGGGATGACATCACCAATAGAACTTTTGCAGCTGCATAAGCCACATTGGAATCTGCAGCAGAGGGAGTTAGATAGAGCGTTGGGAGTTTTCAAAGGGTAGAGTTCAGTTCCAGTTTGCCTTCAGTAAGAAGGAGTCAGTGTCAGTTTGTCTTGAGTAAGTGAAGGTGTGCTCAAGTGGTGAAGACTGCTGTTCGGTCTCAGTGCCCTTCTCCGGGGATGTAAAGATCCCCATGCAGATTCCTGGGCAATCCCCTTAATTCTGCCAAGAGGAAGAAAAGCTGCCATTTCAGTTCAGCCTTTGTTTGGAAAGTTGGAAGATTTGTGAGTCACCTGTGGGGCACCTGCAACTAAAGGGTGAGTGTTTGCTCTAACATGAGAGGGCAAAATGTTTTCTTCACCCTGGGACATGTGTGGGAATCTAGGAATTGAGCTACATTTTGGGAAGCCTATAGGACTAGGCCAAACAAGTGAGTAGTGTCAAATGCTAGAGTGCTGTGTGATTTCAAGTAATATGTAGAGGAGATGCGCCAGTTCATCTACCATTTAATCTACACTCAGAAGTTTCAGTTTTCCCAGGAAATGGCCGGTATGGGCTGTGGGAGCTGGAGATGGGCAAACTCCCCATCCTTGGTAACCAGGTCCACCTCTACAGATTTCTGCTGTGGTTGCTACTTTGCCTCATACACTTGGCCAGTGATGGGGAAGTACCCAGACGTGGGTTGCAAAAGGAAAATCTCTCTAGGAGTCGAGACTCTAAGTGTGTGGGGAGCCACAAAAGTGTAAAGAAGAATTCTCTTTGTGAGATGGGAGCCATAACAAGTGAGGAAGAAATCTCTCAGGAGTCACAGACTCTAAGTGGTGTGGGGAGCCACGACAGGATAATTGGTTAATTCTTCCAATGGACCGTGGATCAAGTGGCGGCGAAGGGCAGGCCAGTGGGGCTGTGTCCAAAGCGTGCAAGTCCGGCTGTGTGCTTGGTGGGTCCAGAGCCTGAAAACAGTATAATTGGTTCATTCTTCCAATGGACCCATTGTAGTCTCTAATCTGAATTACCAGGAAATGTAGCCCCATGGGGGTCCATCTATGCTTTGTTTTGTTCAGCTAGTTTGTGAATAAAAGCCACACTGAAGAATCCCATTCCTGGTTCTGGACATTACAGTTATTGCTTCCTGTGTTCGGAATTACTTGGGTGCCCCTGTGCACAGTAGCCAAACCTAGGTCCCCCTGTGCCGAGTAACCTCATCCTCCCGAACCCAGGTCCCCAGGTACTGCTGTCAGCTTCAACAGCATGCCACCTGTCATTTTGACAAAAAGGCAGGGTGAGGGGTTACATATTTAAAAACTTTTAATTAAAATGACAATATACATACGATCCTGTGGCATTGAGTTGTTCTGAGTGAAGGTCTCCCAGGGTCATCACCAGTTTCAGTTTCTGCTTCCATCCTAACTGGCACCACATGGTGTTTTTCAGTTTCTGGACGAACATCTACAAGCTCCCTCACCAGTTGTTTGACTTTTGCAAAGCTTTTCCTGCTCTCAGCCTAAAAGAAGTGTAGCTTGTAATAGGCATCAGGCAGAGCAGCAACCACTGCCTCTTTTATAGACTCATACTGTGAAAATCTAGTATCCATTGCTGTAAGCAGCGATCTTTCATTGTGAAGAGTCCAGGAATCTTGATGCTATCTATTGCATGGTATATCACTGTTGCTGTTGGTATTATGTCTGACACACAGGCATTGCCAAGGCTAATTCATTTTGTTTTACTTTCAAAGGGCTTCATAATTGAACAGGCACTCTCTGCCAAAGACCATTGTGAAGAGGTTAATGTCTTGTTGTTTGTTTCAGAGGCATAAACAGCAAGCACCCTATGTTGTTTTAACAGATGCTTCAGCATATAGTAAAAATAGTTCCAAGTAAAGGAGCGTTACCACACAGCAGCCTGACGAGTACCCATGAAATGCTGGCTCTGTCTCAATGGGAAACACACAGCAGTAGTAACAGTCCTCTGATTGAAATACCGCTCTGACTCAAGATGTAACACAGGTAACCGTAACGGTACTTTGATGGAAGCCCCAGCACCCCAACGATACCAGCTCAGACTCTATCAGCTAGGGTAACAGCAGTGCTCGTCTACAGCTAGTGGCAGTTAATGAAGTTTGAATGCAACCAGATTTTAAAGTCAGCGGCTGCCACATCACTGAAATGTCACTTGGAGGAAACTATCCAACTCATTTGTTTTTTTTCAAAGATATCCAACTGGGCTGAATATTCCAGATAAGCCAGCTATCCAGCCGATAACACAACCAAGTCGGATATCCGTGCATCTTCAGTAAAACCAACTATAAACGAACAGAGAAGGTAAGTAGAGCAGGAAGAAAGGGAAGAAATAAAGGCAGAAAGAGGGAACAAATGGAAGGATAAGTAGGACTGTGGGAGAAATCAGGAAGGGAGCACATCTGAACATACATACGAACATACGAAATTGCCGGTGAAAATGGCACACGGTCACATTAAGTCTGCCAGACTGTGCAGCTCTCAGTTTAATAACGCTCCATGTGATAAAGGTGATTCCAAACCGCACGCATCAAATTGGCGTAATCCGTATGCACGAATGCATAATCGGTGACCACAATTAACAGCAACCGGTATTAAATAGTGAAATTCCAGCAATTTTAAGCCTGCAACTGTACATTCTAAGCCACTCCATGAAGGTAATCTTACCTCTCCCTTACATCATACTCCTGCACTACTTGGAGCAATCTCATTCAGATCCGGTACCTGTGGCACCCTGGAGTGGTTGTGGCACCAAACAAGTTACTCATACCCTATGGTCTCCATGCTGGTCCACACTCACTCTCTCATGTCCCCAGCACTTCACAAACCCAACCTCAGCAGAATCGGCTGCATGGCACCACCTTGTTATGGCGATAGATGTACCTCCATGCTGTAGCAGAGGATGCCACTTCTGGGTAACAAGGTACTTAGCCATACTGGACATCTAGCCTGCAGCTGTGCACCTATTGCCTATTTGATGTGAATGGGGGCTCTGCCCCACACCCCCATGGGAGGCTGCACTCATGGACCCCCACTATTTCAATGATTCTAACTCCGAGGTGCACCTGGACAGTGGGGTAGTGGCACACCTCTGAGTCACCATTAGTGACCGGCCGCTATTTAATACTGTTGCCATAGTGCATATCACCTTTATGACATTCAGTATTGTGGAGTTGCCAATATTGGTTCACAGTTATTGAGTCACCTTATTGACATAGGTTCAAAAGGTTCATTTGCATATGTAGCCCATGATGCTTTGCATTGTGGGGGCATGTGTGATTTTGTATTTTCTTCAAAAGGTTCATAGGTGTGATACGAGTTTAGTGGGGAATCCATAATAAAGTCATCGCCTATGGCGAAATTTATATTTCTTTTCTCCCACATGATCATCCAACTTATGTTTAAATGTTGCCAAATTATTGCTGTTAACAACCTCAGTTGGTAATGAGTTCCATATTAAGGGTAACCTTTGCTAAAAATGTATTTCTTTTAAAGGTATTATTTGTTACAGTTTTGAACTTTAAATAATGCTACTATTTTGTGTATATATCTGTACTTACCCTGCCCCTGGCTCTATCCCAACACCACTTAATGCTATCCATTGTCCCTCAGTTCGATTAGCTCCTCTGGCAATGTGTTCCATTCAACCACCACTCTTCTGTGAAGTAGTGCCTCCTCATTTCTCTCCTGAACCTTCCCTTCCAGCTTCAGACTGTGCCCCTAGTGATGCTACCACCCTTTAAATGGAACAGTCCCCAGTTTGATTTTTGTTTATGCCTTTCAAGCACTTAGGGCCTATATCATGTCCCCTTTCCCTTCTGTCCTCCAGCGAGTACATGTTGAGCTCCCTCAATCTTTCCTCATAAGGCATCTTCCCCAGCCCCATGATCATTTTGCAGCCCCACGCTGCACACCTCCAGTAGCCTGATATCCTTCTTGAGGTGTGGGCACCAGTACTGTACACAGTACTCCAAGTGCGGCCTCACCAGTGATCTATATACAATGGCAGGATGACTTCCACCTTTCTAGAGGTGATTCCTCTGGCAATGCACCCCAGCATCCAATTTGTCTTTGCTGCCACCCTCCTACACTGTGTTGATACCTTCATGTCCTCTGTGACTAGTACCCCTGAGGTCCCTTTCCTCCTGTGACACTGCTACCTGCACTCCCCAGTCAGTAGCTGGTCCTGGGAGTTCTGGCTTGAAGGTGCATGACATTGCACCTCTTAGCATTAAACCCCAAATGCCACTCCTTTGACCAGTGTTTGAGTTTGGCTAGGTCCTCCCTGAATACCTGCATCCCTTCTTCACTGTCCACTTTGCACAAATCCTAGTGTCATCAGCAAACAGGCTGATCCTACTCTTGCCCTCTGTAATGTCTCTAATGAAGACATTAAAAACAAGGCCCAGCACTGAACCCCTGCAGTACCCCACTAGTTACAGGTCATGGCTTGGATGTCTCCCTTACAGCTACCTTCTGTTGTCTGCCCTGAAGCCAACTCTCAATTCACTCCACCAGCTTCTCCCTGTCCCCATGTCCCTCAGCTTGCTCATTAACCTCCCATGTGGCACAGAGTTGAAAGCCTTGCAAAAGTCCAGATACAGAACATCCACAGTGCAGCCTTTGTCAACCATCCTAGTGACCCAGTCGAAGAAGTCAATTAAATTAGTCTGGCAAGATCTTCCTGAGACAAACCCACGCAGTCTCTCATCCTGAGACCATACTATCAAGAAAGGTCATCAGCCTCTCCTTCAGAATGGTCTCCATCAACTTACCCACTATAGATGTCAAACTCACCGGTCTGTAATTTCCGGCTCGGCCCTGGGTCCACTCTTATGGAGGGGCACCATATGAGCCATCCTCCAGCCTCTGGGTACAATCCCATCTCCAAGGAGGTGTTGAATAGGTCTGTCAGAGGGCCTGGCAACACCTGTGCCAGTTCCTTCAGGACCCTTGGGTGTTCATCATCTGGCCCTGGTGCCTTGTCTACCTGCAATGCTTTTAGGCCCTTCAGAACTCTATCCACTTGGATGTCCATCTGTTATCTCTGCCCCTCCACCCTTCTCCTATTTTCCTTGTGATATTGGGCAATTCTTTTGTGAACACTGAACAGAAATACTCATTGAGTGCCTCTGCCTGGTCCTCCCCTTTTCTGCCCATCTCCCTCACTCTTGATTCTAACAATGTCATCTTTACAACCTCTTCTCTCTTGTGTGTTTAAAGAACCCTTTTCCCCTCTCTGATCCCTGAGCCAATGTCAGCTCCTTTGCTGAGTGCCCTACTCACCTCCCTAGATGCCTTTGTGCCTTTGTGAACACCTCCCGATCCTTCTCATGCCAGATCTCTTGAACCTACTGAAGGTCAATCTCTTTCCCTCACCTTCCGTCCACTTCCTTGCTGAACCAGCTAGGTTTTTGACCTATCCTGCTTACATAGAAACATAGAAACATGCTGCACGTAACCTCTACACTAAGAAAATAAGGAAGGCAAAGGCAGACTACTTTCTGACTGGTTTTAGATCAGAAAGGGTTGGCAACCCTAGGAACTTTTGGAGTATGGTAAAAATTACAGGGTAATAAAGTTTTGAATTACCAAGTGTGTTCACGGTGAATAGTATCTCTCATAGCATCTCGGATAAACTGGCCGATATGTTTAATGAGATGTACATAGACATAGGTTCTCTTTGGTGCTGGTGCAACTCTGTCCCTGGGGTACAGGAAATGAAAATTACGTCACCTACCATAATTCTTGATCTTTCTGTGTATCTTCACCATTCATTACTGGTGGGTTCTGGTCAGAGGAGCAGGACCCCATGGGAGCTTTTTTTGTAAGGGAGGAGTCAGTGCTGTGGGCGGTGCCACCCTCGAGGCCAGCGATTGTCTGGTGCTCACGGGTTGGCCAGTAACCAACGCCGACTCTCCTCCATCCCAGTTCTGCATGCCAGAGAGTGAAGTCAGGAAAACAGAAAAAGAGGGCGGGAACGGGAGCCTGAGAGATAGGAAAAGAAAGGATATAAACAAAGGAAGGAATAATGCCGCCAAGAGGACAGAAGAGAGAGAGAGAGAACCTAGGGGTCAGGGGCCCCAACCTCTGGGCAGGCAAGGAGGGACAGAGTAAGGGAGAGAGAAAGAGGATAGAAAAGAAAGAGAGAAGATAAAAAGGAAGAAGGAGACACTGCACCCCACTTACGGAGGTCCAGAGGACTCTCTGCAGACTGGAGAGAAGGACATCACTGCCTTAAAGCCACATTTTATCTCTCTGCCAAGGAAGTAGGAGAAAAGCAACTCCAGGTTTAAGGATCACCCAGAGGGGATGGCTGACTGAGAAACAGTCCAGAAGACATAGGCAAGCAAAGGCACCCAACTTAAATTGCCCTCCCGTCATATCAAGAGGTGGAGCAGGAGGCCAGTGTCTCCCACTCCTGTATTTGAAAATCCTGGGGTGGGGACAGGATCCACCCCACTGCAGGATCCTCCTGACAAAAAACATCCCCAAGGGGGTCTGAGATGTCACACCCCGAGAATCAAGGAGGATTATTCCAGTAGGGATCTCCCTAGAGGACATGATTTTTACCATCCAGAGGGAGACTCTGCATAGAGAGACAGCCAGAACCAGTAGTCAGAAAAAGGGGAGTCACAGTTCCTGAAAAGAGACTAGGGGTCACCAGGACCCTTCCAAAATATTGTCCCAGAGAGGATCCCTATGGGTCGAGAAACCAAGCTGACAGGTTGAACCCTAAAGGCAGTTAAGATGAAGCGGAGGAGGGGATCTCATCAGGGACAAGAGAAGAGACCCTAGTGAACCCTCACCAAGCAGGGGCAAGCAGCCCTGCTTGTCTTTCCCAAACAGAGAACCCTGTCTCCCTCAGAAGAAGGAGTGGAGTCAGAGGTACCAGCAGGACAAGGTTCACAAAGGCCTCAACTTGGTGAAAAACAAGCAGGGAGGAGGCATGCCCAGAGACTGAGGCACAAGAGGGAAGGAGGGAGTAGAGTGATGAATGGTGAAGATACACGTAAAGATCAAGAATTATGGTAGGTATATCATTTTCATATCTTATCTATGTCCATCTTCACCATTCATCACTGGTGGATGATTACCAAGCCCTCCAAAGGGACCTGGTACCTCCCTGAGGGAAGAGAATACCTCAGTCTCCTGTGGGGGTAGACACAGAAGGGGAGACTCAACTAGGCCTGGGACTGATCTGCATGAGACGTGGTCTCCTCCTGGTTGGGAGAAGGAATTCACCCCTGAAGTTCCTGTCTCACCCGATAGGAAGAAAAGTGGGATCCCCAGAAGGGGAGGCAATCACCCTTCACTGGGCCATGGGTGATAACCGGGATAGACAAAGCCATGCTGTCCACTTATGCAGATCGCTGTCCTGCTAACCTGGATGCCACCTCATTAGTGTCATACGATGCCCTTGCTTGGTGCCTCGGAAGCTCCAGGCCACTTATGGAGAGGACAACAGCTTGTCTGGTTGCCTCTGTATCAGGCATAGATGCTAGGATTTTCCTAGCAAAGACCATAAGTGCCTGTTGTAGGCAGCATGATAGGCCTGATGTGCTGCTATAGAAAGAGAAAGATGTGCTGAAGAAAACACTCTCCTCCCCAAGAAGTCAAACTCCGTGGAGTCCGCATCCGGGGTCAGTTACATCTTGAGTTTCTATGCCTGAAAGGAGTGTCATGCCTGAAGAGGTGAGGTGAGCTCCTGGAGATCCTAGGGTGCACAATACCTGTGCTGGAAGTCCATTGGGGCTGGAGAGGGACTGATGGACATTACTAAGCTCGGTGTGACTCCTCCCTAAAGGGGAGGCCAGGTGAACCACCAGGTTGTCTGCACTGTATTCACTAAAAGGCATGCTACCCTTCAGGATTGCGACTTGCCAGCCTAGTTATGTGGAGCTTCGTCACTAACACTGAAAGAAAGCTATGACAGTTGGTCTGGTCAGCATCCGAGGAAAGGTGGACAGAAGAATCCTCTCCTCATTTGAGGAAGACAAGAAAGCCTACAAGTCTGGAGAGTCAGAGACCGCCACCCGGGAAGAGAGTTAAAAATACCTGCCGCCCATGGACCTAACATAGGCAGGGAATAGAGCGGCCGTGGCTCTAAACTTTTCCCAGGTTAGAGGCCCCATAGGACCAGAGAGGCCTGGGAGAAGGGAGGGGTTTGCAGAGGTAGAGGGGTCAGACGCTTGAGGAACAGAATGATCTCTGACAGGGCTCAGGGACCAAACAGGCGAACCAACAGTCTGGGAGGATCCGGCTGGTTGAGGCAGTCTGCAGCCGCTCAACCATTCTGAAATGGTAGGAACTGTGCCCTGAAGGGGTTCCCCCGTGAGGTGACTGAGGCTGCTTGGGTCCAGAAGGGCAGCACCTAACCTCTGAAAATGAGATCCTCCCAGGGAAACTTCAGGGGAGAAGACAGGGCCAGTGCTGTTGCTCCTACCTGAGCCCCTGCGGCTACCGGGAAGGGCACTGCTCCTGATGCTGCCCCTCAACCCTCAGTCTCAGAGAGGGACCTCTTCCTCAGGACCTACTGAGGAAGCTCAACCTCATCCGGCCATCTCCAGAGAGGTGTCAGATAAGGGAACATTCTCCCTCATCCCAGATGCCCCAGCAGGTCCAGAAATGGGCCCAACCTGGACACCTCAAACAGGGATCACCCCTCTGAGTCCAGAGGTACCATCCTCTCCAGTGGGCTCTCTGGTGCCACCAATGGCACCAGAAGGATGATCGCACTCGCTAATGGCTCCAACAGCTGTGCCAGCAGAAACCACTGGTCCCAAAGGAGGAGGTTGGACAGGGCCAAGTGTTGGGCAGGGGAGTCCAAGGACCAAGAATCCAGAAGCCAGTCTGGGTCCACCTCTGAATCATCATCCACCCCAGAGGAGGCAGGGTCCCAGATAACTTTACGAACCCCCACCCGATCATAGCACTTCAGAGCACTGAAAGCTGGCCCTGCACTACCCACGGCGCCACGCTCTGATCACTGGTGCCACATACAGTGCCAGGATCTGGAGTGGAGCTGACGGGTGGCACTAAGGAAAACCACCGGGCTGTGAAGACACAGGCCATGACGCTGGGAGCCTTCACCTCTGAAGAGGTGATTGCCAAAATGGTGCCTCCAGCTCAACTCCCGGGGAATTGTACCGGCCCTCTGCACCACGAGAAGGGTTTCTGGTGAGGCTAGAATGGGTTGAAACCCCTACTCCATGGTCTGTATAGAACCAGGAAGGGAACCAGAGGAAGGGTCAAGGGACCTACATCTGGGGTCCCTAGTGTGCACCTGTCCTCTGAAAGTTGGCAGTGTATGGCCAACTCTAAACACACGGGTTTCAAGAACTCTGCAATCCATAGAGCAACAGGCACCGCAATGGTTCATATCATGGTTAGGGCTCAGGTGATCAAACACCGATTATGCTGGTCTGAGACGGAATAATGCCGCCACAGAGGCACCGCTGCATTGGGGCCAGTCCGCCTCGACAACTTTTTGTACCCTGGACGAGACATGACCGGACAGAAAAAAATAACAGCAAAACAGCAAAAGGGTCTCAGTGTCATCGAAAATAAAGGAAAGGTTTTACCGATCAATGGTGCTGAGAACGCAATGGCTCCTGCAAAACTAGGACAATTTAAACCGACAGATTCAACAGACGAGGCCACGCTGTCACAGTAGTAAAACGCCCACTCACGAGGTTGTGCTCACTCGATGGCGGAGCAGCAGAACTGGAATAGAGGAGGAGCTGGCATTGGTTACTGGTCAACCCATGAGCACCTTGCAATGTGTCAGCCTCAGGCTGCGCCCCATGGCACCAACTCCTCCCTTACAAAAAAAAAATGCTCCCATAGGGTTCTGTTCCTCTGGCCAGAACCCACCAGTAATGAATGGTGAAGATTGACACAGATAAGATCAAGGATCTGTTTGGGAGGTAAGGGATGAAAATAAGTCCTACTTTTCCTTTGAAAATATAACTGTAAACCAGGGTTTTAAGGAATTAATAAAAATAAATAATAAAGCACACAGATAGATGGGATTCCATCCTACTTACTTAAACTTTATGCCCCTGTAGTTGCCCCTTACTAGCTGACCTTTTAACCTTTCCTTGGAAACAGGTGTCTATCCTCTAGCATGGAAACAGGTCAAGTAATACCAGTTTTCAAGAGTGGCCAGAAGAGTGACATGGGGAATTATAGACCCATATCACTGCTTCCGTTATCTCTAAGATTTTTGAAAAATTGTAGTATTTCAATTAAATAGTTATTTGGAAGCTCAGAATATATATAATAGTTACTAATTGGGATTTGGGTCGCAGTATATCACTACTACAGCATTAATTAAAGTTGTGCCAGATATTCAGATAGTTATGGATATCAGCCTCCTGTTTGGGGCTGTATTTATAGACCTATCGAAAGCATTTGACATCTTGAATCATGATAGGATGTGTGAAAATTTAAAATCTATTGGCCTCAACCAGGATGCGCTTGTTTGGTTCCATGGCTATCTGACTGGGAGACAGCAGCAAGTTATACTGAATAAGAACTATAAATCTAAATATTTGAATATCAAATCTGGGGTACCTCAGATCGTATTAGGACCTGTACTGTTCAACGTGTATCGAATGGTGCCAGACACCTATTGAGTGGTGTCTGACACCATGTGTGAGGATGATACAGTACTTTACATAGAAGGTAAGTCTGTTAGTCAAATACAAGAAAAATTGCAAAAGATTTCAATAAATTGCAGAACTATTTTCAGAATATTGGTTAGTTTTAGATTCCTCAAAGTCACAAGTTATGGTCTTTTCAAATAAACAATTACAAAATCAACCAACCCTGGATATAAAAACTCTAGATGGTAGTAGTCTAACTCTTGTTGATTCTTATAATATCTGAGAGTCTGATAGACTCTCAATGTAAATGGATACACATATTGACCTGTTGACTAGGAAACAATAAAAAACTGAGGACCTTATATAAATATAAAAACCACCAGATAGTAGATTAAAAATAGTGAACACTATGGTAATTCCTCTGTTTGACTATGGGGATGTTGTTTTTGGGGTGCAGCTGGAAGTGTTTTACACCAGCTCGATGTTATATAAAGATTTGTGCATTATGTTCTGATGCACCTCGGCACATACACCACTGTTCCTCTATTGAGCTCTGGACTGGATAGAACTAACAGAGTGACTAAAATTACATACATTACATTTGATGTATCGTTAACAAGTACAAAAATGCCTAACTATATGTTAGATCTAATAAGGAAATTAAATGTTAGGGAGGGCTCACGTACAGCAGGGGTAATAGAGTACACTGTGCCACTGGCAAAACTGTGAGGGGTAATTTTAGCTCTGTGCATATGGGCCCCAGGCTTTGGAAAAGTCTGCCAAGTCACTTGAGGCAATATAATAGTACTATATCTTGGAATGCCGTAAGATCTTGATTTGTTGATGCTGCTAAATCTCCTAAAACTTGTGCGGCTGAGCTTATGTTTGTTATTTATTGCTAAATGTAAGTTTTACTGTATTTGTGCTGTATGTCTTTATTACATGTTTTGTAAATTTTACTGTGGAAATTGAAATTTAAATACCTGTAAATTTTCTTTCTCCACAGCTGGTCTCAACTCTGCAGCAGGGGACATCCAGACCTCCACTTCCTGTCTCCCTCAGTTCTTCATAAAGCAGTCCAAATGTGGCAATACTACAAGAACTTGGAAACAAAAACAAGAATGTTAAGGCATATATGACCGTGAGGCCAGCCAATAATATGCATTCTGGGAGGAAATCCAAAGCTCAGAGACCAGCCGTCGGAGAAAGAAAATTTACAGGTATTTAAATTTTGATTTCTCTCTCCAAGCTGGTCGCCAGACTTCCTAACTCATAGGATATACAAAAGCAGTACATCCCCAGATGTCCCGGTAGGAAGAATGTCAAGTGCCCATAAGGATCCACCACTGTCTGAAGCATTCAGCGGCTAAGGCTGTTCTGTCGAGGACATCACATCCAGCTTATAAAATTTTGTAAATATTGGAATGGATGACCAATTGGCTGCTCTGTGTAAGTCTGCTGGAGATGCTTCTCTGAATTATGCCCATGAAGGGCGCTGTCTCTGGTGGAATGGGCTCACTGGAGCAGGCAAGGTTACTCTGGCCTGATCATAAGCCGTGGAGATGATGGATAGACTCCATCTGGCTATAGAGCCTTTAGAATCCTTGTTACCCATATTTGCCCATAGTTGAAATGAACAAACTTGAAGTTTTGTGAATAGCCTACATTCTCTTAATATACATTTTCAACACTCTTCTCAGGTCTAGTGGATGAAATTCCTTTCCTTATAGCTTTTAGGAAAAGAGCAGAAGGAAGGAAGAATGAACCCTTGATTATAATGGAAGGAGATATAACTTTTGGCAAAAACCTGGATCTGTTCGAGTACCATAGAGCCTTATAAAAGACCATGTATGGCTCTTGGGTGAACAGTGCTCCTAGTTCGCTGATTCTTCTGGCTGAAGTAATAGCTATGAGAAAAAGGTGACCTTCATTTTGAGATGCATGAGGGATGTCTCCTTGAGAGGATCTAAAGGAGTTTTGGTCCCAGCCTTGATAACCAGATTAAGATTCCAAGGTAGTATCGTTGGTTGATTAGAGGGTGTTTTAATGTTGCTGTGTTTAGAAACCTCCAGACATGGGGATGTAAGCCCAACAATTCCACTGAATCCAACAGCAAGAGTGCCCCAGCATGGAAACCTGAACTTTAAGGTAGCTGGTTGCAGTCCTTTGTGCAACCCATCTTAAAGGAACTGTAGTAGTACAGGTGATTATATTGATGGTTCTGTATGTGACTGGAATGAAGCCAGAACCAGAATTTCCTCCAGATTCCAAAATACACTTTTAGAGGAAGAAGGGCCACACGAGTTCTCCATCATTTCAATAACAAGAGCTGTGTAGTCTAGCTCCTTGAGTTTTCCCTGCCAGTCTCCAGCCTACAGTGACAGGTTGTTCAAACTGGGATGCAGAACTGGACCTTGATGGATAAGGTCTGTGCTGAAGTTTAAAGTTAGAGGTGGTCGCTTAACAGATGAATGAGAAGTGGGAACCATGGGTGGAAAGGCTATCAGGAAGGACTAGAATCATGTCTGCACTGTCCAGAGCCACTTTGTGAAGGACTCTTGATAGAAGCGGTATTGGAGGTAAGCATACAGGAGACCGAACTGACCCCAGTCTAGGCAAAGGTGTCCTGAGTCACCACTGGTTCATCCTTGGCCAGGGAGCAGAATTGCTTTACCTTGGAGTTCCACCAGCAGGTGAAAAGATCTATCTGAGGATTGCCCCACTGTTCTGTTAGGATGTGGAAGGCACTGTCCTTCAGCTCCCATTCCCCTGGTAGAACAACCTTGCAACTGAGCCAGTCTGCTGTGACATTTTCCTGTCCTTGAATATACATTGCTTAGTAGTGCTCAGCCCACTGAAAGAGAAGAAGGAGTCCTTAGCATTTTTGAGCTTCTTGTACCGCTCTGATGGCTGATGTAGGCCAATATTGTCTAATTGTTAGTTGGAATCAGTGCATCCTGATTGAGGAACTGCTGTTCATAGTGCCTTGTGGCAAGACATCCTGCACTCATCATGAGAAAGTTTATGCTGTACCTTGTATCTAACAGTGATCACCTGCCCTGTGCTGACACCTGATGCAGGAGAGCCCCCAGCTCCTGAGGCTTGCATTTGTCGTGATTCAGTTTTGGTGTGGATGGCCCAACTTGACCCATCATGACCTCTGTCCTCTGAGACCATCACTGGAGGGAGGGTTTAGTCTGTCCCAATTAGCTGTGTGAAAAATAAGCAGGCAGCTGAGGAGCTATGTGAAACTCCTTGATGAGCTTAGCCGATCCCTACATTTAGCTTCTGGGAAAGACCTTGTTGGCTTGTGTCCTGATGTCTGCCCCAGGAGGATTTAGGTCTGGCCTGGAGTTAGGAACTTTTATTTATTTATTTATTTTATTTAGTTTTGTTGACTGGGTAAGTACACTAGACAAATCCTGCCTGTTTTCAGGCACCACCGGGAGGGGATACGGATGAATGCCAACTGACCTTGAACTAGATTAAGCTGTTGGTGGTATTTTTAGTGAATGAGCTAAATTTGGCCAGGACACCGGGAAATTCCCCACACTGCTGGTGCTCTGTGGCCAGTAGAGGGCTGACAACATGGCTTGTTGGGCCAGTTGAGGTCTGCATCAGGAGAGGATGGACGTTGGAGTGGAGGACTGATGGAGTGCTACTTTAATGGAGGAACAGACAAAAAGGAAGAACGGAGCTTACTGCACCATTCACTATATCAATGGATGGAAATTTTTGGGTTTTGAAGAAGAAATATGTGACCAAGGGCTGTTACAGGAGAAAAAGATATTGTAAGTCATCACCTTACTTGGACTGCTAACGGAGAAACTTGCAGCTTTACGGAAGGAGCAGGCAAGAGTCCGAGAAGAGATTTTACGTTGGAGTCAATTACAGCATCTGCTTCTCCCAGCTGTATGGCATGTGTTTTGAGACGCCAGAGAGCTGCACTTCCATAGTGGAGGGGAGCGGAGGACAAGTTGGGTCGGTGACCAGTGAGGAACAGGGTGAGATGGAGATTTTGCCGAAAAGAAATTGCACAAGCAGCGGTTCCCTGTATGGGGAAAGAGCAGTGCAAGGTGAGGTTTGAGAGTGACGGGCAGTTGGAAATGCTAGCCTGGTTGCTACGGTTATGGAGGGCGACCGGATGTACTTCAGACAGAACGAGAACACAGTGAGTCTGAAGGATTTCTACAGCACTTTCGAAGATGCAGGGTTTGTTTTCCGAGATCGGAACAACAGCTTTCAAACTCTATCCCTTGTATTTATCAAACAGACCCACATCGACAGGAAGGTGTGTCGAATTTACTTTTTCCAAACGGCTGGCGCCTGGTAAGGAGAAAATAGGGAAATGGGGAAAGAGAAAAGAGCGGTCGTAGTGTTTGCCAAACGAAATCTAGAGGTACCTGTAAATAACAGAGGGCATGAGACAATGCAGGGTAAGCATGCTGAAATGACTATGGAACAAACTGACTTTGTGCGTCCCCAGAACTTGAGAATTGGTCTCAGAAAAGCCTTGCAGGAGGCTGGTTGGACGCTTAATAAAGGGTCATGGCATCCCACACAAGACTGGGATCCTAAATTAAATTTCTACAAATGTACCTGGGTGGAAACCAAATTTACCTGTGGTTAAGGATATGTCAGTAGGAAATGTGGAGGAGAACATTAGAGAAGGTGGTTGTTCAGCAAGAACACAGGACTCAAGGGAGTAGTTCTGGGGCCTAACTTTTGATAGGGGTGGAACAGCCTGGGGTAAGCAAGGAGCAAATTCACACTAAAGAACGGCTCTTATGTCTGACTTATTTACCACATCAAAAAGGAGGCAGCCCCTCAGAGAAATGCGGTTCGAATACAATATAAAGGAGGAATGGAAGTTAGACCTGAAAGAGTGTAATGGGAAAACATTTATTAAAGGATTCATTACACTTCTCACCATGAGAGGTGTTTGCATTCATTAACATATCTGGGAGGATAATTTTGATGTCAGTTTTGTTCTGCATATGCACTTGATTTGTTTTGGGAAAGATATAGCCAGGTTAAATTTTCACCCATTTGGACACCTTTTTGTTATCCCCTTGACAAAACCTTTAATTAAGTTTGTAACGGTTATGTTTCGAAATGAAGGTGTCCATGTGGATGATATTTCATACTGGCTAGCCCAAAATGTGAAGTTTTGAGCTCACCGGAGGCTATTCTGGATTCAGAGCAGTTTTGGACCGGGATGGAAATTTAAGGTTAAACTATGGCAAACAGATAAGGGATTGAACACATCCCTAATTCCTTCCTTTTAGGGAGGGATAGAGGGTATCTTTCTATGCAGGTCAGCCTAGAGCTTGCTATAGGTGTGGATGTGGACACATTTGTCGAAGTTCGTGTGATAAACCCCGATATGATAATTGTGGGGAGGTTGGCCATGGGGTGTTTCAATGTGCAAACTCACAAAGTGTGATTTATGTGAAGGATTGGGCATGTTTTTCTGACTGTGAGTGGGTAGCAAAGAATAAAGCTTACAGTGGTAGTCCGAATTATTAATTCAGGAAGCTCAGGACAAAGTTGTCAATTTAGAGGCATCTGAGAGTGTCACCATAGTGGGACAAGGAATCTTAGAAACCCAAGGTGCTAATAGCGTAAGACAAGACACGGTACCAGAGGAATTACTTCAGAAAGTTTCAGAGGAGGGACTTGACGGTTCAACTACCTAGGCAGATACAGGGGAGCGGATGTTATAAAACCTGTGATTTTGATCCCAGTAGGCTTCCTTCCAGGAATACTAAATCTAGTACAGGAGCAAGTCAGATGGAGATAGAATCCAATAACCCTTTGCAGTATTGGCTACGCTCTTGGGGTGAGTCAGAAATGGACGGACAAGAGTTAGATTCACATTCAGTACAAGATAGCCCTCCTTCCCCATTACGTACACAAGAGGGATATAAAGGGAGAAAAAAGAGGAAAAAGATGGATGATTGGGTTTGGGCTTAAATAAATGGTAATAAAATTAGGTTCTATAAATGTCCACAGTCTGTTGAACTTTAAGACACGTAGGATAATATATGATTATATTCATTTTCAAGCTTTTGACATCTGCTTATTACAGGAAACATGGATGTACCTGCTTGATCAAGCAAGACTTTTCCAAAGAGAATGGTGTTGGGGCCATCCTATTGTTCTTTTGGTCAGCAAATGGCTGATGGGATTGGCTTTTGTTTAATTCCTTTAATTTTTCTTTGATTAAATTAATAGACATCATTCCAGGTAGATTTATGATTTTAGATGAGGTTTGGGAAACAGTAACATGTAGATTTATAAATATTTATAGTTCCCAAATTAAAGCAGAGAGGGTAGCACTTTTCAAATTAATCAAGCCTTATTTATGCACTACACATAAAAAATTTTATGTGGAGATTTTAATTAGAAATTAAAATAGACTTAGAAAAGAGGTTACTGGGGTAAATAAAAAGTTTATTGTGATTCAAATGCTTGGAAAAGTTGATTAAATCATCTGGCCTTGTAAATGCTAGTAATCAGCAGCAAGGTGGGATAAAATTTACTTACAAAAATCAATATACCTCCACTATAGATTATATATTCCTATCAGAATTTTTGTCATTTACATTTCTTCATTTCCAGTTTCATTTTCCGATCATCTGATGTTACAATGTATAATAGGAACAGATCAAATACCATCTAAAAGAGATCCAGGTGGAAATTAAATGCATTATTATTGAACTGTCCTAAAGTGGTAGCTAAATTTAAAGTTTTACTAAATGCAAGATTGTCCGTGGCCTTTCTATATGACAATTTGGGGGAATGGTGGTGATTCAAAACAAGACTTTTGTAAATTTTTTCAAAATATTGATGTACAAAGGGTAATGAGAAATTCCTTAAATATCTAACATTCGACAACACCTGTATAATTTAATTTCATCAGCAAATACCTCTACAAAAGATAATTCACTACATATAGAGCAAGCTAAACAACAACTTAAGGCATGGCAATATGATAGGGCAAATACCTCCAAGCTTTGTTTTTGTATGGGGAAAAAAAGAGTCCAGCTGGAGACCCTTATGAAGCCTTTAAGACTTATAAAAGAACACTACAATTGTAGCGTTAATAAGTCGGATGGAAAACTGTTACAGATACAAATAATTTACAAATACTAATAAAACAGTTTGTGACTACTCATGAACCAGAGACTCCACCAAACATTAATGAGATACAGTACTTTTGACACAATTCAAAATTCCTGATCAATGTGGAAGGGTGGGGCCTTGTTGCACCATTTCAAAATTAGAAATTATTGAATCTATTAAAAATTAAATCTGGTACCTGCCAGGGCAGATGGTTTAACTGTTGAATTATATAAAATGTTCCCAGAAGACTTTGCAATAGGTTTAGAACTAGTTTTAATTTCCTTTTAGACTCAGAAGAATTTCCACAATAGTTCACTGAAGGATATTGATTTTTTGTTTAAAACTGGAGATAGACTTTCATTGGGAAATTGAGACCTATTACATTATTAAATTCTGATTACAAATTGTTGGTAGGAATTTTAAATAATAGGTTAAAGGAAATGGCAAGGATAGTTATATCTCCTACCAATTTTAGTGCGATACAGGGAAATATATTCCAAGCACATAGGATTATCCGAGATTGGATAGAATATGTTAATAAACAAAAATATTGGGTTGTATTGTGTCGGTAGACCGAAAGAAAGCATCGATAGAGTATACCATCCTTTTTATTTTAGTGTTGCAACATTATGGGGTACCAGAAAGGTTTATAAATATTACCTATCCTATTATCCAATCAACGGTAGGAGAAGGATTTATATTCCAACAGGGGTACGCAGGGATGCCCACTTAGTCCGTTATTATATGTTTATACAATTGACGTGTTGATTCAGTATTTAACACAAATACCATTCTGGGAAGGGATTACGCCCTCCCTTATCACAGGAAGTTCGCACAGGCACATGCAGATGATTTATGTTTATTTTTACTCACAATCATAAAGTGCCATTGTGTTTAGACTGCATGGAGAAGTTCGCAAGAATTTCTAATGCACAATTAAATACTGTTAAAAGTCAGGATTTGTTTATTGGGGTTAATGTTCCAGAATCATTAATAGTACAGGGTTTGAAAATTTCTTCGGACCTATTAAGATTTTGGGTTTATGGTATGGACCCCAAAATTTATCTGGTCTAAATTGGGAGAAAGGTTTAAAACTGTGGAAAGTAAAATCAATATCTGGAAACATTGGAAGTTAACTAAAATAAAGAGAGTTAACGTGTGAAACAATTTATTATACTGATTTTATTATTTATTGCATATGTTTTTCCAATTCCTACAACTCTGGAAACCAGATTGTATAGTTTGTTTTTCCAGATGGTGTGGGGAAATAGACTTAATCCATTAGCTAATTACACATATTTATCAAAAGAACAGGGAGATTTAGGGATGATTGATCCAGTAATTTTTTTTTACCTTATTCATTTAATCTAATTTTAAGGCAGGATGGGCAGTGGCATCCACAAATGAAAGACTTCTGCTACAAAATGTGTTATCTAGGTACTTTTGGTTTGGTTAACTGATCCTCCAAAACCCATCCCACTTTGTTTATACCTAGTTTATTTTACCTATTGTTAAAAGACTATTTAGGTGGAAGCTATCGGCACAAACAGTAAGGGAAGGTAAAGGAGAAGTCTATATAATAAAGTAATGTTGGAACTATATCCAACGAACCTGCTTTTAAAACTGTCCAGCAGGAGATACAAATTAGTATTGCAACAGCTAAACAATTCAAGACTACCAATCTATATGTGGGAAGTTATATGGTTAGCAGTATATGGTAGACTGGGGGTAAGAGGTAATGCTAAATACAAGGCTAAAACTGAAAGAAATTGTCCTTATTTATGTTGTATTGATACAGAAGAAACAGTGGAACATTTTTCTTTGTTTGTATCTATGCCGCTTCTCTTGGAAATTCTTAGCGGCAAAATGGAAAATGCAGTGGTTAAGTAAACTTGACTATGATATTTTGGTTTGGGGGAATTTGCTCAGTTGAAAACAAGATATTGTGTTAATACTTTACAGATATTATGTTGTGCATTAATATATTATTTATGGCAGGCCTGATGTCAATGGGTCTTATATCAGAAACAAATGCCTTATGAGACTGTGAGTCTGTTAGTTAAAGGGGCTATGGAAAGAATATATCTCACAGATATAGGGTTTGCATCTACCAAACAGGTTAGGACTTGGTGGCAAGGAATGACTTATTTTATTAAATATAAATAGTTTAGGAGGTATAAGTGGATTTCTTTATGGACAAGGATGGACTTTCATAATCTTGTTATGTAGCAGGTTAGAGTGTAGTTAGATATTTTGTTGATTTTTATTTTAAGGCTTTCACACTATTAGGTAGCCAATTTTCTAAATATCCATTAGGAGGTTTGTTAGAAAAGTATAACTAGAAAACTTATTTGGTTTCCATTCAATTTATTATTTTTGTGTGACTTAAACACTGTTTCATATTTATTTGAATTTTGTTTGGATTAATTTCTTTGCTTTGTGTGATTTAACACTGTTTGTATTATTTGTTCTTGATGTTATTATAATAAAAAATTCCCTACTCTTTTC
The DNA here is from genome assembly GCA_016271365.2 of Neoceratodus forsteri. Lineage (NCBI taxonomy): Eukaryota > Metazoa > Chordata > Ceratodontiformes > Ceratodontidae > Neoceratodus > Neoceratodus forsteri. The sequence goes on from CM057449.1 coordinate 691,876,590, forward strand.
GAGGCGTGCCATGGGATCTTTAACATCAACCTGAACTACCACCAATCCAGACAGATGGGACCTCGGTTTAACATCTCATCCGAAGACAGCACCTCAGAAGTGCAGCACCCTCTCATGCTGCACTACAGTGTCAGTACTGGATATTAACCTAAGTGTCAGATGTGGGAACTGAACCCACAGCCCTCTGATCTCCAGACCTCAGAGGTGAGTGTGCTACCTACTGATCCACTGACACTTTCTAATTAATGCAAGGTCCATGCTGACATGCCCAGACTACCTCCACCCCTGCTTGTACTGCTTGGTTGAGCTGTGGGGTCTTTATGTGGACTATGCCTGCTACTGGCATCTTTAATGATGTCCGTCGTCTGAGGAAAGCCTGAATGGCAAAGTTTTGAATTGAAGGACTGCTCCCCACCTTGAACCTGAGATAGTGCTTGTGTAGTTCCTGAATGGGAATATGCAACTCGGCATCTTGCAAATCGATGGATGCTGGAAAACTCTTTTGCAACTCCCTGATCCTTGATGACCAGATTTCCACCTTGAAGGGTCTGCTGTGGATAAAACTGTTCAGGAATTTGAGATCTAGGACTGGCCTGAATCCCACTGTGCTTTGGCATGTTGAAGAATAGGGAGATCTCTGTGGGGAACTTTGCTCAATAGCCCCTGCCTGTAGAAGGTTTGTAATGGTTTGTAACATCGTCTGTCTTTTGGATGGGTTGCCAGAGATAGGGAGGCATCACTTGAGGTAGTGGGAGCTTGCTGGTGATGTCTAGGACCCTCTGTCAGACTTGGTTTGAACCCATTCCTCAAGAAAATTTGAAAGTCTGCTTCCTACTTGAGGATGTACCTGGATAGCTTCTGACTACTTGTTGCTGATCCTTGTGTCTCTGGTGCCACCATCACCAGTGGATCTGCCCCTCTGAGGTTATGCTAGCTACGCTGAGGAGAACTATACTCTTTTTCCCACTGAGAAATTAGAGTTTGGCCCTAGTTGTAAGCTCGGCAATGAAATTTGCATCCGGAGTCTGAGGACCATGAATTACCCCTACCTCTGACTGAGCATGTGCACTTGAGCTATTTCCCTGCTTTCTTCACCGCCTCCTTCAGGGCTGATCCAAACAGGAGAAAACCTTCAGGGTGCATTACCAAACAGCTCTTCAAGAGGTGCCTGCTTGCTAGGCCCAAAGCCAGAGGTTGTGGTGAGACAAGGTTTGAGAGTCGCCCGGCTGAAGCCTTCTAACACATCTGCCGCCTAAAACCCCTTAACTGCAGCTGATGAATGATAGGCATGTTCTTTCTGGGTCCTCAGGGAAATTAAAGGCTAAATTCAAGGCACGGGACAGGGTGGTTCTGGTCAAAAGGTTGGTGGCTACCGCCTTGAGAGACGTTGTGGGGACTTTGACACCAGAAATAGCACTTATTTTAAATTTCAATAGTGAAGGGAAGAGATAACATAAGTCTCTTACTAGCCATATTGCTCATGGCTGCTAACAAAGCGGTAATGAGGAAATGGCTACAGAAAGATCCACCTACCTCTAGAGAATGGGAAGATGCAACCTATCAAATATACGGAATGGAACTTATGACAGCCCAGATTAACTTAAAATCCAGATATGTACAGCCTTTTGGGCTAAATGGTGGCTCTGGATCTCTGGGCATAGACCTAACCTGATACCATAAGGGAAGATGTCCAAGGACAGGCCTGGGACTACCACAAGGAAACTATGAAATAAATTCTAAAGAAAATTCTGAGTATAATAAGAAAGACATATCTGTACAGACTCTATAGAAAATACGTATGAATATATGATGTGTACTGTAACTCTCAGAAAATCATGAAACAATAAAAAAAAAGAGAGAGAGAGACGTGCTTGATACTTGGAAGGCCTTCTTGAGCAAGGCATCCACTTTCCTGTGCAATGACCATCTGTTTGGTTAGGTTTGAAATCAGAGGGAAGCTTCTGGGCAGTTTAACCACTTTTCAGGTCACTTTTGTCAAATCTGAGAGGCTTAGAGATCTGCTGGGGCACTGGATAGGTGAATTCTGGACCTTTCTGTTCCTTCTTTGCTAAGTTCCTTATGGCAGGAAGAATAGGAAAAGCCGTTGCGGTTTGGAGGTAGATGTCAGGCAAAACCTCTTTCGGTCGGGCGGAAGCCACTGGGGAGATCCGAGGGAAATCTCAGCTGTGACCTTTTTATGAAAACCTAGGTCCTCCCAGTCAAGGTTTTGCCCACTAGCTCCCTCCAGGAGAAAAAAACTGAAGTCTTAGGAGTCTGAGAAATGCTCCTGCAACGCTTTCCTTTAAGAGTGCCCCTATATTTCCTTCAAGAACTCGATCTTTCTTTCACTTGTGATGTGAGGAATGTTGATGCTCCTCCTCTGAGGATTTCTGTTTCTGTGTTGATTTTTCATTTTCTCATAGTGATGTGAGGACAATTGCCCTCAAGGATGAGGACAGGCATGGGGTCCTCTTTCTTTTGCTAAACATAGAATTTGATGGCAGATAAGGACCGCTTGGCCCACCCAGTCTGCCATTTCTTACCTACTGGATAAGCTGCAGATCCTAGTTAACCAGCAGCCTACTTCTTCCTACCCCACCCCCAGAACTGCCTTATGACTATCCCATGCATGCTTGAATTCCACCGCTGATTTTGACTCCACAACCTCCTCCGGAAGGCCGCTCCATGCATCCACAACCCCTCTGTGAAAAATACTTCTTAATTACCTCTGAGCCGCCCCCCTCTATCTTCAAATTGTGCCTTCTTGTTCTTGCACACCTCTTTTTTGAAAGATGCTACCCTCTTGAATTTGTTGATTCCCTTGAGGTACTTAAAGTTTCTATCATGTCCCCCTCTCCTCTCTTCCTCGAGGCTATACATATTAAGCTCCTTAAGTCTCTCTTCATATGCCTTCTGGTGCAGACCCTGCACCATTTCAGTTGCCCTCCTCTGGACAGCTTCCATCCTGTCTATGTCTTTGGAGATTGGGTCTCCAGAACTGCACACAGTACTCCAGATGGGGTCTCACCAGCTGTCTCATACAGAGGGATAATAACTCTCTGTTTTCTACTGGTGATGCCTCCCTATGCATCCCAGTATCCCCCAGCCCTCCTTGCTGCCCTCTCACATTGCTTGCCCATCTTTATGTCATCTGATATGACTACCCCGGTCCCTCTCCATTTTTGTTGTTGTTGTTAATATCTCACCCCCATTGTGTACTCTTCCCTGGGTTTTGTTTCCCAGGTGCATTACCTTGCACTTTTTAGCATTGAATCTAAGCTGCCATACATTTGACCATTCCTCTAACCTTGCAAGTCCCTTCTCATCCTTTCCACCCCACCCTGTGCATCAACTCAGTTGCAGATCTTAGTGTCATCTGCAAAGAGACATACTTTTCCTTCCAGTCCTTCTGCAATGTCGCTTATAAAGACATTGAAGAGGACCAGTCCTAATACTGAACCCTGTGGTACCCTACTAGTAACCCTCCTTTCTTCTGAGTGGACTCCATCTACTATTACTCTCTGTGTCCTATTCTCCAGCCAATCTTTACCCAGGCTGTCATCTTGGGACCCACTCCCAGGCTGGCTCACTTGTATAGTAATCTTTTGTGTGAGACTGTGTCAAATGCCTTGCTAAAGTCTAGGTAGGCCATGTCCACAGCCCTCCCTGATCTACTACTTTGGTCACCCAGTCAAAGAAATCTATCAGATTCATCTGGCATGACCTTCCCACTGTGAATCCATGCTGCCTAGGTCCTGTGCCCTCTGGCCTCTAGATACTCAACAATTCTTTCCTTTAGAAGTGATTCCATCATTTCCTATCACTGAGGTTAAACTAACAGGTCTATAGTTTCCTGCTTCTGCCTTGCTCCCACTTTTGTGAAGGGAATCACATCTGCCTCCTCCAGTCCTCGGGTACCACCCCATCCTCCCATGATTTGTTAAAAGGGTAGTCAGTGGTGTCACTAGTTCTACCCTTAGTTCTTTTAGAATTCTGGGATGAATCCCATCAGGCCCTCATTGCTTTATCCACCTTCGGTTTTAAGAGTTCTTTCAGAACCCTTTCTTCTGTAAATGGGCCGGTATCAACTTCTGTATCCAGCGTGTTACTACTGTTTGTTTTATGTACCTCCTCTTCCTTTGTAAATATTGAGCAAAAATATTTGTTTAGTATCTCTGCCTTTTCACAGTCTCCCTCTGCCCACCCTCCCTCCCCTTTATTAAGCTTCACTATCCCTCCCTTGGTCTTCCTTCACTCCCTGATGTACCTATAAAGGTTTTATCCCCTTCTTAACTGAGTTGGCTATCTTTTCCTCTCGGTTTGGGCCTTGTTGTTCTGACTGCCTTCCCAGCCTCCTTTGCTTTTAACTGATACAGTTCTCTGTCCTGCTCCTCTCTGCGATTCCTTGTACTTCCTGAATGCTTTCTTTTCTCTTGAACCTTCACTGCCACTTCCTTTGAGAACCATAGTGGTTTCTTACATCATCTTGTTTTGTTTATTTGCTTCACACAAAGGCTCGTTACCTCTGTGATGGCAGTTTTTATGAGGGCTCACATCTGGTGATCCCAGGTTGTCAGTCAAAGCATACCAGATCATGAGCAAGGCCCTCTTTAACTTGTTTATGTGGTCTGGTACCAGAGAGAGACTACGGACTTCCAGGTCTCTGGTGGCTGCTTCTTTTCTGACCTGTCTGTTGGCTGTCAGACTGCGCCATGAAAAGTCTGCCTCCGCCACGCCTTCCCCATTCATGGATGCTGCCTTCTGACATTTTAGGCAAAGCAACCCAGCCAAAGTGAATTAGTAAAGGAGGACTTGCAACACTGGCATTTTGCCCCTGGAAGGTTTGTGTGAGGACATGACACAAAAAGGCCTTACTCCCATTAAATCAGCATACCCCCATAAGCTTCTTGATGCTATTCTGCTGAAGCTGCAATTAATTGTGCTGGCCTAGCTCCCCGCCTGGTACCAGCCTTTGTGTGAAGCAAATAAACAAAACAAAACCGATGTAAGAAACCACTATGGTTCTCAAAAGAGGTAGCAATGAAGGTTCAAGAGAAAAGAAAGCATTCAGAAAGTACAAGGAATCACAGAAGGAGCAGGACAAAGAATTGTATCAGTTAAACAAAAGGAAGCTGAGAAGGCAGTCAGAACAACAAAGCCCAACCAAGGAAAAGATAGCCAACTCAGTTAAACAGGGGATAAAACCTTTTAGGTACATCAGGGAGCAAAGGAAGACTAAGGGAGGGTAGTGAGGCTTAATAAAGGGAGGGAGTGGGCAGAGGGTGACAGTGAAAAGGCAGAGATACCAAACAAATATTTTTGCACAGTATTTACAAATGAAGAGGGGAGGTACCTAAAATAAACAACAGAAACACTCTGGATACAGAAGTTGATACCAGCCCATTTACATAAGAAAGTGTTCTGAAAGAACTCTTAAAACTGAAGGTGGACAAAGCAATGGGGCCTGATGGGATTCATCCCAGAATTCTAAAAGAACTAAGGGTAGAACTAGTGACACCACTGACTACCCTCTTTAACAAATCATGGTAGGATGGGGTGGTACCTGAGGACTGGAGGAGGGCAGATGTGATTCCCTTCACAAAGTGGGAGCAGGGCAGTAGCAGGAAACTACAGACCTGTTAGTTTAACCTCAGTGATAAGGAAAATGATGGAATCACTTCTAAAGGAAAGAATTGTTGATTACCTAGAGGCCAGAGGGGCACAGGACCCAAGGCAGCATGGATTCACAGCAGGAAGGTCATGCCAGATGAATCTAATAGATTTCCTTTAACTGGGTGACCAAAGTAGTAGATCAGGGAGGGCTGTGGACATGGTCTACCTAGGCTTTAGCAAGGCATTTGACTCAGTCCACACAAAAAGATTAATATACAAGTTAGCTGGCCTGGGAGTGGGTCCCAAGATGACAGCCTGGGTAAGAATTGGCTGGAGAATAGCACACAGAGGGTAATAGTAAATGGATCCTACTCTGAAGAAAGGGGTTACTAATGGGGTACTGCAGGGTTCAGTATTAGATCGGTCCTCTTCAGTGTCTTTATAAACGACACTGCAGAGGGACTGGAAGGAAAAGTGTCTCTTTGCAGATGGCACAAAGATCTGCAACAGAGTTGATGCACAAGGTGAGGTGGAAAGGGATGAGAAGGGACTTGGCAAGGTTAGAGAAATGGTCAAATGTATGGCAGCTTAGATTCAATGCTAAGAAGTGCAAGGTAATGCACCTGGGAAACAAAAACCCAGGGAAGAGTACACAATGGGGGTGAGATACTAACAACAACAAAAATGGAAAGGGACCTGGGGTAGTCATATCAGAGGTGGGCAAGCAATGTGAGGGGGCAGTAAGGAGGGCTTGGGGATACTGGGATGCATAGGGAGAGGCATCACCAGTAGAAAACAGGAAGTTGTTATCCCTCTGTGCAGACAGCTGGTGAGACCACATCTGAGTACTGTGTGCAGTTCTGGAGACCCAATCTCTGCAAGGACATAGACAAGATGGAAGCTGTCCAGAGGAGGGCAACTAAAATGGTGCAGGGTCTGCACCAGAAGACATATGGAGAGAGACTAAAGGAACTTAATATGTATAGCATCGAGGAAAGGAGGGAGGGGACATGATAGAAACTTTCAAGTACCTCAAGGGAATCAACAAAGTCCAAGAGGGTAGCATCTTTCAAAAAAAGAGGTGTGCAAAACAAGGGGCACAATTTCAAGATATGGGGGCAGCTCAGAGGTAATGTAAGGTAGTATTTTTTCACAGAGAGGGTTGTGGATACATAGAACAGCCTTCCAGAGGAGGTTGTGGAGTCAAAACAGTGGTTGAATTCAAGTAGGCATGGGACAGTCATAAGGCAATTCTAGAGGGTGGGGGCAGAAAGAAGTAGGCTGCTAGTTAACTAGGATCTGCAGCTTATCCATTAGGTAGGAAATGGACAGACTGGGTGGGCCAGCGGTCCTTATCTGCCATCAAATTCTATGTTTCTATATTAAGAATTGTGCTAGCCCTGTAAGGGCAAAATACTGAGCTGTCCTCCTTGTATAATAAATAATTGTATTTCATTCCTTAGATACTATGCACGAATCCCTAAGGGTGTCACTTTCGGAGACTATGCAGGAATCCCTCTGGGCATCACTTCTGCTGGTTTGGAGGGGTAGGGAGGTTGCAGAATGCTGAGCAAAAACTCAGAATTGGTGGTCCTCCTGTGCCATAGTGATCATTGATGAGAATTCCCTGATTGTCGACTAGCCACTATAGCAGCGCTGCAGGCCACTGTCAACAAGCGGCTAAAGAGGCTCAGATTGCTAGCCATCGATGGGTTGCTCAGATTTCGACTCCTTATGCCCTTAAGCGCTCATAGATGGCGTTCCCTTACTCAGCTCATTGGTGAGAGTTCTGTTGCCCCATTTTAGGCTCCTCATGCCCCGCAGCACCGTCGACAGCTCCCTATACGCTGACAAGCTGCCATAGTCATGCTGCAGGCCCACCGCTGACAAGCGGCTGATACAAACAGAATGAAAAATATACAGAGCTGCCATTGGGAGGAGACAGATCCTTCCTAGCACTCCGGTGCTGTTTTAATTCCCTAAATGGACTTTCACTGCACTGTAGAAGCATTCCAGGTTGCGCCCAGAAATCATGGGGAAAAACACCGAGGTGAAGTGGGCCAGTCTGTGCAGCTTGCAAGGCTGAGATTGGAACCCCACAGGAGCTTTGAAAGCACAGCTATGACACCTCAAATATCCAATTTAAACAGAAATTGTTTGACTTACAGTCTGTTGCTTCAGCTCTGTCACATGGCAGAGCTCTGCTGGTAGAGTCATGGGTGTAGGCATGCATACTTCAAGTACTCCATGGTGTGCAATTTTATTTATGGGGGTAGCAAATAGGTTTGAACTGCTTCTTTTCCATGAAAACTAAAAGAAAATACTGAATCTTTCTGTAATTTTATTCATAGGAGTTGAAACTAGAAGGACTGGTCACTAATACTGTCTTTGCATCCCAAGGACAGTACAACTTTACAGGCTCTGGGCTGGTATGTGGGTAGTCTTAGGGAACAATGCATGGCATTTGATTTACCCACGCATAGCAATAACCATTGTCATGAGATACAAAAGTTGTATTTATTGTGCCAAATGAGGCAACAAACACGGTCCTGGTGTACATCTCTGTATATTGTCTGGCTACATCTGGGGTAGCGACCCTAACAAGGAGGGTAGCAGTGAGTCCACTTGGTGTGCAGATTAAATCCTGCCACACCCCTGTGTAGAGTATCTGCCAGTCTGAAGACAGGAAGTAAACTGAGGGAGACAGGAAGTGGAGGACTGGATGTCCCCTGCTGCAGAGGTCTGATTCCTGCCTTCCTATCAGCATCATGAGGTACAGCCCATGAGTAAGGAAGCCCAAAACCAGCTTAGAGAGAGAATTGCTATTTTATGTACAATGGAAACCCATTGAAAATAAGCTTCAGCTAAATTAGGTTATCCCTTTCTGATGTTTCAGAATAAAATGTTTACTACTACACCCTTGAAAAGTAGCATTCACCCCTAGATAGCAAGGGGCTTACAGCTGATTGGCAGGACTCTCAATGGTCAAAAGGAAAGTTCTCTGATGTCAGAAAGATGACTAGTGGTGTGCCTTAGGGCTTTTGCTGGGACAATACTATTTAACTTGGATATAAGTGACAAAGAGTTGGAGATACAGGGAAAAGTCTTTTGCAGATGATACAAAGCAATGTGGGACGGTGCTGGACAGCAATGAGAAAATTAGCAGCATAATAAAGGATGTAAAGAAACAGGGGTCGAAATTAAGTTTTGCAGCCATTAGCCAGAAGGGCTAGTGACTGGGAAAATTCACTAGCTCCACAGACTTTTCCAGTGGCCCAGCTGTTGTACTCAATGTTACCTTCTCTAATACAAGCCTGCAGGGCTAGTTAAAGAAAAATCTTACTAGCCAGATACAAAATCTACCAGCATTTGGCTTAGTGGGCCAGTGCCCATTTCAACCCCTGAGAATTAGTCCAATAGTTGGCAACTGAAATTCAATAACAAAAAAAATGAAGTAATATATCATGGCAATAATTCACAAATGTGACATTGTATCAGGTGGATAACAGTGGAGCACTAAAAAGGAGGAAGGACCAGGAAGTGATAAGTAGCAATAGTGTAAAACCTTTTACAATGAGGTAAGGCATGGATGGCTAATAAGATGTTAGAGGATAATGAAGCATATGGAAGTTCACCAGTCAGAAGACAGAGGTCATACTGTCACTGTACGCATTGCTGGTTAGACCTCTCTGATGTACTGTGATCTGAAGGAGGACAGAGATAGTCTGAAACTATGGCAAAACAATCACTAAACTACAGTGTAAGATGTGCTGTATTAATTTGGATTGCCTTTGTCGTTGCATCTTTGAAATAAACAAAACAAAGGGTGACAAAATGATCCAGAGGCAGCAAGGAAGAGATTTTGGCAGTCTCATACGAGTGTCTAAAGGAAACGAGGAAGAGGACAGAAACATAAAATACAAACACATACAGAGTTGAAACAAGACAAATTCTGCAGAGCTGTTTAGGTTGAGGAACGGTACATCCACCAGGGGCACAACATCAAGCTGAGAGGGAAATTGAAAAGACATCAGGAAATATTTTTCACAGAGCAAGTAGTAGACAGGTGGAATAGACTGCCAAGCAATGCAGAGAGTGCTGGCGCTTTCAGGGTTCAAAATACAATGGGACATTTTCAAGAGTGTTCTTATCTGAAGCAAGAGGAAGGAAGGTGGTAGGAGAACTCTATGGGTGATGTTAAGTCATAACAATACAGTCATTGTTTTCTATGGGGTAATTTTCAGGTCCATGAAAAATGTTTCTCTCATAACAAACTGGTCCTAAATTATACAAAAACTATGACAATGCTCTTCACAAGCCCACCAATGAAGAGAAAAGTACCCCACCCTTGTCATCCACAATGACCTGAGACTACACTTGAACAGGTGAAAACATTTAAATACTCAGGGTAATCCTGTACAATACCTTAGGGCTCTCAACAAAATTTTAGTTTGGGGTCCTGACTTTCAAGGGAAAAAATGGGTGTCCCTTGATATTTTGAGGGTTTCCATTAAAATGAATACAACAAGTCTGAATGCACAGCTAACTCCAGCCCCTCCTTTCCTCTGTTCCTTGACTTGGCAGCTCCATGTCTTTCCCAAAGTGTCTTTCATACACCTCCCAGTCCTCTCACCTCCACTCACGCTGTGTGTCCCATGCCTGCTGCTTTAAGTAGCATGTCATGAATTGGTGCTTGTGGCAGTTGTGTGTGTGTGTGTGTGTGTGTGTGTGTGTGTGTGTGTGTGTGTGTGTCAGAGCTCCATAGTGAGTGATGCACAGAGCTGAAAGTGGAGAAGACAGCCACAGCAGAAGTGAAGGGGCATGAACTATGTAATATAGATATGCCACATACCCCTTCTCCTTTTCTGTTCTGGCTGCTTCTCCACTTTCAGCTCTGTGCATCACTTGCTGTAGAACTTCAGCATTCCCTCTTCCCAACACTGCACCCACAGAGCTGCTGCAAGGGTAAATTCATGACATACTGTTTTAAAGCAGCAGGCATAGGACTCCTGGGGTCTTCAGTGCAAGTGTTTCTAGGACTTGCTGCCAAAATTTCCAAGCGTCCCAACACCCAACATGTGAGTAAAAGACACAGGTACTCACATTCTCTAGAGTTCTGTATCTTATCTTTGCTCCCACATTGATCCTAGGTGATAGGTTTAAATGCTTCATTGTGACATTTAAACTAGCCAAGGGAGGGACTGGAAGAGCAGGAAATCTAGCCCCAAAAAATCAGGGTACTAAGTAAGGTAAACACCAAGATAGAGATGTCAATAGTAAGAAGGGCAGGGAAAATGGAGAAAATGACAAATGCAATAAGGACAGGGATGGGGCAAAAGGGGTAAGGCCATCAAAAATGGAGGTAATGAGTACCAACACGTGGTCTGGGCAACAAGTTCCTGAACTGGTGGCCTTGATGGAAGAGGGATACTTGGATATCATAGCAATCACAGAAACATGGTACACCATGAACCATGACTGGGATATTAACATACCAGGGTACACAACCTACAGGAGAGACAGGGAGGAGAAGAGGGACAGAGTAGCTCTCTATGTAGGGAAGGGATAAAAGCAACTGAACAAAAGAGTAAACAGGGAGGAGAGAGGCACTGTGGGTTACCTTAGAGACTGGAAATGGCACCACAATCTGCACAGGGTTGTATACAGACCCCCATGTTAGGGGAGGAATGGACAAGGATATGATAGAAGGCATCCTTAGGATGGCAGGAAAGGGAGATACTGTTGATGGGGATCCTAATATGCCAGATGTTAACTGGAGCACCTTTGCTGCAGCCACATCCAAAAAGCAGGGCCATTCTCGATGCCCTTCAGGTGGCATGCCTCAGACAGCTAGTTTTGGAACCCACTCATGAGGGAGCAATCTTAGACCTCATACTGTCAAATGGGGACAGTGAGAGTATCTCAGATTTAGAAGTGGGTAGCTATCTGGGAACAAGTGACCATCAAACAGCGTAGTTCCGCATAAACTAAGCTACAGAGTCAAGCCGTACAAATGTGAGGGTTCTGGACTTCAGGAGGGCTGACTTTGACAAGATACAAGAGTGCTTAGAAAAGCACTAGCAAACAGGCTAGAAGGAAGGGTGGAGCAACAATGGGAAACATCAAACTGCCATCACAGAGGCAACAAGCCTTCTGTGAAGCAAATAAACAAATTAAATGAAAGAAAAAGCCACTATGGTTCTCAAAAGAGGTGGCAGTGAAGGTTAGGGAGAAAAAGACAGCATTTAGGAAGTATAAGGAAACACTGAAGGAGCAGGACAGAGAATTGTACCAGTTAAGGCAGAAGGAAGCAGGGAGGGTAGTCAGAACAGCAAAGACCAAAACTGAGGAAAAGCTGGCCAACTCGGTTAAGAAGTGGGATAAACCCTTTTATAGGTATATCAGGGAGCATAGAAAGACAAAGGAGGGATAGTGAGGCTGAATGGAATGGACGGTGGGTGGGCAGAGAGGGACAGTGAAAAAGCAGGGATACTGAACGAATACTTTGCTCAGTATTCACAAAAGAGGAGGTGGGGAGGTGCCTAATCCAATTAACCAAGTACTCTGGATAGGGAGGTCGATCCCAGTCCTTTCACAGAAGAAAGGGTTCTGAAAGAACTCCTAAAACTGAAGGTGGACAAAGCAATGGGGCCTGATGGAATTCACCCCAGAATTCTAAAAGAATTAAGAAGAGAACTAGTGACACCACTGGCTACCCTTTTAACAAATCATGGGAGGATGGTGTGGTACCTGAGGACTGGAGGAAGGTGGATGTGATTCCCCTTCACAAAAGTGGGAGCAAGACAGAGGCAGGAAACTACAGACCTGTCAGTTTGACCTCTGTGGTAGGAAAGTGATGGAATCACTTTGGAAGGAAAGAATTGTTGAGTACCTAGAGGCCAGAGGGACACAGGACCCAAGGCAGCATGGGTTCACATCGAAGGTCATAAGATAAATCTAATTGATTTCTTGACTGGGTGACCAAAGTAGTAGACCAGGGAGGGGCTGTGGACATGGCCTGCCTAGACTTTAGCAAGGCATTTGACACAGTCCACACAAAAGATTAATAGTCAAATTAACCAGCCTGGGAGTGTGTCCCAGGGTGCTAGCCTAGGTAAAACACTGGCTGGACAACAAGACACAGAAGGTAATTGTAAATGGAGTCCACTCTGAAGAAAGATGGGTTACTAGTGGAGTACCGCAGGGGTTCAGTACTGGGTCCAATCCTTTTAATGTCTTTATAAGTGGCATTGCAGAGGGACTGGAAGGAAAAGTATGCCTCTTTGCAGATGACACAAAGATCTGCAACAGGGTTGATACACAAGTAGGTGTGAGAGGATGAGAAGCGACTTGTCAAGGTTGGAGGAATGGTCAGAAGTCTGGCAGCTTGGATTCAATGCAAAGAAGTGCAAAATAATGCACCTGGGAAACAAAACCCAGGGAAGATTACACATTATGGGAGAGGTAGTAACAACAAAAAATGGAAAGGGACCTGGGGGTAATTACATCAGATGACCTTAAGGTTAGCAAGCAATGTGGAGAAGGCAGTAGGGAGGGTGGGGGATACTGGGATGTTTAGGAGAGGCATCACCAGCAGAAAAAGGAAGTTGTTATCCCTCTGTACAGACAGTGAGACCCCATCGAGTATCTGCTCCAGTTCTGGATACCCCATCTCCGAAGGACATAGACAGAATGGAGGCAGTCCAGAGGAGGGCAAAGAAAATGTGCAGGGTCTGCAAGAGAAGCCATACGAGGAGAGACTAAATGAGCTTAATATGTATACCCTTGAGGAAAGGAGAGGGGGATATGATAGAAATGTTTAAGTACCTCAGTGGAATCAACAAAGTCCAAGAGGGTAGCACCTTTCAGAAAAAGAGATGTGCAAGAACAAGGGGACACAATTTAAAGATAGAGGAGGGATGGCTCAGGGGCAATGTGAGGAATTATTTTTTCACAGAGAGGGTGGTGGACAAATGGAACAGCCTTCCTGAGGAGCTTGTGGGGTCTAAAACTGCGGAGAATTCAAGAATGCATGGGACAGACATAAGACAATTTTTGTGGGGGGTAGGAAGAAATAGGCTGTTGGTTAAATAGGATCTGCAGCTTGTCCTGTAGGTGAAATTGGCAGACTAGGTGAGCCAAGCTGATCCTTATCTGCTGTCAAAGTCTATGTTTCTATGTATGTTTCTATGTTTCTATGACCATCTTATGTCCACGGTAAAGATAAGATTGGGAGCCTTGTACACGTAACCAGAACAACCTCACTGCTGATGCTAGATGCCCTCATAGTGGCAAGCTCAGTACTGTCACTAGTTGACTACGGCCTCTCTGTCTATGGAATGCAACTGCCTTCAATTCAGTTCTCAGCAGAAAAATCTCATCTGTAGTAAGGTTTGTGGCTTTGTGTTTGGGGCTTACAAGTGTACCCACAGCTGCACCCTCTACACCTAAACACACTGGTTACTCCTATCTAGCAGAATTAAGTTCTGGACATGTCTGCTAGCCAAGACATTGCTACTGAGACTTACCTCTGTGGCTCTAACTCATGCTTCCACCCTGTTGCCAATCTCCCAACACAAGCAGCATAGCTCACAATGCCCTTGAACTGCCTTTCTGCCATACTCAGCTGGGCAAGCATGCATAAGCAGTTAGGGTCACTGGCTGGTTAAATGAGTTGCCTGACACAAGTCTGACCAGTTTTAGAGCACTACGGGCAACCCTAACAGCTCAATGCAACTGACTGCTAATCATCCTAACTAAAGTCCCTCCTTGTATACTCTTTGAATTGTGCCAGACTCTGAGCTCTGTAGGTGGAGTTATTGCAACTTCAAACATCAGCACGGCCAGCATGCAGGCACACCTGGAGAGGGGAGCAGGTCAGCCAGAACACAGCAAGAAACATTTGCAGCGCTTGATGTTGCGCAAGTATGGCTACTGACTCAGCATGTTAAACATTTTGTTTCTTCCTCACAACAATAGCTGAATAGATTAAACAAGTTGAATGGCAAAATTCATGGTGGTGATGAATCGCTGGGATTTAGGCAACTAAACCAGGAAAATGAAAAAGAACTTTGGATGGAGTCACACCCAGATAAGTAAAAACTTGATTTATGTCTTGTTTATTTTCCTGGAACTGTGGTTACATTGTGGACTAAAAGTCTGTATAATAAATGACACACATTCCTGTAAACAGCTAATTGAAGTCAGTGGAAGAGCGTTGTATATGTTTTTGTTTTTTGCACCAGAAAACTCTCAAGTCTGATGAATAAATCAGACTGAAGCAGGCAAAGTGAACATAAAGCAAGCATCTGGGGCTTTATTTTCAGAGTGCGCACAGACTTTTAGCACTTGTGTGGTAAAACACTTGATGTAACTGCTAATCATCCTAACTAAAGTCCCTCATTGTATGCTCTTTGAACAGTGCCAGACTCTGGCTCTGATGCCATGTACCATTACCATGCAGTAAACAACTTTATTGATCGACTAACAAGTCTTTACAAAATTCTATAACAATCAAACGATATTAAAAACAAGCATCTGTCAATGCCGAATATTGTCTCACTGGCATTGGCGTTGGTAGTGCAGGAGTTAGAGATGCATAATAGGAATGACAGTGAAGTATGGAACTGATGCCAACCCCACCTCCATCCTGCAGAGACTGACAGGAGCTGGGTATGCCTTTGGGGCATCAGCTGTAACGCTCATGCCATTTTACCTCACCCTACCCTGTAGACACTGACAAGTGTCATGGTGTGCTTTGGGGTCTTTGGGCATTATACTTACCCCATCCCTACTACTGGATAAGCTGCAGATCCTAGTTAACCGGCAGCCTACTTCTTCCTACCCCACCCCCAGAATTGCCTTATGACTATCCCATGCATGCTTGAATTCCACCGCTGATTTTGACTCCACAACCTCCTCCAGAAGGCGCTCCATGCATCCACAACCTCTCTGTGAAAAAATACTTCCTTAAATTACCTCTGAGCGCCCCTCTATCTTCAAATTGTGCCATCTTGTTCTTGCACACCTCTTTTTTGAAAGATGCTACCCTCTTGGACTTTGTTGATTCCCTTGAGGTACTTGAAAGTTTCTATCATGTCCCCCTCTCTCTCTCCTTTCCTCGAGGCTATACATATTAAGCTCCTTAAGTCTCTTCATATGTCCTCCGGTGCAGACCCTGCACTATTTTAGTTGCCCTCCTCTGACAGCTTCCATCCTGTCTATGTCTTTATGGAGATTGGGTCTCCAGAACTGCACACAGTACTCCAGATGGGGTCTCACCAGCTGTCTGTACAGAGGATAATAACTTCCTGTTTTCTACTGGTGATGCCTCTCCCTATGCATCCCAGTATCCTCCCAACCCTCCTTCTGCCTTCTCACATTGCTTGCCCACCTTTAGGTCATCTGATATGACTACCCCCAGGTCCCTTTCCATTTTGTTGTTGTTAGTATCTCACCCCCCATTGTGTGAGACACTGCCTTTTATAGCCACTCTGCCAGAGGATTGACTGCCCCTATTGGTTAACTGGCAGAACTTTTTAGTTTTAAGTGGCTCTGGTGCATCTTGAACCTTGGATGCTAAAATTCATTTTAAATAGATTTTTGTTTTTATGGGTTCATTAACATTTAATTAAGTACTTAAATACTTTCTAACACCATTTCTATCCATTATCAAGTAAAAAACAATTTTAATTATACATTTCCCAATGTTATAAGAAATCACAAAAAATCACATAGAAAAATCTAATTATGAAAAGCAAGGAAGCTTATTGGTAAGACATTTTAACCATTTGGACTCTATGTCCTGAAACCTAATGTTGTTATGCTTATATTCCAAAATTGCTTTATTACTAATTTCATTCAGAATATTCAGAACTAGATTAACACTTTATGTTAGACATAATCACAACAGGTAACTTCTTTCATTACTGCAAATCCTGCCTTTATCAATTTCTGGACTTAAGTGTCATCTGAATTTACATCAAACATCCAAATTATTACATCAGTGAAAAAGTTGACAAGAACCAACAATCAGCATTCTGGGAAAATGTGAATCTCAAAAAGTAAGACTGTTCCTTTTTAATAGCTTCAAGGTCTTGAATGATCCAGAAGTTATTGATTTTTGTTTTATATACAGTTTGTATTTCCAACTGAGGCTAATGTTCCTTTCTATACAAGTAGTATAAGTTCATATATCTCATCAAATATTAAATTTCAGCCAATCAGCTGCTACCCGTCATTTGACAGGTGGGCATGGCCTAAAATGGACCAATCAGAAGCGTCCCTTGTTAAACGGAAGTCCCTCCCTAAAATAAGCTAGCCCACCACTTCTGGCAGAAGTAATAGCTCGAACCTGTGTCCCTTCCCTTGGGCAGGTAATAGCATGCGTTTGAACCCATGTCCCACCCACTTGCACAGAAATTGTACCATTCAACTCATGTCCCACCCACTTGCAAAGGAAATGACCAGCATTGAAACCCTGGAAATGACATAACACCACCATTTTGTAAGCATCCTGTGCCCCTTCTTCTCATACACTCCTCGAACCCCTGCCATGCCATCCTGGCTGGAACTCGAGCCCCACTGCTAAGCTCAAACTCCTGACCCCTCCTTTCTCCTGCACCCCACCATCCTGGCTCGAACCCCTGTCCCTCTTTACCACCATGCCTCCACCCACCCAAAAAATAATTAAGGGTTTATGTAGTGTTATGTGCCCCCTGTCAGCTTGGGTGTATAACTGCAGGGGCATGTGTGTTTTTTGATTAGGGTATTTTCAGAAAGAAGTATCTAGGAGGCAACCTGATCATGCACAGGTTTCACAGATCTGTTTGGAGACCCCGAGGAAATCCATCTGCCTATGTGAGTATCTTTTTCTGTTTTATAACAAGTTATAAAATGTGTAAAACTTGTACCAGATGGATACCTTTATGTATATGCATGTAACATTTATAAGCTAAAACAGGGACCTGTGTGTAAATAAGATGGTTAAACAGTTTTTTCTGGATAGCATTGCAACATGCTGGCTGTGTGTGTGTGTGTGTGTGTGTGTGTGTGTGTGTGTGTGTGTGTGTGTGATTATTCTATAGCAAACACAAACTAATCATTTTACCCCATCATGAATTAAAAGAATAAAATATATCAGAAAAAAGGAATACACATACCTATAGTTCTCCCTCAGTTCTGTGTAGTATCAAAGAAGGCTGAATGAAATGTAAGTGATATATATATATATATATATATATATATATATATATATATATATGTTTTAAAAAAGGGGTGGGGCTACAACAGATGTGCCTCTGACACATGTTACCATGTATAGTATGATGGGGTTTGGTGATGGTTTTACCAAGGGCAGTCCATCTTGCAAAGTGTTATATAAACCCTGCATTTGAAGCCAGAAGGCACAGCTTTTTGAGAGACTCCTCAGATTCTGTTTTATAGACTTGGAGCAGATTATCAAAACATCAAGAAGAAGATGGCACAGTGCAGCACTTCTCAATTGAACCTCCCAGCAACAGGACAGACTGTCACACCACCGAATGAAAAGTCTGGAGATGAAAAACCAAGCAAGACAATGGCTATCGGGCCCCACAACCCAAGCCAATGTATGTACTACATGAGGTGTGAAAAATGTCCCACACAAGTCTTGTTGATGGAAGAGTGTCTGACATAAAAAGAAACTCGATGAACAGTTTGGTGAATCAGAAAATCCTAAATCTGACTGTCCTTCTGAAGAGACACCACTGCAAGACATTGAAGAGTTGCTGGGTGTGAATCTGATGCAGAAAAAGAAGTTACTATGAAACCCAAAACAGAGAATGACAAGAAGGGGAGCCAGAGAAGATGGTCAGCAGACACTGTCTAAAAAACAACAGAAAGTTGTGAAAAAGAAATCCAAGACACAGCCAAGAGGTGCCACTGACCAAGAGGGGAAGATGATGATAATGCAGCCACTAGCTGTCAAGCCCAGGCTAAGAAAGAGAAAGAAAGATAAGAAAAATGAAGAAGAAGAAGAAAAGAGTTGCCTTGATAAGGTAAATGCATTTAACATTTAAAAAATGTGTGAGTGGTGACATGCGTACATGGTGTAACTGAGGAGATGAGTTAGCAGTTGAACTAAATCTTACCTATAATGAGTCACAGGACCAATGCTGTTTTCTGTTTTACTTTAACAGACTGAAGGATTTGCGATGGAGCAGCAGTCATATTTGGACAGCATGGATTCGTGACTTTCCACAAATCTACTGCTCAGACTGTCTTTGCTGTGTGAAAGATACAAATGTGGTTGTTAATGAGATGTGTGAGGACCAGTATGTTAGAAATACAGATAGCGATAGAATGTTTCAAATGTCACAGAACAGGCTGTGATCACTACTCAACCCTCTTCTTCTTCTACTGAGATTAGACAGGGGACCTCATGTGGAAAACCAGGCCTCAGTAATAAACCCCCAAAACTGGCCATGATATGTATTGTAAATACGTTATGTATCATACCATCTGTGTCGTAATTGCTTCAGTGATACAGAGGGTGATACATTGTTAATTGGTCGATTCCTGTCCGGGTATGAGACAAATGATCTGAGTCAGAAAACCATTCATGCATCCTTGATGACTTAATGTCTAAAAAGCATACAGAAATGTTTCTGAAGCCATACATGTAGGGTAGCTCATGCCGTGATCTGGGCAATCGCTATGAAGCATCAGGGGTTAAATATGACCAATTGTACCCTGAAACTATAAGTCACATTTTAAATTATGTGAGAAAATCCAATCACCCATGTGGTTAGTTATACAAATGTTACAGCAGACTAAAGTGAGATTAAAAACATGCCTGCCTTCTGGTCAGCAAAGGCTCCTTTAAAAATTTCTAAAAAGAAATTCAGGAATCCTGTTTATATTGTAAAAACATTACCCCACCCTGCCCCACCCCAAATTGCTACATGTAAACATTTCATTACCAAAACATGTCATATTTTATTTTACAGATAATCATGCAGGATGCAAGTACAGAGAGAATCAAAGACTTATGTATCCGATACTAAGCCATTACTGCCATCCATCACTGTTTGGTTCACCTCAATATAACATTTGCCTTTGTGAGATACATGCAGCCTCTGAACTGATGATGTGCCCTTCCAGAAGTATGGGAGGATACAGATAAATATATAAATGAATCGGTGTTTCCATTTGCAGAAAATGTTAAAGTGTTTGCCGATATATTCGTGGAAGACAATGAATGTCTTTGTGGACTTTATATCACGATCATAATAGTCATGTGTGTACTATAAAGCGAAAAAAACTTGTGATATTGTACGTGTTGTTAACCTGGCTTCCTGCTTGCTGAAATGATCCACTGGTCAAAAGGGCCCTTTAAAAAATTATATAAGGAAATTCAGGAACCTTGTTTATGTTGTTCAAAAACATTTACCCCCCAAAAAACTGTTACTTGTTACCATTTTAATATTGTTCATGTTGTTACCCTGGCTTTTTCCACTTGCTAAACTGCATCATGCAGTGAGAGGTCACTAAAACATAGTGCTGTATGTTTTTCCAGGGTATACCACAATGGGAAACGCCCTGTCAATGCATCCAGAGGCTTATTTACCGACTAGTCAGACACAGATCTAAACAACCTGGTTTAAATCTACCTACAGCACAAGCACCATCTGTACTTTTAGAGACAGGCCAAGAATTTTTGACAGTATCCGAGAAATACCCTTGAAAATAACCACAGACTATTTTAAACAAGAGGGTGCTACTCTTGAGCAAGCGATGGAAGATATTCTTATGCAGTTTATGTATAGCCCTTATGATCTGGCAAACTTTTTGGTTTTCTCTGTACGCTGTTGATCTCTTAGTGTTTAGTCTGCAGAATGTGAGGTCAGAGTCTGTCATCATACATTACGCTGAAGCTGTCAGTTTTCCTTTCTTGTGTTTAATAAATCTGATTTAGCATATGCTTTCCTAAATAGTGTATTATGATGTATTATAAAATGGGACTACCAAATAAACACTAGTGATTGGCCAAAAAGCAGTGCCATATATGTATTACACATAGGGAAAAAAAGGAACAGGCAAACAAATCAATGCTCTAAATAGAATGTTGAGAAATAAAATAGAATGTTGATAAAGCTTAAGTTAGCCATCTTTTCCTCCCGCCATAGCAAACCCACAATAAAGCAACCATGGCAGGCAACAGCTTAGTAAATTTCAGTATCAACGTAACGAAGAGGAGCTTGACGAAATATTTAAAACGAGAAAATAATGAAATGGAAAACAGCAGAAATGTCCGATACCAAGAAACAGCAGCAGCACAGCTCTGACAGCCGCAGTGAGTACCGAGTCACAGCTGTCATTTTAAAACCAGTGGCGGGAAAAGCAGGCACCAAATACTAAATGAAAAGATCTGAACAGAATAGAAGACTCCGTAACAAGCTAAACACAAAGCGTTCTACAATATGGGGAGTGAAAGTTTTCAGGATTGGGCTTCAGCAAGGCACATAAATTTAAATTTTAAACTGCTTCACCTGAACTGCTGAATGAGACATTCACACATTCTACACGGAAGTCCGTAATACAGATGGAAGGAACATGCCCTCAGCAGTTTCTGTAGCCTGAGGGCTGCTTTAAATAGGCATTTAAATTGAGAGCAATCGAGAGGAAAATAAACATAATCACAGACCAAGCTTCACATCAAGCAACAACATATTTGTTGCTGTTACGAAAAATACAGAAGAGAGCAAAAGACTGTTCCAAGCATCATCCTCCTATAAGCAATGTTGATCTACACAAATTGTGTACCTCTCCAGCACTGTCACCACCCCCTGGCCTTGT
Source organism: Neoceratodus forsteri (assembly GCA_016271365.2). Lineage (NCBI taxonomy): Eukaryota > Metazoa > Chordata > Ceratodontiformes > Ceratodontidae > Neoceratodus > Neoceratodus forsteri. Next base: position 691,898,040 of record CM057449.1, read on the forward strand.
CCTCAAAGTGTGGCTGGACATCCAACTGTACATGGCCAGGCACGGACGTGAAGGGTTGCGCCTTTAATACTGGACAGCTTTCAATTCCACCACAATGAAGACGGAAATGAATTTGCAACCCTGAGTTTCAATGAACATACCAAAATCATAGTGACCCGAGAGAAAAAACAAAGAATCCTACCATGGCTTCATTTATGCCAATCCTGGATCCCTATCTTGCCCAGTACAAAGTCTAAAGAAATACATATCAAAACTACCTATTGATGCAAAATCCCGTACTGCCACCCTCGTAAATTGCCACAAGAGTTCCTGGACACACAAGAAACATGGTATACTCGTGAAGCGATGGGGTTAAACTTCCTTTCACCATGATGACTCGTCTGAGTAAGGAGGCTGCGCTGGCACAAATTTACACAAACCACTCAGTTCATGCTACTGCTGTCCGTCTATTATCTGATGCTGGCTGTGAGGACAGAGAAATGATGTTGGTCACTGGCCACTGAAATGAAGCCAGTCTCCGGTCCTACAGGTACGCCAATTGCTCCGACCGCAGAAAATGGAGCAGCATTCTGGGACAGGATGAAATAACAGTGCAGCCAGCTAAAAAATAAACCGAGTACTGTTGCCAAAACAAAGAAAACAAAACCTAAATCATTCCGTTGTGATGCAGTAAACTCACCTCAATCACCCGTGACATCAACTCATTCAGCTCCTCACCAAGTCCGTGGCAAGAAACTATGAACTCGGCGAGTAGCGCTTGGGTGCATATTCATTACACTCACTTCAGTCAACCGTGCAGTCACCTAAATGTGCATCACCTATGAATTTCCCAAGTAGAAGATTCAATTTCAATGGTCCAGTCACTTTCAGTGGCACTGTTAATTTCATAAACATGAATGAATAAGTTCTACTTTTTGGTAGCAGCCATTTCAGTAAAAAAAAAAGAAATGTCACGTTCTTGTTGTCAGTTTTAAATGAAAATGTCATGTTCACTGTTAGTTTTACTGCATTATTGATTCTTTAACAAAAAATTTTACTACCTCATTCATTGTTTACTTAAACAACAAGAAACTGTCATTTAAAATGGACTGTTTTCATTACAAAGTCTCAGTTTAAAGGGACTATTTTCCTTGTGTAGGGACACTGTTGAAATAAAGGAATATTTTAATGGAAATACAATATTTCTCTTTTTTCAATTACAATCACATTTCTATATTTTATAAGCACAAGATGACGCTAAGTGTTGAACATATTACCGCACGGCTGGCCTCGACTTACTACACCCCAGCCGTAAGGGTAATATATGTTCAACACATACCCTGTCATGTCTTATTGCTTACCTGTCATGCTCCCAATATTCCAGTCACTCTTGATGTCTACAATGTACCATGTGATAAATGTTTTTCCGCTGCTAAACCACACCATGCAGTGAGAGGTCACTAAAACATAGTGCTGTATGTTTTTTTCCAGAGTATACCACGATGGGAAACACCCTGTCAAGTGCCCAGAGGCTTATTTACCAACTACTCAGACACAGAGCTAAACAACCTGGTTTAAATCTACCTACAGGACAAGCACCACCTGTACTTTTAAAGACATGCCAGGTCTTTTGATGGTCTCCCAGAGGGACCCCAAAAGGAAACTGTGGATTATTTTAAGGATGAGGGGGCTACTTTTGAGGAAGCAATGTATAAAATTGCTATAGAGTTTATGCATAATCCTTATGATGTGGTACACTTTTGTGGTTTTATCTGTACCGCTGTTGAATTTTTAGTGTTTAGTCTGCAGAACGGGGTCTGAGTCTGTCATCATATATTTTGCTTCTTTTATCGCTTTTGTTGTGTTTCATAAATCAGATTTAGCATATGCTTTTCCTAAATAATGTATTATAATGTACTTTCAGATGGAACATACTGGCATGCTCCCAATATTCCAGGCAGTCTTGATGTCTACAATGTACCGTGTGATAAAGGACATTTTAAAGGAACCTGTATACTTTGGAAAGCAGCCTGCATTAAATGTCTGCTCTGAAGATGCTGCTGCTTCACTGGCAGAAACACACTGACTCTGATTAAAGCGTTGCCTCCTTTGTATGGAGACTCTATGTTGAAGTAATGGAAAAAATTAACCGTAAGAGCATTATATAAGGTGAACAACATTGTAGATGTAATAGATGGTCTTAAAAATCAGACTTATTATTTTAGTGGTGTATGGCATATGTGTGTATGTATTGTGCCCACCTCATCACTAAGGGGAAGTGGACAATGCCCATGCTTGTGTAAAACATGCAGCTCAAAAGTTGCTGTCTCTGGGTATTGTGAAACGTGTAAAATGGAAGAGTAGAAAGCAAGATATTATGTAATCATTGCATGCTTGCCATGTGTTATGCCTTTGTAGGTAGCAGCTATATGCATTAGTTTATGTATTATAAAGTATATAAAGTAAACCTTCAAATACTGTTATGACGTGTGTATTTATAAATAAAATATAATCATGCATTGCACTTTGTGGTTGTCATAGTGTTTTTAAAAGAATAGAAACAGCAAATGCTTTATTTTACTGGTGACAAGAGTTTTGCTAGCTAACAGATGTATCAGGGTTGACGAAAGAAGATGAATGATTACCTGCTCCAGAATATATATTTTAATGCAAAAAGTGGGTAGTTTCACATGGGTGACTCAGCTGTATAAGGCTGCAAAAAACTTGATAAAGATGTCACCAGGAAAGGTGTTGCAGAATGGCTTGCAAAGCATGACCCCTATTCATTATACATAGCAGCCATAGTCTGATTTAAGAGAAATCCTGTCATTGTTTCTGCCACAGACAGACAAAGGCAAGCTGATTTAGTGGATATGAGTCAATATGCAAAGTACAATAATGGGTTTAAGTACATACTGCGTGCATTGATGTGCTGTCCAAGTATGCCTGTATAGTGACTTTAAAAACAAATCAGGCAAGGCAGTGATGCAAGCTTTAAAACTATTTTAAAAGTGGGCACACACCTCAGAAGTTGCAGACTAATCAGGGTAAAGAGTTTCTAAATGCTTCCTTAAAGAACCTATTAAAACAAAATAAAATACACCATTTTGTGACGAATAATGAAGTTAAGGCCAGCATTGTAGAAAGATTTAATAGGACACTGAAGTCACGCATGTGGCGTTACTTTACAGCCCAGAATACTTGGAAATATACAGATGTGTTGTCAGACTTAGTTCACAGCTATAACCATACTTATCACAGAAGCATTAAACACAGGCCTGTGGATGTTAACCTTCCAATGCCCTGGTGCATGGAAGATCCTCTACAGTAATACTGTTCTTGGCAAAAAACAAAAGGGTACCCTTCAGAAAGATGATCACGTGAGACTATCTAAGCTAAAGGGTGTTTGAAAAGGGATATGAACAGACGTACACAGATGAGATATTTATTGTGATGGAGGTCTTAAGACACAGAGGCCCACCTATAAGCTAAAAGACTATCAGGGGAAGACATCAAAGGTACTTTTTATGCTGAGGAGTTGCAAAAATTGAACTGGATGAGGACCGTGTGTATAGGGTGCAGAAAATCTTGGCAGAGAAAAAGCATGGCAGAAAAACTTGGTATCTGGTAAAGTGGAGAGGGTGGCCCAATAAATTTAATAGCTGGATTGAGGCAACATGGGTTCAGGACATTAGAAGCAGATAAGGCTAAAATGCTCAAAATGGTTTCTGTATCACCTTGCCCAGCAATGCCTCGCATAACATTTTCCCCAACAATACTATATCCACTTTTACAGTAAAGTTACTACAAACGCTTGAACTACCTGGTGAATGGGAAGTGGGCTTAGCAGAAATTCAGTACCTTCATACCTGGGACAACGTGCCTGCACAGAAAAACAGGTTCAGTATGCTCTATCAGCCTCTAAGCATAGCCCACAGTAAAACACCACCAACTGGACCTTTACTGAGTCAGCAGCATTTAAAATTCCATCAGGCTATTATCCTAACATGGCTGGTGTTATTACTCAAAATAATAAAGCATATTTGAAGTAAATAAACTGCCAGTGGTTTTGGAACAACAACAGTAGGAGAGAAATAAGCATGACAGTGACATCAAATGCATTTTGTTTATGCACGGGCAGTTACAGTACCATTTGGGTTTTAGCAGACTCGAGGCAGGTGTAGGAAAGAATCTAACAAAGAACCCTACAGATAATAATGGGGCTTTTACACATTATATATCTACACTGATATTATCATGCATGAAATAGTGAGTAACAGTCTAGTGCCTTTGCTGAGATGCGACCGTCAGGAGCCAAGACAATGAGATAGTGACGTGACCTACGATAAACCCCATTATCAAACAGTCAGTAAACATCAGATCGATGCAGTCACTATTGAAATAAAGAATGATCAAATGAACCTGTACCATTTCAATTTGGAAGGTGATCGTGAAGTTGCATTTTATGCCCAGAGAGTGCTTTAAAATTTAAATAAGGATGGTGATCGTTTGACATTATGGGGACCCTGCCTTGTACAGAAGCTATTACAAGGCACAGGCAGGATATGGTCTGCCGGCTTTCATGGACTTCCTACTACATATGGTTCTGGTATAGAGAGATATTTCATAGTCTGTTCAGAAAAGCAGTTCCATTTTAAGAAGGGGTTTGAAATTGAAAACCACATATACAGACAGCAGCTAAAAATGTTGCAAAAGATGTTGTGGGGCATGTGACTAGTGCTGTGCTCCAAAAGATATCAGGGGTTGATAAGCCTACTCAGGTGGTTCAGGGCTGACTGTATTCGAGAGTTAAAAGAGAAAGCGCAAGTACACCCTTCACTTCTCATCGGACCTCCCGTTACTTTAAAAGACTGTTTCAAAACTCAAAACTTCACATAAAAGAAAGCATTCAAAGGCAAAAGGATCTTCAAGGGTCATAAAAAAGCAGAGACCTGTTCTAAAAAAACATGGCTTTTCGTGCATTGTGGTTCAGAAGAATGCACAAAATCAGAACTTGATTTGTTTGCGTTTCTCCCACACAGACAAGCATTGAAAAAGCATTTATGTGAGATACCCCTCTGGCTGTCCTTTCAGAAAACTCACTGATTGAATTTATATATAGCGGGAATGGTGAAGACTATTTGGATCTAAACAACACGCTTCTTTACCTGGTTTGCAAAATCACTAAGCGGATGGTAGTGATATATCTTCAGCGGCTAAAGTGGGCCTTATAAACTACTCAGTGGCCACCATTTTCAGTCAGCTGGATGTGACTGCGGTGATCGGCTCATCAGTCAGAGCAATAACTGTTACTCTTACAGGGCTGTCATAGAATCTGTGCTGAACTTCCAGTGAAGAGACCCTTTCTCCCAATTTACTACAGGATTATTTTACAAAGACAACCTGGGAAACATGAAATCACAGACAGAGATGGTGATAATGTAGGTTTTAATAAAGAAGCTCCTTCACACATCTCAGTAGAGGGGTAGAGCTGCTGGACACTTGCACAAAGACTTGTTTTTCAAGAGAAACTGATGCTGAATGGCGTGGATATTAAAATTAAACTGACACATAACAGGGACAGCTTTTGCTCTGATGAGTGGAGATGCTGAGCCTTATAAGCTAAAAGTCATGGCCTCTCTGTTTTCCAAAAGGGTTAAAGTGACCTCTATTGTTCATCTGGGGCACTAGAAGCCCTGCTGACCTCCAACGCTAAATACTCTATAGACAGAGTGGGATGAAAGTGTTCAGCCTCCTGCAGGCAGTAGGGTCTGCAACCAAGATAATTTGTTTTGGAGCAGTTACAAAAATGATGGTCATGGGATTTGTTGAGAATGATGCTTTTGTAGTTTCTACACTAAAACCCCTTTAACTTTTAAACATTGTAACATTAATTTTGTGGCTCTGTATCTGGACGTTAAACAAATCCCGCTAAACCTCTGCAGCCCTATTTTAGAAATGGGAATGCTGTGAGAGAATATTTTAATCTAGTACTAGCGGGGAAATCTATGAAAGATCAGCCGCTAGTTGTTAACCATCAGGAATTTACCCAAGGGTACACCTGTTTGCCTTGATCTCACTCTGGACCAAGAATGTGCTGATCATTATTCTTTAATTAAAACTGGGAACCTCAGAGCTGAAATCAGATTTGCAGAAGCCTCCCACAAACAGTTAATCTCATTATCTATGCTGTGTTTGATAATGTCACTGAAATAAACCAGAGAAGAAATGTCATTTTGATTATATGTGATAAACCATAAAAAATGAACACAAAGCAGCTGGAAAAATTGTAACCAATGACTCCACATCCATGACTGCTTTCTGGGCGTGTTTCCTGTGATCTGCTACCAAGGAGAGACTGAGAAACCTTTCTGCAGCACTAGTCATCAATACTGACCCTATGACCTCCTGATAGCACTGGTTAGCTGTATACATTTCAGAAAATGGGACTGGGGAGTTCTTCGAAGCTACAGTTTTTATCCTGGCAATCATGCACAAATGATTGGGTTTTTTAAACAGAAATGCAAAAACATTTTGTACCAAAACACACAGTTGCAAGATACCTTTTTCTACCACCTGTGGATCTCACTGCATCTTTTCTTACACCACAGATGCAAAGGACTTTCTTATGATCAAATTTTAAAATGTACACTAATGATTAGCTGAAAATGATGCCATGGTAACTAGTTTTATACGCACCTTTTCAGACATCTAAACATGTCAGGACACGTATCAGTGAGGTGGCAACATGTTCAGACTTGTTTGTCTTGTAAAGAATTTAAAATATGCAACCATTTGTAATTTTATTCAAAACCAGTCACTTATAAAATCATATAGAAACACTCATAATTGTGTGTCTCTGTCAGTTTTCTGGGGTCTGCGTTTAAATTTGGGGGTACTTGTGTTTAAAATTTTCAGATATGCAATGTCTTCAATAATGACAAGAATATATAAAATATAAAGGTATTTGTTGTAAAACAAATGTCAATAAAATACAACATACATCAGTGGTAACATCATGGATAAGCTATAATAAACAGAAGCATCTCCTGTTAAAAATGCACACTATATATACCATAACACTGAGGTAGAATTATGATAAGCACCTCTTTCTAAAAACATGTTAACATATTTAACTATGAGGTAGGCTAACATGCATCAATATAAACACTTTTTGTAAAAACAGGATTACATAGTCAATATGAGGTAGGCTAACGTGCATCAATATAAACACTTTTTGCAAAACAGGATTATATAGTCAATATGAGGTAAATGGTTAACATAGGTTGTACACAGCAATCACTAAGGTATATAACATTCATACATAGAGATGGCATTTAAATTTTACACAGTGAGCCATGTAGGTTTTTAAAAGACTTTTGTCTTTTGGGTGTCACTGACCATTGGTTGACTGAGATGGCTGTGGTTGTCTTGCACCAGCCGATTTTAACTTTTCCACATAGCTCCTGTTTGCTGAATGAGCAAACACTGAGATGGGTATGTTAGATTCAGCCATTGCTTGACAAAACATCCCAGCCCTTTGGCTTTCTGTGGTCAGAGATTGTGGAGTGGTTGTAGCTGCTCTTACCAAATCGACCATGTGAGACCCAGAAACAATAGTACCTTTATACATTAATTCCCCTTATCACTCCAAAACACAATATCCTTCTTCTTTGCCATATGCTTTAACAAAAGTTCAGCGTTGGTTTTAGACCAATGAGAAACACTACTTAAAATATCTTTTCCATAGTACTAGGTACAGAAGCTGTCTCTGCCGTGTCCGCAGGGGGTCAGACATTGATTCATTTTCAGGTATGAGTAATGTCAAACTGGTTTTAGCTTGTTCTCCTTGTCTTACCAAAGTCAGATAGCGCTGTAACACAGCAGAGTACATTTTGGCTTTGTCATAGTCTGATAAATCAGTCTGGGACAGTACAGCTCTCATGTCAGTGTCCAAACTGTTAGTTGCAACTTTTCTCATATACTGATCAGGGTAATTAGTTTTAATGTGATCCATCTGTTGCTGAGGCACCAAATACATTTTCTGAGTAAAATCCATTATCTGTTAGCCAGCAGGCTGGTGATCAAAGGATGGCAATTCCTAACAGTGTTCCTATAAAACTACCTGTCTGGTTAACTATTTTCTTTTCCTTTTTAAGGTTATTTGTTTATCGCTTAAAGTTTTAATGACTCTCCCTTTTTTTCAGCAAACCTAACTGTTTTGCTGACAGTGGAATATTTCCTTTGAGAGTGTTTAAGGCTATCTCAGCTATAGCTGATATCAGATCATCAGAGGCTGAACATAAAATGGCTTTTCTTAAGCTCGGAGGCCCTTTTACTAGTAACTTTAAAACATACAGATTTCTCTGCAGTCTTTTAGACATAATGACAATACAGTATCAAATATTTTTAGAAGCAGAATGTGTTTTTTCATGACATATGCCACAGACCAGTCAGGGGAAACAACCCACTATGCAGTCTATATTCATCTGGTGTATTGGATCTTAAATCAACCAGTAAATTGCCATGAGGCTTTCTTGTGGCATCTTCAAAAGCTTCTAAGAAAATTTTGTCTGACCAGGGTACATCTGCCTAGCCGAGTTATGATCTGTAGCTTGTCTCTGGGGTTTTTAAACAAAATCATGTATTTGGCATTTAGTGTGATGGTCCTGCTTTTTTTACCTTGACAGAACACATTCTGGACAATTAAAATATTGTCAACTGTTTATGATGACTGTACTTGGTAAACCCATACTGACTTCACTATTTTGACAGGCAGAGTCCATTAAATCATCTATAACAACAAAATTTACCTTTTCAGGTGGTAAGAGATCATTGTCAGCTAGTGACATTGGTAGCCCCTCCACAAATTTCATTGGAGGAACTTTAACAATTAATTATACAAAGGTTGCCAACAGCTGTAGAACCAGACAATAGTTTCAGGCTTGCGTGATAAAGTGGCATCAGCATGTTCCAACAACTGTTTTATAAAGAAACTCTTCCCACTATTAGAGGCCAGCCAACAGACAAGTAAAGGGATGCTGCAACCTGATATCCATTTTTCACAATCAGTATCTGTACGGAAGTGTTTTAAAATTGTCTTGTAAAACTCGCTTGTCATAAACTACGCCTGGGTCTTGGACAGCGTTTTGTTTCAAGGGACCACTGCTTTTTATTCCTAACAATGCTGGGTTGACTCACGATAATTTCTTTAGAGATCTGTGACCCCGTATAATCAAAGACCAGGTCCTTCAGACTTTCAAAATTAATGTGTTTACTGCTGGCTACATTAAGGGTAAACCTTTCACTTTAAGAACAACCTCTCCACTGGACAGCCGGTAGCCATAAGTTTTGGGCCTGTGGAAACAAACTCTGTAATGTGTTCATCTGCAGGAACTTCACTGGTTAGCTCCCTAAATAATCACCTAGAGGTGGGGTCCAGTCACCGGTATGGACACAAAATGACAGAGTTGGTGTCGTGGATAAAGGCACCTGTCCTGTAATGTATCTAGCAGGTTGTAGAGTTCTACTCTGGCATATTCTGTTGTAAAACTAGCTATAAATATGTTGATATTATTAGAATGTGGGTAATGATCGCTGGTATATTTCCAGAGCTTAAACAAGCTGTTTCATCATCGATGAAAAGCATGAGGTTTTATAGTAGTATGGTGAAACACATACTTAAAGAGCTTGTCGGGTCTGTTACTATGCTCATGGTCGGCAAATTAGCTCTCTGCCCAAATTTACCCTAAAGAGAATTTAAAAACAGTTCAGATATCTGTCTCCTTGTGGGTTAACAGCTATGGCCGCTGGGGTTAAAATGTACATTTTCCTTTCAATATACTGCTGTATGTACCTGACTTTATCTGCTTCATTTTTACCCATGAAGGGCAACCAGACGCCTTTTGCTTGCCTTTTAGATGCAGCTGATGTAGTCTGCAAAAGCTATGTGCATGACACTTTAAAATGCCAAACTTCATAAATGTTAATGATTTTGTAGCCTTTTCCAGTGCCAGATTTAGTTCTACAGTACAGTAGGTACCTGTAAGTGACCTTTGCTCATCATCGTAAGGCATCGATGTTGTTTGAAATCTATTTTCAGCACATGCACGACATAACGTAAACACAAGTTTTTACCAGTCCTGGATGGCAGCACTGGAAAAAGGCCTCTAGGGGGTAAGGCTTTACTTTGCTAACCAAAGTACTGAGTGAGGTCATCAAAATTGTCATAAATGATGTCAGGATGACTGACTGGATACTGTTTTGTTTTGTTAACAAAGGGTAGAGGCTGGTAAAATCATAATAGTGTATTTTCTCATCAGACTGCATCTTATAGTACAGACAAATGGCATTTGTTCCCCCAAACAGTGACTGCCTAGGTTTGAGTGGCTGTGGTAGCTGCCTGTCCTCAAGAAATTATTCAAACCCTGATCTGTAGCCAACATTGCTTTCCATTCATGTTCCCACGATACTCTAATGGCAAAACAAATGAAATTTGTGCATGGTCCTCTTGAATAACTGTACAAAACTAGTCCCTTTCACAGTAACAGATGTTGCAGCCATGAAAAACAACCATTAAATTCAAATGCTGTGGGTATTCCATTTATGACAGAATAGCCATCCAAAAAGTACGGACTAACCTTAAATTCACCACCCCTTAGAGCGTGCATGAATAGAAAAGTTTTCTTTCTCAGATATGTACATAAGCCACTGAATAGCAGGTGTGGAGTATCTCTTTAATTGTCTGTGGTAGTCATCTGGGGAGAACAGTGACAGTGCATTCTTTCAAAAATAAAAATCTGTACATGGCCATGCAGACCGAGGCTATCGTGACATACTGGAAGGGGTCTAAGGATACTGTTTCATACTCCACTGTATCACTGTCTGACTGTTTTAAAACACTTTTGGCTGTCATGTTCATCACTTTTTCCTAAATTTGACACAGGCTTTTTGAAGAATTTCAGCATCTAACTGACAATAGTAGTGAAGCTCTCTTTTCCGATCAAATTCCTATGTCAGTTAGCTAGGTACCATTGCAAAACTCTTGCTTTTCTGCAGGCAGCATATATTCAGAACCATAAAACTGAGCATCGGGCAGGGGCCTACATAATTTTCATTAGCCTTGGTGTTAAAAAATGGGGAAAGTAACCTTTAGCAATCTCATTCTCAAATCCAAGGGCTGCAGGGATTTTTGCTAGTTTAAAAGGAAGAAAACAATGGCTGTCGATAAATCTGATGTATAGGGATGTCACGGTGACACAGAGTAATTTTCCTCCTTATGCGAGCAATTTAATATCAATTCTTTCCTTGACTAGCTGGCTAACGATAAAATAACTGTCATAGCCTTTGGCACTGTGTGCTATAAATGTGTAGTGTCTAAATGGTGCATCAATAAAATGTCCTACAAAATCTTTATACAATCTTCCCTTCAAATTCCAGGACCTCTCCCCATCTAATTGCTTAGCATGCACAAAATTTGGTATGTGCTCTCCTGTTTCTTGTGTGGCTTTAAAATCAAACACTATATATTTCTCAGAGATTTTTACATCTGTGAGGGGCAACATGTAACACAGATGCTTGTCTGCGGTCATGAAAGAACCACATCTGTTACACTGAATCAATTTACATGTATGAGATCCCTTGTAAAAGACAAAACATTGTTCACACAGTTTCATGGATTTACAAGACCCTGTACTCCCATCAGCTCTAGCTAAATGCCTTTCTAGGCATGCTAAAGACCTACAAATCTTTTTACAGTAGGGGCAGGATGCTGTGTCAGTTTTCTGCTCAAGACAATTGGGGTCAAAGCAAACTTTGCACTGTTGCGCTGAGATATGATTTCCCTTATGGCTATAGGCTACGTCACAATATTTGCATAGGTACCTAGCCTCAATGAATTTTTACATTTGTTATACCATAATAATGGTCATCATGCATTAATACAAACAGTGTTTTAGGAAGTCTTTCTGGCCCTGTTGAAAATGTTTGCCAGTTTCCTTCATTATGATATAAAATCTTAATTTTGACTCTAAAAATGTTCAAACTGAGGCACATCACTGAAAGTGACAGGGGTTTGGTCTGAAAAAACCTAGCTCAGCATGCAATATTTTAGCCTTATTCAACAACTGACTGTCACTCACATGTGAATTTAGGAGTATGAGAATGGAGCCACTGAAACACAAACTATTATCTCTGTTATTTAAATCAATCAAGTATCGTCTCTTTTTTGTAAAATCCTGCTATACAAGATGGAGCTTAATGTCTGTCTCACCCCCACCCGTACCCTGGTGATTCCTGATAGTAGTTACCACGAGATGTATAGTGTCATCAGTAATGATTTCCGTATTGCTCTGTAGCATATCAGCTAGCTGATCTAAGAAAGTGGCAGCATTTAACTCATTAGGTGTGTTTTCCTTGAGAACAAGGGTTGATTTAAAGAAGCAGCATTTAATCTTAACTGTATAAAGTTACCACGGCGTGTTTGTCTTGTCACACTGTCGAGCAATTTTTGTATAGCCTGGTGCATTGCAGCAATGGCCTCTGTAAAAGATTTTATTTTATCTAGATTTATAAACTTATATCATTGATGGGATTCTGTAGCATTAAATTTTTTAAAACATGTTCATATTGCTGCACAGATTCTAAAAATACTGTAGAGGCGACCTGTTTGCCAGTTCATCATCATCTTGCATATGTGCCGAACCTGGTTTTCTAATTCACCAGATTGCTGAACATTAGCAACATGCTGTAATAACCTACATTGTAATATTTTCCTGTCACGCTTCACTCTTCTTTTCAAATTTTCTCGGATTGTTTTATTTTTACCCAGATTTTTCTTTTGACACCATTTGTTTTGTTTTTTATTTTGTTAGTGCTGCCACCCTTTGTACTCGGCTTGTGAGAGCTTCTGTGCTTTCACTTTATAATTTTATTTTTGTATTTGGACACGCTTTCCTCCATGTTCCTGTACTTTTCAAACATGTGGGCAGCATTTGCCATCAGTTTCAGCTCTGAGTACGAGAACTTAGTTGCACATAATAAAGAAATACACTGCTCAGTAAAGTACCTTTACAAAACTCAGATTTAAACATCTGATGATCGTAATCCTCACTAGATAATCTGCTCTCAATTACCAAGCCATTAAACAAACAACAAATGCTTTAATAATATAGGCTTTCCCAGCATTGATCGTGTCAAGGTCCCTTTCTTGAAACCTTGGATGCAATAACTCTTTGTCAGAAACCCTTGTGCTGCTACTCGTAGATGGCTGTACGACATCATTCAGATTCACACAAGGTCTATTTTGCTCATGACTCACACCAGGAGAAACTTTTGAATGCCTTTGAAAAGCATCACATTCATGTAATGGTCTCTTTCTCCTCCTCTCCTGCAGGGGTTCACTGTGCTGCTGTTAAAACTGAAAATACACCTGTCACTACTTCTGTATTTTCAACATTATACTGTAAGACAAACTTTGAACTCTAAAACTTACAGCATTTTTAACCCTCAGTCTCCCATTTTCAGCATTATACTGTAAAACAAATTTCAAATCTGAAACCTGCTGGTTTTCCCTTAACCCCACCCCCAAACCTGCAGTATCTACTATTCCTAGTTAAAATAAAAATACACACCTTCTGTAGTGGTAAATGGTGCATTATTCAGCTCTTCAATCGATTGGAAAAGGGCTTCATTTCCACCCCATGACTCCATTATTGCTTGTTAAATGTTTTTAAAAATTCTTTTAGCTCAAGATGTATTTTGGCAGTCTTGCTCTGTTCTTTTGTTTTTAGCTCTCAGGGTCTTGAAATTCTTATATAAAATGTGTGAAACCAAACCCCAAGTACATGGCTAGTAGTGAAAAATGTCTGAACATCTGGTACTGTCCATCAAAAACCCTCCCCCCTTCTCCATGGGGAAATATATAAGTCCTAGGCTACTCCTTGTAGGCTTTGTTTTTCACTTCTCGACAGCTGGAAGGCGTCTCTAATGCCTTTCTGCTAAAACTTTGGTCACAGTCTAATTAAAATGTGCAGACTACTTTTTAAGTCTAAATAAGCTTATGGCTTAGTTAGTTTTTAAATGTATAATGAAATCTTGTCTTTTTAAACAGCTGCATCCTTTAAATTAGTAATTTAGTAAAACAGCTTACATACCACTAATCAGAAGATAAAACTTATTTTGTCTTTTCTAAAAGTTAATCATGAGAATCACCTGTTTTTCTCTTTTACACAGTAGGGGTACTAGCAAGACTAATGATTCTCTGTGTAAATGAAAAACAGATTTTTATCAATCTTAAAACACAAAGGGGCACAGTTTATAATAACGGCAGTTCAGTGTCAGTTTAAGATATGTTTTAAAAGTCAAAATGGAAATTCTCTTTTTCTAAAACAGCTGCAACCTTTAAATCAGTAATTTAGTGTAACATAGCTCACACACATCCCTTTAAAAAGATGCAACTTATTTTTGTTTTTTTCAGTCTTAAAACACATACTTACAAGCCCTCCAAAGAGAAATGTATTTTATTTTGTAATTCATGATGGAGTATAAATGATTAGTTTTGTGATTGCTAACATATTATTTATTTTCCTATTTAGTTAAGCTTCAGATTAATGTCTTTGAGTCATAAGCTCTTTTACAAAGGTTCCAAGTCAGACAAATTACAGAAACATTATACAGGTAATGGTTACAAACCTACTACATGACTTTTAAATTTTTATAGTGTAACTATAGACATTTATTTTGTAACAAAAACATAAAGCTACATTTTTTACAGATGCTATCCAGAGAAAACTGTGGAACCATCTTATTTACATAGAGGTCCCATATACACACACACACACATGCGGCCTTTACACACACACACACACACACACAAACAGCCAGCATGTTGCAATGCTATCCAGAAAAACTGTTGAACCATCTTATTTACATGAGGTCCCTGTTTTAACTTATAAGGTTACATGCATATGCATAAGGTATCCTTTTGGTACAAGTTTTACACATTTATAACTTGTAATAAAACAGAAAAAGGGTACTCACACAGGCAGATGGATTTCTCTCGGGGGTCTCCAAACAGATCTGTGAAACCTCTGCACGATCAGGTTGCCTCCTAGATACTTCTTTCTGAAAATATCCTAATCAAAAACACACACATGCCCTCAGTAATTATACACCCAAGCCAACAGGGGTACCCTAACACTACATAAACCCTTAATTATTTTTGGTTGGGTGGAGGCATGGTGGTAAATAGGGACAGAGGTTCAAGCCAGGATGGTGGAGTGCAGGAGAAAGGAGGGGACAGGAGTTTGAGCTAGCACGGTGGGGCTTGGGTTCCAGCCAGGATGGCGTGGCAGTGTCGAGGAGTGTACGAGAAGGAGGGGTGCAGGATGCTTACAAAATGGTGGTGTTATGTCATTTCCAGGGTTTCAATGCTGGTCATTTCCTTTACAAGTGGGTGGGACATGGGTTTGAAAGCGTGCCATTTCCTGCACAAGTGGGTGGGACATGGGTTTGAACATGTGCCATTTCCTGTGCAAGGGGCGGGACACAGGTTCAAGCTCACGTCACTTCTGCTAGAAGTGGGTGGGGCTAATGCATTTTAGGGAGGGACTTACGGTTTAACAAGGGATGGTTCTGATTGGTCCATTTAGGCCACGCCCACCTGTCAAACGACGTGGCATGCACTGATTGGCTGAAATTTAACATTTGATGCGATATATGAATTTATACTACTTATACAGTATATCCATGTAAATAGAACAGATCATATTTCATCAGGATCCCCAAAATATTTTTATACCACTTAGTCTCATGGCATCCCATTAATAACAAATCTCTTTTTCCTATAGACACTTAAATGGTAATCTGTTCTGAGTCAATCTGGTAAGTCTTATCCAGTAGTTAATTTTTCTAGAATCAATGATGGAATTAATATAAGCTAAATCTAATTCTGATCTAATGTGGGCCAAAGGCAAGAATGTCCTAATCCTACGGTCTTCCTTACAAGTTTAAATAATGGTACAGTTAATTTATCCCTGCTTTTAGAGTCCCATATCTCTATCCCATAAGATAATTGGGATAGATATTTAGCTTTGAAAACCTCTAGTAAAGGCTTGATGGATAAGCCACATTAGAAATAATTAAATGTGTTAAGGCCATATATAGTTTTGTTTGTAGATTCAATAGTTTTTTATATGTATATGCCAAGAAGCATTAGCGGCAAAAGTCAGACCTAAATAAGTATAATTTGTTACATTAACCAACTTATGGTTACCAATTTTCCATCACCTTTTTAGCTCTATTATTACCCATAATCATGGAATTGCTGTTAGTGCATGAAATCCTCAGGTGCCCAACATTCTAAAGCTTGGGCTGTGCCATTCCCTGGTAGAGGTGCACTGCACCTAGTTGTTAGGATTACCCACCAATAACGTGCAGTGCTACAGAAATATAATTTTAACTCCTTTGTCTTAGTTTCCAAAAATTAGCTTTTTGCAATCCATTTTGTGAGTGCAGTCAAATCAATATCAGGTCATCAGCGTACACTAATGCTGGACATAGCATGTCTGTATTTTTGGTGAATCTGCATCTAGAGCAATAAAATCTCTCAACATTTCATCAATGTACAGACAGAAAAGCATAGGGTCCAGAATACAGCCCTGTCTGATGCCTTTGTTTATAAGAATTGTTCTTGAAAGATGTCCCTAGTACCTAGAATGATTCTTGCCCATGAATGCATGTATAATGTTTTAATATGTGAACTAAAGATGGCTATATGCCTCGTTTCAGCATTTGAGTCCATAGAAGATCTCAAGAAATGGAATCAAATGCAGATGAAAAGTCTACAAATGCCAAATAAAGTTTCTGATTCCTTAAGTGTATGTACTTTTCTATAAAATGACAGAGAGAAGCAATTATCCAAAGCTGAATAACTGTTTCTGAAACCAGACTGTAGTTCACATAGCCTACCAGTATGTTCGATCTGGGCTCTTAATATTTCCATAATTATCTTATTAAAGATTTCTGAGTTTATGTCAAGATGGCTTATGGGTCTGTACATATAGGGGTAAGCAGTACTACCTTTTTCAAGACAGGAATTATTTCTGTTCCTCCATAAACAGGGTATGAAGCTGTCCTGTATACATTTATTATATAAGATTATTAGGTAATTATACCAGTTGGAGACATTACACTGATATACTCGTTGAATTTTGTCAGGTCCAGGGGCCTTTTTAGGTTTCAGAGATCTAATTGCAAGGTACAGTATATATCTTCGCGGTGTAATTTATGAAAGAGAATTAGTTGTAGTAATCTCCTGTGTAGAGACTTTTTCCACCTCTGGGTCATAAAAAAATTAAATAAAAAACTGACCCACTGTGGTTCAGAAATATAGGAATCCAGGGATTCCTTAAAGTTTCCTGTGCCCTAAGCTACAAGGGACCAAAACACTTTGCTGTTTTTTCATGATTGCTGTTAACATTTTCTCCCATTGGGCATGATGATATTTTTCATTTTATCTTTTAAGAAGAGGTTATATTTTTTTCCATTCTTGGTTTATCTCTGTCCGTAAGTGCTTATCTTTCTTTTCTTTGCTCTCCTAATTTTAACTCTCAAAAGATGTTTGTGTTTTGGCACTCTGTGTCATACCACCCAATTGGTTTGATTAGCTGTATCTTCTGTGTATCTGTCTTATAATTTCCCCTAATTATGTTAAATAAGGAGGACAGTTTTCCCAAACCAGAGTAGCATTCAGTTTCTCTAGAGAACTGCTACTGAGCTTCAGAAGATAAGTATCAATAACATATCTTATTTGATATTCCAGAATAAAGTTCCAGGTTATCCTTTCATTTGTTCTAATTTCAGTAAAAGATTTATTAGACTTCTCTTCTGATATACAATAAAACCCACTTATCCAAACTCTTCTAATCTGAAACTCTCAGTTATCTGAAACCAAGCGTGTCCCCTGTCACAAATGCACCTCAGCAGGGTCAGGCCCTCTCTCCCACAGTGCCAACCTCAGGCGCATAATTGTGAACAGGTAACAGACAGGGTAACCTCCTGTCTGATTGTCTGTTCACAATACTGCACTTAGAGCTTGGCACTGTGGGAGCAGAGGGTCTGACCTGCTGAGTGTGTTTGTGACAGATTGGTTGGCAGAGGTCCTGATACTTTGGCAAAACAAGCTTTAACTGTTCAGTGTGTCAGCTTAATACTGTACAGCTCACTTGCAAAATAAGGCCTTGATTTATTTTAAAAGGAAACAGAACTATATCATTTGGCTTACAGTCAAGTTCCTACCTGTTTTATTTTTTTCTAAAGTGCAAGTTAGAGTAGCTGTAGTTAGGGAAGAAGATGGCTTCCAACTACAGTGGGCACACTGTAGACTACTTGAGGCAGTTGTGCAAGGACAGAGGAGTCCTGTACTAGGTGAGAGCCACCAAGCAGAACCTCATAGATGCCCTGATGGCAGCAGATACCAGAGCATTGAGTCACTGACTGTGACTGTAAAGACCAAACCTTGAGCATGGAAGGGCCAGCAGCCAGTGCAGTGTCCAGATCTGGTGAGGATGACAACAGGGCCAGTGCCAGCTAAGGCCACAGCAGCAGGGGAAGGTTACCAGCATTCTGGAGCCAGAAGCACTCAGGCTGCAGACTGAGTTACACAGAATGGAGCTAGAGTTCCAGAGGGAGGCTGAGTGAGAAGGCGAGAACGCCGAGAGTGGAGCGATAGAAGCAAGCTTCAGAGGAGAAAAAGGAGCAAGAACAGTGAGAGGCAGACCAAGAGGAGTGAGAGCACCAGAGGTGGCATGAACTGGAGAGATTCATGACTCCAACCACCAGCAGCAGAGCAGGTAAGTGGCTTGGGTTTAACTGGAACTACAGGACTGGGTTACAAATTGAATTCCAAATTGATAGCTGAATTTAAAGAGGAGAGGATATGGATGCCTTTTAAATTCCTTTGAAACATTTTGTATTCAGGCTAAAATTCCTAGAAGGCCCTGGAGCTTCCAGCTATCCCTGCTACTTACCAGAAAAGCTCGGGATGCATTGGGTCAAATGGACAATGAGGACAGTAATGATTACAGCAAACTTAAAGCTGCACTTTTAAAAAGTTTGATTTAACTGCTGAAGCATACAAAGCTAAATTCTGTAAGCTCAGGAGAAGCCCTGATATGAGCTATGAGGAGCTAGTCATGAAACAACGTCAGTTTTAAAATGTTGGTGGGAAGGAATTAAGTAAATTCTGTTGATAAAATTGAAAATGCTATTTTGTTAGAACAGTTTTTGGGCATGCCCAGCACAGCTGAAAACCTGGCTGGAGGACCGAGATCCCAAAACAGTGCAAGAGGCTGCTGAACTCTCAGACCACTATGCCAAGAGCAGATCTGCTCCAAGAGTGAATGGGGCAGGCATGGCAGTGCAGAAAGGGAAAAGCGCACCTTCAGGGCAGCTAAAATCCTCACTGCCTCCACCAAAACCAGTTAACCCAGGTTTTAAAGAAAAGAGTTCTCTGAGAAAAGAAATGAATGTTGGTTTTGTAAAGAATCGGGCGTATTGCCAGACAGTGTCCCAAAGAGGCGAGCAATATGCAACAGAGGGCTAGGAAAGAAGTGGGTTGTTTATGTTAGTGATGGTGAATGGTGTACAGACACAAGGGTTAAGAGACACAGGGCATCCCTGACATTGGTAAAGGGATCTGGTAGAGCCTGGTGCTTATACCCAATACATATGTCACTGTACAATACTTTACTGGTGAGGAGAAAACATTGCCACTTGCTAGTGTTCTCCTAGACTGGGGTGAAACAGGGAAACTGTGCAACAGGTGGCTGTAGCCAAAACATTAGCAGTTGTCATCATCCTTGGCAACAATCTCCAATGGGGTGGTGTGTGCAGTTACCCGTAGCCAAACGGAAGGGAAAATTGTAGTTCCCTGGACCCCACAAAAGCCAGTGTGAAAATCACTGGGAGGCTGATTCCCAGCCTGTGTCTCCTGATATGGAGACTAATGAAAAGGAGGTATAAATTTCCCAGTAGCAGTTAACCACACAGCTACGGAGGGTTACTCTGAAGAAGAGGGGTGGCCCATTGTCAGAGGGTTAGGGATGACAGTGATCCTGAGTGCTCTGACGCTAGTGCTAGGAACCCTAGTTTAGAGACTAAAGGAGACCTGTCCCATGCCTTGGGAATGTGTAAGGAGTTTGCAGCTCCTCAGAAAAGTGACCCTAGTCTAGAGAAGCTGAGGGCTTGGGCAGACTCTGACGGTGCACAAGGAGGTAACGTAAACATAAGATTTATTGGGAAAATGGACTGATGTATACTCAGGCTATGCAGACAGAGGGAGTGGTGATAAGCAGGCAGCTTGTCATTTCCATGGGTATCGTGAGCAGTTGCTCAAGATTGCACATGATATTCCCTTTGTCTGGTCTTCTGGGAATCACGTGCACTACACAGCAGTTAGCCCAGAATTTCTATTTCACCCAACTTCACCCAGCAGGTGAAGGAGTATTGCAGATCTTGTCACTGGTGCCAAGAAATAGGGCAGGCAGGAAGAAAACCCAAGCTGCCCTGATTCCATTGCCCATAGTGGAGGAGCCATTCCAGAGGGTGGGATTGGATGTAGGGGCCTTTAAACACCCCCAGCTCCTCAAGGAAGAGATTCATCCTGACTGTGGTGGATTATGCCACCCGATACCCTCAGGCAGTCGCTATCCTCACTGAGGACAGACAAAGTGGCAGATGCCTTACTTGGGATTTTCTCCCATGTTGGGTTTCTGCAGGAGGTTATCATCAATCGAGGGGTTCCTTCATGTCAGATCTGATGAAATGTTTGTGGAGAAGTGTGGGGTGGTGCAGAGGGCACGACATTTATCACCCACAAGTCAATGGACTTGTGGAAAGATTTAATGGTACCCTGAAGTCAATGCTCCTAGCATTTTCTGAACAGCATGGGAGGGACTGGGAGTAATACCTTCCCTACCTGTTGTTTGCATACAGGGAGGTGCCCCAAGAGTCAACAGGATTTTCCTCCTTGAGATCTTATATGGAACTCCCATAGTGGATTACATCCTTAGGTTTAGGGAAAGGCTGAAGGAGCTTATGGGGACAGCCCAGAGCAACCTGGCAGTTGCCCAACAGAAACAAAAAGTGTGGTAAGACTGCAGAGCCAGAGCTCACTCATACATGGTGGGTCAGGAAGTCATGGTCCTTATTCCGATCTGGAAAGACAAAGCAGAAGGCTGAGTGGGCAGGATCGTACAAAGTAGTTAGGAAGGTAAATGATGTGAACTATATCATAGATTTACCTGACAGAAGGCAGACAGAAAGGATGTACCATGTCAACATGATGAAGCCATATGCTAAAACGGCTGACATGGTGTTTGCAGTATGTAGTCCTAGGGAGGGATGGATGAAGGAGATCCTTCTGGACTTGCTGGAAGAAAGCAAGTGGGAGTACTCTGTGGAAGAAGTTAAACTGTCTCCCCAGCTGGCCCCAGACAAGATCTGGGAAGTAAAGGAGGTTTTAGCAGACTTTTCCCCACTGTTTAGCCAAGCCTGGACTAACCCAGAAGCATGATGTGGAAACAGGGACACAGACACCCATATGGCAGACAACATATCGGTGTCAGAGGCTATCAAAAGGACATTAGGAGGAGGTGGAGGAAATGCTGGATTTAGGGTAATCCAGAGATCCCACAGCCCCTGGCCTCACCGTAGTCCTTGTGCCCAAGCCAGATGGCTCTACTCATTTCTGTGTGGACTATCATGGACTGAATGCAGTCACAAAGTCAGACACCCGCTCGATGCCCCAGATGGATGAACTCCTGGACAAGTTGGAAGGGTGACCTACCTTATGACTATTGACCTGACCAAGGGGTATTGGCAGGTAGAGTTAACAGACAGAGCTAGGAGAGGTCGGCCTTCATCACTCCGATAGGCTTATCTGAATTTAAAGTAATGCCTTTCAGAATGAAGAACACCCTGGCCACTTTCCAAAGGTTGGTGAACCAGGTGTTAAATGGTGCTGAGGAGTGCGCTGTGACCTGGATGACATTGCCATCTTTAGTGCCAGCTGGGAGGAACACCTGTCCCACATTAGGGAAGTGCTGGGCAGGATACAGAGGGCCGGGTCACTGTCAAAGATGGGAAGTGCCAGGTGGCCATGTGAGAAGTGGCATACCTCGGGCATGTCGTGGGCCGGGACAGCTCCATCCTAACCAAGTAAAAATAGAGGTGATCAAGGCATGTCCCAGACTAGAAATGCAGAAACAGGTCAGGAGTTTCCTCAGGACAGCAGGGTACCATAGGAAATTTTACCCAATTACAGTGCCCTGGCTGCTCCCTATCTGACCTGGTAAAGAAAAAGAGGCCCAAGAAAATTACCTGGGAACCAGCCTGTGAAAAGCCTTTACCAGACTGAATGAGGCACTGTGCAGTGCTCCTGTATTGACAAGTCCTGACTATAGCAGATCCTTTATAGTTCAGACTGATGCCTCAGACGTGGGTATTGGGGCAGTACTGAGTCAGACATCCAACCAAAGGAAAGATCACCCTGTAGTGTACCTGAGTAAAGTTACTTCCCAGGAGCAGGCATACTCTACAGTGGAAAAAGAGTGCCTTACTATGGTGTGGGCCCTAAAAAGTTAGAGCGATACTTGTATGGGCATCGTTTTGTGGTACAAACTAACCACAACCCCTGGTTTGGTTGATGCAAATGAGAAAAACTAATGGTAGACTGTTAAGATGGAGTCTTGCCTTGCAAGGGTATGACATGACATGACAATCTTACATGGGGCTGGAGTGACCAATCAGAACAGCGATTGCCTTTCACGTCTTTATGAGGTGAACTGATTTGGAAGCTCATCCCATGTGAGGATAGAACCCCAAATTCAGTCTAGGTGGGAGGAGTGTAGCAGCCAGCCCAGCTGGTTATGATTGTTCTATGATATTTGTATATAGAATGTGGTATGTGAGTGTCTGTCATGAGACAGCCTGTGGGATGGTGCCACCCTCCCAAGGTTTCAGATACAGGATATATTAACCTGAAACCAGGAGGTAATTAAAAGACTAGAGAGACATAATTAAGGGTCTCCTGTTTTCTGATTTAATTAGAGCTGACCCAGCTAACAGGATATAGGGCTCATAAACTTTTATGATGTCTTAGAGGAAGAAAACATGTTATATCAATATGGTGCTAAAAGTTATAAAATCCTTTGATCCTTGGGAAAGCAAGAAACCACACAAGATTAAAGGAAAGGCTGGATTAAAGAGTGTCATAATTTGGGAAATGAGTTTTACTGATGTCACCTTATTTAATATACCTTCTGCTAGGACATCCTGTTTGTATATTTTTTATATTCTAAAAGGAGGAGCTAGATGACCTCATAGAAGGGTGGAAACACAAAGTTTTTTAACTGTATACTGTGTTGAACTAGAGACACATTCATTTTTGACTCCTAAGAAACAAGATCTCAGGTCTAACTAAGGCACTGGTAGAGATATACATTAGATAGAAAAAGTCTAACTGTGCGTTGGTAGGGTTTGTACTTTTCCTTGTTTTCTTTAAGCGATTGTATGCTTTGTGATATAGTGTTCTGTGTTTAAATTTTACATATTTTATCCATTTAAAGGAAAACTCCATGTTAAAATCAGGAAAAGATATGTAGTAGTCTTTTTCTGTGTTCTAACCAGTTCCCAGTGTTTTCTTTCCTCTGGCTGTGAGAGATGTTTTTCTAACTTTCCTAACTGTTTTATTGCCCTTGGAGGTTGCCATTCTGGTTTCTTTATGGCCTCTAGTCTTCTCAGAGTGCCCTCTGGTGTGATGTCTAATTGCCCTGCAGGTAGCCAGTGTCTTGTTACAGGGTCTGTCACAGCTTAGCCACAGAGAAAATACTTCTTCCTGAGAAGACACACTACTAGATTTTGGGTGAGTGTAATCATTATTATTTTGATATCAGTACCGTGTCCTGCTATGTTCTGCTGTGTGTGTGTTTGTATGTGTGTGTGTTTGAATCATGTCACTGTTTACTCTATTCCTCTCAGTCACTTTCAGTTTTGCACCAGTACTAAGTAGTAAAATTAGACATCACCTTATAGGTTGTAATATAGCAGGACAAGGTACTAATGTCAAAAATAATGATTACACTCACCTAAAATCTAGCAGTGTGACTTCTCTGAAAGAAGCATTATCTTTGTGGCTGAGCAGCGACAGACCCTGCTAAATCTAAGGGCATAGCTACATCACTGTCACATGAGTCAAGGTGCATTGTAGGAGAAAAGCCAATAAACCTATTTGTGATAGAGATCCCCAGGGGTCTTAAAACTACTATACAGCTAGCAGGCTAATTTAGGAAAAACTCCTAATAGCAGACAGAGGGAAGGACACACTAAGTTTAACATACATATCAAAACACTTACATAACATATGTTTTGCACATTCTGGGTGGACTTCTCCTTTAAGTAAACCTTTTATTCAAAATACTGCCTGGGGCTTCCAAGTTCTTTCTTTTGCATGTGATGTATTGAGGGTTAAGATGTGACAAAACTGTTCAGAAGCTTGAATGGTGTTACCAAACTGAGAAAAGGTAAGAATATACTTAAGGTCTTTTATAGAGTTTTAAGGGTTCATTTTGGATACCTAGTTAGATGTACTTATCACGAAGATATCTGGCATCCCCGAAGAGCAGATCATCTGAGCCTGGGTACACTAGCATAAGGTTCACAGTTTGAATCCCATGAACTTGAGACTAATGGTGATTCAGACCCACAAGCAGACAGGAGGGTTACTCTGTCTGTTAACTGTTCACAATACTGCGCTCGGAGGTTGGCACTGTGGAAGCAGAGGGCCTGACCTGCTGAGTGCATTTGTGACATCCCCATTTTCTGCAGTGAAACAATTAAACCATATTTCCATTGTGATTCAAATGCAGTAATCAGTTGCTGACATAAACAGTTTGCCTCAATGAGAAACACCTGGTGTGAGGAGGCACAAGAAATCGCAGGCTATTAATGGGTAGTTTGTGATTAAGGTGAGTGACTGCTGTAAATTGTTCTGATTCTGTTCCATAAAAGCATGGCAAAGTGTAAGCACTCTTCTGATTAGGATACTCGGTAGTTCATTTGATGGCAAAAACTGTTGTACAGGATCATTCTGTTGCTGCTCTACATCCTGCATGTGCTCCCCAACCGCATCAGCCTATAAGCCTCTCCACAGTTTGAAGCTCTCCCTGTTGGACCATCAAGTGAGAAAACCAGGCTGAAACATTTAACAGTTCTTTTAGCAGTTCTGATCATTCAAGCCCAGCTGTCTATCAGACTCCTTTCCATGGAATCAGCTGCCCCACCCCATGCTGATCAGTAGTAGTGGGATCGGAAAAACTTTCTCTTCAAAGAGGCTGCTCCCTCATGCCATGCAGTACTTTCTCATTGAGCAGACTCGAGCAGTGGCTCCACACCCTGTCAGCTCACCCAGACTAAGCGCAGCTTTGTTCTGCCTGACCGCAGCTGCAACAAGGCTCCTTCAGACTGCAGTGTTCTCCTGGGAAGCATTGCCTCTCTTCTGGACCACCGTGTCATCTTCCCTGCACAGAGGAACCACTCACTCTACCCACTCAGCCAAGTTACAACTGGTCTCCCGATTATTGAAACCCTATTTATCCGAATGTTTTTCTGTCCCCAGGACATTCAGACAAATTGGGTTTACTGTAATACTAGTGGTCAAGCTTCTCAACAGTATAGGAAGTGTTTGCTCTCAGATCTTGTTGAGATCTCTAAACTGTCCCAACTCTATAACCGACCAGATCAGAGAGCAAGATCTAGAGGGAATATCCAGTTTCCTTTATATAGGAGAAGTTTATTTCTAGGTCACCCTCACTCTGCCATTTAATGGATATAGGTTATATTCAACTAGAACTTTGGTAAGTTCTTTGCTAGATTTGTTTAGCACTTCATCTTGTGTATTTCTATAATATAAATCTAAGCCAATATTAATATGACACAGAATAGAATTATCTAAGAGCCCATAGAATTCTCCAATCCTTGCATTCATATCACCCAGGACTAGGATTTCACTTCCTGGGAACTCCCATTCAAGGTCTCTAGCAGCTGTTTAAGACCATCCAGCTACCATTACTAGGCTTGTCTCACTGATTCGGTCTACCACCTTATTGTAAAATTGTAAGCAAATGATCCAGCCCTATTTATCTGTACTTGTTCGACTATATTTGTTATTGTTTGACTTCATTCTACTGGAACTCACTTACTGTATTTGTTATATTGCTTTGTAACCTCTGTTACTGATATGGAATCCTTGTAAAAAGCACTTGTGCTCAAAGATATTGTCTAAAATTTTCAATAAATAAATAAATGTTTCTTTATTTAAGAACATATGGACATATGAAATTGCCAGCAGAAAAGGCCCACAGGTCTGTCAAGTCTGCCTGATTGTGCAGCTCTTAATTTCATATCACTACAGCTGCCCCACCCACCCAACCCCTTCCTTCCTCCTCTTTCCTGGTCCTTCCCACTTTGTGTTCTTGTCTGTACTAACCCTGCCCATGACTCGAGTCCCAACCCCACTTAAAGTTATCCACTGTTCTTTGAGTGATTAACAGTGCGTTCAACCCACCACCATTTTATCTGTGAAGTAGTGTCTCCTCATCTCCCTCCTACACCTTCCCCTTCCAACTTGAGACTGTGCCCCCTAGTGAGCCTTCCCCCCTTTAAGTGGAACACTCCTGACTTTGTTATGCCTTTCAAATACTTAGCGGTCTCTGTCATGTCCCCTCTTTCCCTTCTCTCTTCCAGTGAGTACATGTTGCGTTCCTTCAACCTTTCTTGACACTGCAACCTCCCCTAGTCCCATGATCATTTTTGTAGCCCTATGCTGCACCCCTCAGCAATATCAAACCTTTTTGAGATATGGGCACCAGTACTGTCACAGTACTCCAAGTGTGGCCTCCCAGTGATCTGTACAATGGCAGGATGACCTCCCACTTTCTAGAGGTGATCCCTCTGGCAATGCACCCCAGCATTCTATTTGTCCTTGCAGCCACCCTCCTACACTGAGCTGATACCTTCATATCCCTGTAACTATTACCCCAGGTCCCTTTCCTCCTCTGAGGCTGTTACCTGCACTCCCCAGCCAGTAGTTGTTCCTGGGATTTCTGGCACTGGGGTGTATGACCTTGCACTTCTTAGCGTTAAACCCCAACTGCCACTCCCTAGACCAGTGTTTGAGTTTAGCTAGATCCTCTCTGAATGCCTGCCTCCCTTTCTCATTGCCCACTTTTGCACAAATCTTAGTGTCATCCATAAACAGGCTGATCTGACTCTTAACCCCTCTGCAATGTCTCCAATAAAGATATTGAACAAAACAGGGACCAGCACTGAACCCTGCGGTTACCCAATTCATTACTGGCCTTGGTTTGAGGTCTCCCCTTACAACTACCCTCTGTTGTCTGCCCAGCAGCCAGCTCTCCACCCACCCCACCAGTTTTTCCCCACCCATGTCCTCAGCTTGCTCATTAACCTCCTGTTCAGCACTGTGGCCGAAGCTTTGCTGGAAGTCCAGATACAGGACATCCACAGCATGAGGCGTTCGTCAGCTGCCCTAGTGACCCAGTCGAAGAAGTCTATCAGGTTAGTTAGGCAAGATCTTCCCGTGACAAACCCATGCTGTCTCTCATCCTGCAGACCATTGCAATTGAGAAAGGTTATCAGTCTCTCCTTCAGAATGGTCTCCATCAACTTCCCACTATGGAAGTCAAGCTCAGTGGTCTGTAGTTGCCCTGGTTGGTCCTTGGGGCCACTCTTGTGAAGGGGCACCACATGAGCCATCCTCCAGTCCCTGGGTATATTCCCATCTCCAAGGGGATGTTAAACAGGTCCGTCAGAGGGTCTGCCAACACCTCTGCCAGTTCCTTCAGGATCCTTGGGTGTACACTGTCCGGTCCTGGTGTCTTGTCCACCCACAAGGCTTTAAGGCCCTTCAGAACTCTACCCTCTTAGATGACCCATTCTGCTATCTCTGCCCCCTCCACCCTTGCCCCCTTCCCTTTGTATTGGGCCATCGCTTTCTTCCAAGAACATTGAGCAAAAATACTCATTGAAACATTTGGTACAAATTCTGGTCTCCACCTAACCAACTGGCAGACTTTGTACATTGAGAAGTCTATATATACTGCCACTGAAATGTTCAACAGTCTTTCATTGAGTGGTGTAAATAAGCATGCAACTATGGTCAAGAATAGCATAAAAAAACCATAATTACCCCTAGTTCAACAGTGCTCTTAAAGATCCATGGCAACTATAGAAATGAAAAGTCAAATTTCAGCGTTGTTCTGCTCATGTGTAATAAAAAGGCATGTAAAAACCAGTATATACTATGTCCTGTGATTTTCCCACTCACAGCTACACAAGCAAGCTACTGAGTGAAACATGTTAGTCTCTGTAACGTACTCCATTTTTTTTTTTTTGCAATTTTGACTTTTCGCTCATTCAAGGACTGACATCAAAAGGCAGCAACACGAGAATGTCATGATGTCAGAATATCTGAGCAGTTATCCTGAGCTGCTCATGTGTCTTTCCCAACAAAATTTTAAGTGGCATGCCAGTCGGTTTGATTAAATTACTAATCACAGAACACTACATATGAATTTAAAAAAAATCTATCCCTCTTAGTCTGAATGGTAGCGCTACAGTTCCTTGCCTCAGAAACTCTTTTAAACTAACTGCTGTGCTCTGCTCCTAGATCAACTAATAATTAGCCTCAGTATTTGCAGTAACCACATGTTTTAAAATTATAAGTTTGTAAATACCTTGTATCCATAATAACTTTGCTGAACACAAAACCACATGCACATGTGTGTGCATTGTGAGCGTCAGGTAACTCATGCGTTTTCAATGCAGCTCACTGTCACCAAAGATTCTGTCTTGTCAGTGTTAAAATTCTGTGATCAGTGTAGAAGGCAAACTATTGGCTGAACAATTTTTCATTTCTTTTTGTTTTAAAGTAATGGAAAGTGTAGTTCATTCAGAGAGACATAGAAACATAGACAAGACACTGTGCATGTTCCTTGCATTAGCCTGCTCATATTGGGATGATTCAAATGTTACTGACTTTACATAGCTCTACATTAAACTACAGAAAAAGGTAATTAAATACAGCATGGTTATCAATATCCATGCATAATTTTTTGTCAGTTTCTCTCCCCAATTAATTGACCCATTCTCGTTTGTGGGTGCAGTTTCTGGTAATTGTCCCCCAACTTGGCGTTCCTGCGCATCGGCCACACACATGTCATTATATTTATACTATCACTTCCACTATATACAGTTAGATTAGTAATCTTGTACTCATGCACACACATACTAAGTAATTATCACAACTGCCAAACTTAGACATGATTACAAAAGGTTAACTAGAACTGTGAATTAGATGAATATGACATGTGACTGATGTGAAGGAAATGAAATTACGTACCTACCCATACTTCTGTGATCTTTCTGTGTGTCTTCACCATTCATCACTGTTAGGACCCCACAGGAGTGGAAGCTTTTTTTGTAGGAGGAGGAGTTGACTGGGACAGCGCCACCCTCACGGCCAACATACTACATGGTGCTATGGGTTGGCCAGTAATCAACGCCAACTCCTCCTCAGCCCCAGTTCTGCAAGATGGAAAGAAAGATATAGGAAAAGAAGAGGGTGGTGGCAAGGGAGCCTGAGGGACAGCAAAAGGAAAGGATATAAAACTAAAAGGAGGACTAAGGCCATGGAGAGGACAGAAGATAGAAGAAGGAGGAGCCAAGGGTTGGAGCAATAGGCCTAACCCTGGGCAGGTAAGGGAGGAAAGAAGGGTGAAAGGAGAAGGAGAAAAGAGAAGGAGGGAGGGAGGATATGGGAGATGCCACCCAGGATAAGGCCATGACTCTCCAAGGAAAGGAGGCTCAGACTTGATTAATCTGAAGAAGGACAAGCCAAGATTGGCGAATGGCTGTCATGGTCCAAGAGAGTGCAGTCAATGTATTGAGAGGGCCAGGATGGGTCAGCATCTCCCTTCCTGCCTGGAAAATTTAATGCAACTTTAATGTGAGTTGCTCCGGAACATCCAGAGAAAAAAATCCACTACGAGGATTGTCCTGAAGTTAGTCGGGGGACCTCCAGAGGAGGAAGAAGCTGAGGGAGCCACCAGAGCCCCCCACACACCTCCACCAGAACAGCAAGAGAGGAGAGGTCCAAGAGACACCCGGACTGGGGGGTCTGGAAGCTCCTGTTAGGGAAGCCTCCCTGTCTGTCAACCAAGGTATTTCCCATACCCCTCTAAGAAAAAAGGGGGAATAGGAGATGCTGGAGGTGGACAAAGTCCAGACTGCATGGCAAACAGTGAGGAGGAAATTGCCCAGAGACTGAGACCTGAGAGGGAAGGAGGGTGGGATTCAGTGATGAATGGTGATGATACACAGAAAGATCAAGAATTATGGTAGGTATGTAATTTTCATATCTTATCTATGTCAGTCTTCACCATTTATCACTTTTGGGTGAGTAAAGAGCCCCTAAAGGGGCCCAGAACCTCCCTAAGGGACAGTGTCCCTTAGCCTCCAGTGGGAGAAAACACAGAGGAGAGAACCCTCACAGGCCTGGCTAAGCCAGAGACTGGTCTGGGTGAAACAAGAAAGGTGCCCTGAAGCTCTCGCTTCACCCTACGGAGAAAAGATGGGTTCTCCGGAAGGAGGAGGCAGTCACCCTACACGGACCAGGCGTGACAGCTGGGAAAGACAAAGCAACAGCGACTGCCTGATGCAGATCGCTGTCCCCACTAACCTGGAAGCCACCTCGTTGGCATCACACGATGCCCTTGCTTGGTGCCCTTGTAAGCTCCAGGCCCCGCGTGAGAGGGCAATGGCTTGTCTGGTTGCTCTGAATCAGGAAGAGAGGCAAGGACCTGGCCTAGCAATGACCACAAGTGCCGGTTGTAGGCAGCATGGTGGGCCTGATGCACTGACACACAAAGCAAGAGAGCGAGGAGAAGGTTCTCCTGCCCCAAAAATCAAACTCAGCTGAGTCAGATTCGGGGTCAGCATGGCTTGGGCTTCTATGCCCAGAGGGGCGTCGGGGTGTCACACCCAAAGGAGGGTGAAGCAGAGTTCCTGGAGACCCCAGGGGCGCAATACCAATGATGAAGGTCCTCAGGGCTGGAGGTAGGGAAAAGGGACATCACCAAACTCGTTGTGATGCCTCCCAGAAGGAGTAGGCCAAGTGGGAACCAACAGGTTGGCCATGCTGAACTCACCTAAGAAGGCATGCACTGATCAGTCAGGGATTGTGTCCACCTAGGGTGGATATGTGGAGCTCATTGAGCAACCCTGACAGGAAACGCTGATAACTGGAGAGACTAGCTGCTGGGGAAAGATGGACGGAGGACTCCTCTCCTCAAAGGAGGAAGATGAGGGGCCAATGAGCTCAGAGAGTTAGGGTCAGGCTGCAGTGGGGAGTGGTGGAACACCTCCTCATCCATGGCTCAGTAAGAGGCAGGTACTGACAGCCGAGCCCTAAACTGCTCCCAGGTAAGATGCCCCAAAGGACCAGAGACCTGGGAGAGGAGGGGTTGCCAGAGGCAAGGGGCCAGGCACCTCTGAGGAGGGCACAGCCTCTGCCGGACAGAGGACCAGAATGGGAGACCTCAAGGAGGAGCTCGGTGGTCCCAGCAGACAAAAACAGCTCAGCCAAGCTGGAATGGCCAGAGCTGAGCTGGACAGAAGAATTCCCCATGAGGTGACTGGGCTACATAAGCCCAAGGGTGACCCCTGACCTCAGAGAAGATGTCCCTCATGGAGGGACCTCGGGAGAAGACTAGCCCAGCGTTACTGCTCCTCCCGAACCTCCAGGTTCCCAGGGAGGCCGCTGCTTTAAATCAAGTCCTCTCAACCATTCAGACTCCAAGAGCCCTCTTCCTCACCACTAGCTGAGGCAGCTAGCACCCACAACTGCCTCCTGGGAGACAGTTGGGGATGAAGAAACCTCCACTGCCTGGGATGTCCCAGCCTGCCCAGAAGTTGGGCTAGCTAGAACTGCCCTAGGAGGGGAACACCTCCCGAGAAGCAGACAGGTCACCGATTCTGGGCTGCCCTGTAGTGCTCACCTGGGCATCCAAGGACTGGTCAGTGCCACCAACCCCAGTACCAGTGAGAGCCATCTGCTCCTCAGGAGGGGGTTGAGTGGGGGCTGCCGCTGGTTGAGGGAATTGGAGGATTCCAAGGAATCCAGGAGCCAGTCTGGGTCAGCCTTCGAGTCATTGTCCCCAGAGGGAGGCTGGAACCCAGATGACCCCCGATTCTCCCCAGCCATGGCACCACGAATGATGCCATGAGCCAGCCTTATGTCACCCATGGCGCTGCCCCCATCCCGGCACCATGAACAGCACTGAAGTCAGAAGCAGTGCCGGAGGCTCCCACACCACCCTGATCCCCAAATCTGGAGGCCCCAGAGTGCATGCTAGGAGCCTCCCAAGAGGTGATTGCCTGGACGGTGCCTCCTTCCCGGCCTCCAAGGGGACCAGGCTGGGCCTCCTGCACTGTGGGAGGTTCACATTAAAGCAAGACTGGAAGAGGCAGAAACCCCCTCCTCTGTGGGTCATATAGGACTGGGAGGGACCGGAGAAAGGACAGAGAATCATGTTCCTGGTGACCCGTGTATGTGCCTGTCCCCAAAAGCTGGCGGCGTACACCCGACTTTGAGTGTGCGTAACTCCAGAACCTGGCAATCCATGGAGAAACAGGCAGCGCATCTGTCCATATCATGGTCTGGTCCCAAGCAGGAGAGGCACCAGTCATGTTGGTCTGCGACGTAGTACAGTCAGCCGCAGGGACACTGGCGCATCGGAGGCTGACCTGCCCTGGAAAATTTCTTCTTCTTGTCCTCCAAACCAGATATGACTGAATGGTAAAACAAACAACAAATAACACTCAGCGTTGATGGAAAATAAACAGGAAAGGTCTTACCAGATCGATGCTGAGACAACAAGGCAGCAGGAACTGGGAGTGTTTTCTATCTGATGGACTAGGTGACAGAAAAGGTGGCGGACACATGTGGTCTTGTTCTCCTGATGGTGGGAGAAGCAAAACTGGGGCTGAGGAGGAGTTGGCGTCGGTTACTGGCCAACCCGCAATCTCCACGTGGTATGTCGGCCGCGGGGCGGCACTGTTCCAACGCCAACCTCCTCCTACAAAAAAGCTCCCCGGGATCCTGATCTTCAGGCTCATTACCCAACAGTGAAGAATGGTGAAGCTGACACAGATGAGATCACCAAATCGGGAGGGGTGGATTGCAATTATCAAAAACAGCAATATAAATGTAGAATGGGTCAATTAACTGAGAAGAGAAATTGATGAAAAAACGATACATGGATATTGACAATGATGCTGTACTAATGACTTTTTCTGTCATTTAACGTAGCACTATATAAAAATCAATAATGTAGAAATCAGCCTGAATATGAGCACACTAATGCAGAGAACACATATAGTGTCTTGTCTATGTTTCTACATCTCTGAATGAACTATAGTTTCAGTCACCTCAATTAAAACAACAAAAGAAGTTGTTCATCCAGCAGTTTCTTTCAACACTGATCATAAGAGTTTTAACACTGACAAGACCTACAATTTTCAGTGACAGTGAAATGCACTGAACACAGGGAGTTATCTGACACTCACACTGCACACACAGCACACACACACACACACACACACACACACACACACACTTGCATATGGTTTTGTATTTGGCAAAGATGACTGTGGGATGCAAGATATTTATAAACTGTTACTATCTTAAAAACATGCAATTACTGCAAACTCAGGGGCTGATTATTATTGATCTGGGAGCACAGCACAGCAGTACGCTCCCTGTACAGTGACACTAATACACAGTGAACAAGTTGATGCTGACAACATCAACATTTTCACTGTAACGATCTACTCAGACCCCAGCACTCTGCCTCCAGGTCCTGCACCCTCCCCGATCCAACTCTGACTCAGAGTTAGAATCCTATAGATCGGGGGTGTGGGGCAGAGCTCCCCACATGAGGAGTTTGGGGGTAAAGCCCCTGATGAAAAAACAGCCGAGGTCTCCAGTCAGATTTATGTCAACCACAAGTTGTGATCGACATAAATCTGTTGATGTGATGACGGTCGACAACAGTTGTCAAACCGGGCATTGTAGAGTCCTGCACAGCAGTTAGTTTAAAAAGAGTTCCTCAAAGCAAGGAACTATCAACAACAGCGAGGAGCAATGATGCTACCATTCAGATTAAGACCAATAGTTTTGTTTTGTTTTTGATTCTTATGCACTATGCTGTGATTACTAATTTAATCAAACTGACTGGCATGCCACTTAACATTTTGCTGGAAAAGACACATGAGCAGCTTGAGATAACTGTTCAGATATTTTCTGACATCATAACATTCTTATAGCTTGGCAGAAGACACCAGGAGAAAGGACTGCTGTGTGACTGGACTTCTCTGCTGGGACTAAAGTAGAAGAACTTTGTACTTGGACCTTTAATTTAGGTAAAAGAAACTAAAATACAAAAAAAGTGTGTGTTTGGGTTAACTGAACTGAATGGGTATCTGAAGAGTTATCTCAGGTGATTGAAAGGACTTAACTGCTGTGAGGTTTAAATTACTTGTAGAAAGATCTGGTAAGTAGGGGAGTTGGCTTAGCTAGCAGGAAGCTACATTTAAAGACTGCCTTAGAAAGATTCTGCTAATAGCTTGGCAGAAGACACCAGGAGAAAGGACTGCTGTGTGACTGGACTTCTCTGCTGGGACTAAAGTAGAAGAACTTTGTACTTGGACCTTTAATTTAGGTAAAAGAAACTAAAATACAAAAAAAAAGTGTGTTTGGGTTAACTGGACTGAATGGGTATCTGAAGAGTTATCTCAGGTGATTGAAAGGACTTAACTGCTGTGAGGTTTAAATTACTTGTAGAAAGATCTGGTAGTAGGGGAGTGGCTTAGCTAGCAGAAGCTACATTTAAAGACTACCTTAGAAAGATTCTGCTAATAACTTGGCAGAAGACACCAGGAGAAAGGACTGCTGTGTGACTGGACTTCTCTGTTGGGACTAAAGTAGAAGAACGTTTGTACTTGGACCTTTAATTTAGGTAAAGAAACTAAAATACAAAAAAAGTGTGTGTTTGGGTTAACTGAACTGAATGGGTATCTGAAGAGTTATCTCAGGTGATTGAAAGGACTTAACTGCTGTGAGGTTTAAATTACTTGTAGAAAGATCTGGTAAGTAGGGGAGTGGCTAGCTAGCAGGAAGCTACATTTAAAGACTGCCTTAGAAAGATTCTGCTAATAGCTTGGCAGAAGACACCAGGAGAAAGGACTGCTGTGTGACTGGACTTCTCTGCTGGGACTAAAGTAGAAGAACTTTTGTACTTGGACCTTTAATTTAGGTAAAGAAACTAAAATACAAACAAAAAGTGTGTGTTTGGGTTAACTGAACTCAATGGGTATCTGAAGAGTTATCTCAGGTGATTGAAAGGACTTAACTGCTGTGAGGTTTAAATTACTTGTAGAAAGATCTGGAAGTAGAGGGAGTGGCTTAGCTAGCAGGAAGCTACATTTAAAGACTGCCTTAGAAAGATTCTGCTAATAGCTTGGCAGAAGACACCAGGAGAAAGGACTCTATGTGACTGGACTTCTCTGCTGGGACTAAAGTAGAATAACTTTGTACTTGGACCTTTAATTTAGGTAAAAAGAAACTAAATACAAAAAAAAAGTGTGTGTTTGGGTTAACTGAACTGAATGGGTATCTGAAGAGTTATCTCAGGTGATTGAAAGGACTTAACTGCTGTGAGGTTTAAATTACTTGTAGAAAGATCTGGTAAGTAGGGAGTGGCTAGCTAGCAGGGAAGCTACATTTAAAGACTGCCTTAGAAAGATTCTGCTAATAGCTTGGCAGAAGACACCAGGAGAAAGGACTGCTGTGTGACTGGACTTCTCTGCTGGGACGATATTGTCTTCCTTCCTCCCTCCCTCCACCCCCACCTAAGCTAGTTCTATTTTATAGGCACAGGATTTGACTAACAACAGGAACTTCCTGTTTGGGGCAGGAAGTGAGTGATCACAGAACCACCAAGGACCCACCATCCTAGAAGAGGCAAGAGTAGCTCTCCGGCCCTCTAGCTAGCTGCGGGAGGTCTGCCTCTGAGCAAGTAAGTGGTCTACTGAGAATATAGGATATTCTTGTCTCAGAACAGCACAATCAGGAGCTTAAAGGGGCACACAGGCAGAAAGTAAGAGAGAGAGAAAAAACAGAGGAAAGAGTAAGGATTGCAAACAGTTAAGGGGCCAGAAATAAGACATGATTGAGCGGTGCAGTGCAGTGGCTGTGGAGCAGCAGTCTTCCGGAGATGTTCTGGAGGATGCGGTGTTGTCCCATCTGCAGGCACCTCCCTGGGCTGAGGAGGAGGTTGCTCATCTGCAGGCTGAGTTGGCCAGGATTTGTGGGACCTCCTCTTCCTTCCAGAGACCACCAGTGCCACTGCCGTTGCCTCAGAGGTTGCCAAAAGAAGAGGCGGTTGGACCACAGTGGGCTCAGGGAGGTGAGGTGGTGGAACAGAGGCACATCCCTCCAGTTGTACCTCTCCACAATTACTATGCCATTTTGGCAAAGTGTGGTTCCTCTATGGAGGTACCTGCAGTGGAGACCAAGGAGGATGCAGGAACCTCCCAAAGGAGACCCACAGGAGGGTGGCAGGGGACCCTGCAGGGGAAGAAACAACTCCTGGTGGGGACTCCATTGTTAGGAAGGTAGAACTGGGGAGGAAGGGAGAGGAAGGTAAGGTGCCTGCCTGGCGCCATGGCTTGAGGGACAGGAGGCGAATCCTCAGGATTGCTGGAGCAGCTGCACAGGGAGGAGCTGGATGTCATTGTCCACCTAGGGACAAATGACCTGGCTAAGAAAGGGATTAGAGAAGTGCAGGAAGAGTTTGTGAAAGTGGGGAGGGCCTTGAGTCAAGTGCAGCATGCGGTAACCTTCTCGGAGGTGCTACCCATCTATGGCATAGAGAGGCTAGGGTGTTCCACCATGGTGATTCAATCAGTGGTTGAAAACCGTGTGGAGCTCACGGTTTGGCTTCATTGGGGAATGGGGGTCCACCTGGAGTGATGCAAGCCTATACTGGCATGATGGACTGCATCTGTCCGGGAGGGAACCAGGATCCTAGGTGATAGGTTTAAATGCTTCATTGTGGCTTTTAAACTAGCCAAGGGGAAGGCACTGGAAAGGAGCAGGAAAATCCTAGCCCCCAAATAATCACGGTAGTAAGTGTGGCAAACACCAACATAGAGGTGTCGATGGGAGAAAGGCAGGGGTAAATGGAGAAAGTGACAAAGGCAAGAAGGACAGGGATGGGGCAAAGGGAGTAAGGCCATCAGGAAATGGAGAGTAATGAGTACCAATGCCCGTAGTCTGGGCAACAAGCTCCCTGAGCTGGAGGCCTTGATGGAAGAGGGATGCCTGGATATTGTAGCAGTCACAGAAACATGGTACACAGAGAACCATGACTGGGATGTAAACATACCAGGGTACATAACCTACAGGAGAGACAGGCAGGAGAGAGGGGAGGAGTAGCTCTCATGTAAAGGAAGGGATAAAAAGCAACTGAACAAAAGAGTAAACAGGGAGGAGAGGAGGCACTGTGGGTCACCTTGGAGACTGGAAAGGGCACCACAATCCGCACAGGGGTTGTGTACAGACCCATGTCAGGTGGAAGGAATGGACAAGGATATGATAGAAGGCATTCTTAGAATGGCAGAGATAGGGAGATACTGTTGATGGGAGACCTGAATATGCCAGATGTTAACTGGAGCACATTTGCTGCAGCCACATCCAAGAGCAGGGCCATTCTTGATGCCCTACAGGTGGCAGGCATTAGACAGCTAGTTTGGAACCCACTCATGAGGGAGCAATCTTAGACCTCGTACTCAAATGGGGCAGTGAGAGGATCTCAGATCTAGAAGTGGGTTGCTATCTGGGGACAAGTGACCATCAAACAGTGTGGTTCACGTTAAACTCAGCTACAGAGTCAAGCCATACAAAGTGAGGGTACTGGACTTTTAGGAGCGCTTGACTTTGGCAAGATGGGAGAGTGCCTCAAAGCACTAGCAAACAGGCTAGAAGGAGGTGGAGCAACAATGGGAATTATCAAAACTGCCATATCACAGAGGCACAAGCCTTTTGTGTGAAGCAAATAAATAATCAATGAAAGAAAAGCCACTATGGTTCTCAAAAGAGGTGGCTGTGAAAGTCAGGAAGAAAGATAGCATTCGAAGTATAAGAAACACAGAAGGAGCAGGACAGAGAGCTGTACCAGTTAAGGCAGAAGGAAGCAGGAGGGAAGTCAGAATAGCAAAGGCCCAGACTGAGGAAAAGATAGCCAACTCAGTTAAGAAGGGGATAAAACCTTTTATAGGTACATCAGCAGCTGAGAAAGACAAAGGAGGGATAGTGAGGCTGAATAGAATGAACGGTGGGTGGGCAGAGGGGACAGTGAAAAGCAGGAATACTGAATGAATATTTCTGCTCAGTATTCACAAAGAGGAGGGAAGTGCCTAATCCAATTAACAAGAGCACTCTTGATAGGGGGTTGATTCCAGTCCTTTCACAGAAGAAAGGGTTCTGCAAGAACTCCTAAAACTGAAGGTGACAAAGCAATGGGTCCTGATGGAATTCACCCAGAATTCTAAAAGAATTAAGGGAGGAACTAGTGAAACCACTGGCTACTCTTTTTAATAAATCATGGGAGGATGGTGTGGTACCCGAGGACTGGAGGAAGTGGATGTGATTCCCTTCACAAAAGTGGGACCAAGACAGAGGCAGAAAACTACAGACCTGTCAGTCTGACCTCAGTGGTAGGGAAAATGATGGAATCACTTCTGAAGGAAAGCACTGTTGAGTACCTAGAGGCCAGTGGATACAGGACCCAAGGCAGCATGGATTCACAGTGGGAAGGTCATGTCAGACAAATCTATGATTTCTTTGACTGGGTGACCAAAGTAGTAGACCAGGGAGGGGCTGTGGACATGGCCTACCTAGACATTAGCAAGGCATATGACACAGTCCCACAAAAATTAATAAACAAATTAGCCAGCCTGGGAGTGGGTCCCAGGGTGGTAGCCTGGTAAAACAATGGTTGGATAACATGACGCAGAGGGTAATAGTAAGCGGAGTCCACAGTGAAGAAATGGGGGTTACTAGTGAGGTACCGCATCGGTTCAGTACTGGCCGGTCCTTTTTAGTGTCTTTATAAGTGACAGCAAAGAGTCTGAAGGAAAAGTATGTCTCTTTGCAGACAAATACAAAGATCTGCAACAGGGTTAATACACAAGATGGGGTGGAAAGGATGAGAAGGGACTTGGCAAGGTTGGAGGAATGGTCAAATGTATGGCAGCTTAATTCAATGCAAAGAAGTGCAAAGTAATGCACCTGGGAAACAAAACCCAGGGAAGAGTACACAATGGGAGGTGAGATACTGACAACAACAAAATGGAAAAGGACCTGGGGTAGTTATATCAGATGAACTAAAGGTGGGCAAGCAATGTGAGAAAGCAGTAAGGAGGGCTGGGGGCTACTGGGATGCATAGGAGAGCATCACAAGTAGAAAACAGGAAGTTGTTATCCCTCTGTACAGACAGTTGGTGAGACCCCATCTGAGCACTGCATGCAGTTCTGGAGAGCCCATCTCCACAAAGACATAGACAGTGCAGAGGCTGACCAGAGGAGGGCAACTAAAATGATGCAGGGTCTGCACCAGAAGACATCTGAAGAGAGACTAAAGGAGTTAATATGTATACTGAGGAAAGGAGAGAGGGGAACACGATAGGAAACCTCAAGTACCTCAAGGGAATCAACAAAGTCCAAGAGGGTAGTCATCTTTCAGAAAAGAGATGTGCAAGAACAAGGAGCACAATTTGAAAATAGATGGCATGGCTCCAGAGGTAATGTGAGGAAGTATTTTCTCACGGAAAGGGTTGTGGATGCATAGAATGCCTTCCTGAGGAGGTTGTGAGTCAAAACAGTGGGGAATTCAAGAATGCATGGAACAGACATAAGACAATTCTAGTGGAGAGTAGGAGGAAGTAGGCTGTTGGTTAACTATGATCTGCAGCTTATCTGTTAGGTGGGAAATGAACAGACTAGGTGGGCCCAGCGGTCCTTATCTGCCATCATATTCTATGTTTCTGTGTTTCTCCCCTCAGCCACAACACTACCAGAGTTGGTGGGTGAGAGTGCAGGATATAAGCAAAGGGCTTCCTTTGGAACCCCTTCCAGCACCGTTCCTAACAACAGATGCCAGTCTGCATGGTTTCACAGCAGTCCTGAACCATCTACCCACTCAGGAAACTTGGTCAGTTCAGGAACAGCATCTCCATATTAATGTTCAGGAAATGAGGCGGTTTGTCTAGCTCTCCTTCGATTCAATCGGCTACAGACAAGCAAAACTTCAAATAAATAAGGTTAGAAATGCCACCGCAGTGATGTACTCCAACATTTAAGGCGGCACAAAGAGCAGGGAGATGCTAAAAGAAGCCTCTGATGTTCACAGTTTGCCAAGGAAAATCTTTCATCTGTCAGTAGTACATTTGGCAGAGGAGTTGAGCATTCAAGAGTCTGGCTGCATTGTGAAAATGTTCACATTGCAGAGTGAAGGTTGAACCAGAGGTGTTCGAGCTCAGGGCAACAAGTTCAGTCAGCCTCACATCGGTCTGTTCGCTCCAGCCAGAATGTTCAGACTCCAAGTTTTCAGTTGTTATAGGTGTCCACTAGGGTTGTCAGAATTAGTTCTAGAAAGATTTGAACTCTGCTCGAACTTTGGTGTTGAGTTCTAAATTAGAACTTCGAACACCAGAGGGTTACTATAAGGGTTCGGATCTTTTTTTTATTTCTCTCACCTCCACATCCTCTACTGAAGCCTATACACCTGCCCAACCCAATAATGCAGCTTCTATCCAGCACGATGCTTTTGTTTTGACTGGCAGGGTCAGTGAAGTCATGGGGAGGGCACAATTGAGTCGGGCTGGCCAGTGTGTGGTATTCTCTGTTCTGGTGCAAACATCAGTGCCGAGCTGAGCTAAACTTACTCACCTTCTGCCACCTTCGCAATTCAGTGTGTGCGTAAAACAAGGTTGGAGCGGGCCACTCAGCTTGTGGGCAGCACTTCAATTTTGGCACCTTTTACCTACTCAAGTTGTCAGTTGTGAGGTCAGACTCATGGTCATCAGCTGAGGAGTTGGCTGGGTATGGAACAATTGTCTCCAGTTCAAATGCAGTGGCTGGGTGAGTCATTTTCAGTATGGACTTCTCTGGAGTGTATCTGATTAGATAGTAGGCTCTGCTTAGTGTACTGCCACAGTACTGAGTGCCGACCAGTGTGGATGGGTGGTGCCATGCCATGCCGTGTCGACTATTAAGGCAGTGCAGGCAGCAAGCAGGAGTGTGTTTGTTAAGAAAGTTGAAGGAGGTAGATCCTATTCTACCATGGCATCATTAGACAGGCCTGACACCCCACTCAGAGACAATATACTCTATGAGGCTGGAAGCAGGATTTATTATTGTCAGCCAAGTAATCCTGAAAGTCAGGATGAGGCTGCAGCTTGTTGCCGCTAGTGCATAGCCCTGCCCACAGAAAAGATATTGATGCCCAAGTTTGTTTATTTAGTACAGATAAAATAAATAGTCATCAGGGACAGAGTAGCCAGGTTGGGATTGGGGGAGGGGTATGGCAGATGAAGGTATAAATCATGTGCTTCAAAAAGAAATCTATATCCATAGCAATAATAGAAAGTAAAAACAAACAAACTCAAAGCACACTGACAGAGTGTGAAGTAAATCAAATGCACAATTGGCATCCATGCATTGACATTTATTTGGCACGGTGTCCTTGTGTAGTGTTAGCTA
The DNA here is from genome assembly GCA_016271365.2 of Neoceratodus forsteri. Taxonomy (NCBI): domain Eukaryota; kingdom Metazoa; phylum Chordata; order Ceratodontiformes; family Ceratodontidae; genus Neoceratodus; species Neoceratodus forsteri. The sequence goes on from CM057449.1 coordinate 691,939,981, forward strand.
AAAGGCTAACTAATGTCTGCTGGTGGCTGTTACTTATGTGTGTTTGATCTTATTGGTTGGTATGGTGGATGTAAATGTTTTAAATGCAGCAATGAAATTTAATGCAGGACTTGTTACACGGGTCTTGTGTGGTGTTTTAATGGTGTATTGATTTGCTGCTGCATTACCATGTATTCGGTGATGCAGACAGGCTGGCTACAGTTTAGGCTACTGCTTCTGGCTGGCTGTTGCCTATCCTTGGTGCTGAAAATGGGTCTGAGATGACAGAGCTACAGATGGTTACTGCTGTGCATAGGACCCACGGCAGTGTAAATCTGGCCCTGGCTGTAATCCCACAGAAATGCCTCAATGACGGAAAAACAGTCTTGATGACTGCCACTTGTTTGCTTCTGCTCTCTGTCTTCATGCATGCTGGAATCTCTGTCAGCAAAGTGTCGGAGCAGCTAGGAAGCAAGCAAATGACATCAGTAGTGTACAACCAGTCAAGGAAGCAGGAAAGATGTTCATGCAGCATGTGTATGCCAGGTTTATGATAGTAACAGTGGCCAGATGGCCAAGGGAGAAGGCAAACAGTCAGTGATGGCGTGGCATTGGGCAAATGACTCGGAGTAGTCAGCAGCTGAGGGAGCAGGCAAGCAGTCGGTTGTAGCAACTCTTCAGTCAGTCAGATCAGGATGTCCAGAAGATACAAAGGTTAGTTTTAAATGAGAAATCGATGTGTGGATGTGGGACTGGTGGAACAAAACAACCTATGTGCACTGGAGAGTTGGAAACCCATAATGGGGAGCAGGATGCAGTCTGTTGTGAGGAGGACTAGGCCTGTGAAAGGGTACATGATGATGTATAAACTGGGGCATGGCGAAGAAATGTATTAACTATAGCAGAGAGGATTGGATAAGTGGGAGAACTTGGACATGGGGTTGATCTGAAATGTGAAATCTGGGGCAGAGAGGGGCAAAAATGTAAGTGGGTCAGGAGTGAACAGATACAATATGTGAAAACTGGGGCAGGGAGGGGCAGATATGTGAGCAGCGGGACTTGAAGGGGCAGAAATTTAAGAAATGGGGCACATAGAAAGCAGAGATGTGAGAACTAGGGTAAGTAGGGTGGCAGCAGATTGTGGAATCGGATGATGATCATACTGTACAGGGGCAGGTGGGAAAAAATTCTTTACTTAAAAATACCTGTGACTCCTGTGTGGTATACTTATCATATTTGCTGTCCCCACTGGGACTGCACTGACTGTACCTAGTGTGTGCAAGTGCTGCCCAGCAGAAGTGTGTGGTATTTTGGCAAATAAATAAATCCTAGAAATATTTTAGGTGACTGGAGAGGAGAAAAATATGTAATTCATTTAAAATATCTTGCATGGTGTACTTTTCATCTGTGCTGCTGTGCTCCATTTGACTGCACTGTACCAAGTATAACCATGTGCCATCCGGCACTAAGCACACAATATCTCATATGGGTGGGTGGGTCAGTGGTCCTGTTAGCACCCATTATTGGCTCTCTTTCACTACTGGCAAAGGAGAGGAAACCACAGATAACCCTAGCTAGAGTCATGTCAAAGTCACACATGATCATCTCTCTTTCCCATTATAATGAACAGATTTATTTGTTTTTGCTCACAGTTTCATGACATGAATTTCATTATTATCTTCATTTTGGCAGCACAATTAAAAAAAATAGGGTTCGAGTTCTAAAAGTTCTAAAAGATTAGAACACTAGAACTTTTCAAAATTCTAGACTAGAACTAGAACCCAGAACTTCAGAGGGTTCTGACAACCCTAGTGTCCACAGGCGGAAGCAGTGGTCGTTCTGTGTTAGGAATGGGTCTCAGTAGAGCATATGCATTTTCTCCACTGCCTCTTCTTTCCAAAGTCATACAAAAATAGACACTCAGAAAGCTTCTTTTTAGTGGCTCCAGAGTGGCCAAGAAGACTGTGGTCTCAGTCTTACTAAACCTAGCTCAGCCAGCACCTTTCGTCTTTCAGTGCAAGAAGACTTTATATCTCAGGGTCCCATTCTGCACCCAGTCCAGGAACGATGCAGCTCATGGCCTGGCCTCTAAAAGGAGACTCAAAATTGGTTTCTCATAAAAGTAGTAGATACAGTACTTTACTGGCTGCCAGAAAAACTTATATTGCCACAGTATGCGGTTGGCAGGACTTATACCATGCATGGAACAACCTTCTCGATTTGGGTCAGGAGAAGGATCTTCAGCCTCTCAAGGCTTCAGTTCCACAGTTTTGGATTCCTGCAGAAAGGCGTGGAGGAGGTTTTGGTCCTGAGCACTTAATAGTCCAGGTCTCCCCTTGAGTTCCTTGGGCTTTTCTAGGGACTAATAGAGGTTATTCATTTTCTGCATGCGGTTAGCAGGAGTCGCCTGTGTTCTGATCGCCGCTTCCTCCAAGGGATCTAAATCTGGTTCTGAATGCCCTTGTGAGGAACTTTTGAACTGCTGTCATCCTTTTCGCTGGATGTGATGTCTTACAAGGGTGTTTTTGGATTGCCTTGTGCTCAGCCAGGACTGGCAAGCTCCAGACTCTGTCCCACAGAAACCATACCTTGTCATGCTTAAGGACAAGGTGGTGCTCAGAATGTTTACTTCTTTGTTCCAAAAGGTGCACAACTTTACGTAACTAGGAAGTCTGTCTTCCTCTTCTGTCTGCAACCATCTCACCCAAAGGGAAGGAGTTGCAAAGATGGATTGTGACAAGCCATTGGGATATAACTTACTAGGACAGCTGAGTTCAGGAAATCAGATAGCCTTTTTTTCTTTGAAACAGTCAAGCAGGGACAAAATACCCAGGCCAACCTAGCTAGGTGGGTGAGGTCTTGTGTTGCCATGGCTTATGTCATAGGAAGAAGAGGCCTCCGACCCTCATCAGGACTCACTCCACCAGGACTATGGCGCATCCTGGAAGAAGAGAGGTGAAACATCTGTTTTAGAGTTCATCGGGGCAGCTGCGTGGTCTTCAATCCACATTTCACTAAGCACTACAAATTGATGTTTAGAGTTCTGATGATGCAGCCTTTGCTCACAGAGTGTCGCAGGCAGCAGTCTGCAAGTAATCTCTTTGGTACCTGTGTTTGGCATATGGCATAATATTCTCCCCCTCCCAGCTGTTTCTGTGTACTGCTCTTTAGAACCCAGTTGTTATGACTTCCCATTAACAATGTGGAGTGGTGAAGAAAGAAGAAATGTACTGACTTACTGTAATTTTCTTTCTGTTAGCTCCAACACTGTCAATGGGGCCCACCCAGAAACCTTTGCTCCTATTGGAGAATATTATCCGGTAAAGCAGTGAGAGATGTCCTTTTAATCAAAATCCCTACTATGACTCCTGGGCATCTCTCTGTTTATCCTGCTGTGCTGTATAGATATGTATAATTATAAGGGCATGGTCATGCCCTTATAGTTAAGGTTGAGTAACATGTTTAATGTTAAACCTCAAATTTTGTACTTTAATAACTTTGCAACTGATTAATGGATTTGCACAAAATTTGGATGCCTCTGTTCTGTGGGGTAGATCTCTTGATGAGGCAAATTTCATTCCAGTTGGATATGCGGATTCTGAGATCTGGACAGTCTAAAAACCTTAACAGTCACCACTTTCTGCAGTTTTTTCTTCATCGCCTTTCACCCAGACAGTGTGGAATTCTGGTTTTATATTTTTATGGTAGAAACAGCTTGGGTAACAGAACTGTCATTGGTGAAAAATATTAATCTGTTGCAAAGTTATTCAAGCTCCCATTATTTTCAATGGGAAAATCACTCTCTAGAATAGAGGAGAAAGTTTGAAAAGATTTGGCCTCACGAAAAAGGATTTTTTTTGAGGGCCAATCCTTTTGCCAGATACAAAATTATTTTTCGTGAGCTGCCATCTTTTTTTTGTTTTGTTTTTTCACACAACAAACTGTCAGCACTGTCCAGGGATGTCTTTTACAGACATTCAAATATGTATCTTGCTCATCGGGAGCTGATGAGCTTCATTTAGTATTTTTATAGCTCCCATGGCCTATGAACTTTTTTTTAACTATTTAAATCCTTTTGGTCACTCACTAGCATCCTTTTCATGAATCCTTTTCGTTCAAATGAAAAGGATCCTGAATCATGAAAAAGTTTGGCACCTGAAAAAAGCCTTTTCCAGCCTTTCCCGTAAGTTTTTATTTCTATAATGTAGTTGTCCTCCTCCTCCTCGCTCACCAATCCCAACTGAAATATTGAGTGGTGAGATCAGTGAGATCAGCTTTCATGATGAGGCACTGCACTCATCTGAATGAAGGCATTCTCTTGCTAGCTGCACTGTTATCAGCTTTCCTGCAACAAGGTTGGCAATCCAGCGAAAGCTCCCAAACAAATCATCATCAATATCAATAAGTAAAACCCAGGCAGGAACTCTTTGTTCTCTTCCCTCCTCTTGTATCAACTGCTGGGAATAATGAAGCACTTTTCTGGGAACACGTTGTTTGGAGGAGACAGTTATTTTTGGGGGCTGGCTGTTCTCCAAGAACAACACCTGATGGGTTTCTTACACAATGAGGAAGTGTTTTTTTATTTGTTATTGTGCAACTAATACTACAATACTACTGTGCTACATATCCCAGCAGTGCAAAGGGGCTGAGAGATGGTACTCCCAGATGTGGTGGGCTGGCCGCTGTGCCCCACACTCCAGTTGCAGTTACACAACTCGGCAGACTCCCCAGAGGCTCCCGTACCCAAAAGTGGGAGGCTGGTCATCAGAGTCTGCGAGTGAGATAGCAGCAGCATGGTCCCCGCCCAGAGTTCAAACCTATAAAAAGTCCCTTGCCGATAACCCCCACCTCCCACTCAGCTCCAACAACTGCACACCCTCCAGTATACCCCACATACCTTCACTCACCTGAAATGGTCCCAGGTTCAACACCCACTTTCAATCAAAGACACATCTTGCTGCTGGAACTGGCAACTGCAATATGAGAAACTAAGGTAAATGCAGATCAGTGTATTTCAATGGGGTTTCACTTTTATGCCTAACTTAGCCATTTGTTGAGATTTTGACCCCATATTGTCAACATGGCCTTTGGGGACACCACCATGAACAATATGACTGTCAATATGCAACTCCTGCTGGAAAGGTGATTTCATGGTTGGTTGGTCACCTTGGAGGCAGGGAATGGCATCACAATCCGCACAGGGGTTGTATACAGACCCCCATCTCAAGGGAGGAAATGGACAACAAAATGATAGAGGATATTCTCAAAATGGCTGAAAAAGGTGAAATACTGTTGATGGGGACCTGAATATGCCAGATATTAACTGGATAACATATACTGCAGCCACATCCAAGAGCAGGGTCTTCTCGATGCCCTGCAGAGCGAGCCTTAGACAGCTAGTGTTGGAACCCACTCAGGAGGGAGCAATACTAGACCTGGTACTCTCAAATGGAGAGAGGATCACAAATTTAGAAGTCAGTAGACATCTGGGAACAAGCGACAACTGCACAGTGTGCTTCACAATGAGCACAACCATGGAGATGAGCCATACAAAACAAGGATACTGGACTTTAGAAGGGCTGACTTTGGCAAAATGGGTGAATACCTGAAAATGAACTAGCAAATGACCAAAAGGAGGGTGGAAGAACAATGGAGAAAATCAAAACTGCCATCATAGAGGCAACAAGCCTTGTGTGAAACAAATAAAGAAAACAAAGCGGAGTAAAAAACACTATGGTTCTCAAAAGAGGTGGCAGGGAAGGTTAAGGAGAAAAGGCTGCATTCAAAAAGCATAAGGAATCACAGAAGGAGCACGACAGGAACTGTATCAATTAAAGCGGAAAGAAGTGAGGAAGGCAGTCAGACTAACAAAGGCGAACTGAGAAAAAATAGCCAACTCAGTTAAGAAGGGGATAAAACCTTTATAGGTACATTAGGGAGCATAGAAAGGTTAAGGGAGTGATAGTGAAGATTAATAAAGGAGAAGAGAGGTGGGCAGAGGAGACAGTGAAAAGGCAGCAATACTGAATGAATACTTTTGCTCAGTATTTACAAAAGAAGATGAGGAGGAGTTACCTAAACCAGACAATAGAAGCACTCTGGGTAGGGGTTGACACCAGTCCATTCACAGAAGAAAGAGTCCTGAAAGAACCCTAAAACTCAAGGTGGACAAAGTAATGGGGCCTGATGGGATTCACCCCAGAATCCTAAAAGAACTAAGGAGGACCTAGTGACACCACTGACCGCGCTTTTAACAGATCATGGCAGGATGGGCGTACCTGAGGACTGAAGGAGGGCAGATGTGATTCCCTTCACAAAAGTGGGAGCAAGGCAGAAGCAGGAAACCACATACCTGTAAGTTTGACCTCAGTGGTAGGGAAATGATGGAATCACTTGAAAGAAAGAATTGTTGAGTACCTAGAGACCAGCGGGCACAGGACCCAAAGCAGCATGGATTTACAGCAGGAAGATCATGTCAGATGAATCTAATTGATTTCTTTGACTGGGTGACCAAAGTAATAGACAGGGAGGGCTGTGGATATGGCCAACCTAGACTTTAGCAAGGCATTTGACACAGTCCCACAAAAAGATTAATAATCAGTTAGCCAGCCTGGGAGTGGGTCCCAGGGTGATAGCCTGGTAGCAAACTGGCTGCACAACAGGACACAGAAGGTAATAGTGAATGGAACACATTTCCAAAGAAAGGGGGTTACTAGCGGAGTACCTCAGGCCTCAGTACTGGGTCCAGTCCTCTTTAACATCTTTATAGGTGACATTGCAGAGGGTCTGAGGAAAGGTATGCCTCTTTGCAGATCACACAAAGATCTGTAACAGAGTTGATAGACAAGGGGGTAGAAAAGATGAGAAGGGACTTGGCAAGGTTGGAGGAATGGTCAGACATATGGCTACTTAGATTCAATGCAAAGAAGTGCAAAGTAATGCACCTGGAAACAAAAACCAGGAGAAGAGTACACAATAGCAGGGAGGTACTAACAACAACAAAATGGAAGGGACCTGGGGTAGTCATATCAGATGACCTAAAGGTGGGTAAGCAATTTGAAAAGTCGGTAAGGAGAGCCAGGGTGATACTGGGATGCATAGGAAGGGGCATCACAAGTAGAAAAGGGAAGTGGTTATCCTCTGTACAGACAGTTGGTGAGACCCCATCTGAGTACTGTGTGCAGTTTGGGAGACCTCATCACGCAAGGACATAGATAAGATGGAAGCAGTCCAGAGGAGGGCAACTAAAATGGTGCAGGGTCTGCAGCAGAAACCATATGAAGAGAGACTGAGAAAGCTTAATATATATACTCTTGATGAAAGGAGGGACGGGGACATGATAGAAACGCTCAAGTACCTCAAGGGAATCAACAAAGTCCAGGAGAGTAGCATCTTTCAGAAAAAGAGATGTGTAAGAACAAGGGGGCACAATTTAAAGATAGAGGGGACAGCTCAGGGTAATGTGAGGAATTTCTTTTTCACGGAGAGAGTGGTGGATACATGGAACAGCCTTCCTGAGGAGGTCATTGGGTCTAAAACAGTGGAGAATTCAAACATGCATGGGACAGACACAAGGCAATTATAGTGGGGGTTGCAGGAAGTAAGCTGTTGGTTAACTAGAATCGGCAGCTTATCCAGTAAGTAGGGAAATGGGCAGACTGTGTGGGCCATGCAGTCCTTATCTGCTGTCAAAGTCTATGTTTCTATGTTTCTGTTACCTTTGGGTGGAATTTTACAATTTTTCCTGATTTTGTTCATGAGGTGGGGTCATAAGAAAGCCATGTTGAAAATTCGGGGTCAAAATTATTAAAAATGGCAAAGTTATGACTATTTCTTGCAATTATCGCTATGCTCATAACTTTATTTATTTATTTATTAAATTTTGTTAACCGGGTAAGCCCACTGGCCCCGAGGTCCCTTTTTGAGGTGACCCGTAGAGTTTGTTACATATGGTTTGAACATACAGACAGGTATCACAGTGTCAGACATATCGACAGGGTTACTAGGACAGTATACAATTTACCACTTTAGGAAGGCATTCCCAAGGCCTCAATTTTTCCGTGATTTGGAAATTGTTAATATTTTCACCCAGATTTTTCACATAGCCTTCTTATTACCCCACCTTGTGTATGTCACAGCTGTCATTTTTCAAATCCTGGCCAAAATTTATTTTCACACCTGTGGCACAGAATGGCATTGCAGTTGCACAAAGTTACATTTTGGTGGATTCAAACATTTTCTGTACCAAGTACTTGACGTGGGGTAATAAAATGGCTATGCTGACAATGTAGTCACTGTTGTCTTATAAATTGAAGTGTAGGGCCAGAGGACTCTGTGCTTCCACAGCTACAGCTACATACATATACACATGTATGGAAGGATGAGAGCACAGGGCCTAGGGGCAATGCACTCCCACAGGCAAATAAAGATATGATTATACTATTTCAAAAAGTAATGAAATAAACTGCAAAACCTTTGTTAATGCTCTAGTTAGGGTTAAAGAGACAAAAGTAGGAAATGTGGCATTAGGGTTTCCAACCCTAAGATCCCACCCACCCTACACACACCAACAGGCATCAGGTGTGCCTTTGGGGTCATCAGCCCTAACGCCACCCCTTTCTCCTATACTGTACCCATCTCAGCTTATTTACGATAGAATGGGGTGTTAGGCTGATGGCCCCAAGCACCCCCAATGCCTGTTGGTGTGCAGGTGGGGGTGGTGCTTGTGTTGAAACCCTAATGCCACATTTCTTACTTTTTGTTGCTTTAACCTAACAAGAGCAATAAACAAGTTTTTGATATATATATATATATATATATATATATATATATATACATACACACAGATATATATTTTTGTATTGCAAAAACTTTGTTAATGCATCAGTTAGGGTTGAAGCAACAGAAGTAGAAATATGAGGCACCTGGTAAAACATTTCAATAAATAAATAAATAAATGAAGGTACTACGTCTGCCACAATGTCATCCCATGGGAAATGTCCAAAGTTTGAAATGTTATAACTATGGAAGTAATACAAATTTTATCACTAAACCAGCAAAAGTCACATCTGTGGGGCAAGCCCTTTCTACCCTGAAAATGTCAGCCCTTAATTCCAAACTGTTTCTTTGCAGTGAAGTGGAAATGAAACAGTAAAAGTTTAGAAATCCCTTTTCACGAGATGAATCTCTTTCGTGAATGAGTCCTGTTTCACGAGGTAGGGCCATCTGGTCATCCACTCATAAAAAGGAATTTTGACAGCTCGTGAAAGGGACTGGCTCACAAAAGGGATTTTGACAGCTCGAAAAGGGATTATAAAAACAAATCCCTTTCGGAAGCTGTCAAACTTTTCACACAAGCCAATTCCTTTCGTGAGCTGTCTAAATCCCTTTGCAAGTGAATCCATTTCATGAGGTAGGGCCATCTGGTCATCAGCTTACTAAAAGGATTTGACACTGGAAAAGGGATTGGTTTCAAGGTGCTGTATTTTGATAGCCCACGGTGCGATTATAAAAAATAACCTTCGTGAACGGGTCAAAATCCTTATTTGCAAGCCGATCCCATCTTGTGAGGTGTGTCAAACCTTTTCATGAGCCAGTCCTCTTTAGAGCTGTCAAAATTTCTTTTCAAGATCAATCGGATCGGAAACGAGTTACGTAAAAGAATTTTTAAATTTAAAATGACAGTTTTTTACCTAAGTAAAGTAAACCAAAGCCACAAAAGTGTGTAGGACATCCCCATGAACAAAACCCATAACTGCATGTCTACAGACGACATCCCTGGGGCAAGTCATAACGCTTTGTTTGGGCAGAAAAAATGAAAACAAGATGGCAGCTCGCGAAGAGAAATTTTTTCTCACGAAGAGGAATTTTATAAATCCCACTTTGCAAGCTGTTAAAATCCCTTTTGTGAGCCCAAATCCTTTTTCGCAACTGTGCAGCTATCCACAAAACTGAACTAAGCATGCTCAGAACCCAAAATTTCAAAACTGAATAACTTTAGAATGGATTAATACTTTTCCCCAAGCCAACGCTGGCTTGCTCTTTGGGGCACATTCAAATGGGCTGGCCACAGTGTGATAAGGAAAAACTGCAAAAACTGGCAGAAAAAGCGACTTTTACTTTTTTCCACCATGTGCTGCATGAAAACTGCTCATCCAATCGAAACAAAACTTGGCACATCAAGAGATCTACTCCCACAGGACAGCGCATAGCAAATTTTGTACAAATCTGTTGAATGGTTGCAAAGTTATTAAAGTGCAAAATTTGAGGTTTACTATTAAACTGCTTACTCAGAACCTAATCTATAGTAGGCTGCTAGTGCCTACTATAACATACATATACAATCAACTGCGAGCACATAAGTCAACAGGTTCAGTGTATATCAATAAAGGCATTTTCCTTGGTGCAGGTAGTTCACAGTTTTGCTTGTCAAGGTTCATCTTTGTGTTTATCAATGTCAAAGTTGCAGAGGAGCTGCCAGTGTGAGGTGATTTATTTATTTATTTGAAAGTTTGTGACCGGAGAGGCACACTAAGCCCTTAAGGATGATCCTTATGGGCTGCCCACCTTTCATAATGAGAGGATGAACCTAATGGGCTGCCCACCTTTCCTACCAAGAGGTCTGACTCGACCAAGTCTTGAGTCTAAGGTGGAATGGGCCTTCATTCAGACATCTGCCAAAAATGTAAGACAGTTTCTATCATATTGAAGGTTGCATACATAAGCAATAAGACATGACAGGTGTGCATTATGGTGAAATAATGGCACACCTCGAATTGATTATTAGGCATGAGGCACAGCCAAGTTCACCAAGTTCTGTGGGAGACTGGACACAGCTGAAGGGATACAGGACCTACAGAAAGATCTGGAAAAGCTGGGGAAGTGGTCCAAGATCTGGCAGCTTGGCTTCAATGCCAAGAAATGCAAAGTTATGTATATTGAGCCAAGATCCCAGGACAGGTACTACCTGGGAGGGGTCCAAATATCTGCATCGGAGGAGAAGAAGGATCTGGGAGTGATGATCACTAGTGATCTGAAGCACTCCACGCAATGCAAGAAAGCAGCAGCAAAGGCAAGCAAGATGCTGGGATGCATATCTAGGGGATCAGTAGTGGGAAAGAGGCGGTTATTCTGCCCTTGTACAGGTCACTAGTAAGGCCGCATCTAGAGTATGGAGTTCAGTACTGGTGCCCACACCTCAAAAGGACATTAACCCCTGCTGGAGAAGGTCCAGAGGGGGCTACAAAGATGATAAAGCGTCAGCAGGGTAAGGCATACGAGGAGAGATTGAGGGCACTAAACATGTACTCTCTGGAAGACAGGAGAGGGGACATGATTGGGACCTTCAAATACTTAAAAGGAATAAATAAGGTTGATAAGGAGAGTCTCTTTAAGCTGAGTGGCAGCCATAACACAAGAGGGCACAGTCTTAAGCTGGAGGGTGGGAGATTTGAGGCGGGAGGTCAGGAAGCACTCCTTTACAGAGGGTGGTGGACAGTGGGCAGCTTTAAGAGGCTGGGATAGGCATGGGGAAGGTAAGGATCATGGGTAGGGAGGATGGGAGGAGTGGGGCGGGAGGCAGGGACATTAGCTCAAGCTGTGGACCCTGCAATACAAGCAGACTTGATAGACCAAATGGCCTTCTTAACATAGAAACATAAATTTGATGGCAGATAAGGACCGTTGGCCCACCCAGTCTGCTCATTTCCCTACCTAATGGATAAGCTGTAGATCCTAGTTAACCAGCAGCCTACTTCTTCCTACCCCAGAATTGCCTTATGACTGTCCCATGCATGCTTGAATTCCACCACTGTTTTGACTCCACAACTTCCTCCGGAGGCGTTCCATCATCCACAACCCTCTCTGTGAAAAATACTTCCTTAAATTACCTCTGAGCACCCCATCTTTAAATTGTGCCCCTTGTTCTTGCACACCTTTTTTTGAAAGATGCTACCCTCTTGGACTTTGTTGATTCCCTTGAGGTACTTGAAAGTTTCTATCATGTCCCCCCTCCCTCCTTTCCTCGAGTTATACAATACATATTAAGCTCCTTAAGTCTCTCTTCATATGTCTTCCGGTGCAGACCTGCACCATTCTTCTGCTGGCTTCTTCGTATGTGTCGTATGATTAGTTCACCATAATGGCACACCCTGGGTGTCTTATTGCTCTTATAAAATTACATTTAAATATATGACTTAATATGAGTGAAAATAAGAAGAAAGTATTTTAAAAAGATAAAAATTTTACCTTTCTTTGAAATATGCTTCCATTTAACTCTGAATACAAAAATAGTCCTTATTCTGGTAATTGTGGGTAGCTATAACATAAAACATAATGAAAACTGTGTGTGCACAAATTTTTGTAAGAAAAAATGATAACTTGCATTTTAAATTAATACAAGTATCATTTCTTAATGGAAATATGTTCAAAACTTTAAACCTGCCAGGTTACCTTTTTGGTGTGGGGCGATAGATTTCACCTAGAAAATACCCAGGTATGCTTCAAATGTATGTGCTTTTATGAACTTCAGGAATGTATTTCAGCAGTTTGGATCTGCCTCTGCCTATGTAACTGTTTTTCCCCACCTTTTATCTTTGTTTATGATATTATTGCCTACTTTCTTCATCCTGTTTTTCTTCCCTCTGACTTTTCCCCACATTCAAGATATGGCATGTTTACCATGGAATACAGGATTCAAATTTTGCTTAGTTCCACTAGCAGAATATTCCTCTCCTAACATACTGTACACACACTCAATAAAGGCCTCTTTGGGAGCCACAGACTCAATTATCTCACTGTCAGGGAGCATAGAAGAGACATTCCTGATGAGCAGTTAAAGACAGAAGGAGGATTTTTCATTGCCAGCAAAGAAACAGTTGTAATAAACAGTATGAACAATACTTAAAGGAACTTTCCAATATAAGGTATTGGGCTTCATAGCTGAATACATTATATCATCCTCAATGACTGGCAAATTTAAATTCAAAAGTGCTTACTTTTCCTCTGGAAGGATCGTAACTGGCGTGAAGCCTTGGCCAGCCGACCCTTCCAGCTTCCTAGTCCTCAGCTCTGCCCCAACTCCACCCCTGCGCTCTCAGAATTTGTGACATGTGGCCAGGGGGGAGGCGCGGCGAGCTATACAAGTCAATGGGGACTATTTTTAAAAGCGGTTTTTAGTCATTTTAAACAGTCTTGAGAAAAACCAAAGCAGTAGCTTAACTAGTAGGGTCCCTCTTAGTTAGCGACTTTTTCTCCCTGATTAAAATGAATAAAACCTAGCTTTAAAAATAATACCATAGACTTGTATGGGACTTGCACCGCTCTCCTGGCCACATCACAAATTCTCAGAGCGTGGGGACACCAATAAGCTGGAAGGGATCGACTGGCGAGGCTTCGGCACCAATTATGGTCCCTTCCGAAGAAAAAGTAAGCACTATTACTAAAATATTTGTGCCCGTCAGCTCATGCTCTATAAGGTGATTGGGCTATGAGCCCAATACCATATAAGCGATATGAACATCACTTTAATGTTTCTAATTTATGTAAGTAGTGTATGATGATTAGAGAAACAACATTGAATTAATTTGTTTTATTTTTATTTAAGATAATTTTATTTTCAGGGCCCAGTTGAAGGTTTTTACACTGTAAAGGTAACAGCCATGCTTGCAATGGAAGATCAATTCTGTTTGTAGAGGACTGATGGAAGATAGTTCTGGTTGTAGGAGGACTGATTTGCTCATTGTGATATGATTTAGGACCAGGATGACTATGCATTATGTAAGCATTAATCACCGACAGAGGAGGGCTCTACGGTGGATTAATGCCGCTGGGGGAGATTGGTGCGAGGCGAAGCCAGGTTCCACCCTGCAGCGATAATTACCGGTAGAGCCCGACTCTGGAGGTGATGTCACATGCTATGTTACTGACGGAAGCCCTGACGAGAGTAGTCTCGGAATACTGGGGGAGATGGCAATGAGGAGCAGTTCGAGAGTGACAATGTTACGCAGGGGTGACTGTGGTCTCTTTGGCTGTTGTCAGCTGACTCTGCTACTGTGAGGACGTGGCGCCATAGTACGTGAGTGTATGTGGGGTGCTGGACAGAGGGTAGGGTAACAGCATTCCGGTGGGATACAATTGGCACTCTAAATCAGGGTGTTGTATGGATGCACTTCGGTTCGAGGCTACCGATCCTGCATACTCGGATCCAAACAGGCTGTGTGGTGGTGCCTCGGAGGCACCAGCAGCAGCTAGTATGCTCTCGAGCGCCGCTGGGTGGCCTGAGGGGTGGTGACCAGTGGGCGGCTCCCTCTACTGCGGTGGTGGCCACAGGTGGTACTAACCAGTGGGCATTAACTGTGGGTTAATACCCGCCGGGTTTGTGCCACCTGTGCCACTCGCCAACGCGGCTGCTCCATTTCACTGCTCTCTGTATGCCGTGTTACAAGCTCTAATAATGAACTGTCACCTGACTGGTTTTAACCAATTAAAGTTCTTTGATGTTTAGACCCATTTTATAAAAGTAATTAGTTAATTGTTTTTCTTATCAAATAGGCAACAAATGATAGCTAATCTTATGTAAGTAGGTGGACAGTTTAACAAGGGATGGGACAAGGTGAGGGGAAGGTCACAGTTAGACTGGTAGGGAGGGAGAGGAGGAGGGAGGGCAGCTGCAGTGTGATGGATTGCTAGCTGCACATTTGAGCAACTTGATAGACCATATGGCCTGTATCTGCTGGCAGTTTTGTATGTTTGTATTATGGTACTGCGAGGTCAGTAGTGATTGGGAGTTGCTGCTAGTGCATGGGATCCTCATGTGCCCAACATTCTAAAGCTTGGGCTGTGGCATTCCCCTGATAGGGGTGCACTATACCAGTTGTTATGACTCCCCATTGACAATGTTGGAGCTAACAGAAAGGAAATTGCAGTAAGTACTGAGTAAATTTATTCTGTTATAAATACCCTTGACAATGTGAGCGCTACAGAAAAGGTCAAAACATATCAGAATATTGAGTAGACAATAAAAGAACTGAGGGCATCTAGAGGTGTAAACTGCTATCACCTTTAATCTAAAGTGATACCAATTTATCTTTTGTATTTATCTCCACTAATTATTTATCACTCAGGGCATTTGCATGAAAGGATCTTCATGTTTAAGGTTTCATCTCACAATCTTGCTCTTTGCTCCTTTGAAGTCATAATTCGATATTAATGAGATCATATTTATTTCCACAACAGATTATGTTGTCACAGCAGAGGACTGGGACTTCATTGGAGGAAAAGTAGGATTTATTTAATTTATTAACATCTTGGATTCAAGACCTTTGAGCAGACACTCTTTAAATAGGTTCCACATCGAATGATAACAGTCAGGTTAACATTTACAATATAGAGGATAATGTATGGTCATCGATGGTTAACCGGTTTGTAATATATGGAGATGCTTAAATAATAGTATACTAACCCATACAAAAATCCGGTAATACCACATCAGCCAAAGTGATAATACCATCGTCAGTCCTCGATAATACTATCGCTCAGAAGTGATAATAGTATCGCTGCTGCTCTGAACGATAGTATTATCAGTTAAACGGAACAGCGCATGCCCAAGATTCAGATCTGTTGCTAAGCTCGCCTTCTGCAGTCGCTAGACTCAGGACGCCAGATTTGTAAACCGTAGTTCGTGAGTGGCTGCCTTTTCTCTCACAGAGGGCAGAATACTTTCAAAAATGATGGCCATCTCGCTTCAGCGAGAGTAACTGCACCTCAGAACTTGGGATCTTTATTTTCGCCTTGACTTTTTTACCCACAAGACAACAGTACCTCATTGATCCTGCATTTACACGACGAAAAAACAGGTAGGACTTCCTAACGAAGCGAGGACTTGCTAGCTAGGTTGGGGCAGAGCGGCAGCCAGCAGAATGTGGAGAACAAAAATCACACTGACACAATTTCCCCTGGAATTTGACTCCATATATTTAAAACATAACACAAAAAGGAGTATATACATTACAAAGGGAAATACTCATCTCGAGGATTCTGAGGACATGCGAACCTCAGGCTCGCTCTCGAGGGTTTCTGTCCCCAGAATCGAATGACTCTTGTAATCATCCTATATATTATTCTGTTGTTAACCATCGAGAAGTTACCAGGGCGTACCATGTAAAACTCGAGAGTGAAGCTCGAGAGGTTTACGCCGCCATGGCAATCTCGAGATTGGTTAACAAACCGTTATCCATCAATGTACCATACATTAGCTTTTATAGTGTATGGTACCAGTCAGTTTTTTAGAAAAGAAAGCAGTTCCTTACTGCTGTTTTTCATGTCCCCACTGCTCTGCCCTCACCGCCACAGCCGTTATAAGGCCGTCCGATCCAGCTGCGCATGCCCTGACTGTTCCGGTTGTTAACCCATCGATGTGACATACCATCGATGGGTTAACAACATCGCGACGTCAATCGATGGTAAAACGTTGTTATAAAGGTAGACTTTCACCTATAACAACGTTCTACCATACATTATAGTTACATTGCAAGTGTCACCAGGCCCAAATACATTTATGTGTAAACAGAAGGAGACAAAGATTCAGATTACTATAGATAAAATAAAGTGAAAATGACACTAACAGTGATCAGATGTACATCTTACATACAACAGAGGCATTGTACAATGTATGCCTGAGTCTAATAGTTACTAGGATGGTAATGAGATCTGAGGCACTGTAAGCCTATTTAATGCAAAAAAGTGGGGACATAATCACGATCATCAATTAAATATAAACTGAATTGTGCTTACTGCATTTCCTCCCGAAAATCACATTCAAATTATTGAAGACTCCTGAGATGTAAAAGTACATCATGTTATCTACAAATTACTGACAAGAAGCCTGCTATATTGTCTGGTTTGATGTATAAAATGCGGTTAAAAAAAAATTTGAATGGCCAGACAGTAACATTAATGTCTGGTGATATCCTACTCTCCAGCGACAGAAAAGCCAAATTTAAGACAATCAGGGTTGTCTTTGAATATTAGTGATAGCTGAGAGATATGCAGGCAGCCCTTTTCCTGCCTTGCTCTATACATATAGCAGCACGTAGGAGCTGCTGCTGCTGCTGCAGCGGAAAGAAAACAAGCGGAATTCTAGGAAAACACATCCAACTAGAAAGACAGCGACAACCCAGCTGCTTTAATATTGGCTCTCCGTCTCGCAGTCGCAAGCCCCTGATGACGTTAGGGTGCTTCGAGAAACTTCCTATGACACTCATCATTTGAACAGTCTACAACCCCGCCCCACCAAGTTTGAAGAATTGTAGAGCCCACTACAAAACGTGGGCGTAGTACGTGGGGAACTCCTGACCAAGAAGGCAAAAGCTAAGCTCCTCGAACAAGCCAATCAAAATGTTGGAGCGCGTCAACAGTTGTAACTGACGTTTTCAGAATCTTAATGATAGGTGCGATATGTGGTGATGGACGACCTTCAGTAACCAACCTACTTTCTTTAACTGCCAAGCTGTCATTTAGGAGAGCTCGCCAGCTGATTCAAAAAGCACACCGGTCCTGTCGTCACCCAGTATTACGTGAGTGATGTCCAATTAAAAGTCAGTGGACGGTAGCAAGGGGCGGGGCAGATGTGGGAGTGCGTGACCAGGAGTCATGTTTCAAATCAGCGCGGCGAGAGACAAGTGACACAGCGCTTGGCCAATAGAGGCTCGGAAGATGCTGTAGCACGGCCTGCGTCGATGAGAGAGCCAGCGGTTGCTAAGCGGGGCGGCGTAGTTTGGTTGCTCTGCCCCCACTGTTCGAGGTAATGCTTTACTGACAGTCATAGAAGAGTTTCAGTCAGCAGCAGCACAGGGCACAGAGAGTGCGAGGGAAAAAGCCGGTACGTGTTTATTTTATTCTGAAAATCTGCTCCTGCCCTTCCCGAGTGGGGGTCTGGTGATTAATGGCAGTTACAACTGTACTCCGTTGATCGGACCAAAAACCGGCGAGGTTTTAACTTTGTTCAGGTCGCTGTAGCGCTTGTACTGTAGAACGACATAACATTTATACTTTGTGAATGACAGGTCGAGTTACTAGAGAGAGATTTTGAAAGTGATGCAAACATATTCTCAGATAGTTTCAGCTGAGATTTTGATTTAAATCTTATATTGCTGTTTGTTGGTATGGTTTGGCAGTTTGATTTTGTTTGGGGTGTCTGTGTCCGGAATCTGTAAGGAGACTGGTTAATGTGGTGTTTAGCATTAGGGTCTGCAAGGGACAAGGGTGGATTTGCTTGAGACAAGGGGATCTCTGCAAGTGTCAGGAGTTTCTAGTAGGAGATGTTTTATTGGGAGTGTTTTGCATAGGCTGTTCTAAGGAGTGGGTCTGTTGGGGAGCTCACAGAAGAGCTGTTAGGTGTTTCATAGAAGGGTATTCTGGAAGGAGGTGATGGGCACTATGGAGATCTAGAACTGTAGAGGGTGCTTTCTGGCAAAGGGCTGTACAGTGTTTTGCAGAAGGGAGAGGATGTGATTTTGGGGGTGTTTACGCAGAATGAAGAGGGGCTGTTGGAGTGTTTCACAGAAAGGGAGTCTCCATATGGGAAGATGGTGTGTTGGGTGGTGGAATAGGGGGCGATCTCTGAAATGTGTGGGGCTATTTGGTGTTTTGGGAGAGCACTAATAAAATAATATGTTGAGCATTTGGGTCAGGAGGTATTAATGTTGTTCTGAGTAGAGGTGTCATTGATTTGGAGGAATTCTGAAAATCTTTGGAAAGGAGAAGGGTGCCAGTGTCTGGAAGAGAGGATCATTGATGACATTCAATGAGGATGGTTGGGGTCTGTATTGTTTTTAGGTGAATGGGGTTGTTGGTGATGCTTAGGATGTGGTTGTCTAGCAGAAGGGGGTGTAATTTAAATGAAATATGGAGGGGAATTACTGGTGGAGTATGGAACAGGAGCTGACTATCAAACTGGAGTTGGAAAGGTGACTGCAGGTTGCCAGTAGTGCCGGGATGGAGAGAACTTTCCTGGAAATTGTGTATTGTTGATTGGTTTCCAAGTAGAATACTACCAGTGTCTTGGCTAGATCCCTTTTGTGACTATACAGATTGTTTGGGCTGAGCTGGATTCAGATATGTTCTGAGCCAGTTTACTCATTCAGTTGGATTACAAACCGCTGCATGAATCTAGGTAATTACCTCCTTTCAACTCTCACTCATTGATGACTGCACTGCTTTAACTTTGAACAATGTCACTATTAGACTGCAGAGATTTAAACTGCATTTGATGGAATTGTTTTTAAAAGTCTCCTGTTTTTTAATTCAGTATGTCACTCTTCTAACTGAAATGTTTTGAGGTTGACAGCTATGTGCTCCGTCAACTGTATGGATTTAACTTGTATTTCTGGGGTGGAGGTAGTCATCACCCAATTCCAACACTGAGGTCAAGCTGAGATAACAGCAAGACTGCAGCTATACATGGCAACCTCAAAGCAGCTAAATGAGTAAGATTGTGTTTTTTTTTTGGGAGCATATATAAATGTATTTTGAATCAGTTTCCTGGAGGGTTTAGACTACATTTGTATAAAACTGAATCTGAAATTAATGCCACCACACTCCAGACTGTGTTAGTTGATTCAGGGTTGCTAGTGTGTTTAATCTATGTTGTTTCTGCTGCAAGAAGCTGGGACTGGAGCAACTGTACACAGTATGTGTAACATACAGACTGAACTTGTGCATTTTAGCATCTGAAAGCAGCACACAGCAGCCATCTAAGTGCAGTGTGGAAATAATATTTTGATATTGTATCAGTTGTCTTGGCTAAATCTGGATTTGACTGTTATGATCATATGTATTATCCACAGGATTAAAAAAACAAGGATGTCAGTGTTTGATTTTAAAGCTAACAATGAGTGTAATTTAGTATTCATGTTAAGCCTTTATAAAGAGTTTTAAGTATTTTGGCTGGTTCTGTTGCATACTAAACTTGACATAGCCCTGTTTGAGTAGACTATTGGGTAATTTACAGTCTGCACCTTTCATTTGAAGTTGAATGAATGTGTATTCGTTAAATTAACTCCCATATCAAGGACCCAAGGATCATGATTTTGCCGCTTCAAACTTTTAATCAGCTGATCAGGAGTTCTCAGTGATGCACATTTATCTTCCACCTTAACCTTTTACATGCATTTTCTGGATAATGTATTTTCCTGGTACTCATGTTTGTTGAAATCCTTGAAAATGGGACTGGGTTGGTGTGTCAGTCTCCGTTCTACCCCCAACTTGAGCATTGATGCTCATAAAATTTTCTTGTGGCTGTCCTTATTATCACTTGCTCATAACAGCAGAACTTTGCGCTGATAAAAATACGAGCAGGTCTATGGGTTAATTTATTGTAGCTCATGTTGCCAGTTATGTATATTGTAAGAATAACTCTCTGAGAAAAAAACTGAAGTGTACAGTTTCAGTGGGATGGGGCTGTGGAAACAAGGCAAGTCTAGTTTCTACACGTGTAGTGGATAGGTAAAGCTTCATTTTTTGCTTCACATGGTGGCATTGGTTTCTATAAGGACACTCTGAGGGGTCCTGCTACCATCTGAAAAATGGGGATCAGCTTGCACCCCACTGCTGAAACAGGGAACCAGGCTGCTTAAGCCTATGCACGAATTATTGTAGGTCAATAAACATGAGTCCAAGGAAAATAAAACAGAGCCAACTAAAATTGTGTGTGGGGGTCAGAGACCACAGCCTCTCATATGCATCTGTAGTGGGCGTACTGTAATTTTAACAATGTCAATTATGTGATAGATTTCTTTGACTGGGTAACCAGAGTGGTGGACCAAGGGAAGCAGTTGATGTCGCCTACCTTGACTTCAGCAAAGCTTTTGACACTGTTCCAGAAGATTGATAAATAAGCTGGTAGGCGAGGGTGGGTCAGAAGTTGGTCAACTGGGTGGCAAACTGGTTGACGGGCAGAAAACAGAGAGTGGTGGTAAATGGTATACAGTCAGAAGAGATGCAAGTCACAAGTGGGGTACCTCAGGGATCAGTCCTGGGGCCAGTCCTCTTCAACATCTTCATTAGTGACCTTGCAGATGGACTAGAGGGTAAGGCTTGTCTGTTTGCAGATGACACCAAGATCTGCAACAAGTAGATGATCCAGATGGGGTGGGCAGAATGAGAAGAGATCTGGATAAACTAGCAGAATGGTCAGAAGAGTGGCAACTGGGATTTAATGCAAAGAGTGCAAAATCATGCACATAGGGAAGAGAAACCCTGAAGCCACCTATAGGCTGGGAGGAGTTGCAGTCACAAAGGAAGAAAGAGACTTGGGCATCATCATCACTGATGACCTAAAATCATCAAGCAGACCTCTAAAGCAGTAGGTAAGGCTAGAGGGGTGTTAGGTGTATTAGTAGGGGTATCACAAGTCGTAAGAGGGAGATAATAATCCCTCTGTACAAGACACTGGTTAGGCCCCATCTGGAGTACTGCGTGCAGTATTGGAGGCCACACCTTCACAAGGACATTAACCAAATTGAGGCAGTCCAGAGAAGGGCAACCAAAATGGTGCAGGGACTGCATCAGAAGACATATGAGGACAGATTAACGGAGCTCAATATGTATACCCTTGAGCAAAGGAGGAGAGAGGTGATATGATCGAGGCATTCAAACACCTTAAGGGCATAAACAAGGTGAAAGAGTCTAACATGTTTAAATATAAGAAAATAGGACAAGAGGACACAGCATGAGATTAGAGGAGGCCGATTAAGGGGAATGTGAGGAAATTCTTTTTTCACAGAAAGGGTGGTGGATGCATGGAATGGCTTACCACAAGAAGTGGTGGCTATGAATACAGTGCAGGGCTTCAAACAGGCATGGGATAGGCATAAGGGAGCAATACAAATGACTATGAATAGATAGGCCACTGACAGAGCAAAGGCCGATGGCACATTTATAAGGTAGAAAAGAAATGGGCAGACTGGATGGGCCTTTGCGGTCCTTATCTGCAGTCAACTTCTATGTTTCTATGATACTGACACTTCATGTGCCATTATACTGATTTACAAGAATTTTTTTTCTTTCTCACCATTTTGAAAGTTAACATAATTGTATTTTTGTAACTTGTATTCACTTTTAATTATGAGAGATTTCGTGTTTGTCACTTAGTCATCCTCTAATATCCCACACTGCTTATATTTTTTTTTTCCAATTATTTAACCAGGTGAGACATACTAAGCTGAAAGCTTGTTTACATGTGCAACCTGGGAGCACAGGGAAGTTATGTGAGAAAGGCAGTAGGAAGGGCCGGGGGTATACTGGGATGTATAGGAGAGGCATCAGCAGCAGAAAACAGGAAGTTGTTATCCCTCTGTACAGACAGTTGGTGAGACCCCATCTGGAATACTGTGTCCAGTTCTGGAGACCCCATCTGTGCAAGGACATAGACAAGATAGAGGCAGTCCAGAGGAGGGCAACTAAAATGGTGCAGGGTCTGCAAGAGAAGCCATATGAGGAGAGACTAAAGGAGCTTAATATGTATACCCTTGAGGAAAGAAGGGAGAGGGGGACATGATAGAAACTTTCAAGTATCTCAAGGAATCAACAAAGTCCAAGAGGGTAGCATCTTTCAGAAAAGAGACTTGCAAGAACAAGGGACACAATTTAAAGATAGAAGGAGGGCAGTTCAGGGGCAATGTGAGTATTATTTCACAGAAAGGGTAGTGGATGCATGGAACAGCCTTCCTGAGGAAGTTGTGGGGTCTAAAACTGTGGGAGAATTCAAGAATGCATGGGACAGACACAAGGCAATTCTTGTGGGGGCAGGAAGATATAGGCTGTTGGTTAACTAGGATCTGCGCCCATCCTGTGGTAGGGAAATGGGCAGACTAGATGGGCCTAGCGGTCCTTATCTGCCATCAAAGTCTATGTTTCTATGTTTCTATGTGACTTGCTCAGGGTCACACAGTATACAAGTGGGGCTGTGGAATTCAAACCCAGGTCTCCAGATTTGCTGCTCAGAGCCTTAAGCCACCGCTATACTGCTTCTCCCTTAGAGTCATGGTGAATCGTGGTGTTGCAACCCAGGGTGGTTATACAGAAGCCATAGAATTAAGACAGTGGAGTGGCACACCTGTATCCTCCATTTCTCTGCCTTTTACTAACAGTTATTTTAAGCAAAAGTAGGACAACTCAATATACTGTATTAGATTCCAGTTCACTGCTCAGCTGTCCTGATTCTACAACTCCATATTGCCACAAGGTCTTTGGACCCAGAGGCAGTAATCCTGCCCACATATTTGTGCAGTGGCTTTCAAAACAAATTTGGAGCAGGATGCAAGTCACTGTGCTCCATTTCCTGGTACTTATCAACTTTACCTGGAGAGCATTTCTTTTAAACCACCAGACCCAGCTTTCAATTTGGCAGGTTGAAGCTTTAGAGACTGAGTTTGTTTGTGTAGCAAGCCCTCCTGCCAGTAGATGGGGAACTTGGTTACTGAAGTGTCAGGCCTGGAGCATACTGATTGGCAAGTGCCTATGACTAGAGAGTCCCATGGGAGGTTCTTAGAATGCCAGGGTAGAAAAGGGTGCCAACTGTGCATTCAATGTGCCTTGCCTCTGGTCACCTGACTGACTACCTGAGGTGGCAACAGCCTCACACATAGCAGTTGCTAATGCATCCAGTTTTGAGACCATCTCCTCTCGATACCCAGCTGCCTGGGCGGTAGCCTCCAGGGATAGCTCCATGACAACAGTGGAGATTCCAGGGCTGTAGTATCTGAGGGCATTTCATGTAGGTCCCTGTTAATTCCTCTGGGTGTGTAAGGGAGACAGCAGGTGGGTGGGAGCCCTCCTCATGTATCTCTAACAGACTTGTGGCACAAGGAGGATCCCACAGAACATGGATTTTCCACCTTTTGGGGCTGTATGTAGTCCTGTGCCGAAAGATACTGCCAGCTAAACTGATGATGGAGAGATCAGGTGAATGAGATTTAGCTGTAGATTAAGGTAGGGATATGTCTACATGGATTATAGGAGATTCCAAGCCAGACTGGGTACCAGAGACACTGTCTCTGTCAGAGGTGTGGGGCAAGTGTCAGCCACTGCCATAGGGCAGGCTGCAGTCTGGCGCTGCCACATTGTACCCAGCACACCTCCGGTGAGTGGTGTTACACTGATGTGAGCTGCCCAGTGCAGGGGTAGTCTCTGGATTGTTGCAGGGGAGAATGACCTGGCTGGTGTTATAGTTATCGTGGGACCAGGAACCCCCTGGATGCTATCAGCAAAAGGAGTCAGAGCAAATTCCTATAGTGGTGATACCTCGTGCACCACTCACTGACAAGACACTACAATGTCACAGTGTGTGTGAAACCCGTGGCATATAACAAGGTGGAAGAGTCTGGTAGGCAGTGCAGAGCAAATAAAATATGACCCAAGATGTAACCTCACCAATTGGTGTTGGAAAGAAGAATAAGAGAGTTGTGTGACTTCTGAGATGTTTGGGAGGGTACCACCCATAGAAAGGAATCTGGAGGCCTTGACTTCAGCATGGGGTCAGGACAGAACTTATCTGTACAGTACTAACTAGGAGAGCTTTTGTGAGGAGATGTTGAATTGTAAAACCGTTAAAGAGTCCTATGACACTGTGTTTATCACTCTGGTCTCCACAGCTTTGCACTGCAACATTTACATTGGATTATTGTACCAATCTGTATGTGAGTGCACTTTTCTTGTTGAAGTTTTGTATGCTAATTGGTGGTGCCGGCTTTCTTATGTTTACTGACTCTATGCTATATTCAGGCACTCCATCTAGCAGAGCTGCTACCATTGCTCCAGTTTCTTGTGTGTGAAACTGCAGATCAGTTCAGTAAAGAGTGACTACTGCTTTAAATATCCTTTCAGTGTGTCCATTTCTGTTATAACATAACTCCCACCCCCAGGCTACAGCCTCAGTCAAGCTGCCCTGAGAGAAATACAGCCTCTCTCGGCCTGAAGTTACAAAGGTTTTTGGGGTGACATATTATCATAACCACGACTACCTACAATCAGCATGCACTAGAACTGAATTGCTCAGCTTTACTCCAATTGTCTAAATCAGGGAGTATGATCTTCTACAGGGATATCTCTTTCATCAGGTCACACCTGTGGAACTTACACCATCAGGCACTAGGACTCCATGGAAACGTTTCCACAGCGGTTAACTGTGGGCTGCCCATGATGACGTCTGGCGTCACTAACAGTATATATGCTTGGGTGGCCCCATCCCTTAGTTCTTTTCCCACCATCAACCAGTGCTCGGGACCTCTGCGGATACTCATTACCACTCAGTATGCATTTCACTTATTTGCTTTATTTCTGGTTAATATGGTACTTCAGTTATTTTTACTTTTTGTTTAGCTCCTTCCATATCTTTGGCTTCCCATTGAGGGTTTCTTTTCTTTTCTTCCTTTGCCCTTTGTTGGTCTCAGCAGTTTTGGCTGGCTTATCCTGGGCCTTTTCCTGGTCCCCGGACCGGTGTCCACAGTCCTTCCTGGACTTTTCTTGGACAGGAGTTTTGCCTTATGGTTTGTTATGCCATCCTTCTCCTGCCCGTGCCTTGCTGTTCCTTCTCAGACAGTTCCGAGTGCGGCATGGAGAGACAACCTGCCGTGATGACAACTGGTGCCTGGGCCTCCCTGCTATGGATTTTACACAGCTGGAGGGTCTTTCTACTGCTGAAATGACTTTGGGGCTTTCTGGGAGTACCTTTCCTTTCACAGCCTAGAGGGATGATTCTCTTTGCCAACACTCTATAGGAGGACATGTCCCCCTCGTCTGCCAGTTCAGGCAGGGGATCTGAGTAATCCATCTCAACCCTGCTAGATGGGCTCTTCTGTGGATGGGGCTCCCCCACCCGGTTGTCCTCGTGAGGCAGGGGCAGCCAGTGGGAGTTCCTATTCATGATTCCCATATTTTGCTTGTTGGCAGTGACATCCTTGCACCCACTGCCGTCCATCTTTCTCTCCCTCATTCTGCGAGGGGGACTCGAGGTCCCAACAGTGGTACCCAGTGCCTCCCTGTTGGGCAGTCCTTGAGACCTGCCGTCGATCTTTCTGCTGAAAGCCTGAGGTGTGGACAGTCTGTTGTGCGTGCACACACACACACACACACACACACACACTCTTACCCAGCAGCTGCAGCCTTTGTCTGGGCCAGGCTCCACCATGCTGGGTTTTCACTGTTGCCTTGGGTGCTCCTTCTTGTTCTGCAGCACTGTGGGCTAGTATGGAGGCTTTGCTGCTATCTTTGATTTCCTAGTCAGCAGTCAACCTGGCTGCACCATGGTTAGTTCCTCGTGCATGGGCGCTGCTTAACATGAAACATAGACTTTGATGGCAGATAAGTACGGCTTGGCCCACCTAGTCTTCCATTTCCCCACCTAGAGGATAAGCTGCAGATCCTAGTTAACCAACAGCTTATTTCTTCCTACCCCCACAAAATTGTCTTATGTCTGTCCCATGCATTCTTGAATTCTCCACAGTTTTAGACTCCACAGCCTCCTCAGGAAGGCTGTTCCATACATCCACCACCATCTCTGTGAAAAAAATACTTCCTTATATTGCCCTAGGCGTTCCCCTCTATCTTCAAATTGTGACCCCTTGTTCTTGCATCTCTTTTCTGAAAGATGCTACCCTCTTGGACCTTGTTGATTCCACTGAGGTACTTAGCGTTTCTATCATGTTCCCCCTCTCTCCTTTCCTCAGGGGTATACATATTAAGCTCCTTTAGCCTCTCCTCGTATGGCTTCTCTTGCAGACCCTGCACCATTTTAGTTGCCCTCCTCTGAACTGCCTCCATCCTGTCTATGTCCTTGCACAGATGGGGTCTCCAGAACTGGATGCAGTACTCCAGATGGGGTCTCACCAACTGTCTATACAGGGGTAACAACTTCCTGTTTTCTGCTGGTGATGCCTCTCCCTATACATCCCAGTATCCCCAACCCTCGCTACCGCCTTCTCACATTGCTTGCCAACCTTAAGGTCATCTGATATGATTACCCCAGGTCCCTTTCCATTTTGTTGTTGTTACTACCTCCCCCATTGTGTAAACTTCCCTGGGTTTTGTTTCCCAGGTGCATTACTTGCACTTCTTTGCATTGAATCTCGGCTGCCATACTTCTGACCATTCCTCTAACCTTGCCAAGTCCCTTCTCATCCTTTCCACGCTTCCTTGTGTATCAACCCTCTTGCAGATCTTTGTGTCATCTGCAAGAGGCATACTTCCTTCCAGTCCCTCTGCAATGTCACTTATAAAGACATTAAAAGGACTGGACCCAGTCTGAACCCTACGGTACCCCACTAAGTAACCCTCTTTCTTCACAGTGGACTGTATTTACAATTACCTTATGTGTTCTGTTGTTCAGCCAATGTTTTACCAAGCTGCCACCCTGGGACCCACTCCAAGGCTGGTTAATTTGACTACTAATCTTTTGTGTGGGACTGTGTCAAATGCCTTGCTAAAGTCTAGGTAGGCCATGTTCACAGCCCTCCCTGGTCTCCTATTTTGGTCACCCAGTCAAAGAAATCAATTAGATTGGTTTGACATGACCATCCACTGTGAACCCATGCTGCCTTGGATCCTGTGCCCCACTGGCCTCTAGGTACTCAACAATTCTTTCCTTCAAGTGATTCCATCACTTTCCCTACCACAGAGTCAAACTGACAGGTCTGTAGTTTCCTGCCTCTGTCTTGCTGCCACGTATGTGAAGAGGAATCACATCAGCCTTCTTCCAGTCCTCAGGTGCTACACCATCCTCCCATGATTTGTTATAAAGGGTAGTCAGTGGTATCACTAGTTCTATGCTTAATTCTTTTAGAATTCTGTGGTGAATTCCATCTGGCCCCATTGTTTTGTCCACCTTCAGTTTTAGGAGTTCTTTCAGAACCCTTTCTTCTGTGAAAGGACTGGGATCGACCCCTCTCCAGGGTGCTTCTGTTAATTGGATTAGGCACCTCCCCACTTCCTCTTTTGTGAATACTAAACAGAAGTAAACAGAAGTATTCATTCAGTATTCCTGCTTTTCACTGTCACTCTGCCCACCCACCATCCATTCTATTCAGCCTCACTATCCCTCCCTTTGTCTTTTCACTCCCTGATATACCTATAAAGGTTTTATCCCTTCTTAACCAAGTTGGGGCCTTTGCTATTCTGACTATCCTCCCTGCTTCCTACTGCCTTAACTGGTAAAGTTCTCTGTCTCCTTATACTTCCTAAATGCTATATTTTTCTCACTAACCTTCACTGCCACTTCTTTTGAGAACCATAGTGGCTTTTTCTTTCATTTTGATTTGTTTATTTGCTTCATACAAAGGCTTGTTGCCTCTGTGATGGCAGTTTTGATATTTCCCATTGTTGCTCCACCCTCCTTCTAGCCTGTTTGCTAGTGCTTTTCTAAGGCACTCTCCCATCTTGCCAAAGTCAGCCCTCCAGAAGTCCAGAACCCTCACTTTTGTAGGCTTGACTCTGTAACTGAGTTTATCATGAACCACACTGTTTGGTGGTCACTTGTTCCCAAATGGCTACCCACTTCTAGATCTGAAATCCTCTCACTGTCACCATTTGAGAGCACTGGTCTAATATTGCTCCCTCACGAGTAGGTTCCAAAACTAGCTGTTTGAGGCATGCCACCGAAGGGCATCAAGAATGGCCCTGCTTTTGGATGTGGCTGCAGCAAAGGTGCTCCAGTTAGCATCTGGAACATTAAGGTCCCCATCAACAGTATCTCTCCCTTCTCTGCCATCCTAAGTATGCATTCTATCATATCCTTGTCCATTCCCTCCCCTGACATGGGGGTCTGTATACAACCCTGTGCGGATTGTGGTGCCATTTCCAGTCTCTAAGGTGACCCACAGTGCCTCCTCTCCTCCCTGTTTACTCTTTTGTTCCGTTGCTTTTATCTCTTCCCTTACATGAAGCTACTCCCCCCTCTGCCCTCCCTATCTCTCCTGTAGGTTGTGTACCCTGGTATGTTAACATCCCAGTCATGGTTCTCTGTGTACCATGTTTCTGTGACTCTGCGATATCCAGGTATCCCTCTTCCATCAAGGCTACCAGTTCAGGGAGCTTGTTGCCCAGACTACAGGCGTTGGTACTCATTATCCTCCATTTCTTGATGTCCTTACCCCTTTTGCCCCATCCCTGTCCTTATTTTGCTTTGCCGTAGCTGTCCTCCTGTGATGTCCAGATGCTGGTGTAGGCTTCCCACTCCCTTATACCGTGGTCTTGGAAGCTTTGCCATGCCTCTCTTTAGGCCATTTGGGCCCTCAGTGGGTTCTGGCCCTGCCAGCTCCCCTTGGACTTTCCATTCTCTGGGGTGCAGCCTGGGCTACTCAAACTTCTTTTTCCCTCCATCTCTTGTAGTGTGCTTCTGCTGTCAGGCCTTTGTTCCTCTCAGGCCCCTTAGGACAGCGTGTCCTCCTACCCCCCTGCAGCATAACAAGGATCGCCCCCGGCCCGCCATTTCAGCTGGCAGAGCCACTAGGCCCTCAAGCGCTGGGTCCTTTGGGCATTACTGCCCCACAGGTGGTTCAGTGATGCAAGGTTTCTCCCTCTTCTGTTGATCTCTGTCCTGAAAGTAGTACCCTCTCCTGCAGTCAGTCTCAACCAGCTTCAATACCCATTCGTTGGCCCCTGTCACAGAGCAGGTTGACACTGAGGGGAGTCTCATCCGTTTTCATCCTCCCAGAAGCAGATGAGGAAGAAGGTGATGTGGGGGATGCCTCAAAAGGTCTCTGTCTCTTCCCGGAGTGAGGACTTGGTGAATCATACTCCAGATCCCTCCAAAGGACCCCTCCTTCTTTAATGTCATGAAGCAGCTTTCTGCTACCCGGGTTCAGACTGTGGAAAAGGACACCACCATCAGGCACCTGGCTGTCTTCCTAGTGATCCCAGCATCTCTGCCTAAAGTCATCCCTCCTCTGCTTTCTGCAGTGCAGGGTGCTGCCAATGTTGCTCGCATAGGCTCCACTTGGTCCCTGTCATGCTGCATTCAGCCAACAAGCTTTTCCAGGCGCCCTTAGGGCTACTATTTTATGCTGCCAAACTGAATCTGGTCTTGCAGTGTTCCAGGTGGCTCCTGACAGGTTCCGGTGCCTAAGCATTTCAGTTCCCTCCCACTGCGGAGGGTTGTGGGATAACAGATGGACCAGACACCAAACTTTAGGTTCAACACACAATCTTTGTGTGATGTTTATTCAAAATACAAGAGATAACCTTCTGTAATGGCATATTTATTCTTCAGTACATCAGTTTGCAGCAACAGACTATGAATGTCCTTTCTCTGCACTAGCCAGCACCTACTGACACTGATCTCTGATCCAGTTCACTAGTTGAGATATAGCCACCACCCTATGCAGGCCCCATTTGCTTAAGTAGTGGGGGCTCAAAAAAAAAAAAACTATAAACAAAGAACTTCAAAGCAGAATCACTGAAAGAAGAGTTACCCCAAAGGGCATTGGCAACAAATCAAGTTTAAAGAAATACATCATCATACATACATCCATAATGCAATGCATCATGAGATATATGAAAATCGTCATGACATTTCTTACTTAAGTTTATAACAATATACATGCATTTTAAATAACACAACTAGCATAATTTCTATAATAATCATCTAGTACTTTTTACCATTATCAAAACACCAAGTGCCATGGTATTTTCAACAATACAAGTTTCATAAACATAAGGTATATTATGACATTAGAGCTATTACATACTAAATCCAACAACGATAAACACAACCTGTTTACATACGCTTAGAGGTCATAACAATAACCTCCTGTCGAGGACCTGAGAGGAAAGGAAAATTGAAGAGGACACTATAGCATAGTCAGGAAAGGGGCGAGGTGCCCATAATTGGCAAACCTTATGGATTAGAAATTGTAAAGGATAGATTAGGCTAAGAAATAGAAAAACTGTTGCAACAGATTTAAGGAAAGGTTGGTCCTCGGTGGCAGGGAGCTTTCTGTCACACCCCCAACTGGGAATCCAGGAGGGTAGACTTTTGGGGCAGGAGGTCCCTTGCTTCCAACCACTCTGGGCCTTAGGTGTGTCAGGTCTTTGTCTCATTTGGTCAGGTACCAGAATACACTCTGGAGGTAGGGCAAGGAGGCTTACACTGGCCCTTCCCTAGGGTCCCAGGGAGCAGGAGCTCCTCAAGCTGCCTTAGGCCGCAGAGGATGTCAGCACGCATCTTCCAGAGCCATTTAGGATATGTCAGATACTACGACCAGGCGTCCGCCTCTTGGTATTTGCCTGAGATGGCTCTCCTGGCTGAGAGTTTCGTGGCCCAGAAACAGACAGAGACTCCCCACCCCTTTGTACAGTCTCTCCCAAATCTGGGTCCTGAACAGGACTTCAGGGCAAGCGTACAGCCAGTTCCACCTTCCCATGTCCTTTCTCCTCCTCTGGCACCTCTACCAAGTATTCCAGAGGTGGGGAGTAGTCCCAACCACAGGTTCCATATCAGTATGACTCATCACAGGAACCCCTCCTCCTCCTGTTCCAA
Organism: Neoceratodus forsteri; assembly: GCA_016271365.2. Lineage (NCBI taxonomy): Eukaryota > Metazoa > Chordata > Ceratodontiformes > Ceratodontidae > Neoceratodus > Neoceratodus forsteri. The sequence continues at coordinate 691,971,488 of CM057449.1, forward strand.
GTCCAGTGGTGGTGGTTGGAGGCTGGGTCTTCCCAATCTGAGCCAGAGGAGAACCATCTCTACAAATGCTTGGATCCTGCAAACATCGAATAGGACCATGCTATTCAGTCTCTAGAATAGCCTCCAGATGTTCCTCCGGTCCTTGAGACATATTCTTGAACCCTTGGCTGTACTTCAGGAGGAGTGCTCACGTTGCTGCACCAAAGGATCCTAGACCTGGTGCCCTGGCGGCAACAGAATGAGGGTTCTTCTCCAGGTTCTTCCTGGTCCCCAAAACCATCAGAGTTCTGAAGCGTATTCTAGCTCTCAGAATGCTCCTCTTACATCTAGTACCATATGTTCAGGATGTGTTCCCAGATTGGGACTCCTGGCTGCTAAAAGTTTAGTCCAGAGAGTAGCTGTTGAGACTTAAAGCGCACCCTGCAGTTGTTCCACTCCCTGGGAATCTCTATCAACTTGGCAAACTCTGTCCTGATACCGCCCTAGTGGTTCCAGTACACTACTGGATTCTGCTCAGGGACAGACTTTCCTGCCACAGGACAGGGCAGTATGCCTTATAGCTAAGGCCCAGGCTGTGACCCAGAGCCAGTATGCTGTAGCCAGAGCATTCCTGAGGCTGTTGGGCCTTATGGCTGTGGCTGCTGCCATGGTTTCCCTGGCCAAGCTGCACATGAGGATTCCATGGCAGATCTTGAGGGTCTGGTAGGATCAGCGCACCGATGACCCTAGTCAACCAGTGCTTGCCTCCTCGCTTGTCTGCGAGGTGCTTTTGTGGTGCATGGACCCCACCAATCCACTGAAGGAAGAGGGGTACCTTTTCTCCTTTCTTCTTCCCACCAAACCCTCACTACAGATGCCTCCAGTCTGGATTGGAGGCGCACATGGGTCCTTTTCTGACCCAAGGGTTTGGCTCGGTGGCAGCCCACCTCCATATAACCATCTTAGGGATGTGATCTGTTCTGTTCTGTCTGCCTTGCAGATCCTCCAGCACCTTCTGTCTCTGGATCTCCTGCTGGTACAGTTGGACAACCACAGTGTAGTTCACTACCTCATCCAACCAGGGGTTCATTCCTACCCCCTTCACCAGTGGCATGGCCACTTTGTTACCTGCTGCTTCAGGCATGAGGCAGCTGCGGTAATGTCGCTGCCATCAGCCATGCTGTCCATATGTTCACAAGTCACTACAGTCTGGTCCTTGCCTCTAATGGGAGACATGTGTTGGCCTGGCTGTGCTTCACGACCTTCTCTTTGTGGCCTCTGGTCTCCTACCACCTGGACTGTCTTGCTGTCAGAACTGCTTGGGACTCAGGCCAGCCCAGTAGGCGCAGAGGGCTTAGCGCTGGGCACCTTAACTCTCGCTACACGGTGATCCATATTTGGGAATGACTTGGTCATCTGGAAGTTATCATGGGGGTGCAGGATTGAGCAGCTTCACTGCAGCTGTCCTCTTATGGGAGGTGGTGCCCCTCTCCCGTAGTCCGGCTGCCACCAGGTGGAGGTCGGTGTCTGTGCAGATGGAGGCGGCACAAGGGAGGGCATCTCTATGCAGGCGTGTGCATGCGAGAGATGGGTGTGGGAGTAAAATGGGGTAAAAAACCTACAAAAATACACTATATGTATATGTGTGTGTATAAAGTATGTGTGTGTGTGTGTGTGTGTGTATGTATATATATATGTGTGTGTGTGTGACCCAATGAAGAGATATCTCCGAAGAAGATAGGACAGTTTAAGTAAGAACTTACTGTAACAGTAGATCTTCAAGGGAATCTCTTTCATCAGGTTATCTCGACCACCCTCCATCCCCTTGGGGCTTAGAGCTCCTTTGCTCTTGTATCTCTATACCAGCGGGCCTGCTAGTGGATTAAGCCTCATTCTCTGCTGGAGCTTCCCACATCTCTTCTTGGTGCCTTACAGGTGGCTATTTCCTGACGAGCACACCTTTCTTGGTTAACATGGCTTTCACCTGCTTTTTTCTTATAGTCGGCTTCTAGGTTGTTCCTAGTTGCCTCAGACATTTGGCTTTTAATGCTCCTTACTGGTTGGTTCAAGAAGGGGCTCTGCTGGTTTGTTCTCTCTCCTTCCTAAGGGTTTTCCTTAGGGTTTTCTCTTAACATTGCTGCTACTTTTGAATCTTCTGCCTTCTCTGTTAGGCAGCTCCTTCCTTCCCTCAGGGTCCCCTTCAGGCAATCCTCCAAGCATAGTCTCAGTGGGGACCAGAATTGAGAAGGACCTGGCCGCCCACATGCGCATATATATACTTTTAGTGACATCAGAAGTCATCGCGGGCCCCTAGTCAACTGCTACAGAAAAGTTTTGTGGAGTCCTAGTGCCTGATGGTGTACGTTTCATAGGTGTGACCTGATGAATGAGATTCCCTCGAAGATCTACTGTTATGGCAAGTTCTTACATAACTGTTCTTTGTCTTACCAGATTGCCAGTACTACATGGGCTGACAGTTCTTGCCACATTGCTTCAGTCTATCTATCTGTTGACGAATCAGCATTCTTCGCACTTCCAGAAAAACACTGCATATGGCTTGCACAGTAGAAATCGAAGGACTTATCTATAATTCTATGGCTTGCCCAGACAGTACCTTGCCCTTGAGGTCCCATGCAGTGGTGTTCACATAGGCGAGTTAACATTGTTAAACTGATGCTAGCATGGTGCAGCTCCTTGATGCTACTGTGCACATTCACAGTATACTGGCAGAGTATAGCAATTCAGCCAGTCATTCATAAATTTGGCTTTTGGACCCAGTTAGCATCAAAGACCTGGGACAAATAGCTCATACATCATGCCGTTGGTGCAATCCCACAGCTTAGAATGAACGCTGAATTAAAAAAAAAGCTAAGTATAGTACTGGTACTTCAAGAGTACAGTACATGTTTCTTCTCTTACATTTTCTTACTGTTAAATTATCCCACTTTATAGGATTTCACTCATATATTCAGATTGCTGATTACCACATTTCTGAAGTATCCATCATTTAAAACCAGAGTACCCTCCATAGAGGCATTACTGTCTTGATAGCCCTGTTGAAGAGATTTGACCAGACTGCATCTGCTCTTGCCAGTTGTCTACACCAAGTCATAACATTCTGTCTTGACATAATAATCATTTCCACAACAGCACTTAATATCTCAAAAGATGGTTATGATGCCAGCTGCACAGTGCAGCAATAGAGGTACTGCTTGTAGCGCCAGTGAACCTGGTTGGGAACAAGCCTGGAGTCGTGGGAGGAGGAGGATCGAGCATCCCGGAGGATGTGCTTCTCTGGGGAGGGGGTCCCTACCTCCACTGTAGTGGTCTGAGTGGTAGCACAGCAGAAAGCAGAGTGAGTGGGCGTTGGCCAGGCTTAGTCGGTGCTGTCATGCTTGCTTCCATATTTTTATTTTATTTTAGTCTTTGCTAACCCATGTTTGGAGACTGGGAACAGAAAAGTAGGAAAATGGGTCCCAGCATAGCAGATGATGGACACCAGTACATCTGGTCCCCACACCAACAGAGGTGTGTCTCTTGACCAAACAGTAAACTCTGATGAATTTCCCTTCTCCTGTCTCCAACTGGGGTAAGTCAAGGCTCTATGGAGGTACTGGCACCTACTGGCAAGGTGTGTCAGAGGTAGGGATGTGCCATGGGAGTTCCTAAGGGAGGCTTGTGTTGGAGTAATGAAGGGGGCATAAAGAGAGTTTAAAAAATGGGGCTGTGACTTCACATGCAGACAGCAGGAGCAGATGATATCTAAACAAACGCCTGATTTCCTTAAAAATACTTGCAAAACAAAATAGTATTATATACCTGAATTATGTGTAACATAACCAGACCTGTCAAATATTGTAATCCAATGTTTTCCTTGAGATATCAGTAACTCATTACTATGCTTTGGCAAGGTCAGAATTGTTTAGAATGTCAAATACTATAGTCTGTTTATGTCTTTTAGAGTCCACATTAAGGAGGCTAAAAAGCCTTCCAAATTTCAGTTTTAAAATAGAGACATACCATGCCTTGTGGGGGCTGTAGATCATAGTCGGTAAGTCACCAGATCATGAAATCTCATTCCACTAGGGCAATGATAGCTTCATATTTTTAATGCTAAGGAAGCCTCTCCATAAGACTTGAGTTGCTAGTTGGAGTTCTCTGCATACCTTTACCAGAGCTTATCATATGAATGTTGCTGCTTGTACTATTAGCCTTTGATTGTTGTGTTCTTCATGCTTCAGTTTTGTAATGTTTCCTACGAAACTATTTCTGATTTAAGTATTTTACTGTTTGTTGAAGTATATATCTAACTTTTGGGTCTTTTCTATTCTAACTGCTACTGCAAGCCCCAGATCTAGGTCTGGATTGGTGGATGCAGTGTGAAGAGAAAAGGTAATTTCATATCTGACAATTATTTTCTCTGGAGCATCCACCAATCCAGGGACCCCCTAGCTTACTAACCTCTTTAGTTTTTGTTTTGTTTTGCTATAGGACTAACTGGGAGTTTTGCAATCTCTGCTGGGTCGTGATGAGGGTCCTGTCAATCAAATTAAGATCTTGTCTCTAACTGCTGGTGTGGGCAGTACTAACCTATATGTGAGCCTAGATTTGTGGATGCTTCTTGGAAAAAAAATGCCAGGTATGCAATTACCTTTGCAAATTTGGTGTAAAATATTTATTTTATAATTGCATTTTGGCTCACATGTTAAATGTACCTTATTCATCATATACTAAAACATATAGCTCACACTGTACCAGTATGTTTCTGTTTTAAAACAAAAGAAATGAGAGATCATGTTAGAAAAAAGCATGGTACTAGCACATCTGGAAAATCAAATATTTTTAAAGAGGCACTTACCAGGAGAAGATTACTGCCAGCAAGAGGTTACAGTTCCCAATAAATGTTTGCCCTGCTGTGTTTTTCTTTCCTGTTTCATTCTTGATTTGGCCTACTTTAAAGCTTATCATCTTACCTTTTCTGTTTCTGAATCCCTTTTCTTTGCACTCCTTCCAGTTGTCATGTGTTTCATTTTGTATTTTGCTTTATCTATTTTCTCTCTTTCGCTGTCTCTCTGATGAATTTTTAATTTCTTCTATTTTTTTGCATGTTTAGTTAGTGTTTTTATCCTTCTATTTTCTCCTTTTGCCTTTCAGATTTTTATATATTTTTAATACCAAATGTCTTTTGGTGATAGTAACTGAACTCTACAGAAGGGGTGTTGGATTTATTCATCAGTGGCTAACTAGCTGATCAAATCCAGTTTCTAGCAAGACCTTACAGAAAGTATCTTCAGGAAACTGGGGTCTATCTTAAACAGGGTTGACTTTAAAGGGTGCTGAAACCCTCTTTTTCCTATGGGATCACTAGTTAAAAAATGTGAAAGCGGAAAAAGTTGGAGCAGGAGCTGATGCTTTACTCACCAGTGCTTCTTACCTTGTCTGTGTCGATTTTACGTGTTTTCATCATGTTTAAAAATGTAAACAAACTTCTCCTCCTTGCTTTTAAAATTGGTCCCATTATCCAGCCATACAATGGTGCCGCGTGAGACATGAACATGATGATGTCACTGAGCGAAACTGCTGCTGAAGAGCCTTAGAAGCCCTATGTGCTTGCCTGTTTCTGATTAGAATATGTAACTTCTAAGGCACACCAAGATGCTGGTGCTAATCGGCAATTAACACAAGCATCAGAGTCTGTTGCATGTGTTCAGTGCTGATTAGCATGTGCAGACAGACTGTAGAGAAATTGTACTGTAACATCAATGTTGTAGGAGGATTGTGGATAGAATAGATAATTATGGGTAACATAACAGTGATGCAACGTGCTATCTGATCAGAATGTCTGCAAAAAGATATCAAGTAAACTAGGCACCAACCTATTTGGAACCTTTCCAGAAACTGCAAGTTGGTGGTTAAATCTTGAGAAGGCTCTGCACTTCAACAGCCATGAAGGACCTGCACTAGTCAAGACAGATGAGCAGAGGGCTAGCTGCTCTAGTCTTGGGTAATTTACACTATGTCCTGAACAAGTAAAACAACGTTAAAGTCAACCCTGATTCTTGAATCTAAAAGCAGTGTGTTACATCTTTAACCCAGAACACTGTTAATTGGAGCAGAACTAGATTCAGCGGAGTGCCAGGTGTGATTATGGTCTTAAGCTTGAGGGCTTTCAGATGCTCTAAATGCACGCAGCCAGGAGGTTCTACAACTCCTATGCATAGCAGCCTTGACTAGTATAGTTTCTTGGACAATGTTTTTAACCCTTACTGTGCCGCAGACTGATATATTAGTACAGAATTCCATCGTTCTAATTCTTTTGGTAGTCTAAGGGTTAATAAGACAGATTCATTCATTAATTTGAGGGTGCCAGCGACATCCTAGTTGTTGGATATTTATCCTTGGTGGCAAGTGCAGCAGAACTTCAGAAATTATGTGTATATACTGGGCATTCAGGGTCCAGTAAGTATATTCTAAATTAGTCAAAAAAATAAAAATAAAAATAAAAAAAGTTGAAAACTGACAAAGCAATAAGCTCTTTACAGCATTCATTGAATTTTCAGTTCTCTTTCATAGTTTTATAGTAATAGCTTCTTAATTCTGTAGAAAACCAAACTCTATATCCCAAGTTTTCATTATCTAGATTCATATTTATACATTAATACTTTGCTGAATGAATGTTGTATATCGTCATCACATCTTATATGCTCTGTAGCCTTAAATCACCCAAGACGTGAACCATATGCCATGATCTACAACACACTGGACTAGTATATTATGCAGTTGTAGAATGGTCTGCAAGTGTACTGATATAGCTCAGCTTGGTAATTATCTCAGATCCACGATGGTCCCCAGAAAATTCTGAGGACAAGGACCAAAGCTAGGAAGGAAGGTTTCGCTTATCTCCTTGATTATGGAACAAGATTTACTGAAACAGGAGCATGAAAAAGAGTGGTGGTAGGAGGAGGAGGAGGAGAAAAGAAAAGGGGGTAACAAGCAGAGTGCTAACGAAATTTGGAAGGCCATGTGTGTGAGCGCTAGAAGTCTAGGAAATAAGATTCCAGACCTAGAGGCCATCATGGCAGAGCCAGACCTAGATACTGTAGCCATTACGAGTCTTGGTGCATTGAAAACCATGACTCGGGCATGGCCCTTCTCGGAATGACCTGCTGTTTAGGAAAGACAGGGTGGGAAGAAAAGGACAGTGTGTGCTGCTTTGTGTGAGGAAAGCATAAGATCAACAGAGAATATGGGGTGGGCGTACTGTGGTTCACCAGTAGGCGGAAACAGAGCCTCTGTTTGCAGCAGCATGCTCTATAGACCTCTAGCACAGAGGATGGAGCTCAGTAAAGTACTGGTAGAAGCCATTGGCAAAATGGCACAGAAGGGGAGGTACTGATGGGGAACTTCAGTATGCTGTATGTAGATTGGAGCCTTCCAGCTACAGCTAGAAGCAGGGACATCCTGGACTCTTGCAGGGGCGTTCCTAAGGAGAATAGTCAGTGAACCCAATCACTATGGGACAATACAGAAGCTGGTACTAATAGGGACAGTATTGTAGATATCAAGGTGGTATGCCATCTGGGGACCAGCAATCATAGCACAGTATTGTTCAGTATAAGAGTAGCTGCATAATCAAACTACACAAGAGCAAAGGTCCTGGACTTCAGGACAGCAGATTTCATAAAGATGGGTGAATGCCTCAAGGATGACCTTGTTTGGGGGTGACCTGGGAGGGTGGAGGAACAGTGGGGAAGATAAAAGGGGCCATAGTGAGGTCAGCAAACCTCAGCTTCAAACAGATGAGCAAAAGCAAGAGGGAAAAAGAGACAGTTATGGTTCTTGAAAGGTAAAAGCTAAGAGGTGGCATTCAGAAGATATAAGGAGATACACAGGAGGAGGATAGGGAAGTGTTTTAGGGAAGCAGGGAGAGCAGTAATGAGCACAAAGATCATGCAAACAAAAGAGAGAATAGCCAGGCAGTAACAAAGTGGAACAAGACGTTTTTAGATATGTGTTAAAAAAGAGGAGAAGTCGGGGCTAAGATTAAAAGGGGAAGGGGGGGCCTAGATTCAGATTTATTTATTAAATGCATGTACAGTATTATATTAAATCATATTGACTGTTGCATGCAATAAAAGACATCTCTAATAAAAACTTAGAAAATGGGCTTGAAAATAAAGCATGCTGATTGGCTGAAAGCTATGATCAGGCATGCATTTATTTTTAATAGAAACCCTATTAAAACAAGTGCCAACTCCGTTGCCCCAATGGCAGATTGGTATCCTGTGCCAGTTAAAAATACAAAGTCAACTAACGCCATTTTTTCTGCTCGCTAAGCGGATGACAAGCGAGGCAACTGGCCCCACCACCCCTCAGCCAGACAAGTCACCTTCCCTACACGTTGTATAACAAACCATCAGCATTACATATACAAAGCAAAATATTTTATTTATTTTTTGTCTGCTAATTAGACTGTTTGTCACAGCTTCCGCTCCCTCATAAGTCAGACAAAGCAGTACCTGCAGCAAGCCGGCAAAGAATCTCCATGATCATGTATACAGAGTTTAAGAAAGACCCATACCGCTCCTCAACCCAATTGTCCCATTAACCATTAAAATAGTAGCCTTGCTAATATCCCTCCGCCCGTCAAAACTATATATCAAAAAACAATACTTGCACACAGAAAGGTATTGTTTTTCACGAACAATTCTTTTTCTGCCAACATGCTCAAAACTGCTGCCACAGCTCCTAGGGCCAGTTCTTTAGCAATTTGTGTGTGCAGCACTTTTCCGTGGAGGACAGTAACACAGCGAACCGAGGAGTAAAGGACACATTCCCCATAATCGGAAGCAGCCACCCACCGGTTAAGAAGAGGGATAAAACATTTTATCGACACATTAGGAGCATAGAAAGACAGAGAGAGGGATAGTGAGGCTAAACAGAATGGACGGTAGGTGGGCAGAGAGGACAGTGAAAAAAGTGGAGAAAGGGAGGTACCTAATCCAATTAACAGGAGCACTCTGCATAGGGAGTCGATCTCAGTCCTTTCACAGAAGAAAGGTTCTGAAAGAACTCCTAAAACTGAAGGTGGACAAAGCAATGGGGCCTGATGGGATCCATCCCAGAATTCTGAAAGAATTAAGGGGAGAACTAGTGACACCACTGAATACCCTTTTAACAAATCATGGGAGGATGGTGTGGTACCTGAGGACTGGAGGAGGTGGAGGAGGGTGGATGTGATTCCCTTCACAAAAGTAGGAGCAAGACAGAGGCAGGAAACTACAGACCTATCATTTTGACCTCTGTGTAGGGAAAATGATGGAAATAAATCACTTCTGAAGGACAGAATTGTTGAGTACCTAGATGCCAGTGGGCACAGGACCCAAGGCAGCATGGATTCACAGCGGAAGGTCATGTCAGATGAATCTAATCAGTTTCTTTGACTGGGGTGACCAAAGTAGTAGACCAGGGAGGGCTGTGGATATGGCCTACCTAGACTTTAGCAAGGTATTTGACACAGTCCCACACAAAAGATTAATAAACAAATTAGCCAGCCTGGGAGTAGGTCCCAAGGTGGTAGCCTGGGTAAAACAATGGCTGGAGAACAGGACACATAAAGTAATAGTAAATGGAGTCCACTCTGAAGAAGGGGGTTACTAGTGGGGTACTGCAGGGTTCAGTACTGGGTCCAGTCCTTTTAATTTCTTTATAAGTGACATTGCAGATGGACTGGAAGGAAAAGTATGCCTCTTTGTAGATGACACAAAGATCTGCAACAGGGTTGATACACATGGGGCTTGGAAAGGATGAGCAGGGACTTGGCAAGGTTGGAGGAATGGTCAAGTATGAAAGCTTGGCTTCAATGCAAGAAGTGCAAAATAATGCACCTGGGAAACAAAACCCATGGGAAGAGTACACAGTGGGGGAGGTAGTAACAACAACAAAATGGAAAGGGACCTGGGGTAATCATATCAGGTGACCTTAAGGTTGGCAAGCAATGTGAAAAGGCAGTAGGGAGGGCTGGGGATACTGGAAGTATATGGAGAGGCATCACCAGCAGGAAATAGGAAGTTGGTGAGACCCCATCTGAGTACTGCGTCCAGTTCTGGAGACCCCATCTCCGAAGGACAGACAGGATGGAGGCAGTCCAGAGGAGGGCAACTAAAATGGTGCAGGGTCTGCAAAGAAGCCATACAAGGAGAGATTAAAGGAGCCTAACATGTATACACTTGAGGAAAGGGGCGGGAATGATAGAAACTTTTAAGTACCTTATTAGAATCAACAAAATCCAAGAGGTAGCATCTTTCAAAAAGAGATGTGCAAGAACAAGGACACAATTTGAAGATGGGGGACGGCTCAGGGGCAATGTGAGGAAGTACTTTTGCAGAGAGGGTGGTGGACGATGGAACCGCCTACCTGAGGAGGTTGTGGGGTCTAAAACTGTGGGAGAATTCAAGAATGCATGGGATAGACATGAGGCAGATCTTCCCTTGTCAATCTTCACCATTCGTACTTCCTGGGTGTAAGCGGGCGGCGCACCAAATCCACGGGAAACTTTTTTAAAAGTTGCCCTAACGGCCCCGCCCTCGAGAAGCGGCGTCATGCGTCATCTGCGGGCGGCGTTATGCGACCGACTCCTCCTCCAACTCAGTTCTGTTTCTCCCGCCGTCGAGGCAGCACCTGTTTCGGGCGTCCATTCTCCACTGCGTCAGCGACTCCTCTTTCCACACACTCGGCGATCGGTAAGACCGTTCTTTTCTTTCTAAGCGGCACGGGTGTGTTTCCTACTGTTTTTCTTGTTGATTTAGCGTTATGTCCAGGTCGGGCTAAGCGTGTTTGAAGGCGGGCGCGCCTATCGTCGGTGTTACTGTGGCGGCATTTCTCCGCTCGGACCGGCATGGCGTTTGTCTTCGTTGCCTGGGACCCAACCATGACATGGATTAGATGCGACGCCTGTTTCTCCATGGACCGCCGTGTCCTCGAAGTCAGCGTTCAAGCTCGGCAAAGCCCGCGCCGACCTTGAGGGACGCCCGCTCAAGGGATTCTCAGGTAAGGTCTCTAGGCCCTTCCCGGGTCCCTCCGGGCCTATACTGGTCTGAGGAGGAGGTCTCTCGTCTTTTCTTGCCGAGGAGGCCCCTTCTGCGGTGTCGGGGCGCGTGCAGTCCCTCCGGGCGTGGCGCGGCCACCGCCTCGGCAGTCACCTCTTGCAGTGCAGGCTCCCCGTGGCGAGCCCCTGTCTTTTGGGCCTAGCTCGGGTGGACCCTCGACGCCGCCTTCGGCGCCATTTCGGATCCTGGCGCCATTCGGCGGTGCCGGTGTCGAGGCAGTGCCGTTTGAGTCAGGCGCCCGTTCACGGCGCGGTGATAAGCAGCGCCATTAGCGGCGCCGCTTTGGATCGGCGCGTTCGCGGCGCCAGTGATAAAGCGGCGCCGTTGGCGGTGCCGCTTTAGGCCTTAGCGCCCGTTCGGCGGCGTCGATGGACAAGGCGGCGCCCGTCGGCGGTGCCGCTAAGCCTTCGGCAGCACGGCGCCGTGGGCCTCAGTCCTTCCTCCAGGCGGTGCCGGCCTGCGCCCGGCGCCGTTGGAATAGAATGAACTAGGCCTGGCGACCTACCGGCGTGAGGAAGCGGCGCCCTCCCGCGCAGTACGGGGCGTTAGCGGCCCGTAGCCTCGGACCCCTGGGGTGGCCAGCAGCTGAGGTCCTGCTGGTCTCGTCCTCCTCGGGAGGCGATGATTCAAGCGATAGGACCCATCCTGGCACCCCACTCTTGAGTCTGGGTCCCCGGTGGCTAGAAGGTGCCAGACGGAGCGCCAGGCCCCTCCTCTGTCCCCCCTTCAGTCGCCTCCTGGGGTTCCCGGCTGGGGTGGCGGGGGCAGGCGCGGGGGTGGCGCAGGGGAGGCTCCCCTCTCTGGAGGCCGGTGACAGCTACCTTCACAGGTGCTTCTCTCTCTGAGGACAGGGGCTGTGGTGAGGAGGAGGGCCCTCTCAGGTCCACGGTCGAGGGCAGGGTCTGCTGCTCGGTCTTCCTTGGCCACCTCAGGGGGTGGCCAGGGCGGAGTGCAGAGCCTCGCCCCTCCCTCCAGAGGTTCTAGGGTGTCCTTGGCGTTTGTGGACTGCCTTCTGGATCCATGCAGTCCAGGCGTCGTCACAGGGAGGTTCTCCCCAGGGCTCTTCCAGGCTCCGCTTCCCAGAGTTCCGTTCCTGCGGCCTGGTCTGATATCTGGGATCCCCCTTTCCAGGGCTCCTTTCCCGGATTCCAGAGCCCTTACAGAGAGCAGTTGCCTCCAGCGGAGGTGCCCCTCTCCATCTCTCTGCCTTCACCACCCCCACTCCCAGGCCATATCGGCCCTCGGGTCCGTTATCCTGGGAGCAGTTCAGGGTTCTCTGGCGGCCTTCCCCTCATCGTTAGGTACATGCATGGCGGGTCTTTCGACTCTCCCACCGCGCAAGAATCCTCTGGGCATTCCAGTTCCCCATCATCCTCGTCTCCCTCCTCCGAGGGAGGAACCCCTGCTCATCTGTCCTCCGATGCTGATTTCACAGAATATCAGCGTTTCTCTCGAGGATGGTGAGGGATCTCGGATTTCCTCGTTCGAAGACACAATACCGAATGGGACGCGTGAATTCCTTGGTGAATTCAGTGCCCAGCATCTGGTGGTACCTTCCTGGCCTATCCCTTCCAGGAGGCGTCTATCCGGTCATGGCAGTCCTCCGCTTCTTCCCAGCCCAGCGGACTGCCAGCGTAGGTATTGTGCCCCTCTGAGTCTCTAGGTTCCCTTCCCAACCCGTCCTCCAGGTTTGGTATACCTGGATACTCCTTCTGGGCGCCGTTGCCTGGCGCCCGACCGCCCACGGTTCGGACTCTCTCCGGATTCGACCGTTGGGGGAAGAGTGTTCTCTTCTGCTCGTGCAAGTGCATGTATTGCATCACATCAGGCTCCCACGCTGCCTACAACGGCATCTGTGGTCGATGATGTCCCAGCTGCTGGCATCTATGCCTGATATGGAGCAAACCAGACAAGCCATTGCCCTCTCCGCGGTAGGCCTGGAGCTGGCAAGACACCAAGCAAGGGCATCTTATGGCGCCAATGAGGTGGCTTCCAGGCTTGGAGACAGCGATCTGCATCAGGCGGACGGCGGCGTCTTTCAGGTTGTCACCCTGGCCCGGCGTGGGGTGATTCGCTCCGCCTTCCGGGGGACCCGTCTTTCTCTTCCAGAGCTAGGAGACTTTGGGGGCTCCTCCGTCTCCTCGTCCTCGGGAGGCACCTCCTAGCTCTTCTCCCTCTTAGGCTTTCTGAATAAGCCAGGGTCTTCTCCTTCTGTTTCTCACCAGCAGAAGGCTGGGGTCTTGTTCCCCTCGGGTATGGCCTCTTCCCCTGGAGGAAGAAGAGCTAGTACTCACCCAGGAAGTAATGAATGGTGAAGATTGACAAGGGAAGATAGGAAAATTACGTGCCTACCGTAATTCTTGATCTTCTTGTATCTTCACCATTCATTACCACCATCCCACCATCCCTCAGTGCCTCTTCCTGTGGCTTCTCCACCTCCGTCTCTTCCTCTCTCTGCATTTATATAAAATATAGGAAAATTCCTTAAATTTTCCAAAAAAAAAAAAAGACAAAATAAAAAAAAAAAAAAAAGATCTTTCTTGGGGGGTTCTAAAATCCAGAAAAATTACTTACTCTAAGATTCATGGACCATTTGCGGATTGCATTGGCGATCAGACTGCACAACTATCTCTTGCTATTCTTATGGCAAGATACCTCTGGTTTTTTTGGCCTGGCTCAGGCTATTCAGTTTTGATCCTGCAATCCGTGTTCAGATAGTTGCCCTGATATCTGATTCCCCTCTATTCTTACCTTGCAGAGCAGAGGAGCAAACGTCTGTTCCTTTCTCTTAAAAAAAAAAAAAAAAAGTGCTGAGGGAACTCTCTCCGACTGCTATAGGCATCTTGGTATCTGGGTCATGCATCTACTTAAAAAAATAATAAATAATAATATTTTTATCTGTAAAAAAAAAAAATGGAGAAATCAAACAAGAAGGCAAATGAGAAGGTAGGCTATCCTTCTGCTGTTTTGCTAGTGGTTTCTCCCTTTAAGTGTCCTCCTGGACAATTTTACAGTAGACCTCTGCTGACCATATCCAATCTTAGCCAGCCTAAGCCTTGGCCGGCCTTAGCCAGTCAGTCTGAGTCCCATTTCTATCTTGAAACGCCTGAAAGGCTTACATTTTCTATTTTAAACCCCTGAGCAGCGCCTCATGCTCTTGAGGGGTTTTATTCTTCCCTCCTCGGCTGTCCTCCCACTTAAAGGCCCTCAGCGACCCAGGAGCGAGGTGGGAGTCAGAACAATGGCATGTTGAAGATGAGGACTATGCCTCCTGAGTCTGTCTAGCGGGTTCGGTGAACCTTCTCTTCAGCTCTATCTCCGGGGATTCTTGCTTCCCTTTAGTTGAGCCTTCAGCTACAAGCTAACTATGCTCGTTGGGCCTTCTGGTCCCTTCAACATCCCATCTCTTCTTCTCTTTCTTCTTCTTCTTCTATTTTCTCATTTCCTTACTCATCTCTCCTCCTAGAGTCACCCAGGTAAGGAGGCCCTGCACTCCCTAGGCTAGGGATGTTCTTATCTCCTCTGTCCTTCCTCCATCGGCTTATTCCTTTTCAGTTCATTCTTCCTTGCTTTGCTATCCCTCGGCTATCTTGCCTCGCTATCTAGGTTTTCTGCTTTCACTTTTGCCTCTCCGGCTCACAGAACTGAGTTGGAGGAGGGTGATCACTACTAAGCCGCCCCTCGCGCGCATGGCGCCATGACACATTCGCTCTCGTGAGACCGTTAAACACAAAAAAAAAAAAAGCTCCCGTGACGGGTGCGCCTCCGGCTTACACCCAGGAAGTAATGAATGGTGAAGATACAAGAGAAGATCAAGAATTACGGTAGTACGTAATTTTCCTTTCTTGTGGGGGTTAGAAGAAATAGGCTGTTGGTTAACTAGTTTCTGCAGCTTATCCAGTAGGTAGTGAAATGGGCAGACTGGGTAGGCAAGCGGTCCTTATCTGCCATCAAAGTCTTATGTTTCTGTGTTTCACCTTTGCCCTTACCAGTTCTCCTGAAGATGACAATGCTGCTACCACTACGGTCGCTGCTCTGGCTCAGGAGTTCGACCAACTGCTGAATCTTGCTTGCCTGCTTCTCTTCTGCAGTAAACAAAAGAAACAGAAACATATCGATACATTTGATTGACCTCTTCTAATACAAAGCTACGAGCTTCTGTTCTTCCTCGGCAGCATGCATACAGCCTATACAGCAACTGTTTTTGTTTTTAAACTACAGTCTCCAGGAACACAAAACTCCACAGCTCAGAAAAAAAAAGTCATTCTATTGCAGGTGGAGGAACTATTTTATTACAAAACTTACTTTTAAGTAATTTTTATTAAATTTTTTTAAACTTGTTTTCTTTCCATTCTTGTTTCTAAGTGCAATAATATCCTTTAGGGTGGTGGTATTGTGCTATACGGACCTTCAGGTTCCATTTCATTACACCCCTAGGCGGTCCAGTATAGCACAATACTCACCCACCGTCGGGTATTATTGCTTACAAATGTTTTCCTGTGACTTACCTTCACTGTTGTCCTACCACAGGACTGTGGTTGTGCCCATCACGGGTGCAGGGCTACGGAAGGTCGGGCTTCATCACACTGCCAGGGTGCTTATTCCACTGTTTTTCTCCCCTGGGCCCACAGGATGTGCAATGGCCGCATTGTACATGTTCCACCTCCATGGAGACGCCCCTGGGGACCTGAGCGTGGGGTTCCTTCCCTTAGTGGTGTCCACGTGAGCTGCCATCCAGCCATCGCTGGGTGGAAGGCAAGCAGGTCAGGTTCCATGTCAGTGTACTTTAATGTCCCAAGTGAGTAATGTGCTCACTGCCACCTCCCAGGCGACACCTTTAGCTCTAACCAGTAATCAGCTGAAGCTGGAGGGATTTTGGAATTATAAACAGAAGCAGACATCTGCTTATGGCAGTGTTTCTGTTTTTTTTTTTGTTGTTGTGGCAGACATGATGTCAGCAGTAGGAAATTGTGAGGAAGAGGGGACACTGGAGCAAAGACTGGATTATTCCTTTTTTTTTTTGGTAACAGATCACCAGAGGGCATGGGTGAGAGTTGTAGAAATGCTGTCACTCCCACCTGCTGTCTGACAGTGCTACCCTTAAACTGCTCAGCAGCTCTTTCTGATCATGCACACTCCCAAAAGGACAACCACACACAGTCCCAACTCTGTTCCGAGACTAAAGGTAAAATGGAGCACCGGGGAGGGAGAGGGTTGAAGAAACAAGACAAATGTAAAAGCGGAGCACCAGCAAACCTTGGGAGAGAGGTTGAAGCCATCATTGAAGCAAAGTGTCACTAAAGAAAAATGCTCTGAAATGCTACAGTGCCCTCTACTGGCAAGCATACTAAAGAGGGACTACTTTACAAGAAAAGTGACTTTTGTTTGATTTTTATTAATTTTTTGTTTGTTTTATTTAGTAAATATTATACAAAACAAATTTCATATATAACCTATTTTCTAAGCACAGTAATACCCTGCAGGGTGGGCGGTATGGGCTGTACCAGACCTTCCAGTGGCTATAAGGCTCTCTGCCTGCAGCATTGGGCCTCATTATACCTCTGGGTGATCTGGCATACCACTGTGCTGGGTATTATTGATTACATAACATGTGCCACTACTGTTCTTGCCCCATGTGACCCTCTTGAAATTAGATTGCAACTAAATGAGACTATCCCCATCTGGAAATAAAATAAATATTGCAAAGTACTCAGGCAACACATAGTGGCTAAGCAGCACATCTTCAGTCTGCATAAAAACACATTTACCCAAATCTGTAAGAACTCTCGACAAGAATACCAGCTGCATTGGGAATTCCTGACAGTCTTCTAATTTCTAGTTCAGTAATGATCAATTTGACTTATAAAGGGTCCCATCATAGAAGCCTTTCCTGCTGGTGATGATCAAATATAAAGCCCAAAATGAGAATTACCAATGAATTAAATGTTCTGTCTCCTTAATTTTCCCTCGACAATGCCAAGCATTGCTTGTTTTTCTAGAGAACATTTACTAAGCTTATGGCTTTTCACATGTGATATGTTTTTCTCCAAACAGTGGAACAGTTATATCCAAGATACAATCTTTAGTTTAATTAATTTATTTATTTATTTATTTTTATATATAAAGAATGCAGAGACTGTTTGTTTCAGTAGCACCTGCTACGGGCAGGAATACAGAGATTTTTTTTGTTTGTTTTTAAGTATACTTTATTCAGTTGAACAAGTTAATACAAATGAGAAAACATTTACAGCAATATTAGCAATTATTTAGAACAAGTTATAAAACAGTAAAGAAAGAAAATCCCAAAAATACTAGATGAAAGGGAAAGAAAAGAAGAAAAAAACCTCTAAATAATAATCCTCCGCCCAATCCTGGAGCCAATCAAACAGTAGAAGAACCACACAAACAGTACTGTTAAAGAAAGTAAATGTATCAAATTTAAGATAATATACATCCATTAATTAAGAGTTATTCAATAACTCCTTAGAGACAACAAAGGAAAGTTTAAAAAACTACTCTGAAGGGAATAGATAAAAATAAAAGAAAACTGTTGGGTTAACAATCTCTGGAAAACTTGAATTAAGCAAAACATATAAAGCCATCCACTTCTTACGGCAGCTATGAATGCAGTCATTCATAGTGGCGGTCTAGCACTCTATATTCAAAACTTGAAGCATCTCCAGATGCCTGTTTGTAGATTAGATTTATCTCATCAGCCAGTGGCATAATATTGTTGTTTTAGCAGTGAGAGCCACTAAAAGCAAAATGGCCCTTTTAGCACCAGTGACTTGAGAGGGATACTTACCTACCAAATATATTTCTGGCGTAAAACAATCATTTAACCCCAACAAAGGATTTAAAAATCTTTAATCTTGTTCCAAAGGGGACAACCTTGATACAGTCCCACAAAATATGTTTCAAGGAACCTTCTGCTATACCACACCTGGTGCATACAGGGAAAGGCAGTTGTCCCATTTTGTATAATTTCTGAGGTAAAATATAGATTGTGAAGAATTTTATATCGTAACAATCTATATTTATCTTGTTAACATAGGAATATAACTTCTACCAATATTGTTTGACAGGTTTCAGGGGTCCCTGAGGTTCCCAAAGATTGCTGCCAGTAATAGCACAATCTGGTAGGTGTACAAGAATCTAATAGTTGAAAAGCTTTATAAAGTCCAGAAATGGGATGGGGTTGTTCCAGTAAAGTAGTTAAATTATCTAAAGTTGGTCTCATTTGATGGGACCACATTTCTCAAATGAGCCTGAATAGCATATATTAGTATTTGATACTTGAAACAAAAGGCGGGGAATTTGATACTTTTGTCAAACCCTAGAAAATACATAAAACTTCTCCTCTAAAAGAGAATTAATTACGGGGGAACCGGGAAATGCTACAGAGACTATTTGTTTCAGTAGCACCTGCTACAGTCAGTTTCCATAGCAGATAAATCTCAAAATGGACCTGAAGGAACACATACATTTTCTAGGCTAGCCTGCAGGACAGGTAAGTAAAATTAATAGAATACTTGTAAGGAAACTGCAACTGTAATCTATATGCACTTTATTTCTAGTGTAGGAGAAAACAATTTATTTATTTAATTTTGGTAACGGATAGGCCTACTGGAACCATTACAGTCCCTTTTCAGGGGTGACCCAGAGTTAATTACAGGTAATGTTGCATAGACATTTTACAGAGTACAAGAAAGATAACTGATCACATTACAGCATGACATAGTTGGGGCGTGTGTTAATACAATGAATAGTGGAGTAATGTATTACGAAAAGGGTAAGCGATCTTGACAGACATTCACAAGCAACCACCACTTTAAGAGAGGGAGGTGATGGGAGCCAAAGAATACAGTGCAATTACATCTTCATTAATGCATCGACCAAGTCCTAGCTTGAATCCCAGTTATTACAAAGCAGTAATTTGTTGGGGTTGTTCCACTATGGATACAGATCTAAAATGATCATTATGCTAATGTAGGCATGCATTCGCCTACCGCCCAGTGTACTAAGAGGACTTTTGTGAAGAAAATTAGCAGTAACAAGTGCAGATTCTCAGCTCCATTATGTGAGCCATGAGTCCTTTCTTAAATCCCCTAAAGAGTTGCATTCCAGGAGCTTTCCTGGCAACGCATTCAAAGGTGTGGTATATATGCAGAGAAAGACTGCTGTCCTTGGGAGGACCTAACTATTTGGACTTGCAGGAGCTGCCAACTGTAGGATCTGAGGCTCCTACTGTTTTGTTTGGCAACTACTGTGCCAGCCAGGCTTGGGGGACATTTTCAAGTCTGAGTTTGTAGGCTAGATACAGAGATGGATATTTGAGCCTGCCTTCTAGAGGGGCCAATTTAGGGTTTGGAGCACTTGACAGTGGTGCTCCATGGGTGGAACTCCATGGCGAACCTGCTTATACTACGATACAGGGTTCTATGTTTCTGGATCTCTGCACCGTTAACTGAATATAGGACCAGAGATCCATATAACAAGGAAGATAGCAGGGTGCCAGTTGCAACTTTTAGTCAAGAATCCCTTGTTAGGAAAGAACTGAGATGATATAGAATATCTAGTTTCTGATTCAAGGTCCTGTTCAGCTGGCCAATATGTGCTTTAAGGTGCATTCTTGATCTAGTAAGACTCCTAAATACTTAATAGTGTCGACAACTTCAACATTTGAACCATCTGTGAGTAGAGTTAAAATTTAGATCATCTGATCCCAGGCCTTTGGGCCAAATAGCATGCCTTGTCTTTTTACCATTTAAGACAAGTTTATTGCTCACTAGCCAACTCTCGAGAAGTAGAAGGTCATTCTTCAAGCAGTGATTCAATTGGGCTATGTCATGAGAGGCCCTAAATAACATTGTGTCATCTGCATTCAAGGTCACACTTGTATCACCACAGTGTTTAAGCATATCATTTATAAATAAGGAAAATAACAGAGGCCCCAGTATAGACCCAGGGGTACCCCATCAAGTACAGGACATTTTTCAGGCGTGAGAGAAAGGAAGTGTGCCGACAGTCAGATGGTGCTGATGAAATAAACCCAACAAATGAGTATGTGAAAAGAAGGACTCTGAGCTAACATAATGATCCCCAAATAAGATTGCGCTCCACATATTCTACAAAAATATGCTCTTTTATTGCATTTACATGGTCAGGCACAAGTATACAAAGGCTGCGGATTGAGGGACAAAGACCCCAATGTTTCTCATCATTGCCGAAGAATGTATTATAGTGAGTTGAGCGTCAGGGTCTTTGTCCACTCCCTGTGCAGATGTTTTGAATTATTTTGTTGTACCTGACCATTAAAAAGATAAAATGAGCAGTTTTGAAGCATGGTGTATGGAGTGCCTTCTTATTCAGGGGTTATTGTGTGCACTCATACTCCTGTATTTTGTTCTGCATTTCTAGTATAGTACTGGATTCCACTACTCAGAACTACTGAAGTGTATTGGAGTTTATTGACTTAGATATGACGTATGTATTCCAGTTCTGTTATGATATGAAGGTTTTTTTCGTACTTTTCTCAGGAACAAAGAGTCATCCAAAAGAAGTGTATAACGGCCGGAATGGGGAAGGATTATTACAAGATTCTGGGATCCAGTCTGGAGCCAATGAGGAAGAAGTGAAGAAAGCTGCAAGAAAAATGGCCTTGAAGTTTCACCCTGATAAAACAAAGATGCAAATGCAGAAGATAAATTTAAAGAGATTGCAGAGGCCTATGAGGTACTAAGTGATCCCAAGAAAGAGCCATTTATGACCAGTATGGAGAAGAGGGTGAGTGGCATGTCTGTCTAAGTAGACTAGAATCTAGCAGGTGACCATGGCTCAGCAAGCTGGTGAAAATATCTACCTGCACACAAGCATCTTGCAGTATTAGTGAGAGAGATATCTGTTGAAACACTAAAGAGCTACTGACATGCAAAATAAACAAAAAATAGAAACTGTTCAGTATAGATTTGGTACATTCCTGTATTTTATTTATTAGTTTTCAGAAGAACCTTTGAGCAAACAAGTCCATATTTTGGAGGTGATTTACTGTAAGTCGTGATAATAGACAATAATCGTGACAAAACCTGATTTGTCAGTAAAGGAAAACATTAGTAATAAATACATACAACTATCATACATTTTTCTAGAGGTCACAAAGTTAGAAATTAGCCTAAACTAAAGTGTAGGTCCCAAATTTTAGTTTATCAACAAACAAAAGATTTGACCTAGGGTAGTTTTCCTCATAGGAGGCTGTAATCCATGTTCCAACTTAGCCTTAGTAAGATACTTGTTTTCAGCAGGTTTAAAGATCAAAAGAAAGTAGAACAATGGATTTGAGATAGCAGTCTTTTCGTACATAATACAAAGTAAAACAATGTTCTCAAATCCAGTGCTGTGGTGATCTGGGGATAAGAACTCAGAGAAAAGTGACCGCTGTTTTGGTGCCACTTGCACTCTCAACATTGCATTAACCCAGCACAAAGATATGGCCCAACCAATCTTTCATAATCACTGTAGTATTTACTGTCCCCATTTTCTTTATAAATGTAGAAATTAATATTATCACAGTCATGTCCCTAAATGTTATCTGCTCTGGCTGCTTGTCTTGTAAAGGAATGGAAAGGAATTGGGTTTAAAATAGCACCTTTCAAACAAATTGTATCTCAAAACATTTTATAATCTAATGTTCCTGCCGTTTTGGAGTTTAGGAAATTTAAAGAGCATAAAGCTAGATCAGTGAGAAATTAAGACCGGGTAAGCACAAGGACTTACTCAGGGTCAAAAGGGCATAGTGATGGTTATGCAGCTCAAACCCAGATCATCAGCTGTGCACTCTAAACCAGGAAATGTATTTATTTATTTTATTTATTTGCTTTTGGTGACCCGGGGTGCACTAGGCATAGAGATGCCTATTTTCAGGCACGACCAGGAGAATGCAAAGAAAACAATACATGAGCAGTACAATGTGACACAGCACAAGGAAGTAAACAAGGGATGGTAGAAATACAACAACTTAGCAACGGGTGATGTACAGAGTTAACATTGACAACATTTATACACAGAACAGTTAGAAAAAATCAAAAAATATAAACAAGTGCCAACAAGTCAGTATAGGTACTAACCGGAGAGTACGAAATACAGTAAGTGCCATCACTAAGCCAAAAACGTGAGAAGTAAAAAAAGGAGGAGGGGCAGTGGAACAGCAAGAAAGGAGGTAGGAAGGATGAAGGTGTGCAGGGAAGGGTAAGGAGGAGAGTGCAGGAAGGACTTGGTGAGGATGGAAGGAATGAATGAGCTAAGGAGGATGGAAGCAGGTACAAGGATTTGAAGCCAATAGATATTCACGGTGGATCTTCTTGAATCCAGCATGGGTAGGGGCTAGGCGAATAGTTTGAGGATGGAATTCCAGTACCTAGGGCCATGTAAAAGCACGAAGTACCCATAGTGGTTTTGCATCTAGGGATGGAGAGAGGGCATGGCCATTAGATCGGAGACCATAGGAGGGAGTATGAGAGTGTAGCAAGGAGGCGAGGGACTGGGGAGGCCTGATCTAATTATATCATCAATTACAGAGCCATAGGACAGAAACCGGTGAGCTGCAGGGCTGGGTCGTTTTAGGTTGGGATAAAGCTGACAATGATGTTTGAACCGGTGATGCAGAAGCATAGCGGCAGATATTATTATAGGCAGTATTCCATTTATGAAGAGGTCTTAGATGCCCCTAGGTAGGTGACTGAACCGTAAGCCAGGGCTGGGAGCAGTAGGCCTCGAGCTTTGGCAAGTCTGGCTGATGCTGTGAGGCATATCTAGTACGGTAGGCACCTCCAATTTTAGCATTCACAGATTTGGAGGTGGCGGTGATATGGAGGTCAAAATCCAGGGAGTCATCAAGGAGAATGGCCAGATATTTGAGGGAGCTAGTTGCAACTACTGGGAACCATAGGTACTAGATATTTGGAGGGCATTGTTATTTGTTTTGAGTCTAGCTGGAGGCGAAAAGCATGGAGTGAGTTTGCTAGCATTAAGAGCAAGGTTATTTTCTGTTAGGCAGGATTGAATGTTAAAGAAGTCAACAGCTAGGAGTAGTTAATATCCATGGTATTACTACCACTGCGGTGAAGTACAAGGTCATCCGCATACAGCAGTGTCGAGCAGGCTGGGGCAAATGATGAGAGGTAATTTATAAAAATAGAGAAAGTGGCGGGCTGAGTATGGAGCCTTGGGAAACTCCCATGAGTATAGGAGAAAGATTGGACATGGCTGAGTTAAAGCTACAGCCTACATCCAGTTGGATAGATAACTATTGAACCAGGCAACTGTTTGGTGGAGAAACCAAAAAGCGGAGTTTTGTTAGGAGAAGGGCATGGTTAACAAGGTCAAATTACAGGTCCGGGGAACCTGACATCCGCAGATGGGCATGGGCAAACTACTGAAGTCATTTTTAATGAAACAGTAGATTTCCTAGAGGAAAACAACCTTAACAGACAGGAATAAACATGTATTTACAGGAGTCATGTCAAACAAACCTGAATTATTTTTTTCATGTTGGTGATGAAGATGGTAGAAAGTTCCTGGTAGTTGAAATTTTGTAGCTGAACTTCAGCCGGCCTTTGATTTGGTGCCACATAGGAAGTTCATACACAAGATAGGGACAAAGGACTAGGATAGGGCTAACTGCTATAGGTTGATTGGGAACTGGTCAACAGATATGACTTAAAGAGGGTTCTGAATGGCAAATTTTAGTTTAGTTTAGGAGGCAGTATAGCGCAGTGGTATAAGGCTCTGAGCTGAAAAGCTGGTGACATCCAGCAGACAAGACCTGGGTTTGAATCCCACAGCTTCCATTTGCATACTGTGTGACCCTGAGCAAGTCACTTAACTTCCTGTGCTCCCAGGTCGCTCCTGTAAAAAGCTTTCGACTTAGTGTGCTACTCCTGGTTAAACAACTCAAAAAAATATATATATATATCTGATGTGAGTAGGGTTACTTAAGTGGATTGCCACAAGGGACTTCCAAAGTCGATACTATTTAACATGTATGTAAGTGACATCAGATTGGGGTAATAGGGTAAAGTGAGTCTGTTCCCAGGAGAGTGGATAGATGAGAGGATTAGCAATGTGAAAGGGGATGTGGAAAAGCTGAAACGCAGTGGTCTGGATTTTAGCAACTGAAGTTAATGCTAGAAAATGTAAAGTTATGCACACGGAAACAAAAATCTGCAAATGGAATATTGCATCAGCAGTATCATGGTAAAGCATTCAGAAGAAAAGGATGAAGTGTGAAAATAAACAATTAAAAGTCTCTTCCCAATGCAGTACAGCATATGGGAAGCGAACAGGATGCTGGGATGCAGCAGGAGGTTTTCAGTAGTCACAGCAACGAGGGATGTTGCCACAGTTCAGATCACTAGTTAGATCGCACCTGGAGTATTGCATGCAGTTTTGAAACCAGCTTTTGAAGAAAGACAGGAGAGATTAGAGACTGTCAAGTGGAGGACTACAAAATGATCCAGAAGCATCAGGTAAGACCTATGTGGAAAGCTTTGACGGTCTAAACATGTACTTGCTGGAGGATAGGAGGAAGGGATATAATAGAATAGAATCATACAGATACATTAAGGGACATAATAGGTTGGACTTCACATAGTTATTAAAGTTGAGAACAGCACAACCACGGGGCACAATCTTAAGAACAACAGTTGTGCTCAACTTGAAAATCCCTCAAGCCCCAGTGGTAACACCTAAAACCAGACTTAAGATTCACAGGACTGAATTTTACATTCTTAGTTTTGTAGGGTAATTGTCATAAATCCTCACTTGACTATGTTGACCACCCAGTCACTTCCCTCCTGGTGCCGATCTTGGAACACTCCACCCTCTGCCTCAGATGTTTTGTGTGTATTCATTTGTAGAATGGTGGGGGTTGGCATGTTCACTTTATATCAATTTGACCACTACTGCAGTAATATTGTATATATTTTAGAGGGCCACTGAGGGTCAAATCAAAGCCACAGCTTAACTAACAAGAGCCTTGTTGCACTGCTGTTCCATCCCTGTCCTATGCCTGGTATTTTGGAGGCAGTATAGCCTCAGTGGCTTAAGGCTCTGAGCTGCAAATCTGGTGACATCCAGCAGACCAGACCTGGGTTTGAATCCCACAGCTTCACTTGCATACTGTGTGACCCTGAGCAAGTCACTTAACTTCCCTGTGCTCCCAGGTTGCACCTGTAAAAAAAAGCTTTCAGCTTAGTGTGCTACTCCTGGTTAAACAACTAAAAAATAAAAAATTTGAACTGCCTGGCTGCCCACCTCATTAACAGCTGCCACTTTGTGCACAATGGCACCTCCTTTTCTACTCCCAAACTTCTTCTACCTAGCTATACTCTAGCTGATACCAGATTGTCCTGACTTGGGTACCGACTGTAACAACCCCGCCTAACAGCAGGAGGAATGGTTACATCTGAATTTATCAATGCTATATGTGTGTGTGTGTGTATGTATGTATGTATGTATGTATGTGTGTGTGTGTGTGTGTGTGTATATATATATATATATATATATATATATATATATATAAATAAAAATCACACCCATTAATGCAAGCATCATGAGTTCAGTATAGTGAAATCACCACAGAACGCATTTGGGCATTACATTCTGTGGTGATTTGCATATGCAGCCCATGATGCTTTGCATTGTGGGGGCATGTGATTTGTATTTTCTTGAAACTTGGCTTCCCAGCCAAATGCCCTTTGGGTAACCCTTGCCTCAGTGTTTACGCACAGAGGTTCTTTTGTCTCTTATATATATATATATATATATATATATATATACACACATATACATTTATACATATATACATACATACATACACTCATGTGTAGAACCACACAAATACATGCACTCCAGGTCCCTCCCGCACCCCAGATCCCTCAGTTGCCTGTGTCTTGTGCCACTGGCCAGCTCTCTTCATGTTTCTGCATTGTTATTTCTGTTCACTTTCAGAGCTTCAAGCAAACACCAAAAGCATTCAAATAATTCTTGTTGTATTTACCTCTTTTAAAGCTGCTCCTGACATAAAGTGACAGGACATATAATTAGCACCACGGCTTGGACAAACCACACACATGCTTATTAGTATTTTCAAAGCTCTCGCTTTGACACAAATGTAAGGCCATGACAGTCTGCTAACTTAAGGGAACTACTCTGGAGAATAATGCCCAGGACAGAAATTAACTCTGTACAGAAGCCCTGTTCTTGGAATGCAGGTTCTGTCTCCTTAAATCTTAGTTATATGTGACATACTTTCTTCTTAAATCTTAGTTATATGTGACATACTTGAATACATTATATAACTGCTGCTATGATCATATTGACTTACAGCGGGCATCTGTTGTTAAGAAAACAGGGTCTAAAATTAGAGCCAGCTATGTTCATAAGAAGCAAACCAGACTCTGGTCTTTTCAAATAGAAAAGCTTGGCCCATTAGACAAGATTCCATTACTAGCAGAGCTTCTGCTAAGTGGACAGTAAGGAGCACTAGACTCTTGATTTTTGCTGAATCCCTTGTTGAGACAACCAGGGGCCAGAAATGCACCATTATGTCATCTCAGTCATCTCATTACATTCCTGTACATTATGTTTTATAAAACTAAGATATTGTAGTTCAGAACAAGTCCACAAAATAGTTGTATAGCAGACAGTCTGGGCAGAGAAACCACTGTGCAACAAAGCATTCTTATTTTGATCCTCAGCTTCTTTCAGAAAATGCAGTACTTGTGTAAATCTGAAGTAAGGGATTCATCAGCCCTGGTTTTTACTTCAGGCTTTTGATTAATGCACCTTGGGTGGTGGTGGTGAATCTCTGGATGCAGTCCATTCTCCAGCCCCTGTAGTATGCCATTTATAATTGCCAGTCCGTTCAAGACATTTGCTTGGTGTGTAATGCACTACGGTACCAATAATCGCAATTATAATTATATCCTGAATAATTCCATTTTACGTAAAGTCACATCTGAATCCGACCTGGGGTTAAAATCAACAATAAGCTTACATCATCGACCCATTGCAGACTTGTAACATGTAAGCATGAGAGGACTTAGTAGAAAATAAATCATACATTTATTTGTAAAACCAAACAGTCTGTCATTCCCCTTTACAATAGCTATGTCAGACCAACGCTTGATTATGGATCCCAACTTGGGCTTCCATAATACTGAAAGACATAAATATGATTGAAGGAATGCAGAGATCAGTTATAAGACTAATCTGCATATAAAGGAATTGCCTTATAATGATAGGCTGAAGGAAATGGATTTGTTTTCTTTACAACAAAGGCAGCAAGTGGCGACCTACTGCTTCTATACAAATTTACAGTCCCCAGAATTAAGTAGTAGTAACTTGAAGGAAGTTACATTTTCAAGTGAAATCCTCCTGGGTGAAGAACCTCCAGCAAACTAGAACAGGTCTTAATCTTCAGTGCAGAACCTAGGAGCATGGCTTTAGTTTTCTTTTCATTTAGTACATAAAAAGCAACTTTTACTAGCATTTTTGTGACTATATTTTGTTTTTACCTTTCTTGGGTTAAGAGTGATGAGAATTGTGTGTGAGTGCAAACTATAATATCCAGATTCTTCCAAGCCCCACACTGGTTTTACATAGTGTAGTCTAGGTATAGGATTTTTTTTTGTTGTTGACTGGGTAAGTGCACTAGACAAATCCTGCCTATTTTCAGGCAAGACCCGGGAGGGGATACAGATGAATGCCAACTGACCTTGAACCAGATTAAGCTGTTGGTGGTATTTTTTTCTTTTTACTGAATGAGGAAATTTGGCCAGAACATAGGAAATTCCCCTACTCTGTAGGAGGGTTTCCGCTGCGACATGATGGAGGATTCAGTTGGGACTCGGACTGGCTGCGATGCAGACCTCCTCCTGAACTTCCTAACGTTACTGGAAGACACAAACTCACAGGTTTTCAGAGCACGACTGCTTGCCGGTAATACAACCCTTGTTACAAGCCTTCGCGAATGTGCAGACTCCATTGATAGAGCGTTCACGAAGTACACCTAACGAACTGGATGTCCAGCCTACACGCTAGTAAGCTGACGGAACGAGTACCTTACGCACAGAGCGCATGCGACATCCATGTTTCTCCCAGTACCTTCCAGATCTTGCTTGAAACGGACGCTGACACAGGGGCTCACGTGGGTTGACCGAGTTTCTTTGCTTTTGGATCCTTTTGCTCCTCCAGGGCTCTCAGAGCCAAAACCTCATCAACTCGCCACCTCACGACCCCCTCCCTGCGGACCTGTTACGTTCCCGTTTGGATTACCTGCACAGTCGGCCATTGAAGAGACTTCCTGGACTACATCGGATGCCTTATCCAAGGCAGGTTGGACTCAATCGACACAAGGGACATGGATTCCGGATCCTACATGGGACACGGCCAAACATGGTGTGTTATTCTCCCTACCAGGCCTGCCACGTTCAGGAGCTCCAACGAGGTACCAACTACTGTTACTAACACGAACAATGCTATAATGAAACTAACTCGAGTGTAAATGTTCATTCTGGGGGACATTATGGATGCTACTGATCAGGGTATTGTACAAATACCCCGAGAGGACACAGATGTCAGTGAGGCACCACTTATTTACTTAAATGTAGCACCTGCTGCCCCCATATTCCTCCCTCCACTTGTTCATCTCAGGATCCACTGTTTCCTCTCTGCCATTTTAGACTCACAGCCTGACCCCATTTCCCTTAGAGGACCCTAGGCTAGGCACATCTACAACGTTGATCCCTATATTGGACAAAAGCCCCATTGAACAGGCCTCTGGTCGGACACCCATTCTCTCCGACCTGTTTAAAATAAACTCGAACAAGCCCCCGTGAGGAATGCAGTCTGCCTCCGCTATAGAGGTGGCCTTCCTGAATTTCCTGATAGATATTATGTGGTTCGGACCCTTCTTAAAGGCATGATGCACTTTCAAGCCTCAGACATTTATGCCTGATACATATCTGGGAAGAAACTTTCGATGTTAGTTTTAAACCTCTACTGGTAGACGCTTTCTGGCATTTATATACCTCACAGAAGACTAATCCCATTTGGACCCCTTTTTCTGTCTTTCCTTGTCCAAACCCACGATCGTACTGTTACAATTATGTTTAGAAACGAAGGAGTTAGTATCAGGGATATTTATCATTGGTTACAGAATCACTGTAATGTCCTTTCTCCTCCTGAAGCTATCCTGGCGATGATGGTCTATGGACTGGTGGCTGGAAGTTTCGGGTGAAACTGTTTCAAGTAAATTCGGAAGTTGTACACCTACCAAATAGTTTCTTTCTCGGTAAAGACAGGGGTTTGTTTCTATGGAGGCCAGCCTAGGACTTGTTATAAATGTGGTGCTACCACTCATTTGAGTAGTACATGTGACTTGCTAAAATGTAGTCTTTGTGGGGATATGGACACCCTAGTGTTTCTTGCAAAATGTGTTTAGATGCAATTTATGTAATGAAACAGGGCATGCATATCACCAATGTCCATGGGCTAGCAAAAATAGATCTGAGGGTTGGAACTCAGAAGCCTTAGTACAGAAAGCACAAGCTAAAGCACAAGAGCATATTACTTCCCGACCACTGCTTCCACTCTTCCATACCCCCAAACTGCCTATTTCTGTTCCTCCTGTACCCTTAGGGCCACAAGTCTTTACACCGCGACTGGATCAGGTTACCCAATCGAAAGCCTCTAATGACCCTCCTACCGAGACTATGTTTTCTCAGCCTTCCTCCACTGCCAATGTTGATAAAGAGGATTTCAAACAGGTAGGCCGGGTTACTAGGGCCGCTGCCGAAATCTCTTAAACTTCGATATTCCCCTGTCCAATGCTTTTGATTGTCTAAAGGGGACGGGAGGATTCTGATGGGGATTCTGATATTTCTGCTATTCCATCTGATATAGATACCCCTGCAATTAAGCCTCCTGATGTTGCCAGGAAAAACTAACAAAAGCGAAAAAGGGTGGTAAGAACGGAAAAACATGACAGTGACTGATGGGAGTGGCTGTTGACAAATCTGCTGATGGATGTCCGTATAGCCTCTCTAAATGTCTGCAGTCTAAAGGGCTTTAAAAGAGGATGGGCTTTTGCATTATGCTAACTCCTTCAATTGGATATTCTATTATTACAAGAAACTCACATTTCTACATTGCATGACATACAACAAATGAAATGGGGATGGTTTAAAGGCCCCTCTTTTTGGATGTTTGGGGATGATGCGATCGGCAGATGGTGTGGCTGTTCTTTTTTGGTCCCAATTTTCCATCACCCGCATTGTTGATATACACCCAGGTAGAGCGCTTATTGTTGATTTCACTAAGCACACATTATCCTTTCGGATTATAGTTATTTATAGTCCACAAACTAAAGCAGCCCATATAGCTTTGTTGGATTTAATCAAGCCATTTTATGTACACTTAAGCTCATTTTTTGGGTGGAGACTTTAATCTGTTCCATTGACACTAAAGACAGGATTTCCTCAGGAAAAAAGTTTATTGTGACTCCTAGCTTTGTCCACCTTGGTAAAAGATGCAGGTTTGATAGATGCATACCGTTCTCTCCACTCCGATGCAGGATATACATATCATAGATCAGTATTTCACACCAGAATAGATTATTTTTTTTCTCTCACCTTTGTACCCACACTATATTTCAGTACTACCCAATGAGATTTCAGATCATTGTCTTCTTATAGGTCATTTTTTGTTGGTTCCCCTATTGTGTCTATCTCGTATCCTCCACTGGAAACTAAATAATTCTTTTTGCCCGACATCTGTCCAAACTCACATACACACTCTCTACAAGCACGAATCTAGGTTATAATTTGTTATGATTCTATGTGGGAATGGTGGCAAGACACGAAGAAAGATCTGAGCATATTTTTCAGGCTTTAGGGAAAAAGACTGTCAGAGAAGATTATCTTACATATCGCAACCAGTTATATAAATTAATGTCTCTTCAAACCACGTCTTCGCTTGATTATTCCTCACAAATATCCAGAGTAAAGGCCTGCATGTTCTCTCACCAGTACAATAGTGCTGAACATTGGATTACATTATGCAAACTGGCACTTCTATTTCCCCATCTGCTGATCCCTTTTATGCTTTTAAAGACAGCTTCATTAGACTGTTATGCATGGTTTAAAAATGCTCATGGTACTGTACTGTCCTCTATCCCTGATATGTTGTCAATCACTTCTGATTATTTACGGATCCATTTCTGCACTGTCCCTAGCTCCCTCAGGATATATCCCACCTTTTGGAGGCCCCATTCCTCAACTCCTGCCCATTTAATTCCTGACCTGATCAAAAGGATTTCTCAGGAAGAAGTTGCCAGTGCTATTTCCCGCTTACAGTTGAAGGTTTCTCCGGGCCAGACGGTCTGACACATGAATTTTATAAAACATTCCAAATAAATTTGTTAGAAATTTTGCCAGGTTTTTAATTATGTTCTGGATAATATGGATGCAGCATCTGGGTTTGGCTTATCCATTCTAAAATTCTTGTATAAAAAGGAGATATAGTCTCTCTTGCAAATTGGAGGCCACTACATCTCCTAAATACAGATTATAAGATTTTTTCTAAAATTCTTTGTTCTCGTTTAAGAATAGTTGCACGGATCTGATAGATGCAGCTCAAACCTGTGCTATACCTGGTAGAACCATTCAAACTAATCTTTTTATTATGTGAAATTTTTGAAACAAAACTGCATAAGTTATCGGGATATCTTTTGTCCTAGATCAATGAAAGCGTTTGATTCTGTACATCATGACTTCTTATACATATTAACACTGTATGGTATTCTGACCAGTTTATATCTTGGATTCACACATGCTCTCCTTAGCCTATTTTTTTCCTGTGATAAATGGATTACACGCCCAACCCTCTTAAAAGGTGGACTCGCTAGGCTACCTTTAGCCCATTACTATATGTTTTTGCTCTAGATCCCATCATTAGACAGATACAATGGAATCCAGGTATTGTGGGCATTACTCCTCACCCCAGTTTACTACCGTTAAAATCTCTGCTTATGCAGATGATGTAGTTTTATTTGTCTAGATCATTCTTGGGTGATAAAGCTATCCAAACTTTTCAATCTTTTCGTTAGTATCTGGGGTAGGCTTAATCTCGAGAAAGTATATGTATCCCATTACATCGTAGTACTATTGATACAAGCAATGCATGGTATCAGGGTATGTACTACACCACAGAAAATCCTAGGGATATGGTTTAATGCACCGAATGATACTACCTACAACTGGGAGAAACGCTTGGCCCTAGGTGACAACAAAGTCCGCTCTCTGGAAGACATGGAGGCTGAGTAAGAAGAACGGGTTATGGTGATAAAAGATTTTATCTCCAATCTTCTTATTTCTGAGTCACATTTATGGTCCACCTAAACACCTAGAAACCAGGTTGTTTAGCCTTTTTTCAAATGCTATGGGGCAGTCGCTAAACCCTATTAAGAGACATATTACATATTTACCCCAGAATCAGGGTGGTTTAGGAATGATTAACCTCTGTCTTTTTCTTTCTTTTTTTATATCACATTTTTCAGAGCCATAAATATGTGTTAACTGTTTGTGACTCCTGGGTAGCTAAAGCTGTAGATTCCCTAATGTTAGCTTGGATTGACCTCCCACCCATAGCTTCCCATGCCTACGCTCCATCTTATATTGTTGATGGTATCCGTACCCTTAGGTCCTGGAAACTTAGTAAATCCTCCATATTAGGTCTCACCAGGAAACAGTTATCAGGTTGTTTTCAAACATTGATAAACCAATATTACGACTTCCACTTTGTTCTCCATCCCACATGACATTTGCACTAAATATTCTCAAAGATAGAAGAATCCCAGCTCATATGTGGATGTGTCTTGGTTATGCTGCCATGGTAGACTACAAGTTCGTGGTAACTTAAAACATAAATCAGCACAAGATAGGTTTTGCCCCAAACCACTTTGTATTAACATCGAAGAAACTATGGAACACTTTTTTTTCCTGTACAGATGCCCTCTTGTTCT
Organism: Neoceratodus forsteri; assembly: GCA_016271365.2. NCBI lineage: Eukaryota > Metazoa > Chordata > Ceratodontiformes > Ceratodontidae > Neoceratodus > Neoceratodus forsteri. The sequence goes on from CM057449.1 coordinate 692,004,656, forward strand.
GGAAGACCCTAGCGAACAAGTGGAAATGGCCTTTTAAGTAGGATCACATATTCGGTCCTTATTTTGGGAGTTTTTTCTGGTTTTGGAATGCATTCCACCCCAGCACCTTGAGGGTATTGTTTGCTGCTTGCAAATATTATATGTGGTAAGCTAGATGTAAATATGTTCTACAACAAGTACCAACTTGTCCATTGGCTATTATTGACTGTATTGAGACTACAATTTTGAACCTACAGGAATTAGAATTGAAGTGTCTTTCTCCTACACAATTTACTTCCTATTGGGCTGGTATTACCTTTCTGACTTGATTAGGAATTATAGTCTTTGATAATAAATGCTGTTTATTTTCTTATTTTCCCCTCACCTGTAATATAACGAATTTCACGATTTTCACTGTTTCAGTATACGCTTCTATTGTTGATTTTGTTTTGTTTCATACTTCATGTACTTGATGTTATGTGTTTTTCAATAAAAATTCCCTACTCTTTTCGATAAGTGCCATGGGATCTTTACCATCCACCTGAACTACCACCGATCAGGCAGATGGAACTCAGTTTAATGTCCCATCCGGAAGACGGCACCTCAGAACTGCAGCACCCTCTCATGCTGCATTACAATGTCAGTACGGGATATTAACCCAAGTGCCAGATGTGGGAACTGAACCCACACTCTCTGATCTCCGGCCTCAGAGAGGCGAGTGTGCTACCTACTGAGCCACTGACACTGCAATTGCTACAGTAGTTCAGAGATAAGGAAAAATGTATCCTGAGGCTTGTTCAACTTCTCAGTATCTTGCTAAATTAAAACAAATAATCTCTTCAGCCCTTACCAGTTTGAAATTCCATTTTGCTGGATTGCATGTAGACATAAAGTGATTAGAGAACATCCACTGGCCATTATAAACATTCTACTGGGCCAGTTGGTGTGCTTGTTGAAATATTTCATCCTCCAACATAAGCCAGGATCAGTGCAAGGAAAAAGGTTACTGTGCTACAAAATTTACTAGCCTTGGCAGGTGTGCTGTGCTAATTTTGAACCAGGTCCATATGACTAAAAGATGTTAGTTTTCTTTACAGAGTTGCTATTTGTTTTTGAAACACCAGTGTACTGGGATTCATTTTGAATGGGGAGACTTTTCATAGCCCAAAAATTTCTTTGGAGTTTTATTAATATGATACTGTTCTTTGACTGAGTAACAAAGGTAATAGATAAAGGCCACGCCACGGAGTTACTCTTCTTAGTTTCAGCAAGGTTTTAATGCAGTGCCACACAAGATTGCTGAAGAAGCTGGAGGACCTGGATGCAGCTAGGAAATAGATGGGTAGGAAACCGGTAGGAGGAGAAACAGCAGAGGATGGTGTTAAGCGGGGTCAAATCGAATGAGAGGAATTCGAGGGTGCTGCAGGTATCTGTCCTGGGTCTTGTCTCTTCAGTATGTTCATCAGTGACATAGGAGAGTGCATTTGGGGCAAGCTGTAGCTCTTTGTAGATGACATGAAGTTCGGTGGTAGGGTAGATATTAACTAAAGGATCAGGGAAATGCAGAGGGATCTACAAAGGCTAGAGTGGTGGTCTGAGGTTTGACAGCTGAAATTCAGTGCCATAAAATGCAGGTTGTGCACTTAGGGAAAAAAGAGCCAGGGCAGAGTACTGGATGAGAGGATTAAACTGAGCAGTACAGTAGAGGAAAGGTACCTAGAAAAGGCTGGGAGTCATCATTAGTGACTCCCTTAAACAGTCAAGTCAGTGTAACGAGGACTTTAGTAAGGCTAATAGGATGCTGGGGTATATCAGAGGGTATTGACTGCAGGAAAAAGGAGGTACTACTACCTCCATACAGGTCATTGATAAGGCTGCATGTGGAATACTGTGCTCAGTTCTGGAGTCCTTACCTAAGGATGGACAGGGACAGGCTGAGACAGTGTAGTGCAGGGTGACCAAGATTATTCAGGGCCAACAGGGCAGATCTTATGAAGATTATCTGAAGACAGGGAACATGTACTCACTGGAGACCAGCAGTGAGAGGGGATATGATAGAGACCTTCAAGTTCCTAAAGGGAATAATCAAGGTGAACTGTGAGGAACTAATTTGCAGGAGTACAGTGTCAAGAACATGAGGTCATGAGTGGAAACTGGAGGGAAGGTTTAAGAGGATGTAAAGATGTTCTGTTTTATGGACACGGTGGTAGAGCTGTGGAGCAGTCTGCCAGCAAAGGTGGTGGGCGCCAAGACGGTAAATGGTTTCCAGCATGGCTAGGATAGAATGAAAGGTCTGGTGGTTGCTTAGGTCTGTAGCAGTATGGAGAGGAGCAGGAGTTGGACCAAAGGGATAAAACCCAGCATGGACAATAGGTCTAGGGATAGATAGTGAACTCCGGCAGCACAGATGGGCCTTTGGTCTTTTTCTGTCAACATTGTTTGTTTCTGTGTTACTGACCAATCCATGAACATGTGTTAATGTATGATTAAAACTAGATGACTGATAAAATCACACAGAACTTTATGTTAAATATTATATTTGTTCTTTTTCAGGTCTCAAAGCAGGAGAGGCTCTTCACCCAGGCAGCCAAGGCAACACCTTCCATTACACCTTCCATGGAGACCCTCATGCTACCTTTGCATCCTTCTTTGGTGGCTCTAATCCATTTGATATCTTTTTGGCTCTGGAGCGTACCAGGATGCCCAGCGGCTTTGACCATGAGGACATGGATATTGATGATGACAATGATGACCCCTTCAGTGCCTTTGGACGCTTTGACGTAACGCATTAATGGAATTCACAGGCGCCCCGATTCTCTCCACACACTTAAAGGTACGTGGACCTCCTGTTGTTCATGAACTGAAGGTCTCCTCGAGGAAATCTATCATGGTTGCACAAAGAGGATGAAGATCACCATAGAAGGTTAAATCCAGATGGACGGACAATGAGGACTGAGGATAAAATTTTGAACATCGTTATTAAAAGGGGTTGGAAAGAGGCACAAAAATCACTTTCCCAGAGAAGGAGATGAAACACCAGACAACATACCTGCTGATATTGTATTTATTCTGAAGGACAAACCACATTCACACTTCAAGAGATGGGTCAAATGTTGTCTACACAGCTAAGATCAATCTTAAAGAGGTAGGTGCAACAGAGAGCCAACTGAAACCTGATGGGAATAATTGATATTGCTGGGTACATAATGTAAAGCAGCATTAAAAGAAACTTGGAATTTGAGGGGGTTCTACTGTTGAATGCAACTATGATGCAGATTAGAAGGGCCAGTTTGGTGCTAGATGGGCCTAAGGATTAGGATCATTTTTGTAGCTGAAGCTTATCATTCATGAACTCAGCCACAGTCTAGTTATCAGCCCATTAATCATGTCCTCCACAGGTAGTACTCAAACCTTGTATTTGGCTGGAGGCTTTCCACTGCTCCACTTTCTTTTCAGCTCTCCCATCTACTTGTTAAACTTTTTTTTTTTTTTTTAGAATACTGCTTGGAAATACAGTTTTAATTTAAAACTTCATTTTGTCAATCTGGTTTCCTTTACAGCAGAAATGGCCCAGGAATAATAGAGTACGTAATTGAGTCCACTTACAGGTCACCTGCTGTATGTAAACACCACAGCCTCCAGTCTTGATGTGTATGAGCCCAGGACACATTTATTGGCTACATCTCAAGCTCTAGGGTTACCACCTATTGTAACTAGTAGGAGTGTCCTGACGAGACCACCACCGAGATAAATCTACTGATTTGTTTTACTACTGATGGGTTTGAGTTTGCTGTAAGACGGCTGCCTGCTTTTAACGCTACATATTTTCAGTTATGCATTACTACAGTCTGTGTATCTACATACGGTCCAAGACCACTTTGGTCAGATTGATTGAAAACTATTCAAAATTTAGTGCTGTGGTCTCAGATAATACCAGAGATGAACTCTCTCAACCAGTCAGAACACATGGTATGTGTCCAGCAGTTTCCTGATAGTTTACCTGATAATCAGATATTTTAGTAATATCCTTTTCTGGACCACTCAGACCCCTGTTTTGATTTTTTAATGCCAGTCCTCTGGGAACCCCACCCCCAGCCATATGTCTTTGACGCTTTTTTAATTATTAGAACAATTCCCACCCTCACACCTCTGGGTCACCAGGGGCAATCACATAGCAGCAGATGCAGCTCTAATGTCTAATACATGACACATTTCTAGTTCAGGGTTTAAAATTGACAAATTACAATAAAAACTTTTTGTTTGTTTACTTTCTCTTTTATGCCGCTTTCTTATCTCCAGCACTAGTCTCCCTCAGGAGCACCTCAGAACACCCGACCCCCCCCCCACTCTAACCTGTAAATGCCATCCTCCACAGAGCCTTGGCTATACCCCCAGGTGGAGATGGAGTTGGGGAGGATTTACACTGGAGTCTATGTATCATCAGGAGGCAACACAGTCAGAGTGTGCTGGTGCAGGCCCAGATATACCAAGGTTCATCGTTGAGGGTGGTGGTGTCATTTCTGTGTTCATTCCAGCCCAGTAGGAGGTCAGATGCCCAGTGGCATGCCAGCAGCATGCCTCGTTGACACTCTAATTATACCCCAGCACCACAATTGCAGACCCGGTAGCAGCACAGCAGGGCACAGCCTCCCTCCCAAAGGAAAGCATCCTCTGGGTGGTCCACCTCCTCCCCGCCTGACCCTTTGACCTGAGCTCATTCCTGTTCCCTGTCCCCACCTTGCATGCAGTAGCTCTACCGCTGAGCTGATAGGCCAGCTTGAAAGCTATTCATTAACTCTGCATTCTTCTTTTACTTATGGTTAAATGTGACCAGTAAGACGCCCAGGGTACATGTTGTTGTGGGATAACAGCACTTTCTGGGAGTTAAAGGCATTCTTTGATGCCTAATGCTTTACAGTAGACCTGAGGCATGCCATTATTCCCCATCTATCCCACAACAGTGCAGTCCTTGTCATGTCTTATTGCTTAACTACCCAGTGGTTAGTTGAAATGAGTGCAGGTCAGTGGCATCACAGTCCTTCAGGAGGACAGCACAAGCAGATGGAAAAGCAGTGCTGTACAGTTCTGATATTTTGTTAGACGCTGAACATATTGAGACCCCGCTAATACATATTATATTTGTAAAAATTGTACCAGCTGATATGCAAACTTAACTGAGTCCACTTCACTTATCTTTACATTTCTAATATTTTTAATATTTTGATGAAGCTTCATACCTGCTTTGTCTGCTGCCATGCTGCCTCAGAGATACATTTCTTTTCCCAGCAGGCATCAGGGTACTGACATCGGGAGCACCGCCTCATACAGACTCCAATACTAGATTGCTTTGTACTTGGGATGCTTATTCAAAGAATTCTTGCAGAACATGGATTATAGAAACTTGCACCTTTTGTAAGATAAGCTGTAATGCTGTAAATAAGTATCCACTGTGCATATAGTTTACCTAATGTCTAATGTGCAATGCTCACTTTGTTGCATGTCTGTGGGAGGAAGGACTGCTTGATGTCAAGGCCCTGATACCCACTAGGAAAGGAGCCTCGAGGTAGTATGGCAGTGGAGGATATGGTATGGAGTTTAAAAAAAAAAAAGCCTGGTCAATAGTGGGAGGAAGTCTCCAGTGAAGACCAAGTGCCGCAAGAAATGTATTGGTAGCTCTTCAGGGCATACTCCTTGTGGGTGACTTGGATTTTCTGTGCACTTCGCTCACCCAGCTCTGGGTGGGGGTACATATGTCCCGCAGGAAAGGTGCTCAGATAGTCAGATGGGTGCCTAGACATTGTAGAGGCATTTCATTTAGGTGCAGGAGAGGAGGGAGGAGAAAAGAAAGGATAATATACCCTGGCACCTCAGTGATGGCTGGCCCTGCCTCACATCCATTGTACTAGCAGCATCTTCCTGGCACCACTCACAGCCTGACTAAAGAGTTGAGCAGAGCAGTCCAAACACTGCCACAAATGCAGTGGTCGATCTTAACATTGTTTTACTAACACAAACCCTAGTGCAAATTGACCAGGGCTAGTGCAGCTAACTCTCTACTTGCCCATCTTGACTAGTGCAGATTGTCATGGCTGTTAATGAAGTTAAAGTCTCTACTTTAGCAGGCTCTTGTCCTCATGCTAATCTCTTTTCAATGTTCCAGATGGCCTGTTGTGATTAACAGCTCATTAAGAGCTGCAATTATCTGGCAGTTCAAAGAGGGCCCTCACAAAGACTCAATGCAAGTCATTATTGCTCCACTGTTAAAGACTTTCAGCTAGTGTCCAGGGTGTGAGCAAAGGGTACAGTGCTGTTAAGTCACTAGGTTCCAGTTTTCGAATGTGTCTCAACAATTTGTCCAATATTACTAAGACTAGTGCCCCTCATTTTCTACATTTTGAGTGTTTGTATCCAACATTTCAGTGACAAAATGCAAAGAGGTATACAGGATCGGCCCTGCAGGTGGTGGGTTTTATCCCAGCCTCACCATAACTTCCCTCCCTCCAAATCTCTTAACCTGTTCTTTCCTGGACACCACTGCAGACCAGACTTGAATTGACCATCCACAGATCCATAGCTGCCATTACTGGCAAGTGTAGGGGCGCCAGCTCTTCCAAATGGACCATGCCAGCCATCACTATCCATACAATCCCACCCAGCATGCTTTCATCCTAAAAACAAAGCTTTGGATCATGTATGGTACAAAATAAACCTTGATAAAAATACATAATTTGAAAGCTTGAAATAGGCATTCCTGGGGTGCATAAATCATCCTATACAGAAATAGAGTTAGTATAGTGTTATGCCTGTGTACTGTTTCCCTGGCTGATGAAAGGACAGTGTTAAAGAAAAACGTGTTATTGCTGGGACAGAGCATATTAAAATCAATGTTTTACATAACAATTTCATAGTTTTCCATTTCCCAAGCCCCTTGGTTTGTCTAGCACCCACCCCAAAGAAACCTTAGATGTGCTCCTGGCTCACTTGAGACTATACAAAAACCTTCAGAAGTGTAGTCTCCAGTCGACTATAGGGTGGGGACTGAAAGTGTCTTTCTCTACCTGACTCTGTTCATTTCCCTCTGGTTGGTGGCGACAGTGTGGTGAGGTGCATGATGATGTCAGCTATTGTGTGTACAGAGCTAGGATTGCTTGATTGAACATTTGCTGTTGTGATGTCCCTCTCTGTTTGGTGGAGGGGTCGGGGGAGAAAGAGGAAGAGAGGAGGCCATGGTACAAAACAATGGGGGCCCACTGTGTGTGATGGCACTGCAGTTTTTTTTTTTCTGCAGTTTGTTTTTTTCTGCTGGGGAGCTGTAAGCAATGTGGGAGCAGGATAAATGTGCAATAGTCCAGTATTTCTTGGCTTTGCTTGCATTGTTTCCTGTATAAGGATCAAAATTGACCATTATATTTAAGACCTAGTGCAACCATCTGGCGGCTATGCAATTTTAAATCAACTTGCCCTGCTGACTAGTGCAAAAAGATTAAGGTTGACCCTGAAATGCATAATCTCATGGGGATCTGGGGAAGGTCAGGTTCTGGATTGGCAGATGCTCTAATGCACCAGTGGCTGGAGGACTGTGCAGGGCAGCAGCAGTCAGATAATGCGTGTCGCCCAGTGTCCAAGGTGAGGGTTAAATTGCAAATGAAAAACAATTTAAAAAATATGGTCAACTAGCTATATAATTGCTTATGTAGATACACAGCAGTTTTTTTTTCAAATAAACGTAGATCCAGTTATTTTATTACAGTTAGAAACATGGCCATGATTGTGGTCTGCTCACTCTGCCTGCTGAATTAACCTAGTAATGTAAGGTCAGAAGGGACTCCAGGCCCACTATCTTGTCCCCCACACACACACACACACACACACACACACACACACACTTCATACAGCAAGCAGGGAATAATATGTATGTTATGCAAACATGTACTAATTTATACAGCCACCCAACCCGGCTGCACTAGCCAGGGTACCCTGTAATGCTCTTTATAATCAGAAATTTGCTATTTTCTTCCGCTGATATGGTCTTCCACAGGTTCACTGCTTGTATTCACTTTCCTCATTTACTTATTTACTTTATCCCAGGGTGGACGGGTGTCGCTTGTTGATGCTGTCTTTTCCTTGCTGAAGATTTTTTTTTTTTTTTAACTACCAGCAGTTTAATGGAAGTGGCAAGGATGCTTTTACTGCAGGCTTCCTAAGGTCAGGCAAAGAAAAAGGCAGCATCTACAAGGAGCATAAAAAGGAAACAAACAATATCAGTTCCAAACAGATGGAAAAAACGGTTCGGTAGGGGAAAGAAGAGACTACACACATATCCAGATTTCCAATTATGTTGAAAATGGAAAAGCCAGGTGCTTGGGCTGGTTCCCCAAGGAACCATGGCATGACTTCATCACCGCACCTTCAACAATGCAGCTCCAGTCTTGCTTTTATTTACTATTCCAGCTCCATGCCACTATGGATCAGCACACAAGTGAAAAGTATATGTGAGCGCTTTTTGTGAAAATGGCTATGAGGCAGCAGGTGGAATCTAACCCTGTAAGGTAGTGTCCAGATACACTAGGTGGGAGAGGTTTAGTGCGCCACCACACTGGAACAGCAGGTAAGCTTTTTCATGTGGTTTTGGGGTTCAGAGACGACTTGTGTAGGGGTAGTGAGGTGATCGTGATGCATTTCTGGCATGGTTTTTTTGGAGGAACAGACCTCTACTAAGTCTACTATACTCCTTAAATGTTTAAATCTTTGTTACGGGAGTTAATCATTTGGCTCTGTATGTTAGACATCACAAAGTCCCTGTCCACACTGAGTCCTAAAATTATCTGGACCACTGCGATCAGGGTTCTAACATGGTTTTTCAACACGGTTTGTAGCACGGTTTACCATGCTACAGTGTGGACGCCTGAACGTGTTTGCTGTTCTTGTAATGTTACAGGTTGCAGATAACGGTACAAGAATGCAAGTGTGGATAGCCTAACAGGCTTTCTGCTATTAAAGTACTGTAAGTCTGCTCCAAAGGCAGCGTGGTCTCTTGGTGAGAGAACCAGCTTGGGAACCAGGTGATCACAGGTTTAAACCCTGACAGATCCAAATACTGACCTTAGGCAAAACACATAACCTCATTGTGTTCCAGTCCACAAAGCTGGGGAAATGGGTAGCGCAGGACTCCACTGAAAATGAGGTGGTGAATCTCAGCTGGATCCTGGTAAATAAATAAGTTGTAAAACAAAAATGCTGAAGCCTACTGTAATTCCTTCGTTGTAATACTCCAAATGGTTGTCTATGAAGAACAGCCTCAGAAGAATCCAGTGTACATCATGCTTTCTTTCCGTTGATACAAGTGTGTACCATTTGGCCCTGCTGAAAGTTAAGAGCCAACAATTAATATGAACCATAGAGATCACTAGAAGTTCTAGGAAATAATAGGCTTTTAGTTGTAAGCTAATTGAGGGACCAGGGGTTCCTTCCTGAAAAACCTTTAGAGAGAATTTTGGCAGTCATTCCAGTGCTTGCATATGCCAGAGGTAAATCTGGAGTGGGTGGTAGTTAGTTATATATAATATGAAGCCAATATCTGTGAAACCAGACAGCTGACATGTTCCAGAAGCATTTGATTGCCTCAGCTGATTTTTCAGTTAGCTCACCAGTGCTTAGACATGAATGTTGTTTCTAAATTTAGACTCCTTCTCCCTCACCAGTCACAGCGTGTGATTTGCTGCTGCTGTGCTTTGACAATGTCCTCTAACCAACTGTGCTCAAAACACTTTGGAACTGTGAACATTTGGTACTGTGCCGTGTGCAGAGGCTTTCCCAGATCCCAGGAGGCCTTTCACCTCCTGTAGCACGGTTCAGGTGATTCCTGATGTCTTTTCTAGGAAGAGTTGTTGGACAAAATGTGCTGCCAGTCTGACTAAGCTCTACAGAAATAGTTTATTAGATATTATAGTTTGCATATCCCTTTTTACTAAGCTTTTAGCGAGTTTATTACGCAGATCCATTTGTATTTATGTAGCCCAGTTTATATGCTTATGTATAAAAGTCGCTGTATAAATAAGGACAACTAAACACCATGTTAAACTGATAGTTCAAAATCAGCACACTGCTGTTTTGGAAGCACATATGGGAAATCCATGGCATGGGTAACAAGTCTGTAGATGTTTGTTTAAACTTTGCTAGTGGGAGGGCAGTGCTTGTGCACCTCCTGAAATTAAGTGTCATGGAGTAGCCTTGCTGTCTGTGCAGGTGGCTGTTCATTGGGCTCATCAGAGGTGAGGTGCAGTCTAGTCAAGCCGTGAGGGAGGAGATGGTCAGGAGGAGAAGGTAAACAGGAACAGGCCAGGGAACCCCAACTTTTGCAATACAAATAACTGATCCCTCCAGAGTCCTCATTTTAGGCAGTATCCACCCAAGAAATACACTGTACTCTGGAGCTGAAAGTGGTGGTACTGTAGACATGAAAGGCCCATCGTGGATATAACAAGGAAGGGAACTGACATTTGGTTTCTCAGTGGTAGCATACAGGAGAGGTAGTTTGCAAGAAGAGCAGTGAGGATCAAAATGGATACAGGGAGAGAATAAATGCTCTCTTTTTTTTTTTTTTTTTTACCCCAGTGTATCTCAAGCAGATGCCTACACTATCAAATTCTGTGCAAAGCATTATGTGCAGCAGTGTGCAGATCCTCATGTAGGGCACGCTGAGAACAGCAACTGCTCTACATTGTTGATTCCCAGAAGTACACGTATCTAGTTTATTCCTCTCGGTCTATACTGGGACAGAACTTAAAGCACGTTTTCAAGCAACACATGGTCCCAGTGAAGCCATGTCAGCCTGTCCTACACAAGGATTTGCATGTTGCTACCCGTGATAGTTGGCACTAGGTTTGATACTTAGTGTGGTAGGAAAGAGAGACAGAAAACCTGAAAATACCAGGAAGGAAGTAGAGAACAGTAATAAATGGACATGGTTAAGGCCAGAAAATACATTTTTTTAACCAAAACTCAGATTGAATCTCTATTAAACACAGAGGTGTTAATTGTTTTCTGAGATTATTTGTACGCTAAAGTTTTTCATTAAAATTATTTTATGTAGTTAATGGAAAGAACATTTCTAATAATTATACTGTATGATTCAGAGTAGCACTGCAGTCTCACATTCAAAACAAATTTGACCATGGTATTTATTCCAAAATTGCCCATTGATGTCATTGTTAATCTCTTCATTGGTTTCTGAATTTTAAATGGTGTGTGTGTGTGTGTGTATTATGTATTATATATATTAATTGCATGGTCGGGCCCTCATTCCCATAGAAAAGCCATCATATATTTCCCATCTATGATGGTAGCCAATGCATATTAGACCGCCAGTTAGGTAATTTATACTATATTAATGTCTTATTAACACATTAATAGTGTTAACATCTTCATAACACATTAATACTCAACAAGCACTATATATGTAACAAAAAAAATATATATGATTTATTTGAATTTTGGTAACCAGGTAGCCACTGAGACCATACTAACATACTAAAATGCCAGCAGAATAGGCCTAACGGTCTTTCGTGTCTGCTCATTTGGTCAGCCCCCACCCTGGGAGTTGACCCTGCTGCCCCCTCGCCTCTCTGGCTTCTCCTTCCCAGTTCCGGATATTCTCGCTGCACTGGATTTTGCTCCAGAACCCTTCCTCTGTACCTGTCCCACCCCTCTTGAACCCTCCACCATCTCTGCCTCCACCAGCCCCTGGGCAGCGCATTCCATGGCTCCACCACCCTCTCAGTGAAGTAGCACCTCCACCTTTCTCCCTGAATCTTCCCCTCAGCTTCCACCCATGCCTTCTAGTTGCCCCCCTCCTCCTTCTCTGAAGCACCTGACTGCTGCTTCCCTATTTACCCCTTCATGTACCTGAAGACCTCTATCATGTCCCCCGGTCCCTTCTCTCTTCCAGTGTGTACATATTTAGCTCTTCGAGCCTCTCCCCATCGGTCCTGTCCCCAAGCCCCAAATCATTTTGGTTGCCTCCTCTGGACCCTCTCCAGAGTTTAATGTCCCTCTTTAAGTGTGGCCTCCAAAATTGCATGCAGCACTCGAGGTGTGGCCTCACCAAGCAGGGTTATACAGAGGGGAGTATCACTTCCCTCCTGCTGGAGGTGATCTCCCTAGTGATGCATCCCAACATTCTGTTGGCCTTGGCTGTTGCCTCCTACAAGTCTCCGAGTTGTTCATCTTGATATCCACCACCACCCCAGGTCCCTGTCAGCCATTTGAGACTTATAGCATCCCCCCCAGGGTGTACACTTGGCCCAGGCTTCTGGCCCCTAGGTGCAGTACCTTGCATTTCCCTGCATTGAACCTCAGCTTCCACTTTCTAGACCATCTTTCCAGATCCTCCAGGTCCCCCTCTAGGGCCACCCTCCCTCCTCCCCATCCACCACCGCCCCAGTTTTGAGTCATCCATAAGAGACTCATCTCACTCCTGATACCTGTCCTTATGTCAGAGACATAGGCGTTGAACAGGAGGGGCCCAAGGACTGATCCATGTGGACCCCACTAATGACCGGCCCTTGGGGATGAGACTATCCTGCCAACTACGACCTCTCTGAGTCCAGTCCTGGAGCCAATTGTCTATCCTCTGATCATCTGGTTCCCCACCCCCATTTCTCCCAGCTTATCCAATAGGCCCTCGTGAGGAACAGAGTCAAATGCATTGCTGAAGTCTAGAAGAAGACGTCAACTGGTCTACCTAGGTCCAAGGCACTCGTCCACCCAGTCATAGAACTCCACAAGGTTTGTCTGACATGATTTCCTGGGACAAATCCATGCTGTCTATTGTCCAGGCACCCTGACTTTTCCAGGTCCCCCTAGCCTCTTCTTGACAATGTCCTCCATCACCTTGCCTACCACCAATGTCAGGTTGACAGGCCTGTAGTTCCCTGCCACCTCCCTTGATCCCCCTTGTGGATAGGCACTATATGCCCCACCTTCCAGTCCTGGGGCACCCACCCTGTCCTCAGAGAGATGGTGAAAAGCTCCACCAGGGGTTTCGCCCAGGACATCTGCAAGTTCCTTCAGCACTCTGGGATGTAATTTATCCGGCCCCGGTGCTTTCTCCGTCTTAAGGGACCTGAGGGCTTCCCTCACTCTCTTGCTGTAATTTCCACTCCTCCTCTTCTCTCTGCTTAGCCTTCCCCTCCTGCCAACTGATGCCTCCCTCCTCAGACCCGCCGATCAGTAAGGGTCCCCTCCTCAGTATCACTGTCTCCTCCTATGTATGATGCAGCACCCCTATTTTCCTTGGTGAAAACTGGAGGTGAAGTACTCATTTAGCACCTCAGCCTGCTTCCCTGGGTCTTGTGCCCATCTCTCCTGTTTTAATCCTGCTAATCTGCCCCTTCACCCTTCGTTTCTCCCCAATGTATCTAAAGAACCCCTTGTTCCTCTCTTAATTTCCCTGGCGGGTTCTGCTCCTTCCTTGCCTTAGCCACCCTCACCACCCTAGTGGCCCTTCTAGCCATCAGTTCGTACTCCCCCGATCCTTCACTCCTTAAGCACTTGAATTGCCTATAGGCTGCCTTCTTTCCCCTTTCACCTCCTGGACTTCCCTGGTCCACCGGCAGGGGTGTACGGGCCCCTACCTCATTTTGTCTCTTAGTCTGGCACAGGTGCTGGTGAGCATCCTGCACCCCTCTCCTGATTATTTCCCACCGACTGTCAGCGCTCATGTCTGACCCAATCACATCCAAATGTTCCTTATGATCCTTCCCACTTCCTTAAAATCTGCCCTGAAGTCAGTTACCTTCATCTTTGTGCAGCCTTCACCCTCCTAGGTCCAGGCAGAACTGGACCATGGTATGGTAACGCTCTACCAACGGGACCATGCAGTCCCTTTTTCAGGGGCTACCTCTGTAGGGCACAGAGGATGAGGAATACAAAAAATATAAAATGCAGCCATGAACAAACAATACATAAACATAGATATAAAGGAATGCAGAATAAAGAAGAATACTAGAATATAAATAATATATATATTTATATAGTCTTTGAAAAAAAACTGTGTTAATGTACCAGTTAAAAGTATGGAAATGTGGCGTATGGTTTCCATCCCTAACACCTAAGGTAATGGGCAGGTACAGTAATGAATACAGGGTAACAATTGGCAAAACTACATACAATGGCAGAAATACAATACAATAGCACAGGAACAGTGAAGAATACCAATGCAGACAATATCGCGGATACAATGGTTTTATACAGTAACCCATTTTTTAACTAACAGAAGAATGAGTGCTTGAAAAACATGGTCATAGCTAGGCTCCCGTGCAAGGCAAAGGGGGGGACCTTAGTGGGGATTGAAGGATAAGTGCTTGAGATTAAAGTCAAGCTAGACTCATCGATCAGTGCAAGGAGGGGAACCTGCGAGGGGGTTCCCGCGAGGAAGGAAGCATTGAGTGGAATTTGCAAAGGCCATAGTAAGGAGAAGTAGGGTGACTTGGGGACAGTTGCAAGTGGGGAAGTGAAGGCACGAGGAGTGAGTGGTGAGGGGCATTACGAATGTAGGCAGGAGCGAGTTCCAGCTTGGGGAGATGATAGGAGAAGGATGCCTGGCCAGTTGATGAGGACCTGAAGGGAATGACAAGGGAGTGAGCATAACTGCTCCTGAGGGAGTGAGCTGAGGTTGGGGGAGGATGATGGTAAGAAGGAGTGCACCAACCAGAACTTGCCAAGGAAGTTGGCACAGTGAGCCAGTCACGATCATTGAAGGAGGAGAGGCTAATGACTGATATAGGGAGCAATGGTGAGTGAGAGGAGGACAGCTGAGAGTAAAGTGGCAAGTAGTGGAAGAGGTTGTCCAGTCTGGCTAGGAGGTTTCGGGGCGGCACTATAGACTACATCACAGTAATCAAAAGTTGGAAGGATCATTCTCTATAGAATTTCTCTGTAGGCCAGCAAGTGGATGCATTCATGATTCCAGTATAAGGCTCCCAGTTTGGGGAACGCTTCTTATGAATAGCATCCACATAACCAGAGAAATCTGGTGCTTATTGAGCCACACCCCATGGTACCTGAATGAAGTTACGCTCTTCCAACATGATCCCATCAAGAGACATCAAGAGAGTAGTAGTAGGATAGGAAGGGAGCCTGGTTGTTCTCTGCTTTGTGCCAAAGGTCATGAAGATTGTCTCCTTGGCATTTAGAAACAGTTTGATGGCACGTAGCCAGCACTGGACATTGTCAAAGTCCAGCTGTAGAGTGTATGCCACCACCAGAGAGGAAGGACCAGATGCATAAGGTGTATCATCCGTACATGGATGTATGCAGATGAGCAGACCCAAGGGTGATTGTTAAGGAAGATGTAGAAAAGAGTCAGATCAAGGACTGAGCCTTGTGGGACCCCTGTGTGGCTCAGGAGTGGTGGAGAGAGCAAGACCTCGATTCTGACTGATTGGGACCTGCCTGATAGGTAGGATCTGAATCACTGGGTAGCAGTAGGTGACAGACCTGCAGTTCACAGTTTGTCTAGTAGGAGGAACTGTAAGACAGTGTCGAAGGCCTTAGCTAGGTTGACAAAGATGGCAGAAGTGATGAGACCCTGGTCCATACTGGTGTGAATGGAATCTGTGAGCCTGAATAAGGAGGTGACTGTGGAGTGGTTCTTGCAGAGGCAGATTGGAAGGAGTGAAAAAAGAGGTGGAGTCAAGGTAAGGAGAGAGCTGGGAGGTACGATATATTCCTGCAATTTGGCAAAGGGGAATGAGAGAGGTGGGGCGGTAGGTGCCAGAGAGGCATTGTCATCTTTAGGGAGAGGATGACTGTAACATGCTTCCAGGCAGCTGGGACAGATGCTAGTGTAAAAGATAGGTTTATATATGCAAAGATAGGTTTAGATGTGCAGGGCAAAGGAAGACTCCATCCACCTATGAAGCAGGGCTCGGTAGGATTTTTGTTTGGGGTCCAGGAATGGCTCTAAAAAAAGGCTTGTTAGTTGAGCAGTGGCCGTAAATAGTTTGCAATCACCTTCTGAAGCATAAAACATGTAGTTTAAAATGCCCCAATAGAAACTAATGGAGAATGCCTCCCACGCTCTACAGAATATTCTGGTACAAGCAATGCTGGCGTGGGGCGTGGCTTTCCAAAGTGACTCCCGGGCTTGAGTGGCTGAGTGTCTTGGGAACTTTAGAAAAAAAAAATCCGACATCCTGATGCAAAATGTGCATAAAGCGTAGTTACCCACATCCCTAGAGCCCTGCTGTGAAGTGCAGGGCCTATGTTAGCCCTGCAGTTCTGTGCAGTGATACATGCCAAGAATTCATGGGCTGTCTGGTGGACTGTGGAAGACAGAGTCTCTTTTCCCTGTGCTTCCACATAGTCGCAGATACAGACACACAGGAGAATGAGTCCATCTGTCAGCGATGCACGGGCCCTCTGCCTCCCATGGGTGCAGACATGCAGGGCCTTATTTAGTTATGCCAAAAAGAGTTGTCTTCACTCTATGGTAACTGGGCCCGTTTGGCAGCCCTGAAGCTTGCCCTGGCTGGGGGTTTCACATAAGAGTGCCATGCCCTTACCCTCACCCTATCTAGCTGGGTCACTGAGCTTGCTCTTAAACTCAGCTCACCGTGGCGGGACCCCAAAACATACGTGCTGGGGTCAAGACTGGCACTACACTCTAACTTGCCATGGGAAGACTCCATCCAGCTACAGAAGTGTACAGCGATGGATGTCATGAATTCATGGGGCAGTCTGGTGGGGTGCTGAAGTGCAAGGACCTCTGTTCCCTCTGCTTCCATGCTGGCAGAGAGAGAGTACTGGGGGCAGGGTAAAGAATCCATCTGTCAGCCAGTGCACAGGGTCCTCTGCCACCCACAGGTACAGAGATGCAGGGCCATATCCAAGAGGACAGTTGTCTTCACTGTATGGTACCATGGCTATGCGGACAACCCTGCAGCTTTCATTCCCTGGCTGAAGGTGGGAGTAGCATAAGAGTGCCATCCCTCACCCCATCCAGCTGGGTCACTGAGCTTGCACCGAACTCAGCTCACTAGCACAGGATCACAAAGCATACATGCTGGAGTGAAGACTGGCACTAAACACAAAGTTTCTTAACAATATGTATTTTATTTTGACCCCAAATTTTCAAGATAGTCATTTTATAACTCCCTTATAAACATGACATGTAGTAGTTATAGTATATTGGGCAAAATGTCATTTCACACCAGAAATGCGAAAATGTCTCTCTCCAGGATATAAAAAATTACAACTGTCCCATTTATGAGGTGGTGTGGAAAATGGCTACACTGGAGTCAAAATATTAAAATTAACAAAGTTATGAGTGAACACTGAAATACTGCAACGTTCACTCATATCCTAGGCATTTTACTGCATTTGTACACCAGATTTTCAGCATAGCAGATTTTCTTTTCCTCTTCATTAACTGTCTCCTTCAGAGGGCCTATCCTGTAAATCACTGCTCTACATCGATGACTTAATACTATACCAGAGTGACCCTGCACCCTCCTCTATCCGCCATTCTTACCGATGATTTCTGCAAAGGCACATTGTTGGTTCTCCACCAACAAACTGCTGGTCAGTGCTGCCAGAAACAAAGGCCATGCTTTTCGGTTCCAAGCAAACTCTCTACCCTAGCCCTAGCGGTGGCTTTCTCACTATCAAATCCCCAGATGGAGCTCCCTTGGCACTGTTCCCTCAAGTATCTGGGGTAATCCTGGCCCCATCCCTAACCTACACAGACCACACTGCCTCACTGATCAGGCACATCAGCCAGAAGATGGGGCTCTGCTATCGCATGATCGACCACCTCTCGCTGGAAGCTCGCCTTGCTATTGCCCGTGGCAGCCTCCTTCCCTCCTTGATTGTGGCTGCCCGGTGCTCCCTCACCTCCGCTACCAACCTTAACCACCTGGATGCTACTACAATCAGATATGTCTTTTGTCCTCTGTGCCCTCTCCTCACCCACCATTGCACCTTTACCAGTCCCTTAACTGGCTCCCTCCACATACATGATGCTTCTACCTGCTGATACTTTGCACAATCCATCCTGCTCTCCACTATCCCTTCTTATCCGGCCTAGAACCTACTGCGCAGTCTCACGTCAGTTTTCATACCTTTAACTAGAATACCCTAACATAACTACGAGGATGGGTCTAGAGCCTTCTCTGCAGCTGGACCTCACTATGGAACAACCTCCCTCCTCCCTCACGTTCCCTGACCCACCTCTAAATCTAAATTCCTGTTAAGAATGCACTTTCTGTCCACCACAGCCTGCATCTGCCCACAGGCCGCTAGCATGGCTTCGCCTTCCTTGCAGCTCACCCTCACCCCTCCCCTCTAGTGATCCGCCTCCTCTCCTCTCCTCAATCTGAATATTGTTATTCGCTTTGCTGAATGATGGAGCAACCTTACCCTGTTTAACTAAATGTTATATGCCTTGTTTGCTCAATTGCTGATGTACCTGGTACTGTTTACCTTATATTTTCTCTGTTAGCTTGATCTCCACTGTTATGATCACTGTATGATACAGCGCTGCTCTCTCGCTCTATTTTTACGCTTGTGTGCCAGTTTCTGGCCCGCCATGCCTGAAAAAGGTCTTCAGATCAGTGCACCAACCCGGTTACCAAATGAATAAATAAATAGCCTTCTTATTACTCAAACTGATGAACCAGTAGGTGAAAATGTTCAAAATCCCATAAAACAACTTTTGTGCCACTAAAACATCATTCTGTGCCACAAGTAGGAAAATGCATTTTGCAGAATTTGAAAATGACAGCTGTCATGTTCTTGAGGTGATATGAAAACATGGCTATGTTAAACATTTTAGGTCAAAATATTTAAAATTACCAAGTTATTAGTGAGCATAGAAAAGCTTCAATGTATGCTCCTAATGGTGTAATTTCTACATAGTTTGACTCCAAATTTTGAACATAGTCTTCTTATGACCCCACCTCATGAACAAGTGTCATGAAAATGTTCCAGTCCTGCCCAAAGGTGATTTCGCCAAGCAACCACAAAATTGCCTTTTGGGCCTGATTTGCATAATTTTTCTGCCACTGGTCATGAGGTGGGTCCAAAATTATGCAAAACTGACAGTTATGCATGAAATTCAAAACCCCATTGAAATGCACTGAACCGCACTTACCTTAGTTTCTCCTGTTGCAGCTGCCAGTTTCAGAAGCAAAATTGGATTGCAGAGTGGGTTTACACCGTGGGACATGTTCAGGTGAGTGAGGGTGGGGAGGTGGATACTGAGTAGGAGATTGTGTTGGGGGAAAGATCGTGAGGACCATTTTCTTTTCTTTTCTTTTTCATTCAGGTTTAAAAAAGAAAATGGGACATTGAGGATCATATTCTTTTGAAGGCCACATTCTGACACCGAGAATTGGGCAGCCCAGTGTCAGGCTACAATGTGGAGAACAGTAGCAGGTGACCTGGAGGGAGGGTGGTCAAGAGAAGCAGTACCAGGGTGGGCATCCCAGTCTGCTTATTCTGGGAAGGGTGGATGGGTGACCTGGAGGGAGGGGGAGAAAAGCTATACTGGGTGGGCACCCTGGTTCATTTAAATAATTAGACAGACAGATAAGAGAGAGCAGAATGTAACTAAATTGGTGCTATTTAGCTAGGTTCAGGTGTTTATGTGTTTTTAAGAAGAGATAGTTTTAATTTATTTTCAGTGTTTGTCATTTAAAAGATGTCTGCCATCTTGATTGTTACTTTTTAAAGTATAGTTTTCTTTTTGTTATTGTTTGTTTTTGGCGCTCAGTATCTCGAATACTGTACAAGATGATAGCACAAAACTTTTCACATCTTGAGACTCTGACAGCCTGACCGGCATACCAGATTTTGTGCTATTTCGTCAAATGATGGCAGAGTTATTAAGGTGTAAAAATTAGTTTAACATTGAGCAGCCTACTCAACTCTAACTATAGGGCTGTACTGCACTTTATAAAATAAAAAAATATATATGTATAATACCATGCTCCTATAATATATATATATATATATATATATATATATATATATGTATGTATTAGGATTAGCATTTACAATGCAGAAAATGGGATTAAAGGCCAGGAGAGAGACAAGATATAATTAAGACCTACAAATTTTGTTGCCATCTTTATGGTCCAGGTTGTGCTCTGGAAACGGTCCTAGCACCAGGGCACTTGCTCGATGAACAGAATAAATAAAATAAATTTCTGAGGGGCATAAGCAAAGTAGACAGTGGGACCCAGATACCAAGAATGATAACACAGTGATGAGAGGTCATGGGTGGAGGCGGGTTGGAGAAAGATGTAAAGGGATGTTAGGAAGTTTGTCTTATCGAAAAGGTGGTAGAATAATGGAATAGGCTGTCAGATTAGGTGGTGGAGGCAGGATCTATAATGGGGTTCAAGGAAAGCTGGGACAGATTAAAGGGGCTGGGAGGGGAAATGGGGGCATCAGGGGAGGGTGGAGATCAGAACACAGGTAACTTTCCTATCTGACTATAGGCCGATGGGAAATAAGTAAAGTTTTCCTTTGGCAGACTGGATGAACCTCGGGTCTTTTTTGTTTTGTTTTCATTTCTTTGTAACTGGGAGACACACTGAACCAAAACTTGTCTCCAAGTCGACGACGGGGTGGTGGTGGGTTGAAGTGGGAGAAGATATTGGCAACACAGAGTTAAACAGTAGCAAGGCCATTTACATGTGATTGCATTGTTTGTTTTCATATACAAGCCGGCAGGGTTAGTTGAATGAAAATTATAATGTTTCAATACAAAATCTTACCACCATTTTGCCAGTGGCAAATTCCAACCCAGTATAATTCCATTGTACCTGTTGTTAGTGTAACCCCCTGCAAATGGGGGTTCCCAAAAGACTTCCAGGAGCTTGCTTGAATGCTCCAAGCCTGAATGGTGTTTGGCATTTAAGCCATTTATCAGTGAGTGTTTTTAGAGCCTCTGGTACTGTCTTTTAAGAGCTGTCTGCTTGCAGACATAATTAGTTTGTATGGGGACTGTGTGTTTCTTTGATTGAGTACCACCTAGCTGCTGCCAATTCACTCCATTTTGCAGTCACTAGGAGTGCAAAGGAACCTATCTGAAAGATGTAACTGTTTGCCAGAAACCATTTAGAGTGATAATGAAATTACAGTTTGTCTAACCTGCTTTTTGCAGTCAGAACTGTGTCTGCTAGTTCCCATTCTAGTTTTGAACTGCTGAACTGGACCAATCAGTGTGGGGTAAGCTAGCTCTAAAATGGTGCCTTGGACGAATCAGAACTTGGACTCATAATCTGAGCCAGCCACAAGAGGATTGTATGGGCAGTGACTCTGGGAGATGTAGTTTAGACTTCAGCACCTTTTGGACCAACAGCAGCAGTCTATTGTGAGTGACAGCCAATCCAGTCAAGAACTGGAAGGAACTCCAAGGAAGTGCCCGGTTTTGTCAGTTGGAGTTTCAGTTGAGCTTTGGCAGTGAAGAAGGAAGGAGCCTGTGCTTTTTCAGTGTGCAGTTTTAGTCCAAAAAGCGTGTGTAAGGCCCAGAGTTCCGGTCTGCAGCTTGTGTAACAGCTTGTTAGGACTGAACCGTCCCTGTGAAAAGAATCAAAGGATCTCTGAAGAGTAGAAACCAGGCTCACCCTGTAGAAGACTGGAAGAATTGCTGAAAATTGCACTGGGTCTGTCAGGAACTGAATCTGCTGTGTGTTCTCGGGTATTGTGCAGTAATTGCGATCGGGATACAGATGCAGCCAGCCTGGTATAGTGCTTTCTTTATATGGATGTGTGAAGAGGTTTGTGTACCTCAAGTGAGCCCTGCTGACATTGAAGGACCCTATCTTATTTGGAGGTCGTGAGTACTAATTCAGGGTCGCTCCTGTTGAATTGCCACATTAAATCCAAATGGAATTACTGTACTGCTGACTGTTTAATTCTCCTTTTCTCTGTGTGAAAGGGCCCCTACCAGCTGCCACGGTTTGACTAGCCACTAGGGCTTGGGTACCCAGGGACAGTAACTGATAGGGATAGGCCTGTGCACAGAGCCATAGGTAGATTATTAGAGTGATAAGCTAATTAACCTGATTTCCTGTCCTTGTTATATCCCCAATAAATCAGAGCTGCTTGTTTCAGCAAAGTTATATGCCTGAGGTATTTGTCTATGTTAAAGTACTGTACTGTGATTGTTGCACTGTATCTCATTTCACAGGAGGTCCCAGTGCGGAACCAGACCTGGGGGTAAGTGTATACTGTGAAGGTAATTCTGATATATTGTGTGGGCCACTAGTAGGAAGAAAGGGGTTGCAGTGTCCCAGAGGGCTGTGACCAAGTTAGTTTAACTATTGCAAACCCTGACCTCTGGGTGGAGGCACCCGCCATTGGATCCAGGCCCTCAACCTGTTAGTGGCAAATCAGGCAGGGGTAGTAGCCCCTGGGATAGCGCCATCTAGGGGTTACATCTTGGAGGCTCACCGCTGGGATTGTGTCTCTAGTGGCCATATTTACGAACCACTGTTAAGAATAAAATGGGTACCCCGACAGAAGTGGCTGTGCACCGCTGGTGGAGTGGTGTACTGGGAGGAGATCGACCTCAAAATGCTATGCTTATCCTGACATCCCCTGGGTATCAATATGGACACTGTGCAGGGAGTACTTTCCAAGGTGGAAGGTTTACAAAACCCTGTGGTGGTGGGTCGGCATGCTAATCTGCTCAACCACACTTTCCTGGCCCTAGTAGAGTTTAAGGATCCCATAGATAGCTCCAAAGTGCCACAGACCATTACCCCAGAGGGAGCCCTCACTACTTGGAGAGTGATAACTAATGACAGTAAAGACCTGGGGAATCAGCCCCACCACTATCTGAAACTTTTGAGGAGAAATTTGCTGAATGGTTGCTGGGAGAGGGGAAAACTGTGGAGGACTTGAAGAAACTATTCTTGCCACCTGGGGTGTTCCTCCCCAACACCCTCTCCTGCTCCAGTGCCCGTAATGGTGGCTGAACCAATGCAGATCTATTTCTGCACCTGCCATTATTCACGACTTCACCGAAGGTTGAGGATCTTCTCTGGCACCTCCCACCCCCAAGGGGAGGATGACTGGGAGACCTGGATAGACTATGTTGCCCCTCAAGTGCTAGGAATGGCAATGCTCGGAAGCAAAAGCGAAGAGGGTTAGTGAGAGCCTCCGAGGTCCTGCCCTGGCTACCATCCGTGCTAAACGGCCAGTAACCCTGAAGCACTGCACAGGCCTATCTTGAGGCCTTGGAGAATGTGTATGGGAGCCCAGATTCTGATGAGGACCTATGGTGGAGAGTAAGAAATGCACAACAGTACCAAGGAGTTGTTGTCTGTGTATATGTCTCGGCTGGAAAATTGTTGCAAAATGCCTCAGAAAGGGTAGTTTGCCAGCGATTGAACTAGACCGAACCAGACTGGACAGAATCATAAGTCTGCCCCTTCTCAGAACTGCTGTTGCTTCAGTTATGCCTGGAAAATCGACTGGAATCCCCACCCTCCTATGATGAGTTAATGAGAGAAATTGAGGAGTTGAGAAAAGGCGACCTCGGGAGGTACCTGCACCAACAGCTGTGGCTCGACCGAGTGACTGAGGGTGACCCATCAAGTGAAGTTCAGGGCAGAGGTTGACAGTCAATGAGTGCTCTGACAAGGAAAAGATATGCCACAATGGAGTGAACTGTTGAGAGAGATCCGAGAATTCAAAAACAGTCCCTTTATGAAGGCTACGCCTGCAAGAAGTGCAGCTGACCTATATCCGACTGCATCTGCATGGGGGGTGGTACCCACCATGTATCTCCTGCTGATAACAGCTCCAAACTCAATTCCTTGACCATGGAAGTGGAGAAACTGACGAGATGTCTCCAAATGCTTATCACGCCGAGACAGAGTTGGCACCCAGGTTTCCAGTTAGTAATACCCCCGCCTGGCTCCCAGTGTGGCGCCTCGGCCAGCTCAAACTCCAGAAAGTATGTTTTGCTATAATTGTGGGAAAGATGGGCACATGAAAGGGAATGCCAGTCCCCAAAAGACACTGACAAAGTTGCATATAGGCTACAAGGAGAGCTTCGAGAAGAAATCAGTGGTTAAGAGGTGCACGACATGATCCCAGTGAGGGCACCAAAATGCTAATTCACGCCCCTTGTGGCAGCAGGTCAGTTGCCCAGGCCTCACTACCGCCTCTCCAGACTGGTTCAAAATAGTGGGTCCCTCCATGGAGACCACTGTAAAGGTGAATGGAGTGTCTACAAGAGCTGTATTAGACAGTGGCTCCCAAGGACAATTATGTTCCAGGATTGGTATCAGAAGCATTTGTCAGACGACCCTTACAACCATTAGAAGGACTGCATGTATGGGTTAAGTGAGAAGGCCTACCTCTATTCCGGTATATCCGACTTGGTTGTCTTTCCCCACCTTCCGTGGCTGGAGGGTTTAACAAGTAGAGACACTAGCCTTAGTGTGTCCCCCACTGGACTGTATATGATGGTGTCTTTGTTGATTGGAACAAATGCTCATATGTTCGGAAGGCTGGCACAGTTGTGTTATGAAAACAGGGTCAAAGACTAGTAGAGCTTTAAGAGTTCCGGCTTTAATTAAGAAGGCCTATGAGGCACAGAGAGATGCTGAAAAACAGAACCAGAGGAACCGGTCGAATTGTATGGAAGAAGGATCCTGAGTCTCTGATCCTGGCGCCAAATGCCCAGTGTACCTAACAGGGAGAGGTCCGTATCAGAAAGGATGTTAAGAATAAAATATTAATGTTGGATGCACCAGGCGATGGAAAATTGCCAGAGGGACTGCTGGTCAAGCCTAGTATTTTGCCCGCTAGAGCCCATGCTTATGCCAGAAGGGTAATGGTCCAAGTTCATATGTGTCTGAAAGAGACATTCGAGTAAACAGAGGTTGCATCCTGGCTAATGTGCATTGTGCAGACACTGCAGTGCTACCCAGCAGCAAGAGTTCAAGGAAGAATGACAGAGTAACGCCTGACTTGTTTGATTTCGGCGACCCCGCTGCCAGCTGAATGGAAAGTGAGGATCAGTGAGAAGCTTGCCCAGAGACCAGGTGTTTTCTTTAAAGGAATGGGATGTAGGATGCGTGCAAGGAGTTGAGCACAATATCCGCTGCATGACGAAAGACCATTTCGTGGAGAGGTCTCGACGCCTGGCACCTGCTGACATAGATGATGTGAGACGGCATCTGCAAGAGATGTTAGCTGCTGGTGTAATACAAGAATCCAGAAGCCCTATGCTTCCCCATTGTGGTAGTGAGGAAAAGAATGGAACAGTAAGGATGTGTGTGGATTATCGCATCTAAACCGGGCGGACTATCCCTGATCAGTACACAATGCCCCGCATTCAGGATGCTTTGACTGCCTAAACGGGAGCAAGTGGTTCTCTGTGCTGGATCTCCGCAGTGGGTACTACCAGATCCCGATGGCCCCAGAGGACCGTGAGAAGACGACCTTTATCTGTCCGCTTGGCTTCTATGAATTCATGAGGATGCCTCAAGGATTTCAGGTGCCCCAGCCACTTTCAGCGATTGATGGAGCGTGCAGTGGGGGACAAGGAACTTACTAGAGTGCCTGGTATACCTAGATGATGTTATTGTGTTTGGCAGCTCACTGGAGGAACATGAGAGCAGATTATTTAAGGTATTGGACCGACTGAGTGACTTTGGCCTAAACTGTCCATTGATAAGTGTCAATTCCTTTCAAACATCAGTAAAGTATGTGGGACACATAGTATCCACTGAGGGAATAGAGACCCACCTCAAGTAAAGTTGAGGCCTTGACCACCTGGCCACAGCCCAAAATCTAAAAGAACTGCAAAGATTCCTGGGATTCTGTGTATATATTGCGCCATCAAGGACTATTCAAGAGTGATCCGCTCTTACTTAACTTACTCAAGGGTATCCTCAACCCACAAAAATACCAAAAGTCAGCTCCTCAAGACTGAAAGAGTATATTTTCATCCGGAATGAAGTATTTGGGGCCCGCTGGACTCCTGATTGTGAGACTGCTTTCATGAGATCATATATCAACTTACCCATGCTCCAGTGCTGGCCTCATGCGTACTCCAAGAAAATCTTACGTCCTGCAATAATTGATGCTAGCTTGCAAGGGTTGGGGCTGTGTTGTACCAAGAGCACGAGAATGGCCTGAGACCAGTGGCCTTTGCCAGTAGAAGCCTGACCCCATCCGAAAAGAACTATCCTGTACATAAGTTAGAGTTCCTAGCTTTGAAGTGGGCTATTGTTGACCAATTCCATGAGTACTTGTATGGGGCTAAAATACTAGTAAAACTGACAATAATCCTTTGACCTATGTGCAGACCTCAGCTAAGTTGGATGCCACTGGCCATAGGTGGCTTTCTGCATTATCTACATATGACTATGCTCGAATACCGAGCAGGTCTGAACCACATAGATGCTGATGCTCTCTCCGGAGGCCTGTTCCCAGAATGATTGGTCCGATTGGCAGAACCTGACATTCGGGCACTGCCGGAAGTTTGACAGGGAGGAACAATGTCCACGGACGCAGGACTGCATGGTGGATTGCTTGGGACCCTCTGAGAATTGCATACCTGCAGCTTATTGCCACTTTTCTGCAATAGACATTGGTGCACTGCCTCAGCTGGACAATGACAGTATTCGAGCGGGCTCAATCCCGCTCCCATGATCAAAGCAGCTTTAGAAGCCCTCTATGCAGGAAAAGATGTGTCCAAATTACGCTCCACTGATTTGAGAACTGCACTGTTATACAAAGAAGGTCCTAAGTTGAAACTGATCAATAAACTGTTATACAGAGAAACAGTAGACAGAGGGGACAAGTAGACAAACAACAACTAGTGCTGCCCACTGCCTTTCGGAGACTCAGTACTGAGGTCCTTGCACAACCAAATGGGGCACCTTGGTATAGACAGAACACTTGACTTGGTGAGATCCAGATTCTATTGGCCTAAGATGGGGCTGATGTGGAGCAACACATTCGAACTTGTAGTCGCTGCTTACAGAGGAAAGCTTTGCCCCAGAGGGCTGCCCCTTGTTAACATCACCACCAGTGCACCCATGGAGCTGGTCTGTATTGATTTTCTGAGTTTGGAGTCAGATCAAAGAAATATCAGTAATGTGCTGGTGGTCACTGACCATTTCACGAGATATGCCCAAGCTTTCCCCACCAAAGACCAGAAAGCATCCACTGTGGCCAGTACTTGTAGAAAACTTTTTGTTCACTATAGGCTCCACAAAGAATCCATTCTGATCAAGGGAGAGACTTTGAGAGTCATCTGATCAAAGAGATGCTTTCTCTGTGGGGAGTGCGAAAGTCCAGAACCACTCCCTTACCACCCCAGGGGACCCACAGCCTGAACGCTTCAACCGCACTTTGCTAGATATGCTAGGCACCCTGCACCCAAAAGGATGCTTAGATGGAGCCAACAAATTAGCACCCTGGTACATGCTTATAACTGCACCAAAGTGATGCCACTGGATTCTCCCCTACTGCCTGATGTTTGGAAGAGAAGCTCACTACCAGTAGATGTGTGTTTTGGGGTCTCTCCTGATGGGGTTCAAGCTGACAGCCATTTACAGTATGTGCAAAAGTTAAAGGCCCAGCTAACTCATGCGTACTCAACTGGCTCAAACCATGGCTGCCAAAAGAAATCTGGCCAACAAAGAAAGGTATGATAAAAGGTGAAAGCACAGGAACTCCAGGAGGGAGATCGGGTATTGCTAAGAAATCTGGGACTGCATGGCAAGACAAGATTGCTGACAGATGGCACCATCTCCCTCACATTGTAGTGGGCAAACTAGATGATCTGCCAGTGTACAAAGTAAGGCCTGAGAATAATTCAAAAGATGTAAAACAATACATAGAAATCATTTACTGCCCATTGGACAAATCTTAATTGAGTCTGAGCCCTAGAAGATGCCCTCTGGACCAGTGACTAGAGCTGCTGCTAAGAAAAGATCAAGAAAGTCTGCACCTACAGAAGCAAAGTTAAAGTGTCTCTCCACAAGTCCCAGTTGAGCATGACTGTCAGTCCATATCGGAAGAAAGTGAGAGTGACTTTGAATACTATCCTTCTACGAACTGAGTCAATTGTTTCGGGCAATCCACTAGTCAATACTGGAGACAAAGCTGGGCCTTCTGGACTGTCTAAGCCCCAGCTTCATCCCTGGAGCCAATGCTCCCAGAAAGTAAAGTGCAAAGCATCAGATCAGATAAAATGGAATCATTGTGCATGGTTGAACTGTTTGAGCTTTCAGGGAGGAAATGATAGATTGGGGCAGACTGGTGATACACCAACAAGAAGAGTATTTTGAGTGCCCTGACAGTCCACTGCCAGTGTCCGAAAGCTCTCCATGCGAGCCAAATGTTGTGGACTCAGAAACTGTAACTCCTGGAGCTGAAAGTGCCCCAAGTTCTAGCCTCTCTACCCCCTGGAGACTCCCTGACAAGTGAGGACAATGCTGAAAATGAGGCTCAGAGTGCAGAGACTATAACAGTTCCCCTAGAAAGACTGGTCGAGCTGTAAAGCCTGTGGTGCACCTCAGTTATGATTCACTTGGGAGGCCTGTGGACTTGCCTCTCAATGTTGTCCATAAAGGAGTGTATGTGTCCCCAGCTCATTGCCCAAACTGAGCATCAGTGCTAACTCCAAGTTACTTGTGTTGCCCTCTAAGTATGGTGCCCTTGCCCCATCCAGCCCCAAGGTAACTGATAGGGAAGGGCCCCCTCTCTTCAGGTTTCATGTACAAGAGGTAATAACTTGAGTTATGGTACAATGTGTATGTAATACTGTGTAAGAGTGACGTACTGCAATGTTTCAGAAATGTGTTCTTGGTAAAATGATATATTGACTGATGATTACATGTGCGAGCCTAATGCAAATGTATATGGTTGCAGTTAAAACTTATGGGGTACTTGCTTGACGTGACGTCAAACTTTCCCAGGCCAGGAAGGGTGTAACCCCTGCAAATGGGGGTTCCCAAAAGACTTCCAGGAGCTTGCTTGAATGCTCCAAGCCTGAATGGTGTTTGGCATTTAAGCCATTTATCAGTGAGTGTTTTAGAGCCTCTGGTACTGTCTCTTTAAGAGCTGTCTGCTTGCAGACATAATTAGTTGTATTGGGGACTGTGTGTTTCTTTGATTGAGTACCACTCAAGCTGCTGCCAATTCACTCCATTTTGCAGTCACTAGGGTGCAAAGGAACCTATCTGAAAGATGTAACTGTTTGCCAGAAACCATTTAGAGTGATAATGAAATTACAGTTTGTCTAACCTGCTTTCTTTGCAGTCAGAACTGTGTCTGCTAGTTCCCCATTCTAGTTTTGAACTGCTGAACTGGACAATCAGTGTGGGGTAAGCTAGCTTTAAAATGGTGCCTTGACGTAATCAGAACTTGGACTCATAATCTGAGCCAGCCACAAGAGGATTGTATGGGCAGTGACTCTGGGAGATGTAGTTTAGACTTCAGCACCTTTTGGACCAACAGCAGCAGTCTATTGTGAGTGACAGCCAATCCAGTCAAGAACTGGGAGGAACTCCAAGGAAGTGCCGGTTTTGTCAGTTGGAGTTTCAGTTGAGCTTTGGCAGTGAAGAAGGAAGGAGCCCTGTACTTTTTCAGTGTGCAGTTTTAGTCAAAAACGTGTGTAAGGCCCAGAGTTCCGGTCTGCAGCTTGTGTAACAGCTTGTTAGGACTGAATCTGTCCTGTGAAAAGAATCAAGGATCTCTGAAGAGTAGAAACCAGGCTCACCCTGTAGAAGACTGGAAGAATTGCTGAAAATTGCACTCGATCTGCTGTGTGTTCTCCCGGTATTGTGCAGTAATTGCGATCGGGATACAGATGCAGCCAGCCTGGTATAGTGCTTTTTTATATGGATGTGAAGAGGTTTGTACCTCAAGTGAGCCCTGCTGACATTGAAGGACCCTATCTTATTTGGAGGTCGGAGTACTAATTCAGGTCGCTCCTGTTGAATTGCCACATTAAATCCAAATGGAATTACTGTACTGCTGACTGTTTAATTCTCCTTTCTCTGTGTAAAGGGCCCTACCAGCTGCCACAGTTTGGACTAGCCACTAGGGCTTGGGTACCCAGGGACAGTAACTGATAGGGATAGGCCTGTGCACAGAGCCATAGGTAGATTATTAGAGTGATAAGCTAATTAACCTGATTTCCCTGTCCTTGTTATATCCCCCAAATAAATCAGAGCTGCTTGTTTCAGCAAAGTTATACTGCCTGAGGTATTTGTCTATGTTAAAGTACTGTACTGTGATTGTTGCACTGTATCTCATTTCACAGGAGGTCCCAGTGCCGGAACCAGACCTGGGGTAAATGTATACTGTGAAGGTAATTCTGATATATTGTGTGGGCCACTAGTGGAAGAAAGGGGGTTGCAGTGTCCCAGAGGGCTGTGACCAAGTTAGTTTAACTATTGCAAACCCTGACCTCTGGGTGGAGGCACCCGCCATTGGATCCAGGCCCTCAACCTGTTAGTGGCAAATCAGGCAGGGTAGTAGCCTGGGATAGCGCCATCTAGGGGTTACATTAGTACTAGCTTCAGCTCTGATACTGAATACTGTGACTGTCTATTATGACAGCCCAAACCAACCGCTATTGATACTCTCAGGCTAAGCTGTACTGAAGACAAAGTGTCTATATGTTGTCCTCTGTGTAAGCATATAACAAGCTTAATCCTCTAAAGGTGATGAGTCGAGTGGTCTCTAACCTGTACTTACCACAGGATGCCATTTGTATTAATGCAGCGGAGTGAATGAAAGAAAAGCACAGAGCTGAACATGCATGACTTTCTATTCATAAGAGATGTGCCAGTAGTGCCACACAGTAGGCTTACAGCAGGAACCAAGTCTCAGGTTGTGAGCTTTCAAATTGAGACTTGGGCCGTGGCTCAGTCACTTTGTAAAGACAGAGGTTAGTTAGTGTCATCTAGTGCACTCATTCCTTGGCAGATTTTTAATACACCTTAAATCACGTGACTGAATTATGTACCTGCTGATTAAACAAATTCTAATTACCTGCTGATTAAACCAGTTCCTCTTCTTGCCTGCATATCCTTCTGCAGATTACAGAATTGGTTCCTTATCACTGATTTGTTTGTTTTTTTTTGTTTGTTTTTTTCAGGCCTTATGCGGCTGTACTGTAAACATTCCTACTATTGACAGCAGAGTGATCCCTTTACCTTGCAATGATGTCATCAAACCTGGGACAGTGAAAAGGCTGAGAGGAGAGGGACTGCCATTACAAAGACTCCTACCCAACGAGGAGACTTGATAGTAGAGTTCCAGGTCCGCTTTCCCAGACAGAATACCTCCACAGACAAAAGAAATCCTAAAGCAGCACCTCCCATCTTTGTAGAACTGATGCAGCTTTTTACCAAAAGCAATATTTGAAACATGTGCCACAAAATCTGTGAACTGAACTAAGTAGAAATATTAATTATTATTATTATCCTTTTTCTAATGGAAGCGTGCTCACCTTTAAAAGATTTTATTTAAATCACAGAAACTCTTTTGGAACTTTTTGGTCAAGTCCTGCAAAACATCCCCAACTAAAAGCAGGAATGCATGGAATCAAGGACAGCAAACTAGTTGGGTTTCTTTGCCTTGGCTCTGAAAGAACCATGGTCCTGTGTCGTGGGCTAGTCTATCTTTAATCCTTGGGGATTGTTTTTAACATGTTTAACATGTTCTAACCTTTATTTATGGATAATGCAAGCTTAATTTTGAGTGTTTTGTGACAGAATACAATGATGTTTGTTACCATGACATATTTAAAAATACAAGTCCAATCCTCTTATGAACTGAACAAAATAAAGACAATGCTTGGGTGTCCTGAGCTGCCAGTTGTGGTTGGGT
Source organism: Neoceratodus forsteri (assembly GCA_016271365.2). Lineage (NCBI taxonomy): Eukaryota > Metazoa > Chordata > Ceratodontiformes > Ceratodontidae > Neoceratodus > Neoceratodus forsteri. The sequence goes on from CM057449.1 coordinate 692,036,519, forward strand.
TTCACCAATACATGGGTCAAAAGATGTCCTTCAACATCAGAGAGATTTACTTACAAGCAACGCGAACAGGATTTTAGAGGCAGGGTGGGACTGGGGTGCAGGGACCCACCTGGAAATTTGGACTGGGAGCTCAACCAGAAAATGAATAAAGGCACAGATGGGGTCATATTCATATCAGTTTGGTACAAAGGCTCTGTTTTACACTTTATGTTTTCCTGCAGTGGTCCGAGCACCTCTCTAAATATAAAAAAATTGAATTTATCAGAGTTTGAAATTAGGAAAGAGCCCAAGTGAAGGGGGCAGACCCGGACATTTCAGATATCCAGGTGGGCAGTCCAACACTGTTTAGAGGACTGATAACCTAAGAGTTGAGAAAGCAATGCCAGTAAGGACAATGAGTTTTGCAAATCTGTATTATGATACAGGGTTTAATTTCAGAATTGTGAATAACTGCACTACTTTTATCAGTGTTATTTGTTTTGGTTTTGGTTTTCTGTCAATTTAAATGTGCAGAAGAACAAGTCAGATTCTTTAAGGTCTAGGGTTGATTAAGCTCTTATATGTGTATATAGATCAGTTATACATGGGTGCTCAGTTCAGAGGGGAGAAATATGAATACAACATGGAGCAGAAGCCTCCAAATGAACTGCAATCCACGATACATGCCAGTTGTAATAATGTGGAGTGCCATCCGTTTGGGAGGCTTCTACTTCCCTGCTGTTTTAAGATAGATTCCTTCTCCTAAGGTGAGGCAGGGCCTTGATGAATTGGTTTCCCTCACTTGAGTGCACTTTACAGGGCTCTCGGGGCCTGAGCCCTCGTTTTTGACATGCTGGCAGCCCATCAGTATGCACATTCATCGTGTGGAGAGTCCGCAGGCTGCACTGCTGACTTCTCAAGATCCACAAGCTGCTGCCTGATACCACCTGCACTGTGTCGGTTGCACCATATTTGCTGCAGTGGAACACTACAGGACTTTCAGAATTTTGTCTGGGTCCCCAGTTTTTTTTGGGGGATACTGGACCCTAGAAAGTAAAATATACTGAGAGCCTTGAGGCTAAGCTGTTTCATTCTGGAGATACTGTATTTTAAACAACTAGGACCAGCTCAGAATACTGCTTGCTGTACAGCATACTGTAAATACAGTTTCACAACCTTTTGTTTTCTGCTTCATTCGAACAAGTGGGAATCAAACAGTCTGCATAAATGACACTATCAATTCCATGTTTGAAATATCTGGAGATTGTAGAATGCATTTGCAGCAATGGGCTTCAGCAGTTACTGCCAGTTGTGCCAAATGTTGCTGTGAAGTTAGCCATCTTTTGACAGCTGGATTCCCATACAGTTATAGAAACCAGTTGGAACTAGTCTGCTTTTAGTGGAGTCATCACAGGTTAATTAAACATAGTGCGTTTTCTGTGCCTTAGATGTTCTCATGGATGGTGTCCTTTATTTGCAGGTTAAGAGTGCCCCCAATCCACTTCTTCCAATCCATGAAACATCCCACTCAAAATATTTTGTAATCAAATGAGTAGTTGAATACCAAACTGCACAATACTTAATAGGAACCATGGGTGCATGAATCTACCAAACCTTTACTCTGATGCCAGTGTCCTTTGCCATTTGCTGGGCCTAAAAAGTTGAGGGGACTGGACCCCTCTCCCCTCCACCCCTCGAGTGATTTAGCACATGTAGGAACCAAATGCTAATTTGCGAAATAAGCAGTTTCACATATGGCTATTTTGTTCCCTGCTGTCTGGAAGTTTCTTTCATCACACACCAGTGTTTGTAAATTTGTTTGATTTGTAGGAAAACTGCCTCTTCTCTCCTAGCATTTGATTAATGTTTTACTTGACCTTATACTGTCACCACAGGCCTCTTTGTAGTCATGATGATTGCTCTACTACCTGTTACACAAGAAAGTCTGCAGTTGCCAATCTAAGGACAGACTATGCAATGAATCCTAAACATCATAGTGTGTGTGTGTGTTTCTCCCCAGTATGTTTGATCAGTTGGTTCCCCAGTATGATTCATCAGTTGGTTTTTCGCCAGTATGTTTGCAAGATACACTTTTAGGAATCTCAATAAAATGTTATTTGAGCCCTAAATCCTACTGCACACTTGAAAAGGCTTAAGTTTCACAGTATTTGTAATTCCAGGCAGTGTGCAAGTTTTTTTTGTTTTGCTTTTTAACTTTGGTGATATAAAATCACTGACAAATTTGAGGTGTACAGTGGATCTAGACAGAATTATGCTAATCAAGTTAATCTTGGATGGATAGCTTGGAGAAGGATTCCTTTATAATGTAATTTCTGTCTACTGTTTACCTTGTGGCTGTTTTTCCCTGTTAGCCAAAATCTATATGGGCCTGGCTTTGTTAATGGTAATTGTAGGTTGCTCTTAACCTGTAACACTCATTGGTAGTTTCCACTGTGAATGTCCAGAATTCAAGAGAGGAAAGGATCTTTGAAACAGAAAATGTGCCGGCAGATAATGACCACTTGGCCCACCTAGTGTGCCCATTTTTCCCTGGCTGTAGTTTCATTGTAGATCCTACTTGATCTCTGGCCCATTCAACCTTTTTCTTAAGATTCCTTCTGCCTGTCCTATGCATTCTTGAACACCATCACTGTTTTCACCCTCACCACCTCTGTTGGAGGACTGTTCCAGGAATCTACCAGTCTTTCTGTGAAGAAGTGCTTCCTCACATCTCTCCAGAATCTACCCTTTCCAGCTTTTATTGTGCCCCTTGTCCTTGAGCACCTGTTTTCTGAAACATACTTGCCTCTTGTACTTTGTTTCATTTCTCCCTGTCTTCCAGGATGTACATATGTAGGTTCTTTAATCTATCCTCGTGACATTCTGATGCAGACCTTCCAGTGTTGCCCTCCTTTGGACCACTTCCACTCTGTCTGTCCTTTCTGAGATGTGGTCTACAGAACTGGACTCAGTACTCTAGGGGGCTTAAATCAGCAATCTATACAGAGGCAACACCACTTCTCTCTTTCTGCTATCGATACCCCTCCTGTGCACCCCAGCATCCCACTTGCCCTCCCAACTGCCTTGTCACATTGCCTGGCCACCTTTAGGTCATCCAGTATGGTCACCTCAGGTCTCTTTCTTGCTCGTCATCATCAGTACTACCACCACCCCATTTTGTACTCTGCCTCTGGGTGTCTGTGCCCCAGGTGCAGTATTTTACTTTTCTTACTGAAACCCAGCTGCCATACCCTTGGCTGCTCCTCTGGTTTCTCAGGTCATTGCTTATCCTTTTCAACCCCTGAGTGTCCATCCTATTGCAGGGTTTGGTGTCAGCCACAGAGGCAGACCTTCCCTTTCAGTTCCTCTGTTGTGTCACTTAAGACATTAAAGAGGACCAGTCCCAGCAGTGATCCCTGAAGCACCCTGTTGGTCACCCTCCTTTGAGTGAACTCTGTTTACCACCACCCTCTGCTACCTATCCCTAACCAGTTTTTACCCAGTTTACCACCTTTGGACCCACACCTAAGCTACTCAGCTTGCTTGCTAGTCTCCTGTGTGGAACAATGTTGAGCAGCTGTACTGAAATTTAGGTAGGCTACATCCACCGCTGCACCCTGTTCTAGTTCCTTGATCACCTAGTCAAAGTACTCTGTCAGATTAGTTTGATATGACCCCCATGAATTCATGCTGCCTCAGATCTTGGGACCATTTGATTCAAGATATTCTACAATCCTTTCTTTCAGCAGTGATTCCATTAACTTTCCCACCACTGAAGTCAGGCTGACTGGCCTATAATTCCAGCCTCTTCCCTGCTACCACTTTTGTGAAGTGGGACGCTCCTGTTTCCAATGAGTTGTTGAATAGGACCATCAGAGGTGCATCCAGTACCTCCCTGAGCTCCCTCAGTAGCCTTTTTTTTTATTTTCATCTTTATCCTCCTTACTGCCTCCGGTGCCCCCTCCTTCAAATCCGCTCATGTCCCCCGGTACCTACCTTCAGGGATCTGCCCCTAAATTGCCCAATCTCTCTCCCTTTGCACATTGGGGTCTGTCCTGTCGGTGGTCCGGGGCGGGACAGGCGGACTTCATCTAGGGCTACGGGGTATTTCAGTTTTCTCCTCTGGCGTCCCGCTCCCCAGGGCGCCTTGCGCTAGGGGCGTCGTCCCAGTGGTAGCGTGCTTACGCACACAGACCCTCATGTGCGAGGCGTCCTCCCTCCCGACTCCGACAAGCGGGCCGCCTCCACCCCTTCCCTCTGCCGGTGCTTCCACCAACTATGGAAGGAGTGCAGGCGCGATCTTGATCTTGGTAGCCCACCCCTGAGAGGAGAGCATCCGTTGGGGCGCTCAATCCTCCTCCCGGCCGACCCCGGCCGAGTCGTTCGAACCTGGGTCGCGGCGTGAATGAGTGTGTGCGTCTAGCGCCTCAACCCTCAGCGCCACGGGCGGCTCCTCAGTAGCCTTGAGTAGACCTAATCTGGCCCCATTGCTTTGTTCACTTTCAGATTTGCGAGTCCTTTCAGGATTGTCTCCTCTGAAAACAGACTAGCGTCCAACCCTCCTCCAAATGCTCCTGTTACATTTTGTGGCCCTCCAGTCTTTCCTCTGTGAACACTGAACAAAAGTATTTATTCATGGTGTCTGCTTTTTCCTGTTCCCCGTCTACACAGTCTCCCTTCTTCCTTCTTAAACTTACAGATCTAACCCTTATTGTCCCCTTTTGTTACTGCATTGGCTGTTCTGCTTTCAGTTTGCATCTTTGTGCTCCTTACTGCTCTCCCTGCTTCCCTCTGATTCCCCTGCTACACCTCCCTATCCTCCTCCCTCTGCGTCTTCTTGTACCTTCTGAATGCTACCCTCTTGGCTTTTATCTTTCTGACACCCTTTTGAGAACCATAGTGGTCTATTTTTCCTCTTTCTTTTGCTCCCTTGCTTGACTTAGAGGTTTGTTGCTTTCACTATGGCCCTTTTTAGTCCCTCTCACCCCACTGTTCCTCCATCCCACCTGGCTCATCATCCACTACCAGGTCATCCCTGAGGCATTGACCCATCTTTTTAAGGTCTGCCATCCTGAAGTCCAGGCAGTGCAGGAAGGCGCTACCATTCTGTATGCCAGCTGCTCTTTGGAAATGGACTCAGGTAGCTCAAGGGCTGGGGAGGATGGAACTTCCCAAGAACATCTCTCCTCCCTTGGGGTGGGGACTCTGCACCTCAGTGCTTGACTGTCACCTGGTGGAGGCCAGATGGCAGGGCAGTTGGAGCACCTAGATGGAGTAAAGGGCGCTGCTGGATATCATGTCATTACACGTTGACAGCCTTAGGGAGAAAGCCCAGAACTGAAAGAAAAGCCCTGGTCCATTGCACCAGCACAACCCTCCATTGCCCCCGCAGGCCCCAAAAGCCCTAGTCTGTTGTGCCAGCATCCCTCTCCTTCCGTAGGCCCACACATGACTGTAATGTCTGGCCACCCACCACTGTCATGCTTCTAGGGCAAGTGGTGGATAATAAGTTTAGTTGTTATGTATTTAATAATTATTTTATTCATGAGGAACTGATACACCACTGAGTCAGGGGACTCATTTATGATAGTTTCTAGTGGATCAGGTTCAGGTGTGTACTGGAAGCACAGGGTGGTTAAGTGACTTGCACAGACAAGCAGTAAGTCCTTGTGAAGGTCAGTGACAGGGCTGGGGGTGCTGTCAGGCAAGCTGGGGATGAGAAAAGGCTTGGTCATTGGGGAGCCTTGTAGCTGAAGATTGTGTGTTACTCCTTGTATGAAATACTGCATGTCTATTGTTTTCTTTTAAAACTGTTGTTAGCAAGCACACTTGATTCACAGGGTTAAATCAGAGGAATGGGAGGTTACGAGCAGTGTTCCACAGGGATCTGTCCTGGGTCTGGTCCTCTTCAACATGTTCATTAATGACATTGGTGAGGGAGTCCAGGGTAGGCTGTGTCTCTTCACAGATGACACAAAACTATGTGGGAGGGTGGATAGTAATGACGGAATAAGGGATATGCAGAGGGACTTACAAAAACTAGAGGGGTGATCAAAGGTCTGGCATTTAAAATTAAACACCAGAAAGTGCAAGTAAATGTACCTAGGAAAAGGAACCCCAAGGCGGAGTACTGGATGAATGGGGTGAGACTTAGCACTACAGAAGAGGCACAGGATATAGTAGTTATCATCAGTAACTCCGTAAACAAACGAGCCAGTGTAACAAGGCCTATAGCAAGGCTAACAGGATGCTGGGATGTATTGGGAGGGTACTGATAGCAGAAGAAGAGGTAGTACTTCCCAATACAGATCCCTGGTAAGGCCTCAGCTGGAGTACTGCATCCAGTTCTGGATCCCTCACCTCAGAAAGGACAGGGATAGGTTGGAAATAGTGCAGCAGAGTAACAAAAAGCATTCAGGGTCAGCAGGGCAGATCCTATGAGGAGCACCTCAAGGCACTAAATATGTAGTCACTGAAACCAAGGAGAGGGGAGATATAATAGAGACCTTCAAGTTCCTTAAAGGAATTAACAAGGTAAACTCGTGGGAATTATTTGCCCTGAATACCAGCTTGAGGTCATGTGGTCATGAGTGGAATGTAACAGGAGGGAGGTTCAGGAGGGATATGAGGAAGTACTTCTTTATGAAAAGGGTAGTGGAACCTTGAGTCTGTCGGACAAGATGGGTGCAAACTCAGTCAGGGATTCAAGCAGGCATGGAATAGAATGAAGAGAATAGTAGTCGCCCAGGGTGACAAGACCAGGGAGGAGAATGGAGATAGGGCGGGAGGATTAGTACCTCTTAGGAACAAGAGGTTCCAGGGAAGGGTCCAGGCATTATAGGGACTATGAGCAGACTGGATGGATCTCTGGCCTTTTCTGCTGTCATGGTCTATGTTTCTGTGTTCTCTAAACAGCTGTTAAATCTTCAGCTTAAAGTAAAGAAAAATGTAAATACACAAAGAAAGTATGATATAATCATGGAAGGGATATGCGAGAAGATGGAGAGTGTATAGGTATGCAGATATAGAGGGTATAAGTTGAAAAAACAAGACGGTGGCAAGGCAGGGGAACGATGGAGTCAGCAGTTGGATAAAATAGTGTGTTAAGCATTTAATGAGATCAGGACTCAGCCTGAGGAAGATGGGAGTTCTTCATGGACCAAACTAAAAGAAAGGTTTAGAATAAATGCAATTATAAACCAATGGATAGAAATAGAGCATTCTGATTGACAGTATACTAAAATTTAGGTTAATGTCTTCAAACAGTAAAATACATAGTTTTACCTCTGATAATCTAATGTTTTGCCTCATGCCTCAGTATCCCATTAGGGTTAGATTAACTGATTTTGCAAAATGGGCCATGAAAGTCCCATAACCCTTGTGGTCGTTACACTTGTCACATGACTTTTTCATTCTTTCTCAACCGCACACCTGACCTGAACTTCTTATTTTTGCACATGCAAAATCCCATTTTATAAGCAGGATAATACACTCCATGCTTTGCACTCATTATGGTTTAATGCACTCCTTGTTTGGTTGTGGAACCTGCTACATCTCTTGCCTAACATATACCTACAGCATGTACTATTCCCTTAAAACCGCACACCCTATCCTGTTATCCTTACGTAACGCAATCTCTGGTCATGCCCTAATGCTTCATCGTGTCATGGACTTTTTCTTTAGTGACTGGAAAGGAGATGCAGCATCTTCAATGTAAAGACATTTTATTGTGGAGGAGAATGTGGTTACTGTGCTGCCCTTGATTGTTTAAACTTTGTAAAACACGAGGAGCAAGTCCTTTCTTGAGTTTAACACCACCACACTCTCACATGCAAACAGTCCTGTTCTGACCTTCTTTAGAAGATAAATTATGCTTCCATTTCTTGTGAAAATGGAAGAAGTGGTTTCAGAGTTTGTTCGGGGAGGACATACAGTATTGCACCTCTGCGGGAAACATATTTATATGGTGGATTTTAAGAGCAGCTTTAATGGTGGAGGTATTGCTCACAGCAAAGGACAGCCTTTGGAGTGGCAAATGTATCTTTTTTTTTCCTTTCTAGGGCCTTATATGTAAAACAGAAGGTTTTATATTGGTGAAACCAACCTTTACTGATCAATGCAAGGGCTTTTAGCATTTCAGCAAGTTTTTTGTTTTGTTTTGTTTTGTTTAGATCTGCCTTTTCCCCATACTTCTCTGGTCTACCTCATCTGCAGGCCCTCCCCAGCGCCATCACCTGTCTTCCCGGAACTTACCCATGCCTCCTGGATGCCCATGGCAGGGACGCCAGGGTACACACCCTAGCCACTCTGGGCTTCCCTGTGCAATGGAGGTAGGTGCCACTGTCTGCAGTGTGAGGCCTTTGGGAGGAGCACAGGGTCATCCTGCATAGCCCGGACTTTTATTTCCATTTTCTGTCCCCATCCCTCAGCACTGCCACCAATGAAGAGCTGCTTGCGAAGATGTGTACATGAACGTCACAGCAGCCTTGCCTACCCCATACCTGCTCCAGCTTGCACCATCACCTGTAGTCACCCAGCTGGTGGCAGCACAATGGGTCATATGGCCTCCTCTCCCTGAAGGAGAAGAATGTCCTTTGGGATGCTCAATCTCTTTCCCCAGCTGGCCTCCAATGACCCTGGCTCACTCCTGACCCCAGATGGCAATTGTCACAAGCAGTTTCCTACCGCCTTAGCAGGAAAGAAATCCTAAAATTTAAAAGAATCTGAGAGTATGTATGTGTAAGTGTCAGAGAAACCACAAGCACAATTTTCTATACCTACAAGATGTATCTATATTGTGTCTGTGTGTCAGCTTTGGGTATGGGTTGTCACCAAGAGCTGTTAGAATTACTTCCATGCAATGGTGCTGTATTTAATATTCGACAGTGCTTACAGTAAGCAGGGAACAAAATAAAACATTTCTCCTGCTTCTTTCATCTAAGCGGGCTAGATATAATTTTTTGTGGATGACTGTCCAAGGACAGTTGCAGTATTCATTTGACTGTCCCTCAGAATTTGTACCTGTCCTGTTGCTTTGTGAGTACCGATTTTACATTTCTGTTTCCAAATACCAGCTAATAATAACTAGTGTGCCCTATGGCTGGCACAGTGCCCTGAAAAGAGCTTCATAACTGATGGCAACTGTTGTAAGGTGCCTAAAAGTGTAACTAAATATTACCCACTGACTGGTACATGGCCTTGAAAAGGACTTAAGTGTGCCCACATTCACTGCCCTGATAAGAGCTTTTACTTTACTTCCCCTACTGCTCAGTAGCACCCTGACAAGGGCCCTTAATTAACTCCCTTCTGCTCTGCCCTGAAAAAACGATCAGCTTCTTCTGCTGCTATGTATAGCCTGGACACTAAAGTCTCCCTACCTAATAGTCTTTTTTTTTGTGTGGTTTTGTTTTGTTGTTTTACCAGCCTCCCCATCTCCTGTCTCTGGAGCCCTTCCTGCTCTGACAGGGTTTGAAGTGGTTGTCTCAGCCCTTTAAGTTCCTCTCATCTCTAAATACTGAACCTGGGAAAACTGGGTCTCTGGGACAGGCAGTCAGGTGGTTATTTTGACCCCAGCTGCAAAGCCAACTCTTGGTTGTATGGTTTGTTTATTTTACTATCAGTATGCAGCCAACTTCAGTTTTTGTTTTTTGCCTACTTCTAAGAGCCTCTCTCTTACAAAAGCATTTGAGCAAAGATTTCTGAACCAGATTATGTTTGGGTTCAGTTTTGTTCACTTCCCAAATTATTGTTCTCCTTTTAAACATTTTTGTGCCATTTTCATGCATTCTGCTTGGAATGCATTCACAAATTGTGATTGTTTCTATGGTTATGTGTTGATATTTCAAGAAGCGGATTGTGACATCACTGAATGGATTTGCAGGGTAGGCGTTTGGAGAGAGAGGAATCTCTGGTTTAGCTGCAAATGAAAATAAAATAGGACAAAGTAACTGAATGTCTTCAAAATATCTGGTCGTGCAAGTGACTGAGCAGGAACAATAAAGGAATAGCAGGTCAAATATTGACTTACAGATTTAAATTTCAAAGCCCATAATAGATTTGAATCGGCCTCACCCACTGCATTCACCATTTGAGAACTTGCATTAGTACACCATATAATTTGCAGTTCTGTTTGGCATAACATGTTGCCCACAAGTATCTCCTATGATTTTATTTCAAATAAGTCAAAAGTCTGTCTCTCAGGTTGAAAAAATACATGCTGGTGCTACCGCCAGTTATATAAAACCAACACACCTCCCTGGTCCATGTACATTTTTTTTTTATATCTTGATGTAACATTTCTGCCATGACAGCAAGAAATATGTATTTTGTATGCCTGTAGCATCACACTATATTATGCATTAGATCAGAGATCATTTTACCTTTGCTAAAATGCCCACATTGGATTTTAAGATAATGGAAATAAAATTATTTGAAACTGGATCAAATAAACAGAGCTTGACTTTTATTTCGCATTGGTGGAAGCATTCACAAAATATTAGACCGTACTGATTCATTCCTAGAGGAAAGGAAAGACAGTGTCCTATTTAATTACTGTTTTTTTAACAACAGCCCCATTGAGTGACCTTTACTGTATGCCGCAAAACTGTGAATGAATATTTCAAGACTGTCTCACAGCCTTGGCATACAGGAAACACATTTCTAAGGAGGCTGTGTGGCAATAGGATTTCACAAAATGTAATTCCTAAGAGAGCAGATATGGTAATCTGCATTCACACTGTACCGTAATGATTAGAAGACATGAGCAACAGTGTACATAGTGCTTACCCTTACACAAGAAGAAAATGTCCAAAAGGGCAGGTGATATGCTGATTGCAGTGTACCACGCACCTATTAAGTTTTCATGTATAGGTTGCTTTGCCAGTTTGATAGCTCAGTGGACCATCTAGAAACCTAGCCTGTATTGGTGAGTTGCAAAGGTGAGTGGCCCAGTCACATCACCCAGTGAGTCAGACAGTGGGTTCTAAGAATATGCCACATCTTGAAAAGGCAGAGGATGTACAAAAGTCCCTGTTTCCATCATACCCATGCCACCCCATCAGAAACAGACTGTGCCATTTGGGTTACAGTCTCTCCAACTATCAGCAGTGGAGGCATGCCCTACAAAAATGATAGGTGGATCTCCTCCTACAGTGCACCGTCATGCTCAATTTAAAAAAAAAAAAAAAAGACGCAGTTGGCTTTATCTGCCATTTAGTCGGCCTGCTTTATATTTGAAATCGTAGTGCAGCAGGGAAGGGATTGTATTTTAGAATTATGGAGCCAGCAGCCCTGTCCTTCCATTTCCCTATCAGAAGCCATGCACCCACATGCCATTCTGTGAGGTCAAAGTTTGGTAAGCACTGCAGTGCTCTCAATTAAAGTAAATGTATTTCTTTTCAAGATCATTTTATACTTAGAGTGGAATGTGTTTAAAATCAAAGGTAGCATTCAGCTAGCAAGACTCTCAGTGAAAAGGAAGACAAGCTTATCCTGACTTCCAATGGTACTCCCACCCCTCAATCACATGCTAAGATGATCCTGGTGCACAGTGGTACCTCCTCCCCTCTCCTTGTCCTGTGCCAAGATGATTTCTGGTATCCAGACCTGCACAGCCTTCTGCTCACCTCCTCTTCTGTTTGCAGTCTGAAATCTATAGTAATTATGATTCAATGAAATACAAGTTGCACACTATGGCCCAGATATTCAAAAGGTTGCTCCCGATTGTGATATTTAAAGGGAAAAGTGCACCGCACAAATCCCGATGCGCCGGGGTGCATCGGTAATGTGCAGGCACAGGTAGGGGCGTGCCCATGCATACCCTGCACAGCCCGATATTCAGCCGGGCGTGCAGAGTTAATGCATCAGTCCGTACCTGCGCCTGCACAAAGTTCGCCTAAAAAAAGGAACAAGCTGAGGGCCACCCACAGGTGAGCTGCCTCATTGCAGGGGTGCAATACAGCAGCTGCCATCTGTGGGTGGCCATCGCCTATTCCTGCCACACCTGGCGGTGCCCCCATGCCCGACCGTGGGCATCAGTCATCCCAAAGTCCAATATCCCTGGTGGTCAGTCCACTGGACCACCAGGGATGAACGGGGAGGGGAATACAGTGATGCCCGTGATCGGGCTCATCGCATCCACTGGACCACCAGGATAGCGGACGTTCTTTGTCCCTTATGGGGACGTCCCCGCGTCCGGGCTGCAGGGGCGTCGGTCCCCGGCAGCTGCTGCCTGGCAGAAGTGCCAGGTGCAGAGTCGTCAGGATCGGCGCACCTGCATGCTAATGGCATGCAAATGGGGCCGTAATCAGATGCAAATGGCCCCTGTGTGCCTTGCATAAATTATGGCCCCATTTGCATGTCCCCTTTGAATATCGCGGGTGCTGTGCATGGCGCAATGGCGCTAACGCCACCACAACTCAATGCTCCACTCTGACCACTTGCGCGGGCACAGTGCCACTGCACCATGCATAGTGGGGGTGGCCAGGGTGCAATATTCAAAGCAGTTCGCCGCCAAGCGCTCCATTGGGCATGTGCCCTGGCCACACCCATGTAACAAATTTGAGCTCGCCCAGGCTTGCACCACAGCCTGGCGCGGTTTGAATATCTGGGCCTATGTGTAATTCATAAATCGTATACACTGTGCATCTTGCATGTATTTTATTGAACTGTGATTGCAGTGAGCTTCACTTGGTGGTCAGGCGAAGAAGTAAGAGGGCTGTGTCAATACCCATTTGGGATGGGGTAGGGGTGCCACTGTACACCCGGATCAGCTTGTCAAGGAGGGAATACAACAGAACAATAGGGATAATTTTGGCATGTGGAGAGGAGAAGTACACTGGACACTAGGGAGTTCTTGGCTTGGTATGGAGTGAGGGAGTGGGTTGGCAATGATTGGATCCCAATATCTGAATGCTGACTTCACGTCTGATCACAATTTAGGTTGTCCAACTACCGGAATGATTTTGCTTGGCTCAGTTTTGGTACTACACTAGCACCTCTAATATTCATATTTATTTTTTTGCTAACTGGTAAGTACACTAGACAGTTAAATGCATATTTACAAGTATGACCCTGGAGAGTACAAAGGCTGGCATTTAACAATGAACACTAGCAATTACAATGTAAGGAAAACATGAATACATAACAAAAGACTGCAGTGGCAACTCACTTGATATCTCAGTGCTCCATACCTCTCAACTGTACCGCATTATGAGGAACGTTCTCATTTTACTTCACAAAAGCTCCCTGTTCCACATTGTGAGGACTTGTTCCACATTCAATATTGATATTTAAAAGCAAAATCTATAGTAAATGATGCAAAAATATATTCTTCAATTAATAACAGACATTCTGAACATAAATGGCAACATTGTAACAGTATTCTGAGCCTCCTAGATAAAGATTTGATTAAGTTCCCCATTTTATTAATTTGTTCCACATTTTGAGAGGCAATGTTCCACATTTGGGGGCGAAAGGTTGAGAGGTATGCAGTGCTCCAGTCCACCCAGCTGTAGAAAGTGGTGTAAATAAGACCCACTGAACACAAGATATTGCCTTTATTGCCTATCAGCTGTGCTGTCCTGGGCAAATACAGTACTTAATAATAATAAAAAAATGTGGAGGGAGGGGTGAGAATAGGTGAAAACAATGGTGGTACTCAGGTGGATGTTGCCTTCATGTTCTCACTGATCCACTTGTGGCATCTAAGTGTCTAGGTACCCTGTCTGCCCTCTTGTCCAGCTAGTCTCACCTGGAGCGTAATTGTTGGATGGTATATGAAGGGACCAGCAGTGTATTTCTAGGTGGCCTATGGTGACTACATTAGTAGGTATGGCTTTAAGGACTTCTGAACAAGCTAAAGTATAGCCCAACTGGGTAAGAAAGAAAAATAATACAAACAACTGCATTTAAAGAGCTGAAAACTGGGCATGTGTCTAAAATCACCTTGAACACCAAGAGTAGATAGTTTTCCCAGTTTTCAAAGTCTCAGTGACCTGCCTTTGTTGCCTTCTCTCAGCTAATACCAGATGCATTACTGATTCATCACAATGACCTCCTGTAGAAACCACAAAACTTATAGGTTTACAGAGTTCATCACTAGTTCTGCAATAAAATAAATACAGAAAGAATTCTTCAGTCCCCTAATGTTTGAAAAGGCTTGGGAGGGCAATGCCTCCTTAAAGAATACCTAAACCCTGCTTTTACTGTATAATTTCTCATAAAATGGTTCCCTGTCAGTTCCATGCTGCCTAGCGGTGAGGCCCACTTGGTACACTGGCTTCCTGGGTTCATGCTTTGTAACTTGGAAAACTGGAAAGGAAATGTGAGAAGTGCCAATGCGGATGCTGTCCTCTACAGAAGGAAAGGAATGGCATGCACTGCTCCTAGAGCAGCTCCTGGTGGTGGCGCAGTTGAAGCGCATTTGATGGCATGGGTGATCACATGCTACCATGCACTGCCCCAAACATTGTGACGTGAAGCCATGATGTGGGAAGGGCAGAGGAATGGGAGAACACAAAAAGAAAGGCCCATCTGTGGTGCACTGGATGATGGCCGTCTGTGCCCCTACAACACCTGACTGCTCAGTGTACTGTCCTCAAACCCCTAACTGTCACCCCTGATATCCTAAGGCACTTCTTCCTCAGCAGTGGCAGGGAGGCCACCCAGCAGGATAAAGCCAGAAACGGGGTTGACAGAGATTTCTGGGAGCCTGGAGGTGAGAGAATGCAGTGGAGGCCAAGTCCGGCAGGCAGAAAGAGGCACCTGTGGGGCATGAGAGAGGAGCACTGAGGGGCATAAGAATGACTAAAAAAAAAAAAAAAATGGATCCCAGGACTTTGAGTATACTGCATTTATTGAGCTATACTTTTACAACCTAATTTCAAGTTTTACCTGGTTTTGTCATATTTCAAAAATATATAGAAAAGATTTGAGTCAAACCTCACACCGGTCACGACTGCAAAATGAAGTAGGACATCATGATGATATTGGAGAGCTGAACATGTGGTACTACTGAATGTGCTTATGGCAGTGTTTTGAATACCTTAAAAGCTGCCTCATATTTAAATCTAATATACAGCACACAGTGGTAGCTAACTTGGACATTCAGTTCATCAGGGAGCACCATTGCCAGCAGACACCAGCGACAGGTTTCCACTTTTGGCTGTTCAGGTTGAGAGGAGCCAACAGGCAGTTGGGGCTAGTGTAAGCAGACCTGGCACTAGGACAACCAACCTGCCAAGGAGGTATAAGAAGGCTAGGAAGAGGTGCTGAAAGGTAGCAATCATTTGGGAGACTGTTGTTCTGTCTGTGGGTGAGGTGGAAGGGCATTGTTGGACCAGGATGGTAACTCAGCTGACTAAATCTGCCTGCCAGGAGGGTTCCATGTCATAACGGCAATCGCAGAATAATGATCGCTGTTACGAGTGTACATTGCCAAAAATCAATTTCAGCTATGCACACTCACGGCGAGGACAAAGAGGGCCTGAGACCTATAGATTTTGTTTTTAATGTGGGGCTGTGCCTGCACTACTACTTATGGATTCTTAATCCAGGGGGTGTATGTTGGGAGGTGAAAACGGTAAAATTAAGCCCCGCCCGACAAAAAAAACCCCACACTGCACCGACCCGACCCCTGCACCTCCCAGTTGACCACCCTCCCCACCATGCTAGTGGACCAGCTCAGCAGCTGCCTGCCACCCCCCCTCGCATACCATCCCTCCCCTGCCTCTCCACCCCCTCGCACCGTACTTCCCGTCGTATGTCTCCCACCCCGGTATCTGGTCGCCTCTCCGCCAGGTAGCCCTAAACACAGGCACCATAATTGAATCACCATTTTGTAGGTGTCCAATTGCAGTCTCCTTGTTCAAAGGTTAACACCTGGAGCATTGGTTGAGCAAGTGCTATCCAGGGCCCAGGCAGCTCAGTTGGAAGGAGGAGGAGCAGACTGTCAGCTTCCATGACATAGAAAACACAAGTTCTGAGGAAATGAGAAGGTCATTCATGGATTATTGATGTTCCTGAAGGAAAAGATATCCAGGGTTATCTTTTTCAAGATCCTCTAGTCCTTGGGCTAGTGAGGAGCAACAACATAGCAACAAGCAGGATAACACTTAACTAAGAGTCTGGTACAAGGGTGGAGGAGTTGTTTTCCTGGCCAGTTGAAGGGCTTTCTTTGTCAAGCAAGGGATACCTTCATGCCAAGGATGGTTTGCACCCCTACGGTATGGGGTACTGGCCTGGAGAATGGACAGAGCATTTAAGGATATAAACTAGAGGATGGGGCAGGAGTCTGGTACAAAAGATTATCATGGGTGGAAAGCAGATGCAGCAGAGCAGCTGAGTGCAAAAAGGACCAGCTGGGGTGGGGTCAAGGAAATATAGAAGGGCAACTATTTTCACTTGCAGCTGTCTAACATGGGCATGATGCACTTCAAAGACCAGGACTAAATGGCCATCAACAAGACTTATGGAGGGAAAAATAACTGGGGCACCAAGACAGAGGAATACAGACTCTTCCAGCGGGATAGCTCTGACAAGAAGGGGTGATTTTATTCATAATGGAAGAAGTAACTCTGAAGGACATAATGGGGCAAACAGGGTCACAGAGTCCATCTGGGTTGAGCTAAGTGAAAAGGGTGGAAGACTCATTCTAGGGGTCTGCTGCAGGCCCTCAGACAGCTCAATGAAGCATAAAACCCCGCTGGTCAGGGAAAGCATGAGTGCAACCAAACTGGATGCAGTAGTAAACTAGGAGACTTCAGTCTCCCAGATGTAGACAGGCATCTTCAGAGGGCTAATGGCAGGGCTTGAACCAAGCTCCACTGTTCACCTTCAAGGACTGCTTCCTGGAGGAGTATGTCCAACAGGGTATTAGATTTGAGACCAACCTTCATCTTGTTCTCAGCAGTAGGGGTGGGGTCATCTTTATGCAAAAGTCAAGCTGCAGAAGTTTGCATTCATGTAGCAACAAAAGAAAAAGCCAAAAAGTGCCCTCCTGGTTCATCAGAGACTTAAAACAACTGATTCTGATGGGAAAAAAGTATATGACCACTCAAAGCAGACAGATTGCTTCCAGGTCTGAGAGAACTACAGAATAGCACTGAGGGACTGCAAAGCTAGAATTAAGATTGCCACAGAAGAGCTGGAAGCCAGGGTAGCATCAGAAGCTGCAGACAACACCAGAACCTTTCAGTACATATGGAAGGAGGAAGGTGAAAAACAGGATTTGGCCTTAAAACAGGTTGGGGAAGAACTTGGGAGAGAGCCAGAGCTGATGCCTGAGATACTGAAGTTCTGCAACGGGCCTCTAGTGAAGATAGGGACTCATTATGAGGCCCATAACATCAAGGGTAGCCTCTGATTCAGCCATTGGACATCATGCCTGCCCTGGTAGCTGACTGCCTGATAAAGAATCCAGGTAAGTTCTAAAGGGGTGAAGGACATAGCCCAGGATCATAGTGGTCCTAATGGAACAGTTGGCAGACCCACATGTAATAATCTGCCAGGAATCTGGACAAGTGACAATGCAGTCCCCATCTTCAAGAAGGGACAAGGTCAAGCCAGGCATCTACTGTGCTGGACAGACAACCTGACATCAGCACTGGACAAGGTCCTTGAGGCCATTATCAAAAACAGAATAATGGAACTCTTGGTTGAGGCCAAGGTTCTCATCCCTTCTCAGCATGGTTTAATGAGGGTCACATCATGCCAGAACAACTGGATCACCTTTTTAAGTGGATAACATAGGAAGTTAACAGGCAAGGCCATGGACATTGTCTATGCTTCAGCAAGGCCTTTGATACAATGGTGCATGACGAGCTTCTGGACAAAGTAAAGTAGTGTGCTATACATGCAACATACACATGGTGGATTGCTAACTGGCTTGGGGAAGGAAACAGAGGGTGGTAGTGGATGACAGTCATTACTCGAGTTGAGAGGAGTACTCATTGGTATCCCTCAGGGCTTGGTGCTGGGACCACATCTTCTTCAGTGGTCTGGAAGCTGCAGTCTCCAGCAGGCTGCTTACCAGAAGTTCGCAGATGACACTAAGCTAGTCAGGGTGGTGAACTCTCTTGAGAATGGATGGGGACCAGGGCGGATATACTGTTAGCAAACTATGCCTGTGCATATGACCCTTATTTTCTGGGGGCCTTTGCTGAGCTGTTTAATATGCTTGCAATGCATTGACTGATTTTATTTTAGCTGCTTGATGCTGCTGTGTGAGTATATGCTGCTGCTGTCTACATATCTCGCTCCTTTCCTTAGCTGACTCGTCCTCGGGGTTGACCAGCTGAGCCATCCACTGATGAAACATGCATCCTCTGTACTCCCTAGAACCATAGATCAAAATCTTACTTCCACACTGCCTCTGTCTGATAGCTCTTTTCCTTTCTTGCTCGTGTGTGTGCCCATGCGACCCAGGGAGACTAGTGGTAGGTGGGTGCTTGATAGCATCAGATAGGCAGTATTGTGAGTAAAACTTGCAGAGGGATCAGGGCCACTGTTTCTCAGATGTAGTGACATTTACTAAGACGTCTCGTGGTGGAGGCTCAATGTGTTGTCCCTTGTCTGTGCATGTGTCAAGTTGGTGGGTCAGGATGGAGTGAAGTGAGCAATCAACAGAGCAGCTGGAAATGACTGAATGATTATGCCATAGCTGGGAATCCAAGTCACAAAACAAGTCAGGAACCATAGCTTGGAGCGGTCGTTAAACACCAGCAGCATTGCAGTAGAGTCGAGGATCACTGGTCAGCTGTAGGCAGAGTTGTCACAGTCACGGGAGGGCTGAGGGCATTCTGTCAGATATGGCAATTGGTTTACCATCTTCATCTGGACAGGCTGAAGGCCAAGAGGAAACCGGATGCTCAGTGACAGTCACAAGCATGGGGCCACTGATCGGCAAAATGGCATGGTATCCTGCTTAAGTCCTCAACTTCCATCTCCCATTTGAATGTGTGTGAGTGTGTGTGTTGGGGGTAATTTATTGAAATATCAAAGTTCTGGCATGGGTAAGGGTTGTAATCTGGACTGGAAATTCTGGAACTCTCATTACCACTGGAATGCCATCAACAGATATTTGAATAATGTTGCCAGTCATTAATTTGTTATTACTGCAAGGTGTGCAACAGACAACACAAACTCCAGTTTTACTTAGACACACACTTTCTCTATATTTGCAACCAAACTTTCCTAACCTCTTCAAATCCATGAGCTCTCAAGGCATGCCTTTTGGCTTCTTCCACCTGTTAATGTTCTAGGATACAGAATGGATTGTAAAGTGTTTTGGGATACAGCAGTGTGTACTAAGGGCAGCGCATAAAAATTCCTTCCTTTCCCCATCCAGCTGGCCTTTATTGTGTTGGGCTTAAAAGCATCTTTAGATTAAAGTTGAAAATGTAGTAGATTGGTCCACCCCATTTAGTAATTCTTCTTACAGGTCCATCTGGTGTCATAGAGGATAATGTATGGGCATTGGTGGTTAACCACACTATGCTAGTGTCGAGTGGTTCCCTTGGCAGCTTAGGTAAACCTCGGGGGCGCGGCTCGGGGGGTTTACCACAGACCGCCATGGGAACTTACAGATCTGAGCATAGGTGGTTGATCCACCAATGCCCATACATAGTCTTTTATAGTGTATGGGCATCGTATGGACATCATTGTGGCACATAGGGAAAAAAGCAGCCCTGCTTCAATTAATAAAACAAGTACTTGCCCTACCTCACCCAGATGCTCAGAAGCTGAGACGCTAATTCTGAAAGGGCTGAGCGGGCTGGCAGGTGGGGTTTGAAACAGATGGCTCTCCACGCTGCCCTTAGATACGGCCGCTGATTGGTTCCTGACAGTTATTAACCCATCGATGTGACGTAACATCGATGGGTTAACAACAGTTCTACGTCAACTATCAGATAACAACCTTAGGAAATGATGATTTCTAAGGTTAACAACGCTCTAACATACACTATAGTGTTATTGTGCATAATGTTAATCTAAAATCCAGCAGTATTCCTGGGCTTGACAGTGCCATATCAATTTCCTGCACAGTAACTGTGTTTGCACATGTGTACTGATGCTTTTACTCCCTCCTTCCCCGTATACATCTGAAATGAGCTGTTAACAGCTTAAGTATGCCTTTCCTGGAAAATGTTTAACAGAAGCCCAACAGTGCCCTTTAAATAATTGGCCCATGGATCATTTCATCATGTTTTGCACTCAGATGTTGATTAATAACATTCTGCTGTATTTAATGTATAGAAAGTAGTAAAGCAGAAAGTAAAATAGGTTACTCGAGTTAAGTATTGGATGTTTGTGCAGCATGGTCGGTGCTGCACCACCTTTGAGGGTGGGGTGACGAGAAGGGGGCCCATGGTTAATGCTGTGCATATGGCCCATGACAATATAAATTTGGCCCTGATGGGGACAAAGTTCAGCAAGACCTGAACAAACAGGGCAATTATTCTGATTCCTAGGGTCTCAGATTCAGTGTAGCGGAATGCAGGTGCTACACACGAGGGGAAAAACAAGTAATACTGACACTGTGGGGCTCTAGCCGAGGAGGAAAAGGACCTGAGGCATCACATAGACAAGGGACTGAAGCAGGACCTGCAGTGAATGGCTACTTCCAAGCGGGACAGCAGAATGATGGGATGAAGCAAAAGGGGCTACCAGCAGGCGGCAGAAGTAATCTTGCCTATCAAGGCCTTGGACAGGCCCATCTGGAGCACTGTGTTCAGTTTGGTCTCTTCAACACAAAGGGACATTGAGGCAGTTGAGAGGGTGCAACACAGGTCCACCAAAATGACAGAGGAGGCTGGATGCTTAACATGTTCACCCTGGAAAAAGGAGTCTGATAGAAGACATGCGCTCAGGTCTTTGCATACTCAAGGTATACTGACAAGACTGAACAACCAAATATGTTAAAACTAGTGTCCTGCAGCAGGATGCGGGACATGCCCTAAAGCTCATGGGTGTTAAATTCAGGGGCAACATTAGGAGGCACTTCTTTCCCAGAGTGCAGCAAACTCTCGAACAGCCTGTGGTGAGAGCAGGTTTATGTGGGCAGTTAGATAGAAAAGAAATGTCTCACCAGTCCTTGTAGATATTTTGAATTCAATTTATTCTTTTCAGATGTTATTTGAACAGGAGAATTTCAGATTGGCAGTGTTTTGTTCCTTTAAATATTTTCCAGCTCACACTTCCATTTAAACAGTAGATACCAGAGTAGACAAAATCTTCTGACAATTCTAAATTCACTTCAAAGCAGTAAGTACCACAGTTCATCATAACTCCACAGAGCACTTTTCAGCAGTTTCCAGAGCATACCTCCAGTCCCACAGCAAAACAGAATCTAATCTCTCATCCCACACAATCTAAATTTATACCCCAAAGGAGTCATGTGATTATTTAACTCCACCTCAGCAAAACATTTTCAAATTAATTTCATTAAACACTGCATCATTATTTAGTTTACATAACCTGAACACATCTTTGTTATTCTAACTACTTTCATGCTGTCACCAGAATGAATTATAATAGTTTTAGATGTTTTGTATTCATTTTCTAGCGTGAAAAGGAACTACCCTTTAACAATAGTATAAAGGAATTCAGGAGCCGCCGGCCAACTCCCAAAACAGCACCAAATGCCGAAAAGAGTTTGGACACCAGAACTCCCAAAACACCAACTACAAAACTATCCTCACTCCCCAAAACAAGAAAATGCCTCACCTCAACTAAGGAGGGTATGTAAATTCCATCTAAATCTTTACATCTAAAGTAAATTAACAAGCTAAATACCCTCACAACAGTGAGCTTATCCAATTGGAAAATGGGTTAACAGCACTACATTGTAAACTAAAGAAAATTGTCTACCTGAGAAATGCCACTTTCAACACACCAGCCTTTGTACTAAGCGGCTGGATTATTAGCAGGCAAAGTTTAAAATTGTATCTGGAGCCCACAAACATAAACACAGACCGAGGGTTTCTAAATAAAATAAAACCTTTTATTTAAGCGCAAAACGAACCCCGGTCCTGTCCTGAATAAACAAAATCCACTCTCCAATCCCTTTGGGGGATTAACACAAAAGCTAACTAAATAATTAAAGTAACACAGAAAGGAAACAAACAAAGCACATACATTTTACCTGAGGCTCCAGACTCTACAGTACTACTCAACAACATGGGGGAGAACCTTCCTCAGCAACCAGGAACAACAAAGCCAGAACAGAAATCCCATCACTAAGGTGCACACAGCGTCCGCTATTTATAACCCCTCACCAAGAACAACATTCAGTCCATCCAAACCTGCGATTTTGGATATTTACTTTTATAATCCAAATGACAAGCTACTGCTTGCAAACCGAAAAAACCGAATGTTATTTAAACTGCACGAATGCAGTGACGATTGTAACGGACGGTTGCTTACTGATCGCTCAAACCATGAACATGAGCATCTACTCACAAGGTCCAAACAACATAAATTCTTTTCCTGACAACCCTAAGGACCCCACCAAGGGAATAAAAGAAATCAATTCTATCAATTCCAAACTTACCTGGGGGTTCTGCCTGATTACCCTTCAAATATGATTTTTCTCTCTTAAAGGGAAACTTCCCAACAATCAAATACCCAAAAGAAAATATCTAACACAAATTCTAAAGCCCCTTTTTATCACAGAGGCACTCTGTGACACTCCTCCCACCTAAGAGGGCAACCATTCCTTTGGTTGACCTACCTCTTCAAACCCATTTAAACTCAAGGGGGATATTCTATGGAGCTCTAGATCACCCGAACAACAAATCTACTTAACAGCCCCAAGCGACCGCAACACTATAGTCCAGCCCTGGGTTCTATCCTTCCTTCTGTTAACTACTATTACATTCCAGAAGGGAGTGCACGATTATTTCAGAACGGGAGAATTTCAGCTCCGACTCACCTTCCCCACTATTAATCTACCTTGTAGACTTGCAAAAGCATAGTGATATCAGGGTTAGTGACAGTGCAGAGCAGTGGCAAAGAATTACCACTCGAACACTGTACTATTGCAAAGAGATGCCCAAAACACAAGACAGCAAAGGGCATCTACAGCCTAACCGTGTCCCACTACAAAGGCACTCCATGGCAACCATTTCTTTGGGTGCCCTAATACTACATGTGATATTATGAGGAAGGGAGTTTATATAACTCAAACCACCCACACTCTTGTGCTCCATCCCCAGCTCCCATAGCAAACCAATGTTATCCCCACGCTCTATACAGTACACTACCCTGTGGTTACATTTTAAACAGAAGTAACAGAATCACCATAATAAGTGATACTTATAAGGAATTGTACTGGTATATTTCCATTCCTACATTTACCACTTCTTAAACAGAATATATCAAAATAGAATACAAAATAAAAATATATGAATAATATTTGGCAACCCTAATACGTCTATCAATATTGTAGCACACCATGCAGCCTTCAGTACTTTATGTCTTATCCACTACTCAGACAGCAATTTTTTTTTTTTTTTTTTTTTTTTTTTTTAAACACATAGGTAATTCTGCCTGTAAAAAAAGACAGGCTGTCTTATCAGTGTCTCTGAAAGGAAAACTAACCAAATGGTGCCTGATTATAGATTTTACTTCAGACCTCTGAAATATGGGCAAGCACTAGGAATGTCCTTCGTGTAAGGAAGTCCCTAGCTACCATAAACATTCCTAGTGGAGCTCATATTAATTATCCAGCAGACTCATGCAAGCTGGTTCTTCTAACAGCAGTTCCTAGGCCAAAGATTTTGAATCTATACTGTAGAATGACATACTGGATGGGAGGGAAGACTAGTGGGTTATAGTTTGAACAGGGCCTCACAAAGTCGATCAGCCTAGAGCAATTACCATCTACTACCCATACTACCTGGCAACTTCCTTTTCTCCATGGTAACCATTTATTTAAATGGTCATCCCTCTGTATATTGTCTTTCCCATACTTTTTATAAACCCCGTCGTTCCATGACATACATCGCCACCTGCCGATACATACCCGGCCAGTGGTAGTAGGGACAAGTTGTTCCAAAGTTTCCATGTTCTAACTGCTTACTTCTATTAGAAATATTATTTAAACCCCTTCTCTATACTTATAAGGTACTACCACCCTTGCCTGTACCTGTTTAGTACGAGGGTTTGGTTTAACATGGTAGAGGGTACCTCCCTTAACCTCATACCACCATAAGGGTTTATCCTTATAATCCCATGATTCTGAACAGCATATTTGCTCAGCTGAGTAATTTCAGGATCCCTTTTGTAGGAAGCCCCAATCAACCTTCAAAAATCACCTTTATCTTCATCAGTTTTAACATGAGTCCCTTCAGCAATTTTAACATGAGTCCCTTCATCAGTTTTAACATAAGTCCCTTCAGCAATTAATGCCTCTTCCAACTTGATAGGTAATTTCACCCCATAATTCAAACCAGTCTCACCTGGGACTTATATATATCCTGCTGTCCTTCATCCTCTATCCAATACATCCCATCAAATAGAGGTAAAACAGGCAATTCCACACATGCTACAGTATGCTTCTCTGTCTTCACCCCAAAGTTCAAAATAGTCTCACCTGGGGACTTATCCACAGCTCTTCCATCCTCTGTCCAATACAGTCCATCAAATACAGGTAACACAGGGAGCTCATCGCCAGTTGTACCAGAAATGTGGTAGAGGCGAGGAATATGTGGGCAATCAGATAGAAAAGAAATGTCTCACCAGTCCTTGTAGATATTTTGAATTCAATTTATTCTTTTTCAGATGTTATTTGAACAGGAGAATTTCAGATTGGCAGTGTTTTGTTCCTTTAAATATTTTCCAGCTCACACTTCCATTTAAACAGTAGATACCAGAGTAGACAAAATCTTCTGACAATTCTAAATCTTCACTTCAAAGCAGTAAGTACACAGTTCATCACTTAACTCCACAGAGCACTTTTCAGCAGTTTCCAGAGCATACCTCCAGTCTCTTGGGGTGGGTTCGAATCCCACCACTGCCACCAGAGATTAGATTCTGTTTTGCTGTGGACTGGAGGTATGCTCTGGAAACTGCTGAAAAGTGCTCTGTGGAGTTATGATGAACTGTGGTACTTACTGCTTTGAAGTGAAGATTTAGAATTGTCAGAAGATTTGTCTACTCTGGTATCTACTGTTTAAATGGAAGTGTGAGTGGAAAATATTTAAAGGAACAAAAACACTGCCAATCTGAAATTCTCCTGTTCAAATAACATCTGAAAAGAATAAATTGAATTAAAAATATCTACAAGGACTGGTGAGACATTTCTTTCTATCTAACTGCCCATTATAAACCTGGGCTCTACCACATTTGGTACCAGGCTTTTCTTCCTCCAGTTTTATAGTCCTTCAGGATTAATTACTTCTGCAAACACTGCCAAGCTTCTCAATATTTCTTGATACTGTTGTTCCACAATTTTCCACCTGTCTTCCATATCCTTCCAACGGAAAACATCCACCGAAATAACTGCACCTGTGCCAGTCCATAAATACACCAGGCCCTTTCTTCATCCATCAACTTTGATGCTCCGTTCCATCATTGGACAGCACACAAAAACGTAACTTCTCCAGTCAGAATACTCACAACTCCAACTCTTGACCTCACTGTGTCACAGATGGTACTGCCCACTTGGTCTTCGATCAGACCCGCTGCACAACATCCCACTTCTGACACCAAATGTGGTAGGGCGAGGTTTATGTGGGCAGTTAGATAGAAAAGAAATGTCTCACCAGTCCTTGTAGATATTTTGAATTCAATTTATTCTTTTTCAGATGTTATTTGAACAGGAGAATTTCAGATTGGCAGTGTTTTGTTCCTTTAAATATTTTCCAGCTCACACTTCCATTTAAACAGTAGATACCAGAGTAGACAAAATCTTCTGACAATTCTAAATCTTCACTTCAAAGCAGTAAGTACCACAGTTCATCATAACTCCACAGAGCACTTTTCAGCAGTTTCCAGAGCATACCTCCAGTCCCACAGCAAAACAGAATCTAATCTCTCATCCCACACAATCTAAATTTATACCCCAAAGGAGTCATGTGATTATTTAACTCCACCTCAGCAAAACATTTTCAAATTAATTTCATTAAACACTGCATCATTATTTAGTTTACATAACCTGAACACATCTTTGTTATTCTAACTACTTTCATGCTGTCACCAGAATGAATTATAATAGTTTTAGATGTTTTTGTATTCATTTCTAGCGTGAAAGGAACTACCCTTTAACAATAGTATAAAGGAATTCAGGAGTGCCGCCAACTCCCAAAACAGCACCAAATGCCGAAGAGTTTGGACACCAGGAACTCCCAAAACACCAACTACAAAAACTATCCTCACTCCCCAAAACAAGAAAATGCCTCACCTCAACTAAGGAGGGTATGTAAAATTCCATCTAAATCTTTACATCTAAAGTAAATTAACAAGCTAAATACCCTCGCAACAGTGAGCTTATCCAATTGGAAAATGGGTTAACAGCACTACATTGTAAACTAAAGAAAATTGTCTACCTGAAATGCCACTTTGCAACACACCAGCCTTTGTACTAAGCGGCTGGATTATTATGAGCAAAAGTTTAAAATTCGATTCGAGCCCACAAACATAAACACAGACCGAGGGGTTTCTAATAAAATAAAACCTTTTATTTGAAGAAAACCAACCCCCGGTCCTGTCCTGAATAAACAAAAATCCACTCTCCAATCCCTTTGGGGATTAACACAAAGCTAACTAAATAATTAAAGTAACACAGAAAGGAAACAAAGCACATACATTTTACCTGAGGCTCCAGACTCTACAGTACTACTCAACAACATGGGGAGAACCTTCCTCAGCAACCAGGAACAACAAAGCCAGAACAGAAACTCTCACTAAGGTGCACACAGCGTCCCGCGCTGGCCCCACATAGCCCCTCACCAAGAACAACATTCAGTCCATCCAAACCTGCGATTTTAGGGGATATTTACTTTTATAATCCAAATGACAAGCTACTGCTTGCAAACAAAAACCGGAATGTTATTTTAAACTGCCTGACGTGCGCATACGATTACTGCGGACGTGCCGTTTTACCGATCGTTCAAACCGTGAACATGAGCATCTACTCACAAGGTCCAAACAACATAAATTCTTTTCCTGACAACCCTAAGGACCCACCAAGGGAATAAAAAATCAATTCTATCAATTCCAAACTTACCTGGGGGTTCTGCCTGATTACCCTTCAAATATGATTTTTCTCTCTTAAGGGAAACTTCCAACAATCAAATACCCAAAAGAAAATATCTAACACAAATTCTAAAGCCCCTTTTATCACAGAGGCACTCTGTGACACAGCCTACTAGCTGAGACAGTGGACATGCAGGCGACACAGGCTTTTGAGACAAATAAACACAGATAGAACATTCCTGGTAAAGTAGACTAAGACACACCTTCAGAGGAGTGCCCAGCTCACAATCTACTAACAACCAAAAGAAGGACTCAAAAAGGATAAATGACACTCAGTCATACAAATTAAAGCTGAATTAGCTTTAATAACCTGCAAACTCCAGTGTCAGTGTCACAAAATGAAGGAAACAATACCAGTCAAATGCCCAGGCACTTTGAGCACCGATCGTTCTCTGGGGCAGAGTTTAACTATGTAGGTGACTTCGTTATAGCAGCAAAGTTCTTAAAGGATCCAAGCACTGTTTTAAGTATGAACCTCACAGGGTTTTAAACCTGAAGAACAGAAAAATCCAGTCAGCCTGTTATCAAACTTTAAATACACAGTGCTAACCTGAAGCTCCCTTATAAAAGTAATCTGCAAAAGGCTGCCCCTACATTATGAAGGTTCAATATGGACCTACTGTACATGTCGAGACTTAGAATTTATTCAAGTACTCTGTTATACTCGCCATAGCTGTGACACATAAGCCAAAATGACATCAAACCTATGGGTATTTTTAGGTAACATCCTATGGACACAGGTTGGCCTCTAAATGCTCACCCAAAATATGTCCGATGGGTGCCCTCAAGGGTATATTTCAGATGGACATTGAGGACCCCACTTAGGAATCCATGGAGGGTAGTTTATAAGATATCCTCAGGTTTGGTGCCATTCAAGCCTACAGGGCCAAAGTTATGGCTAGTAAACTAGAGTAGTTGAACAAACTCTAAGTCTGTGCGTGTAGTATATCCACGTTCAGACTTAGATTCCAGAAGGCTGGTGGCAGATGATCATCAGCACTAATGAGTGAGTGCTAGCTGCTGTCTTTGTGCTGTACCGGTGAGTATATGAGATGTCTGCTGTCATGAGTATCAGGTGAGGTGGCCACTAGACTATTGGGGAATAGTTTTCAGTATGGTGGAATGGTGGTTGGGTAAGTGGGGCCATTAGACAACCAGGAATAGTGGTCAGTACAACAGAACAGTGATCAGATGGTGGGGGACCACTAAACTACCAGAGAATAATGTTCAGTACAGCAGAACAGTGATCAGGCAAGGGGTCACTAGATTAACAGGGAATAGTTATGTACAATGGAACAGTGACTGGATGAAGGCCACTAAACAACCAGATAATAGTGTTCAGTACAACAGAACACTGATCGAGCAGGGGTACACCACAGTGCATGCAATTAGTCTCGGTGTCTGGGTGATCACTAGAGTTGCACTAATGGCTGGTTAACCCCTCCACAAATCTTTGGGTATGACAATGACCAAGTGTCTGTATGAAAGGTGCAGTCAAGGAGGTTGCATAGGTGCCTAACTAACATCATCACTGGCTCACTAACAAGTTAGTACCTCACCAAATGTGCCTTTAAATATAGCATTTTAGCAGGTCCCATGCTTCCCAGGTGCAAACCACAGTTAGTGAGGCACTAACCTTTAAGCATTTCTAATTCCTTTAAATATCCTGTCCATAGTGATATTTCATATAAGTTCAATTACATTAATAAATTTACCTCAGGGTCTTCTGTATGATTGTGACATACGGACAGGAAATTCTTGTGCAGTGAAATAGCCACTCCTGCGTGTTTCCATGCATGATGTGAAGTTGAATATACTTTGCCAGTACAGCATCTGCTAAATTTATCATGCTATAATTTAATTAAATTTGCTTCTTGCAGAGAGCATATACTGGCCCAGAAAGTTTGCATTTCCTTTGCATTTCTAATTTGTTTCACCAGTGAGTTAAGGCCATTTACAGTGTACGTTACTAATGTGATCCTATCAATATTACATTACAGATAATCTCTGAATCAGGAAACATCATGAAGCCTGTACCCAGCTGTCTGTTGATGGACTAGAATGAACACTCCATGTCTTCCTTTGCATGTGTGCCTTTTAAACCCAGTTATCTGGACCCAAGGGGCAACATATATAAAACGGAATCAGCAAACATTCACTCATGTAACAGTGTCTTATTTGAACTTTAACCAAAGTGGGTCCAAGCACCCAACCCTCCCCTTTGCTTTGGTCAAAATGTGACCCCACCCTGTCAGTTACACAGGAATGCCACACAGCAGCAAACTCTGTGTAGAAGGTGCACCCATTCTTACTAGTGACCTCTAGGAGGCAGTATAGTGCAGTGGGTTAAGGTTCTGAGCTGCAGATCTGTAGACCTGGGTTTGAATCTCACAGCCGTCTAGGTGCATACTGTGTGATCTGAGCAAGTCCCTTAACTTCCTTGTGCTCTCAGGTCACATCTGGAAACAAGCTTCAAGCTTAGTGTGCTACTCCTGGTTAAACAATATTCCCTAGTGGTGAAAAATAGAGACCTAAGATTATCAGACAACACAGATATCTGTGATGATGCTAGACCCATGTATCAAACTACTGATTAAACTACATTGTGTTCACTGTTCTCTCCTTAAAATAATGTAATCATGACTGTACACCTCCCTTTGTTTTCATTGGAGGTAGTTCATGAAAACAGGTAAACAAAATTGTAGTAAAGGAAGTGAAGCATATATACCCTGTATGTAAGGTAAGCACTGGGAGAGTTATAATATGACCCCCAATCAAAGTTCCATTATTAAAAGGTGTTTCACATCCAGAATCAGTTATGACTGCAAATAAGGGCAGGCACCTACAACAAAAATTCACACAATACTTCAGGGTAATGTTAAAGGTCAGCATGCCTATCTAGCTCTGTTCCATGCTCTTTGAAATGAGTTTTAGAAGTCCATCTGTAGTACCCCGCGACAGTCAGACACTAAATCTACATCATTTAGGCATACATTGTCACCCACAGGTAATGGGAAGCTAACAAAGAAAGAAAGAAAATTTAGTCCCAACAGACTGATACCCTGCCTGCCTGGAACAGTAATAAGTACTTCTGAGTTCATACCAAGTAAGTTTCTGAAAGTTTTATACCAAGATTCATTAACAGCATCTTATGTAAAAACATTTCTAGAGATAATTTTGAGCAAATTAGGGAAGGCATGATAATATGGGATTGGCAGGAATTGATGGGAACTGCACATGTCAATGAAATATGGGAAGAAAAAATAAGATCTTCCTTGTCAATCTTCACCATTCATAACTGCTGGGTGTAAGCCAGAGCTCACCTGCTATGGGAGTTTTTTGTTTTGTTTTTTTGGAGGAGGCTTGCACCGATGGTGCCACCCACGAGGCGATGCACTACATGGTTCACGAGGCCAGCCTTCAGGCACCGCAGACTCCTCCTCCATCCCAGTTCTGTTTCTCCTGCTGTCGAGGCTGCACCTGCTGCATCAAGAGTTGTTGCTGTGCCATTAGGCCTACTTCAAGTTCGTTCATTTTTCCTTCATCCCAGTTCCTTCCGATGCCGTTGAAGTGGTAAGACTGTTCAGTTTTGTATTTGACAGCTCCAGGAGCTTTTCTGGTTTTAAATTAATTTGCATGATGTCGATTCAGGGACAAAGTGCAAATCCAAGGCAGCTGTGTCCTATGCGTCGGTGCCGCTTGCAGGCGGCAGTTTTCCATCTCAGACCGGCATGATGTTTGTCTTCGGTGCCTGGGACCCTTCCATGATATGGACCAGTGCAATGCCTGTTTTCCATGGACCGTCGTGTTTTGGAAAGCGCGTGTTTAAAGTCAGCAGTGCTCCGCCGACTTTTGGAGGATGAGCGTCGCCCTCGGGCTTCCCAGGCCAGATATCTTGACCCTTTCTCCGGGTCCCCTCCGGGTCTATATGGCCTGGTGAGGAGGAACCTCCTACACTTCCAGCCTTGCCGAGGAGGAGGTTTCTTCTTGGCACGGAGACGGTGCAATCCCTCGGGGTCGCATCATTGGCGCTGTCAGCAGTCACCTCCTCGGTACAGGCTCCCCAATGTTGCAGCCTCTGGTTGTGGGGTCCAGCAATGGTGGACCCTCGATGCCGCCTAGCAATGCTGCTTTGGGTCCTAGTGCTGTCCACGGGCCGGGGACTCGGCGGCACCATTGGTGGTGCTGGCTTGGGTTCCAGTGGCGTGCACAGCACGGGGCTTGGATGGCACCGCTGGCAGTGCCATTATGGGTTCTGGTGCCATGCATGGTGTTTTGGGTTCGGTGCTGTCCATCAGAGATGGGGACTTGGGCGGTGCCATTGGCAGTGCTGCTGTGGTTCCCGGCACCGTCATGGCCACGGGGACTCGAGGCAATACCATTGGCAATGTCACAGCCTGCGGCAGTGCTGTCACAGGAGAGGTTCCTGCGGTTGCCTCTCTGGAGGTCACACTTCTCAACTCCTCTTTGGAGGAGGATGACTCAGAGGTGGACCGGACTGGCAACCTGAGTCTTCGGTTCAGAACTCTCTATGAGCCGTGGTGTCGGGTGCCCAGTGTTCCTCTCCCTGAGTCCCTGATGCAGGTTGGCCTTGAGGTCCCATGGCTAGGGTGTCCTGGGACCTTCTCGGCCGATCCTTCCAGGATTCGTGGAGAGGACTCCCTCGTGGGAGGCCCAGGCAGCTGCCATCTCTGGTGCTGCTGAGGCTCTTCAGGAAGGGGTGGAGGGCCCTGCTTCTGTGGCCTCCTTCAGGGGCTCATGCAGTGGGAGCTCCTGCACTGGTGTCAAGGGAGGGCTGCTTTGCAGTCAGAGGGGTTGAGGAGTCGGGGTGAAGAGTGGCGGTGCATTTCCACTGCCTTGAGGGGTGCAGGAAGGGAGTCTAACGCTGATCCCTGCCTTTCTCATGAGGTCTCCAAGCGCCTTCTAGTGGTGGTACTGAGGGTTGCCCTTCTGGACACATGCAACCTCAGTCGCATCACAAGGAGATTCCTTCTGGGCTCTTCCAGAGTTTGCCTTCTCACGTTACATCCTTGCAACCTGGTATGATCTCAGGATCCCCAGTCTTGGATCTCAGAGCCCTGGCAGGCCAGGCATGTGCTTTAGGTGCCCCTCACCCCATCCCTCTGCAGCCACCCCTCTCTCCCAGACCATGTGGGTCCTCACGGGCCATTAACTTGGAGACTTTCAGAGCTACTGCGGTGGCCTTCCCTTCATACATCAGGGCCATGGGCGAACAGATCTTCCGCTTGTCCCCCCCACCACAGGAGTCCTCTGAACATTCGAGGCTCCACTTCCTCCTCGTCTTCCTCTCCTGAGGAAAAGGAACCCTCTGTCCACCTATCCTGTGACGCTGATTTCACTGAATAACAGTGGTTCCTTTCAAGGCTGGTTTGGAGCCTCATATCTACTTCATCTGCAGAGACAATACTGAGTGGCAGATGTGTGCATTCTCAGTGAATTCAACCTGCCACCTCATGGTGCCTTCCTGGCGATCCCTTTCAGAGGCATCTATCCACACTTGGCAGTCTCCAGCCACCCTTTTCCAGCCCTGACAGACTGCAGGAGATGGTATTGTGCTCCCCATGAGTCTCTGGGTTCTCTACCTCACTCGCCTTGGGACTGATGTGCCTAGATACTCCTTCAGGGCCTCAGCACCTGGCACCACGACAGACCCCGGATCCAATTCTGCTGAATTTAATTGGTGGGGATGAAGAGTCTTCTCTTCAAGTCATGTGTTGATGTGCATAGTTTCACATCAGGCACACCACGCTACCTATAACAGGCATCTGTGGTCAATGCTAGGCGCAGGTTCTAGCATCTATGCCTGATACAGAGCAGTCCAGACAAGCCATTGCCCTCTCTGCACAGGGTCTGGAGCTTGCAAGACACCAGCGAGGGCATCTTACAATGCCAGCGGTGGCTTACAGACTGGCAGGGACAGCGATCTACATTAGGTGGATGGCATGGCTTCGTCTGTCCAGACTGTCAACCATTGCTCAGCATGGAGTGACTTCCTCCAATTTCTGGGGACCGCCCAGTTTTCCGTGGGGTGAGGAGGATTCTTCAGGGGCATCCTCCATTGCCCCAGCCACGGGAACACCCCTCACCCGCAGCAACCTTAGGACGGACTCAGTCTCCTGGTTAGGTCTCCCCTCCTGTTTGCCACCAGTAGGAGACTGAGGATCTGTTCCTCTGGGCCAAATTTCAGGCCCCTTTCAGGGGCTTGGTACTCAACCAGCAGTAATGAATGGTGAAGACTGGCAAGGAAAGATATGAATATTACATACCTACTGTAATTGTTGATCTTCTCTTGTATCTTCACCATTCACTACTGAATCCCTCCCACCTTCCCTCATGGACCTCTTTTCTTGGGCATCTCCCCACCCCAGGAGTGTAGCCAGGGATTTCAGATCTGCACCCCAAGTGGACTCACTGCTACCCACCCCACCCTTGTTAGGGTGAGCTACCCCAGGTGTAGCCAGACAATACACAAATGTACACCAGGACCATGTTTGTTGCCTCATTTGGCACAATAAATACAACTTTGTATCTCATGACAATAGTTATTGCCATGCATGGGTAAATACAAATGCCCTTACATTGCTCCATAAGACACCCACATACCAGCCCAGAGCCTCTAAAGTTGTGTTGTCCTTGGGATGCAAAAGAGTATTAGTGTCCAGTCCTTCTAGTTTGACTCCTATAAATAAAATTACAGCAAGGTTCAGTATTTTCTTTGTTAGTTTTCATGGAAAAAGGAAGCAATTCAGAGCCTATTTGCTACCCCTTAAATAAAATTGCACACCATGGAGTGCTTGGAGTATGCCTGCCTACACCCATGCCCCACCCTGCCCCTCCTCATCCCTTTCTCCTCCCTGTGGGGAACTAAATCCTCAGGTTCCTTGGGACCTTCTGTTCTTCTCTAAAACAGGTAGAAGGATTTGAGTAGGAGGCGGTAATGGCTCGTTCTTTTCATCTCAGGGAACTCTTTCTGATTTTCTGGAGAGTTTTCCTTGAGGGAACTTCCTCGGACCAGTTTAACTCAGTCTCCAGACATCGGGGTTGGGCTCTGAAACAGTCCTCTAACCCTCAGTCTTCAGACTTAATGGGTGTCCCTTGATTACCTGGTAATGCCAGACTGGGGCTAGTCAACCTCTGTTCTAGTCTGATTCAAAGATTAACGTTTTGAACTGGTGGTCTGGTCCTTTGGCCTTACTTTCTCCAGGAGTCAGAAGAAACTCCTTTTCTATCTCCGTCCATCTTGACAAAGTTTGCCTCTTTGGGCTTCCCCAGTGCTAAGCACATATCCGTGTGATGGAGGGTCTTTTCCTTTACCCAGTTGGGGCTCTCTCTCTCTCTGGAACAGAGTTTGCATTTGCATTCTGTGAGCTCTCAGCTTGAGTATGCTTGGGGTAATAGGATAGTGGGATGTGTGGGAAATTTGTCTCTCTCATTTTAAGCTGTCTAGAAGGTTCATTGAACCATCCAAACCAGTTTTGTCTGAAGGGATCCTTGCTTCCTACTCAAGATCTGAGCTGATACGCTTCAAGTCAATTTCTCTCAGGATTGTGGCAGTATTTTCCTCCTCCTAATATCCTCTCCTCTTCTTCTTCTTCTTCTTCTTCTTCCTTTCTCTTATCTGTTCCTCCTCAGAACCACCCAAGGAAGAAGGCCCTGAGGTCCCTTAGGGTAGGATTTTCTCTCTCTCTCCTGTCCTCTTTTCGGCTTATTCCTTTTTCAGTTTGTTTTTCCTTTAACTATCCTCGGCTCTCTTGCCTCGCTCTTATTCTTCAATTCTTTTTATGTTTCCTCTCTGGCTTACAGAACTGGGATGGAGGAGGTCTCGCGGCCTAATGGCCTCCTCGTGCACCACGTGGTGTGTTGCTCTAGGTAGGCAGCACCATCCAGCTGACTCCTCCCTCAAAAACAAACTTCCGTGGTGGTGCACACCTCAGGCTTACCCAGCAGTAATGAATGGTGAAGATACAAGAGATGATCAACAGTTACAGTAGGTACATAATTTCCATATTCATCAGTTGGATAAAATGTATATACCCTGAACTAACAAAGCTATTAAGAATATTAATAAGAAACCATCCTAGTATACAAAGAAGATTGGAAAGTTAATTTCAAAAAGAAAAAGACTATATAGGATATACAAAGCCAAAGGAAAACAAGAAAATCAGGAGGCATACATCAGGATGCAAAATGTGATTAAAAACAAAATTAAAAGGCTAAAGCATCATATGAAAATAAACTGGCTGTACTGGTTAGAGATAACAAAAGTGCTTTTATAATCACATATATAAAATAAAGGGCAGAACCAGTTATGTTGAGCCATAAAAAAACTGTCATAAGCAATAATACAGATGGCAGAAGAACTAAATGATTATTTTTGTGCAATATTTAGTGATAACATTGGAAATAGATCAATAATGGTGGCAATCATGGGGATATTCCATTTCAGGAGTAGGCAAAGAATTAATTAAAAGGTAAAGAGACTGGCAGTAGATAAATCTGAGGACCAAATGAAATAAACCTAAGATTCTTGAAGGGAGGCAGCAGGAAATAGTCCCCACAAGGGCATTCAATATTAATGACCCCATAAGGACAGGAAGGGCACCGACTGACTGGCAGAAAGCCGAGTGACACCACTACACAAATATACTCTGGACAGATCCAATAGGGTTGCAGACAAAAATTTCATGTACAAATATTGAAAATTACCAAAGTTACCAGCCTTCATTAGCACAATGTAACGTAGGCTCCTAAATGTGTTGTTTTGTAATATTTGTACACCAAATTTTCAACATAGCCTTGTTATGACCTTACTTCATGAAGAAGGCACATCAAATGTTCAATTCCTGCCTGAAAGGTGATTTCACACAGGTACTGTGAAATCAACTTTCGAGACAAAACACATTTTGGGCAGGAGTTGAAAAATAACAGCTTTCACATTCATGACGTGCTGTAAAGAAATGGCTATGTTGAAAATTTGGTTTAAAAATACTGAATATTACCAAACTTATGAGCCTGCATTTGCAAAATTCAACATAGCCTAATAACGTTTTTCTTTCTAAATATTTTACACCAAATTGAGACCATAGCCTTCTTATGATCCCACCTCATGAACAATGGCAGAGAAACTTTTCAACTCCTTACAAAGGTGATTTCACATAGGTACTTCAAATCACCTTTTCTGGATGTAAAAAACATTTTGCCATGATTTGCAAAATGGCAGCTGTCACATTCATGAGGTGCTGTAAATATACGGTTATATTGTAAACTTGGGGTAATAATATTGAAAATTACCAAAGTTACAAACCTGTGTTCACAAAATTCAACGTGAGCTTATAACTTTATTGTTGTTTAATATTTTGACACCATTTTCAAAATTACCTTCTTATGACCCTACCCCATAAACAAGGGCAGAGAAATTTTCAACTCCTGCCCGAAGGTGATTTCATGCAGGGACCTCGAAATAAGCTTTCAGGATGAAAAAACATTTTGCCCAGAATTAGAAAAATAACAGCTGTCACACTTGATGATGTGCTTTAAAGATATGGCTATGCTTGAATTTGGGGAAAATATTGAGAATTACCAAAGTTATGAGCCTGCATTCACAAAATTCAACATAGGCTCATAACATTGTTGTTTTTAAATATTTGTACACCACATTTCAATATAGCCTTCTTATGACCCCACCTCATGAACAAGGGCAGAGAGAATTTTCAATTCCTACCTGAAAGGTGACTTCATGAGGGACCGCAAAATCATCTTTTAGGGCAGATCTGCCTAATGACAGTTCAATTGTTCATGAGGTAGGGTCCCAAAAGGCATGTTGAAAAGTAGTAGTGACTCCTGGACCTCAAACTTATTGCCCTCACGCTAGAAGAGGTGTTAACCCCACTGACTAAAAATCTGAACCTATCCCTAAGACATGCTCAATTCCCAGAAATGGAAAGCTGCTGTGGTAATGCCGGTCTGTAAAGTGGGGATCAGGCCCATCATGCTATCGCCTACATCAATTCTACCCCCCAAAGCTCTGGAGTGCATTGTAGTGGACCAACTAATTGAGTACTTCAAAAAGTACCAGGTGTAATGTCTGCAGCAGCATGGTTTTCGTAAGAGGCACAGTACCACAACAGCACTGCTAGAGTACACTGGTTACATTCATAGCACTCTTGACCATGGTCAGCCAGTGGGGAGACTTATATTGACCTCACTAAAGCCTTTGACACGGTCTACCACACCTTGCTGCTTGATGAACTCTCCACTACCGACTCTCAACTGAGGCCGTGGGGTGGTTCAAAAGCTATCTTTTGAACAGGTCCCAACAGGTAAAGATAAATAGAATCCTCTTGGATAGCTGGCAAGTATGCACCGGTGTCCCTCAAGGCTTGATATTAGGCCGCTACCTTTCAGTTTTTCATAAATCACCTCCCCATGTCAGTACTGATAGAGTACCCTCTAGTGCGGTTGATACCATTATTTTTACCAGTAATCCTGACCCACACCAGCTGGAGACACAACTCCAACATAACTTCTCAGCTGTTGAGGACTGGTTCTCAAAGTGAAAGCTGTTAATGAATTATAAAAGACTAAAGTCGTGTTATTTGCAAAATTCTCACAGCAAACTCAAATCCTACTAGTTAATTATACTGAATAACCACAAAACCCCACTTGAATAGGTGCACACATTCAAATACCTACGGTAGCCTTGACAGCTCCTTATGCTTCACAAATCATGTGGCCAATGTTGCAAAAGCAGTTAATACTAAGATTGGCCTCCTATACAGACACAGACATTGTATGACCACCGAGGTGCTCTGGCTCATCGTGTATAGCTCCATTATCTGTATCATAGACTAAGGCCTGATGGTATATAGTGCTGCATCGAACACGGCTCTTAAAAAGGATCACCAGTGCACTCAACAAAGCCTGTAGACTAATAACAGGAGCACAACGACTCACCCATACATGTGACTTGTACACTCTGACTAACTGGCTGCACCTAAAGGGTAGGGTGAAATACCAGACCTGTCTCCTAGATAAGAAAACCTGCTTGAGTAACCCTCCCAGCAATCCAGAACCTCCTTAATCTAACAACCAACCCCACTGGACTGGAAGTACACCTAGACAGTCCTATCAGGTCCCTCTCTGTTGTACCTCTAAAGGACAGAGGTCCTTTGCATACCATTCCCCAATTGGTTAAATGCCTTCCCCAGGAACATCTGGATGATCCTAAACTTGGCCCATTCAAGAGTAAGCTATGCCAACACCACACCATACTTAGCAGCTGTGACTGCCCTCCCTAAGTGGGAACTTCTCAGTCACAAGAGCAAACCCAACTATCCCATCCTGCACTTAGCATCTGATCTGCCTCCTCTAGAAGCATCTCTCCCTATACCTTTCACCCTGCTCCCTAGCCTCCTCAAGTAGTGCCCTCCCCTCACCATTCACCCTACCCTGGCCTCCTCAAGAAGCACCCTCTCCTACACCATTCACCCTACCCTCCTTACTTCCTATCTGTCCCTCCTCCCTTCTACCCTCACCTCACTCCCTACCCCTTTGCCCCTTGCCATCTTAACTCTACTCCACCCACTATACAACCTGACAAGGTCAACTTTTGGCTGATTCACCATTGTCTGATATAATATTCGAATGTACTCACCTACTTTGTTTTTTGTTATTTTGAATGATCTATCTATATTGTCAAGTTCAACACTGCCTGTCTCCTGAAAGCCTGTTTTAGGCACTAAACCACTATGGCATGTTAGGTTTTTGAATTGTATGTTTATTTGTGTCTCTCTGATGTGGAACCTTTGTAAAGAGCTTCTAGCTCAAAGGTATTATAATCCTACACTTCAAATAAATAAGATAATAAGAACATTGGAAGAGATGTGAATACATAATAGAATAATAGACTGGATATCTGATTGACAGAACACAGATAGTGAGAGTAAATAACTCACTCTCTAGACCAGGACATGTCACTAGCAGGATACCACAGGGGTTGGCACTGGGACTGATACACATTAACATTTTCATAAAAACATGATACCCAGGAATGGAAGTATCTGTCTTATGTTCACTGATTACACTAAACAGGGCAGCACTGTAAACAAAACACAACACAACAATAACAGTCATTACAAGATGATTTCAGTATTCTCGAAATTTGGGCCAGTGATAATGGTATGAGATTCAGTGTCCAGAAATGCTCAGTGATACATTTTGAGAGAAAAATTCAGGTGCAACTATAAAGTATATGAAAAACACTAAAGGCATCAAAACAACAAGAGGGATCTGGATGCCATTATTGACAAAGGTTTCAATTTTCAAAGTAATGGTGAAAATACAGCTAAAAACGTAATATGATAATTGGAAATATTATGAAACGATTCATTTTTTATTTAAACTTTTGTTTACCAGGTAAGTATTATGAGCCAAGACCCTTTTCAAATGTGACCCAGGACCATGAAATACAGTCAAGATGTTACAAAGAACAAACAATACATAAAATGCAATAAAAATATAAGAACAACATTATAGATAGTCACATTTCAAAGAATCAACATAATGCTTTTAGTTACTTTTAAAAGTATGTCGGGGTGATGTAATATTAATCATAAATTATTCCAGTGAATTGGGGCAAAATTAGGAAAGGCTTGCATGCCCAGCTTAGTAGTAACCTTGGGAATGAAAAGTTTAAGTAATCCATTAGATCGTAAAGTTCTATCTGATTTCTTTATATCTAACATTGAGAACAATGGAGAATGAACTTCAAGAAACAATGAGGTTATGCTCACCTTGTATAGATCCCTAGTGAGACCAGATATGGAGTACTATACATAACTGTGGAGCTCCATCAAAAGAAGACATGAATTGACTGCAATGTAGGTTCACAAAAAGTATGCAGGAACACAGACTGTGGATTTCAAAACCAGATTGGACAACTTGAAATTGTTTACACTAGACTACAGAAGGATGAGTGGGATATGATACTGGTCTGTCGATACAAAGAACATGCGCATTAGAATCAAATCTGAAATTGGGAGTTAGAGCTCAAAAAGAACTTCACAAGAACTCATGCGTTGCAATTAAAGGGCAAATAAATCATCAAAAAGAGCAGGATTTTTACGAAAGAGCGGTGACACTTTGAAATAGATTACCAATTGAGGTGGTATCAACTGATTCTGTAGTACTATTTAAAACTACATTATACACATTCTTGACTACCTCTACAGTTAATGGGTATAACCACTGTTATATGGTTAAAGGGCAAGATGACTCTAGGTCCCCTTCCTTCAGTAATGGTCAAAATGATCCATTCAGGAATGCTGAGATTGAAACTCCTGGTTCAGATCCTGAACAAAGCTGCAAAGGTCTTTTGATAGCTAACATCATAAAATATCTGTAAATGGGAAAAGAAATAACCATACTGCCTAGACTACTTGCACAACAGACCACACAGTAGGGTACTACCATTCAGTCCATCAACCAGCATGGTCGCCTGTGATGCTTTCACTTACAGGAATTAACAATCTATACTAAATGTCCTCAGATTCCAGATTCCTGGAACCTCCATTGCTGTTATGGGCCTGTCCCTGGAGGCTATGAGGGTTCAGGCCATCAGGATGAGTTGATTGCAAAGCTGGATTCAATGACAGTTGCACTGTGTGAGGCCCTTGCCACCTCAGGCAGTCTGACAAGGGACCAGAGGCAAGGCACATTCTGGCACCCTTCTCTCACACTAGCACTCTAAAATCCCACTGGACTCTCGAGTAAGAGACCTTACCAATTGGTAGGCTCTAGGCATGGCTTTCTAGTAACTAACTACACTCCCTCTACTGGTAGGAGGGTTTGCTACACTCTCGCATCAAGTGCATCAGCTTCAAGATATGCTTGTTAACATACAAGGCCCTATATGGTCTGTGTCCTGGCTACTCAGAAGAGCTCCTATGTCCTTACACTATTTGCCCTCAGTACTCCACCTTAGCTAACTTGTTATCAGACCCATGTTCTCATCTAAAACCTTTGAGGGAACAGAGTATTTGGGATGTCTACACCTTTACTCTGGAATTCTCTGCCCTGTTTTCATTCTTCATACTCACTGGAGGTCTTTAAGGATAAGGCAAATTTTATTTATATGGTGCCCAATCCCAGAGGCTCTGGGCACCTTACGATGGAAGAAGAGTGCACATAAATTCAAAAATATACCATATATAAATATAATTCTATAAATATAACAGAAAAATGCTAAAACTGGAATAAAATATCAGCTGGTATACATTATATCCTCATTCAGGTAGGTCAAAGAGATTCTTCCGGTAAGCCAGGCAGAAAAGGTGGGCTTTCAAACTCTGCTGAACACCTGAACTGACAGGGCCTCCTGGATCACAGATGTAGTAAGTTCCATAGGGTTGGTCCTGCAACACTAAAGGCACAGGCACCAGATGTCTTAAGCCGCTCCCTGGGAACAACCAAGAGGCCCATGGATGAGGAGTGGAGGGAGCGGTCAAGGTGACAGGTGTAAGGAGCTCAGTCAGGTAGCCAGAACTCAGTCCATATAGGGCCTTATAGGTGAGCAAACTGACCTTGAAGAGGACCCTCCACCTGATAGGCAGCCATTGATCTGTCCCTCTATCTCTAGCCCTGAGCAAATCATTTTGCACCCTAACTAATGTGGTTTCGTGCTGCTCGGCCCTAATGCCTGACTGGAATGGCTCATAGATGTCAAAGGACATGAGGTGGTCCTCGAGCTGTTGCACCACAAGTTTCTCAACAACCTTGCTCAAAAATGGCAAGTTGGAGATAGGACGGTAATTCACCAAGATGTCCTGGTCGACAGATGGTTTCTTCAGGAGGGTCTCACCAGGGCCTCTTTCAAGGCTGCTGGGAAGATACCCTCTGACATTGAGCACCAGGCAATCCTAGTGAACACCGGGCCAACAGCTCTGGCACATCTCATGCAGAAATATGTTGGCGAGGGTCCAGTTCACAGTATGTGTGCTTTAGCTCTGAGATCACCCCGTGACCTTGGCCACCTCCACAGGTTTAAACTCCACCCAGACTAGAGGAGTGACTCTGTCCCTCTCAGGAACACTTACATCTTATGTTTTCAGTTAGGCCAACTGTTTTAGCTAATTTATTACATTTATTTTTATTTATTAAACATCACTGTATTTTAATGTGCTTGTTACATGTTTCCTTGAATCGCACACTGATCCTTTGGGAAAGGTGCCTTGTAACAAATTTTGCCTTGCCTTCCCTTGCCTCTCCCTCGCTGAGATTATTTCCATCCATGGAAATAGCAGAAGTGGTCCAATGCACTTGCCCAATGCACCACACAAGAGG
The DNA here is from genome assembly GCA_016271365.2 of Neoceratodus forsteri. Lineage (NCBI taxonomy): Eukaryota > Metazoa > Chordata > Ceratodontiformes > Ceratodontidae > Neoceratodus > Neoceratodus forsteri. Next base: position 692,079,113 of record CM057449.1, read on the forward strand.
GTACTACCCTTCATCCATCGACCAGTGTGGATACCTGTGATGTGTGCATGTCCTGTGACAGAAACATCCCAAAAATATGTGAAATGACAAAACAACCTAACCAAACTGTCCATAGATTCCTAAAACCCCTTGCCCAGTGGCTCTAGCCTGCTGCAGTGGTCTAATCCAAACTCTATTGCATCTCATCAGAGCTCTGCAGTACTCTTACATGTGCACCATGCATTACAATTTGCCTTTCCAACACACATAGAACAGGATCCCAAGCTAAAGGCTTTCAGCTTCTGCAATGGTGTGTCTCATAGCTGTCACACTAGCACATCTCAGTCATTAAGCCCCTGTGTGGTCCGGTATTGCCCAGTACCACCCACCCTGGAGGGTATTATTGCTTACCTGTATCATGTCAACACCACAACAGCATTTTTGGCAACAAGCTAGTTAAACTTTTGACAATCTGTGTTGGTAACTTGTAAAAGTTCTACCATGCCTATGGGCAACAGTCTCAAACTATCTCAATTTAATTCTGTTTGCACAAGAAGTGTTCAACTGTGATTTTTTCAGAATGGTCCTGAATCTGTCTCAGACATGTCCATGGGGCCATTTGACCACCATGGAAGTGGATGGTAGTGGGCAGGATGTGGTTTCATTATGAATTTTCCATGGTCTTAGACAGGCGATCAAGTAACCTTTGGGTTCACCTTGGCGTGTGTACATGACCTTGTGTATATGATTGCTTCGTCCAACCTCTTGTCCATCATGCAGTGGATTTAAACAAATGTTCTGTCAACCGCACCCTCTACTTCTAGTCTCCACAATTTTTCTTTGTCCTCCTTCCAGAGCCGCTTATCACTGTACATTTCTACCATTTATTATTACATTTAAATTTTATTAACCCGGGTAAGCCACTGGGCCGAGGTCCCTTTTAAGTATTTCCAATACTACTATGGCATATACAAAAAATCATATCGTCATCAGTGAAATACTATGTTGTCCACTTTTCTGTTGACTTGACAGTTTTTACAAGTGTCATAGAGCCCTGACTGGGTGTGGTATCACTGTCAGTGTCTGCTATGGTTGTTCCAGCCAATTCAACTTGGATCTCAGCATCACTGTAATGGCCCCATGTCACCAAAAGTCTTAGGTGTTCCCTTTTCAGATTGTCTTGGCACACTGCACACAACATCTCAATGTCCAAACTGTGGTGGTAGCATTGATCACATCTTAGTTGCTATGCACAAGCCGGAGTTCAGTATTTGGTGGTCTGTCATGTATCTGTTTAGTACATACCACATCTGCTTCCCTTTCCAGCCATCAGGATCAAAAAGCAAATTAACTTTTTATTTATCATATTTCCTGCAGTTCATTATAAGAAATGATAAGAAATAAGCAACACTCGTATTCAATAACAGTTAATGTATAATACACTGGAGTCTGCCATGATGCAGCTCAGTTCTGGCAGCTTTCTGCAGCAGAGTTACTGCAGGAAACAAGGCAATGTTAATGGAAGTTAATTCCTTCTGTCATGCAGGAATCTGTGACACTATATTGCATTCTGGTGGGCTCCACTGTAGGTAGTCTGAATCATCAGTTTCATGGTATAAGATTAAAGGAAAGTCCCATTAACCTTTTTTGTGTGCTTGTGTAGTTTATAGGAATGAGCAATGTTTCCTTTCTCCCCCATTTTATCCTAATTCAAATATAAATAAAGTTACTTCACTCTGTTTCGTCCTGGTTAAAAAAACCTGTTTGACTTCATTGCAAAGATCATGACCTGGACTCATGCAAGGCGTCATGGTAGTAGAAGAAGCAGCATTTATATAGCTTTTCATACACAGTGTATCCCAAAGTGCTTTACAAGCAATGCTAGACTGGTAGTGAAGTGAATGAATGTGTGGTGGCAGCCATATCGCACATCAACACCCACACACAGCCTGGACAATTACATGAACTGGTTTATGGGAAGGGGAATGTTGGCCAGAACACCGAATGTCCCTTACTCTTTGTGAAGAGTGCCCTGGGTTCTTTTACTTCCACCTGGACACCTACCAGGACAACACCAGGATGGGTAGAAGGGACCTCAGTTTAACATCTCATCCGAGGACAGCACACCCCAGCAGTACAGCACCCCTACTACTGCATACAGATGCCAGCATTTTGGGTGCAAGTCCAATCCGGTGTGGGGCGAGAACCCATGACCTTCTGGTCCAGCGGTGGATGTGCTACCAACTGAGCCAAACTGACACCTAGTATGCACAAGCCAGCAGAAGTGCTGCTCTCAGTTCTGTTATATGTCTTGTGAGCTGTGTTCTTATTTTGTGCTGGCCATCAAACATTTCAGGTAACTTCCTGTTGTTTTCTGCTGCTTAAAGTCTGCATTGGGGAAAAATGCAGTTGGAAGGATGCTGGTGCTTGTCATGTTTTGTTATTCGACTGAATAACTGAATTATGAACTAGGAGCTTTGTTTGCTTGCTTAGTGAGCTTGCAGCCTCTTTGATGTCATTATATTTATCTCCTGCTGGCAACTAACTTTGCTCAGCAAGTGACTTGTTTTTGTGGTTTCATTTCTGGAGTGGAAATAGAGGACTCAATTTTGAAAGGGCTAGAATGATACAAAGAGGCTTGCGCCACTGGAACGGGTCTGACACTGGGCCGCTGGGTACAGAAGGGGCACAGGACGAGTATGGGGAGTTGAGGGGAAGCTGAGCATCAACGGGAATGATCCTGCACCCAGCGGGTGCATTTACATTGCAATTATATTATACATGTACAATATACTGATCTTCCTGGTGGTGTAGCAGACCCCAGTCCCTGATGTCCCCAGAAATGTTGATATATCTTCCTGGTGGTCTAGCGAACCCCTCCCTGATCCCCATTGTGCCCTAGAAATACTGATATATCTTCCCTAGTGGTCTAAGCGGACCCCAATCACCGATCTGCCCCAAAACCATTAATATAACATTCCTTTGTGGTCTAGTGGGTACCCCAGCCCCCACCCTGGCAGAAGTGCCCCACCATCCCTCCCCATCCCAGCACAGCACTCCACTCTCCACTGGCCAGCCTTTACTGGAGCTGTCAGGAGCGCATATTGTATACAGTATGTGCTCACTGATTGACAGCTCAGTCAGCTGTCAGTCAATGAGCATGTACTGTATACAGTCCACTGCTCCTTGACAGCTCTGTCAGTGGCCAGCTATGGTGGAGAGCAGAGGTCTGTGCTGGTCACCAGCTCATGGAAGGGATGGGGGAACAGAGTGGTGGAGGCACTGCCTGCTGGGGTCGGGGGTGGGGGTCCACTAGAACCAGCAGGGCATGTTATATAAATTGTTTTGGGGAGATTGACATTGGGGGTCCACTAGACCACCATGAAAGATATATTAATATTTCTGGGGACATTGGGGATCGGGGGTCCGCTTGACCACCAGGGAAGATATATAAATATTTCTGGGGACACTGGGGATGTGGAGGTCTGCTAGACCAACAGGGAGATCAGTATACTGCACATATATAATAGTCATAATGCAAATGTACTCACAGTGTTACATCACCCCACTGATACCAGTTTCGACTCCCCTATGCCGTCCCGCGCCCTTCTGTATCTGGCCCCTTCCTGTCCAACAGCTCCCCCACACCATCTCAGCTCTCTAGTATTGTGCTGGGTGGGGAGGGTCGGATCCCTGCAGCAATTCCCACAGGTGCGCCAACTGTTTAGCGCAGCAAACCTGGGGAGTTTGCACTGGGACCCTGATTGTTATAAAACTGGAAGGTGGATCCCTGGTGCACCTGGAGTTTGCCACAGCTCCTGGAGGAAGCAACTTGCATTGCTCTAAAGCCTCTTTGAAAATCAGGCCTAGAATGTTTTAGAGGCTGCTTGTGACATCTTTGGCCCTATTTTCAAAAACCCTTAGAGCAATGCAAGTTGCATCACTCAGGCTACAGCAACTCTGGGTATGCTAGGGACCCTGTGCCAGATTTTATTAAAAACTCAGGGTCCCGGCCAAACTCCTGGGTTTGCTGCAAGCCAACTGCTGTGCAAAACAGTTGGTTCACCTCCAGGAATTGCTGTAGAATCTAATCCCCACCCGCACAACACCAGAGGAGCCAGGATGGTATGGGGTGAGACTGCTTGACAGGAGAGGGCTGGGTGCAGAAGAGGCACAGGAGGTGGCATAGAGGAGTCAGGGTACAGCTTGCATCAGCGGGAGTGATGTGGCACCCGGGTGATGCATTTGCATTGTAGTGAATTATGTATGTACAGTATACTTATCTTCCTGGTGATCTAGTGGACCCCCAATCCCGATGTCCCCATACATATTGATATATCTTCCCTGGTGAACTGACAGACCCTCCCCAGTCCCTGATGTCCTCCAGAAATATTGATATATCTTCCTGGTGGTCTAGCGGACCCTCCAATCCCTGATCTCCTCAAAACCATTTATATAACATTCCCCATGGTCTAGTGGACTCCCACCCCCCATCCTGATATGTAGTGCCTCACCACCCCTCCCCCATTTCTTCAATGAGCTAGTGCGAGACACAGCTCTCCACTTTCCACCTTGGCTGGCTGCCGACTGAGCTGTCAAGAAGCACGCACTGCATACAGTATGCACTACTGACAGCTCAGCCGCAACAGTTCGCTAGACCAACAGAAAAGATGTATAAATATTTCTGGAGAACAATGGAATCAGGGGTCTGCTAGACCACCAGGAAGATATATCAATATCAATAATCAACTGCCAATGTCAGCGACTCAGTAGATAGCACACTCGCCTCTGAGGCCGGGAGATCAGAGGGCTGTGGGGTTCAGTTCCCATCTGGCACTTGTCATTATACCAATACTGACACTGTAGTGCTGCATGAGAGGGTGCTGCACTTGAGGTGCTGTCTTTCAGATGAGATGTTAAACCAAGGTCCCATCTGCCTGAATTGGTGGTAGTCCAGGTGGATGTTAAAGATCCAATGGCACTTATCGAAAGAGTAGGAGAATTTCCCGTGTCCTGGCCAAAGTTCCTCATTCACTAAAAATACCACCAACAGCTTAATCTGGTTCAAGGTCAGTTGGCATTCATCTGTATCTCCTCCCCGGCGTGCCTGAAAATAGGCAGGATTTGTCTAGTGCACTTACCCGTCAACAAAAACTAAATAAATAAAATAATATTTCTGGGGACATCGGGCATCGGGGTCCGCTAGAACACCAAAAGGAAGATCAGGATATTGTACATACAATACATTACAATGCAAATGACTCCATGATGCCACTTAACTCCTGCTGATGCCAAGCTGTCACCCCAACTACCCCTATGCCACCTCCTGTGCCCTTTCTATACCCATCAACCCAGTGTCAGACCCGTCTCGCAATCGCACACTACTTAGACCACCTCCTGGCTAGTCTAAGTGGTGCCCTTGCTGTGTCCACAGCAGGGCTTGCAAAATACCAAAAAGAGGATACTGTAGCCTGCTTTGGTGGCCCCCTTGCGACCTGGTGCACTGGCTTGCTTGCTTGCCCCAACTGTGGCACAGTAGGGCTTTGACACACTATGTCAGGATTAGACACAGGCTGTGTTAGAAAATCGTGACTGACTCAAGTTTTGACGCAAGTTACCCCTGCATCAAAATCTTTTGACACAAGTCCCTTGCATCATTCTAGCCTCTTTGAAAATCAGGCCCGTTAGTTCTGCTTTATCATAATAGCTGGTGCTACACATTTTGTTTGCTCACTAAGCTTACAGTCCTTTGTTCTTGACTCCTGCTGTCAAATAAACTTCTCAGCAAATGACCTGCTTTGTTAGTTTAAAGGTGTCCCAGTTAGAGAAAAATGCTTCCGTGTCAGATGTTTTAAAGTTCTATTTCTGCTTTATCTGGCTAGTTTGAAGTTACAAGTTCTTATTTTGCAGACTAAGTACACAGCCCTTTTGTTCTCATTGTTCTTTTCTTGTGCTAGCTAACAAGCAGGGTGTGACAGAGACCAGGAAATGTTTTTAAAGGAGTTTTGGTTTGAAGTTCTGCTTCCACTTTGGCAGAATAGTTGAACTCCCCAAAGATGAACACTATATGAGCATTCCTCTGACCACAGGGCATTAAAGGAAGGTGCCATATCTGTGTGCGGGCCTTCCTTTATGGTTGCCTGGCTAAGATATCCTCCAGTGCCAGGGTTGGGGGCATCTAAAAGCCTAGCCTGAAATGGGGAGGCAAAAAAGCATGTCTTATTGCATTCTGTGTCTGTAAGTACCGGGGGTATAAGTGTTAAAGGCCTGGCCTGAAACCTTTGGGAAGGGACAGCAAGTCTGTTTGTTTGTATCTGTATGCATTTGGAAGTACCAGGGAGGAGGATATCTGTGCTGAAAGCCTGTCCTGAAATCTGGGCGGGAGGTGAATGCAACTTTTTGTTTTTTTAATGCCTTGAAGTGCATGAGGAGGGGATATCTATGCTGAAAGTCTGGCTTGAACCCTGGGGACGGGCAGCAAGTTTATTTGTATGTATGTATTTATTTGTAAGCACCAGGAGAGGGGGATATTTGAGCTGAAACCTGACCTGAAACCTTGAGGGGAGGGTGCAAAACAGCAAGTCTGTAAGTGACAAATGTGGAGGGTGAACATCTGAGCTGAAAGTCTGGCCTGAATCCTGGTCTGGTAGTTAAATGTGGAGGGGATATCTGAGCTGAAAGCCTGGCCTGGCCTGAAATCTGATCTGGTAGTTACGTTGTTAGATGCCACAAATCCTGTTATTTTTTGTTTACACCAGTGCTGGCCCTGAAACTTAGTTCCCAAAACTGTCTGTAAAGCACAGCAAACCATCTTGCAGCTTTTAGAATGTAATTCCTACAACCGATTTATTAATAAAGGGAGGCTATATATGCTATGCCTTGCTGCATACAGTATGATATCCCCTATCTGTGTAAAGAAACCCTACTTACCTACTTTCACAACACGTCGTGGGGTCTTAGATTTCCTGTATGTATAAATGTAAGCATTTTTACAACTCAGGAGCAACAGAAAACAGTAGGAACTTACCTTGAAAAGTGTGACAGCAGCACAAGACAAGAACATAGCTCACAAGACATGCAACAGAACTGACTGAAAGTGATAATTCTGCTGGTTTGTGCAATTACACATCATCATCAATTACCATGATGCCTTACATGCATCAGTCCCCCCCCACACACACACACACACACACCACACACTAAATGAAACAGGACATTCCTGGGGAAAACTACTAAAATGAAAATTAAAGGAAGCTATAGAATTCTATTTGGTAGCTTAATTGTAGCATGCCAGACCATAAGTGGTTACTCTAAGAAGACATGCACATAGGTAGTTTAAAAAAGTTATATTTACTTAAAAAAGAAACCTATGTTTTTAGAGGGACAAATACTGCTTTCCACTTAAGTTGAAGGAGCACCTGAAACCCAACAGCACAAAAATCCTGGACTGTAACTAACAATCAGAATGGAATTCACTGCTCAACATAGCTTTTTCTGGGTAAAACAAATAAATACAAATACAATACACTGTACTTCATTCTCTAGGTAAAACCTGGACTGGGCCGGCCGAGTGGCGTGGAGGGCTGAAGCAGCAATGCCTTACCTCCTACACACTGGCGACCCGTGTTCACGGTGCAAGCGGGTCTTTGGGGCGGCTGGGCTGGGAGAGGATCAAATGTCCGGAGGACTGCTCTCCCTCCCAGGAGGGTGGGGATCAGTGGTCATGCTTGTCTGACACCTAGCGGAGGCTAGATGTTGGCATGCCAGGCCAATACAGTGGGGCATGGAAGGCGGAGCAGCGGGCAGGTGAGCTGCATGTGGACGCACGCATGGCACGCCCATTATCAGCATTGCACACCCGCCACCAAGAAAAGTGGAAAACTGGCTGCCATGGTCTTGTGGTTTGATGGTCATCCACCTAATGCCCCATCTCAGAGCGTGTCACCCATACTGGATCCAGTCCTGGTGGGGAGTTGGGCTCCCCGCCACCCCACCATGGGGTAACAGGGTGGTGGCCGAATAGAGACAGGCATGGACGGCCGGAGGATGGGGATGCCTGGACATAGATGCCAACCAGGGGCCAAGGGAGGAAAAGCAAGGTTAAAAAAACCTGGACTGGAGTCTGTTAAAAATGCTTGTGACTCTACACTTTTTGTCTCATGTATTTAGTATTCAAAATATTTCCTAACTCATGTGATATAAACCATCATGCATTTGTGTCTTAGCTCAAAAATATCATGATGTTGGGGCATAAGCCGTGAGGCTTACCCAGCTTTCCTCAGCCACCTTGTTCTTTGCAGGCACCACTGCATAATCCTCTGTATATTTCACTATTCCTGCATCAGGATTTAGGTGTAGGACTTTTGATATTTTTCAAGTGAGTTCCAGGCCAGAGAACAGCAGCAGTAAGTGAATAGCAATGAGTAAGCAATAATAGGACAAGGTGTGTGGGTTGTTGTCTGATACATGCACAACCCATGGTGTTTAGTGAGGCACCTGGGAGTGCATTGATCAGACACACAATCCCTACCTTGAAGTGGCTTATTGCACTTATAAATGGATCCTCAAGTTTCTATTTTAAATAAAAAGAATGCAAAATGAAAATAAATTCCTTAAAATGATACTTTTAGTATTCTCCGTAAAGTAGTTCCAGAATTACAAGTAATGTAATTGTACAGAACTGCTCTGCAGTACCGCTTGATAGTCAGTGGATGGTCCCTGCATGATGTAATGTGTCTGTGCCCCTCCCCTCCAGACCAGTGTAGCCAGCTGTTCTTTTTTTTAATTTTTGTAAAGGTACTGTATCTGGCTCCTCAAACTTCAGGCTTTCAGTGGTACAGCAGCATCAGAGGAGCAAGTACAGTTTTGGTGACAAGTGCACCAAACTGAGCGGGTGCTCTAGCCAGCCATTGTTTTTATTTCTTAAAAAGGAAACATTTTCTGGCACCACAAACTAGGAGATTTCGCAGGGCAGCGACTTGGAGGAGCAACTTCTGGTTTTGGTGATGAGAACGCTGAAAGACTGAGTACTCAAACTTGCATGTGGTTGTGCCTGCTAACACAAAGAAAATGAATAAAGTTCACCAAGGGATGTGGTGCCTGGATTCTCAGAAGGGAAAGAGATGGTGTCAATGGCATTGTGTGGGGAGAGGGAGTGGTGGGCGGTCAGGCAGGCTGCACAACAGACAGATTCTATGAGAGGATATTGCCAACAACCTGGGGCTGTGGATTAAAGGCCTGCAAAAATAAATTACCACTTGTGTTTCAACAGGTTTGTTTTTTAATAAAATATCTTTTATTGTTTACCATGTATTTGCTAGTTGCAGTGGTGGTGGGGGTGACTATTAAACACGATGGGTTTAAATGTTATCTACGAGGTTAGAGTGAGTTATGAGTGTTACCTGACATGGCTGCCAGAAATTAATCTGTGGCAGGCGCTGCATCCTGATTTCCAAAAAGTTTCACCCACAGGGCTGTTGCTCTATAAATGTATACCTGGGGTGGCTCTTGACCAATCAGGATGCAGCATTTTCTGTACCCATTTCATAAAAGATAACATGTTTATCAATAATGACAAGATGGTACATTTATACAAAGAAGCTAAGCTAGTAGTCAGAGAATGTCTAGTGGTTACTGTAGTGCACAGCTGTTCAAGGCGTGAATTGCAGACCTAATTTATAAAGTGAAGGCTTGTCCATGAATCTGTAATTGACAGGTTAAGGAATATGACAACAAAAGTTTGCCCTAAACTGAGGGGAAATTAGCATTTTTATTGGGGAGCATAAATGTAATCTACCCCCAAATGGCTTGAATTATCACACATCACCATCAGCATATGTGATGACTCTCTTGCTAAGCATAAATTTCAACATTATCCACGGAAATGTGGGATTGCCTTTCAAGTGCACATGACCATTTACAGTGCATTACTGTTTTTGCATTTTCTCTTTTCTGTAGTGCTTTTTCTCTCTCCTTGGCCTCTGGTTCACCTCTCTCTCTCATCACCACCCCAGCCCCATGATCGACCTTTTGGCGTACACAGATTAATCACCACTTACCATGGAACACCATGGTGGTGAGGACTGTCGCATTGGTGTGTGGGCCTACTGGGGGGCTCCAGCATCCACCGTGAGCCAACCAGAGCTTTTTTCCTCCATGTTTTTCTCCCAAGGATGGGTATGCAATGACATCATACAGTGGCGTGAAAAGTATTTGCCCCTTCCTGATTTTCTCTATTATTGCATATTTGTCACACTGGATGTTTTCAGGTCTTTAGACAAAATATAATATTAGATAAAGGGAACCTGAGTGAACAAATAACACTTTTTTTTACTTATTTCATTTATTTAATGAAAAAATTAACCAACACCAACTGGCACTGTGTGAAAAAGTAATTGCCCCTAGTTAAATCAACCCAATTAAAAGGATAATTAGGGTCAGCTGATTGAACACAGCCAGGCTTGATTACAGCCAGTCCTGCTCAATATAAACCTCACTTATTTTGGCCCTTACCATCAGAGTCACGTTGCCAGCACAAAGATTCAACCAGCACATTATGCCATGATCAAGGAAGTTCCTGAAAAGATCAGAAAAAATGTGTTGCCCTCTTTCAGTCTGGAAAGGGTTACAAAGCTATTTCTAAGGCTCTGGGACTCCATCGAACCACAGTGAGAGCCATAATCTCCAAATGGAGAACACTTGGAACAGTAGTGAATCTTCCCAGGAGTGGGCGGCCTGCCAAAATTACTCCAAGGGCACAGCGTAAATCATCCAGGAAGTCTCAAAGGATCCTAAAACAACATCCAAGAACTGCAGGCTTCTCTTGCCTCAGCTAAGGTCAGTGTTCATGACTCCACAATCAGAAAGAGACTGGGCAAAATGGGCTTCATGTGAGAGTAGCAAGGCAGAAACCACTGCTAACCAAGAAGAACATAAATGTTCGCCTCATTTGCCAAGAAGCACCTGGATGATCCACAAGCCTTTTGGGAAAATGTTCTATGGACAGATGAGTCCAAAGTGGAACTTTTTGGACGACATGGATCCCATAATGTCTCGTAAAGCAAACACAGCATTCCACAGTAAGAACACCATACCAACAGTCAAACATGGTGGTGGTAGTGTGATGGTGGGATGCTTTGCTGCCTAAGGACCTGGATGACTTGCCAAAATTAAAGGAACCATGAATTCTGCTCTGTACCAGAAAATTCTTAAGGAGAATGTCGGTCATCCTTCCGTCAGCTGAAGCTGAAGCGTAGTTGGGTCATGCAGCAAGACAATGATACAAAACACAAAAGCAAGTCCACATCAGAATGGCTAAAAAGAAGTAAAATTAAAGTTTTGGAGTGGCCTAGTCAAAGTTCAGATTTAAACCCAATAGAGATGCTGTGGCAGGACCTGAAACGAGCAGTTCATGCTCGAAAACCTACCAAATGTTACTGAATTAAAGCAGTTCTGCAAGGAAGAGTGAGTTAAAATTCCTCCACAGCGATGTGAAAGACTGATATTGAATTATAGGAAGTGTTTGGTTGCAGTCATTGCAGCTAAATGTGGCGAACCAGTTATTAAGTGTAAGGGGCAATTACTTTTTCACACAGTGCCAGTTGGTGTTGGTTAACTTTTTTCATTAAATAGGTGAAATAAAAAATAAAAACAAGTGTTATTTGTTCACTCAGGTTCCCTTTATCTAATATTACATTTTCTCTAAAGATCTGAAAACATCCAGTGTGACAAATATGCAATAATAGAGAAAATCAGGAAGGGGGCAAATACTTTTTCACGCCACTGTATATGCATGCACTTAAAGGTGTTCACCATACTGATATCTGGTGGCAGTCCCTTACCCTGTGATACGCCTCCCACTGCAGTACTACAAGGCCTCCACAAGGTGGAAATCCCAACCCCTCATGGGAGGAGAGCTATCTCTGGGACACTCTATCCTCCCTCACTGCTGTATTCCAGGCATGCCGTATCTCCATGTGAAAGTATGTCAAGTTCTGTGACCTCTAAACTTTCCAAAATCATAGAAACATAGAACATACTGTAGAAACATCAGAACAATCAAGAACTCAGATCAAAGAAATTGAAACAAGACTCCATCACAGTGTTCATCTATTTTATTCAGCATAACAAGCCACTACAGTAGCCTGTTATGCCGAATAAAATAGGTGAACACTGTGAAGGAGTCCGGTTCTGATTTTTAGAAAACCTACTATCCTCTCTCCCTCAGCTGGTCCCTGAATTCCTGTGTTTTGTTCATGACCTCACGCTTGTTTGTTCCTGAACCCGTGTCACCACTGTGTGAGAACTACCAGTAATGCATCCACTGCACTACTGGACCACTTCTGTTTCCTGCATTTCCAACCAATTAATTTATTTTCTTATCAAGATATTTATGCCCTGGTCATCTGTCATCTGGCCCAGCCCACCTCGGCCCTGACAGCCCCACTTACAGTCATCCATTTCATGTGGGGATCTGTTGAAGGACACAAGCCCTGAGGTATTACTTATTTTCTGGTTTTACTTCCTTCCTCTCTCCTTCCTCATCCTGATGGTACCGCACTGCTATAGTATGGCCTCGCACACACATGCAGTGTACCCTGGGCAATTGTGTAGATTATCGGGCCAGTATATGCTGGCTGTAATTCGCGTAGGCCGCCACTTATGCTACTTTCACTGACGTGGACTGACTGCTGCAGCCATGCAGGGTTACTTTGTTCAAACATTTTCAGGTGGTTTGCTGTTGATTTGTGTATTTCCAGTCTATTTTAGTTTTTGGGGTGAAACACACACCTTTTATTTTTTTTGACGTTACCTTACTAACAGTTAATGGCATAGTGAATAGGGTGCTGTACATGTCATATTGGTTATAACAATTTATACACTACCCTTTACCAAAGGGTGTGTGGGGGGGGCAAAGCCCCCAACTAAAACAGACTAAAAATACATCAGCAGCAAACAGTAGTACTTAGTAGTTACTAATAATAACTAATAACAATAATAATCTACACAATTGCCCATTGCAGTGCACGATGTCAGAGTGAGACTGCTAAGTGGAATGTAATAGACCAGCGTGGTACGTGACTTGCGCATTCATGAAACAATTATGTCAGTGTACTTATGCTGGTCCAATAAAATACACAATCGCTCACAGAGGAGCAAGCTCCATCAGATTGAATGCAGTGCCACCTCACCCCAGCTTCAGACACCTCACCAGTGACGGACTTCCCAGCACTGGCCACCTAATTCCAGCATCCCGACTCTGCTCTCAAACCTTGGTCGCAGCAATGGCAGTGCAACACACTGCTGCTGGGCCATTGGGTGACTCCTTTTCCAACAATATTTGTATATTCCTACAGAGTGGAGGAAGAGTGAAAGGTTTCAGTGGTCTTTTTCTGTTCTTTTACAGGCAGTTTGAAAATGTTTTATTCATAAACAGCTGGTTATCTCTCAGAGAAACATCATGATGTGGGGTGCGAACTAGAGATGCTGTATGTAAACAGAAATATGAATATTCACTTTCTGTGCTCAGACACATTGCCTCCTGAGAAGTGAGGAAACCGCTCCTGGACTGTACTAAACGTGACCCTTTCACACTGTTCTTTGCACCAATAGAACATATTACTTGCATGCTCTTATTCTGTGCCCTCCTCCCCTGCTTACATCATGGCTCAGTGGAATGAGTGATGGAACTGCTCCTGACCAGATATGGAAGGTACATAGCCCAGTCTCCACATAATGATCTCATTCAGTCACATGGATACAGTTCTTTGGCTGCTTTCTGTTTTGTTTTCAGCCCATATCTGGCCATCTGCGCAGAAAACCTCTGTTCCTAGATGAGCTGTTCCAGAAATATTTATTCAACTTGTCTGCAATTCCAAGACAAGAAAGGAGGTTGTTGTGCTAGAAACATAATAAATGCTTCAAACATCTTACTTTCGCAATCTTAATTTTAGCAACACTCATATTAATTTTAGCAACAGCCATTACTTCTAGTAAGTTAACATTTTTTTCCCATTGTGCCAGCTGGTTGTACACCATTGTATTACTTAATATTATCTATATTTTAACTGGTATTTAATTAATTTAAGTAGGCTACACTGTTTTTACAGTTTTATTGAGTGTGTACATACATATGTGTGTATTCTCTCTTTCTCTCTCTCTCTCTCTCTCTCTCTCTCTGTATATACAGTATATATTTATATATATATATATATATATATATATATATATCTTCATTACAAAAACTCAGTTAATGCATCAGTTAGTGTTGATACTTACTGACAAAGTTTGGAAATTCTGTGTTAGGGTTGCAGCCCTGCCCTACCCCACCTTCCACACACCAACAGGCACCTGCATGTGCGTTGGGGTCATCGTCTGACTCTCACCCCATTCCATTTGTAAACAAGCTGAGGTGGTGCAGTATAGGAGAATCGGGTGAGAGTTAGGCCGATGACCCAAACACACACCGACGCCTGTTGGTGTGTGTGGAGGGTGGGTGGGTGGGTAGGGGCAAACAACCCTAACACCAAATTTCCAAACTTTTGTCGGTGTACTATCAACCCTAACTGATGCATTAATGGAGTTTTTGGCAATGAATTTCCTTTGTTTTAGAGAGTTTAATTTAAATAGAAAGTGGTGTGTTGTTGCTGGAGCGCATGGGGTGCTCTCGTAATGCTGAAATTCAGGCATGCTGTAAAAATGACAGCTGTGCTGTTCTTGAGGAGGTGTGATAAAATGTCAATGTTGAAAATCTGGAGGAAAATATTAAAAATTTGCAAGGTTTTGAGCGTCTGCCGAAACTGTGCAATGTATGCTTGTAATGTGGTAATTTTGGATGTTTACAAAAATTTTCAACATGGCTTTTCTGAGACCCCCTCATAAACACTGGCACTGTGATTTTGTTAATCCATCCTGAAAGTTGATTTCACACAGTGATCACACTATTCTGCACCACAGGTGTGAGAATATGTTCCAGGCAGGATGTGTAAAGTGACAGCTGTACTGTTCATAAGGTGGTGAGAAAAAAAGAGCAATGTTGAAAATCGGAAGTGAAAATATTAAAACTGGTGTAGTTATGAGCATGAGTAGAAACTGCACAATGCACACTCAAACGCAGTCATTGTTTGGTATTTTTCACAAATTTGCAACATGAGCTTTTGGGACCCCTTCTCATGAACAGTGGCACTGTTGTTTCATGACCGGTGTCAAAAGGTGATTCCGGACAGTGACACTAAAATTACCTTTCAGGACCAAGAAATTAAATGACAATCCCAGTGTTCATGAGGTGAGGTCCCAAGAACCCATGTTGTAAATTTAGGTAAAATTCCAACAAATGTCTGAAATATCAACTTGTTGAAACCCCTCCCATTTACTCCCATTGTACGGCTTACCTTGATTCGCTATTTTGCGGTTTGGCTTTTTGCAGAGTGCAGACATGTCTCTGGTCCTGAGATCATTGCTGTTCCCGACCTTCAGAGGATAAGTATGGGTGAGGGGGTACAGGAGGTGAGTTTTCAGTGGGAGAGGGATGGGGAAGGGGACTGGGGAGCGACAATGGACTGTTTTCTTTCTATAGGAAAAAAAGACATCGATGGACGGTTTCTTGGTACAGGAAAGATTTGGGCACTCTGGGGTGGGCTCCCAGTGTGCCACATGAGTTTTGGGGAGGACATGCCAACAGGGGGATTGGGCACCCCATCTGCAAGTTCATAAAATAACTGTCACACTAGGATGGGCTCTCAGTGTGCCACATGATCTTTTTGGGGGACATGCTGCCAACAGGGGATTGGGCACCCCTATTGGCAACTCTGAAAGAAAGCCATTACATTTTGGTACACTGGGTGGGCTCCAGTGTGCCACATGAGTTGGAGGGGGACATGCTGCCGACAGGAGGATTGGCACCCCATCGATAAGTGTTTAAAAAACATTTTGGGCACACTGGGGTGGGTTCCCAGTGTGCCATGAGTTTTGGGGTGAGGTGAGACATGATTCTGACATGGGGATTGGGCACCTGATGTCAGGGCAGTTAGTGCACTGTGCACAGAATAGAATTTGATGCAGAATTCTGCATCAAAAATTTTGATGCAGCATTCTGCATCGAATATGAAGACATCGGGCCCCGGATGATTTCCTCATTTTGTTAGGTAAAAACTACATGGCCGGCCCTTCTTGCTCACCTTAGAGGTGTTTAGAGTATGTTTATAGTGATACTTAGCGAGCAATGGCGCCGAGAGCGCTTATGCGAGTTGTCATTTCTTGAATCTTAATTTAGACCTAAACCTGTGAAGTAAACGCAGAATAAGAGACCTAAAACTGTGTGGTTAAGGTAATTGAAACAGAAGATTAATTTTTTAGTTTTAGTAGCATTATTCCTATTCGTAATGTTACTACTTTTTATCACAGCATTTCACAGGAGCATTGCTTGACTTTTGTTCAAGTCGTTTAGACATCGTTTTTTGAATCGAGAACTTTTTCTCAGTAAGCCTATGTAACTGGTTATTTTTCTATATTACAGTTAAAACTGATAGTTAAAATTTAGACTTCATAAAGTTTTTGCATTTTGTCCTTGTTACAGAAATTCAAATGTGATCTCCTTTGAGACACAGCGCAATCTCCCAGCACCACGTACACTGCAAGTTAATTTTAGGTCCCATCAGGTTTGTTCCACCTGATTTCATATTAAATCTGGCTAAAATAATACTTTTGTAATAACACACTGTTTAACAAACTAGAAACTTATTGTCTATATAATTTATTTTGTTCCTCTTCCTTTTAGTGAATACTAAGCTCCAATTCTGATGAAGGAACAATTGTTTAAGTTCTGAAACGTTACTATTTGGATCAAAATATTTTCAGGAGCTAAATGAAAATTCAGCTTTAGAGATTTTGTATGGAAGCAACTTGTCTCCACAATTTCATGTGCTTATATCCTGGGACTAATAATTTTTTCAATAAGAGGAACTTAATGACATTGGATTTAAATTAAAGCATTAATTATTTATTGTGGTTGTGAGACTCATATTTTGAAATCAAACACTTGTGTTTACCTAATGGGGAAAGAGGACACGTGGGACCATTACTTTGTCCAAAAAGAGGCTACAAAGGATTTTGTTTTTTTTTATTCTTTACGGGTAGAATACTGCTAGAAACTTGACACTTTCACATATGCGAAAGTGCCCTATCCGTTCTTTCTAAAATTGCGCTGTAAGGGGGCCATATTCTGAAATAACATATGAAATTTGCCAGCAGATAAAGGCCTAGAGGTTCATCAAGTCTGCTCAATGTGCAGCTAGCACCCTTATCCTGCAGCTGCTCCTCCCTTCCACCCTTCCCCTCTTTGACCCTCCCCTTGTCCTGTCCCATCCCTTTGAAGCAGTCCACTGTTCTACTGGATACCACTTCTGCAGGTAACTCATTCCACCCTGCCACCACCCTCTCTGTAAAAAGTGTCTCCTCATCTCCTCCTGAACCTTCCTCCTCCCTCCAGTCTCATATCATGGCCCCTGGTATCCCTTCCTCCCTTACTTTGAACAGCCTCTATACCTGTCTTGTTTATTCCTTCATGTACTTAAAGGTTTCAATCATGTCCCCCATCCCCTCCTCTCCTCCAGTGAGTACATGTTCAACTCCTCAGCCTCCTCTCATATGATAAGTCTCCCAGCCCCTTGATCATCTTTGTTGCCCTGCACTGCACCCTCCAGTAACTTAATGTCCCTCTTCAGATACAGGTGCCAGTACTGCATGCAGTACTCAGGTGCGGTCTAACTAATGACCTATACAGTGGCAGAATCACCTCCTCCCTCCTCGAGGATATACCCCTTGCATACAGCCCAGCATTTTGTTGGCCTTGCAGCTGCCTTCCACATTGTGCCGAGTTGTTCATTGACCCTGTAATGAGCACCCCAGATCCTTCTCCTCCTCTGTCTGGGCTAGCTGCACCCCCAGCTGGTAACTCCTCCTTGGGTTCTTCATCCCAAAATGCAGCACCTTGCACTTTTTGGCATTAAACCCCAGTTGCCAGGTGTCTGACCAGGTTTCAAGCTTTGCCAGATCATCCTACAACCCCTGCCATCCCCTATGTCATCCACCACCGCTCCAACCTTGGTATCATCAGCAAACAGACTGATCTTGCTCTTGATGTCCAATGATATGTCTGCAATGAATATCCCAAACAACACTGGTCCCAACACCGAGCCCTGTGGAACATCACTGTCACTACCCTTGGGTGTGAGATCTTCCCACCCACCACCACCGCCTGTTGCCTTCCCTGAAGCCAGTTTCTACCCATCTCACCAGCTTTGCACCTGCCCCTGTGCCTACTAACTTACTTCCCAGCCTTCCATGCAGCACTCGAGTCGAATGCCTTACTGAAGTCCAGATACAGGACATCCACTGCATGGTCCCTGTCCAGTTGCCTAGTTACCCAGTCATAGAACCCACCAGGTTGGTTTGGCAGGATCTGCCCACATGAAGCCATGCTGTCTGCCATCTTGTAGTCCTTTGGCCTCTAGGAGGGCCGCCAGCCTCTCCTTCAGGATAGTCGCCATTAGCTTACCCACAATGGTTGTGAGGCTCACTGGTCTGTAGTTTCCCAGTTCATCCTTGGGGCCACTCTTGTGGAGGAGCACCACATGAACCATCCTCCAGTCCTGAGGTACACACCCCAAATGTAGTGAGGCATTAAATTGGTATGCCACAGGTCCTGCAAGGACCTCTGCCAGCTCCTTTAGTACCCTGGGGTGGATGCCATCTGGGCCTGGCACCTTATCCACCGCCAGTGCCTACAAACCCTCCCGAACTCTGCCCTCCATGATTTCCCATCTGTCACCCCTCCCCTGTTTCTGCCATTTCAAACAACATGAAGTCTTGCATATTCGACATATGCAGTGAGCCCCAACCTTCGAACTGCTCTGAAGGTGAAAGAGTTAACTTTCCATGCCAGGCATGGAATGCTGAGCTTGAGCTCGTTGAAACTCTGTCTGTTGTTCTTCAAACTCAAACTGTCAGATTCTTTACTCCGCCTCACTGAATAATCGCCCAGAGATTTCTACTTCTGCTTGGTTCATTTTGTCGGTTAAAGTATTGTTTTTCTCGGTTTTCGACCGAATTTAAACTGTAACCAGTCGGTTCAGGCTCTGTCTGTGGTATTTGTGAGTACTAGATAGGTTTTACATTAATTCTCTTCTGTGTGGAACTTGTAGATTGTTTATCGGTTCAGTGTGAACCGATCAGGTTATTTAAAATATCTTAATCTGTGATTTAGAGTGTGGTTACGGTTCTTATCAGTTCTAAAAAAACAGATTTTATTACGTTTCCACGACCCGTGACACGGTTGGGAACCGATAAGAGGGTCTTACCTGGCGGATTGCCATAAATGGGTAAGTTTGGATAGGACTGGCACTATGTCTGAGAAATCCAAAAGAAAAACAGGCCCACTGGTTTCAACACTGCTGTGTGTGTGGGGAAATCTTTGCCAAGGCTGACCCCACACCACCTGTGTTTATTGTCTGGGGTTTGACCACCTCAATTCAGACTGCCAGATTTGTAAAATTTTCCTGCAGCTACCCTGGAAAAGAGAGTTTGTAGGCTCAGGAAAGGGAGGCCAAAAGTCCGCTGAACCGGATGGCCAGCCGGTTCAGTTCCAATCGAACCAGAGGAGTGCCTCTGACCAGGGCTAGACTTCTTCGGCAAAGGATATCTGACTTGAGGAGTCGGTTCCAGCAAAAGGATTAGGAAATCAGCTGGTGGAGCCAAACTTTCTCCAACCGCTGAAGAAATAGCCAAAGCGATCAAAATTGTCCAGTCGCTTCCTGGTTCCGACCGAACCTGCACCATCAGGTAAGCGCTCGGTTCGGCCGGGTTCCACTGGTTCAAGAGTATGATTTAGAGGAATATTATGAACCAGAGGAGGGGAAGAGAAGTATGAGGAGAGTGAATGTGGATTTGAAAGTCTGTGTGCCCATTGACCCGACATCTCCCCAGACAGACCTTCAGGAGTGTCTCCTCCTCCTAGGCTTTCTGAGTCCCCTCTCATTTTATGTTTTATAAAAAGTGGTTGAAACCTCCAGCTCCCTATGGAGGAAGCTGTGGATGATCAAGAGGAGCCTGACTATGGAAATGATGGATATCCCAGAGTCTCAGGAGACTGTCTATTCCTTGCATAAATCTTTTGGGAAACAGACATTTAAAATTCTAAAACTCCTCGTACTATACCTCCTGTGGATAAGAGAATGGATAAGAGGTACACATTGTCAGGCTCTGATATGGAGTTCCTTACACAACAATGCAGCCATGTTGAGGTAGTGCAGGCTGCAGCCTGTGACAAGGCAAATATTCCTGGCTTCACACCCCAGGACAAGGACTCCAGGAGGATTGATGCCATGGCAAAGAAACAGTACATGGCAGCATCCTTGGGACTCAGACAGGCAAATTATATGGCTCATGTTGCTAGATATCAGAAATCCAGATGGGACACTGTTATGGCTCTAGCAAAACAGGTCCCTGGCCAGCTTTCCAAGGAGCTGGAGCAGGTGGCTGCTGATGGTATTGAGGCATCCAAGGTGCAATTCCATGCTGCAGTGGCTCAAATGATGTGTCATCAAGAGTCATGGCTACATCTGTGGCACTTCGAGAATGGCTTGGCTCAGATGTACTAGCCTGTCACAGGATACCCAGACTAAGGCCATGGATTTTCCTGTTGTGGGTAATTCCCTGTTTGGGAAGCAGACAGAGAATTACATGAAGAAAATGGATGAGTATAGGACCACCTATAGGAGTGCACAGGCCAAGGAAAGGCAGGCCACTCCTCAAAGGCAGCTTCCAGGGGCAGGGCAGGCCTTTCATAGGCCTTTTACCAAGCCCAGGCCTCCTCTTCTGCTATGCCCAGAGGGGTTCTTTAGAGGGAGGCAGAAGGGTACAAGCAGGCCTGCTTCCACCCCTCAGCCCAAAGCCCCTGCCAAGCAGGCACCCTGATGGGGTTGCCAGGGCCGATTCTCAGCTACCTGTAGGGGGCAGGCTGGCTTACTTTGTCCAGGACTGGGAGTCTCTGACATCAGACAAATGGGTCCTGGAGGTAGTAAGCCAGGGACTGGTTCTCAGCTTCAAAAGTTTCTAAAGATGGGAACCAGATCCTTTCCACCTGCAAATCCATCAGAGGCACTTGCCTTAGAGGCAGAGGTCTCTTCCTCCTTGCTCTCAGAGCTGTGGAAAGGGTTCCAACCCCACACCAGGGCAAAGATTGTATTCCAAGTACTTCCTTACCCCAAAAGACAGGAGAATGGCGCCCATCCTGGATCTCAGATACTTAAACAAGCACCTTTTAAAACCAAAATTCAAAATGGTGACTCTGGGAATTATTCTACTCTCTCTAAGGCCAGGGACTGGCTAGTGTACCTGGACCTCAAGGATGCCTACTTCCATATTCTCATCAGAAGCTCCCACCAAAAGTACCTCAGCATTACCAGTTCAGAGCAATGCCCTTTGGCCTCACCTCTGCTCCAGGGTATTCACAAAATGCCTGGCAGTAGCAGTTGCTTCTCTGAGAAGGCAAAAATTGCCATCTTCCCTTACCTGGACGACTGGCTCATAGTAGGCCAGTCCCCAGACCAAGTCAAGTTACACCTACAGATAACTCAGCAACTGCTCACCTCTCTAGATTTCCTTCTGAATCTTTCAAAGTCAGTTCTAGAGCCTGTCCAGCTCCTCACCTTCATAGGCGCAGAGCTGAACACAGAGAAAGCCAGAGCCTTCCTTCCTTTGGACAGGGCAAGGACCCTGGTCTCTCTGGCCTCCTCATTCACCCTGCAGGTGTCTCGACCAGCAAGGCATTTTCTACAGCTCCTGGGGCACATGGCTGCTTCTACAGCAGTAGTGCAGGGAGCAAGATTTCAGATGAGGGACATTCAGTTCCATTTGAGAGCCTTTTGTCTCAAAGGAAAGACCTCTAACCAAATTGATCCCAGTGACTCAAACCTGATCCAGGCCCTACAGTGGTGGCAGGGTCAGAGCAATCTGAGACAAGGGTTCCTTTTGTCACTCAGTCTCACTCCTTAATCCTTACTACAGATGCATCCCTCTTGGGGTGGGAGCTCACATAAGCGACCTCACCACTCAGGGTTGTGGTCCCTCAGGAATCTCTGCTCCACATCAATCTGTTGGAACTCAGAGCAGTTTTCCAGCACTTCAAGCTTTTTCCAAATCTGTTCAGAACAAAGTTGTACAGGTCAGAACAGACAACACCACCACAATGTGGTACATCAACAAGCAAGGGTGCACTCGGTCTATGGCCTTGTGCACCAAAGCAATGAAGTTGTGGTCTCTGGCTTACTCCCTGAACACCTCCCTTACTTACGGCAGTTCACCTCCCAGGTAAGGACAATGTCCTGGCAGATGCTCAGCAGGATTTCCAGGGCCATCACGAATGGTCACTGGCCCCTGGTCTTGGAGGTGATATTTTCCAGATGGGGCACCCGCAGATAGATCTTTTGCAGCCCCAGACAATCACCAACTTCCCTTTTTGCTGCAGGCCCCCAGTGTTGGGCTCAGTCCCTCTGGATGCCTTAGTTCTCAATTGGGAAAGGAAGTTTCTCTATGCTTTTCCCCTTCCTCTACTGTTCAAGTGCTAGTCAAAATCAGATCTCAACCCTGCAAGATGATCCTGATTGCTCCAGATTGGGCCAGACAACCCTGGTATCCACTCCTACTGTCCTTAGCAGTCCATCTTCCCCTGTGTCTCCCCAGGAATTACAACCTGTTAACCTGTGCTCAGGGGGTTTAGTACCAGAACCTCAAATCTCTCAATCTCAAGGCCTGGCTCTTGAAGAGTTAGAGTTGCTGATTTACACCTCTCCCAAGGTGTAATGAATATCCTGAAGGCTTCTAGAAAACCTTCCACCAGGGCTACTTATAATTTCAAATGGAAAAGGTTTTCCATATGGTGCTCTGAAGCATATTTCCCCAGAATCTGCTGATTTACCCATAGTCCTGGATTATATGGTCCACTTAAATACCTTGGGGCTGAGGCCAGCTACCTAAAGTGCATCTGGCAGCTGTGTCTGCTTTTATTTCCAGCAGGTAAGCCTGCTTCCCTTTCAGCTCACTCTGTATTCTCCAAGTTTTCAAGGGATTGCTTCACACCAACCCTCCATTCAGGGACCCTGCCCCGCCTGGGATCTTAATGTTTGCATTGCTCAGCTTATGCAACCCCATTTGAGCCTTTGTCTTCAGCAGAGCTTAAGTACTTGACTTGGAAGACTGTGTTTCTGGTAGCCATCACTTCTGCCAGGCGCATAAGTGAGTTACAAGCTTTGTCAGTGGAGCCGATTTTATCTCCTTTCATAGAGATAAGGTGGTCCTCAGGACTAACAGGAAGTTCTTGCCTAAGGTGGTTTTAGATTTCCACCTTAATCAATCTATATCTCTTCCAGTTTACTTTACTGACCATTCCTCGTCTGGCGAGAGGAGGTTGCACAGCTTAGATGTGAAGAGAGTCTTAATTACTACATAGGCGTACCAAGGGTCACAGGTTTGACTCCTCCAACTGTTCCTCACTTATGGTGAGGTTGGTAAAGGAAACCTGCCACTAAAAGATCCATTGCCAGGTGGATTGTCTCTTGTATCCAATTTTGCTATGGAAAACTGGGTAGGTTCCTCCCTCAGGCCTGAGGGATCACTCTACCAGAGGTACAGTTGCTTCCCTGGCAGCTGCCAGGACATCCCTATTCTAGAGATATGTCAAGCAGCTACCTGGAAAACAGTTCACACTTTTACCAAGCATTACTCCCTGGACATCCAGGCTAGGAGTGATGGTCGGTTTGGCACAGCTGTGCTTCAGAGCCTATTTCCTAAGTAGGTTTGTCCCTCCTCCATGGAGGTACTGCTTTGTAGTCTGCATATGTCAGACTTGGCAAGACTTCATGTTGTTTGAAGAAAAATTACTCACCTTAGTAATGTTGTTTCTTCTAATGGAGTCTTGCTATATTCTGACCTCCCCCGCCTGCCCCTCTCAGAACCTCTGTTTTGGGATGTGGGTGGGCAGTGCAGTGCTGGCACTTAGTAGGTACCCACCTTGTTGTTTTTCACCCTCCTTTCTTGGGGTGACTTGGTGTTGTGTTTTCATTTTGGGTCTCCTGACTTGAGTCTTTGTTTTAGGACCAAAAAGTGTGTTCTTATGTTTAGTAGCCAGTTGGCTAGTGTAGGTTTACAGCTTCACACAGAACCTCAGTGAGTTTAGCTCATAAAGATCTGACTGGTTTGAGTTTGAAGAACAACAGACAGAGTTTCAACGAGCTCGAGCTCAGCGTTCCATGCCTGGCATGGAAAGTTAACTCTTTCACCTCCGGAGCAGTTCGAGGTTGGGACTCATTGCATATGTCAGAATATAGCAAGACTCCATTAGAAGAAACAACATTACTAAGGTGAGTAATTTTTTTTTCTCCCCTTGGCTGTGACCCCCTCTTCTGTTCAGTAAATACTGAGCAGAAGTACTCATTAGTGCTTCTGCCTTATCGCACCCTGCTTCCACCCAGCCCCTCCTTCCTAATCCTTACTATGTGGTCCTTACAGCTCCTTTTCTCCCTGATGTACCTAAAGAAGTCCTTCTCCCCTTCTTAATGCCTTGTGCCAGCCTGAGTTCCGTAGATGCCTTGGCTCACCTTACTGCCCTTGTCACCTCCTTCAATTCCATCAAGTACTCCTCCCTGTCCTCCCTCTCCCTGTTTTCTTGTACTTCCTAAAGGCATCTCTTTCCTCCTTACCTTTTCCATGACCTCCTTGCTCAAACAGCTTGGTTTCTTAGCCCTAGCCTTCTTGCTCTGGGCCTTGCAGCAGGTTTTGGTTGCCTCCACTATCCCCAGCTTTATGAGCTCCCACCTCTGGTTAGTGTCCATACTAGATTGAATTCTGGCTAGGTACCCTTTTACCACTTCCCCATCCTCCCAAAGTCAGCCCTTCTGAAGTCCAGCACTCTTGTGCCAGATTCCCTCCTTCCTTGCCCATATTCAATGTGAACCATAATGAGTGGAAAAGCATTTTGGGGTCTCAGATTAAAAATCTGATGCCCTCAGTGTCTTCCTCAGTTCTCAATTAGGTAAACACAACAATCTGTGTTTACCTAGGGCCATTATTTTAAATGGCAGGTGTTTTAGCTGCCACTAACTGAAACAAGATGGTGGCCATTGTTTTCGCAAATAGAGCATTTGAGAAAGCTGGCGGCAGCTTTTGAGAGACACATGTATTTTTTCCCTATTGACTATAATGTGAAACTTGTTTTTGAATAACATTTGAACTGTTTAATATTTTTCACTAGAGCCTTTGAAAGGGACATCAGTGACCCAGACTGCATCTTCCCTGAAGATTTCAGACCAAACAAACAAATTTGTAGGCAGTAGACGAGCAAAGAAGCACACAAAAACTCTTGTTTTTTCATTTTTGGGTGCTCTGCAGTTCCCACAACCACTCATTGGACCATAACACAACTTGCCAGATCCAGAAGATCTGTGGTACTGGACTGCACATGCAAAATTTCAGGCAAATCTGTCATACAGTGCCAAAGTTATTAAGGTGCAAAGTTTGGGATTTAACATAGAAGTGGGCGGGCAACTCTAACTATACTAGCACTACCATGCCAGTATAATATATATGCGCACAGAGGTTCTTTGTCTTTTAAATAGTTTTTATTTTAATGGGTTCACCACAATATATCCAAGGCACACTGCCTCTAGGGTAGCTGATCCAGTCCACTGGGGTGTCAAACAGACGAGGCATACTGATGAGTCCTGGTAGGGCTAAACACGTGTCTATGTCTTCTGTGAGCACCCTTTGCAAACTGTGTGAGAGGCCTTTCGGCACCATGCAATTTTGCTTAAAGTTGGACCAGCACAACATTCTGTGGTGATTTGCATATGCAGCCCATGATGCTTTGCATTGTGGGGGCATGTGTGATTTTGTATTTTCTTGAAACTTGGCTTCCCAGCCAAATGCCCTTTGGGTAACCCTTGCCTCAGTGTTTGCACAGAGGTTCTTTGTCTTTTAAATAGTTTTTATTTTAATGGGTTCACCACAATATATCCAAGGCACACTGCCTCTAGGGTAGCTGATCCAGTCCACTGGGGTGTCAAACAGACGAGGCATACTGATGAGTCCTGCAGGACTAAACACGTGTCTATGTCTTCTGTGAGCACCCTTTGCAAACTGTGAGAGGCCTTCGGCACCATGCAATTTTGCTTAAAGTTGGACCAGCATAACATTCTGTGGTGATTTGCATATGCAGCCCATGATGCTTTGCATTGTGGGGGCATGTGTGATTTGTATTTTTGAAACTTGGCTTCCCAGCCAAATGCCCTTTGGGTAACCCTTGCCTCAGTGTTTGCGCACAGAGGTTCTTTGTCTTTAAATAGTTTTTTATTTTAATGGGTTCACCACAATATATCCAAGGCACACTGCCTCTAGGGTAGCTGATCCAGTCCACTGGGGTGTCAAACAGACGAGGCATACTGATGAGTCCTGGTAGGACGAAACAAGTGTCTATGTCTTCTTGAGCACCCTTGCAAACTGTGTGAGAGGCCTTTCGGCACCATGCAATTTTGCTTAAAAGTTGGACCAGCATAACATTCTGTGGTGATTTGCATATACAGCCATGATGCTTTGCATTGTGGGGGCATGTGTGATTTTGTATTTTCTTGAAACTTGGCTTCAGCCAAATGCCCTTTAAGGGTAACCCTTGCCTCAGTGTTTGCGCACAGAGGTTCTTTGTCTTTAAATAGTTTTTTATTTAATGGGTTCACCACAATATATCCAAGGCACACTGCCTCTAGGGTAGCTGATCCAGTCCACTGGGGTGTCAAACAGGCGAGGGCATACTGATGAGTCCTGGTGGGGACGAAACACGTGTCTATGTCTTCTGTGAGCACCCTTTGCAAACTGTGTGAGAGGGCCTTCGGCACCATGCAATTTTGCTTAAAGTTGGACCAGCATAACATTCTGTGGTGATTTGCATATGCAGCCCATGATGCTTTGCATTGTGGGGGCATGTGTGATTTTGTATTTTCTTGAAACTTGGCTTCCAGCCAAATGCCCTTGGGTAACCCTTGCCTCAGTGTTTGCGCACAGAGGTTCTTTGTCTTTAAATAGTTTTTTATTTTAATGGGTTCACCACAATATATCAAGGCACACTGCCTCTAGGGTAGCTGATCCAGTCCACTGGGGTGTCAAACAGGCGAGGCATACTGATGAGTCCTGGTAGGACCCGAAACACGTGTCTATGTCTTCTGTGAGCACCCTTTGCAAACTGTGGGAGAGGCCTTTGGCACCATGCAATTTTGCTTAAGTTGGACCAGCATAACATTCTGTGGTGATTTGCATATGCAGCCCATGATGCTTTGCATTGTGGGGCATGTGTGATTTTGTATTTTCTTGAAACTTGGCTTCCACCAAATGCCCTTTAGGGTAACCCTTGCCTCAGTGTTTGCGCACAGAGGTTCTTTGTCTTTAAATAGTTTTTTATTTTAATGGGTTCACCACAATATATCCAAGGCACACTGCCTCTAGGGTAGCTGATCCAGTCCACTGGGGTGTCAAACAGACGAGGCATACTGATGAGTCCTGGTAGGACGAAACACGTGTCTATGTCTTCTGTGAGCACCCTTTGCAAACTGTGTGAGGGCCTTTCGGCACCATGCAATTTTGCTAAAGTTGGACCAGCATAACATTCTGTGGTGATTTGCATATGCAGCCCATGATGCTTTGCATTGTGGGGGCATGTGTGATTTTGTATTTTCTTGAAACTGGCTTCCCAGCCAAATGCCCTTTAGGGTAACCCTGCCCTCAGTGTTTGCCACAGAGGTTCTTTGTCTTATATATATATATATATATATATGTATTCTTATCAAAAAACTGCATAAATGCAACATTTAGGGTTCATGCTAAAAGCAACAAGCGAAGAAAGCGTGGCTTTAGGATTTTTCAACCTTAAAGCCCCAGCCCCACCCTAAAACAAATCAGGGGTGCAGTCTTCCTTGTGGTTGTCAACCTAAAGCTCACCCTATCAGGTGTGTATGTTTCTGGAGTGTATAGAGTGGGTGAGCTTTAAGGCTGACAATCCAAGAAGACTGCACCCCTGATTTTTTTTAGTAGTAGGGCCAGGGGCTTTAGGGTGAAAACCCTAAGCCACATTTCCTTACTTTTGTTGCCTTAGCCTGAACCCTAAATGTTGTATTAATGCAGTTTTTCAAAGAATGTCCTTACTTTTGAGATAGTATAATCATATCCTTATTTGCCTGTGAGAGTTCAGGGCTCAGAGGGCCTTGCTCCCATCCATCCATACTTTTTGAGATAATGTAATCGTATCCTTATATATGTTTGCTGTGCCAGGCCCTGCACTTCCATCTGCAGGACAACAGCAACCAAACTGTCAGCATAGCCTTCTTATTACCCCACCTCATGTACACGGTACTGAAAATGTTGAAATCACTGCCAAAACATGATTCCACACCACATAATACTATTCAACACCACAGGTGCGAAAACACAGTTTTGTCAGGATTTGAAAAATGACAGTTGTCACATTCATGAGGTGGTGAAGATTGCTATGCTGAAAATTTGAGGTCAAAATATTTAAAATAACCAAAGTTACTGATGGGCGTAGCACATTTCGATGGATATGCGTAACTTTGCCATTTTACATATTTTAACCCAGATTTTCAACATAGCCTTCTTATGACACAGTCTCATGAATAAGGGTGGTGAACATTTTCAAACCCCACCTGAGAGGTGATTTACCAAGTGACCACAAAATCGCCTTTCAGGCAGCATTTGTATAATTCTGCTAACATTGTTCTTGAGGTGGGGTCACAAAATGTCATGTTAAAAATTTGGTGTAAAATATACAAAAATAGCAAAATTATGCATCAAAGTTGAAAACCCGACTAAAATACATTGAAGCTCACTTACTCTACTTTGTCATATAGCAGTTGCGGTTCCAGTAGCAAGACGTGTCTTCAATGTGAAGTGGATCTTCACCTTGGGATCTGTTCAGGTGAGTGAGGGTGTGGGGAGCGTGGGGTGCAGGGTGATTGGTGCTCAGTCGGAGGTTGAAAGGCAGATCGGCAAGAGACGGTTTCTTTTTACAGGATTTTTTTTTTAAATCAGACGCTGCAAAGTATGCCTCACCCTTAAATTGCCCAGTGCAGATTCTTTAAACATTACAGTGGAGAAACTTCTAAGGGTGAAAACTGAAAGATCACTGTCACCTGAGTGACTTGCTCAGAACAGTTGTGGGGTAGGTTCTAATCCAGGTCTGCTGGATCTCCAGATTCAGCTCAGTGCTCTAACCTCTAGGCTATTACAGCTGGGGAAACACAACTTTTGTACACAACTGTCTTGTTTTATTACGAGTTACAAGAATGTACTCTAACAAGGTAATAACTGTATGAACAAGGTAAACAAGCTGATCATGTTAGAAAATGTCTGCCTAAAATCATGACTCACAGTCACATCACTACACCCTACATACTAACATACTAAAATGCCAGCAGAATAGTCCTAATGGTCTTTCGTGTCTGCTCGTTTAGTCAGCCCTCACCCTGGGTGCTGACCTTGCTGTCCCCTCGCCTTCTCTGGCTTCTCCCTTCCCAGTTCTGGATATTCTTGCTGCATTGGATTTGCTTCCATAACCCTTTCCTGTACCTGTCTCACCCCTCTTGAACCCTCCACTGTCTCTGCCTCCACCAGCCCCTAGGCAGCGCATTCCATGGCTCCACCACCCTCTCAGTGAAGTAGCACCTCCTCCTTTCTCCCTGAATCTTCCCCTCCAGCTTCCACCCATGCCCTCTAGTGGCTCCCTCCTCCTTCCTTCAAAGCACCCTGTCTGTTCCTCCCCTATTTACCCTCTTCATGTACCTAAAGACCCTATCATGTCCCCCAGTCCTTCTCTCTTCCATGCAGCAGTTCATTCCTGAAAATTATTTTCTGCACAAACCGATTCAGATACAACAATGCAATATTAACTCAGCATACTGATGATGGCTAGGATTACATAAACTCAGTAGCAAGCAGCTCCACATTTCCTTCAGCAACTGGTCAGATGAACTCAAACCCAATGGCAAGTCAAGCCACATGCTGTGCAGCCCACGGTGCAGGAAATGCACAGTGGCTGAAAATCTGTCACAGCAGACTGAAGCTCAGGAATAAGTGGCAGCTGTCTGGGTTTTTATTATCAACTTTATTGCCTCCTAACAATAACAGAGTCACATGCTCAGGAGTAAATTCACATATTTCTATCATGTACTTCGTATATGTCAAATCTCTGCTCATCACTTGAGCCATTATCTTTTTTTTAACGCATGCTGGTATAATGCAAATATAACCAATAATAAGAGGAGCAAAAGGTGAAGTAACTACTGCACAGGTCCTCTACATCCTCTACTTTGGGATACAAGATGTATATGTTAAAAAGAATCGGCACACCTTTAACCAGTTGACAAGTGCATTTGTTGAGGAAGCTTTTCCTCATGAAAAGGATTGGCCACAAACAAAAAGGATTCCTTTTTGTTTCATACAGCTATTTTGAACTGCTCACTGAGAAAGTGACTTACAAAACAGTATTGAAAATGTAATAAAAAACATATTTGGGGTAATTTTCCAACTGTCAAGTGCAGAATCCACCTAACGGGTACTAATGAGTCAAATAGAAATGTTGGCCTCTCCAGGATGTCAGTTTTGTGGCTTTTGAAATTTTTTAGAAACAATAGAAACAAGATGGTGGCAAACAAAAAAGGATTGGCCTCATATGAAAAATTATTCTTTTTGTTTTATACAGTTATCTTGAAGTGTTTACTGAGCATGCTCAGAACCAATTTAAAACATTTCAAAATGAAATAATTTTGAAACGGATTAATATTTTTCACCAAACAAGCAAAGGGCACTTCAGTGGGCCAGCCTCTTTCTACCCTGGCAATTTCAGACCAAAATTCCAAACCGTACAGGCAGCAGCCAAGTTCAAAGAAAAACAGCAAAACCAATGGGAAAGCACACTTGAAAATTCCATTTTGCACTATCCAGAACTCGGAATCCACACACACACACACATACACTCAGCTAACAGACTGCCTGGAAAAGTATAGTCTCTATGCTCCCTCCAACATGGCTTCCATAAGCAACATAGTACCTCCTCTGCCCTGGCCCTCTTTTCCAATCATGTACTAAGAAGTATGGACCAGGGCAAACCCACAGGCATGGTCTTCATGGATCTGTCAAAAGATTTGACCTGGTTGACCACCACCTCCTGCACTCAACTCTGTTTCACTTTGGCTGCTCACAGGACCTATTGCCTGGTTCTGCAGCTATCTATCAAACAGGACTCAAGTCAATTATCATTGGCAAGGCTTCCTCTGCTCCCTTTCCTGTACTCACTGGAGTTCCCCAGGGCTCCATTCTTGGACTACTGTTCTTTTCCATGTTTATTAATATCCCCAATGACAGCCTCAACTGTAAAACTCTTCTCTGTGCTGACGATGTGGTCATCTATCATAGCGACAAATCTATTGACTCAGTCTCATCTACCCTCACACAAAACTATGCATCCGCCCATCATTAGTTCCTTTCAAACAAGCTCCCAGTCCATGAAAAAAAGACTAAATTTACTTTTTTATTTAAGAGTTTAACCAGGAGGGCATGCTGGTGGAGTACCACTCAATTCAGATGCGTCCTGGGGGTAAGGAACTGGGAATACAGAGAATAAACAAATAGATGCATGAAATATTCACAAATCAACAACAATTGCAACAGTACAAGTAACGAGAGGTGAATTCCGTGGACAGAGCAGACAATTTAGCATACAGATAATATTGTGATTGATTGCTAGACTGATGTGGTCAAATACCAGCCGTAGGTAGGCGAAAAGCCCAGTGTAGGGCTGGAAGAGGTGGCATAAGTCAAGGTACAGTGATTTAGAGGCAAGTCTTCTTTGAAACCCTGTTGGAAGGGCAGAGAGACCAGGTTAAGGGTGTGGAGTCGACCATGGACCAGAAAGGAGAGGGCAGTGAGCAGTTGGGTGTGGTGCAGAAGTGACCAGGAGGCTTGTAGCACTAGGTGCATGTACAGCTGGTGGAGAAGTGGGCATAGAGGAGGGCGTTGAGGGCTCTTAGAGTTTGTGGTATGCCTAATGACAGAAGGCAAAGTATTCCAAATTTTGGGCAACCGTATTTGAAGGCAGCTTGGCCTTTGGAGGAACCCATAAAGGGATATGTAGAGCCTGGAATCAGTGCCCTAAGGGCGAGACTGATGGTGGTCTTGTCAAGAGGGTGGTTTGAGGTACGGAGAAGCGACTGAGTCCAGTATTCTGCTATGACCCTGGTGCAGTGACTCTGTCTCAGGTCCTGTAGTGAGGGTGGGCTAGAGAGCTATAGAGGCTGCAGTGGTGAGTCTTTTGAAGACAGTCCAAGATGAACTGGCAGAAAGAATGGAAGAGTGTGTCAAGGCTGCCTAGGGAGAGGGGGCTGAGCCATAGACTGTGTGTCTGTAATCTATAAAGGAGAATCATCTTTTGAACAATTTTCTTCCCTAGCGAAATGGGGATGCAGCCCTTGTTGTGGCATTTGGGCGCCAAGTTTAGGTGTAACTTCTATGAATGGATTCAGTGTGAGAGGACAAGTCAAGGTGCTGGTCTAGCCAGACCCCTAGGTACCTGAAGGAGGTACATGCCTGTATTTGAGTCCCATCCAAGGTAAAGTAAGAGGGATGAGCCACCAGGCGGGAGAGTCTAGTTAAGCCGAAAGTTAATGAAATGGTTTTCTTAGAGTTTAAATCCATGCTGTTCAGTTCCAAACCCTTGCTATCCAAAGCCACCAAAGCCAACTCCTCCCTTCTAGTTCTCACCCCTGCTGGTCCTCCCCTTGAAATTGTTACATCCTTCAAATATCTAGGTGTTACCTTGACCCTCCCTTTCTTTCTCAGAACATGTCAACCATATGGTGCCAGATCCACCAGAAGTTAGGCGCCGACACCATCACAAACATTGTGCACCTGGCCATTGCACATGGCAACCTACTTCCCTCCTTGACTACTGCTCCCCAGTTTACCCACACCTATCCACCACCCTGCATAAGTAGTTAAACTCGGCATGTAACTCTGTTGATTCATCCTTCAAGCCACTTACCACTCCCACCACTGCTCACACTACCAGTCACTTGGGTGACTCACCCTACAAGGTCACTTTGACTATGCGATGGGCTGTCTGGTGGACAACTCCCTCAGGAACCAACATATGTCCCTTACTCACCCTCTTGACAGGTAGAGTGGTCCATAGAAATCTCAGGGCATCCTCAGTCCCACCGCTAGAAGTATCCCATGCCTTCACCACCATGGGAACCCGAGCTTTCTCAGTCATAGCACCCTCCCTAAGGAACAAGCTTCCCTGTCTGTTCATGCATCCTCCTCCCACCTAGCTTTTAAACATAGCCAGAAGACCTGGCTCCTCACTGCTGCAAATGGCACTGTTCCGTACAGCAACGCTAGGGTCTACAACTCTACTATGCTCTAATAGCACTCAGACTTTCACCTGATGCCCTACAGCACTTATACCCTCAACTCCCACTAGCCTGCCCCTTTTCCCACCTCTCTCCTTCCTGCCCCCACCGCTAAGCCTACCGCTATCCCCTTTCCTCCTGTCTTGCCCTCTGATATTATGAACTGTGATTGTTTTTCTATTTGTATTTTATTACAGCAACTGCTCTTTCTCACTTGTACTTGAATTGGACCATGTACCTGTATACCATTACTGCTTGTGTCTTGCACCATCTGTATTTTGGCTATGCTTACGTGCGTAGTGATATAGCATTACCTGTCTACCCTGTCTGCACATTGTCATTGCATTACCACTGTTTCTATCTCTCCACCCTCACTGCCAGCTGTTGGGTGTGAACATATTGTATCTTATAATTGACTGTTTGTACCTGTACCTATATTTTGCCACCTTGTGGCCAGGTTGTGACTGAAAATGGTCCTCTGGATCAGTGCACCTACCGGTCACCAACTACATAAATAAATAAATAAAACATCCGACTGAAATGAAATTTGACACATCCTCAGATCTACAACACATGACCATGCATGCAAAGCATCATGCAAATCCGTTGAACAGTTGAAAAGTTATCAAGTGCAAAAACTGGGGTTTACTATTAAACTGCCTAATCAACCTTCAATATAAATATATTATAGGGCGGCGGTAGTGCTCCTATAGTTAGGGTTGAGTAGCCTGTTTAATGTTAAACTCTAACTTGCACAATAATATCTTTGGCTCCTTTGATGAAATGAGCTGAAATTTTGTATATGTTGTCTAGAGGCAAAGCCCTAATTTGTGGACATTTTTGTGATGCCAGCTTGTGCAATTTCTGGATCTGCATGTGTCATTTTTGTGAATGTCTAACTTTTTCCTATACTTAACCTGTTTTTTATGCTCTCCCTACAGCCTACAAGGAATTATAATTTTTTCACCAAAGTTGCAGGTACATGTGCCATGCCCCATGGTAGTGTCTTTGACAGATCTGGTGAAAAATATTGAAGTTCGAGTTATAAGGCTTTAAAATATAGTGTTTTCCAACCTACATATGCAGTAGGGTTTTGCAGATAATGTTCCTCAGTAAAAGTACAAATCTGATGCATAAAATGCTCCTGTTTGCCTTTGCATCACTGAATTGGCAGGGCACCACACATTTTTGTGCCCTGCCAACCGCCATCTTGTTGATTTTCCACAAACTGACAAACATGGAAAATACATACAACTGCTAAGATTCTTTAAAACAAACATCAAAACTTAGCTAAATGGGACCTGTTTAGCTAGCTTCTGATGTTTGTTTTTAATATTAATGCCTAAAATATGTTTTCTGGATACCCCAAATCCCGGTGCCCATCTTAGTGAGAGAAGCACTTCCCGTGTTCTCTGTATGAAAACACTGGGAATTTCTTGACTTCTGCAGCTGAACTTGTGCTGCTGGCTGCACTGTGTGCTGTGAGCCACTCTTGCCCTGGTGTCTAGTGGCACCCCCACCCACTGATCAGTGTCCCTCAATAAAAAGATATATTCCCTGGTGTCTAGTGGCATCCCCACCCACTGATCAGTGTCCCCCAATAAAAAGATATATTCCCTGGTGTCTAGTGGCATCCCCACCCTCTGAATGTCGCCCTGTTATTTTATTCCCTAGTGTCTAGTGACACCCCCCCCTCTGATCACTGTCCCCATTGTTTGATTTGTATTCCTGGTGCCTAGTGGCCCTCCTCCACCTACCAATCACTGCCCATTATTTTATTGTATTCCCTGGTGTCTAGTTACACTCCCACCCTCTGATCACTGTCCCTTTATGTTGTTTTGTTCCTTGGTGTCTAGTGGCACCCCTCACCCTCTCACAAGCCTTACCTTGGGTACCATTGAGTGTTAATATATTCCCTCACATACAAAGCATCCCCCACCCCCAATCGCACTGAAATGTTTTATTCTAAAGAAAGTGAACTACTATAAAAAAATTTTTTGTGAAAAAGAGGTGGGGGCTGATCCTTGTGACTCTTTTAGTTCTTAGAGACAATAAGCTGTTAACACTTGCGACAAGTACCGTAGAGACAACAGCAATCTTTTATCAGTAATTTCATCCCCATGCCCCTCTGCCCCCGCAAGCCCTTTCACTAGTGTGCTGAAATGTTTTATACCAAAAGGTGAACTGCCATAAAGGAGCTCTTTACTTTACTTGCAGTAGGTAGAGACAACAGTGGTGTTCTATCAGTAAGCTCACCCCTACTCAGCCGACCGACCACCAGCCCGCCTCGATCTCTAGTGCTGAGTGAAACAGAGGTAACAATGCTTAAATGTTTTATTCATTTTTCAGGTGGTTAAAAATAGAGAAGGAGGCTTGTCCTTGAGCTCCTTTACATTTTAAACATGGGGAACTCAAATCTCTGAGCAGATCACTAGTTGTTTGGACTGTCCACAGCTTATCACTAGGCTCATACACCCAGCCCACTTGCCCACTTAGCATCATTCACCCCACCGCCTCATTTAAAATACATTTGCTATTTAAGATCCCGATAAGGAAATCTGGGAATTTTATACTACCACTTAGTCACTTACTGGTATTTATTTTGACACACTTTAGTCCTGTTTATCTCTGTATCCCTATTCCATATTTACAGTATAGACACTGGACACCAGTGCACTAATGTGTGGTATAACTTTCTTGCAAAACACCAACATTTATTTACATGGCACTGTGCACAACACCAGCTAAGGTGTTAGGGGCATGAAGAACTCCAACAGCAACACCCCTAAGGCCCACCAAGGTGTGTATATACATGTCCTGAACCTGTAGTAAGCTGCATGAACAATAGTTAGCATCAGTTTACTTATTTCAACATATATACAGTTCTTAATGTTTCCCCTCACAGCTGTAGGAACTGAACTGGGCTTGCTATAAGATGTACCTGTGTCCCTATAGCACAGTTATTCTTTGGCATGTAAGTCATGGCAGCAACAGGATGAGGGGTGTTCCCTCCTAGCTAGCATAGATAGCACCCAGACATGGGCACTTTACATTGTACCATTGTTTATGCTTTTTACAACCTGTAATTTTGATCTCTGCCTGAACCATACGTTGCACCACTGTGTCACTTATTGCTTTGTATGTCATCTTCTCTTTCCCTCTCCGGGTCACAGCTGAAAATAAGCCTCAGCTCAGTGTGTCTTTGCTGGTCACCAGTTTTCAAATAAATACATAAAATAAGGTAGTACAAACGGCTCATTGCATCTT
Source organism: Neoceratodus forsteri (assembly GCA_016271365.2). Classification (NCBI taxonomy): domain Eukaryota; kingdom Metazoa; phylum Chordata; order Ceratodontiformes; family Ceratodontidae; genus Neoceratodus; species Neoceratodus forsteri. The sequence continues at coordinate 692,115,877 of CM057449.1, forward strand.
ACCCCATCCCTGGGTCATGATGTCACAATGCCAAGCAGTCACAACTATGAGGTTCACACAGATCACCAACACTGACCCCTTTCACAGCTCTCAAGTCCACGGTGCCTCCTCTTCTGATCTTCCACAGGTTCTTGGATTTGGTTTGGTTGAGATTATGCTCTTCCACTTACAGTAATGGTAACCAGAAAACTTCAGGTTACGATTAGGTATTCAGAACATGTACATCACGAAAACCATCAAGTGACCCACCTTGAGAGTGGATCACCAACAGGCCATTCCTGTCCCTAGCTCGAACCCGACTGAATCAGAGCCTCAAGTTACCCAACCAAAGGGTGCCACTACCACCCTGGACCTGGAATGCTGCCACCATTCCGATCCCACAGGCTCCCCACTGGCTGATTGTTGCCAGAGCATGACATCCACGGGTGCATGAGCCTCTCAGGCTCCAAGACTCTTGGCCATGCTAACCCAAAACTAGTGAGCTCTTTTTGGTGAGACTGGGACCCCTTTTATAAGCGCCAGTACATCAGGTAGAAAGTGTTGCGTCAATGAGTACAGGGTGTGCTCAGCACAGGGATTGTGCCCTGTTGCTGGGGTAAAAAGTATCAGTGACAGAAACCCATTCATATTTCAGAACAACCTAACAGTTAACCCTTTAGTGTAATTTGACAAGAATTAGGGCCACTAGTAATCCCCTATTTTAATAGGTGGGTTGCTTTTTATTCATTCATTCATTCATTCATTCATTCATTCAGTGTAGATCTTTGGGCAAAAGTGTCCTTTTTCAAAGGTGTTCCAGTCATACAAAAAGAACAATAAATTACATCCCAAATAGTATGTACCAGGTACACTTGTCAAAACAATTTATAATAAAACAGAAAGAGTGTCATCTAATAACATTGTTTCTGACTACCCAGCAGAGATGTGGCATCTCATTTTCAGTGGGGTCTTGTATCAACCCTGTTTTACAGCTGAGAAGTCCGAAATGTAGGAAGAGTAAGTGACTTGCACAAGGTCACACAGTAAGTGAAAACTTCAGCTTTCATATTGCTGTGGGAAAAAGGGTGAGTTTATTTTCTTGAAATTTGCACTTTAACTCATTTTTCGACATTGTGTTATTTCACGACTCATTATGATGTAATTAAGGACATAGTAAACTCAATCCTGGCTCACTCACAGTGATTTAATAACATTTCTTGTACATTTTTCTTAATTTTTCTAGGATTGCTTCTGGTATATGACCATTATCACAAGCAAGCAGGATCTGAGTGCACCCCAAATGCTGCTCAAAGGAACCTGTAAATCATTTTAAAGTTATTCTGTTTTCTTATCTCTTTCTTACTTCCATGATTTTAAAAGGGGTTCTTGGTCTCATAATGTGGACTAGATGTGATGAGTCTGATCACCGACAGCAAGGTGACCTATGAGGGATCACTTTGCCATTGGTGGTCAGGTTTAGAAACATAGAAGTTGATGGTAGAAAAAGACCATTGATCCATGTAGTCTGCCCATAATACCCTATCCTACCACCAAGACCTGGTGTCTATACTGGGTTTATGCCCACTACCCCCATGTACACTGACTTGCTGCATCCCTCCTGGGTGACCATTAAGCCCTTAACTCTGTCCCAACCATGTTTGAAGCTGTTAATGGCCTTGGCCCCACCATCTCAGCCAGCATGCTGTTCACAGCTCAGCCATTCTGTCTATAAACAAGAACTGACAGAGCCACTACAGCTGCAAATGCATTAACTAGATAAGGATGTTTCATAGGCTTAAACACATACATGAATTGCTGTTGCATATTCTAACTGAATCAAAGTGTGGTACATTGAGAAAGGGCAGATAAAAAATAATGCCACCATCTGTATTACAGTTACCTGTATGTTTTACATTTTATTCTATGCACTGTTATAGCAATCAATGCAACAGAACTGGGCATTATATACATGAAGGTACTGTACCTTAATTGCAAACACTGCTGAGACAACTATATGTTGTAACAAGGTGGAAGATAAACACAATGTTGAGACATGTTTACAGAGAGATTTGATGTGCTTAATTTATCTTTTTAGAGATTGTTATACAGTATATACACACACACACACACACACACACACACACACACACATAATTAGTATTATATAAAAGTGCATATACCCAAATGTCAATGTAAATCTTACACATTCCATTGCAAGTTGTTCTCCTGAAGGAAGATATTATTGTACAAGGCCTAAGAAATGGGTGTTAGGTAAAAGTAAACTGGGGTAGGTGCATTATTGAGGGCATTGCACAGTTTATCTTTATTGCTACTCCACCCAGGCACACACAATATGAAAATCAATAACCCCTCGATATGAAGCAACAGGAATTAATTAGTACAAGGACAGAAACAAGTAGGAGACTGAGTAAGTGGGTAGACAAACATGAGTATGGTAAGTCAAATAACATTTTAAAAAGTCTCACTATTAAAATTTATTTTTACAACTGCATCTGCACAGTTGACAATTTTGTAAAAAATAACAATGGGAGTTATTCCACATAACATAATATAAGTGAGAAGAATGAAGTTAATAAAAATAAAACAGTGGAATGGAAGAAAGTAGCTATAAAATAAAAGGGAGAAAATACATAGCTGTTCCAGCAGCAATAGGTGATGTGTTCAATTGCTCTGCATTTCAGGTGGGTGCACAGCCAAAAATACCATAACATATATGGTACTAAAGAAAATAAATAAAATACAGCTCACTGCAGAGCAGATTTGCAGTCATATAGAGTATGAGCCAAAAACAATTTAAATGATCAAGTGCCCTGCCTTACAGAGGTAGGACTTTGCAGCACTTTCCAACGTAATACCACATGAAACAGGAATGGAAAATTAAGTTGCAGCTAGTGGCAAAAATTCCAATTGAAGTTAACACCTGAGTTTCAGAAAAAACAAACAGTAAGACCACATCAGTAACAGTATTAGATACCAATATTGAAAAAGAAAGGGAGGAGAAGCAGATATGTAGCAAAATGACACAATGCATTGGGGTTAGTTAAGACATAGAGGCTGTGAAATTAAAATATGACTGTGCTAGAAAGTACAAAAAGAAAAAGTAAAGGATCAGGGATGGAAACTGCACAACCAAAACAAGGAAACTGATAAATGATAACAAAATGTACCACTCAGCTGGGAATGCTGTAACTATATAATGCTGTGTGCAAGTGAAGAGCCTGATACAAAAAAAAAAAAAAAAGACAAAATATTTTTTAATCAATGAACTGGAATCCTATGAAAAGGCAGACAACTCCGATGTCTTCACTAGAAGATAAACATATGAATCAGAAATACCACAGTACACTGTACATCCAGGAACACACACACACACATCATAATCAACAGTTAATTTACAGGTCAGATAAATATACAACAACTAAGAGAGGTGTTACTGTTCTTTTTGTTTATTTTTTGAATGTACTAAATAAATGTTTAGAAGGAAAACCACTCCTCATAAGAACCTGTGCCCCAACAGCCATGTAATCATCTGTTCTGACCCTACCATGAACCGACTATTACACAAAAACATCAGGCCAGTGGCTTGCATGCATTGCACCAAGCCCCATATGAATAATCAAGCCATTCCAATGATCCTGCATTAGGGTATATGCAGTTTTGGGATAAAGGTGAGGGACCGCCTGTACAAGTGAGGGATACTAAGTTTCTCTTGTAGGAAGTATACCAGGCAGTCACCCCAACAACTGGATATGATGTGGAGCACAGAAATCTACAGGAAAATAATAAGTAACTGTGCATTGAAAAGCTTGGGAGGGCGGATAGAAAGCATTTGATTTATTGAACAGATTACACAAAATGAAAATAAAAACTTAAAAAGTGGTTGGTGTTGAAAGGTAAAAGAAAATAAAAGTTTTGGGAGAAAAGGAGCAGAAATGAAGCTGGAACTAAACCATATCAGCGCATATTTTTGCTAGAAACACAGATTAATAAATGGAGTGAAACAAGGTTAAGAGATACTCAGCTTTAAGAAGAAATGAAGTTAATAAAATAAAACAGAAAGTGGAATGGAAGAGAAGAAGTAGCTATAAAATGAAAGGGTGGATATTGCTCTGCATCTCTGGTGGGTGCATAGGCAAAATAACATAACATGTACAATAGTAAAGAAAAATAAATAAAATACAGCTCACTGCAGAGTAGATTTGCAGTCATATATAAGCCAAAACAAATTAAGTGATCAAGTGCCCTGCCTTAGAAGAATAGCACTTTCCAACATAATACCATGAAACAGGAATGGAAAATTAAGTCGCAGCTAGTGGAAAAAATTCCAACTGGGCTTAACATGTGAGCTGCAAAGAAGAAAAACAGACCGTATGTGTAACAGTATTAGACACTATTATAAAATGGCAAGAAAAATCTAGAAATCCCATTGGCCAAGAGATGTCAGCTGACCGTACATTAAATCTCTATAAATGAACAGTCATCCTGGTCCTAAACCACATCACATAATGAGCAAATCAGTCCTCCAACAACCAGAACTATCTCCCATCAGTCCCCTACAACCAGAGCTGATCTTCCATCACAAACATGGCTGCTACCTTTACACTGTAAAACCTTCAACTGGGCCCTAAAAATAAAACTACCTTAATTAAAAATAAAACAAATTAATTAAATGTTGTTTTCTTTGATCATCACACTCTCCTTACACACACAAACACATTAGAAACATTAAAATTATTAATAGTTTTCATTACAACTGTTTCTTTACTGACAGTGAAAAATCCCCCTTCTGTCTTTATCATGCTCACAAGGGAAAACTCTTCTGCTTGCCCTGTCAGAGAGATAATTGAGTCTGTGGCTATAGAAGAGGCATTTATAGTGTATGGTGAAATGCTGTTATGCATGGAATTGCATTCCTGGAATATAGAGGATTGTGTATGAGCAGTCATACATAACAAGGATATTCTTATAGTATATGGTTAGGACTTATTGTGGATAAAAGCAATGGCTTTCCAAAAGCTGTTGTAGGACAGTTCAAAGGTCAGAAAAGTTGTTGTAGTATCGTTCTGAAGTCACAACGATACTACAACAACTTCTCCCCTTGAGCTGTTACCTGATTGGTTAAAACAGCTCAGTGTTCAAAAACAAATGGGGTAAAATGGTGGCACTGCTTAGCGGCCGGAGGGCAAGCGTTTCACTAAGATAGTTTGGACACAAACTGCCATTGTCATTCCAGTGTGTCCAAACTATCAGTTTAGCTTTATTTTCTTTTTTTTAAATAACCGGTGCTTTGAAATATCGGGTGGTAGCGGAACTGCAGCGGGACCGGAGGTAGAGCGGACTGCAGCAATGATAGGGAGCAAGCTTAGTGTGAACACAAGGTATGAAACCTTGTATTTAAATTAAACTGTTGACATTTCTGGGAACCATATACTATATAAAATAATATATGGGTGACCAGACACAACAAACTTTGTTTCCATCTCGGGGATGTGATGATGTCAACCGGACCTCTCGTGCCCGCTCTCGAGGTCTGTATGACATCACACATCCCTGATGGAAACATTGCCTTGTTGTGTATGGTCACCCATACACTATTCTATATCTGTTGAGAGGTTTCCTGGTAACAGATGAGCCAAGAGCACAGCTCAAGAGGTACTCTGTTACCAAGGGAACCTCAAAATACTGAATTTCCTTGTTTGTGTATGACTGCTTATACACAATCTTCTATAGTGTATGGGCAGTCGCAGCATAAAAATCACACAAAACCAGCTGGAGAAGACAACAGAGAATAGAAATGTTAACATTTCTTTTTTTTTTTTTTTACTGACACAGTGTGCTAGATATTTCTACAAGTTCAAGTTTAAAAAATGCAATTTTCAGCTTAACTGGATTGTGAGGAAAGCAACTATGTGGCAGCATTCCAAGTTGTTATGCTGCAGTAGTGAAATAGCTAGTGCAGCATAACATCTGTGATGACATAGCTACTGCAGCATAACAACTCCATTCTAGTTATGGATTTCTATCCATAACAACATTCTACCATACACTATATGCTTGTTCTGCTGCAGTAGTGACATCATTCTGTTGTTCTGCTGTAGTAGTGATGTCACTACTGCAGCAGAACAACTTGAGATACTGCCACATACTTGATTTCCCTATCCAATTAAGCTGGAAGTTGTGATTGAATTTTTTGAACTTGCAGAAACATCTGCAGTACACTGTCAGTAATTTGAGCCTACCACCAACCCTTAAGTGACTCCCCAACCTCCAGTTCATTGAAACAGAGGGCAGTGTCCGAAATAGACATTGATGCCCATACACTATATAGAATAGTGGATGGGCAACTCTATCACAACCAGTGTGTTTGTGCCACCTTGTGAAACTGATTCCATGGATCTCTCGAGCTGGCTCTCAAGGTTGTAGAGAATCAGTATCCTCGGTGGCACAACACACTGGTTGTGCATAGTTGCTCATCCACTATCCTATATGTTATGCATCTGTGTGTGTACAGTATGTTGGGAGAGGAATAGTCCACCAGTGTAACAGAGCATTTTGAATCCCTATGTTCCATGTTAAACATTCCATAACACAATTCCATATCTTGAATGTGGGAAAAACAGAGAAAAAAACAGGAAGAAGAAAGCAGGGAATAATACTTTATTATCAAAGAGAAATTGTGGCAAAACACAGTTATATAGGTAGAGGCAGACAAAATTTGTCAAACTCATTCCTGAAGTTTATAAAAGCATGTACATTTGAAACATATATGGGTATTTTCAGGTGAAATCTATCACCCCACACACACACACACAACACCACCACCAAAAAAGGCAACCTGGCAGGTTTAAAATGTTGAACACATTTCCATTAAGAGACAGTACTTGTACTGATTTTAAATGAAAGGTAACATGTTTTTCTTATCAACATTTCACCTCAATCCTATAAAGAAGAATGTAGCCTTCAAAGAAACTATATTACAACAGTGTAATGAAAATAAAGTTTTAAACACTGCTTATTTTTACAAATTTACAGATATTGCAGTGCATTCATATGAGAATTTACATGTTACAGAGAAAATATATGTTTTCAACTAACACTACTAGTAAGTACTTTTACTGCAAAGTACTAATCTATTGCTGAAATATGCTATTTATGCATTAATAGGGACTACTTTTTCAATTTTTAATAGTTTTAGAGTTAATGTAGTGTACACTTGTTTGGAAATAGTAAAAGTTTGAATCCCTATCAAAGTGACTCAAACTAATTCTTTTATGATGGTGGCCCATTTTATAAGTGTGATAAGCCACTCCAGGTTGTGCATTTAAGGATATTAATGCACTTCCCAGAGTGTAAGGACACTGGCCTTCAGTCTTTGCCTTAACACCTCCTGGGGCATGAATTAAAATCCTTGAAATGCACCCTGCCATGCCTTATTATTTACATGTAGAACTAGAGCTTGGAGCTCATGGAGTCACAGTGGCCTAATGTGTAATTGTTAAGCTATTACTACAATTTGTAGCAGTTCCCTTCTGTTACAATATTAGCTGAGTGCCAGTTGTTTGGTATACAAAAAATAATAATGTAAGGGCACTTTACACATAATCCTAACAGAATAACTATTTAATAAAACTAAGTTCTTCATTTTGCCAATCATACTTTTAACCCATGTCTATTTATTAAATCTAGGTGCATATTTGCAAACCATATAAATGGGAGGTCACATGGGTCAAGCGAGCTAATACGCTCTTATCAGATTATTGTTGTATCAAATTATGTTGTGGTTTTCCATTTCTTGTTTTGTTTTTCTTACTTGCTATATGAGAATAAAGGATGGTGTGGTGTGTGCTATGAGATTTTACACACACCTAAGATGAGGGATACTACCTAAACCCCAAGGACAAAGCCAAGTGGTTTATGAGAAGCATCCACACTGAGGCAGTGTGTATAATCAAGTTTTACACACTGCCCCATCTTTATTTTGTATAATTACTGATGGGTGCTTTTTGCCACAGCAGTTATATAAAATAAAAAAAAGAGATCTTTGGTTTCACTTACCACCGAGTAGCAGTTACGGTGGGTGTCCAACTTGAAGTAAATTGAGAGAGCAGCTGGCGACGTGCGCAGTCACAAAACCTGGCACATGTTTGCCATAACCAGCCTGTTATTACGGCAAATATCAATGTGGGTTTTCTTGGGAAAAGCACCTGCCAGTTATTATAATACAGTATCAAACATCAATTCATACTATTATTATAAAACAGTCAAACTTATTCCTAACACAGACCCTCAGGCTGCAGTGCCCAGTGGATGACCGAGTCAAAACCATGCTCCCTTTCATGCATCAGCCACATTAATCCGCTCTGTACCAGAAAGAGATGTAATTCCTTACACCTAAGGCAACAAAATATTTCTCACAGATCAGCAACCTAATTCCGTTGCTCCAGTCAATGGGAGGTCAACGAGGTCAAGGGAGAACCTGTATCCTCTTAATGAAAACATTATTATTTTTCCTGGAAAAACACCAGTACAGGTATTACTGTTACTGTCATTATTTTGCACCCTGGCTTTAAGTTCCTACACTACTCATTTCAGATAACCCCTTACAACATTGTCCCATTATTATGCTACAATGATCAACACTATGTAACTTAAACTGCACCAGCTATGTTGTTACTTTAACAATAGAACACAGTTCACCATAAAGGGTATATTAATACTATATCTTCTTACAATATTGTTAAGAAAAGTACCATAGTATATACCCTTATGAAGGTATAGGACTTACTCTAAGCACTGTCACACGATTACTTACTAGCTGAAGAAATGTGAATTGCTTGTAAACAGACTGTCTGACAAAGAAATGAGCATTCCATATCTGTACTGAAGGAATCACAGCCCCACTCAGGACCTGCATGCAAGGTATGACATTTCTGACTGCATTCTAGAATTTTAGGAACTTTATTATAGTTCCTTTAAAAAACAAGCCACATGATAATGACAGCACTATCAGCACACCTGTGTAAATTTCTCTATCCATCTACCCCTCTACATGTCTCACAATATTCACCAAGAATGTCAGGAGTGGAAATAAAGATAGTATTTATAGTACAAAACTGTGCCCTCCAAATGCATTGATCATCGAATTAAAAGGCTGATTACATATCTGTCATCTGTACATATCTTGCAGAGAGTTATGTATTTTACAATTGATTTCCATGCAGAAATTCACAAACAGCTATACTGTCATGTCAAAATATATACACAAATTAGATCTACTATTTTTTAAGTTCTTGACATTCATGGTGTTTACTGTGAGGTGTGGAGAGACAGAGACAGACAGAGGAGAGGGTGATGGGGAAAGAAATTTAGAGTTGCACTGACAGTGCTGTCATTATCATAGAAACATAGAATTTGACAGCAGATAAGGACTGCTTGGCCCACCTAGTCTGCTCATTTCCCTACCTAATGGATAATCTGCAGATCCTAAGTTAACCAACAGCCTACTTCCTCCTACCCCCCACTAGAATTGCCTTATGTCTGTCCATGCATTCTTGAATTCCCCACTGTTTTGACTCTCGACCTCCTCAGGAAGGCTGTTCCATGTATCCACAACTCTCTCTGTGATGAAATACTTCCTCACATTACCTCTGAGCCATCCTCCCTCTATCTTCAAATGTGCCCCCCTTGTTTTTGCACATCTCTTTTCTGAAAGATGCTACCCTCTTGGACTTTGTTGATTCCCTTGAGGTATTTGAAAGTTTGTACCATGTCCCCCCCTCCTTCCTTTCCTCGAGGCTATACATCTTTAGTTCCTTTAGTCTTTCTTCATATGTCTTCTGATGCAGACCCTGCATCATTTTGTTGCCCTCCTCTGGACAGCCTCCACCCTGTCTATGTCTTTGTGGAGATGGGGTCTCCAGAACTGCACACAGTACTCCAGATGGGGTCTCACCAACTGTCTTTACAGAGGGATAACAATTTCCTGTTTCTACTGTTGATGCCTCTCCTATGCATCCCAGTATCCCCCAGCCCTCCTTACTGCCTTCTCACATTGTTTGTCCACCTTTAGGTCATCTGATATGACTACCCCCAATCCCTTTTCATTTTGCTGTTGTCAGTATCTCATCCCCATTGTGTACTCTTCCCTGGGTTTTGTTTCCCAGGTGCATTACTTTGCACTTCTTTGCATTGAATCTAAGCTGCCATACATTTGACCATTCCTCCAACCTTGCCAAGTCCCTTTTCATCCTTTCCACCCCACCTTGTGTGTCAACCCTGTTGCAGATCTTTGTGTCATCTGCAAAGAGACATACTTTCCTTCCAGTCCCTCTGCAATGTCACTTATAAAGACATTAAAAGGAACAGCCCCAGTACTGACCCAGTGGTACCCCACTAGTAACCCTCCTTTCTTCACTGTGGACTCCATTTACTATTACCGCTGTGTCCTGTTGTCCAACCAGCATTTTACAGGCTACCACCCTGGGACCCCTCCCAGGCTGGCTAATTTGTTTATTAATCTTTTATGCGGGACTGTGTCAAATGCCTTACTAAAGTCTAGGTAGGCCATGTCCACAGCCCTCCCTGGTCTACTGCTTTGGTCACTCAGTCAAAGAAATCAATTAGATTTGTCTGACATGACCTTCCCGCTGTGAATCCATGCTGCCTTGGGTCCTGTGCCCCACTGGCCTCTAGGTACTCAACAGTTCTTTCTTTTAGAAGTGATTCCACCATTTTTCCTACCACTGAGGTCAAACTGACAGGTCTATAGTTTCCTGCCTCTGTCTTGCTCCCACTTTTGTGAAGAGGAATCATATCCACCCTCCTCCAGTCCTCAGGTACCACACCATCCTCCATGATTTATTAAAAGGGTAGTCAGTGGTGTTACAAGTTCTTCCCTTAGTTCTTTTAGAATTCTGGGGTGAATCCAGCAGGCCCCATTGCTTTATCTACCTTCAGTTTTAAGAGTTCTTTCAGAACCCTTTCTTCTGTGAAAGGACTAATATCAACCGCCCTATCCAGAGTGCTTCTATTGACCGGATTAGGTATTTCACCCTGCTTTTCCATTGTGAATACTGAGCAGAAGTATTTGTTCAGTATCCCTGCTTTTCACTGCTGCTCTTTGCCCAACCACCTTCCTCTTTGTTCAGTCTCAGTATCCCTGCCTTAGTCTTTCTTTGCTCCCTAATGTACCTATAAAGGTTTTATCCCCTTCTTAACCAAGTTGGCTATCTTTTCCTCAGTTTGGGCCTTTGCTATTCTGACTGCCTTACCCACTTCCTTCTGCTTTAAAGGGACACTGTCAGCTTTGCCCCTTCATTGTCGCACAGTGTGAAAGTATGCCCTCCTGGCACATGCCTAGCACACATGTGCTGAATAATGCCCTATGTATGTAAAACTTAATATTTATTATCTTAATTTGCAATTTTGGGTGAAATACTGTTTTCATCTGGGACGATCAGAAATCAGCTGTGTCCTGGAAGCACATCAGATTGGAGGCACGGGTTAGCCGAGATGCGAGTCCTGAAGTACAACTTTTACACAAAGTAGCTGCAAAACAAGTTATTCCTGTCCCGGATAATATAAGGAAAAGCTGCTGCATTTAAAACATGAAAATGAGCACTGCAAAAGTACAATTTAAACTTTTAGTATGGGCTAAACTCCGCGCATGCACTCAAGAGGCATAAAGAAAGATCCAGCATGCAGGAGCATGCCATTTGTTGCTCACGCAGGATCTTAGCTCCGTTCTAAAAGTTCAGTGTATTCTTTGGTGCTCATTTCATGTTCAAGTCAACGCTTTGTAATATCCGGGACAAACTCTTTCGTTTTGCAACCTGCTGCTAAAAGTGCGTGCCCGAGGACTGCGGCGTCTACTGTCTGATCTGGATATTGCTTCAGGACACATGTTCGGTGTCTAACTAAAGTATTTCACTCAAAATGCAAGTTAAGTAATAAATATTAGTTTACATATCAATGTGATATTCGCGTGTAACTATGTGCCAGGACCTACACTGTGCTACGAAGGGCAAAGCTAATTCAATCACTAACAATACAGTTCTCTGTCCTGCTCCTTCTGTGTTTCCTTGTGCTTCCTGAATGCTATCTTTTCCTTACCTTCCCACACCTCTTTTGAGAACCATAGTGGTTTTTCTTTCATTTTGATTTGTTTATTTGCTTCACACAAAGGCTTGTTGCCTCTGTGATGGCAGTTTTGATGTTTCCCATTGTTGCTCTACCCCACCTTCTTGCCTGTTTGCTAGTGCTTTTCTGAGGCACTCTCCATTTTGACAAAATCAGCCCTCCTGAAGTCCAGTACCTTCACATTTGTGTGGCTTGACTCTACAGCTAAGTGTATTGTGAACCATACTGTTTGGTGGTCACTTGTTCCCAGATGGCTACCCACTTCAAGATGGAGATCCTCTCTCAGTCCCCATTTGAGAGTACCAGGTCTAAGATTGCTCTCTCCTGAGTGGGTTCCAAAACTAGCTGTCTGAGGCATGCCCCTATGATCGAGAATGGTCCTGCTCTTGGATGTGGCTGCAGCAAAGATGCTCCAGTCAACATCTGGCATATTCAAGTCCCCATCAGGCGTCATGTGACTTGTGTTTTTTAAAGCAACAATAACAAAGGTCACCAAACGTACAGTGTGCAGTCATAGTTATCACACATTGCACAGAGGTCTCAAGTGGAGCTGCCACTCACTGATGCTACCTTAGTAAATTTTTCAGTACAGACTGTTATGCATCCTCCTGATGACGTACTAGGGTGTACAAAACCGTCGAGGTTGTCAGCTTTTTGTTGCTTCCACCATGGTGTTTTGCACCAATTAAATAAATAATTGTATTATTTGCACCATTCTCTGGCTGAGAGTGTGTTTTTTGTAGTTTTGTACTTGTTGTTTTAAATGGCTTGGAGGGACAGGGCGCAGCCTCAGGATCACGAGAACAGCTGCAAGGGATTCGAGCTGGAGTAATTGTCCACCTAGGGACAAATGACTTGGCTTATCATGAGATTAGAGCAGTGCAGGAGGATATTGCAGAGTTGGGGAGGGACCTAAGATGAGTAGCACACAGTATCCTTCTCAGAGGTGCTGCCTGTCAAAAGCATGGGGAGGCGAGGGCAATTGGCACCATGCAGTTTAATGAATGGTTGAAAAAATGGTGCGGAGCACAGGGGTTTAGCTTCATTGGGACTGGGGTTCCATCTGGAGGGACACCAGCCTATACTGGCAGGATGGTCTGCATCTGTCCAGGAAGGAACAAGTCTTTTGAGCAATCGGTTTAAATGCTTCATTGGCAAGCTTTTTAAACTAGTCAAAGGGAGAGCACTGACAAGCAGCAGGAAAATTCAACCTCTCCTACAAAACAGGGTACTAAATGAGAAAAGACTGAGGTAGAACGGTCAGTGGGGATGCTGCAACAGAAGGTAAAGCCATCAAAAATGGAGAGCAATGAGTACTAATGCCGTAGTCTGGGTAACAAGCTTCCTGAATTAGTGGCCTTGATGGAGGAGGAACATCTGGATATATGGCAGTCACAGAAACATGGTACACACAAAACCATGACTGGGACATAAACATACCAGGATACACTGTCTACAGGAGGGACAGGGAGGGTAAAGAGGAGGAGGAGTAGTTCTTTGCATATTGGTTAGACTTAGGACTGAGCTTATATTTGATAGGAGTACATAGTATATTATCATGCCATACCACTCCTAAACCAGAATACCGGTTTCACCTTGCTGGAATGAACAACCATCAGCATATGCTCTAGGCAAATTTTCACATACATTTTCATCATAGTAGTGGTACCTGTTATGTTTGTATACCATTTCCAATTCAGGAGATAGGTCAGGCTCTTGTACTGGATGTTTATCTATAGTACAATCATGCATCTCCAGGTCTGTTAACCCTTGATCAACTGTATTCTTTTGTTCTTTGCATACCTAACCTCTAGGGTAGGACCTGGTGTGCTAAGGTCCAGGCCACAATTCTGCTGCTAGATACATTACTATCCTTAAGTTTCTGGCTCCCCAGAAATGTAAGAGGTTGGTGACCAGTCTCTAAAACAGCTTTCTTACCACAAATATAGTTTTGAACCATTGTACTGCCCATATGGTGGAAAACAATGCCTTTTCACAGTCTGAAAATTTTTTCAACATCACTTAAAGTTTTACTCACATAAGCAATAACACATTTGTCTGACTCATGTTTCTGATATAACACTGCACTGATTCTGCTACCAGTGTATCCTGTCTTTAGACACCACCTCATTATCAAGGACACCTGTGACTGCATCCGCTTACCTCCCTCCTATAGTAATCACCTGCTACACTTAGATGCACCTCTTGACCCAGGGGCACCTCCCAACCTCAGCACTTCACTGATCCCCACCCGCCTCTGCCTACCCCACATCTCATGGCACACCCTCCTTCCTCCTTTCTACCTCCATTCCTCCACTGTGTACCCTTTGTCTGTTACCTTCTCGGCTGATCTTCTCTCCATGGTGTTCAAACTCATGGACGAGGCATACATTGTACAATGCCTCAGCATGTAAATATATAAATTGTATAAATTGTTGTTTTCTGCTATTTCTGTTCAACTGACATAGAATATACAAAGAGCATCCGCTCACAGGTGTTATCAAGGACTCAATAAATAAAAAATAAAAAAGATGAAACTCCTTGCTCATTTGTGGCAAGCAAGACACAGATGCTGGACTCAGACTATCCTTCAAAGCTTGCATGGCTTTTCTTGCTCTTCCCCCACACCCATGGTTATAACTTTTTAGCAGCCTGGTGAGGGGATAGGCTATTCCATATAGTCCTGGATAAACTGTCTTGAGTAGTTACAGATTTCTAGGAAGCTGCATAACTCCTTTAAAGTTTTGGGTGGACCAATTTTCTGGACTGCCTCAACTTTGGTATGCTGAGTAGCCCATCAGGACCAACTTCATGTCCAAAATAGTTTACCTTATTTTTGTACCACTACCCCTTTGGCAGGGACAACTAGGCACTAGTGTTTTTCAGCTGGTTCAACACATATGTTACTTCAGTCAAGTGTTCTTCAAAAGTGTTGCTTTTGATTAGTACATCACCCATGTAAACCAGATTTTCTACTTTCAGTATCAGGCATGGCTTATGCAGGAAGATATTAAAATCTGCTGGGGAATTCAAGTACCCAAAGGGACACCTGTTCCATGTATATTGTCTTCTTCCAAAGGTGAACGCCAATTTATATTGCTCTTTTGGATCTACTTTTAATGTCCAGAATCAATTTTCTGTATCTAGGGTAGTGAAATATTTTGCACCCTGAACTTTGGCCAAGTTTTGGTCCAAATATGTCATGGACAATGAGATAAAGTTACCTGTTGGTTTAACTTTCTATAGTCAATAGTGAGTTTCCATTTTCCTGTAAGCTTTAATACAGGCCAAATGGAGAATTATAAACAGAATTCACTTGTCTTATAATTTCTTATTCCATCAAGGTATCCGATATCTCTTGTATGTGTTTAGAAGATCTAGTGGTATTCTGTACTGGTATACATAAACTGGACCTTTACTAGGGTCAGTAGGTACCCTAGTAACTTGGAGGTCAGTTATCTCACAATCATGAGCATCTCTTGTGAACATGTCCTTGAACTGAAGGAACATTTCATGAACTTTTCTTCTCTATTTCTGTTTGTAATTACAATCTTGAATAGCTTGTCCAATTTGTTCTTTAAAATCAGGAAAGGTACATTTTTACCTATTTCTACCTCATTTTCTATTATCTCAAAAACATTTTCAGTATCAAGCTCATGTACCTCTTTAAATTGCTTTGTTTCATTAACCATAGTGGACAGTATAAGGTAATCATTTTCAGCTTTACATGCCTGGATTTCTTCCTTATCTATCAACCAAATTTATTTTAAACCAATTAAACCATTTGTTATAGACCTAATTTCTTCATTTGTTTCATTCTGAACAATGTCTTCTGGTAACTCTCCAATAACTAGAACAACTAACTCCAAATCATAGAAGGATTCCTCTATCTCTAACTCTAACTCACAGTTAGCTCCTATAGTGATAGGCTGTACCATTGGGTTTTGTACCAAGAGGTGCATTACTCTGTTGCTCATGTCCAAGAAAGGTATAGGGTGGATGTTTAAACCCATATCACTAAGTTGCTTGTCAAGCACAAAATATTGCAGTCTTGTCAGTCATTTCTTGACTTTTCTTTACATTAACCCTAAGAGAGAACTCCTTGACATTATCTGGAATTGTTGTAGTTAACTCACTCATCACCTGGCACACTTGAGGAACAGTTTGTCCAGACCTCAAGGCCTATGGTGTCACTTGTAATGGATAAGGGTCCCCTTATTCATGACCAAATAAATTCATTAGTTAGGTCAATATACACACCCAGTCATACAAGTATGTCTAACCCAAGGTGCATGGGAGATTCTAGGCCTTGTACTACCTTCACAGGGTGTTGTATTTTCTTGCCCTATTTGGAGGTTCCAAGCACAGATACCTATGCTTCTCATGCTAGTTTTCTGGTATGGAACATTCTCCAGCCACTCTTGTTTCTTTATGTATATCAAACTAGGCCTCTGCCTCTTTAACACCTTGTAAAACAGTTCACGGATTAGACAGTGCTCATAACCTAAGCATAACACAGAATTTACATTTTGCAAACTCTGCTTTGATGGGCACTTTAATCTGCCTTCCTCTGACCTTATGTTGCAGAGCAAGGACCAGTGATTTAGTGGCAGCATTTCCTTTCCACCATTCCCAGAGGGGTTGGGTACTTAGAATCCAATGTCTCTGTCAGTTGCAGGATGGGTCTCTGAGATAACAGGGTTCACTTCCTTGGTGAAGAAAGTAAGATCTCTTGTATTAACCTTAGACTTTACTACATCATGCCTTGACAGGCAAACCATGTGAGCTCTGCTTCTCCATGGAGCCAAATGTTCAGAATTACCCAGTACAGATACATCAGGTACATCAGAATGTATACAATTCAGGTTAATCATTGCATCATTTTCTCAAGATAACATGATTCTGATTGTTTAGCAACCTTAAGACCCTTCCCAAATGGAATGGACATTTTTATCTGTGATCACAGGATTCCATGAAAATAGCCAATGATAGGGTGAAATCTTTTAGGAGGTTATTTACAATTGAAATAATCCCCAGTTCTATCAGTGATATGCACTGGGTGGGTGACTTCCATTTGCCAAACCTCAACTTCAGCTACACTTTACCTAGAGTCTGTTGGTCCCCAATAACCTACCACTTGTAAGCCATCAAAGATGGTTTTCAACACCTTGAGTTACCTACCACATCAATCAGCTTGTCATAGAAGTTTCTGGACAGCAGAATTACTTTGGCTCCAGAGTACACCAAAGCTTCATGGCTTAGGCTGTTTTCAATGTTTATGTCAAAGTGAAATATATCTGCCCCTCCCCAGGAATTAAGTTGCCCAGGTAGAATTTATCTTTCTTAACTCCTGGAAACATGACAGGTTCACTGTGACACCCTACATTGCTTGCATCAGTAACTTCAGAAACCTCTAGGGAAGGTCAGCTTCTGAGCTAACATTTCATTTTCAAATTCTATAATAACTTCACTTCCATTGTTAACAATTGCAATTTCATTGACCTGGGCAGCATTAGGGTGTTCAGAAGGCAATAGTCAGATGGCACTATTATCAGTTCCACTGGCACTGGAGATTGGGAGAGTTCTGCACTGGTGCAGGAAAACCAGGTGGCGGGGAGGTGGGGCTAAGCATTGGAGAAACACTTTTGTGTCTCCCATCTGATCTTTTATTCCTGACTTTCCTCCTGTGACTTCTTGACCATCTTCTCCATGTTTGGGTAACTAGATCAAGGTCAATCTTGAGACCTGTAACCATCTTGCTCATTGTTATAGTTTTGATGCCCCCTATAGACACCTTTATAGTCATTGCTGTATCCTCTGTAGTATCCTCTCCCATATCCCCAGCAATGTCCTCTACCCAGATCATATCCTCCATAGGATGGCCCCTGGTTTTGGTATGGCTGAGACTGTGGGAATGGCTGGGGGCTTTGATAGGGCTATGGCTCAGGACCAGGTGGTGGGACCACAACAGGGAAGCTTGGGCAGGGTTGGTAGGCTGTGCCACCACTGTGGAGTCTGGTACAGCTTTGATCTACTCTACAGCTTTTACTGGTGGAGTGTTGTTGCCCTTTTTCTTTCTTTACTTCCTGTTTTGGGAGTAGATAGCTCACCCCTTCCATAGCCAAAGTATTTGAGGTAGTTGCCTCAGATACTTGGACCTTGGAAGTGCCCCTCTCTTTCTTCTGTGGAGGAGAGTCATCACCCCTTCCAGAGTCCCAGATGTGTTCTGCCTGTCTGACAATCCAACGGATGACCCTGGGCCTCTTCGTAGCTGAGTGCAATCGTGTCCTAATATAATGGGGTAAAACTTGAAAATACGTGCCTTGGAAGTCATCCAAATCACTATCTGAGTGATCCTCTGCTCCAAAATACACATCCTTCAGCCTACAATAATATTCCTGGAGATTTGATCAACACCACACACATCTGGTAGACAGCATGTCTGGCTGCTCCCTTAGTGTGATATTACCAAACTCCTCTTCAGACATTTATACAGCTTATCATTATTTATTCCTACTTTCTCTAGACATTCTTGACCACTCAACTTGAGGATCATCAACAGACCATCTGATTACAAAACTTTGTTCTTCTTCATCAGTTATGGACAGTGATTCAAAACATTCTTTCAATTTTCGAATCGTTGCTCAATGCCTCCTTTTGCAGATTTAGAATAGTACAGTTCTCCTATCAGCTTCAAAGCTTGTGTAACAGTCTTTGATTTTAAATACCCTGTTCCCTTTCAGACACCTTTTATTTTTTTTGGACTTATCAGGTGACTCATCTTCAGAGTGAGAACTCCTTTCTTCTTGAGTTTTATATCTCTTTTATACCTATCAAGTGATTCTTCTTCTGAACAAGAATATTCCTTATCAGGAGAGGAGTCGTCTGGGCCTGATTACTTAGATGCTCTTGTTCTCACATGATTTTTACTTTTAGACTGGATGTCTCTCAATTGGGCCTTTAGGTCACTATTTTCTTTTCCCAGTTTAATAAGCTTCTTTTCTAAATGACTGCAGTACTCCTTAATTGCTTATCTCCTAGCTCATTTGGTATATCTTCTGATCTACCCTTTTCTACCCATGTATCTGGTTTCTTTAACATACTCTTCAGTTTCTTTAGGGTGTTGGATACTTTATCTAACTGTGCTGTAACTCTTTTTCTGTCCCTATGTACTTTTGCTCTGTTTTATTTTAGCATCAAATTGAGGAAGGATGTGTGGTGGCGTGTCTCTTGCTGGTTCTCTGCGGAAAAGGTCCAGAAAGGGTTAAATGCCTAACTGGTGTCACCATCCTGTCCATTGCCCCACAAACTGATAACTTGGGGCAACCAACTCAAAGCCTCCCTGTCTGGGTTTCCTCCTTCCTTGTGGCTAAGTACCCTTCCCTGTCTGGCCACAGTTCTTTTCACTTTCAGATTCCTCCTTTATATCTTTATCCCATATTTATTCTAGCTCTGATTCATCTTCCCCACTAGATACCATTGAAAAGTACCTCTGGTGTCTTTCTTTCAGTTCTATAACTTACTTAATCACTTTAGTAAAGCCTTTTTATGATTCTCATGCATATTCTAATTCATAAAAATTCTTATCTAATCATAATATAACCTCCTGTATTGCTTAAGCCCACCTAGTTCTTCTTGCAAATCCTATAATCCTTTTATTCTCTTTCAGTTGCTCACTTAGTAATTGAACTCGCCCTGCTAGCTTAACACAATTTTGCACTGGTCAGTTTCCTCCTCGCTATTATTAGAGCTGTCCTGGCTCCAGTCATAATGCTATCTGCACTTAAGTTTTCTCTTGACATGGCTTTGTGATGATAATCACTACTCAACAATAATAATGCCTTTTGAACAACAATTGCAATTACAATCAAATATCAATAACGTTTACTCAACACAATTTAAACCTTCCTTGTGATGCTTCAAAGGTTGTGGCTTTAATACCAGGCAATTACTTCTTTCTGTCTTTTCTCGCTGTCTAGGGTAATTCTATCTTTAAATCTTTGAGAAACAAGAACAGAAGAATATTACTTATGCCATTCAGTAACTTCAAATAATAATAATAATATTTATTTCCCTTCACTCTAAGTGTGGACTGTTAATCACTAACAATTATGCCATAGATGAGAGACCCCAAATATGTTGTAGTAATATGTTATGTAATATCAATCTTTATAACACAGCACTTGAATCTACCTAGGCCTTACCCCAAAATATTTTCAAAATAATTATAAAATTAAAATATGATATTATCCTATCTTCCTCAGTTCTGGATAATGATGAAAATGTTTCTGCCACACTTAGAAATATGAAATATATATATTAACACCTATATACAATAATTCTAAGCATCCCTAATTTGCATAAATATCAAGAATAATAAAAGTAATGTAAACATAAACAACTAAGGTTTCAAAAAATCAAATGAAACACAAAGAAATGAAACAAATAAACAAAATTAATATTTCAGCAAATAAACAATGCAAATGAATAAGCAATATTCAACATGAAAAATGCCATTGGCTATATACTGTGCTTTCAGCATACTTGGTATTTAGTATGACCTTCTGATATAAGAACACACAAACTCATAGCATCAGTGTCTCAGATTATATTTCTGTTTAAGACTTAGTTCAAAACTTCAAAGCATGCAAAATGTATTTCTTTTTGTTTAAATTTAAGCTTAACTATATACCAAGGTTTTCTAGTTAAATGTTCACTATATTACCTCCCCAGATGTCAAATTAAAGTATTAAAATTGAAATAATTAAAATAATTAATATAATTGAAATAATACTTGAATTTATGGTTATCTGTAGGCTTGGCCTTCTTTCCTTTTAACTTTCAAAATCTTGTTGGAAATTTTTGCTTCTGGATGATAAAGTCCTTCAGACATCAGGCTTGGCTGAAGCACTTGCCTTTCCCTGGTCTGCCCTCGAACCTGTAACTCTGGATTCCTCTAGCATCAATTAAGCAGTGTAGGCTGGATTCTGCTTGCTTGAGATATCATGAAGCATCAAAATCACTTATTAGGATTTTGGCAGGAAAAATCAGGCAACAAGATTCTAACAGTACCACAGCACCACAGTTTGCTGCAAAGGCTTTCCTTGTGGATGGCAAAGTGTTTTTGGTAACTGAATTATATTACTTTTTCCTGTTTTGATTCCTTTCTGCTCAAACCCATAACTCTGGATTCACTGTTATCCAACAGCACTGCAGGCTTGCTTTGACTGATGAATTTCAAAGTTAGTCTCTTGTCCAGGCTTTTAGCAGAAATTCCAAAACATTACTTCAGTCAGGATACTCAGTATGTAAAACATAGGCCTTGCTTCATCCAATATTGGAAAAAGTCTTTCCTGTAACAAGTTGTTTTGCAGCTAGATCTCATTGCAATGTTGTGCAGACTTTAAAAGCTTGTCCTTAGCACCCCTGGTGGATACATCAATGGTTAACCCAAACTGGTTTCAGACTTTCCAAGCAGGTATGGCTTTAAGCTTCTGGCCTAGTAGCAGTCCAAAATAACAGGTTTCTCAGTCCAACTGATGTAGGGGTCCATCCAGCACCAAGATTCAAGCAAATCTGAAGTAGGCCTGGCCAAATTTGCCTGTATGTTTTCAAGTTGAGTGACATCATCACCAGATTCTGATTGGTTTGTATAGACTATGGGGTGTAACTTTATGTACCTCCCATGAATCATTTGTTTTAGAAATTATTTCAGCTTAGGACAATGTTTTGTATAAAAAATGTCTCTTTCTTGCGTCTACAGGCACTTTGACACAAACTTTAAACTTATATTTTCAGATTCAGCTTGAAATCAGGATTCATTTAAGTCCAAACATGATAGTGTTAACTCTAATTTAAGGTCTAAAGTTTATAAAACCTTATAAAACTTTTTATTTTATAAATATCTTAAGAGTGTTCACAGATTCTTGGAGTACATTTTTTTCCAGTTCAAGAGAGTATATTTCTTTCTTATCTGTCATTTTCACACAGTTTATAACACTGAAAAACTTCTTTCTGAAAGTGATTCTCTTTGTGCCTGGTGATGCGTGATCATGCTGTTCATTGAAAAACACTGGGGCTGGATATTCAGACTGCATCAGGCAGGGGTGCAAGCCTGGGTGCAGTGCAACTGGGCTCACACCAGGGCATGGACCAGGTGATATTCAGCGGTGCTGTGCCATGGCTCAGCACCATTGAATATGGCACTGAGGGTGCATGCACTGCACACAGTGCAGTGGCACTGCACCAGCACAAGTGGCACTGCACCAGACAAGTGGCAGAGGGGAGCAAGGGATGCGCCAGTGCAAGGTGCGGTTGTGCTAGGTGCATCAACCATGATATTCAGTACTGAGCATGCAAATTAGGCCATTATGCATGCAAGGTGCAAATGGGGCAATTTGCATGTCACTATGGCCTCATTTGCATGCGATGCGCTCGATCACCAGTGACTTGTTCCTGGCGCCCTGCCAGGCTGCAGCCATCACCATATGCCAGTGATCGGGTGATGGAGTGTGATCCACTGGACTACCAGGGCTATTTTACACATATGCTCACGATCGGGCAATGGAAAGCAGTCCACTGGACCACCAGAGATATGTTAAACATATGCCCGTGAGCGGGTGCAGGGGCCCTTTCACTGGACCACCAGGGATATATTCACACATTTGCCCATGATCGGACAATGGGGTGGGGGGCTCAATGCTCCCAGGGCAGGGGATGGGGGTCAGTGTTCTGAGTGGGTGGGTGGCCACCCCACAGCAGTCAGCTGCCGTATTGTGCCCTGCAATATGGTGGCTCACCTGTAGGTGGCCTGGACTTGTTCCTGGTTTTACCAGGCACATCTTTGCACCCCAAATTGGCGCAAGGCAGGTTTGTGCCAGCATATACCCACACATCCCAGGCTGAATATTGGGATGTGCCACATATGCATGGGCATGCCTCCGCACTTGCACCACATACATTACTGTTGCACCCTGGTGCATTGGGAGTTGCATCACAACATGCCCCTTTCAATATCACACTGGGGTGCATTGGGGGTTGCACATGGTGCATCCCTGTTGCACCATCTGAACCTTTTGAATATCCAGGCCTTGGAACAAAGTGACAACTCTCTGCTTTAGACATTTACTCAAAAGATATATATGCAGACAGGTCATGAGATCAAATTTCTTTTAAGGCTAAATAAGTCATGACAGTTTTGATGCCACCAAGTCTGGTCAATAGCAGAATTACCAAGTCGCTGCATTAATGAGATTCGGTCATCTTATAGGTTTCTGAATTTCTCATTAGGTCACTGAATTTGTTCTTAATAGAATGTAAAGCATTTTTTAATGAATAAAAGTTTCTTCAGTTCCATGAAAGTTAAAACCTCCTATTTAAAACATCTCCAGCATAGACAACCATACTAGGGACTTGCTGACACAGGAAAACATGTACATACATCATGGTCAAGTCCATAGCAACCATTCGCTCTGGCCCCAGCTCTAAGGGTGAAGCTTCTTCTTTATCTCTGGTTGCTAGGCTATTATAACCTTTGACCCTTCAAGAATATATATAGCCTCTTTCTCTGGACTAATAATGCAGAGTGCCCTTCTAATATCACGGCTTAAATTTAATGCATCATCCCTTCTCAGCCAGATGGAGGGTACTTGAAAATTAAACAGCAGAACCATTTTTTTCTCAAACTCTGAAGGCAGTCCCTTTCTAGTGTTCACTTAAGCATTTTTCTCTCCTTCTTCTTGAAGCCCATGTAAACAAGGATGATGACCACATAATTACAGTATTGTCTCCCTTAGCCTTAATCTTATTAATTAAGCCCTTATAAGAATATAAAATATTAATTAATAATTACTAATATGATAAAAATTATAATAATACAATATTTAATAGCAGTTTTAGTCCCACAGATAACCATGCCAGGAACAGGCCTGCTCTGAAAGGGAGGGGTCGTTGTGTGGCAGAGCAGAAGGGTAAAAGCAAGTCTTCAGGGCAGCTAAAATCCTCACTGCCTCCCCAGAAAAAGGAAGCCCCAGGTTACAAAAAAAAGGCATCTTGCTAGACAGTGTCCTAAAAGGTGCAGAGTGGACAACATGGTGCTCGAACAGAGTTGGGTGCACTGTTTATCCTGAAAGCATGCCTATAAACATGAAGGAGCACATATACCTGGTTACTGTAATGGGGTGCACACTCATGGATTAAAGGACACAGGGGTGTCTCTTACCTTAGTAAGAGGGATTTGGTTGAGATTGAACAACTTATACCTAATCAATTCACAACATTAAGGAGTCACTGGGGAGGAAAAAACTCTGCCATTAGCTAGTGCTCTCCGGACTGGGGTGAGACAGGAGAGAGGGTGCAAAAAGTAGCCGTGGCAGACAACCTCACCCTGGATGTGATTATGAGGAACAATCTCCAGAAGGAGGTG
Organism: Neoceratodus forsteri; assembly: GCA_016271365.2. Lineage (NCBI taxonomy): Eukaryota > Metazoa > Chordata > Ceratodontiformes > Ceratodontidae > Neoceratodus > Neoceratodus forsteri. The sequence goes on from CM057449.1 coordinate 692,140,439, forward strand.
GTGTGTGCAGTTGCCCGCAGTCAGATAGCAAAGGCCAATTGTAGTTCCCTGGACCCCATAGAAGTCACTGTAGAAAACAGTGGGAGGCTGGTTCCCGGCCTGTGTCTCCTGAAATGGAGAGTAGTGAAAGGGAGGTAGGACTTCCCATGTAGCAGTTCACAAGACAGCTACAAAGGTTACTCTGAGGAGGGAGGGTTAACCAGTGGTCAGAAGGTTAGGGATGGCAGTGACCCTGAATGCCCTGATGCTAGAGCTATGGACCTCAGTTTAGAAACTGAAGGGACATATCCCATGCCTTGGAAAAAGAAATTTGCAGCTGCTAAGAAGACTGATCCTAGTTTGAAGAGGCTGAGTACTTGTGCAGAATCTGATGGGACACAGGGAGGTGACATGAGACATAGAGTACATTGGGACAATGGACTGTTGTACATGCAGGACATAAGGACAGAGGAGGGTGATGGCCAGGCAGCTTTTCGTTTGCATGGGGTACTGTGAGATTGCTCAAGATTGCTCATGATATCCCTATGTCTGGACATCTGAGAATCGCGTGCACCATGTAGCAATTGGCCCAGAATTTCTATTGGCCCAACTTCACCCAGCAGGTGAGGGAATATTGCAGGTCTTGTCACTGGTACCAACAAATAGGAAGGCAGGTAGCAAAACTAAAGCTGCCCTAATTCCCTTGCCTGTTGTGGAGGAGCCATTCAGAGGTAGGAATGTATATTGTGGGACCCTAGAACCCCAAGCTCCTCAGGGACAAGGTTTATCCTGGCGGTGGTAGATTACACCACCCAATACCCAGAGGCAGTCGTTCTCTCTTCACTTGGAGACAAAGTGGCAGATGCCTGCTAGAGATTTTCTCCCATATTAGGTTTCCACAGGAGGTTATCACTGATTGAGGTGTACCTTCAAGTCAGACCTGATGAAGTGTTTGTGGGAGAAGTGTGGGTGGCAGAGATGCACAACACCTTATCACCCATAAGCCAATGGGCTTGTAGAAAGGTTTAACGGCACTCCAAAATTCATGCTCCAGGCATTTGCTGAACAGCATGGGAGAGACTAGGAGAAATATCTTCCCACCTGTTGTTTGCATACAGGAGGTGCCCAAGAGTCCCCTTCAAACTCTTATATGGACAAAGGGTAGGGGCCCTAGACTTGATCTGGGAAGACTGGGAAGGCAAGCACACCACCCAGGGAACTCCCATAGCAGAGCATGTCCTAATGTTTAGGGAAAAGCTGATGGAGTTTATGGAAGCAGCTGAGGGCAACCTGTCAGTCACCCAGCAGAAGCAAAAGGTCTGGTATGACCACAGAGACAGAGCTCGCTCGTACAGTGTAGGTCAGGAAATCATGGTCCTAATCCGGTCCAGAAGGATAAGCTACAGGCTGAGTGGGAATGTCCATAAACATATGACAGGTTATTGACATGAACTATATTGTAGAACTGCCTGATAGGAGACATACCCATAGAATGTACCATGTCAACATGATGAAGCCATATGCAAATAGGGCAAACATGGTATTTGCAGTGTGTGATTGAGGAGGGATTGATGAAGGAGACCCCTACTGGACTTGCTGGAGGAAAGCAAGTGGGAGTCCTCTGTGGAGGCAATCAGACTGTCACCTCAGCTGACCCGAGCAGACCCAGGAAGTGAGGAGGTTTCAGCTGACTTTGCCTCTTTGTTTATGGCCAAGAACTTGTCCAGATTCTTGCAAGCAAGGCTGTCCTGGACTAAACCCCTCAGCGACACACAATGTAGACATGGAGATGCAAGCGCCCATATGACTGACAACCTACTGGGTGTCTGAAGCCATCCTAAAAGACATTAGGAGGGAGGGAGGTGGAAGAAATGCTGGATTAAGGGGTAATCCAGAAATCCACAGCCCCTGGGCCTCACCCATAGTCCTCATTCCCAAGACAGATGGCTCTACTCACTTTTGTGTGGACTATCGTTGACTCAATGCAGTCACAAAGTCTGGCCCACCCAATGCCATGGACGGATGAACTACTGGACAAGTTGGGAGGGCGACATACCTTACCACCATTGACTTGACAAAGGGCATTGGCAGGTGGAGTTAACTGCCAGAGCTAGGGAGAGATCAGCCTTCATCACTCCAATAGGATTATTCAAGTTCAAGGTAATGCCTTTTGGAATGAAGAACACCCCTGACACCTTCCAAAGTTTGGTCAACTGGGTGTTACATGGCACTGAAGAGTACGAGTAGCATATCTGATGATACTGCCATCTTCAGTACCAGTTGGAAGGAACACCAGTCCCACCTGAGAGAAATGTTAGCTAGGATACAGGGGGATGGGCTAACTGTCAAGGCTGAAAAGTGCCAGGTGGCCATGGTGAGGTGGCATACCTAGGCCATGTAGATGGGGGTTGCTCTGTCACAATCAAGCCAAGATTGAGAAGATAGAGGCGTGGTCCAGGCCTGAAACCTAGAAGCAGATTCAGAGTTTCCTGGGGACCACTGGATACTATTGAAAGTTTGTACCAAATTGCAGTACCCTGGCAGCTCCCTCTCTGGCCTGCTAAAGAAAAGAATGCCCAAAAGATAAAGTGGAAGCCAGCTTCTGAGCGAGCCTTCAAACAGCTAAAGGAGGCACTCTGCAGTGCCCCTGTGTTAGTCAGTCCAGGTTACAGTAAGCCATTTGTAGTCCAGGCAGATGCCTCAGATGTGGGGATTGGAGCAATTATGTCAGACCTCTAACCAAGGAAAGATCACCCCATTATGTACCTTAGCAAAAAGTTACTTCCTGGGAGCAGGCTTATTCCACAGTTGAAAAAGAATGCCTTGCGATGGTATGGGCCCTGAGGAAATTAGAGCAGTACCTCTACAGGAGGCACTTTGAGGTACAGACCGAGCAAAGCTCCCTGGTGTGATTGACTCAGATGGGTGAAACAAATGGTCATCTCTTAAGGTGGAGTATTGCCTTACAGGGATATGACATGACCATTAGCCACAGGGCCAGATTGGCAAATGTCAACGCAGATGGGCTATCTTGCCAGTTAGAGCAGTGAACAGAATTTGTGAAAATCATACCCTGTGTAGGGATGGATTCCTACAAATTCAGTCTAGGAGGGAGGAGTGTTGTGAGCTACCCCACTGCTGGCCCTTATTTGTAGATATTATTCTGTTGTATATATATTTTGTATGCAATCCTATGTACATGCCAGTGTCAGCAAAGGCACATAGAGAAAAGACTGGATTTTTTTAAAAAGGGGTTGACCTTCCTATGACCTACAAGGCCAGCATTGCTTGTAAGAATCTGACAAGTTCTTGTCAAAAGCTTGTGGATACATGATCAAAGAGTTTGCTAAGTTAACTGGCCAAGGGAAACAGAAGTAATAAAATCAGCTTATATAATCATACAACTTACAGGATCTTCCTTACAACTAATTAAATTAAGCCAGTTCAAAATCCCAGGATGAGAGAAGCTATTTCCACTGTTGCAAACTCTTAAAATCAAAGACAAGAGGTGATAGAAAAGATTTCCACAGTACACTGACTTTTTTGTCGTGCCAGGAAACATCCTTCTAGCAGGCTTGTGTGAGATTGTAATTTCAGGTGACAGAAAAGGTTCCCACAGTACACTGACATGTTTTCTAAGAGCCAAGACTTTGGGAAAGTGCAAGAGTGACACCCTGTGGCCTAAAGTGGAAGGGCCAGCCTTTATTCACAGAAGGGCCAGTCTTTATTCACAGACTAGTGGGTGGTCTTCTATATAAACACTCCAGCACAGACACTCAGGACCATTTTGCCATTCTGTGTGAACTCTTTCTCCTGACAACAAGCGAACAACTGCCAGCACAGAGACTGCCTATGAACCAAAGGCTGCTGCAGAAAGACTGAAATATTTTGCTAACCAGTGATTATCTGGACTTTGAAATCTCATACCCAAGGTAGACATAGCTAACATGTTTTAGTGTGTTTTTCTGTATATTTTTCATTTTGTTTCTTATACTGTAACTTAAATTAGTATATGTTCTCTTTTAGTTGTAACTGCTTTTATTTCATTATTTTAGTAATAACTTCTGTTTTCCTAAAGACTATCTGCCTGTGTGGGGTTATATATATATTTGTATGTGAATTATGAAAACAGTATTAATAATCTGTGAAAACTGTTATTGCCACTGGGGTCACACCATAAGCAACCAAACTGAGAAAAGGGTCTGTAAGGGATCTGGAAGGATAGGGAGAATACCAGCATCTACAAAGATTTTGAACCAGGCTGTTGCATGTCCTGTAGGAGAAGGCCAAATCAGGTTTTTACACTGCTACACAAGAGAGTGTGATGCCTGTCTCTTCCTCCTTTGTTTACTAGCCAAGGAAGGGTTCATATCTGGCCATAAGACTCAAGACTGGTACGGTGCCCTTATCCAGAGTTAGAGGGATGCCCTGGATCCTCGTGGCAGAGGCGCAGTTGTGACCTCAGTGAGCATTCTAAAAGCACGAGGAGGTTATCCCTGTTCCCCTTGTCACGGATTGCACTTAAGGGTGGGCACTGTGAACTCAGTGGGCCTGACCCCAGGAGTGGGTTCATGACAAGGAGTACTGTTTATATAGGGTGCATGTCTGTGTAAGGGGAACCTTTCTCCTGTGTGTGGGAGGAACCTTTATTAGGCTGTTGTTGCACTTAAGAATAATAAACCAGATGCACTTGCTTAGCAGAAACACATAGAGTAAGAATAAGCAGATTCTCAATACAGAGTCAGTTTGGTGAAATCAGGTGAACGAGTGAAGTTTAAGTGTCTTCCTGATGTCACAAAACTAATGAGGTGTTGAGAATCTGCAAGTTCTCTACGAAGGTTTTTTAGCAATAAGATATGGCTAGGTGTTATAGTTATCGATCTGTTAATCACCCCTGTGGGTATAATGTGGCATGAGGCACAGCCAAGTGCCACATTCTCCCAGGGATGATTAACAGGTCATTAACATAAGCCTTAGACATACCTTATTGCTGTTATAGGAAGAAGAGATCATTATTTTATGTCTACGCTCATGTTTTGTTGTTGTTGTTGTTTTTTCACTGGAAACGTAGAAATAGTTCCTCTATGGTTCAGTCCTGGTCAGTGCAGCCTGTGAATCTTATGGTCACCATGGAAACGGTAACCTGGTAATGCTGTGATGGGGAGTATGTTTTTCGCATGTTGGAGTGGGTGATAGTTGAATCACTCTTGATTTATGCCAGGGATGTTAGTAGTGACATTTCTGGATGCCTCTTATAAGTCTTTTTATTTATTGAAGTCCATTTTCACATGCTTCCTGGTTGGATCCAATGTAAGACACAGCTGCCATTGCCTAGTAACTTCGAGGTAGTGCTGTGTGTTAAACTTAAAAAGTGGTTGTGTATACAAAGTTGAGGTATTGAAATGCAGAATGCAAAAACATCCAGACTGTCTCAAAACTACAAGAAATGGAGCCAGTATTCACAATACTGCCACTCAGGAATTGTGCAAATAATGTATGCACACATGGTTAGAACATTACTTGATAACCGTGGATCGCACTCATAGAGACATACATAGAAACATAGAAGTTGATGGCAGATAAGGAACCAAAGCCCATCTAGTCTGCTCATTTCTTTTCTACCTTATGAATGTGCCATAGGCTTTTACTCTGCCAATGGCCTATCTATTCATACTCATCTGTATTGCTCCTTATGCCTATCCCATGCCTGTTTGAAGCCCTGCACTGTATTCATATCCACCACTTCCTGAGGTAGGCCATTCTATGCATCCACTACCCTTTCTGTGAAAAGAACTTCCTCACAGTTCCCTTAATTGGCCTCCTCTAATCGCATGCTGTGTCCTCTTGGCCTGCTATTTTTCTTATATTGAAACATGTTAGACTCTTTCACCTTGTTAATGCCCTTAAGGTGTTTGAATGTTTCAATCATATCACCTCTCTCCCTCCTTTGCTCTAAGGTATACATATTGAGCTCTGTTAATCTGTCCTCATATGTTTTCTCATGCAGTCCCTGCACCATTTTGGTTGCCCTTCTCTGGACTGCCTCCATTTTGTTAATGTCCTTATGAAGGTGTGGCCTCTGGAACTGCATGCAGTACTCCAGATGGGGCCTAACTAGTGTCTTGTAAAGAGGGATTATTACCTCCTCTTATGACTTGTGATACCCCTTCTAATACACCTCAACATCCTCCTAGCCTTACCTACTGCTTTAGTGGTCTGCTTGGATGATTTCAGGTCAACTGTAATGGTGATGCCCAAGTCTCTTTCTTCCCTTGTGACTGCCAGCAACTCCTCCCAACCTATATGTGGCTTCAGGGTTTCTCTTCCCTGTGCATGATCTTGCACTTCTTTGCATTAGACCCCAGTTGCCACTCTTCTGACCATTTTGCCAGTTTATCCAGATCTCTTCTCATTCTGCCCACCCTGCCTGGATCATCCACTGTGTTGCAGATCTTGGTGTCATTTGCAAACAAACCTTACCCGCTTAATAAAGCTGCTCATTACTGTCTGTTTTGAGCATTATAATGAGTGTGATCATGGTTATCAAGCATACCAAATCCATTTCTTGCAGGTTTTTTCTGTTTAGCTACCGCGAACAGCTGATCCGCTGTCAGTACTACCAATTGCGATCGCGATAGAGTTAATTAAATGGTGGCCTCTTACAGGAGTTTAGAATGTCACTTTAGAATGTTAATTCAAATTGTGGCTCTACTTTCATAATATTTGTGTACAGCTGAAGTGACTGTACATACATATTAATAAATGATTAATGCAGTGCTGCTGGAATCTCAGCAACCAATCAAATGATAACTATTTTGATGTCCTTTTTGTCATATTATTTAGATTACAATGTAAAATAGTTTTTCAACAGAAAATCTTACCCATGTCAAAATGATATTTCTTATATTTACGCCGGTCACTTTTCAAGTGTCTGCTTGTGTTTTAAATGGCGATTATGAATCAGCACATAATGCTGCATATGGCATGGGAAACATAAACTTGCCTTCTGTTCTTGTGACTAGAAAACACCTTTTTATTGTAGGTTCAAACCTTGTTCTTCACATTCAGTAATGTTCAGAACAATGGGTTCTACATTCTGAAACATGAAGAACAAGGTTTGAAAACAACTGTTAGAATAGGCTTGTAGTATATTATATGGTGGTGGTGTGTATTATTCTATGACAGTTTGCACCAGCACAAGTACTCCCGACTTGGTTATCATGGGTTGCTCAAAAGTTATTTTAGCTGATATCCCTCTTCTGTCCCTATTGCTCTGATTCACACAGTGAGGTGATGTACTGCAGGCATGGCAGCTTTGTAAATCATTAAGAATGCCAGCATTGACTCAGACAGTCGGTGCTGGGTATATACATTCCTTACCATGTACAGATGGCCCATGTTTGATTCCTAAACCTGACTGCCAGACAAGGCTGGAACAACTAGGGGTGCACTATGAAAGCAACATACTCTGACCCTGGAGGGTACCCCACAGCTGGAAGGCCTCTTCTGTCAGGTCCAGAAGCAAGCTTGACTTCTTTGGTGACATTGTGATGCTGGCCATCCCCCAATGTAAGCTCAGGTGCAGTTAGATTGGCCTCAGTGCAAGTGGGAAGAGGTAGAACACACAGGAGACAGTCCCCACCCTGCACCGTGTGCAGCGGAATAAATGGAGGCTGCTCCACCTATGCTACTGAAGTCTCAAACTCCCCCACCTTTGTTACTGCCATTTCTGACTCCTTAAGCAGCCTTGCTGTTGTGGAGAGGCTGCATCTGAATGGAGCTGGAATGGTGGGTGGCTCAGTTGGTTATTGACTGGGACTGACTATGAAGGTAGTAGCAAAGGATGAAGAAGGCATATATTTAAAAATCCTAGTACTAATTTAAGAAAACATATGGAGTTATATCAGTGGCTGCTAGGGGTAAGCATACTGTTTGGCAGATTGAGATCTTTCTCTGCTGGGCAAGCGGGAATTATTCAGCTCATTTTATGCCAAGAAACTTTCTCTTAGCTAAGGTTTCAGTGTCAAAATTACTCAGGATTACTGAATGTCAATTCCTATTGCTAACTTGATAATGACATGCGTGTGCACTGTACTGTGGTTCTGCCACCAACACTGAAAGTAGAACTACTGACTGCATAGACCAGATGTAAAGGATCATGTAAGGACACAGCACTGCATGCTGGGAGCTACACTCAGTATAGGGTTCTCTGACTGCAAGGAAGGGCTCTTCCTATGAGAGTCATCTGCTTGGGTGTATCTCTGTGACCAGCTCCATCACAGAGCTGCTGCTAAAGAGAGACTGATAGGTAGTATAAATGCCCTGAGCTCCTATGGAGACAAAAGGCACAAAAGGTCATACAGTACAGACTTGGCTGCAACCATGATTTGGCTTACCTGTCTCCTTTTCAGGGCTGGCAGTATAGCCTAGAGGTTAGAATACTGAGCTGTGAATGAGCTTGGTGCATCCAGCAGACCTGGGTTTGATTCCCACAACCTCGACTTGCATACTGTATGACTCTGAACAAGTCACTTAACCACCCCAGTGCTCTCTGGTCACCCCTGAAAGCATGCACTTGTGTCTAGTGGGCCTTTTCCTGTTACCAATTAATAAAATAAAATAAAATTTCTGCTCACTTGTCTTGGACCTTTGGTCTCCTCACATACGCAGCCTCACAGAAGTTAACAGGAGCTAGATAGTGGGATTAAAACTTGTGACCTTCTTTGCATCGGGCTGATGCTCTACCAGTGACATAAAACAGCAGATTCTTCCAGACTGACTAGTAATGGATACTGTTATACTAATCAACTGATCTGGAGTCCTGCCATTACGCCCCCACCACCTGCCACAGCCCAACAAACATAATCAGAAGATGTCTGAAATCTCATACTCTGAAGGGAAGGAAGCATTACAACATTCTCAGTTGATATTTGCAGCCTTTGATTCTCTTTCTGATTTAAAGCAGCAGTACAATGAAAATGTTTTTCCAAAACCTCGATTCAACTACAGTTAATAAAAATATTAGCATGCCTGTCAATTTTACTTTCTAGGTACTTCCTTTGCTGTGAACCATGAGTTGTTTTTTTTTGTTTGTTTTTAATTTTATCAATCCTAACCCTTGCCAGGTCTATTATACTATTTCTAAGCCAAATGTGGTGCCCATCTTTTTTTTTTCTTGAGGAAAAAACTAAATAAAACATTTCTGAAATACTTAAATGTTGGTGGAACTAGAAATGTTATTGCCAAGTAAAACTTGAAGATGCCTTGAATCTTTTATAGCGAAAAAAGGTAGGGTAAAATTCTTTGCCCAATTTCACTGCACTCTGCTTTAAGGTCTGATCCACAAAAGGAGTTATGGTCTTCCATATATACGGAGGGCCAGCAAAAGCCATGGACATGCAGAACACACTGCAGCACCCACACATTTATTATTGTAGCCTTCTGCACCTCATCAGCCCTCTTACACATTTACATGAGGCTGGGTGGGAGGTCATGTTTGCGCAAGTGTAGTTTTGTTGTCTAATGGAGCACTGCAGAGGAAGTGCAGAGATAGGCAACATTTTGCAAGAGGGGCCCTGCAGCAACACTTGTGTTCCCACTGCGCTAGACCCCACTGGACCTTCCCATGCCAGTTAGGCCCAGCACCTTGTTGCCCCATTCATCAGAGCAGACATGGAAGGCTGGGAGTCATGGGACCGATTTTAATTTATTTTTAGATGTACTGTATGTGGCCATATGAGGATATGGCAGTCCTTGTAAGATAGGTCATATCCTACAGTCTCAGCACGTAAGGGTATTGGGGCCTATGCACAAAGCCAGGGCTGCAAATGCATGGCATGTAAGTGACATGCATAATGGTATACGACACTATACCACACACAGCATGCTACAGCAGCATTCACGAATGACACTGCACCTGGCCCGGGAGGGCAGAAGTGTAGCTATGCACCAGACACATTAGGCGTGCACTGAGAGGCGTGGTCCACATAGTGATGTGCGCACAGTGCAGTACACACATTCACAATGTGCACTACATCACCCATGGATGTGGACCATCACGCGCAGCATTACGTGAGGTGAAGGGCAGCCATAAACTGCAGTTGTGTAACACAGATACATGAGGTGCAGCATGGAATGGCTGTCTTGCAATGCTCCACAGGTACAGCACCAGGTGGAACCCATTGCATGGACACCACACAGGATGCAGGGCAATACCAATCAAGTTGCCCAATGGTGGACATAGCATACACTGGCAGCAGGCAATGTGCAGGACAGCTGATACAATATAGTGCAATATACAGCCACAGATACAGAATATGAAATCCACAGTATTGCATACCATCCACTGAAAAACACCATGGAGCTCCACAGAGGCCACCATGGAAATGTGACATGCACACAGAGGTGTCAGAACCCACAGGCAGGTGTAGTCAGTGGCCCCCCATGCCCATGTGCATGGACAGTGCCCTGGAATGCAGAGAAGGCTGCAGAACTGAAATCATGGAACCCATGTCTGCCCCCATGTCAGGGATATGGCCACCAGTACAGGTGTGCAGATTATGGGTGGACACAGAACAGAGGCAGTGCAGGCTGTGGCAACATGTGGCAAGCACCGTGAAGAACATGGAGACACACCATGCCACAAATGGCTGCCCGACTGTGAGAAACACCAGTACATTCCAATGGCATAGGTATAGCACAGACCAAAAGGATGGATGCAGAGACCCAGTACCCTATGCAACACTTCCAGGCACATTCCCAACAGGCTGCACCAGTTGTAGAGGGCTAGCAGCAAAGAAGCATAATGCAGGAACCCACAGCACCCCCACCCCTGCCCACAGACCCAGATGGAGGACATGCATCATCACCCAAAATGAGGAGGACACCAGTGTATATATGAAAATAAACTTTATTCAGACTATAAAACATGGGCCTTACTGGCAGCCCCCAACAACACTCCCCCTCTTCAGTCATCGGGCCTCTGAATCTTCACTGGACCCAAGGGCATTGTGGCAGTGTAACCTAACAACTCCAGCAGCAAAAGTCTCAGTGGGCCACAATACCCCTGGAAGAGAGGAGAGAGGAGAGAGAGGACAGCCAAGGAGTGATGGGAGCAGCAAGGCAACACTGTGAACAGCATACACATGCATGCACTATTGACAAAGGCTAAATTGAGCGCGGAATGCCAGTCCACCTCCTCAGCCTGCCAGCATTGCCACATATTCACAATCATGGCTGCACCACCCATTTCTTTAAGAGAAATGCAGCAGCTGCACAAGTTCCAACCTCAAGCACAAGTTAACAAAGGTGGCCGTAGCTGTTTCTTTTGTTCTTTTGTAAGAAATTAGTGTTTGTAAGTAGACCCCAGTGCTGCTGAGAACACTCACATACGCTCATTTCTTCAGCCTTTGAAGCACATCCTGTAGAACACAAAATTATCACCTTTTATGTTAACTGCAGCAGTTGTCCACTGTCTCTGAGAATAATAGAACCCCCATCCCTCAATCATCATGGCTGGCACCACAGTTCACACCTTGCCTGTTGCCAGGTACTAGAGTCTGCCCAGAAATATTAAAAACCTTTGGGTCTTTTGAAGCTGGAAATCTCAGGCAGCAGTGTCAAGCACAGTCTCATACCTCACCCTGAAAACCATGGGTGCTAGGGTATAAACCTGATCACAGGCAGCAGTCATCCCTTACTGTAGCTACTGCTACCTGTGAAATATATATCTTTCCAAAAGCAACCTGCTCCTGTCTGCTGCCTGGCTTAACTGCTGCCTGCCATCTGTCTGTCCATCTGACCAACCGATCGTTCAATCCCACTCCCTCACTCGCCTCCAACCGTGACCTCTCCACTCACCGTTATAGATATCTGGGGCATTGCTTTCAAGGTAGGTCCTCCGGTGGATGGAGTTAGTTAGGTATCGGAAGAAATGGAGTGAGAGACTGCAGTATGAGCGGACAAGCTGCAGCTGCCATTTAGTTTTCATACTTACTGTGAGTAGGGAGTGAGTGAGTGAGTGAGTGAGTGAGTGAGTGAGTGAGTAGGGCACAAGTATTACTAATTTACCTATGTAATTTTTTTTATTTCCATTGAGGCACTGTCGATATCTGGTGTTCACATCCTGTAAGGGAGAGGACCAAAAGTCAAGTTTCACCTAAACCTTATGCTGCTGTCACAGAGGGCATCAGTCAGGGAAGACAGAGAGCTCCAAGTTTGGCTACTGTGCAAGAAAGCAGTAGTTACTGTGCACAAACTCAGTAGTGAACCATAGAAATTAAATGTTAATTTGTTGTGTTGTGCCCTGTTTTGGCTAAAACAGCATCTGACGGGTGGCTGTGGTGTCCATTTGTATCTCAATCAAACACAGCTGTGCAGAATAACATTTTGCAAGGAAAGCTGTCAATTATAGTCGGTGCACAGCTGTGTCTGACTTGCTATACAAATGTACCACAGTTATATACTGTCAGACGCTGTTTTAGCTGAACCAAGGCACAACACAACAAAACATTTAATTTCATTGGTTGTATGTCATTAACTTTACTACATGTTGTATGTTTACATCAAAGTAAATGAGGAAAGGAGAAAGGAGGAAAACCATTTGTGTGAAAGGACAACTGTCCATCACTGCCAAAGTAAGTGAAGCGGTCAGCCAGTCATTTTCCATATTTGTTCCATATAAGACATTTCATTGTCACAAAGTTCCTTGCGTTGCTTCCAATGTTAATAAGGGGAACATCCCTTCTGATTTGGATTTATCCTATACTATTTATCAATACGGAAAAGCTGGTCACGATGTAATATTAAAATTGGTATTCTGCTTTTATTCACAATCCTTACATTAATCATAATGGGAAGGTCAAATCTCCACATACGATATTCAAAATAACACTCTTCTTTTGTTCACAATTCATTACCTTTTCCCTCCAATATATTGTGTACTGAAAATCGGGGAGCCATATTACCTACATTCATGTATTATGTTCTTCTATTCTGCCATTAACTTCTAAATTTGAAAAATCCACTGATGTTAAAATAATGCCCTTCCTAAACCTCATGGAAAAAAGAGAGGTGGGGTTCAACCAGTCATTTCCACATGTATTTACTCTAAAGTAGACATTACATTTACTTTACAATTCATGCAGTAATTTCCCTTATCAGAATGGAACAATGTTAATTAAAGGTTTATAGTGTATGGTGGAACATTTAGGATGAAACCCATCCTCAAGTAGGCTTGTTGTGCTGCAATAGCTACGTCATCCTCATTGTTGTACTGCACTAGATACTGCAGCACAACAGCATGGAACACGATCGTATGCATGTCGCTAACCTCAGCTTGTCGCAGAAAATGGCCACGGCAGTGAAAGCAGGACCCAGAAGAGAGCAGCGATGAGAAAATGCACAAAAGTAAGAACACATCATTCTATTTATGGTTGTCCACTCACTATAAATGACTGTGCATGAGTAATCATACACAACATGGATGTTTTTACTCTCAAGGCTTCCATGGTAATGAAACCTCTTAAGCTGTGCTCTCAAGGTCTACTGTTACCATGGAAACCTCTCGAGTAAAAAATATCCTTGTTGCGTATGATCGCCATACACTATCCTTTATATTTAAGATTGAGGATGACAATCTCCGTTTATGGGAAATAAAAAATGGTTTACACAACAGGTTAGTAAACTCTACCTTGATGCCAGCAGCTAGCCAGTGGTCACTATTTACAGAATCCTCTTTAATTTGTGGCATTTTTTGTCACATATACGATAGTTGTGTTTCATTTGTACTGTATGTATTTATTCCTATATTTTATTTTTTTATTTTAGTCTTTGGTAGATTTTGTGTATTTTTACGTACTTTGTAGCTAAATGACCAGTGTAAAAGCTGCCAATATACCATGAAACATACTAAGGAACCTCATTGTAAATGAGCCTGTGGCTCAATTATATATCCCATTTCATTATGAAATGAATAAAACTGTTTTACTATTACTATTCCTGGTTCATACTAAGATTCATACGAAGGTGTAAGGAGCAGAAAAGACAGTTAGCCCATGTTAGTTCCTATCTCATTACCCATAATAAGTCAGTATGTTTCTTCTGTAATATACGCATCTAGTCTACTCTTGAATTGGTATTTATTCTTACTTACTAAGATTTCCATTGGTAGTCTGTTCCAAGGAGTCAACACCTTCGGATGTAGAAAGCCTTTCTTTTATTTGTATTGACTTTCTTTTGTCTTAATTGCATGGGATGCCCCTATTACTTGTTTTGTCACTTTTGAATTCCATATCTAGCTCACTTAACAAGTAAGTGTCTTGCATTATATCATAGCATAGCAGTTAGTTTCTCCTTATTCTTCTAGTCTCAAGAGACATTAGATTTAGTACTTGGGTGATATGGTACAGCCTTTAGGTTATATATCATTTTGGTGGTATGCCTTTGAATACTTTCAATTTTATTTATATAACCTTTTAATAGGTCCCCAAACGGGCTTCCACAGTCCAAAAGTGGTCTGACATATGATCTATAAAGCAGCATTATAACTTGTTCGCTTCTACTTCTAATTACGTTTTATGGCCCATAATACTTTTTGGCCTTTAATATTTGCTTATGACAGTGTGTGTCATATGTGAGATTGGCATTCATTATTATTCAGCCAGAGGAGGGCAACGAAGGTGGTACATGGACTGCACCAGAAGCCCTATGAGGAAAGACTTATGGACCTTATTATCTATTCACTGGAGAAAAGAAGGGAAGGCGAGATATGATAGAGACTTTCCAAGTACCTTAGGGGAATAAACAGGGTACCAGTGGAAAGCATATTTCAGAGAAAACTGCACAAGAACAAGGTGTGATATAAGGCTGAACAGTGGAAGGCTCAGGGGTAATGTTAGGAAGTACTTTTTCACTGAGAGGGTGGTGGAGCAATGGAACAGCCTTCCAGCAGAAGTGGGAGTGTGAAAACAATATGGGGGTTCAAGAGTGCATGTGATAGATATAAGGTTACCCTGGAGATGTGCAGAAGGGAGCTGCAGATCAAATAGGATCTCAAGCTGCAGCAGTGAGTAGGAAATGGGCAGACTAGGTGGGCTGTATGGTCCTTATCTGCTGGCAGATTCCATGTTTTAGTTAAATGGAGTGCCTTTCAGCTCTCCGATATAACTTCCTTGCTCGATCTCTTGTGCACGGCTTTCACTGAGACCTTCGGAGACTGGCAGTCTTTCCAAACCGCCCACCAATTGAGCTAGGTCAGGATAAAGTTTATTTGGAGTGGCAACACAGAGGGTTGGAAGAGGACCTCTTTGTTATGATCTAGACCACCTGCCACAATTATCTTATTTGACACCTGACTGACCAAGACTATTTGATCTCAGTCCAGGAAGGTGCTGTGTTTATTAAAGTCTAATGTTCCCTTATGGGCATGAGTATTTGGCAGTGGACAATGAGTGCTTCTTAGTTCTTCAAATATTCTTACATTTACTTTAAAACCATCTTTGTGTCTGTGCCTGGGACAACCATATGTCTTATACCAATGTCTTCTATCAGAATCAATGATGCACCAACCCAAATATTTATGTAGTGTAACACCTCACGATAATCCCACTCACCTGAGCTGCCTCAGCAGGACTGGGGCTCAGCAGTACCTCCCGAGGGGCCAGGCCTGAGTTCTTACCAGTAGTTTCTGTGGTGCCTTAGTGCCTCCTCCTGGGGCCCCTGCATCACCTCCTGTGGGTAGAACAGGTTAGAACGTTTCCCAGGATAACTAATGGTCTTCCCTCTAATGACTGCCCGTGATGACCCCCAGACCCACAATTACTCTCCATAATGGCTTTACACACACAGCAGGTGAAACAGAGGAACAACAAATATCCAGTTTATTACTACAAGCTAATACAAAGGAGGTGGGGCTACTTCTCCAAAACCTCCTGGCTACCAAACATTCACTTATCCCCACTCCCCCTTTCCCTGGGTGCACCCAGACCAGTCACATATGGGCACCTCAAGGTCCCTTAGTCTGCAGGCCTGCAGTTTACTGTTGAGGCCCTTACACACTCACATAAGTTCCAAGAAAATAAAATAAACTGGTGCAGAGGATAGTTCCCTTCTGACCCTCCTGGCAAAGAAAACAATGGTCTCCCCAGAGCTGCAGCTCGCTGGTACTCACAGTGCCCAGAGAGGGTGTGAGACCCCGCAGTCCACAGCACATCGCCTCCCACTAAATGGGTGGTGCAGTTCTTTGTCTGCCTGGCCTTTCCAGCTTCGCCCACAGGCCTTTGTATATATGGCTTTCACCAGGCAGGCCTGTTCATCCTTCTCTCCATGGTTCCTCTGATCTTTGCAATGGGGAGGGTCACAGTAGTTCAACTCCCTCTGGTACCTTTTAGTTTTCTCGGCTTCTCTCTTGGCAGGAAGATCTGTCCCTGATGCAGCAGCCTCCCAGACACCCCAGGCTGGAGGTGCAGTACCTTCAGACCAAACAATCTGCCCCAGTACTTTTGAGCAACCACCCTGAGGGGCCTCCTGCACAGCCCTAGTGGCTGTCTGGCTCCTTCCTGTTCTTTACGATTGAAAGGGGAGAGAGGGGTGAGAGGGATGCAGCCCCAGAGCCTTTGCTAGGCAAAACCACCAAAACAGCCCTCTGGTTTCCTTTGGAGGACCTCGATTCCCTTTCCTCCTGCTCCTCCACCCTGCTCTCTCCTCTCTCCCTCCACTCTCTCCTCTGTCTCTCACTCCCTCTTTCTCTCCCCAGCCCTGCCTTTCTCCTTCCTGCCATGGGGAGGGGTAGCCAAAGCCTCCCATGCCTGCAGGCAGACTTCCTTCTGTCTTGCTTTTTGGATGTGGGGAGGGTAGAGCTGCCTTTTCTTTGTAGGAACCCAAAACAAGTAGCATGCACTTTTCTAGCTAGACACCTGGTTCCTAACTAGCACCAACTATAATCACAGTCACAGATAGGCTTGCCTCAGGTCCAACCACATCAATGGACCAGGCGGGAGTACCCCAGGACAGCGGAAACCCCTGCCCACCTTACATAAGTGTTGGGCTGGGGGCTTACACACCCCTGGCAGGAAATTTGATGTCCCAACAAGCCCATCTGGGAAACCCATGACCAACAATAGGCCTTTACTGACTCTACCCATGGTCCCTAACTAGTACCAGCAACCATTGGATCCCCAAACAAGCTCAGATAGGTCAGATCATGGTAGCATACTATATGCAGGTAAGAAGGAGAGGGCACCTACATGCCTCCACTCCCCAGAGCAACACACCAGAGGATGGAGAACTGGCACCACAGGCTGGAGGAGAACATCAAGGGAAGATTTGTGGGCTCACCTAGGGATTCGTGCATGAGCTTCACAGTGGGCCGGGGGCCCAGCCAGATCTGTGGGCAAAGCATCAGCTGGCACTGGGACCAGGGCAGGTGCGGCCAGTCCGGTGAGGCCATGGTCCATCATCACCCTCTGGGCAATCCCTGTACTTCTACACTGTCGGGATTGGGTCCGGAACCTGGGCAGAGTCTGTAACAGTAGGTGACTCTGTATCTCATGGAGGCAGGCACACTAGGGGCCCTTGCCCTTGAACCCACTCCAGGTGTAGCCTGGATGCCAGGACCAGGGCCAGCCTCAGGGACAAAGGGCGGGACCTCTTGGTCCAGGTAGGTCAGGGTTCCAAGTGGTTGGAGCTGGTGGAGGTGCGGGGTCCCACAGGACCCTTCCCAGCAGGGGAGGGAGCCGTCAGGCCCCATTCCCCACTGCAGACAAAAGGAGTTCCCTCGCCACCTCACTGGAGGAATCCTAGGGCCCCATGGAGGGCTGTCGGGCTTCAACTCAGGGCCCACAGTGGAGTGTCCTTGGGTGGGGGACCAGTCCCACTGCTTATGCATCCCTCAGGTAGCAGGGCACCTTGCCATTGATGGGTTGGACTCGGAGGCTGGGGTAGGCACTATCTCCCCTATGGGGAGCAGGTGATTCGATGTACCATTTTCTTGAGCCCCGGCCATGCTCCTGCTTAATATGGTATACCGGCAGGTCAGTCAGTTTCTCCACCACTAGGTAACCATCTGGGGTCCACCAGTCCTGGATCTTGTGCTTACCCTGGAACCCCAGGTTTCACAGCAAGACCCTGTCCCCACCTCCAAGTCCTGGCTGCGCACTCTGGCATCATACCTCTTTTATTCCCCTGACAGCTCTGAGCCGCTGCCTCGGAGGTGAGTTTGTATGCCACACAGAGCTGTTCCTGTAGGTCACTGGTGTACTCTAGGTACCATTTATGGGAGGTCCCATCAGCAGATACCCCAAAACAGAGGTCCACTGGCAGCCGGGCCTCACAACCAAACATGAGGTAGAAAGGGGAGTACTGGTGGCATCGTTCTTCAGGCAGTTGTAGGTGTGCACCAGTTGTCCCACCCACTGACTCCAATTAGCCTTGTCAAGGGGTCCAAGGTGCCCAACATGTTTAGCAGTGCGTTGAACCGCTCAGGCTGGGGGTCCCTTGGGGTGGTAAGGGTGGTGTGGGATTCCTGTATGCCATAACATGCTAGAAACTCCCTCATCAAACGTGCTCTTGAAATCCTGACCCTGGTCAAAATGGACACGCTTTAGGAGACTGTAGTGTTGGACATACTGCTGCAGGACCTTAACCATGGTGCTCGCCTTTTGGTCCCTGGTGGGGAAAGCCTGAGCATACAGAGTGTAGTGGTCTGTGATGACCAGTATGTTGGCTGCATTCTTCTGGTCTGGCTCCAAGGACAAAGTCCATGCACACCAACTGCAGGGGCCCACTAGTTTGGATGTTGACCAAGGGCACGGCTTGTCCTCCACATACACCTTCATCTCTGCCAACAGAACCTGGCCCAGAAAGCGCTCCAAGGTGCGGTCATAGCCTGGTGCCCCATATCATCATACAGTGACTTGAGGACCACTTCCCGGTAGACACCGGGCAACACCAGCTGCTGTCTCGAATGGTCCAAGGAATCTTGATCCTACACTGTCCTGACACAACCCATTCTGCAGCACCAACTTGTCCCACTCCTTAGCCAGCCCCGAGCTCGGCGGGTGCTTTGCACCTGCCGGGTGACACCCCAAACAGGGCCCCAAAGCAGATCTTGGATACCAGGGTCCTCCCTTGCTCCCACTGCAAATCGGGCTTACTAGGCTGTGGCAGGGCCAAAAGGTCCAGGCCAGCAAAATTCAGATAAACCAGAGGATTGCTTGGGGAGCTCCCAGCACCTCTATGCTCTGGGTGGGATAGTTGGTGTGTTGTTAGAGGGCCCGGCCTGGGAGCAGAGCACTTGCACCAGAGCCGGCTTGACCTGGACTGGGGGTCTGGGATGTCAGGGTGTGGATGGCGGGACAGGGTATCCGGGTCCACATTGGCCCACCCACTCCGATATTCCAGGCCGGGTTATATGTGAGAGGGCCGACAACCACCGATGCCCCACAGCGTCCAACTAGCTGTGGTGGTGACACAGGTCAGAGGTTGGTTGTCCGTGAGCACAGTGAACGGTACCCCATACAGGTATTCATGGAACTTCTCCATGACTGCCCACTTTAGCGCCAAGAACTCCAGTTTATGCACCAGGTAGTTCTTCTCGGAGGAGGTCAGGCCGCTAGCGAATGCCATGGAGCAGAACCCTTGGGATACTCCTGGTACAGGACCGCCCCAGCCCGGTAAGGCTGGTGTCAGTATACAGGACATAGGGCTTATGCGGGTTCACAAAGCAAGGACCGAGCCTCCCCAATCGCTGGACGATCTCCCGGAAAGCCTCCTCACCAGGCCCAATGGGATCCAAAGGTTCCCCAAAGCGCAGGTAGTCCTGGCGGGGGCCTGACCCATCCACCAGTTCATTGGCAGATAACACTGCATCAGGTCATTCAGGGACACACTATCAGGAGTAATCCTTCACGAATCGCTGATAATACCCACAGAACCCCAAGAAAGACTGCAAGGTGCACAAGTGGGTGGGCCGTGACCACAATTTGAGGGCTCTAATTTAGCCGGGTCGGTCTGTACCCCTCATTTCTGAGCCTATATGCCCAACATGCTTAACCTGTGGCTGGCAGAACTGGCATTTGTCGATGGAGACCTTCAGGCCAAACTCCTCCAATCAGTCCAGGACGATCATCAACCGAGCCTCATGTTCTTCCAGGGTCCATCCAAAAATGATAAGGTCATCCAGATAGACTATGACCTCCAGCAGGTTCATGTCTCCCACAGCCCTTTCCATCAAACATTGGAAGGTGGCCGGGCCCCTGATATGCCTTGGGGCATACGCTCAAACTGGTAGAATCCCATGGGCATATGAAAGCTGTCTTTTCCTTGTCCTCCTCGGCCATGGGTATCTGGTAACACCCGCCGCAAGGTCCAGCACGGAAAACCACTTGCTCCCAGACAGGCTGTCCAGCACGCCCTCCACTCTGGGCACTGTGTACTGGTCTGGGATAGTTCATTTGTTTAGTGAGCGGTAGTCAATGCAGATTCTCACCATTCCGCTCATTTTCTAGCCACCACAATAGGGGAAGCATACAGGCTGTGGGACTCCTTGATGACTCTGGCGCCCAGCAACTCCATTAGGTGTTTCCTCACATCCTCCACATCCCTGGGCTAACCTCCGTGACCGCTTTCTGAACGGGTGGTTGTCCCTCTGCCAGATGTGGTTCTCTTCCCCAGTGACACATCCCATGTCCCACTCATGCAAAGAGAGAAGACCTACAGGCGCTCGCCAACTTCTGGCTCAGGCTTTGTTTATAAGCATCAGAGATTGGTGAGCTTCCAAAATCAAACAAGGACGGGTCTATCTCTTCCCTGGGATCTTCACCAGGGTGACAGACATGGCCCCATCACACCAAAAGATGGACGCCAACACACAACCCTCTGGATGGTCACCAGTTTTCTTGACTCATTCCGACCCCAACTGTAACACGCCAGGCCTGGGACTGGCCGGGCAGGCAGCACCCCCTCTGGACTAAGAGCCCAGGTGGCAGACTGCCTGGGGTGGGGCATCGAGCATGAGCAAATCTCCCCAAGGGGATCGGTCAAACTGGGCAATTCCTACCACCCGCACTCAGCCCTGGGGAGAGTCAGTCTCCCCTTCCAGTCGCTGAACCACCCGACCCCACCTCCATCGATCACTGTGGGATCACCAGTCACCTCAAGCCCCAACTTCTTCATGATGACAGTAACCAATGGGCTTGCAAGCTCACCTATTCCACCTGGTCATGACACATTTGGGCTAAACTCTCAAACATGTTGGCATTGGTCCCAATAAGCACTGGGGTGCCCAACATGCTCTTTGACTCGGACAGACCAACGCTAGAGCCTCTATGGAGGGCAGGGCTTCCCTTCCTTGGTCAGGAAGGAGATACTAACCACACAATACCCATTGTAATGGTAATCCGTGCTGCCAATACCCCACAGGGACAATCCGGACAGAGGTCGGAGGGGGGTGGGTGAGATGCTGGTTATAAAATGGCAGGTGGATGATGGTGACCTGGGATCCACTGTCCAGCAGTGCTGAGCAGGCCACCCTTCCACTAGAACCTCGGTGTCAGCCCGAGGGCCGATTAGGCCCCTTGGCACGTCCCAGTTGGTAGGTATATTGGGGTCAGTCCAGAGGGTGGACAAGGCCATCTTGGGGTGAGGGTTGCTCCTTACCAGCCCGTTGGAGTTTTTCCTGGTCCAGGTGCCTCTCAGCTATCAGCTGGGGTTCACCTCCCGCAGCAACCCCATCTGGTATGGCCATCCTACCCACACCTGAAGCAAATCCACCCACCCTGGGGCCTTAGGGACCCTCGAGGGCTGGACCGGGAGCCATATAGCTTGGGAGAGGCCACGAATGTCAGGTGCCTCCTTGGCTGGGAGAAGAGGGACTCCATTGCCAGCTTCATTGCCCATACCAGGTCCTTCATGCCCTGGACCTCCTGTAACACTGCCCCAGGTCTGGCAACCCAACCAATTCAGTCTGGGCCCACTCCTTGGGCTGTAGTGTGGTGCTGGTGGTGGCAAGTGCCCCTGCAGGGCCCACACTTCCTGTTGCACCTCCTCCTCCTTGACCTTGTCCAGTAGCTGCTTGAAGGAGAGGGGGTTGCTCTTTGAGCCTGCAGCCCCAGGGCAACCACAGTCAATGGGGAATGCACTGCTCCCTCAGTATCTGCTCCAACCACATCTGTGCTACCCGCAGGAGGGTCATGCCCCACTTCTCCGTTTGCAGCACCACAGTCTCGACTCGGTGATGTACTGGGACAGCTTCTCACCCACTTTCTGAGTGGTGCCCACAGCTGGCAAAACACTGCCTCTCTTTTCAACCACCCCAAAGGTGCTCTACAGAATGTCCAAATAGTCATGGGGTGTGCAGTGGGGCTGGCTGGCCTGGAGGGACCGGATCATGTCTAGCGCCATACCCCTGAGGCTCTCCAAGACCCGCTTGCACTTCTCCTCTCTGGGCACCCCAGACCTGGATCATCTGGGTGCCTAGCTGCTCCAGGAGTGGAAATCATCTTCCCCATGGTTATGGGGAGGGCACCCGAGAAAGTGTGCAACCTGTTATAGTGCTTGTGGACTACCCCCAGGTAGGGGCTCGAGCTGCCCGGTAGCTCTATTGGTGGCAACCCCCACCGGGAGCAGAGACTGGATATCATGCCGGGTTTTCCCTCCTCTTGAGCCACTTCCCCAGATGAGTTATAAACCCTCCTGTCCCTTGGGTGGGGCCCGAGGGCCTGGCTCTCCAAGGGCAGGCCACTGGCTGAGCCTTCTTTAATAGGGTCCAGGTCTCTGGATCCCCAGGGGTGACCTGGGGCACCTCCACAGACCCCAAATCCTGCCCAGCCTCCAGGGTGATATCCCTCCACCCCCAGACTCAATCGGTCGTCACCCTCTGACCTTCAACCCCTGCAGTCGGGCAAGGCCCCTCTAAAAAGTCTAATATGCCCTCCTTCCATCGCCTCTATGGCCACATTATGGATGAGTAGCATCTTATGGGAGTCTAGCTCCTCAAAGTCACACCAGTCCTCTTCAGTCCTGGAATGCCATCTCTCTGGTCCCAGTGCAAAATATCACCCAACTGCAGAAGTCAAGGAATACTAAAGGGGTACAACTGAATGTGGGGTAGGAAAGTCAACCACAGTCACATTTGGGCAGTCACAGGGTCATCAAGCCAGTGAATGAATCTCAGCGGTGCCTCCACTTGTAACACCCCCGATAATCCCACTCACCTGAGTTACCCCGCGGGACCAGGGCTCAGCAGTACCTCCCGAGGGCCAGGCCTGAGTCCTTACCAGTAGTTTCTGTGGTGCCTTAGTGCCTCCACCTGGGGCCCCTGCATCGCCTCCTGTGGGTAGAACAGGTTAGAACGTTTCCCGGATAAATAATGGTCTTCCTCTAATGACTGCCCATGATGACCCCCCAGACCCACAATTACTCCCCACAATGGCTTTACACACACAGCAGGTGAAACAGATGAACAATAGCTATCCAGTTTGTTACTACAAGCTAATACAAAGGAGGTGGGGCTACTCCTCCAAAACCTCCTGGCTACCAAACATTCACTTATCCCTCTTCCCCTTTCCCTGGGTGCATCCAGACCAGTGACAGTTAGTGGGTACCTCATGGTCCCTTAGTCTGCAGGCCTGCTGTTTACCGTTGGGGTCCTTACACACTCACACAAGTTCCAAGAAAACAAAGATAAACTGGTGTAGAGGATGGTTCTCTCCTGACCCTCCTGGCAAAGAAAACAACTGGTCTCCCTTGAGCTACAGCTTGGGGTACTCACAGTGCCGGAGAGGGCGATGACCCCTGCAGTCCACAGCATGTCTTCTCCCACGAAATGGGTGGCATAGTTCTTCACCTGCCTGGCCTTTCCAGCTTTGTCCACAGGCCTTTGTATATGGCTTTCACCAGGCAGGCCTGTTCATCCTTCTCTCCACAGTACCTCTGATCTTTGCAATGGGGTCACAGCAGTTCAACTCCCCAGGTACCTTTTAGTTTCCCCAGCTTCTTCCTGGCAAAAGATCTGTCCCTGATGCAGCAACCTCCCAGACATCCCAGGCTGGAGGTCACAGTACCTTCAGGCCAAACAATCTGCCCCAGTACTTTTGAGCGACCCACCTGAGGGGCTCCTCCTGCACAGCCCCAGTGGCTGTCTGGCTCTTTCCTGTTCCTTATGATTGAAAGGGGGAGAGGGGGTGGAGAGGATGCAGCCCTAGAGCCTTTTTATTTTATTTTATTTATTTATTTATTCTAGGATTACAAGTACCTTTGAGCCAAGGCATTTTACAAAGGCTCCCGTCAGAAATAACAAACAACAAGGAAGCAACAGTGAAATAACAGTAAACAATTCATGTACAACAGTGCTGTTGAAAGGGTCAATTATAGGAAGAGTAAGGTGTAGAGGAGGAGGAAAAGTGTAGGTAGTTAACAGAGGCAGTTATAGTAAAATGGTGAACACAGCTAGGATGCATGTGCCCACAAGGAATGGGTAGGGTCAGGCACCCAGGGTGGCAGAGAAACAGGGATCAGAGGAGAGGGGATGATGAAGATGCAGCTGGAGGCATTTGTCAAAAAATAAATGGGAAGGAGTGATAGAAGAGAAAAGGGGCAGGGTGAGGGGTGGGAATAAGTACTATAATGGAGCAAGGAGAGACTAATGAGGTGGTATGAAGACCTGAGATTTTAAGTGGCGCCTCAGGATCTGGGGGATGGGGTCTGGGGCCTGGGGTTAAGCAGTATATAAGTTAGGATTAAAGCTGTGTAGGTCATCATCTAAGAGAGGCAGTCACAGGAGCTAGAGGCAATGAGATGGGCCCGGAGCATGGTTTTGAATAGACCTAGTGTTGAAGCAAAGGAGAGGGTGGCTGAGACCATTCATCCATAGAGGAGCCCTATAGGTGAAGAAGTTGTGGCTCCTGCATAGTTCAACAGCAAGGAACTTGTAGAATCTGTTGTCGAGCTCCTGGTGTTCTGTCGGTTGGTGTTTTGATGTAACAAGGCAGTAACACTGGGGGTGTGAGGCCAAGGTTGATTTTCCTGCCAAGCACATGTGAGATACTTCATATGGTTGGAGAGTTGGAGCCATCCGATTGTTCATAAAAGGCACGGGTGTGGGTGAGGCAGTGGGCACCAGTTGTGAGTCGGCATGCTTTGTTAAATGCAGTTGTTAAACGTCGGAGGGCGATGTCATGGCGGAGCCATAGATAATGAGGCCATAATCAATAATTGACACCACAGAGCTCTGGACAGCAATCTTCAGGGCCTCTGGGGTGAGATGCTGCCTGTGCTTGCAAAGTAATCCAAGGTGTGCTGGCAGCTTTAGCCACGCTTGTCAATGTGGAGCCGTGATATGAGATTGGGGTCAAGCAGAAGCCCTAAGTATTTGAAAGAGTAAACTTGCTCGAGGACAGTCCCCTGCTTGGTGGAGATGGCAAGGAAGTGTTGCTTTAACGGTTATGTGAACTGCAGAATAACAGTGACTTGGTTTTCTTGTGATCGAGGACTAGTTCATGATTTGAGAACCATGTTTCAACTGCACTGAATCTGAGCTGGAGGCTGTTTTGTAGTGGAGAAAGGTCCTTGTCGTAGAAAAGACTACAGCATCATCCGCATACAGGATGACTTGTTCTGAGCAGGATTGTGGTAGGGAGTTTAAAAGAGGCTGAAAAGGAGAGGCCCAGTATGGACCCCTGAGGTACTCCAGAGCGGACAGGCAAGGTGTCCGAGATAGCATTGGCAATTTTACTCTTTGAGAGAGGTTGTCAAGGTAGCTCTGTACCAGCAAGCTGAGTCCAGTGCAAGGCCAGCAAGGAGTACTTGGTCATACAGCAGCCGATGATGAACCGTGTCAAATGCCTTTGAGAGGTCGATGAAGACAGCCCAGTAAGAAGTCCTTTATCAAGAGAACTATGCACTGCACCAGTAAATGCCAGCAGGGCAGTGGTGGTACTATGCCCTTTCTAAAACCTTGCTGTTGTGTGCACAGAATATTATATTTGTCCAAATAATCTGTGAACTTGTCTGCAACAATACGCTCTAGGGCCTTGGATAGTGGTGGCAATATGGAGCTCGGGCGGTAGTTAGAGTGGCAGGTCTTATCCCCAGTTTTGTGGACGAGGGTCACAGTGGCAGTTTTCCATATTTCAGGGAATGTACTGGCGTGAGAGAGGTTAAGAATTTTAGTTAGGGACTGAGGACCTCGTCAAGTGTAAATGATAGCAGCTTAAGGTCCAGGGTGTCACTGCTGATTCTGGAAGTGGATATGGCTGAGGCAATGTGCGGTGAGCTTGATTCATTTTAATCTCCTGAAGTAAAAATGAAGGTGGTTTGACAGAGTATAGGGTGTGTTAGAGGGGTGTGACTGACTGTGAAGAAATTAGGTGGTAGAACATTATTGAGGTCAGTAAAAGTCATGTTAAAGGTATTTGCAATGACCATGGGATCAAGGGTAGTGGACCCTTCAACAATTAACATGGCCAGAGGGGACTTTGACTGTTTCCCAATAATGTCCTTGATATTGTCCCAGAAAACACGACCATTTCCCAGGTGTTGGTGAGGACGTCCTTATAATATGAGCTTTTCGTGAGACCTAATGGATTTTGCGAGGCATTATGGGCATGTTTGTATTTTGGATGTCAGATTGTTTGCCTGTGGCTTTAGCCACTGCCCACAGGTGGTCCCTAGATTTCAGCTGGGAGAGGAGCTCGCAGTTATCCAAAGGTTGCAGAGGGCTTTTTGTTTTCCATTTTTGAAGGAGCTTAGAGGTCACAGGCCTTATTGAAGGCGGTGATGAAGTAGCCGAGGCTAGGTTAATATCCGCCGCCTTGTAGATTAGCAGCCAGTCTTGCAAGGATAGGTACTGTTTGAGATGGGTAAGTTGACCACAGGGAGGACTCTGCTAGTAATGATTATAGGGGTGGCTGTAGAAATTTATTAGACCATTCACATATAACCGGGAGTGGTCACTGAGAGAGTCTGGGAGAACGGAGGTACGAGAGATCCTGGTAGGGTGATTGGTGAGAACCCAGTCCAGTAGTGTACTGCTGCCAGTTTTGTAATTTATCTGAGTTGGTGTGTTGACCAATTGTGAGAGGTTGGCAGCTGCAAGGGCATCCTTATGAGTGTAGACATCAGATGCGAGCCAGTTTACAGTTTATCACAGTGTCAGTGGCTCAGTAGGTAGCACACTTGCCTCTGAGGCCAGGAGATCAGAGGGCTGTGGGTTCAGTTCCCACATCTGGCACTTGGGTTAATATCCCAGTACTTGACACTGTAGTGCAGCATGAGAGGGTGCTGCACTTCTGAGGTGCCGCTCTTCGGATGAGACACTAAACCGAGGTCCCATCTGCCTGAATTGGTGGTAGTTCAGTGGATGTTAAAAATCCCATGGCACTTATCGAAAACGTAGGGGATTTCCGTGTCCTGGCCAAATTTCTCATTCACTAAAAATACCACCAACAGCTTAATATGGTTCAAGGTCAGTTGGCATTCATCTGTATCCTCCCGGTCGTGCCTGAAAATAGGTAGGATTTGTCTAGTGCACTTACCCCACAACAAAAACTAAATAAATAAAATAAATATTGAAATCACCAAGCAGAATATGTTCGAGCCAGGAGGTTGGGAGCGGACGAGTTAAGAACTTCTTTGATGCCAAGATCTTGATCTCGAGGTGGAATATATACAAAGACGATGGTGAGGACTTTTGATTGGGACCTAGATGAATTTTAATGGGTAGAAGCTGGGCGAGGAGGCAGGGATAGGGATTGGAAGAAGGTGCCCCAGGAGATTATCCTTAATGTAGATGGCACAGCACCCTCCCTTTTAGAGACAAGGTCCAGTCTGAAAACATTGCAGCCCTGTAAGGTAATTGCCAGATCAGGAACTTTTGGTGTCAGCCATGTTTCAACTACAGCAAGGATGTCAGGATTATGTTGGCTGATAAAGGCTTGGAGTGCATCAAGCTTTGGTAACAGGCTGCAGATGTTAATAGTTGCGATGGTGAGGGCTCCTGCCTTTTTCAGAAGGCTTGAACAGCCCAGGCCAGGGTTCAAATGGACGTTGCCCAAGATCAGTAGGAGAAGTAGGAGGAGCTTCATTGAACAGAGGCGCAGGTCCAGTAGTGATAATTTTGTTTTTCAGTGTAATGTGGGCAGTAGGTAGATTCCATATGACAGCCCCAATGATATGCAATGTGGTACAGTAGGGATAGGCTGGCATTAAGACAAATCTGAGTGGTGTTAAGAAGCAGCCAGATATTTCCAAGTGGAGGCCCCTGGGAAGGACTGGTCGAGAAGTGGAGTGTTCCCAAGGTACTGCTGGTATTGATTAAGTAGATAGTGGGTACGGGTGGGGTGGCAGGGACCAGGGAGACAGAACAAGGGAGGAAGGACAAGGAGGGAGAGAAGGGAAGGAGCGAGTGGGGAGGGAACCTAGCTGGTGTA
Source organism: Neoceratodus forsteri (assembly GCA_016271365.2). NCBI lineage: Eukaryota > Metazoa > Chordata > Ceratodontiformes > Ceratodontidae > Neoceratodus > Neoceratodus forsteri. Next base: position 692,168,842 of record CM057449.1, read on the forward strand.
GGGGAAAGAAAAGAAAAAAAGAAACAGGCAGGGAGAGGTAGTGAAAAGAAAATTTCAGCAAAATAGGATTTATTAGGAGGCAGTACAAGGAAGGTATATAGCAAGTAAAGCAACTGTGACTTTAAGAGGGTAGACTTTTTAAACGAAAGAACAATATCCTCTAGTGGCAGATCTGTATAACCTGCTAAAAAACACAGAAAACAATAATTTTAAGTATAAGGAGCAATCGTGGCATCAGGAAGACTTAACCAGGGAAAGGCCACTCGAGATGCAGCAACAGAGGGCAGTGTCCAATCAGGATGTGGCTGTGGAACGCGCCAAAAATTTAACCTGATGGCTGAGTCCTGACGCACTCATGGGTAGAGGAGCTTTCTTCCAGGCAGACCAGCTGAGCAGTGCAGGTGGAGGCTTAGTTAGAGCCGACCAACTGGGCAAGACTCGGGAGGCAAAGCAGAGATAGATTCGTATGGAGGCAGCACCCAATTTGGGCCGTGACTTTGCAGAGTAGAGAAGCTTTCTTCCAGGCAAAACCATCAAAACCACCAAAACAGCCCTCTGGTTTCCTTTGGGAGACCTCGATCCCTTTCCTCCTGCTCCTCCACCCTGCTCTCTCCCTCTCTTTCCACTCTCTCTGTCTCTCACCCTCTTTCTCTCCCAGCCCTGCCTTTCTGCTTCCTGCCGTGGGGAGGGGTAGTCAAAGCCTCCCATGCCTGCAGGCAGACTTTCTCCTGTCTTGCTTTTGGAGGGAGGGTAGAGCTTTTTCTCTTTGTAGGAACCCAAAACAAGTAGTGTGCACTTTTCTAGCTAGACACCTGGTTCCTAACTAGCACCAACAATAATCACAGTTACAGCTAGGCTTGCCCCAGGTCCAGCCACATCAATGGACCAGGTGTGAGTACCCCAGGACATCGGAAACCCCTGCCTACCTTACGTAAGCACCAGGCTGGGAGGGCTTACATAGTAATTCAGGATATAGAAAATCTATACAATTAACTGGCTGTACCATGCTGGTTTGACATTCTTTATGTCAACTGGTATTTCACCGACAGGAATCATAGAAACATAGAAACATAGACTTTTACGCAGATAAGGACCACTTGGCCCACCCAGTCTGCCCATTTTCCTACTCTACTGGATAAGCTGCAGATTCTAGTTAACCAACAGCCTTCTTCCTGCAACCCGCACTATAATTGCCTTGTGTCTGTCCCATGCATGTTTGAATTCCCCCACTGTTTTAGACCCAACGACCTCCTCAGGAAGGCTGTTCCATGTATCCACCACTCTCTCCGGAAAAAATTTCCTCACATTACCCCTGAGTCGCCCCTCTATCTTTAAATTGTGCTCCTTGTTCTTACACATCTCTTTTCTGAAAGATGCTACCTCCTGGACTTTGTTGATTCCCTTGAGGTACTTGAACGTTTCTATCATGTCCTCCTGTCCTCCTTTCATCAAGAGTATACATATTAAGCTCTCTCAGTCTCTCTTCATATGGTTTCTGCTGCAGACCCTGCACCATTTTAGTTGCCCTCCTTGGGCTGCTTCCATCCTGTCTATGTCCTTGTGTAGATGAGGTCTCCAAACTGCACACAGTACTCCAGATCGGGTCTCACCAACTGTCTGTATAGAGGGATAACTACTTCCCTTTCTACTTGTGATGCCCCTTCCTATGCATCCCAGTATCCCCTGGCTCTCCTTACTGACTTTTCACATTGCTTACCCACCTTTAGGTCATCTGATATGACTACCCCCAGGTCCTTTCCATTTTGTTGTTGTTAGTACCTCCCTGCTATTGTGTACTCTTCTCCTGGGTTTTGTTTCCCAGGTGCATTACTTTGCACTCTTTGCATTGAATCTAAGTTGCCATATGTCTGACTATTCCTCCAACCTTGCCAAGTCCATTCTCATCTTTTCTACTCCTCTTTGTATCAACTCTGTTACAGATCTTTGTGCCATCTGCAAAGAGGCATACCTTTCCTCCAGACCCTCTGCAATGTCACCTATGAAGATGTTAAAGAGGACTGGACCCAGACTGAGCCCTGAGGTACTCCACTAGTAACCCCTTTCTTCGGAATGTGTTCCATTCACTATTACCTTCTGTGTCCTGTTGTGCAGCCAGTTTGTTACTAGGCTACCACCCTGGGACCCACTCCCAGGCTGGCTAACTTGATTATCAATCTTTGTGCTGGACTGTGTCAAATGCCTTGCTAAAGTCTAGATAGGCCATAACCACAGCCCTCCCTGGTCTATTACTTTGGTCACCCAGTCATAGAAATCAATTAGATTCATCTGACATGACCTTCCTTCTGTATATCCATGCTGCTTTGGGTCCTGTGCCCTGCTGGCCTCTAGGTACTCAACAATTCTTTTTTTCAGAAGTGATTCCATCATTTTCCTACCACTGAGGTCAAACTTACAGGTCTGTAGTTTCCTGCTTCTGCCTTGCTCCCACTTTGTGAAGGGAATCACATCTGCCCCTCCAGTCCTCAGGTACCGCCCCATTCTGACATGATTTGTTAAAAGTATGGTCAGTGGTGTCACTAGGTCCTCCCTTAGTTCTTTTAGGATTCTGGGGTGAATCCTGTCAGGCCCCATTGCTTTGTCCACCTTGAGTTTTAGGAGTTCTTTCAGGACTCTTTCTTCTGTGAACGGACTGGTGTCAACCCCCTACCCAGAGTGCTTCTCTTGTCTGGTTTAGGTAACTTCTCCTCATCTTCTTTTGTGAATACTGAGCAAAACTATTCATTCAGTATCTCTGCCTTTTCACTGTCTCCCTCTGCCCACCTCCTTCTCCTTTATTAATCTTCACTATCCTCCCTTAACCTTTCTATGCTCCCTAATGTACCCATAAAGGTTTTATCCCCTTCTTAACTGAGTTGGCTATTTTTTCCTCAGTTTGGGCCTTTGCTAGTCTGACTGCCTTCCCACTTCTTTCTGCTTTAATTGATACAGTTCCCTGTCGTGCTCCTTCTGTGATTCCTTATACTTTTGAATGCAGCCTTTTCTCCTTAACCTTCCTGCCACCTCTTTTGAGAACCATAGTGGTTTTTACTCCGCTTTGTTTTCTTTATTTGTTTCACACAAAGGCTTGTTGCCTCTATGATGGCAGTTTTGATTTTTCTCCATTGTTCTTCCACCCTCCTTTTTGGTCATTTGCTAGTGCATTCTTCAGGTATTCACCCATTTTGCCAAAGTCAGCCCTTCTAAAGTCCAGTATCCTTGTTTTTGTATGGCTTATCTCCATGGTTGTGCTCATTGTGAAGCACACTGTGCAGTTGTCGCTTGTTCCCAGATGTCTACTGACTTCTAAATTTGTGATCCTCTCCATTTGAGAGTACCATGTCAGCCATAGTTGTAGGCACCACATTTGCTGATGACCAGTCTGGTGGGATTACTTTATCAGTTAAAGATTTTGGAATAGTATTTTCAGTGGGTGGCAATATTTGATGTTAGGAGTTTTAGGATTTTTAGGAGATGTGTCCAGTCCAGATGAGTATGAATTTTTAATTTATTTATTTTGTCACTAACGTTTTATTCTGTAAAGATTATATCAGTTTCTATGTTTTGGGGACATCCCTGAGTAATCTGTACTTTTGAGAACACATATCGAAAGTGGAATTGAATTTGTGTCCACAGCTTCTGGTTCAGTAATAAGTTGGTTGTCTACCCTGATGGAGCATGACCTTGTTGTCTTTGTTAGCAGTAGTAGCAATCATATCTCCATTCACTGTTTATTTTTCTGAACCTTATTTTTACATTGTTTTTGGAGCATTTAAAATTTTTCCCATATAACATCTGAACTTGGTATATACGTTCTGCTTTTTCTTGTTAGTTTCCTTTAAGATCTGGTGAGCCATTTTGGATTGACGCTCTGCTATTATATTTTTACCTTCCTTATATGTTTGTCACATAACGTGAGTATGTTCCACTTAATGGTGCAGTTTTCTTTTAAGTATTTCCTCCCAGTTGATTTTATCCAGGTCCTCTATAATTAGAGCATTGTTGGCTGTGTTAGAATTATAAATCTCTCAACATCTCTTCATTACTGGAATATTTTCTTGTAGTGAGAAACTTATACGGTTGTGGTCACTATTTCCTAACAGTTCTTCCACTACGCAGCTTGTGATATTAATCTTGTTTGAGTCTAGGACTATGTCTAGTATTTTATCTCCTCTTCAGGTTCTTTATATATTGTATAAGTCCTAGTTGTTTCACTGTCCTCGAAATTTGCACTCTGTTGTTTTGTTGCTTGCAGGTTATTCCAATCAATATCCCCAAAATTCACATCTCCCACTAATATTACTCTGCCTAGTTCATATGCTTTTTCAAGCTTTTCATTTATCTGTTCAGTGATTTCATTGCTTATTCCATGGGGTCTGTAGCACCTCCAACTAGAATGTTTGTTTTGTTCTCTGTGTCAGTTCTGATCCACATCGACTTGAGAGTGCTACCTTCCATTTCTATTTTCTCTGAAACATTTGTAGATTTTAGTTTGGCTGATATATATGCTGCTACTCCACCTCCCTTCCTCTCTTTCCTGTCTAGATGGTACAATATGTATCTGATTTCTCTTCCCAGTCTCCATCCCCATCCACCTGGTCTTATTTATAAATATCATAGGATTCCATTTTGTGGGTCTAGTTTCTCTTTTTATTGTGAAGGCTTCTTGCATTGGCTAGATAGCAATTGAAACCCTCTATCCTCTTTGTTTTGTTCATCTCTTTTGTATAGATATGGGCCCAGATATTCAAAAGGGTTGCACCATGCACAACCACTGATGCGGCCACGATGCAATTTAAAGGGAAAAGTGCTGACTGTGCAAAAGGGGGAGCGGGTGGCCCTGTATGTCAATGAAAATATCAAAGCTACAGAAATTCAGAATACACACAAGGAACCAGAAGAACAGTGGGTCACTTGGAAACAGGAAATGGGACAGCCATAAGAACTGGGGTTGTCTACAGGCCCCCAGACCAGGGGAGGACATAGACACATTACTGTTAGAAGATATACAAAACATGACAGCTAAAGGGAGGTTCTGATAATGGGAGACTTCAACATGCCGAATACAGATTGGTCAATACCAGCAGGAACATCTGCCAGAACTAAACACATGGTGGATTCCTGCAGGGGAGGCCTCAAACAACTGGTACAACAACTCACAAGAGACAGGGCTATCCTAGATCTAGTACTGACTAACAGGGAAGGGATCACAGATCTCCAGGTAGAAGGTCACCTGGGGCCAGTGACTATCACATGGTATGGTTCAATTTGGCCACTACATCTAAATCATACCATTCCAAGGCAAAAATATGGGACTTCAGAGGAGCTGACTTTGATAAGATGGCCAACAGAGTTAAGCTAGCCCTGGCAAAAGAAACACAGGTGAGGGGGTACAGGCAAAGTGGGCAAGCACTAAGGATGCAATACTTGAAGCAACATTCCATTGTGTTAGAAAAGGAAGTGCAAAAGAAGAAGAAAACCAGAAAGGTCAGAGCCAAAAGGCTGGCCTTCTGGAAATATAAGGAACACAGCGGATGAAGATAGGGAAGCATACCAAACTGCCCTAAGGGAAGCAGGGAAGGCAGTAAGGCAGGCAAAGTCCCAAACTGAGGAAACACTAGCACAAACAGTAAAAGAAGGTGACAAGACTTTCTATAGATGCATTAGTGAAAGAAGAAAGTCCAGAGGGGTATTGCTAAGCTCAAAGGAGAAAAGGGGTATGTGAGGAGGAGGACTCTGTAAAAGCATCTATCCTAAATAGATACTTTTGCCCAGTATTTACTGGAAGAGAAGGTAGGCAGGCCCACAGCTCAGCACCATGGACACAGGGAGGAGGAGGTGAGCACTACTCTCTTCACAAAAGAAAGGGTCCTACAAGAGCTCACTAAGCTCAGGGTGGACAAGGCAATGGGACCTGATGGCATACATCCCAGGGTACTTAAGGAGTTAGGGTGGAACTAGCAGAGCCATTAGCAGAACTGTTTAGTGAGTCTCTGAGCACAGGAGAGGCCCCAGAAGACTGGAGAAGGGCTCATGTGATCCCACCCACAAGAGTGGTAGCAGGGAGGAGGCAGGGAACTACAGACCAGTCAGTCTACCTCAGTAGTGGGCATGATTATGGAGGCACTCCTTAAGGAAAGGATAGTGCAGCACCTGGAATCCATAGGGCACAGGATCCAAGACAGCATGGGTTTACAAAGGAAGGTCCTGTCAAACTAATCTCATAGATTTCTTTGACTGGGTAACTAGAGTGGTGGACCAAGGGAGCAGTTGATGTCGCCTACCTCGACTTCAGCAAAGCGCTTGACACTGTTGCACATAGAAGATTGATAAATAAGCTGAGTAGGCTTGGGTGGGTCAGAAGGGTCAACTGGGTGGCAAACTGGTTGACTGGCAGAAAACAGAGAGTGGTGGTAAATGGTATACAGTCAGAAGAGATGCAGGTCACAAGTGGGGTACCTCAGGGATCAGTCCTGGGGCCAGTCCTCTTCAATATCTTCATTAGTGACATTGCAGATGGACTAGAGGGTAAGTTTGTCTGTTTGCAGATAACACCAAGATCTGCAACAGAGTAGATGATCCAGATGGGGTGGGCAGAATGAGAAGAGATCTGGATAAACTAGCAAAATGGTCAGAAGAGTGGCAACTGGGATTTAATGCAAAGAAGTGCAAGATCATGCACATAGGAAGAGAAATCCTGAAGCCACCTATAGGCTGGGAGGGAGTTGCTGGTAGTCACACAGGAAGAAAGAGACTTGGGCATCATCATCACCGATGACCTGAAATCATCCAAGCAGACCTCTAAAGCAGTAGGTAAGGCTAGGGGATGTTAGGGTGTATTAGTAGTGGTATCACAAGTCGAAGAGAGAGGTAATAATCCTCTTTACAAGACACTGGTTAGGCCCCATCTGGAGTACTGCGTGCATTACTGGAGGTCACACCTTCACAAGGACATTAACCAAACTGAGGCAGTCCAGAGAAGGCAACCAAAATGGTGCAGGGACTGCATCAGAAGACATATGAGGACAGATTAACGGAGCTCAATATGTATACCCTTGAGCAAAGGAGGAGAGACGTGATATGATCGAAACATTCAAACACTTTAAGGGCATTAACAAGGTGAAAGAGTCTAACATGTTTAAATATAAGAAAATAGCAGGACAAAAGGACACAGCATAAGATTAGAGGAGGCCGATTAAGGGGAATGTGAGGAAATTCTTTTTCACAGAAAGGGTGGTGGATGCATGGAACGGCCTACCTCAGGAAGTGGTGGCTATGAGTACAGTGCAGGCTTCAAACTGGCATGGGATAGGCGTATAAGGGAGCATACAGATGAGTATGAATAGATAAGCCACTGACAGAGCAAAGGCCAATGGCACATTTAAAAGGTAGAAAAGAATGGCAGACTGGATGGGCCTTGTGGTCCTTATCTGCTGTCAACTTCTATGTTTCTATCCTCTCAGTATGCTCAATTTTCATTAAAGCAGCAACTTACACAAGTAAACATAGAAACATAGAAACATAGACTTTGACGGCAGATAAGGACCACTTGGCCCACCCAGTCTGCCCATTTCCTACCTACTGGATAAGCTGCAGATTTTAGTTAACCAACAGCCTACTTCCTGCCACCCTCACTATAATTGCCTTATGTCTGCCCCATGCATGTTTGAATTCCTCCACTGTTTTAGACCCCACAGCCTCTCCAGGAATGCGGTTCCATGCGTCCACCACTCCCTCTGTGAAAAAAACTTCCTCACATCACCCCTGAACCATCCCCTCTATCTTTAAATTGTGCCCCTTGTTCTTACACATTTCTTTTTCTGAAAGATGCTACCCTCCTGGACTTTAGTACTATAGCTTTACTGGCTCCAGAAGCCACTGACTGATAGAGAAGGAAGATGATGAGACTGTCTGGTTTTAGGCACAGAACTGGTAAAGGCCAGGAGATAGAAACAAAACAGGAGACATATACAGAAAGTGAATAGGGGTAAGCAAACATGAATTGGGACTGCTCGCCTCTGCCCCTTTAAAAGAGGTAAGGTATGATTTTTCTCATGCTAACATGAACTGTTACTTTCAGGTGCTGGAGCTCCTGGAGACCATATGATCGGAGCACATATTGACAGAAGGGAACCAAAGTTATAAAAGGGTTATAGGCAAATGTGAAAAAAATTGTTCCTTTTAAAATAAAAACAAAACATTTTTTTTATTTTCAATAGTTCTTATCATACTGCAATCCGGACTTGACATTGGTGGAAATAGAGATTACCTGAATAGGAGAATTCATGAAGGCCTATTATATTTACTTCTGTTGTGGCAGTTTTAATATCCACCAAGGACCTCTTTGCTGTGCTACCACATTCAGCAGTGGGGTGTGTGGCACATGCTAGAAGCAAGCCTGCGTGCATGACAGACTCTCCCACACTGTGACCACACTCAACATTACTGACGGTAGTAGCCTGGAAGGCAGGATCAACACATGCCTCCTACACCAGGCCTCCCACTCAACAGTACGTCACATTAATGCTGTAACATCTTACTAGTTCTTCTTCCCTCGAATCAGAGTTATCCACAACATTCACAGATTATCTAAGCACAGCCTCATCAAGTGAAATATCCTACTCATATACTGTTCATTGCCCTTTAAAATTCCAGCCAAGAAAAAGAGAAATAGAAATTTAGGGGAACCAAAAGGTTGAAAGTTGATGCTCACATAGTAAAGGATTGAAATGAATGGACCCAGCTCCTGCTTGCTTTACACTGACAGGGATGTTTCTGTTGCCATAGTAACACCACTTGCGAGACAGCAGCCCATGTAATTGCATTATGGCAATTCCTGCTGTAGGACTGTCTCATTTAAAGTTTCTGAACAAATAATTAACTGAATGGCAGTTTTTCAAAGTTGATTTCTAAGTCTGTTTTTGTCAGCCTTGAGAAAGAGCACGTGTAGTAGGTCATAGTCTTATTATTACAGTAATGCGACTGAGATGGTGGTGATGGGGGAGAACTCAATGAACGTAGGTCTTCTTTCTTTCCTAGTCACATAGGTGTGTTCAGATTATGTTATGTTTTTGACTGATTGACTCACTCACTGATTGATTGATTGATTGATTGATTGATGCCTTTGTTAACCAGGTGAGCTCAGCTTACTGGGAATAAACCCATTCACAAGGACAACCTGGAAAACCAGGGAAATACACACAATAAACCAGGATGAAAAGAGGGTAAACATACAGTACTTAAAGCAGAATTCAAACAGGTAAATGAGGCAGAGGTCAGGTATCACAAATGCATTTAAATACACAAATATATGTAGGTGTAACCCCCTGCAAATGGGGGTTCCCAAAAGACTTCCAGGAGCTTGCTTGAATGCTCCAAGCCTGAATGGTGTTTGGCATTTAAGCCATTTATCAGTGAGTGTTTTTAGAGCCTCTGGTACTGTCTCTTTAAGAGCTGTCTGCTTGCAGACATAATTAGTTTGTATGGGGGACTGTGCGCTTCTCTGAGTACCACTTGAGCTGCTGCCAATTCACTTCATTTGCAGTCACTAGGAGTGCAAAGGGAACCTATCTGAAAGATGTAACTGTTTGCCAGAAATTATTTAGAGTAATAATGAAATTACAGTTTGTCTAACCTGCTTCTTTGCAGTCAGAACTGTGTCTGCTAGTTCCCCATTCTAGTTTTGAACTGCTGAACTGGACCAATCAGTGTGGGGTAAGCTAGCTCTAAAATGGTGTCTTGGACGAATCAGAACTTGACTCATAATCTGAGCCAGCCACAAGAGGATTGTATGGGCAGTGACTCTGGGAGATGTAGTTAGACTTCAGTGCCTTTTGGACCAACAGCAGCAGTCTATTGTGAGTGACAGCCAATCCAGTCAAGAACTGGGAGGAACTCAAAGGAAGTGCCCGGTTTTTGTCGGTTGGAGTTTGAGTTGAGCTTTGGCAGTGAAGAAGGAAGGAGCCCTGTGCTTTTTCAGTGTGCAGTTTTAGTCAAAAACGTGTGTAAGGCCCAGAGTTCCGGTCTGCAGCTTGTTAGGACTGAATCCGTCCTGTGAAAAGAATCAAAGGATCTCTGAAGAGTAGAAACCAGGCTCACCCTGTAGAAGACTGGAGGAATTGCTGAAAATTACACTCGGTCTGTCAGGAACTGAATCTGCTGTGTGTTCTCCCGGTATTGTGCAGTAATTCGATCGGATACAGATGCAGCCTGCCTGGTATAGTGCTTTCTTTATATGGATGTGTGAAGAGGTTTGTGCACCTCAAGTGAGCCCTGCTGACATTGAAGGACCCTATCTTATTTGGAGGTCGTGAGTACTAATTCAGGGTCGCTCCCTGTTGAATTGCCACATTAAATCCAAATGGAATTACTGTACTGCTGACTGTTTAATTCTCCTTTTCTCTGTGTGAAAGGGCCCCTACCAGCTGCCACGGTTTGGACTAGCCACTAGGGCTTAGGTACCCAGGGACAGTAACTGATAGGATAGGCCTGTGCACAGAGCCATAGGTAGATTATTAGAGTGATAAGCTAATTAACCTGATTTCCCTGTCCTTGTTATATTCCCCCAAATAAATCAGAGCTGCTTGTTTCAGCAAAGTTATACTGCCTGAGGTATTTGTCTATGTTAAAGTACTGTACTGTGATTGTTGCACTGTATCTCATTTCACAGGAGGTCCCAGTGCCGGAACCAGACCTGGGGGTAAGTGTATACTGTGAAGGTAATTCTGATATATTGTGTGGGCCACTAGTGGAAGAAAGGGGGTTGCAGTGTCCTAGAGGGCTGTGACCAAGTTAGTTTAACTATTGCAAACCCTGACCTCTGGGTGGAGGCACCCGCCATTGGATCCAGGCCCTCAACCTGTTAGTGGCAAATCAGGCAGGGTAGTAGCCCTGGGATAGCGCCATCTAGGGGTTACATAAGCATGTATCCTAACTTGAGTTCTAAAATGGCTTGGACAGAGCAAGAGGACTCAATAGTCCCACAGGGGAGTACCAAGGAAGGGAGAGTTGCTGGTGGAGGGCAGAAAGGGACAGCCCCCAAGACAGAGGAAAGAATATCCAAGGGGGTAGCTAATAGGAAAAATACTTTCTTCAAGTACACAAGTGAGAAGAGTAAGGCAAGGGAGGGCTAGTGAGGATATGAAGTGCGGTGGGGTAGGGGAGACTGTGCAGAAGAGGACCAAGAAAAAGCAGATATCCTGAACAGGTATTTCTGCTCAGTCTTCACAGTGGAGGGAGGGGAAGGGGCCAAGGGAGCAGCAGGAACAAAGGGGGAGGTAGACACAAATCCAATTTCAGAGGAAAGAGGCATGAAGAGACTTGTAGCTTTGAAGTGGACAAGCCATGGGACTGGACAAGATACACCCAAGAGTAATAAATAAACTCAGGAGGTGCTAGCTGGCCCACTGATGGCCTTTTGAGGAGAGCAGATGTAGTCCCTCTACGTAAGAGTGGCAGCACGGAGGAGGCTAGCAATTGTAGGCAGTCAGTCTCATGTCAGTGATGAGGAAGTGAACAGAAACCCTGTTAAAGGAAAGTTGGTAGAGTGTCTTGAATCCGTTGGTTGCAAGACCACAGGCAAGATGGATTCATCAAGGGGAGCAGTGTTGGAATTTATTTATTTAAAATTTGATAACTGGAAAGGCACACAGAGCTGAGACTCTTTTCCAGGTGTGACCGAGGAAGGGAACAAGGATAAAAGAATGCAATATTGCAGTACGATAATCAAGGCATCAATTTACAAAGCATTTACAATATACTAGCATTTACAAACATGGCAAGTATTATAGTTGGTACATGATATAGTTAAACAGCAGTACATAGATTGATGTGATGAGAGAAAAGGCGTATTAGGATTTATACAATAGTGGAGCTAGTAACAGAGGTAATGTGCCCAAAGAGAAATGAACATACATGTATACACAGAACAGCACACTTGATAAGCCTAACTACAGCAATGTAGGCGAGAGGCCAGGGGAGCTAGGTGGGGGGGCAGAGACAATGGGGTATGGGGAGAAATCTGAAATAGCTTCCTAAGGGATGCAGTGATTGTCAGACAGCATACTAAGAGGTAGGTTGTTCCCAAGGGCTGGGAGCTGATAGGCAAAGGCTAATTTCCCAGAGAGTGAATGAGGCTGGGGAAAGGGCAAAGGAGCGGTTATCACGAATTCACAGCTGGTAACCAGTGTTGGGGAGGAGATAGCAGCAAAGAGAGGTAGGAGGGAAGGGTGTTGAGCCAGTATTTGGTGATGAAGGAGGCACAGTACTAAAGCATCGGGTTGCAAGCAGCGGACAGATAAGGTTTGGTAAAGAAGGCAGTGATGTGGTAAGGAGGTTAGTGGTGAAATGGAAGAAGGCATGAAACAGGATCTAGCTTGGCAAGGGCAGATTGGGGTGCTGAGCTATGTACCACGTCAGTGTAGTCAAGGATGGGAGGATGAACTTAGAGATGATTTCCAGCCTGTTTGGGAACGAGAGACTGTCCTTGTGCCTATACAGTATGCCCAATTTAGGTTGGAGCTTATTATGTATTGCATCAGGGTGGAGGGAGAAGTCCAGTTTGGGGTGCACCCAAACACCCAGATATTTACACGAGTTGACAGCCTCAATTTTCATACCATCAAGGGCATAGAATGGGGGTGCAAAGATAATTTGGCCAGTTTTGGCAGAGCCAAAAGCCATTGCAACTGTTTTCTTGGTATTACACTTGAGGGATCTGGCATCAAACCTGAACAGGCTCCATGCCTCATGGATCCCTGCCAGGAGCTGCTCCACTGGCGATTCCACCCAGACTCTCGCCACCATCCTCCCAGCAGAAGCCACAAGGCACGCCTCTGAACGGGCTCCATGCCTGGCAGACCCCTACCAGAAGCTGCTCCTCGGGTGGCTCCACCCAGACTCCAGCCACACCCTAGCTTCAGCTGATTTACTGCATTTTAAGACTGCAGACCACTGTTAGTGCTAAGCGCTAAAACTAAATTTCAAAGAGATTTCTTCCCACCGGTGCTGTGCGCCAGCTCCCCACCCAGCCGCCCCATCTGTCGCTTGTAATTTATAATCGGTGCTGGTCACATGAGCTAGTCATATGAAAATAACTAAGTGCCCACTTCCTCAATGGCACTTTTTAGCAACCAACCACTAGGGGATCATGAAGTTGACAAAGCCTAATGCCCCTATGATAGCCCTAAGCCTTGGTTAGATTTCTAAACATTTCAAGTATCCTCCATTAACAAGGGAATTTCTAGTTTAGAGCAGGGATTTCAAAACACTTCAAGCCTCCTCCTTTTAACAAGGGAATTTTTCCTGCATACTACTGAGGACTGGCAATACCACATAGCAAGCTGTAGTATGGCTCTTTCCCAGCTAATTCATGTCCTTCTCTTCCCTTCTTAATACTGAATTGTGTGGACCTTACCCACCTGGACCACTCCTGGTCTGTGGTATCTTCGGATGACAACTCATGCAGCCTCCTACCACTTCAACCCATCTGCCTTCTTAAATACTCTAAATTACGTATGCCTGTATCCTGGTGCCTCTCCATGGATACCAACTCCAGGAGCTACTCTGAACCCTATCAAACCTTTATTTTTTTAATTTCTTTTCCTCCTTCTGTTCTGCAGAGCCGCTCTTCAGGAATCGCCTATTAGCCTGCCCTGCCAGCACCTACCTTGCAACCTCCAGTCCCTCCATCCAGCCACGGAAAACCCCTGGTCAGGGTCGGGCAACCCCGAATCTTAAAGTCTTGTCAGGGTCCTGGGTCACAGGCAGGTGCTGGCACATCGACCTGGCTTGGTGTTCCGTCATCCCAGCTCTGAGGGTTTTTCCCATGTTCCTCATGGACGCCATTTGCCCATGCATCAAGGCATCTGCCGGCATCCCAGCACCCCTTCTGTGAAGGAGCAGCCCCCATGCTGATTGGCTGCCGCCTATGCCTGTAACCAATCATGCCCTGAGACTCCAGCTTGCCATCGCTTCCCCAGCCTCCGCCAGGGTGCCGCTTGCGGGGTTGGAAGTCCCCCTCCCTCAGAGAAGCGAGCTGTCCCCGGATGCTCCAGCCTATCTCCCCAGCCAACCCCGACGACCCGAGCTCCTCCCCAAACCTGGTCGCTGCAGGTGAGGTGTGCGCCCAGCGTCAACCGTCAGCACCACCGGGCGGCCTATCAAACCTTTATGACCCTCCTGGGCTCACCCACACCATTAACTATTCTTGTCCATATTGCAGTGTTCATCCTAGTGTCCCTCGCCTCCTCTCCCAACCGTGCATATCCCCTCCAGTATCCCTTTCCCCAAATGTGGTTGCCACTACTACTCAAGTTCCTGTATATAGGGCTTAAGAAGCTTCTTCTACTTTTGCTGTTTTGCTCAGGAAACATTGAATTAAATCCTGAACTGACTCTACCTAGTCCTGCTCCCTTGGATCTACCTCCAACTAAAAGGTCTCAGCTTTGGCCCGGTGGTGTAGAGGGCTGAGGCACTGGTGCCTTACCTCTAGCCACGCTGATGATCCGGGGTCAGGAGCAGCCTCAGGAGTTGGAGGGTCGGCCGGGAGGAGGAGGAGGATTAAGCATCCTGTGGACTGTCCCTCCAGGGAGGGTGGGTGGGGATGACCGCTGAGGCACTGTCTCCTGGTGGTGGCCATGGGATGGTGCACGCTGGGCCAAAGAGTGGGGTGGTGCGGGTGACATCAGATGTGCAGCATATGTCAGCATGTGCTGTAGCATCCCTGATGTCATTGCATGCTCACGCCGAGGGGAGGGACTCACGACTCTACAATCCTCCAGTGCTCATGAAGGACAAACCCATCGATGACGCCATGGATGCACCCAAGACAGCTCCCCCAAGCCCGGCTCTAGGTCTCCACAGTGGTGGGGTAAGTGCCTGGGGCGAGGGGATTTGAGCTCTGGCTGTGGCCAGGGAAGGGACCGTGGAGGCTGGCTGGAAGGGGAAACCATAGGTACAATCCCCCAACCGAGGAGAAAATACCTACAATATGAAGGAAAAAAAGGTCTCAGCTTTACCCATATCAATGCCTGCAGCCTGCTAAAGGAAATGGATTTCATTCAGGCCTGGTCCTCCACACCACCCCAGGTGTACTTGTAGTTTTAGAATCCTGGCTGAAAGCCTCTACTCCAAATCAAACTATCAATATCCCATCTTACAATGTTTACAGAACAGCTAGGATATGTAGGGGGTCACAATTGATGTACTTGACAAGTACAAAATCTCTGTCCTCAACTTCACCACCCTGCCCAAGGAATTCAAAGTCTCACCCTAAAATGTCTGTACAGGCTAACGAATCTATCTACATTTCTGGCTGTTACAGACCCCTTCTGGTGGACTTGGGATAATTTTCCACCTCCACAGGATCCTAGGAACCATCGACTCTGAATTTATTTATATGGGGACTTCAACTTAGATTGGAATTCTCATTGCTCGGAACCCTTAAAAACCTTTGTGATGTACATGGACTTACACAACTAATATGTGATATTACCCATCCTAATACTAAAAACCCTGGGCATAGCACTCTCCTGGACTTAATCTTTGCCAACAGGCCCCATAAAATTGCTTACACCAGGGTATTCCATAAGGACATTAGTGACCACAGCACCATTCCTGCATGAGGCACTCTCCAAAACAACCAGTCCACCTAATTTTACCTACAAAGGGATTTCCACAAATTCAATATCTCTGAGTTCCTGTCTGATCTGAACAGGATCAGATGGTAAGGTTTTACCTGGCCCCAACAGTTGCTGAGGCATATACCCACTTCCTCAACCTTGTAATGGAGGTTATTAACAAACATGCCTCAATGACAAAACTCAGAGCTAGTAAAAAGCTTGTCCTTGGTTCTCTAACTCATTAAAATCCACCTTACATCACAGAGATCACCTATGGAAAAAGCCCACAAGACAAAATCTGAAGCCGATTGAGCTGCCTTCAGAGTAGCAAGAAACTAGTGCACCAGACTCATTCGGGCAGAAAAGACAAAGTACTACCAGTCTGCCTTGGAGTCATCCAGAAACAATGCTGCTAAATTCTGGAATACTATTAGGAAATCAAAGGGCATAGTTTGCCTTCATCCCTCCCAACTAAAATAGCCTCAGGGTACAATACCTACACAAATAGTGATGATATTCTGGACCAGTTAAATAATCATTTTGCCACAGCTTGCCTAGCATTTGACTCTTCTCCGTCAGTATGCTATCATCCCAGCCACTTGCTTGCACCCTTTCATTACCTTTCCTAAAAACTCACCTTTGCTCTTCACAATTTAATTTCAGCCCTGTCTCGCTCAAACAAGTCAAGGATCTCTTGCTCACTCTAGACTCTAAAAAGTACAGGAGCAGATCTGCTCAAACCTTACTTTCTAAAGATAGGATACTGCACTCTGGCCCTGCCTATCACCCATTTGTGCAATCTGTCACGTTCCCAAGGTGCTATCTCTCTCATTTGGAAACTGCCCATGTCAACCCTTTGTTTACATCTGGCGACCAATGGGATCTCAATAATTACCGACCTATTTTGCTTCTGCCCATTCTATCTAAGCTCCTTGAAAACTGGTCAACTCAATCTAGAGACCACCTAGAAGCAGAAAATCTACTGAACCCATGCAATTTGGGTTTCTCCCCAAACATAGTACAGTATCTGCTCTAGCAAAAGTTACAGATGACTGGTTAACCTCTCTCGATGCTAAGCACCATGTTTGTGCCTCTTTTTAGATTTAAGCAAGGCATGCGACACCATTGATCACCAATTACTATTGGACACATTAAATAGTTTTAATCAAGATGATACCGCTAAATTGGTTCTCCTGTTATCTTACCGACAGGTGGCAACAAGTTAAAGCCAATGACACCCTCCCCTTTAAAACCTATCCTGAGCGGAGTTCAGAGGGCTCCATCTTGGGTCCACTATTATTTGCCACTTACATTAATAATATTAACAACACTGTCAGCACAGCAAATGTTCACTTATTTGCAGATGATACTGTGTTATATGTTGCCTGGTCTACTCTCCAACTCACTTGCCTCGAGTTACAAGGTGACTTTGGCCTGCTTCAGCAAAACCTAGTAAGCCTAAAATTACTCCTCAATGCTAAAAAGACAAAATGATGCACCTGTCCCCTAATAACAAAGATGTTCCCACCAGCTCCTTGAACACAAATCTTCAGATCAAAACTATCCTGGGAGAAGTACTGGAACCAGTTGAGAAATGTAAATATCTCAGCTTCTGGCTGGATTGAAAACTATCTTTTGTAACGATATAGAGGAAACCACTAAAAACTTTGCCAAGGGTGGGGGAGCACTGTGGAGCCCAAGCAGACTAGATGCACTCAATATTAGCTCTCTGCATCTATGACCTTGGAAAGCAATAAAAGTTAAAATTTCGAAACCTGAAATGATTTAAACATATATTTGAAGAAAGCTCAACCCTAAGAACAATATGGGAATCCTCGAGAGATCGGGGCCGATTGACTCGGAAAAGGAAACAACCAACTACAGGTCCATTGGCGCTGCTGGTGCAAATGACTGAATCAGCATCAGGCCCAAGTACTGAGATGGAAACCCTACAATCGCGTGGAATGAAATGCAACGCCTGATAGCATCGGTTTCAGATTTAAGCCAGAAAATGGACGGATTTAATTCCAGGATAGTGCTACTTGAATCTACAGTCAACATTAGAAAAAGGAGATGACAGATGTTAAGAAGCAGGCGAGGTAGCAACCAGTGTGACTGCCCTGAGGATAAAGGAGGAACAGCATTTCAGGCACAATTGAGACCCTGAAAACAAAGTACGCTTTGCTAACATCAGAATCTTGGTCTCCCGAGGATATTGAAGGGACCATCCAGTGATGTTTCTTAAAGACTGGCTTGTAGAGAAACTACAAATAGAAGGAGACCCTGATTGGTTTCACATCCAGAAGGTGTAGCATTTCGCCACACAGTCGTCGGGAGGCCTCTAACAATCCTCGTACCTTATTTGCAATTACGGCCAGCATGGGAGAGCAAGATTGGATTTTGGCATTGGCCAGGAAACAAAGCACAATTCCTCAGGACGGACAATCTATCCACATTTTTCCAGATATTAGTTTTGCTACACGCCAGAGAAGGAAGAAATCTGATGGGACACGTAGTATCCTAAGAGAGGCTAACATTCCTCACTCTATAGTTTTTCAAGCTAGGCTTCATGTTGTTTATCTGGGCAAGGTCTGGGCCTTCACAGATCCTGTGGATGAAGGTCAATGGGCTAAGAAGATACAGGAGGAATCACGGAGACGCAGAACAGAGGAGGAAGGGGAAAGTGAAGAAGATTTGGGTTGTATACCTGAGGACTAACTCTGTTTTCAGACTCTTTAATGGGTGAAAAAGGTTATTATTGTGTATTTCTTCATATTATGGGAGGACAGAGGCTTTGACAGAAGTTGCACGCTGATACTCTTAATATGTTCTCCTGCTTCGAGGCCTTCACCACATTTAAAATAATGGGTTGTCGAAAGTGCTTCAATATTTACATTGTTTTCTATATTCCGTGGAGCTTTTTAAGAGAGACCTGAAAACGTATTTGTGGAATATGGCCTTTTAGATAATTAAGTTATTTATTAATGTTTGGATTTTATTATAAATATGCTATTTTGTTGATATGTTGACTTTTATGGATATGTTCTGTTTTACTTAGTGTTTTGAATTGTTTTTAAATTGTTCAGCACCTTGATACATTGAAAGGTGCTATACAAATAAAATTATTATTATTATTATTATATAAGCAGGTCACAAGTTAATTAGTTTATACAAAATGAGTGTGTTGTTCACTTCTAGGTAAATTAAACTTAAGGAGACTAGCATGGCAAAACGTTCCCACTGGTGGGGTAGTTCTTGTTAGGAATTTAAATGATATATTTTACTTTAAGGATTAGCCATGCTGCTCATGGGCTTCATTTCAGTAACTTATATAACTTTAGCCCTAAAGCTGGAAAAAGTTACGATCCCCATGTTGTATCACTGTTATGATAGATGCAGTATTTAATCCTGTGATTAAGGGACCTTTGTCCTATTGGTACTGTATCCTGTATATGGACTGTCGATCATATGGAATGTACATCAATGTGCACTAGTTGTAAAACTAATAAAAAATAAAGTATAAAAAAATTCGCCAAAGGCTTGGTCTCTTTCATCAAAATAAAGCACTTGCTTACCCAAGATGCCAAACTAAGGTTGGTTCAAACAACCTTTCTCCAGTTAATTGACTATGTGGACTTTCTCTACAATCATAGTCTGAAGTCAGCCCTAGCTACCCTTGACACACTCTGTCACAGGGCCTTAAGATTTATTACAAACGCCTCTTTCAACACCCATCATTGCTTCCTTTATCTGCAGGCTGGTTGACCATCCCTTAGTATCAGGAGCTGCCCATGTGCATCCCTCTGGGTTTACAGAGCTCTAACCCTGAAACTCCTCTCTACATTTGCTCCATGTGTAAACATGCCCCGAGTCCGTACATGCTCATGAAGTTCTCATATATAACATTTGATACCCCACAGATTAGAACCCAGTTTGGTTCTTCATCACTAAGTTATGCCCCGATTTTATGGAACACCATGCAAAAACTTTAACCTTACTGCTGGCTGTGTACATTCAAGTCCTTGACTGGACATATGTTAAAAGCCTAATGTAACTGCTATGCTTGAACCTGCTTACTGTAATCATGTATATGCTCTGACTCCTGGCACATAATCCTCCCTTTATCCTCCACCTCTTCCCTCTCCTAATCCTCCCCAGCTACCCTCTGGCCGGTTTGCTTCCAACCCCTCTAAACCCTTCATCCTGTACTAGTATTAAGCACTTGTACAGCCTCCACCCTCCCTGATGCTCCACCACTTGATGCTTCTTCGTTTTCTGCATTCTCCACCTTCACCCTTTCCCAACACCTGCTCTCCTCTCCCCCTCTTGTTATATTTTTTGTACCCTGTACTCCTTTTCCTCATTGACCCTCCTCTATTGCTATAAAACCTCTTGACCTTGCATCTTATATCCTCTTCTATCACTACAATTTACTTTTTGCACCAATCATTTTCATAATTGTTATACTAAACTAGTTTTAACTGTATAGGCACCTGTACTGATTTAGAAACATTCTGCTATTCTGTACTGTACTGTGCCTAGTTAATTTCCTTATGCCTACTGTTCTTGTATATGGTATCTTAGCTCTTTCTGTATTGTACCACTGTAAATGTACTGTATTTTGTATTGCCTTATGTCCCTCAGGATCATCAGTGGTGTTATCCTAATAAAATAAACTTTGAATTGAATTGAAATTGAATTGAACCAATGCAGCATGTTATTGATGTCAACTTGGAGGATGGGCTTGATTTACGCAAGAGAGGGACCAGATATGAAGATCAGTGTGTCATTGGCATACATTTGGACATGAGACGCTGTGCTAACAGATGGAATGTAATTTACAAATACTGAAAGAGTATGGGTCCAAGGATTGACCCCTGTGGTATGCTGGCTCAGATGGGGATTTCAGATCACCCAGCTGCACATATTGGTATCTGTCAGAGGTAGGCCTGAACCACTTGGTGGTTGAGGGTGAGAGACTGATGGAGGATAGATCATCTATGAGGATATTGTGGGCAACTGAATCAAGGCCTTTGCTAAGTTGTCAAAGATGGCCAGGGTCAGGTGGCCTTTGTCCATGGTGGTGTGGATATAATTAGTTAAGCAGAGAGGGAAGATGAAGTAGCATGGAGACTCAAAAGCCAGATTGATAGGGGGTCAGTATGTCATTAGAGGTCAGGAAGGAGTTCAGTCTTTCGAAATAAGGGATTCAAGGATTTTAGAAAGGAAGGGGAGAAGAGAGATTGGCCTGTAGTTGCCTGGAATGGAAGGGTCATCCCTTTATGAAGAGGAGACATGTACTCCCTGGAGGAGAGGAGGGAGAGAGGGTATGATAGAGACATACAAGTATCTTACAGGGAGGAACAGGGTGCAGGAAAACACTATTTTAAGCGAAAAAGATGTTTCAGGACTAGAGGCATGGGATGAAGTTGGAGGAGGACTGATTCAGAGGAAACATGAGAAAGAATTTCTTCACAGAGCGGGTGGTGGACAAATGGAACACCCTGCCAGAGGAAGTGGTGGGAGCTGAAACAATCACGGATTTAAGAATGCATGGGATAGACATAAAGGAATTCTAGAGGTCAGGGTAAGGGAAATAGACTTCTAGGAAAACAAACTGAACTTACAAGCTCAAATGGAAGGCGAACTAGGTGGGCCATAGGCCCTTATCTGCTGACACTGTCTATGTATCTATAGTGCAGTGGGAGGCACCTCAAGATGCAGCATGCACGAGCCTCCACATGCAGTATTGGAATTATGGTGGGCTTGCCAGGGTTCAGCCCCTAGCTCTGAAGTGAACCCTGGTAACTCACACATCACTGCCATTGACTTATAATGGGATGGGCGGCTCAATTTAAAGATGGGTCCCTTATGAGCCCCCAGCTCCCAAAGTGCAGAAAGTGTAATTCCAGCAGTTGGGGAGGTCATGCCAGACAAATCAGTATGATTTCTTCAACAGGGTGACCAGGGAACTACATCAGGGAAGGCAGTGGATGTGGCCTTTGGACTTTAGAAAGGCCTTCAACACTGTACTGCACATGAGACTGATAAAGAAATTGAACAGCCTTGGTGTGGGATCCAAAGTGCTGAATTAGGTGAGAAACTCATTAACAGGCTGGCCCAGTGGCACAGAGGGCTGAGGCACTGTACACCTTACCTCACACCATGCCGGCTACCCGGTTCAGGAATGGACCCAGGTCATCGGGGAGCCAGCTCGGGAGGGTGGGAACAAGATTGAGCAGCCAGAAGGCAGCTCCCCCTCTCCCGGTGGTTACCACCCCTCCATGAGTCCCTGCCACTGGGTGGAGGTCCAGTGGTTAGAGTAGGTGGAGGGGCAACATGCGTGCTCTCCACATGCGCAGGCTGCCTGAGGTATGGGAAGAAATGGAAAATTATACAAAATATATATGGAAGAAAATAAAGAAACTCATTAATGGATAGGAGACAGAGGGTGGTGGTTAACACTGACTCTAATGATGGGAGAGTGACCAGCAGTGTGCCACAGGGCTCAGTACTGGGACCAGTCCTCTTCTTTTTATTTTATTTATTATTTTCACACCTTCTCACCCCAGCATTTTGGTGGGTCTACCTACTCGGTTTGGATATACCAGATTTCATGGAGCTATGGAGGAAATGGGGTTTTAAATAGTTTTTATTTAGTTTTCCCTTTCTCTTTATGCCATGTGTCCCCATGCCCCATAGGGATGCCAGCATTTGGGATGCAGTCCCGATGTCCCTCCATCCCTGTCCCAAGTGCTCTGCCATGCTTATATCAGCAGGTGGCAGTAGTGCGCTGTGGGATGTGGCACCCTGCCACAAGAGGAGGACAGCATCCTCTGGGTAGCCTCGATCCTCCCCGACTGGCCACAGATGACCCAGGCTCATTCCTGAACCTGGGTCACCAGCATCGCAAGCAATAGCCCTACCACTGGGCTGATAGACTGGTCCTCTTGATGTCTTCATAAGTGACATTGCAAAGAACTGGAAGGGAAAGTAAGCACCAGGTCTGATGGTATTCACCCCAGGGTGCTGAGGGAAGTGGCGGAGGTGTTGGCCAGGCCGCTGGTGGACCTGTTCAGCACCTCCTGGACACGGGTTATGTGCCCCAGGACTGAAGTGTGGCCCATGTGTTGCCATTCACAAGAGTGGTGTAAGACAAACCAAGGAAACTACCGACCTGTCAGTCTCACGTCTATAGTGGGTAAAACTTATGGAGGCAATACTGACAGAGAGACTGTGGCATTTCTGGAGGAAATGAACTCCAGAATGGGCAGCAGCATGGGTTCATCTCAGGGAGGTCTTGTTAGACCAAGCTAGTAGATTATTATGACTGGGTTACAAGAGAGCTGGAGAAGGGTCACACTGTGGCTGTCCTATACTTGGGCTTCAACAAGGCCTTGATTCAGCAGAACACTTCATGGGTGGCTGGGGGAAACTGACTCCATAGGGGTGGGGAGAAACTGAAACTAGATAGTGAACTGGATGAGGGGGCAGCAACAGGTGGTGGTGGTGGGGGGACTCTCAGCACCTAGGCCAATGATGAGTGGAGTATCTCAGGGCTCTGTGCTGGGTCCAGTGCTATTTGGGCTTTTCATTTTGGATATCTCACATGGAGTTGGGAGCAGGATTAATCTGTTCTCAGATAATACTAAAATGGGAGCAGTAGTTGATGAAGTGGACTGGTGGAAACAACTACAAGGGAACCTAACCAAACTGGAGCAGTGGTCAGAGAGGTGGCAGCTGGGTTTCAATGTGAAGAAATGCAAGGTTATCACTTGGGACAAAGAACCCAAATTGGGACTTTCGTTGGGTGGTGAGGCTGGGGACACTGAGGAAGAGAAGGACCTTGGGGTGTTGATAACGGGAGCATAAATAACTCTGCTCAATGCAGGAAAGCCACAGTTAAGGCTAACGTGATGCTGGGGTGTATTGCAAGCAGATTCTCGCCCAGGCATAGGAAGATGATCCTGCCCTTCTACAGGTCATTGGTCAGCCGCACTGGAGTACTCTTGTGCAGTACTGGCATCCGTATCTGAAGAAGGACATTAAACTGCTGGAGGGGTGCAGCAGAGGGTGACAAAAATGTTACCGGGATGGAGGCAAAGCTTATGAGGACAGGCTATGTGAGCTGAATATGTACATCCTGGAAGAGAGGAGGATAGGGAGATAAGATTGAAACATTCAGGTATTTGAAGGGATAAACAAAGCCAGTGCTGATGGGTTATTCAGGCTGAGGAAAAGTAGGGACACAAGGGGCATGGGCTAAGATTAGAAGGTAGGAAGATTTAGGAGAGAGATGAGGAGACATTACTCACGGAGAGGGTGGTGTCAAGCGGAACGCCTCTACCAGAGGGTGATATCATGTAAGATGGTGGGAAGTTTTAAAAGGCATGGGACAGGGAAATGAAGGAGGGTCTGGGTGAACAGTGCTGAGAACTGGGGAATAGTGCTGAACACATCCTGAAGAAGGGGAAGGGTGGGGCAGCTGCAGTCTGGGGGTGCTAGCTGCACACTCAAGCAGACTTTGATAGACCATGAGGTCTGTTTCTGCTGGCAGTTTTGTATGTTCATATACCTTTTGCAGATGACACCAAAATCTGTAATAGGGTGGACACTCAAGAAGGGGGTAGAGAAATGCATAGGAATCCTGGGAAACTTAGTAGTCAAGTGCATGGCAGTTGGAGTTCAGTGCCAAAAGTACAAAATCATGCACATAGGGCATAGGAACACAGGAGCTGGGCATAGGATGAGGAGGAGATACTGACAGTCCCTAAGCAGGAAGGGGACCTCGGGATTATCATAACTGATGACCTCAAAGTGGCAGGGCAGTGTGCCAAAACAGGGTAGGTCCAGTGGGATGCTGGGTGCATAAGAAGAGGTATCTCCCACTAGAGGAAGGAGGTGGTGCTGTCATTATATCTCTGATGGTGAGACCCCACCTTGAGTATTGTGTCCAGTTCTGGAGGCTGCACCTCAGAAAGAACATAGACAGGATGGAGGCAGTGCAGAGGAGGGCAACTAAAATAGTTCATGGGTTACACCAAAAGCCATACAAGGAGAGATTGAGGAATTTCAGCTTGTACACCGGGAAGAGAGGCAAGGGAGCAGAAACATGATAGAGATCTACAAGTACCTCCAGGAGAAAAGAGGGTGCAGGAGGCGAGTCTCTTTCAAATGAGAAAGAGCACTAGGACCAGAGGACATGCAATGAAGCTGGAGGGGATATGTTTAAGAGGATTTGAGGAAGTGCTACTTCACGAAAGCATTGTAGATGCCTGGAACAGACTGTCGGCAGAAATTGTGGAGGCAAAAACAACTGGGGCTTCAAGCTGCATGGGCTAGATGTAGGAAATATTAGAATTAGGCAGGAAGAGGGGAGGGTCGCTGGAGATCTGTTAGTCTGCAGAGACAAACTAGGCAGGGACCATCTGGCAGACTGGATGGACCAAGTGGTCCTTTTCTGATGACAAATTATATGTTTCTATGTTTCTAACCCCCAGAACACTAGGCCAGGGGTGAGGTAATATACTGTACTTTGAGTAGACTCACTGACTACTGGTCTCTTTCTGTCAACAGATTCTATGTCTCTGTGTTCTGTTGGGTAAGGTTGAGTGCACATTGTTTCTCTCCATACTTGCTAAGTGAAGTTGGGCAAGTAACTATTTATGATTAATTAATCAATTTTAAATTTGCATCAAACAGATGGCATTATGGTCCCATGATATACAATATCTCTTTTCATGGGGGTCTCTTGACATGTAGAAGGTAAAAAAGTACTTAAGAAACACAGCAAAGAATGCTCACCGAAAAACAAGGACCAGTGCAGCTGCTGGGGATGGAACCTTCCAAATGCATAAACAACAAATTACAGCACATCCATAAAATAACATGCCAAAAATACATTTACTCAAATAACCAGCCAAAACATGTCATCAAACTGCACCTATTCTGATGCTTCATGGCACACTACCAATTCCTGGATTAACTGAAAGTATACCACAAAAAACATCAGGGTAGTGGACAGTTCAGCTTTCTCATGAAGTTTTGGCTGGTTATGTTATTCATTTCTTTTGGACTGTATACCCCACTGGGGCCATGATGTACCAAGCGAAAAGGCAGAGATTTTTAAGAGCAAACTTACAGACATCTGGAACTCTCTTTGATTGAATTTTCTAATATCTGGGGCATCACAGTAGGGTTGATTTAGAAATGGCTCCCATATTTTGTGGAACATTTCCAGCCTGCCTATCTAAATATGCCATGCATTTATTTGCTGCCAGTTGACCCATCTTTATTACCCATTCATCTACTGTCGAGGGAATAGTCTGTCCTCATCTTGATAAGATTAATCTCCTTGCTCCCACCCAGATTGCTTGAGCCACAATTCTTTATCTTTGGAGGCTGTTCTTATTTTTTCATAAAATGTTTTATTAGATTTTTCATATTTCCAAAATACCGTACATATTAGTACAACTGGTATTTAATTACCAGAGTCCTATACAGAGCTGGGGAAATATATGAGTGCGCCCATAAAGAAGACCAAAGGTGTTAAGAAAAGGAACCATATATTGTAGTTCCATAACAGCAATTCCTAGGAATAACTGGGTATATAACCTGTACCAGTCAGTACAAGAACAAGATTAACAGAACATACAGCTCTCAAGGCAACTGTACACAGTTGTATCAAGACTAGTGCTACAATGCTTAATGGTTAAATATCTTGAATAAAATATATTTATTCTTTATTCAAACTGAGGTGGAAATTGCATGGGGTAAAAGGAGGTAAAAAAACCCTTCTTTAGGTACTTAAGTAACAAAAGGAAAAGCGGGGTATTGTTAGACTAATAAGCAGTGATGGGAAGAATGTAGAAGAAGTCTAAGAGAAGGCAGAGGTCTTAGATGAGTACTTTTGCTCTGTCTTTACAAAGGAGGAGCTTGAAATGGGCACACCACTAAAGGAGTCAATAATTGCACAATGGGGTGAGACACAAGCCCTTTCACAGTAGAGAGGTAAGGACTGAACTCAATAAACTAAAGACAGATAGAGCCATAGGGCCAGAGGGCATCCACCCACGCATACTGAGAGAACTTAAGTGTAACCCCTTCAAATGGGGGTTCCTAAAAGTCTTCCAGGAGCTTGCCTGAATGCTCCAAGTCTGGGGCAGTTCGCGTCTGAGCTGTTTAAATGTTGTTCCAAGTGAGTGCTATTTGAGCCTCCACGTACTGTCTCTTTAAGAGCTGTCTGCTTGCAGACTTAATTAGTTTGTATAGGGGGACTGTGTATTTAATGCTCGAATCCTGCCCGGTGCTGTCAATTCCTCCGTTCTCTTGCTACATGTGCAGAGGGAGCCTTGTTGAAAGATATAACTGTTTGCCAGAAATCATTTAGAGTGACTGAAAAATGTAGTTCGTCTAACCTGTCTTCATTTCAGCATGAACTGTTTCAGTGTAACTCTTTCATTTTGGTCCTGAATAGCTGACTTGAACCAGTCAGGATGATAGGGAGACCCTAAAATGGAGCCTGTGGATGAATCGAACCTGACTCTCAATTTTGAGCCAGCCACATGGGGATTGTATGGGCAGTGACTCTGGGAAATGTAGTTTTAACCTTGGTGCCTTTCTCCACCAACAGAGGGAGTCTTATTGTGGTGACAGCCGAACCAGACAACAGAATGGTGTGGAGCTAAAGGAAATGCCCTGCTCTGTGACTGGAAAGATTAGCTCAATTGTGATGTGAAGAGAGAAGGAGCTCTGTGCTCTGCAGTGTATAGTTTCGCACGGAAGCACGGTGAGGCCCTGTGTTTCGTCTGCAGCCTTGTGAGTGCCAGTTTGGACTGAATCTGAGTTGTGAGGAGAAAGAAGCATTAGAAGTGTGGAAACCAGGCTCACCCTGTAGAAGATTGGAGAAACTGTTGAATCGCACTCGGTCTGTCAGGAACCGAAGCTGCTGTGTGTGTGCTTCCAGGTATTTTTCAGTAATTGTGATCAGGATCGAGGAGCAGTCTGCCTGGTATAGTACTTTCCTTTTACATATGAATGTGTGTAGTGCTTGTGGGGAATCGCTATTTCCAATCCCCAGTGCTGTATGTTGTGTGTTGAAGCTGGAAGCAAACCCCAGCTTGTCTTGGACTAAATCCATTTGCTATCAACTGCAGTGGGGTCCAGTCACAAGGACTTTGTCTCCATGACTTGTTGTTCTGGCAATCCAGAAGAACATCCACCATCCGGTTTTCAGCTTGGGTATTGTGAGTACAAGTCAGGGTATTCCCTGCAGCCTGTTTTCAATCACAAGTGTGTCATCTAATTCTTGTTGTTTCACTGCTTCATGGACTGAGCGGTTTTCCATTATCTGGTCCCAGAGGTGTGGACATGCAACAACGTCCAACACACGATGGGCACGCTCCTGCACCTGCCCGCAGAATGTCTGCCATCACCTCCATACCCTCAGCATGTCTTCCGCAGTTACGCATGCTTCCAGTCTCCACTGGGAGCCGTAGCAGCAGGAGACACAACCCCAACCTCCCCAGGACAGGAGAGCAGTCCTCCGACTCTCAATCCTTCCTTCCCCTGCCACCCTCCTCACGACCTGAGCTTGTTCCCAAACCTGGGTTGTCGGTGTGGTTAGAGTGTGGCATCCAGCACCTCAGCTGTCAGCACCACAAGGCCAGATAAATCGATCTATCTCAGTGCACTAAAAGAGAGAAAGAAACTAAATATTTATATCTTAGACAAGGGTTCAGGTATATATTT
The DNA here is from genome assembly GCA_016271365.2 of Neoceratodus forsteri. NCBI lineage: Eukaryota > Metazoa > Chordata > Ceratodontiformes > Ceratodontidae > Neoceratodus > Neoceratodus forsteri. Next base: position 692,197,209 of record CM057449.1, read on the forward strand.
GACATATATTTTTAAGTGTTAATTTCAATACTCATTAGATGGAATGTTTGTTTATCATTTATCTATTTATTGAACATTTCAGAGAATACCTTTGAACACAAGTGCTGTTCTACAAAGGCTCCAGATCAATAACAGAGATTACAAGGTAACATGACAAATACAATTAGCGAGTACCAGTGGAATGAAGTCAAACAAATACAATACAGTTGAACAGTACAAATAAATAGCTAGATCAGTTGCATACAATTTTACAATAAGGTAGGTAGACACAGACAATATAAAACAAACGAGTAATGATACATGGCTGCAGAGCCAGAGTCTGACACAGTTCAATGTGTGTACCAGGAGGGGCTTAGGATGATTAGCAGTTACAGTTGCACTGAACTGTTTGGGTTGCCCATAGTGCTCTCGTAACCTGGGCAAACTTAGATAGATTAAGCAAGGTATCAGGCAGCTCAATTAAACAGCCAGTGGCCCTACCAGTGAATGAACGATTCCCCAGCTGAGTATGGTGAAAAGGCACTTTGGAGGCATTCCAAACCATGCTCCTGGTGTTGTAGCGATTGGAGACAGGGCAGAAGCAGTGAATTAGGGCTGGGGAGGGTTAGGCCCAATAGCACCTTCTTGGTTAACCGACATGTCTGGAACATAATTCTACTCAGTAGGGTAGCCAATTTGTTTGGGGTGTAGAGGGTACAGATATGGGTGCACTTGTCAGCCCAAAGCCTTATTACAGATCAGATTTATTCTGTTGAGACTTGAGTCACAGGCAGTTGCGAGACAGGGAGGTCATAGTCAATTAGTGACAGTGCTGAGCTTGCCACTGTAAGGCATCTAGCATCAATGGTGAGGCTGACCCAGTTACAGTGCAATGCTCCCAGTCTTCTGTTTACCATGAATACAGGGTGGTCAATGTGGAGAGCAAAAGATAAGGTATAGTCCAGGATCGTTCTGAGGTATTTAAGGGTTTCCACCAGGTCAACTATATGTCCCAGTGTTATTGCAGATGGCAGGGGAGTATCTTTTCTTCGTTTGTGGGCTTCTGAAGAGCAATGTCTTAGTTTTTTGTAATTTAGAATCAATTTGTTTTGGGAGAAACATTTTTCAAGTGCCTCAAAAATTACCCTGAAAGACAGAGGTAAAACTGCTAAGGTTAGGGTTCTTGAATAACAGCATTGTCTGCATAGACAACTGCATTTGCAGACTGACAGGCATCAGGCAGGTGGTTTATGAATGAGCCAAATTGTAGGGGGTCCAGAATGGAACCCTGGGAATGCCAATGGATACATTCCTAACATCTGACATGGAACCATCTATTTTAATGTATTGAGTGTGATTAGTAAGATAACTCTGGAACCAGGTGACTGTGTCTAATGATAGGCCTAGGCCACAGAGTTTATAGAGAAGGAACTTATGATTGACCAAGTCCAGGTTTTGTCAAATCGATGCAGATGGTGCCTGCCTTGTCTCCATTCTCAAGGGTCTCAAGGAGCAAATTGGAATACTCAGTTAGTGCTGTATTGGAGCTATGTTTTCTGAAATCCATGCTGTTGGGGACACTGTATTTCATATTGTCCAAGATATGAGACAGATTGATTGGACACTTTTCTCTCAAGGGCTCTGGATTGGGGAGAATATGGAAATTTGCTTGTAATTGGAAACAGAATGGTTGTTGCTTTTAAAAACTGGTGTAACCAGTGTGGATTTTCACTTTTCAGGGAACTGAGTGTAGCGCAAATAGAAGTTGAAAATTCTGGAAATGGGGTAAGAGAGTTCCTCACAACCAGGGCAAATAGCCTCATATTAATTGAATCAGTCCTGATTCTGGTTTTACCAAGCATCTTTCTTATATAATTAGAGGTGTCCTTACTGAGACAGGTTTAAAATAGAATTTAGAATATCCAGTGGTTGTGTGTCAACAGGACCAGGACCTCCTGAGGAGGGCAGGGTTCATTCATTCATTCATTAATTTTATTTATATAAGGCGCTTTTCTTATAACCAAAGCACCTGTACAAATACATAAAACAATAAATAATTAAACAGGTTAAAACTATCATAAATCATTAAAAGCTCTGCTAAAAGATATGTCTTCAAAGCTCCTTTAAAGCTTTGGACAGTCGAACAATTCGCACCTGACGAGGTAGAAATTCCACAGGATCGGGGCCATAAACTTAAACGATCTTGCCCTGAAGTTTTAAATGAACCCTGGGGATCTCTAGCAATCCCTCATCAGTGGATCGGAGAGAGCGGGAGGACAGTAGGGACAAAGGAGTTCTTCAGATAAGTAGGTCCCTGATCGTAGGGCTTTATAGGTCAGCAAACTAACTTGAAGGTGATTCACCAGAAAACTGGCAGCCAATGCAGTCCGCAGAGCACAGGTTATATGACTAGACCTAGACAATCCAGTCAAAAAGCCTGGCTGCTGCATTCTGCACTAGCTGCAGATGGAAGTTCAACCCCGATAGCCCCAGGTAAAGGGCATTGCAATAGTCAAGGCGGAGGTAACGAATGCGTGGACCAATGTTGGAAGATCCTCTGGAGGAACCAGGTGCTTCAACCGGCGATGTTCCTGAGATGGTAAAGGAAGTTTCGACCACTGCTGACACCTGAGATTTAAAAGTCAGACAGTCGTCAAATACAATGCCCAGATTCATTACCTGGTCTGAGGGTCGACAGCTGGACACCCCCAAGCCATAAGCCGAGGGCGATCCAGCTAACAAAACCCGTCTCACAGCGACCCTTGTCCACAACACCAACACCTCAGTTTTTTAGGGTTCAACCGCAACCAACTCCCATTCATCCAGTCTTGGATCTCAGCAAGACAGTAGTTAAATACCGAAATGGCAGCATCCTGGTCGGGCACAAAAGACATATACAGCTGGGTATCATCTGCATAGCAATGAAAACCCAGACCGTATTGTCTAACAATCACTCCCAATGGCAGCATATACACTGCAAACAACATGGGCGCAAATGGAACCCTGCGGTACCCCGCAGAGGATAGGGAGACTGATGTCAAGAAAATTTCCACACCACCCTCTGAGTCCTACCCCGAGGTAAGATCGAAACCCCGAGAACTGTATCAGACAACCCACAGATAGACCAAGAAATGCTCCAACAGCACACCATGGTCAACAGTGTCAAATGCTGCAGAGAGATCAAGAAGTACCAAGATGGAACAGGTCCTACGATCTCTCACTATTAGGAGGTCATTTAGTACCCGAACAAGTGCTGTCTTGGTACTATGCCTTTTCCTAAATCCAGACTGGAAAGAATCATAGACATTGTTGTTGGTCAGATGATCATCCAGCTGCGCTGCAACCACTTTCTCAATAACTTTACCCACAAAGGGTGTTAGAGACAGGCCTGTAATTTGCTAGACAATCCGGATCCAAGGAGGGCTTCTTCAAAAGAGGCTTAACTACAGCCTCCTTAAGAGGATCTGGGAAGATCCCCTCTTCAAGGACCTCCAGACTATCACAGCCAGGACTGGGTCAATTTTATCCACACAGTCCACTAAAGACGCCAGGACCAGGGTCCAAATTACAGTTGGTCGGACGTGAGTGATTGGATGATCATCACAATGTCATTGATTGTGGGAGGCTGAAGTCAGACCATGCAAACTGGGTGTCCGACATCTCCTGCCGACCATCACAACTCCCACTGGAGAGGACAAGCGGACGTCCGATCTGATTTTGGCAACCTTATCTGCAAAGAAGAGAGCAAACTCCTCACACCGCTCTTGAGAAAAGGCTGTTCCGGTTGAAGACAGGCTGGATTGCACAGTCTGTCCACGGTCCGAAGAGCTGAGTCGGTCTATTCTTTACAGCCGCAATCTCTCTGGACAGGAATTCCCGCCTTCACGAAATTCCGGATTGATAGACCACATAGTGGTTCATCAAACTAAGTTTGTCATCATCCAAACCAGACCTCCACCAGCGCCTCTCCAACCTTCGTCTAACTCTCCTCAAGTCCCTCATGGTCTCATCGAACCAAGGAGACCTGGGACTAAGAGTGAGGATGAACATGAATAGGTGCAAGGAATCCAGGGCCCCTGTCACCACCTTATTATAGGCACGCACTCAGGTCTCCCGGATCCAAGCAATCTATCGGAGGTCTGATGGGTCCAGCACCACCATCAGGTCATCCGGGAAACACCCTTAATGGATGGTACCGGACCATTTCCATAGGGCTGACCTAATAGGGATGGCCTCAAACTGAACCCAATGGAGTGATAGTCCGACCATCCGACTGGTTCCACCACCAAGTCAGATATCCCCATCCCAGAAGGAACACCAGGTCCAATGAATGCCCACCAATATGGGTCAAGGAGGAAATAACCTGTGTGAAGCCCAGTGAAATCATCAACTGGAGGAAGTCTTGACCAAAATGTGAGAGTTCATCATCGACCCAGGCATTGAAGTCCCCAGAACCAGCCATCTGGGGACCCCAATGTCAGGTCGACAATGAAGTCTGCAACTTCCTGCAGGAAAACATCTCGCCACCTGGTGGATGGTATACAAGAAGCATCCGCACCCCACACCCACGCCTAGGATGCACTCAAAGGACCTGATGACCCCACTGGTACCTCCACTAGGCCCAATTCTGTTCTAAACAGATGGCAACACCCCGCCCCCTACGATCCAGCTCGGGCGGTGTATCACCCAGTAACTGGCTGGAACTGCTGCCGCCAAACTGGTCCAGCATTTTCATCCAGCCAGGTCTCGTGATGCACGCCAGGTCAGATGACCTAACAAAATCAGCTATAATAGCGTTTGTTTTTAATAGACACAGGTTGCACAACACGCCAGTAGGATGAGCCTCGAGGATGACCGGCTTTACCTCCTGATTATAGTCAGAACCCTTGGGTATGGGCACCAGACAGGGAGATCCCTTTCCTGGGCCCATTTCGCCCAGGGCGCTCTCCTTGTCCCCACTATCTCTATCCACAAGATCTTTCCATTCCTCCTCCAGACCCAGCACTGCCCTCCTCCTCCTCCTCCCCACAATCCCCAGAGCCTCACATCTTTTATAGACCTCCGCGATAGGGGACAGGAGAAGGGACGATGTCCTGAGCCTGGAGGGGAATAGCACCACTGTCCTAATATTGTCCCACACGTAATAACACAACAATAAACAATCTAAAATTATTAACCCCCTCAAAACACTTAAATAAATACAAGTGCTCTACAATAAATAACATACAATTAATCAAACAATAACATAAGCTATAAATCTAATAAACAGAGTAACCAAATAACTTAAAACTAAATATAAACTATAATATCTATCTAATCAAAACCTATACCCTTTAATTCAAACATAAAATAAATAAATAAATCCTATCAAATTCGTGATTATTGCATGTCCAGAATGTGCCTTCAGATCTCTAATTTGTAAATTTAGCTTTATTTCTCTGCTCTCACCCACAATGCTCTCACCACTGCAGGAAAGGAGCTTTCCAAACTTTACAGACCTAACATAAAGCTGGCTTTTAATGTTAGAAAAGCCTCAAGTCCAATAACCAGAATTTTGAATAAGTCAAAACACAGTTTCCTTTGGAAAATAAGAGGAGAATTCAGGTCTTTACTGCCCACACCCGTGCTCTCACCACTACAGGATGGGAACTTTAAAATCATGCCAGCCTCCTCTCATGAGACTGAAATAATCCCACGAAGCCCAGTTCTGTTCTTTACTAAGGATATAACAAGCACTAGCCCAAAGACAGGAGTTAAAAGTACTTCACCGACAGATGGTCCAGGAAGTCCACTTTCCTTCCCACGCTGTAGGTTTTTTTCCTCCCTAGGAATCTTCATGATGGTAGGTAGCAGCATATAGGTTTCACTTTACAGGGTTAAGTCAACCCGATTCTTCACCACGGTGAATCAGGCTAGACCACCCTTTGGTGGTCTCCTATTTCACCTGAGGGAACTAGATTAATGCCACCACCCCCGTGGCAGTGACAACTGTCCCTCCGTCCGACCGAGAACCCAACCCTCCCAAATCAAGCAAGAGAGGCCCGCGCTTATGCACACCCCTCTCAGGGCTTCCTTCCTCAAGCCGGTCCTCTCTCACAGATACCCGACTACATCCTCCAAGCATGGTCCAGCCATGCTTTCGTCCCGCTCGAACCCACCACTCCACCTCACTGTTCCTCCGACTCTCCACAAACTCAGAACAACTCCAATGGGCCACCAAACAATAGAATTCTTCAAGTAGTCGAACAAACATTACAGTTTGAAAGAGGTTGGGCTCCTCAGTCCGACAGAAGGACGGCCACCACAAACAGCAGGTGGCAAGCGACCTCCACAGCTCCAGCACGCCAGTCTCCACCACAACTGTAGGTAGTACTTTTCCAAAGAAACTATTTATAGACAATGGTCACTTAAACTTTAGACCATAACAAAACAATAGACTTAGGACTTAAACGATAAACAATAAACCAAATAAATCAAATTCTCCTAAATTTAAACGAATAGTTAGGGAGCTTACGAATGGCTTATAGACGGCAGCCCAGCGTACGCCATCTTAGATCCAGGATTATTGCACCTAGGGTTGGCTCAATGAGGATGACAGAGCTAAGGCAAGTGAATGCATTGAATTATTATGGAATGCAGGAGTTCAAACTTCTGTAGAATTGTACTGGCTGAATGATCACATCTCCCATGCACACAGAGAACAGAAAGCCTTAGTAATGCCAGGTATAAGCCCCTCCTGAAAGGGGGATTGTCTTGGCTCTCTCCAGAGCACTGCTACCACTTTCCCTGTACTGCTCCTTTAACCTGATATCGGTTCCACACTGCAGTTGCAGGACCTGTGGCTGAACAGGGCACTGTAATTTGTTCTATGGGCTTGTTCAGTGCCCTTCTCACTGTGGCTCGTGCACAGCAACCTCTTTACTCAACCAGCCTCTAGACTGCCTTCAGGATGAGGCAGCCAACAGCAAGAAGGTTGCTTAGTTTCAAGTAGCTCTCAGGGCTGCACAAAATATAAAACCTTTCCTCACCTGGTAGCATGAACATTGGAGACTAATTCAACTCTACAAAACAACTTCATTAGTACATCCTGTCCCTGAAACTGACATCCGTTTGGTGCTCAGCTCTGCAAAACAACTCTGAATTTCAAGCTGTCTCAGGACTTATATGCATGCTTTTTCCTGGAACTGACAGCCACTGAGAGTCAGGAGTTTAGCATAATGAATAATGCTTGAAATGCTAGCCACTGATATTCAGTCCCTGGATTTCTGCACAAGGAAAGGCATGTGCAAACAGAGCAGATTTGTGTGAAGAAAATCTCTGAGGAGAGGAGAGCGCTTGTAATAGCTCTCACTTGCTATTCCTGTCTGACTAAAAGTTTGTCCAAAACAGATCGGAGATTCCTGGAAAAGGGATTGACGCAGCTAGAGTGCCAAGTTTGGGCTCCAGCATTGAATTAGAGCAAGGGGTTGGCTTGAAAGCTGCTCTGCATCTGGGAAGGTGGTGAGCCACTGCCTTCTGCTGCTGTTATGATTTTCTCCTGACAGGGATCAAACCAGCTGAGGTCCTGAGTGACTGCCCGCATTCAGGGTGGGTGAAGGTAAGTCCCTTGTAGGGTGGATAGGATCATTGTTGTCGGGAGCATCCTGCCCTGCACCCCTCACCATTGAAAGCGTGTTGGGTCTGCCGCACCTGTAACCAGCTTACAGAAAAGAACTTCCATCATCCAGAGTCATCATGGCCCACACCTTCACCGCTGGAAATGCACTGGGTCCACCACACCTGTATTCATCCTATACAAAAGACCATCCAGCCATCATCCGCCTAAGCAGGGAGACATCCCCCAGAAACAGCAACAGCCTGTCATCTGAAGGCTATGAGCACTGGGTTTACCCACAGAATGTATCAATCCTATTGTTTAACTAGTTAGCTAGATACTTTCTGGGCATTCCTGGGTGATCTTAGAATCAAGCCCACAGCTACAGCTTACAGCCATGAGCAGCTGTTTTGCTGTCCATTCAGCTGTGTAATTTGCCAGTCAGTAGCTGCAGCCAACAACTGAATTTAAACGCACTGCACCAAGGTCCAAGTATCACTGGCCTGCAACTCTGCATCTGTGTCAAACTGTAATTGGAAGCTCCAGAGGACTGTGGGATTAACTGGTACACCAGTGGAGGGAGACGTGCTGAGACATGCTTTATGGTGGGGGAATGCAAACTGCGATCTTTGTTTATTTTTACATTTGCTTCCCTTATCCTCTGGCTTGTTCTCCAACCCCAGAATAAACCTACTGGTTGTTTATTTGTAACTCCTGATGTATTTTGCCATTGTTGCCTTGCTGGTTTTTGCATGCTTATATTAATAAGTGGGAGGATTGTGTTATTGTGTTTCTGTCACAGAGGGCAAGGATTGTATTTATTTCTGTGGGGAAACACCCTGGTAGTGCTGTATCATATGAACTACATAGGTGGAGACACCATGCCACTTTCCAAGCCCATTTCTAGGCATGAACCCAGGTGCCATTCACAACGGAAGGCATAAAAGACTTTGCCCTTTAGCACCTCGAGGCTTAGTCAGCACACTTTACAGGTGGGGGTGGTTACACAGGGGTTAAATTTTATCTGTGCAGGGCAATCAGCAGAGATTTCCTGGCAGGCAGGTAAGGAAGAGAAGGCATGGACAGAAAAGAAGCTCCAAAAAGTAAAACTAAGTAGAACTTTATTTACAGCACATGTATGTAACCCAGCTCCCAGACTTACTTGGACTCAGTAAGTGGTCTATCACTATCGCTGCCCGGAGCCCTTGGGGACTACCTCTCCTGCCTTCGACACTTAGGGGCTGGCCTGCATTCTTTCAATAGCAGGACACAAACAGGATAATACAGTAGTGGTTTGGTCCCTCCACCCAGGGTAGTAGTGAAACAGGGTACTGGCTTGAGCCTAAACCACCCCAGGAAAATACAGTGTAAACTATGGTTGTCACAACCCACTGAAGTTCTGGGCTCTGGTTCTGGTCTAGAACTTTGCAAATAGATCTAGGGTTCTAATCTTCTTTAGAACTCAAACTCTTTTGTGTATAGGAGTGAAGAGAAAGAACAGATAGAGACTGAGAGTAGAACAAAACATCAATAAAAGACCTGCCCTCTCAGCACAGCAATAATATTGTTTCACTGCACTTGCAGAAAAGAGAAACACATTGTGCCTTTCAACATACAATGCTAAGCATCACTATTCCATGTGTTTGTCACATCTGCATATGAGCAGCACATTCTCATAGTGTCTCTAAAACATTTTAGGATGTAATTCCCAATAAGTAGTTTGTTTTCCAGGTCGGTGTCTCTTGTTTTGAAATGTCTGGCTGAAAAAATCATTTTATTTAGAATCCTTAACACTTAGGCCCTGTCCACACCATGCCTCTGTAACGTTACAGAGGGTGTAAAACGTTACCATAACAGGTCGCGTTTATACCTGTACGCTATAGTGAAGTATTCCAGAATCGCTGTTGAAAACACATATGAGGTGGTTTCAACAACGGTTATGAAACCGTCCCACCTCTGGTAACGCTTACCAGCGGTAGTGTGGATCGCGGTAACGGTCTCTGCAGGGCACCGCCGCAGTGGCGAGCTGCATTGTAGGATCGCGGCGCCGTAACGGCCACCCGGATCCCGATGTGGGTGGATCGCAGTGCCGGTCCCGTAACAGACACCACCGAGGTGGACACACACAGCTTGTCAGCCGTAACGGATTGAATCCGCTACCAGGCTGAGCGTGTAGTGTGGACAGTGCCTTAGAATCCATGGATGACCTAGTTCTAAATTACAGCTTGAATCCCTGGATTCTAACAGGCTTCTAATCAGGGAGTCGCTACCAGTGGGCATTCGGGACTTGAGCTTCGAATCTTTATTGTAAAGCCCCAATTAAATGTGACACTGCTTTTTTTTTTTTGTGGTTGCTGCTGGCAGTTTGAGCTGAGGATGACTGTCCACCACTGTGCTGTTGACTTAGAGTCAGCTGAGCCACAGCAGTGGAGGTCACGGACAGCACTCAGAAGTCTGCAGACTTCTTAAACCAGTTGCCACCACATACCATGAGGAGGACATAGTCATCAACTGACTGTAGTCAGAGAGATTGAGAACCAGAGAGAGAGAGTGAGAGTGTAGAGACTGAAGTGATTTCAACAGTAAAAGTTCTTGCTCTGCACCATTTCTCTACAAGTAGGTTCAGTTTTGTTTTATTCGGCACTGCAGAACGAAGATGTTTTATATATTATTAAAACCACCGTGACTAATAACATCTCCTAGTCTGATATCTAGTCTCTCCCCACCTTTTGTGGTGTGTAGACAGTGACCCCCTGCCATATACATTCATTGCAGTAGTGTGGTACGTGAACACCCCAGGGCCCCTGAGAAGATTAAAAAATAAAGAATAAATCCTGTGAGTGATGTTAATATTGTATGATTTGTCAGTTTTACAGGCACAGTCAGAGGCAAACGTCACGTAACTAACTGTTAAAATGGATAAAATAGAAACATGAAAATTTTGAGTTAGCATTTTGTGCCTGGACTGTTTGTTTGTCACCATTTACCCTCTGCCTGACAGCATCACTTTCCTGAGTGCAGTTTTTTGTTTCTGTATTTCTGTACTGATAAAGATAGTTAGCTAAAATACCTGGGTTATATCTAGAGTACAGTATTTGGAATTCATCCTTCCTTCACATCTCAGACATGATAAAATAGAAACATTTTTTCTTGTACTGCTCCTTCATTGTTCTAAGCATTTCCACCTTGTGTGAATCTGGCTAAATTGCCTCATGATGCATATACAACACATACACACCTCTCAACTGAAATGAGGGTCACTGCTACTCAAATGATGGACATTGCTGATCCTTTAAATGAAGGACATCCTCAGATTCAGACATGGGGTGGGATATTCAGACTGCACCAAAAGAAGCACAATAGAGGGAGCAGGTGCAAGTCCAGTGCCATGGCACAGCAGGCATGACATTCAAACCATGCGCAGGCCAAGGTGCCTGTGCAACGTGGCTGAAATCACGCCTGATGTGCCATAGCACAATGAGGGATGTGCAGTGCAGCAGGGCAATGCACAATAGCACCCCTTGGGATGTGCAGAGACAAAGACAGGAAGCAGCCGTGCAGCAGCCATAGATGCCTATGTGCCGAGGAGCATACACCAGAACAGACAGACCATCCCCCACCAGGGCAAGGCCCTCATGAGCTGTACAACCAGACATAAGCAGGATGGACAACCGCCCATGAACCCCGGGCGCTGATCCAACAGCAGATGCGGGCCAGCTCCCCACCCTGGGCAAGGTGCCCCTCAGCACCGCCCCCTCGCCCACAGAGACTGGAACACATGGATGGCCAGGATCCACCCATGTCACGGCACCACACCAATGCCGACCACCCCCAGTACAGTGAACCGGAGACACCCAGCCCAGAAGCATGACCAAACAGTGCATGGAACCAAGGCATTCCACCACCACTGTGACAATGCATCCTGGCGCCATGCACATGCACCACACCCCACCATGACCACCCCCGCATGTGGTGAGACCATCCACTGCCGCCACCACAAACCCACACAAGGCCCACCTGCATGGTCCCCACAGACGACAGCAAGGTGGTAGACCTGGCAGCTGTACCTGAGGGACCCTGCACATGGCAAGACCCACCCTGGACGCTGCCACCAGCAGGAAGACACTCCAAACACAGGACCTGTGCACAGTCCACCACCCATGCACACACCCCAACAAAGCACTGGCCCCACCAGACAGCACAGCACCCTACTGAGGCGCATGGAGGCATGCACCACACAGGAGGCAACACAGGGCACACACTATGCCCCCAACACAGTCCCATGAGCACCCCATCAAACAGCCACACATAGTGGTGCAACAGATGTTCGTGTCATGAGGCTCATGGTGTCATGTACCTGTGGCCTGCACATCACCATGGTGCCGGTGAGCTTGCCATGTGGTGCTTGGACCATGAACCAGGCCACTGCCCGTATGCAGCAAGACCCATGTGACAAACACCAGACCACAGGCACCGCCCAGTCACCATAGACTGCATGGAGGGCCTACAACTGCACTGCCCACAGTGGTAACAGGGCAGACATGCAATAGACCAGGGGTTGGGATGCCAGCTGCCAGGGCGCTGTGCCTGGAAGGTGGCTGGTATGGACTGCCCCCGATGTCATGTCAGCATCCATGCATGTGGTAGTGGGGTTGGCACAACCATGCACTACAGACATAAAAAGGCACAGCCACACAGGCACGGCACACACCACCAGGGGCAGCTGGGACATAGCACACACACCACAGCCCGCTGCACACAGGCAAACAGTGCACAGGGCACACCACATTCCCGGACAGAGCCCATGGCCACCACCCACACCAGTGGAGGATCCCTGGCAGACACACCCATGGCCAGGCCAGCACCACCCCACAGTAGCCATGCACACCACTGCAGCAAGCTGCATGCACCCGCTGCAAATCAGAGACCGACATGGCATAGTTGTAAAAGCATATATTAAGAATGAACACAACATTAACAGAAACTATGTACATATATATACACAAGGGGAGGGTTGGGCAAGGCCACAACAAGGGGAGGGCAGGGATAATGGGAAAGGCAAAGGTGGGGGACACGGGGTGGGGCACAGTCCAGGTACGGAATGTTCATGGGCATGAGCTGCAGGTCCCACTAGTGGCCCCAGTCTTTCTGTCTCCCCTGTGGTGCCTTCTGTGCCGCTGATGGTCACCCCGGTCCATACTCTGCAGCAGCTCCAGCGTGGCCCCGGTGACCTGCAGGATCTCCTGTAGGGACCGCTCCATGGCCGCCCAGCGTGGTCCACCTAGGACAAGGGAGCAGAATCAGTATGAGTGACTGGCCAGACCAACACAGCCCACCCAACGTGCACGGCGTACATTAGTGGCCTGCGCCCTGGGATGGCAAGCGACCACCCACAGTGGGTGCACCCACATGATCTGCCTACCCGGACACCCGCAGCCATACAAACCGCTGTACACCACCACCGCACATCACTATCGTGGCCGTCCAGCATCATGGCAATGCAGTGGGATGGTAGTGGCACGCCAGGTGCTGAGTGCACCCACAGCCCACCTGCAACCCCACCCACATGTGCAGACCCACAGGATGGTGTGGGAGGCACCATGGGATGTGCACAGCTGTAGGGGCCATGCAGGGGCCATGCCTCACCACCACCCCTGCAACCCACCATGCACAGGTGTAAAGGAATCATGGCACTTACCTGTGTCCTGGTCAGCAGCACCACTGTGCCCTGACTGCATGGCCACACCTCCAGCGCCGACCTGCCTCAATGTTCCTGGGCCATCTGGGCCCTATGACAGTCTTCTGGGCCTAGTGTGGAAACATGGAGAGAGTCTCATCAGTACACATTTGACCCATAGCCACCTCCCCAAGAGTGTGTATGGCCACACAGCCCACATGTGCCGTGGTGGCACAGGGTGTACTCGATGCATCCCCACAACTGGCAGCACAGGCCTTGGACCCCGCAGCATGGACACCAGGGCAGATGGATATTACTAGTGTGGTGAAGGAGCACCTACCTGGCCGTGGCATGGCTCCCGCCCGGGCACGTGTCTGCAGTCACCCCAGGCGGTCGGGGTCATGCTGCTGAGGTCCCCATAGCGGTGGTGACACTACTCCGCAGTCCAACAGCTCCCTGTAGCCTCCTCAAGTCCTTCTGCTACCTCCTGCCACACCCCTGTGCGTGGCCTCAGGAGGAACCTGCCCAAACAGGGCACCTGCATGGGCTCCACAAGAGCCACCAGGTTTGCCAGCTCTACCCAATCCATACTGGGGCTCTGGTGTGCGGCATCATGCAGTATCTGCTGAGCTCAAAATGGGACCCAGTAGCGCACGTGCCCCATGTGCAGAAACAGCGAGGTACTGCGCTGCCAGTCACAATTGCACTGGCACCGGACTGTGCAATAGCATGGCACCTAGAGGGCAAAAGGGCAGCCGCAGGGTCAAGGGTCTGTCCGCACGTGTGCACCACCACAATACAATTAGGAGACCCCTGCAGGGGAGCACAGTAGAGTGCCCATGTGTGATGCCACAGCAGCCTACTGCGAGAGGTGCTATGGCGGGCTACAGCACTGTGGCACGTGTGCCCCATCGGACATTTTAGCCTGAGTGCCACATGCACAGTAGTGGCAGTGCTCATACTGCCTCCCGTGCACAGTATGGCTGCTGTACCGCTAGCGTGGGTGGCAGCACCGCTGGCATGCGAGGGCAGCCGATTATGCACGCCACAGTGGTGCGCCACAGCCTGAGCATGTTAACACCATTGCGTTAAGGCACAACAGAGTGATATTCAGCCAGGTTATGCCAATCAGCTCATGAGCCAATCCATGGTGTATCCACTGCATTTGCATCCCATTACAGTTGCGCTGTCATTTGCATGCGATGCGCTATAAAAAGCGACTCAGGAAGCCTACAGGCCATGGATCGGTATTGCAGCCTTGAGATAAGTGCCGTGGTTGTGGAGACGGGGACAGTGGTCTGGGAGGGCTGTATGGGACTGCACAGACCATGGTAACACCTGTTCATCCCCCAGGCACAAGCATGACTGAACACGGATGATGAGGAGCAGGGAGGGTGCGGAAGAGGAGGCCCAACTTCACCAGGGCAGAATTGGATGCGATATTCTATTAGGACAGGGAGTAATGCCAGTAGTGGAGTTGGGTGGCAAGTGCCCTTATCACACCTTAATGGTTCAGCCCCTTAAGTCCTTTAGGTGTCAGCGTGACTCAGTTGGTAGCGCATCCGCCTGTGGACCAGAAGATTGTGGGTTCTTGTCCAACACTGGGATTGGACTTGCACCTAAAATCGCTGGCATCTGAGTGCAATATTGGGGGTGCTGTACTGCTGGGGTGTGCCGTCCTTCGGATGAGATGTTAAACCGAGGTCCCTTCTGCCCATCCTGATGTTGTCCTGATGGGTGTCCAGGTGGATGTAAAGAACCCAGGGCACTCTTTGCAAAAGAGTAGGGAACATTCCAGTGTCATGGCCAACATTCCCTTCCCATAAACCAGTTCATGCAATTATCCAGGCTGTGTGGGTGATGATGTGCGATATGGCTGCCACCATGGTGGCATGGAATGGAATGGTCAAATGTATGGCAGCTTAGATTCAATTCTAAGAAGTGCAAGGTAATGCACCTGGGAAACAAAACCAGGGAAGAGTCACAATGGGGGTGAGATACTAACAACAATAAAAATGGAAAGGGACCTGGGGATAGTCATATCAGATGACCTAAAAGTAGGCAAGCAATGTGAGAGGGCAGCAAGGAGGGTTGGGGGATACTGGGATGCATAGGGAGAGGCATCACCAGTAGAAAACAGGAAGTTATTATCCTCTGTACAGACAGTTGGTGAGACCCCATCTGGAGTACTGCATGCAGTTCTGGAGACCCAGTCTCCACAAAGACATAGACAGAATGGAGGCTGTCCAGAGGAGGACAACTAAAATGGTGCAGGGTCTGCACCGAAGACATATGAAGAGAGACTTAAGGAGCTGAATATGTATAGCCCTCGAGGAAAGGAGGGAGAGGGGGACATGATAGAAACTTTCAAGTGCCTCAAGGAATCAACAAAGTCCAAGAGGGTAGCATCTTTCAAAAAAGAGGTGTGCAAGAACAAGGGGCACAATTTGAAGATAGAAGGAGGCGGCTCAGAGGTAATGTAAGGAGTATTTTTTCACAGAGGTTGTGGATGCATGAAATGGCCTTCTGGAGGAGGCTGTGAGTCAAAAACAGTGGTGGAATTCAAGCATGCATGGGACAGTCATAAAGGCAATTCTAGGGGTGGGGTAGGAAGAAGTAGGCTGCTGGTTAACTAGGATCTGCAGCTTATCCATTAGGTAGGAAATGGGCAGACTGGGTGGGCCAAGCGGTCATTATCTGCTGTCAAAATCTATGTTTCTATGACTCATTTCAAAGGCTCCATATCAGGTACAATACACAACAATAAGCAGTCATAATACAATATTACAGTGAGGGGTAGGGAAGGAGAATAACAAACAGGGTATGGGCAATATATATCAAGTATACAGTATAACAGTGGAGAAGGAGACAAGATAACAACAGGATATGGGCAATATATATCAAGTATACAGTATAACAGTGGAGAAGGAGACAAGATAACAACAGGATATGGGCAATATATATCAAGTATACAGTATAACAGTGAGAAGGAGACAAGATAACAACAGGGTATGGGCAATATATATCAAGTATACAGTATAACAGTGGAGAGGAGACAAGATAACAACAGGGTATGAGCAGTGCTGTTAGTCCTATACAGTAGGGTAGCTATACAAGTCCTGAGTGGAGCTTGTGAACATCAGCTGAACAGTACAATCAATATTAGGTAAGGCCTACATGCTAGCAGGTGACGCACGCAGTCGGGATACCAACATTGTCATTAACACAGTAGCAACAGTGTGATAAGTATATCTATTAACCCAGAATCTCGCCATCATAGGCAGATTCCCTATTTATTAGGAACAATGGCAGTGACGGGTGGAGATTATGTGGTTATTTAGGGCTGTTTTGAAGGAGCCTAATCTGGAGATAGAGGTAACAGCCCGGGAGCTCATTGTACCAGGATGGTGCTCTGTAGGAAAAAGACTGTTGTGCAAGGCTGGTTGTGACCCTGGGAACAGCCCATGTTAATTTATCTGCTGCACGGGTGTTTGCTGAGGTATGTGCAGAGGTAGGGAGGCTGAGACTCCAGTTTGAGTAAGGCCTTGTTGGATTTTCTTAGTAAGGAGACATTTTGATAACATACTCTTTCGTCTAGGGTGAGGATTTTGTTAGCTCTACAGGGTACAGCTGTGGGTACGCTTTATCCACTCCACCAAGGTGACAACAGGCTTTATTAATGGCTAGGTGGATTTTATTTAGTGCAGTGTGGTCAGCGGCCGAGTAGATAGCTAGCCCATAGTCTACAAGGGAGAGAACAGAGGAGGTAATGGCAATGTGTAGGCCTCTGGCGGTAGGCAGGCTTTGTGCTGATACAGTAGACCTGTGCGATATTTATTGCAGAGGAAAGATTACTAATATGTGGGTGGAATGATAGATTAGAATGGAAGGTAATGCCTAGATATTTATGTGTGTGGACTTGTTCCAGTGGGAGGTGGGTTTTGGAAGCGAGTGTTAGCTGAGCATTGTAGTCCTTACTCTGACGATGGGAAAATGGCATTGTTTTAGTCTTTTCACATTGACCATGAGTCTATGGTCAGTGAACCAGTTTTCAACATGATTGAAGGCAAGTTGTAGGGAGGATTGAAGGACTGTGGGATCCGAGTGGGAGGCATACATTACCGTGTCATCTGTGTAGAGTAGAAGGTTACATGGACAGGATTTAGGCAGGGTACTCAGGAAGATGCTGAATAGCAGTGGGCCAAGGATGGATCCTGGGGACCCTGGAGTGGACTGGTAGAGTGGGTGAGAGGGTGCTGTTTATCTTCACACATTGGGACCTATCTGTGAGATAGCTTGTGAACCAAGCAATGGGTCCAGGGACAGGCCAGTGCGGTGGAGAGTATTTAGGAGCAGGGTGGGAGACTGTGCAACACTTTTGACAGGTCTATGAATATGGCTCCTGCTAGCAGCTTCTTATCTAGGGCATTGTGCAGCGAGTTGGAGAACTCTATGAGGGCAGTAGTTGTGCTGTGACCGGCTCTAAAACCATGCTGTTCCTACATAGGATGCCATGCACAATCAGGTAGTCAGTGAGTTGTGTGGCAATGATTTTTTCAGTGCTTTCGAGAGGGTGGGAGTATGGAGATGGGCCTGTAATTACTGGGTAATGTGGGGTCTCCACTCTTTAGTATTGGTGTGATGGTGGCCACCTTCCAGTCAGCTTGGAACTGCCCTAGGCATAGGGAGAGGTTAAGGAGATTAGTCAGAGGGGAAGCACAGAGTCCAGTACCAAATTAAGGATTTTCATGTCAAAGGAGTCTTTGCAGTAGTTTGAGCCCCTAGGGCTTTTTAAGGTAAAACTTCCTTCATCATAGTAATAACCCTGTGGTAGAAGGTGGGGTAGGTATTGCTGGGTTCTGGGGTCATACATGTGGGGTCAGAAGTTGTTAGGGAGAACTGTGCTTAGGTCAGAAAATGCTGCATTTAGTCTGCTGGCAATTGTGAGTGGGTCCGAGGTGATATTATTGTTGACAGTTAGCTGGGCAGGAGGAGGCATCCTGGATTTTCCATTCAGTTCCTTTAGGTTGTCCCAAAACAACCTAGCGTTCCCCAGGATGAAACCTGGGTGGATTTATAGTAGCTAGATTTGGCCATTCTAATTGCCCAGGTACACTTGTTGTGAGCCATTTTAAAGGCTATCCCATCCGCCTGCACACCAGAGGCAACTGCTTTGTACCAGAGGTCATCACGGTTCTTTATCTGCTGGGCATTTCATTTTTGGTTTGAACCTTTGTGAGTGAGGCAAATGTATCACAAGCTTTGTTGAATGTGTGGGTGAAGTATTCAAGGGCTACATCTATGGAAGTGGCGCATCTGATGGGGGCACCAATCACACTGGGCCAGATATCGCTTTAGTTTAGTGAGGCCACCAGGTTGAAAACAGCGTTGGGTAAAACTACTTGATTGGGGTAGTTGCTGTTGGCATGACCAGGTGAAGAGGAAGGGGAGTGATCGCTTAATGAGTCTAGGAGTACAGTTAGGCCTGAGATTCTGTTAGGTCGATTGGTGAGTAGGAGGTTGATTAGGTACCAGAACCATTTCTGGGGTTAACCCTGGTTGGCTGGTTAACTAATTGGGTTAGGTCTAGTGCTGAGAGGCTGTCTTTTATCAGGGAGGCTGAAGTTGATAACCAGTTCACATTAAAATCCCCAAGATAATGTGCTCTGTTTTGGGTGTGAAGCTGGAGATGTAGTCAGTCAGAGATTGCAAAGCTGAGGCTTGGTTATGTGATGGGATGTACATCACCGTAATGGTTTCAGGGGCTCTGATAGGGTCAGGTGTGAGTTTTAGTGTCATAGCCTGTGCCCGTGGTTCAGGTATGGGTGTTGGTAGGCTTTGGCATAGTAGCAAGTGTTGGACATAGAAAGCATCCCTCCCGTTTGCCAAGTCTGTCGGCTCTATAAGGGGTGAGGCCAGGGAATGTGATGGTGGAGTCCAGAACCTTCTTGACAGCCAGATCTCAGTAAGGGCTAGCACATCTGGTTGATGCAGCTGCATCCAGCATTGTAGCTGTGCTTGTTTTTGGGGGTAAGCTGCAGATATTCATCGCAGCTATACTTAACCCATGGCGTGAGGTGCCAGGATTGGCTGCGAGGGGCCTGGGTTAGTGAACATTGCCTGACATAAGGAGTAGTAGGGCAAAGATTCTGAGTAGGGCCAGTACTCTCTGTTTGCAGATGCTGGCATGATGTTTTTAGTTGATGTGCTGCCTGTGCAAGGGATGGCTGGGGAGATGAGGGTGGGGTAGGAGAGGAATGCAATGGGATATGGGGGGTGGTATTGAGAGGGGATAGGTGGATGAAGAGTAGGAGGGTGCAGTGGAGTTACGTGACAGGGCAAGTAGGTGGGAGCGTGTGTTGTGTCACAGGGTGCCAGGGGGTGAGTCACAGACGAGGGACTGGGGTGTCCCTGGAGGAGGATGAATGAGGTGAGGAAAAGGGTAATCATTCTAGTACTGGTGTGCTGCTGCCAGGGAGATGCCAGGGTTAGAGGGACAGTGGAGAAACTGTCTCTGGTGGTGCAGGAGAAGAGAGATTATTAGGGAGAGATGAGGAGAGTGACAAGGAACAGAGACCAAAGGACATAATATACAAGTTTACAGTAAGGGAATCAATGGTTGGGAATGTAGGATGATGCTGCCTCAAGTGGTGAGGTGTTATAAGCTGCTAATGGTAAAGTGGGCTGATTGGTTCAGACTCAGCCTCAGCCCTCTTGGTTCTTTTTAGTGCCTCAGCCCTGTATAAGGGCATGTCGACCAAGGGTGGTGGTGGGGAGCTGACACGGAGCATCGGTGAGGCAAACACCAGTCCAAAACTGTGCCACAGTCCTGTGGCTTACTGTGCCCACTACTCCGTGTTCCATCTGCTGTTGTCTTGGGGGTGGGGAGGGCATCTCACATCTGGCCCTCGCAACCCCTCGCAGAGATCCTGAAAATGTGGGCTGTGGTCTGTGGAAAAGCAGGTAAGAGAGATCAGTATATACAGTGATGCATGGGGAGAAGTTCAGCATGAATTGCAGACTACTTTAATTAAGTCTGTGAAGCTACTACAACTAAGTCTGTGAAATCAAAAATTCTTGTATTTTTCTTCTTTTGCCTTTTTTTCTAGTTAAAGCTATTAGGATATCTTTTAAAACAATTCCTCTTAAGGCATTACAATACAATTTATTTTACATACTAGTATTATAAAACTATCCCCTTTACAGGCCCTTAAGGTACAGTTTTTTACAGGCTAACAGGTTGTGCTAGTAGCAATGAGAGAAATAAACACAAAATAAACTATCTCCATTGCTGGGCCGACAGGAATTTTTAAATTAAAAAGGCACCAAAGCAAACACCAGTCCAAAACTGCACCAGTCCTGTGGCTTACTGTCCACACGCTCCGTGTTCTGTACCTGCTGTTTGTCTCAGGGGTGGGGAGGCATCTACGATCTGGCCTCGTGACCCTTGCAGGTATCCTGAATGTGTGGGTTGTGGTCTGCTGTTTGTCCTTAGGGGTGTCGATTGGTGTGTGTGGAAAATGGCTATGTTGAAAGGTTAGAGTCAAAATATTGAAAATTAGCAAAGTTATGAGTGAACACTGAAATAGTGTAATGCCAGTTATAAACTGGGCATTTTACTGGTTCCATGTCATAACAGCGAAGAAAGAAAAGCACCATACAATGCAGCGAGTGCACACACCGAAACAAAACACAGCCTGTGCACTACAGCAACCCCAACAACAGTGAGCTGTGAACACACTCTGTGGTACACTTTTTTCAACTTTTATGTGGGGAGCTGCCCTCCCACACTCCTTGCACACAGGGGCTTCACCCCTGCACCCCTTTCTTTAGATAATCAACCCAAGAGAGGGCCTGACACTGGAGTAGGGAGGTAATGCGGAGGGGTCATTCTGGGGCAGGGACCATGGTAGCAATTCCAGGGATCAGGAGACAGAAAAAAAATAAACAAACACACAAACTGACAAGAATATATGCACTCACCTACTGAGCTCTGAACCTGGGTCCTCTGCACTGCAGGCAGTGATTCAAGCCACAGCACCAAGTGACCAGCTGGGAACAGCCGGTCCAACCACCTCCCATATGCTTCTGCACTATAGCTCCCTCTACCATTCACTTTACTCCTCACTCGCTATTCTTCCTCTTGCACTGCAGCTCATACCACACCTCGCTGTCCTGTTCCAGTAGCTCATCTGACAGGCTATCAAATTGAGTGACTCATATTGACTCACTCAATTTGACTCACCCATATCACTGAATACCTATTTTACCATATTTGTACACTAAATTTTCACCACAGCCTGCTTATTATCCCACATAATGAACCCAGTAGGTGAAATTGTTCTAATCCTCACCAAAACATCATTATGATCACTGAAGTGTCATTCCATGCCACAGGTACTAAAACACATTTTGGTCAGGATTTGAAAAATGACAGCTGCCGATTCAAGGGTGCTGTGAAGAAATTGCCATGTTTAAAGTTGTGGTCAAAATTTTGAAAATTGCCAAAGTTACAAACATGCATTCATAAATTTCAATGTAGGCTCATAACTTTCTTTGTTTTTTTGTCTCAAATTTTTAACATAGTCTTTTATGATTCCACCTCATAGAGAAGTGCAGAGAAAATATTCAACTGTGGATTGGCATAGTTATCATCTACTTCAAGAAAGGAGGGAGTGCCTGTTTTAGGGCTGCAGGTAGGCAGAGCCTGCAGCCCTATTGCATCAGCTCTAAAATGAGCTACAGGATTCAGACCATGGAACACTTCCTTTGGAGTTTTCAAATGATCCTTCCACCTCTTTGCAGCCTCTTCAATTTAACCTTTGCAGTGCTGTAGACCGAACATCTCTCCATAGCTCAATCAAATAGATTCACTCTAGTTCTTTCAGAGTTCAATCAAATAGATTCATTCTAGTTCTTTCAGCAGCATAGGGATTAAGAAACAGATGTTCTGGAGAATCACCCTCCTCCCCAACCTTGTAGTACTTCAGTGAGTACAAGAAACACATGGTTTCTTTTGAATCCAACTTGGCATACAGCCATCTTGTTGTCTGTAGCTGGAAAAATGGAGTACCATGGTATACATTTTGGGAGTTTTCAGTGTATCCTTCTACCCTGCCTGCAGTATATATATAGCACTGTTTCTAGAGACCCTTAAATAATTGTGCCTCTTGAGAGCTTAAGGCAGTAATGGCTATAATTTCTATTGAAACACATTCATCATTTCAAGAGCATGTAAGATAAATACTGTAGCTATGGAACAGCTAACTTCCATAAACAATGAAAAGATTATTTCTTTTCAATGGCATTTCTTTTCCTGCACTCTAGCATATTTACCTGATTCTGTAGTATATGTGCTGATTTCCTGCAAAATGTGTCTTTAAAACTGAGATATTTATAATAATTAGACAGTGAATGAAGTTGTGTGCATTTTCTGGTATTTTAATGGTTTCATCTCCTGTTCTCAGATTACCTTGCAGTGCATTTGAGTCTTAACCTTGATTATGCTGGTCATTAATCTTTAGCCTTCATGTGTGCTTTTATATACATAAATGGTGACATTTTATTTTCTTCTTCAGTACCATAAAGGCTTTGTATTTTTGCAGATTTTTGCAAATTCCTTGCATCTTTTATTTAATTTTTCTGTCCAATGTCCACCTCCACATTTACATTTTTTATTTCTATTTGATCAAGTTTCACAGCATGTAAGGCTAGCAACAGTGACAGCTGCAGCTTCGTTGGTTATCAGGGCACTGGCTAGGCACTACAGTTGGAAGCCAGGGCACCTATTGAAACTGGAATGGACAGCATATGTGCATATTCATGCTTACTTCTTGGAGTATTTGAACTAATGATGAATGTTGTGTTTCTAAAAGTAAAATGCAAATTCCATTTTATTTTTTAAGGGATGGCCCTGCTTCTCCTGTCTTGGGGTGGGGGTACAGATGGCCCAGCTTCTCTTGACTTGGGATGGATGGCTCTGCTTTTCCTGGCTTTGGGAGGGGAAATGGCCCTGCCCCTTCTTTCTCTAGCAGGAGAAGCTGGGCCACATGACCCAGAAGATAGGGCCACCCCAAGCCAGGAAAAGCAGGGCAATCCCCAGCCAGGAGAAACAGGAAATACCCTTCCCAAACAAAGAAGCAGGGCCATCTTCACCCCCAAGCCAGGAGAATCATGCCCCCACCAGGAAAAGGAAAGTTATTCCCCAGGCAGGAGAAGTAAAGCCTTCCCCATCAACTGAACAAGAAGAAATGGCCATCCCAACCTTTACAGCAGGTATCCACCTACCAAAATGGTCCTTAATGGATTGACCACCCACAGTGGCAGGCCAGGAGATTGAGGGCCATGCATTCTCTCTTGAGCCTCTCCTCCTCTCCCACAGTACTGAGACATTTTCAAATAAACCCATCCACTTACCTTAAAGAAAAGGCACAAGCAGTCAGAACCCTGTCACTCTGGTTCTGCAGGCAGTTTCTTTCTTGGCTATTTTTGCTGCTGGCAGGACATTTACTTGAGGGTCTGACTCTGTGTTGCAGCTACTGGCTGGGCAGGGTGACTAGCTGGTGCTGCACTCTCTCATTCTCGACCAGACTGCTCTAGTATTTTATGAAAGAAGCACAGCATAGTACAGCTCTTTTGGTTAGCTATACTACTGGGTTGGGGGCTTCTGTGCTGTAGCTTGCAAACAATAGCAATGCAGTTCTGGTTTGGTGGGCATGGTTGGCTGAGGTGACTCCTGAGTCGGCTGTTAAGCCATCACTAGGAGCCAAGCTGCAGTGCCACTTCCTGGCACCAACACTGGGTGCCCACTTATGGGGTAGGGTGGTAACTAAATGAAAGCAAGTAGCCACTTGCTGCTCAACCCTGTTGCCATCAGATTTCCCAGTTCTGACACCAAATGCCTAAACCTAGAGTCAGACAGTAAATGAAAAATTACAAACATTGACAGTCAAACCCCAGTGCTGCCAATCCTCTATTCTAACACTAGGTGCCCAGCCCCCGTCCAACAGTCAATTAAAAAGTAAGCAGACAATGTGAGACCATCTACAGTGATGTTTTACAAAGAAACATTAGTTATTTTCTACATTAATCTGTTGTAGCATTGCTCCCCGCTGTTCATTGTACTAGTACATATTTGTGTACTTGCCACTTGTACATCAAATAAAAAGCAGTGTTATTCCATAGTCAGAAGTAAAACTTTAACCTGCTTAATCGAAAAGCATATGGGAATTCATAGGATGAATACTAAAAACAACAAAAGTGCAGTAGTGCAGTGAATATCAGGGAGCAATGCTATGCCAGATTGGGGCAAAATAACTAAAGTTTCACTCCAGAAGCAGAGTTTTATCAGAGTTAGTAACTTAATGCAGAAATTCCTTATATTATCTGCCACTAGGTCTGAATAGCACATGTATGAACAGCACTGTCAATAACAGCACCTTCCATAAAGCACTATGCAGAATAGTGGCAGGAACAAATGCAGCAAGTAAAGGCAATGCCATTGGTAGTGGTCACAAAGCACACTGACAACTGCTACCAGTCCAAACACTTATTTTAGTGGGAGCTTTGCCCTCCCACCCCACCCCCACCCCACCCCTTAACTAAAGTAATCAATTCTGAGTTGGAGTTGGATTACGGGAGAAAACACAATTTTGAATGCCAGGATTAGAACCCTGCTCTCCATCACCATTGTGGCCAAGCAGCTCCATATCTCAGTCTTCTGCCAACAGAGCAGTTCATCCACCATTTTGATTTCCCAGCCCTTGTCTTCTTCCTAGTACTATGGACAGTGACCTGGGTAGTGCTTACTGCACAGCACTATTTAATCCTTGTCTCTGTCTGTGGTACACGATTTGGACATCGCTGTTTTTCCTTATGCCATATTTGTAGCACTATTGTAACTGGTTATTATATTATCCACTGCCAGTGATGTGTACAAATAAAACATTTAAAACAATGAATATGATGCATCCTCAGGATACAAGGAGGCACTTATAAAATTACAACCGCAATTAAGGTAATGAAAGTATATCAAACCTGGTTTAAACTACCCAAAAGGCATAGTTTCACAGTTAGTTAGTGCATGTAATTATAAAAAGCTTTACATGTAAACTACAATATCAGGAAATATAAACCGTACAGAAATCCATTTTGTAGATGTTGGAGTGAAGCAATGACGCTATATAATTGACAGGTATTCATTTATATAACACTTCTCGTGAGAGTCATTTTTTAGAACTGTGGAATCAACTAACTCTGCAGTACAATGATTCCAAATATCAGGAATCTATTCAAAACATTAAATAAAAAGTAGGGCATTATTACATCAGATGCTCAGCCATAATGGATCTATACCATGGGGGCTTACTATAGCCCAGGTATGAATGATTTCTATAGACAATCTTTATTTCCTGTATATAAAGATGGCTGGCATACTTTGCAACAGAAGTGTGTGTTTTTATTGTATAACAGTGGTAGTTATCTAAAGTTGCCTACCTCGAGGTACAACTGAGGCACTCAAGTTGCAATTTGCATTGACTGTATTGTGATTCTGCCTCATTCTGCCACAGTATACCTAGTGTACCTCAGTACTGAGAAACTTCTAGGTATACCTCAGTACTGAGACACTTTTCACCGATACCACCGAATGATTATGACTAAATGAGCATCTGATATAATAATGTCCTGCTTTTATTGTTTTTAGAATACATGCCTGACATCTGTATTTTGTATTGCAGAGTTCATGGATCCACAGTGCAAGAGAAAATGTCTCTCAAGAGAAGGAATATATATGGATGAACACCTAACCATTTTCTATCGTCCATGCTACACCCCAACATGTGCAAAATGGACATCGATATAAATTTATATTTACTGTTATTGTGGTTTATATGTAAGTATTTTAATACTTTCAACTACTAACCAACTGTTGAAAATATGCCTTGTCGGTAGTTAATACCAGGCCTGATGTTATACTTTTCATTACCTTTATTGCCAGTTGTAATTTTATGAGCCTCCTCTTATCCTGAGAATGTGTCACATTAGTATCAGACTGCTAATGTCTCTTTTATATATGATACTGTATGCCATTTTACATGTAATATGACACATTTTAAATAGAACCTTTAACAACAAAATGGTATTTACTCAAATCAATTTGCTGCTGTATTGGCTGTAACTGGAGTTTGTTATGAATCAGTTAGTGCTGCACTGGACAAGGGCTATCGGTGGATGTCATTTACATGGACTATGGCAAGGCATATTGCAAAGTCTCCATAGTCTTTTGATTGATAAACAAATCTGGTCCAATGGATAGATTCATGGTTGGATGGAAGACAACAGAAAGTTGGGGTTATAGGGCACTATTCAAACTGGGGAGGTGACGAATGGAGTGCCCCAGGTTCCGCCTTGGGGCTGACCTTGTTTGGTAAATTTATTTCATCTATGCAGACATCATGTCATTCTTGGATTGCTAAGTATGTGGATGATAGCAAAATTGGTGCTATTGTAAATAGTGCAGAGGCTGCTAAAACCTTCAGGAGGATCTGTATAGAATACAAGAATGGCGAAGTAACAATAAGTTAAGTTTCAACGAGAAGTGTAAGGTGATGCACTTAGGAAAGATAACCATAAATGTCAGTACATCTTAAATGGTAGAAGGATTCAGGAAACGGAAGAGAAAGATCTGGGAGTAATCATTACAAATGATTTGAAGTTTGAAACTCTGTTAGGAAATGTGCACAAAAAAGTAACAGGATACTGGCTACTATATTAAAAACATTAGAAGTAAATTACAGGAAGTAATGATTCCATTGTTCACTTCTCTTGTGAGACCACACCTGAATGCAACTCTGCATTTTGTGCTCCTCAGAGTATTAGAGGACAGAAACTAATGGAAGGTGTACAATGTAGGGCAATGAAAAAATCATTGGACAAAAAGACAGGCCATACAGTGATAGACTAAAGAATTTAAATTTGTATTCCGTGATTACAGATGTATAAGGGTGGATCGCTGCCTGGTGTACAGGGCAATGAAAGATGACTTGATGTACGAAAGTATAGGAAAAGTAGGAGATTAATAAGAAAAGGAACAAGAGCACATAATCTGCAGATATGAGTGGATTTACCTATTACTGTCCAAAGATCTAAATGGTTTAATCAGAGGGTGATATCACGCTGGGATAGCTTACCTCATTGGTAGCTGAATAGTGACTCACTGATCTCTTTTAAAGGAGCACTTGATAGATATATTGCGATGACAAATGGAGGTACTACCACTGATAAGTGACTAGCTGTTAATGGGTCCAGTGACCTTAAAGACTCATTATGAACCTGTGAACTTATGTTCAATCCTGTCAATACCTCTGAGAATGGAAAGACTGACTCATGTCCCACCTCAGCCTGCTGTTCCACAGGGTCAAGCAAAGGATGAGGAGCATCCACATATGCAGAAAGCACAAGGACTGGAAAATATAATTCAAAGCCCTTTATTTAATTACAGTGCATAGGGCACCCACACATAGCGAGCATAAAAAGTGGCAGCTGAGTCTTTCTGCAACTAACATTTTCTCTGCTCCTGCCAGGCATCATCACAGTGACACAGTGATTCACTTGCTGATGGGATTTTGGAGGGGCCAGGAGATGCAGAACTTCAGAGCAGCTTAGCCGCCACTTTTATATGCTCACTATGTGTGGGTGCACTATGCACTTTAGCTAAATAAAGGACTTTGAATAATATTTTAGCGGTCCTGGTGCTTTCTGCATATGTGGGTGCTCCTCATCCTTTTGCCTGTTTCAGTTTTTTTCATTGCTGAGCACCATATTACTTGTCCTGCAGCTCTGAATCCATTTTGCTTTGTTCCACAGGAGAAGGCAGTAACAACTACTAATAAACATTAATGTGGATATTATCTGTTAGATTATTCCTGTTTTGAAAATGCAGCTTCCCTTAATAGTGGTATCTAAACAGAAAGCCCACCAGCAAATTTTTTATTTTTAGTACTGAACACATTCTCTTTGCTGCTACTGTAAATGTAAACACTGGAGGAAATATGAAGAAACTGACAGCGGAAGCTTACAAAGGACGTCAGTTGGCATTTTATTCAACTTTATAAATATGCAGAACTAAATGCTACATAAATTCACTGCGACTAAGCAAGTGGCAGACAGGAGGATTTGTCAACACAAAAAGAGGGCTTGGTTTGCACTCAGGAATGAGGTCAGTTTTCCTATGTGGACAGTGACCACAGTGTGTAAAAGTTGGGGTTATTGAAAATATGATGGATCATAATGATCTACATAGCCCATTTTCTTAAAGCAGCAGTTTTGTCATCAAAGAAAAAAGGTGGGTCGGAATTTACAACCATCTGACATTTTTACAATGCCCACTCAAAAATTAATATGGACACAATTTAACTTACTGCACTATAAGACCACACCAGTATCTATGTCAAGCTGGTGTTTCTCAGCTTGACATATGTGTTTGCAAACAAAATCTTGGCACCACGTAATCACTGTGCATGAAATCCTTTAATCTTTTTCAAAACTGCTCCAGTGCTCAAATTCAAAGCAAGCAGTTGCCACACAGCTTGACACACCTCAACCAGTTTCATACATGGCGTGTGTCTTCAGGACATATGTGTTGTATTTTTTTTAGCAGGATCTTTATACAGTATAGTACCAAACAAATTTTCTTCACCTTATCCTCACTTCCATCTAAATGCACCCTAACCCCTTTCTGCCCTGATGTCATGATATTTAGGGCTTAAGTAAAGCTGTATCCAAATGTCCCCTTTGTGGACCAAGTTAAACTTTCTCAATGCCACAAAAAAAAAAAAAAGACTAGCAATGCATTCCCTGGCTTTGAAAAATGTAATACGGGTGGTATTATACCTTGCACAGTCTTGTGTTCTATGATTCTAGTATGTTCATCTATTAAAACAGCAGTCGGCAATCTGGTGAAAATGTTGACCTCGCTGTTTTATGCCATTTTAGATTGCCACTTAACCTTCTGACTTGTATGATACCCTTCTTTCCACAATTTTAATCTGCTTTACTACTTTTTCATGTCTGAAATAAAAGGAGCACTTCTTTTAACCCTTGCTGTGCTACGGACTAATATATCACTCCAAAATTCCTATGTGTTCTAATTCTTTCAACAGCCTAAGGGTAAATACAGTGCAGACCAGGTCTTCATCAGTATTTTCTGCTGTTTCTGTCCATCTGTTGTTTATGTATCACTTGTGTTGTGACCAAAATGAACTATTATGCAGCAGGTAGTGTTCTCTGACCTTACAGAACAATAGTTGTTCAAAAACAGCTACAAATACTGATGAAATCCTGATCCCAAGCCATATCAAAAGGATCACTCCTTTCATTATTTCAGACATGAAAAAATGTACTCACACAGACTCAAATTGTGGAAAGAAGGGTATCATACAAGTCAGGAGGTAAGTGGCAATCTAAAATAGCATAAAAATGTATAGGTCAAAATTTTCTCCAGATTGTTGCACTGCTGTTTTAAATTAAGAGGCCATGTTGAATTTTGCAAATGTGGCCTCATAACTTGGTAATATTCAGTATTTTTACCACAACATTTCAACATAGCCATGTTGGTACAACGACTCATTAGTGTGACAGCTGTCATTTTTCAACTCCTACCCAAAATGTGTGTTTGCAGCCCAAAAGTTGATTTTGCAATCCTGCACACATCACCTTTAAGCCAGGAGTTGAACATTTTGTCTGCCCTTCTTTATGAGGCAGGTTCATCAGAAGGTTGTGTTGAAAATTAGGTGTAAAATATTTACAAAAATGAATTTTCAATATTTTTAACCCACATTCCACTCCTGCAACTGGGGTAGGATTTCTCCACAGACAATGTAGCAGCAATAATGAGAGCTGTTTCATGAATCTGCAGCCCTTACCTAGAACCACTGGTTTACATGGCCCTGCTGTCCTGTACAACAAAAATTAATGAATCCCATCCTCTCCTTTCTGACCTTCTGTATACCCCATCTGCCCCTGGCTATCACCCTATCAGATTGCAGCATTTCTGAGATCCTTTTAATATACTTTAGAGTTCATCTGCTCTATAGCTTACTCCCTACTTAAGTCATAATCTTGTGATGTCACAAGGAGTACATTGTGACCTCAGGTAGGAAGAAAGCAACAGGAATAGATGAACTCTTCTGGAGCAGAGATCCTGTTTTCATGCAGATTACTCGAGAAATGCATAATAGAGAGGAGGGACACAGAACTAATGTGAAATATAAGCTGTACTGTGTCTAAATATTACGTTTTTGAAAGTTCTCCTGGAGTCATCAGCTGCTCTATAATGCCTAGTAAGCTACCAGTTTGCCAGTTTCAGTTTACTAATTTAAAAGCATTTTGGATTGCTGCTAACATAGTGACCTTATATGGTATAGTGTTTCTGACTTCCTTTAGGCCTTTGTTTGCAGCAGGTGCTTCGTAGTACTGAAATTACTCTACTGCTCCACAATTAAGTGAATTTTATTATGTTTGGTCATGCTTCTTGATCTGTGCAGATCTATTTTCCAATACAGTTTTGTTCCTTACTGTGTACATGCTACAGTACTCAAGTTCAGAATTTAGCATTTAACACTTGCGATGAGTGCAGATCATGGAAACAGAAAAAAGCTGTTTAACTTTATAATAAGTCACATACTAAGCTGGATAATTTTTGTTTTGCTGTGACTTCATTAATATTATAAAAATGTTGTTCCGCGTTTGCATTAAGTGACACCGATGTCACTATTTGTTGACAACATGTTTTTAAAGTTTTAAATAAAAAGGTTTGCAATAAAATGCAGTACAGTTTTACTTGTCAACAGGTATTATGGGACATACAATGGGTTGACTCAAAATATGTATTAAATTCTCCAGTGTGAGGGGCAGAACCATAACTCACTTAGAGGCAGTAACGAAAGTGAGTTATAAAGCTATGCCCACTCACAAGTGATGATAAGTTACCTGTTTTGAGTCAGGCTATTGTATATCTGATATATGCAACAGTAATTTATAAATTATAGCTTTCAAATCTGCAGTGTATTTAAAAATGTTGCTGTTTTTCTTTGATTTTAACTGCTTGCTTCAGTGCTGCACTATTCCATATCAGTAAACTTGAACAAATACCCTTGTATTACATTGAATATGTGCAGAGAAAGATAAATAACAAATAAGTAAAAAAATCATAATAATAATAATAATTTTATTTATAAGGCGCTTTCAATTGCCAAGGCGCCATACATAAATAACGAATCAAAACAGTAAAAATCATTAAAAATGCAATTAGATCAAAACAGTCTTAACAATCAGTGTTCTAAAAATGCAGTTTCCCATAAAAGTCTTCAAACCTCTCTTAAAGCCCTCCACAGAAGTGCACTCCTGCAACTGACGGGGTGAGAGTTCCAAAGGGTGGGGGCCGTCACGCAAATGCCCGGAGCTTGCAGATTTCAAATTCACCTTGAACTCTAGCAACCCCTCATCGGCCGAGCGGAGTGATCGATTAGGGTGCTAAGGAACCAGAAGTTCTTTCAGATAGACTGGGCCAAGATGTGGAGAGCTTTCAAAGTCCCAGCCAAACTGACTTTAAAGGTGATCCGCCACAATTGGCAGCCAGTGCGGTCAGCGAGCACCAGAGTAATGTGACAGTATCTACTAGGAACCCGTCACAAGCCAGGCTGCAGCATTCTGCACTAGCTGCAGGTGACAGATTTCAACCCCTGAAAGCCCTAGATAAAGGGAGTTGCAATAATCTGCCACGAGGACATGAAGGCATGGACTAACGTTGGTAGGTCGGCAGACGGAACAAGATGTCGGATCCTGGTGATGTTCCTAAGATGGTAAAGGAAGTCTTTATGACTGCCGACACCTGTGAGTGCAGTGTCAGCCTGTCATCAAGAACTATCCCCAGGTTCCCACCCATTCAGAGATCGGGAGAAATGCCTCCAAAAAATTCGAAGACGCATCAACACCCGACCCCATCCGACGCACCGGTCCACAACCAATACCTCAGTCTTATCAGAATTCAACCTCAGCCAGCTAGAATTTATCCACTCCTGGATTTCAGTTAGACAGCTATTAAAGACTGAGAGAGCTCCCACCTGGTTGGGGGTAAAAGAAACATAGAGCTGGTTATCATCTGCATAACAGTGAAACCTCAGCCCATACCTCCTTACAATGTTCCAATGGGTAGCATATACACCGCAAATAACATGGTGACAATACTGAACCCTAGGGCACCCCACAAGACAAAGCCATTAAATCTGAGGAAAACCCGGACACAACTTTTGTGATCTTCCAGTGAGGAATGATGTGAACCATCTTAAGACGGTTCCAGATATTCCACAAAACAGCCTCAGCGTTCTATCAACACCATGTGATCTACGGTGTCAAAGGCTGAAGAAAGATCGGGAGAACCAAATGGACGACTCCTCTGATCTCCTAGCCATCAAGAGATCATTGAGCACCTGAACCAGCGCTGTCTCGGTACTATGTCTTTTACGAAAACCGGACTGGAAGGGTTCATAGATGTCATGGATGGTCAAATGGTCTTCCAGTTCTGCAGCCACTACTTTCTCAATCACCTTCCCAACAAAGGGAACATTAGAGATAGGTCTGTAGTTTTCCAGACAGCCAGGATCTTCAGTAGCTTTCTTCAAGAGGGTGTCACCATTACCTATTTCAGGAGCTGGGAAACTCACTAGATTCCAGGGAGCACCTGACTATCTGCATAAGGACTGGACCAATGATGTCATATAACCCTTAAATTAGGAGTTTGGTCCAGGGTCCAAACTACAGCACATAGGGCACATATGCTGGACGATCCTCATGACATCAATGAACTCCAGCTGACTGAAGGAACTCCAGGAAAACCAAGGCACCGTGATCTCACCCCAGTCCAAGGCAACCCCATAGAGTGTGATGGCAATAATTCAGCTCTAATGTCGACTACCTTATTTACAAAGAACTGAGCAAGCTCATCGCATTCTAATTGCGAAAAACTTTCCAAACTTGAAGACAGGCTGGGTTGCACAGTCTGTCCACAGTTCGGAACAGCTGAGCTGGTCGATTCCAAGCAACCGCAATCTCCTGGACAGGAACTCTGCCTTCTTAGGGTGATTGCAGATTGATAGACCAGATAATGATCTATCAATCTAAGGTGGTTGGCATCAAGGCGGACTTTCGCCAGCAATGCTTAACCTTCGCCCCTGTCTCCGCATTGCCCTCAATGTCCCATCAAACCAAGGAACTTGGGGCGGAGGAGAGAGGGGCTAACACGAACTGGAGCAATGAACCAGAGCCCCAGCAACGGCTATGTTATAGGCCGACACGAGGATCTCAGGATCACTGCTTGCCAACGAGGAGACGAGAGGTCAAGCACTGCTGCAAGGCCTTGGGGATCTATATCCGCCAAGGGCAGTACTCTAACAACTCCGTAGGGGCAGGCTTTCTAGAAGGGGAGCAAAACTAAACCCCACGGTGTAATGATCTGACCACCCGATGGGTTCCACCTCACATCGGATGCCCTGACCCCTAGAAGGAAGATTAGGTCCAAACAGTATCCACATTTATGTGTAGCAGTAAACTATGCTAGTACCCCAAACCAATTAAGGTGTCCTGCTGTAAATAACCAGGCTGAATAGTGAATCAGTGCACATGTCCAAGCACTTTCATAGGCAAATAGAAAGATAGATAATGCAGTACTGAAAATGTTTTGTCCAAGTTAATCTTAATAGGGCCAAAACAACAAACATTTTATAAGGCCTTCCCATGGCCTCCCCAGAGGACTCTCTCACAGGGTGGCTCAAGCCACTCCTGTGTGAGACACTCATGCATGCAGCCATCGGTGGGCAGCCACTAGCACAGCTGCACTTTAAAACACAACAGCTCCGCCCCCACAGACATCACCAGCACTGCTCCACCTCCAGTAGCCCCGCCACCCCACTTTCCAGGACCTGGTGGACTGAACTGGATATAGGCAGACCAGGTGTTAGCTACAAGTTAAATCTGGAGAACATAGTCTGTAGCAGAGAGATCCAGGATAGGATGTTTTGAGCCATTAGGTGTGTTGCTGTTATCTAGCATGGCTATGCTTTCAAACACAAGGACTCCACCTCACAGACACCACTCAGTACTGTCTCCACCTCCGTAGCCCACCCTGCTTACTGGAACCTAGAGGACTGAACTGGACTCAGGTGTACCAGGTGTCAGCCTACAAGTTTAATCTGAGAGCACAGTCTGTAGCAGACAGTCCACGCCATGATAGTTCGAGCCATCAAGTATGTTGTTTTCTAGCATGGCTGCACTTTTAAACACAAGACTCCACCCCACAGACACTACCGGCACCACCTCCACATCCAGTAGCCTCCCCACCCTCCATTTACCAGGAACTAGTGGATTGAACTGGACTCAGGCAGACCAGGTGTCAGGCTAAAAGTTCAATCTGGAGAGAACAGTCTATAGCAGAGAGTCCAAGATTAGGATGTTTCAAGCTGTCAGGTGTGTTGCTGCTAACTAGCATGGCTGCACTTTTAAATACAAGGATTCTGCCCCACAGACACCAACGGCATCACCTCCACCTCTGGTAGATTCCCCTGCTTACTGGGACATAGTTTACTAAACTGGACTCAGGCAGACTGGGTGTCAGGCTTCAAGTTTAATCTAGAGCACAGTCTATAGCAGAGAGTTCCAGGCTAGGATATTTGTGCTGTCAGGTGTGTTGCTGTTATCTAGCACAGCTGTGCTTTTAAACACAAGGACTCCACCCCTTAGATACCACCTGCACTGCCTCCATCTCTGGTAGCCCACCCGCTTACCAGGACTTGGTGGACTGAACTGGACTCAGGTGGACCAGTTGTCAGGCAGCAATTTCAATCTGGAGAGTACAGTCTATGGCAGAGAATCCAAGGATAGGATGTTTGAGCCATCAGGTGTGTTGTTGTTATCTAGCACAGCTATGCTTTTAAACACACAGATTCCACTTCTACAGACACCACAGGCACTGCATCCACCTCCAGTATCCCCCCTGCTTACCAGGACCTGGTGGACTGAACTGGACTCAAGCAGACCAGGTGTCAGGCTGCAAGTTCAATCTGGAGAACACAGTCTATAGCAGAGAGTCCCAGGCTAGGATGTTTCAAGCCATCAGATGTGTTGAAGTTATCTAGCACAGGTGCACTTTTAAACACAATGGCTCCACCCCACAGACACCACCAGCACTGGCACCGCAATCAAGGCCTCTGGTGCCCCCCACTTACCGGGATCTGTGAACTGAACTGGACTCAGGCGGACTGGGTGTCAGTTGCATGTTCAATCTGAAGAGCGATTCTATAGCAGAGAGTCCCAGGCTAGGATGTTTCAAGCTGTCAGGTGTGTTGCTGTTATCTAATGCAGCTGTGCTTTTAACACAACAACTCCATTCCCCCAGACACCACCAGCACTGCCTCCACCTCTGATAGCACCTCTTGCTTATCAGGTCCTGGTCGACTGAACTGAACTCAGGCAGACCGCTGTCAGGCAGCAAGTTCAAACTGGAGAGCATAGTCTATAGCAGAGAGTCCCAGGTTGGGATGTTTGAAGCCATCGGGTGTGCAGCTCTTACTAGCATGGCTATGCTTTTAACACACAAACTCTGCTCCCACAGATGCCACTGGCACCGCCTCCACCTCCAGTAACCCCCTGCTTACCAGAATCTGAAGGACTGAACTGGACTCAGGCAGATCAGGTGTCAGACTGCAAGTTCAATCTGAGAGCACAGTCAATAGCAGAGAGTCCCAGTTGGGATGTTTGAAGCCATCAGGTGTGCAGCTCTTACCTAGCATGGCTATGCTTTTAAACACACAAACTCTGCTCCCACAGATGCTACTGGCACCGCCTCCACCTCCAGTAACCCCTGTTTACCAGAATCTGAGGACTGAACTGAACTCAGGCAGATCAGGTGTCAGACTGCAAGTTCAATCTGGAGAGCACAGTCAATAGCAAAGAGTCCCAGGCTAGGATGTTTTGAGCCATCAAGTGTGTTGCTATTATCTAGTGCAGCTGTGCTTTTAAACACAAGGACTCCACCACCTCTCACCACTGGCACCACTTCCCACCACCGTAGCCCTTCTACTTACAGGACCTGGTGGACTGAACTGACTCAGGTGAACCGGGTGTCAGGCTGCAAGTTCAATCTAGAGAGCACAGTCTATAGCAGATAGTCCCAGGCTAGGATGTTTTGAGTCATCAGGTGTGTTGTTGTTATCAAGTATGGCTGCACTTTTAACTCATTGCCTCCACAGGAGCTCTCTGAAGTTGCAGCACTTGTCTTCTGTATACTGTTAACAGTGAATCCTGGGCCTTTCTAAGCAAAATCAAGCCATAATTGGCATGCTGCAAACAAATGCTAATAGCACAAAACCGTGTAAGTGCTAGACACAAAGTATGAGTGGCAAAATTATTTAGCATAAAATTACCTTTACAATGGTGGTATGCAAGGAATAATTGGTAATTTAGTTTTATTTCTGTGCTGGTTGAAACAGCAAAACAAAATATTTTTTCCACTGAAAATGCACCATAAACCTTTTTTGTTGGGAAATATGTAACATATCAACACCAAATTAAGCATCCAGACATTAGATGTAATTTTAATAATTTGTTTGTAAAAAAATACAGCTATTGCTGTAGTATTAAATATACTTTTCCCATTTGAGTCAAAGTGTATTTGGCGAGGTTTGAGGGAAAAATCTGAACCATACACACCATACCATAAAAAATGCATATAACTCCTAAAGTATACATGATACACAACGATCAGTGGCAAGGTGTTCCACACAAATTGCCTTTCCAATGGTGCTATGTAATCAACTGTACTCAATTCAGTTTTTGTTTTATACTGGCTGAGATACCCAGAATTAATGTTTTCTTCAAAGTGCTTAGGTGGCTCTAGATTGACAAAATGCCATAAACAAATGTGAATAACTCCGATGTGAACATGATACACACAAAGTGTCAGTGGCAAAGTTGTTCAGCACAACATTACCTTTCTAATGGTACTATGTAGTTAATTCTACTCAATTCTGGCTGGCAAGTAATATTAAAACATATGAGTGACTTCCCAGATGTTTCTAGGGCACACTGGAAGTCTGTAGGTGACTTCTGAAGGCATTCTGGGACACACTGCAGTAGATTTGCTCACGCCTCACGGCGTTTCTAGGAGGCAATGAGTTAAACACAAGGTCCCTGCCCCCATAGACACCACCAGCACAGCCTCTACCTCTGGTAGATCCCTGCTTACCAGGACCTGGTGGAACTGAACTGGACTCAGGTGAACCTGGTGTCAGGCTGCAACTTCAATCTGAAGAGCACAGTCTATAGCAGAACATCCCAGGCTAGGATGTTTTGAACTACCAAGTATGTTGCTGTTATCTAGTGTGGCCTTCTTTTAAATACAAGAACTCAGCCCCCACAGACACCACCAGCACCACTTCCACCTCCAGTAACCCTCCCCTGCTTACTGGGACCTGGTGCCTAACTGAACTAAAGCGGACATTGTGCCTGGTTGCAAGTTCAATCAGGAAGCACAGTCTATAGCAGAATTCATTCAATGCAAACCTCCTGATGAAGCATCATGATACAGACATAGCATCGAGACTGTTGTCTCACTGTACCCCTTCGAATAAAATATGAATGGCAAGAGTAACCCTTGCAGTAAGTTTTGCTTCATTTTGCCTTGAGAGACCCTGACTGCCCTCGTGGCCTCCTAGTTTTTACTTAGTACTTCCTCCACTCTTTATCCACCTGCTTCTCATTGCACCTGATAAAGACCTTCTTTGACCTCACTGCCTCCTCAATGTTTTTAGAGAACCAGATTGGTCTTTTGTACTTGTTTCTCTTGGTAACCATCCTCAAGAATGACTTTGTTGCCTTGAGACAGACCCCTTAATTTCTCCCATCTTTTCGCTACCCTGACTCTGTCCACTCCAGCTAATTTTTCCCAGACTAATTCTTTTCATCTGATTAAAGTCTGCTCTTCTGAAATCCAGAATGTTAGCCTTTGACTAGGGCATACTTGTTCCAAGGGCCAGCTTGAACCATATGATGTTATGGTCATTGGACCTCAGTGGTTCCCTATCCTGCTTTCTACCCACAATTTATGAGTTGGTGAGCACCACGCCAAGAATTGCAGCCAGCCTTGTGGGTTCCATGACCAACTGCACCATTAGGCAGTCCTGCAGTTTATCTAGAAGGTCCTTACTTCTGGTGCTGTTAGCTACTGTAATGTCCAAATCAGTGTCTGGCAGGTTAAGATCCCCACTGCCACCACCTCCCATTTATGACCCTCCTCTCTTCTTCCCCTAGTTCCCTATCACCCTTGCCCCATCCCCATGTGTGATTTCTACCTGATGATGCTGTGAGCTGAACCCACAGTGTTTCTATTTTCCTATTCCCTCCCCTGATGGACCATCCTTAACTGCCTCAGTGCCTTCCCTGACATAGGAGCTACACCTCCACCTTTACTTTCCCCATCCCACCTATACATGTTTTAGCCAAGAACTGCCAGGTCCCAGTCATTATTTCCTCTTGCCCAAGTTTCTGTAATGGGTATGAGACTGAACCCTGCATCTGTCACCACAATCATCTGGAGCTCACTCATTTTGAGTGCCACTAAACACCTCCTATTTTGTACAGATCCTCTCCCATCATCCTCCCCTAACCTACTTAACTTACTTAATTTCCTGGGAGGGTTGCCAGCTTATTGAGCCCTCCCTCCTGGTATCTTCTTTTAACTTAACGTGAACACCTGCCTTGGTGCTTTCCTACCCAACATTCCTTGTCCCAATTCAAGGGGAGCCCTAGCTAGGTTTCCCACTTGCTCTCCTTCTCTGTAGTTCCCTGGTCTCAACTCTCACACAGTCAGTTTAACTGTACACCAATGTAGACGTCAAACCTCTGCCCCGCTGCACTGTTACTCCTCTTTTAAGTGAAGGCCATCAATTTTAAAGAGCCTCCTGTCCTCAAACCCCAATTTCACAAATTGTACCCTCCTCCTGACATCATCTCTTGAACTACCCATTAAATTCCCCAATCTCCTCTTTCTCACCTATCCTACCCATTCTCTCTACCCCACACAGGAAGGACATCGGTGGAAGGCCATGGAAGTGAGTGTACCTACCATCAGATGGTGCAAAGAATTATGCACTTAGTGCTCAACACTAACATATTATTGGCATAGAGCATAATTTTAGCTATACCCCTTTACTACTAGACAGTACCTTATATGTTTTTGCACTGCTCTCACCTTTTCTGTTAAGGATTCAATGCCAGTACAAACAGTATAGCAAGAGAGGCACCCTTGTCTGGTACCCTCTGTGAGTTAAAACCTCTTTCATAGCACCACATTTGTTACTATACATGTCTTTGTTTTCAAATATATCATTTCTACCTAAGAAAATAGTCTGTTCCTGTCACAGACTGGCTCTGTGAGATTTAAATGCATAGATGTTAGGGTAGATGTTTGTTTCTCTTTGTATTGGTGTATTAAAAAAGCTTTCCTTTGAAGAGAGAAGTTAGTTAAATTTGGAGTTGGTAATGTTGTTTTCTTTATTTGTGAGATATTTCCCTTAGTGTGGTTCTTGGGAGGTGTCAGTGAAAGATTTCAAATTGTTTGGACCTACGGTAGATATTCAGGTTCGCTGTTTGAACGATCGTAAAGCGGCGCTACTAGGCGATTGTGCACACGTCAGGCAGCTTAAAATGTTGTTCCGGCTTTTGTGTGTTTAGGGCAGTGGCTTTCCTTTGTGTCCTAGAAGTAAATGTCCTCCTAAATTTGTGGATATTCCTTTTAAGAAGAGTGTGGTTGCCTTTTGAAAGTAGCCCCATTTCAGTGGTGAGGGCGTTCAGCTGATGGTTTAGTCTTATGGAAGGGATGGCGTTTTGTTTGCATACATATCAAAGCTGGATATTTTGTTGGTGTTGCAGCTGAAACTAAAATAGAAGGGACTTTATAAATGTTTCTGTGCTTAAGGTCTTTAGAATTATACTGTAAAGATATCATATTACAGGGATCTTGTACATGAGGAAAAGAACTTCCTGGTCCTTTAGTTTTACTTTGTTAGTTCTTATTAGTAAATATACAGAAGAATGCGATTGTCTGTACGTGGGTATGCCATTGAGGTTCTGTGCGACAATTTGAAGTATTAGAGAGATTGTTGTGTTGGTGTGTGCACCTTTGTGAGGGTGTTCCTTCTTCTAGCTGTTTTGGTTTTAGGGAGGAGGAGGCCCCCCAATGCATAGTGTTCAGCTTTTGTGATTCACTGCAGAGTCTGGAATTGCGTGTGAGCCTCAGGTAAAAGTATATATTTAGTATCCTCGGGTTATTAAATGAGGTTTGCTGTGGCATTGCTGTGGGATGTTTTGTTTGGGGCTGTGCAGTTGTAGGAGCCGGTTTTCAGGCTGCGATGAATGTGTGGATGTGAGTGTTCGAGCGGCTGTTTCTTCTCGTTGGTCGCATAGTCACGAGGGTATTTAGCCCTCTAGTTTTTGGAAACCTGAACCCTTTGTTTGTTTAAGCAGATGGGATTGTACTTCTTATCGGAGGTGAATCTTGTGGTGAGGTTGGTCCGGTGTTGAGCGTGAAGCAAGGATTTAGTGTCTTCTAGGCATTTTGGAAGTCTGGAATTCCTTCAGTTGTGGCTGTAGCTTGTTTTTAAGAGCCGGCCGGCCATTCTTTTCATTCTTAAATATTATTAGGAAGGGTGATGCTTCCTGCCGCTAGAAATGAAATTGAAAATGTTTAGAAAGGATATAAATCACTCTGAGTGGGAGAGTATGTTATTATATGAATTTAAAAAGATATAACTTCTTTCAATACAATAAATATGTAGAGTATAAAGAAATCTAGTTAAAGATCTTAGGTAGAGGTGGGGTTTTAGGTCACCTGACCCCTTTAGGGTATAAAGTTTGAACATATGGTTCAGTTAATTAGATTAATCTTGGGTCTGGAGGTGAACTCCAGGAATGCTCTGGTCAATTAAAATGCCTACGTGAAGTGCTCTTAGGAGTGAAACTGTACGATTATAAGGTGCTGAATTCTTAAAGGTACAGATCTTGATTCTATGAAGATAAAATGTGACTGAGACCTGAATGCATTGCATTTGATGAGGAAGCTTATGTATAATGACTGACTTCAGCCTGTTTGGGAGCACTACTGATGATTATTGAAAGAAAATACCCTCTACTAATATGAAGAACTTCTCTGTTAATTAATAAATATGAAGCATATATCATACTGCTATGGTGTCACATTGCTTGATCGCCCACATATACCTCGCCCTATGAAATTTGGTGTCAGAAGTGGGATATTCATGATCTGCATAAGGTCTGGTGGGCAGAGAACCTAGCAAGATGGTACTTGAACTAACTCCTCTCTATTGGTTATTGGTGAGAGAACTTTGTTCTGTGGCCAGCTGAGTGATGGTCCTGGGATGGTGGTGAGGCCTTGTTTGAACAAGCTAAATGAAATGAGGAGCCACTATGAAATTTTGTTTGACCAGAAGAGTGACCGAGT
Source organism: Neoceratodus forsteri (assembly GCA_016271365.2). Classification (NCBI taxonomy): domain Eukaryota; kingdom Metazoa; phylum Chordata; order Ceratodontiformes; family Ceratodontidae; genus Neoceratodus; species Neoceratodus forsteri. The sequence goes on from CM057449.1 coordinate 692,239,026, forward strand.
GATTGGATGGAAGTGATACAGTGGTTATTTAATCACTGGATGGAGGCGGAGAGTCAGTGAAAAGAAGCAGAACAAAGGTACCAGGAGGTGTTAAGACAATTGATGGTAATGAGGGACAATTTGGTTTATCAAAGGCCTATGAAGAGGGCTGAAAAGATGTCCTGTGTGGATTATATGGACTGTGTTGAGGACCAGCTTCCTGTTCTACCCATGTTCCAGGGAATGTATTGGGTTGGAGATGATGGAGATGATGGAAGATCGACATTAGACAAGTCCCCAGGTGAGACTGTTTTGTATCTGGGGTGAAGGATGCAAGCAAAACAGAAGAGGCAATAGTTGCTGAAGGGACTTGTTTATTGACATGTGATAATGTTAAAACAAAAATGTTATTAATTTTTCTGCTGCTTGTGGAAATCTGTACAGGCAGAGGATCCTGAAATTCAGCAGATAAGTAGCCATGTTACCCTGAATAAAGATAGAACAGGTATGGATGGGGAAAAGGGCAGTTATGGTGGTATGAAATGAAGGATGAGGTATTGTATCACATGAGACCAAACCCTGTACAAAGCAGATAGATTCTAGGGTGGTGGTACTCGTAGATATAGAAAGGATGTCTTAGATGCATTATGTATAAACACTAAACACATGAATCAAGAGGAAATGTTGGGGCATCTCATTCCTTCTTTTCATTGGCCTGGGATTTACAGTCAAGTGGCTCTTTATTTAAGGAGGTTGGCAGCCACTCAGAAAAGGCAGACATGGCAAACTGAAATGAGTATAGTACCAAAGGGAAAAGAACGTAATAATTGGCTCCCTTGGAAAAGGGGAGGGTGATTCAAAGGGATATGAACAGCAGATGGTAGAAACTTATAGTACTAGACAGGTTATGTAGTGGGTGAGGGACTAGAGGAATAGCCCCATGAAGGTTGTGTATTTAAGTGGCTTCTCTGTCAAGTACTCCAATCCCAGTATGTTTTAGGTACTGAGAGTAATGAAAGGGTTACTGGATAAAAGGGGTACTAGATAGAAGGCGTCCAAAATAAAGTATTTAGATAAATTGTTTGAGAATTAGGAATGTTCACATCATGGAATAACTGTCTGAAGAAAGAGCGAGACAGATAGGAAGGAAAACATTCAATGGAAACAATTTGGTACACTAAAATAAAGAGTATGAGTATAATGGGGTTTCCATTATCCTGGATGCAGGGTAATTGACTGGGACAGTTTTGATAAGGGTAAAGACCTGAGTTCAATTTAGTGAAGGAATACATCTATAAGCCATATTTAAGTCTAGGTCTGTTAACATCTTAAAAGCTAAGCGCTATCTCTTTATTCTTTCTAACGACTGGGGGTTGGCCACCTGCAGTTGACTTTATTCTGTTTTCTTATATTTCTAGTCCTATCTTTGTTGCATTTGTTTTAGTTTGTCTATCTCAAAACAAAATACAGTTAAAGTAATAGCCTGTTTGCTTAAGAGCTGTTATTCAGTGAATGTTATTTGAACTGCTGTCCTATTTCTGTCAGTAGTGAAATTGAAGTTAATGTTGTGAGACAAGATAAATTATGTGTTCCAGAATATGAATGAGGGTAGGCCATAATAACAGTTCAGAGAATGGAACTGCTGGCTTTGAAAAATACTTGTCATATGTATGAAGAAAATATTTCTCAACAAAATCTTAATATTTCATTTATGCATAGTACATAGATTTTAGTGGTTAAGGCGATGTGGGTAAAGAAAACAAATTCATGTAAAATGATTTAGACATGGTATCTTATGGTGTTATAGATTATCTACTCCGCCAAGTTAGACAGTATTTCAAAATTAAATTTGGTTCATAGTTCGGGATATAGAATATGGACATAGGGTATTTAGTGCAAGCCACAGAGAAAAGTATCTTTGCATGTTTATTGAGGTAGTATAATTGATGCGCTTGGGACTCTAGGGGTAGAGCTCTAAGGTGTGGCTGGTCCAGGGCTCTGGTTGGTCCCCCCTGTTTTTCCTCTTTCTAAGCTAAAATGCTTTAATGAAGTCGAACAACCAAAGGACTGGTTGTCCTCTTGGGTGGGAGGAATGTCACAGAGTGGCTCTGTAAGATCTAAAATGCATAGATGTTAGGGCTAGATGTTTGTTTCTCTTTGTATTGGTGTATTAAAAAGCTTTCCCTTTGAAGAAAGTTAGTTAAATTTGGAGTTAGTAATGTTTTTCTTTTATTTGTAAGATATTTCCCCTTAGTGTGGTTCTTGGGAGGTGTCAGTGAAAGATTTCAAATTGTTTGGACCCTGCAAGTAGATATTCAGGTTCGCTGTTTGAGCGATCGGGTAAAGGCGTGACTGTGCGATCGTGCAGCATATTGCAGCTTAAAATGTTGCTCCAGCTTTTGTGTTTAGGGCAGTGGCTTTCCCTTTGTGTCCTAGAAGTAAATGTCCTCCTAAATTTGTGGATATTCCCTTTTTAAGGAGAGTGTGGTTGCCTTTGAAAGTAGCCCCATTTCAGTGGTGAGGCGTTCAGCTGATGGTTTAGTTTTATGGAAGGGATGGCATTTTGTTTGCATACATATCAAAGCTGGATATTTTGTTGGTGTTGCAGCTGAAACTAAAATAGAAGGAACTTTATAAATGTTTCTGTGCTTAGGTCTTTAGAATTATACTGTAAAAGATATCATATTACAGGGATTTTGTACATAGGAAAAGAACTTCCTGGTCCTTTAGTTTTACTTTGTTAGTTCTTATTAGTAATATATGGAAGAATGCAATTGTCTGTATGGGTATGCCATTGAGGTTCTGTAGCACAATGTGAAGTATTAGAGAGATTGTTGTGTTGGTGTGTACCTTTGTGAGGGTGTTCCTTCTTCTAGCTGTTTTGGTTTTAGGGAGGAGGACCCCCCAATGCATAGTGTTTGGCTTTTTGTGATTCACTGCAGAGTCTGGAATTGCGGTGGAGCCTCAGGTAAAAGTATATATTTAGTATCCTCGGGTTATTAAATGAGGTTTGCTGTGGCATTGCTGTGGGATGTTTTGTTTGAGGCTGTGCAGTTGTAGGGAGCCGGTTTTCAGGCTGCCGATTGAATGTGTGGATGTGAGTGTTCGACGGCTGTTTCTTCCTAGCAGGCGCATAGTCGCGAGGGTATTTAGCCTCTAGTTTTAGAAACCTGAACCCTTTGTTTGTTTAAGCAGATGGGATTGTACTTTTACCTCGGAGGCGAATTCTTGTGGTGTAGGTTGGTCCGGTGTTGAGCGTGGGCAGGGATTGCGGTGTCTTCTAGGCATTTTGGAAGTCTGGAATTCCTTCAGTTGTGGCTGTAGCTTGCTTTTAAGAGCCGGCCGGTCATTCTTTTCATTCTTAAATATTATTAGGAAGGGGTGGTGCTTCCTGCCGCTAGAAATGAAATTGAAAATGTTTAGAAAGGATATAAATCACTTCTGAGTGGGAGAGTGTTATTATATGAATTTAAAAGATATAACTTCTTTCAGTAGAATAAATATGTAGAGTAAAGAAATCTAGTTAAAGATCTTAGGTAGAGGTGGGGTTTTAGGTCACCTGACCCCTTCAGGGTATAAAGGTTGAACATATGGTTCAGTTAGTTAGATTAACTTTGGGTCTGAAGGTGAACTCAGGGAATGCTCTGGTCAATTAAAATGCCTACATGAAGTGCTCTTAGGAGTGAAACTGTACGTATTATAAGGTGCTGAATTCTTAAAGGTACAGATCTTGATTCTATGAAGATAAAATGTGACTGAGACCTGAATGCATTGCCATTTGATGAGGAAGCTTATGTATAATGACTGACTTCAGCCTGTTTGGGAGCACTACTGATGATTATTGAAAGAAAATACCCTCTGCTAATATGAAGAACTTTTCTGTTAATTAATAAATATATGAAGCATATATCATACTACTATGGTGTCACGTTGCCTGATTGCCCACATATACTCTGCGCTCTATGACATCCCCACACCAAACTTGCTCAACACCTATAGTAGATAATCCCAGTCTATGGCATCAAAGGCTTGCTCTAGCAAGAGTGCAGCTCATAACTCCCACTGTGCTTGTAAAGAGTGAAGTCTCCCTTTTCTAGGAAGATAATGGGTCCTGGATACTTCTGTTCTTTGTCCCTGTCTTAATAGTTATATGTTTGTTTGTTGGGCTGGCCACCCACTTTGTTTTATATGTTTATTGTAGTCTTGTCTATTGTTTGTCTTCCATGTCTTTTCCCAGTACATTCCAGTGCCATTATCCTGCCTACAAAAGCTGATTAATAAAATATTGAGGACATCAGGACTGCTCTCCTGTCTCTTCTATAAGAGTGTCTTGTGTAACCCCTGGGTGGCACCACCCCCAGTGTTACACCTGCCTACTACCCTGGACGTAGGCTAAGGGGTTTGGGTTCACTAGCTAATAACATTTTTAAAACCTTTGCGCAGTGCCTCCACTCAGGGTGCTTTACATGGGTGAGATGGTGCTGGGTGTAGCCCCTGAGCTGCTACACCACCCATGGTGACCAGTTACCTTCCCCAGACATGCCCCAATACACAGTTCCCCACATTTCACATTTTGAATTAAAGACTCTCTAATAATATGCTCACACAGGATTTCAAACAACAAATAACAAGATATTTATTTTGGGGTAATAAAGGAGCTAGGAAAGGGAAACAAGAGGAGTCGAGGATATCTTACCATATTTACACATGTACAGAGAACATTTTGGATTTTGCTGATGAACCTCCAGCTGGGTGGCTACATATTAACAGGCAGACATAAATCACATTTTACCATTCGACTTAAGACATCCAGAGCCCTGGCAATCTAGCTGCTGATAAATCAGATGTTAAACATAATTATTAATATTACCCACACTGGTACCAGTCCCAGATACAGCAGAAACCCGCAATCTCATACTATACTGGTTAAACAGATACCACAGTCCAAGATGTTGCAGGCTTGATGAAGTCGCAGCTGGTTGAGGTGGCGGCTATTAATTTGAGGTGGGGGGCAACTTGGAACCAGATTTTGTAAAGCAATAAATTACTATTTACAACCACAGCAGGGATTGCCTGTACTTTAGCAGACAAAGCAGGGATTGCCCTGCACTGCAGACTTCTGAACATTCCAGAACAAACATTGTGGATCTTACGTCCAGAACATTCAGCACAATATTTGAAAGTCACATCCAATGCAGTGAGAGTGATGATTCTGTCAAGCATCCTAAACGCAGTTTAAAACACGGTCACATCCAGTACTTTATATACCAAAAGGCATGCATCCAGAGTAAGTTGGCAATGACACTTTTATCAAGCATCCCATACTTTAGTCACAGGCAGTCACATCCAGTACATTCTATATACCAAGAACATTATCCACAAGCGGAGTCCTATCCAGCATGTCTAGTCATTTAACACTTATACCAACGCTCTTAGACGAAACTCTGTGCAGACACAGGTACATTCTCTTTAAGGTATCTTAGACATTAATATGCTCTAGGGCCTCCTGTCTCATGAAGTGGCAAGCACGTCTTGGCAGACAATTCCATGATGGCAGGACTCTAATCATAGCAACACATTTATATGATTCACTAAGCCCAGCATCTTGCTGCACCTGTAACTTAGCCATTTGGGCCACAGACAAGATGCAGCCATTACTTGAACTAGGCAGTCTCTTATGGGTTAGTAGCCCAGACTGATGACTTCAATACTTCACACTTAACACACACATTTCTTAATGGGGCATGGATCCCAAGATTACTTGTTTAGCTTCTCCCTCGCACCTGGGGGTACAAGGGTACTCACCAGGTCCTCCACAGGTCTCATCTGCAATCAAAGGCATCCTGAACACTTCTTCAGCTCTCTCACCACTGAGGTACTTGGTCAGTGCTCTCACCACTGCATGATGTCATCTGGTCTGGTCAGCGCCTCACCACTGCTGGACATCTGATTCTTCGGTCCACATCTTTCTCCGGCGTGGGAAGGAAGGCTAGCCTCTGGAGAACAGTACTGGCAACCTCCGGACTAGCTGTTGCTGAAAGCATAATTACTGTAACTAGTTAACTGTTAACTGAAGAAAATAAATGCCTTCTGAAGACTGAAAGGATTGAATTAAGTGGCCCAGGCCTGATGGCATGGCTGGAGCCTGAGCCCTCCCCATGGGGGCTCCCAGCAGGCTGGAGCCTGCTCTGCTGCCTCTCTCTCTCTCTCTCTCTCTCTCAGCTCTTCAGCTCTGCATCTCTGAATCTCCCTCTGAATCTCCAGACAAACTGGCAACATTGTCTCTCTATAGAGCTCCTAGCTCGACTCCTGATGGGTAGCAGGGATGGGGTGACATGTCTCCAAATTGCTGAAGGACCTGTCCATCAGAACACTGAGGCAAAATTGGGTTGTAGAATTTGTGCCTAAAAATAATGTCCCTGTAAGCCCCACAAGCACTTGAAGTGCTACCCATAAGATGCAGTGAATGTCCCACAAGTCCTGGCTTTCTATTGCTGCAATTCCAATTGGCTGTACTGCTGGCAATGGCTGTTTAACCCACTGTCCCTTATAGCAGATTAGATACAGTCCTGAATAATGTCCTGGTGCAGCCAGAAATAAATAATTATTTGCCTCAAATGCCCCACAGTTCTATAGCTTAAAGGCTGTACTTGCAGTCGCTGCACAGATGAAAAACATGGCTCTTTACTTTTCCTGATGCTACTGCACTTATGCAAGCCCCTTGCAGCAGCAGACAGGCTGACACACAGAGTCCCAAATACTGGAATTGCCAGGGAAACAGTACTCATTTTAACTTTAAACACTTTTCCCACATGCACAGTATATTCCCAAGAAGCAGCAACAGTTCCATTATGTAAAACATTTTAATTCTTTTCTTTTCGGTTGGAGCTGAACATAGCTACCCTGGAGGCAGCCAGCTACACTGTTATGCATTATTCTGATGACCGGGGCCCTGAACAGGCATACTCACATGAGCCTGGTCAGAACTCCTTTAATTCCCATCTGAGCAGTCCCCCAGCAGGCTGTCCTTGGTCACCAGGTCCCAAATAGGTGGAAGGGATCCCAGGACCCACAGCACTGTCCTTGAGGCGACAATAAAACATGACTCCCACATCAAAGGTGCTTTGCCGCCAGCATAACTCCCGCTGCCCTGGAGGCATCGGCTTTTTGCAGCGGAAGCCTGATGTCAGCAGTTTAAGCCCGAGGGACTGGATTTTCATTTGACTGCAAGCTGGGCACACACGAGGGCAAACAGGACCTGGGAAGCCAGAAAATTAGAGGCCAAGTCAGGAGAAGCCTGAGAGACAGTGGGAGAAGGATAGAACAAACCAGGCTAAGGTAAATCCTGACTGGCATTTCTAGGAACCCCCATTTGCAAGGGGTTACACTTGTCTGTCTATATACTGTACGCCCGGAGCCTGTAAAATGCTCCTTGAGATAAAAGAAAAGGTTTCCCCATTTGTAAAATGGCGTTTGGAGCTGTTTTTTGCTCCACAGGCTTTCCCCTGTTAAAATGCCTGCTTATGGCCTGTTTGTCTGAGTGCTGAATAAAGAAAACCCTCCGTTTTGTAAAAATGACAGGCGCTGTTTTAAATGCCCTGTTATGCTTTAAAATGCCTTTTGTGCCCGTTATGCTGGTTGCGCCTTTCAGCTTATAAATTAATGAAAGAACCTCCTGGTTCATTAGTCTATTCCCCATTATGCTCTTTTGTGGAGCTCTGATAAAAGCGGATTTTATGTGAAGTTATGAGGCAGAGTTCCTGCACGACAGTGCGCTTAGTGCGGCGCTGGTACAATTACCTGCTCATATGTAAGACTGTCGTGGAAGGCATTTAGCCTTCTAGTTTCCCCAAAAGTGATGTTTCCTGTAAGAAACACAGCAATAGGAGCCCTACATACCCTCTGTAGTCAAGATAAAGAGGTTTGGTGCTGTTTTGGAGACCTCTGAAAAACGAGGGTATTTGCTGCTGTCCTCGCATCTCAGAGCCCTGAATGATTCCTCCCTCAGCTCCAGCAGTCTACTAAGAGCTGGCTGGCCATTTCCTGACTGAATATATGCTGCTGCTGGAAGGAGTGGTGCTTGCTGAGGCCAGAGTTTGCTTTTAAATACCCAAAAGGGCTATAAACCACTTTATGTATGTATATAAAATGCTGTATTGAAATAAATATGTTTAAAGGTTGTAAATAAAATAAATATTGTGTAAATAAAGAAATGCTGTTAACAGAAAGGTACAGGGTTGAGATAGATGATCACATGATCCCTGAAGAGTATAAACCTGTGCTTTTAGAACAGGTAGTCAGTAGAGCTATGAGATCAGTTGAGTTTGAGTGGAGTTCTGTCAGTTCAGCTCAGTCAGACCTGGATGTGATGTTGTGAACATCCTAAAGAGCTAGTGTTTTCTAGCTATGTTTATTTTCTTTTGTTACTGTTATGCTTCTCTTTAATTTTGCGTTTTCAGTTCGCGTTAATATTTTTGTAAATAAATATCTTTATTTTGCTGCCAAAATGCCTCGATGGTCCATTATTACCTACAGCCTATGACAGATGGTGTCAGAAGTGGGATGCTGAGGTGAATTTGAGCACAGATTCTAGTGGACCTATATGCAAGAAGAGGTGGCAGCTTGGACTGGTGTGGCTACAAGGTCCCATGTCCAGAAGTTTCAACTACCTTTGCTGATCGGTGTGGACCCTGTAGTAAGAAGAAAGACAGCAAGAAGAGGTGCGATGATGGAAGGCCTACCGATGGAGGACAAGAAGCTGGTAGAAGGGGCCCAAGCAGCTGAACCCGGGTGGAAGACCCCTGAAGACCCTGAGACCTACTTCAATGGTTTAGTGTTCAGCAGATGGATATGGAGAGAGTGAGAGAGAGAGAGAAATCAGAGGGAGAACCAACGCTGATGGGAAGAAAACCAAGCAAGATGGTTGGATACCCTGAGAGCGATCCAGACCTTAGGTATTAGCAGACCTCCTCCTCACCTGGGAATGTGCAGAAGGACATTAAATTGGTAAAACTTTCCACTTCTGATGATATTGAGGATTTTCTAATGACTTTTGAGAGGGTGGCACCGCTTGTGCCTGGTCCAGGGACAAATGGGTAATCTCGTCTCCCTACTTAACTGGAAAGGCCTAGCTGTCTTACAGCCATTTAGAAATGACTCATGCCAATGACTTTGAACAAGTAAAACAAGCTATTCTGAAGAGGTACGACATTAGTACTGAGACTTACAGGCAACGTTTTGGTCCTTAAAGTTTCATAGTACAGACAACCCTAAGATGCATACACCCAATTAAAAGACTTGTTCATGAAATGGCTACAACTTAATACCCAGACAGTAACTCAGATAATGGAAGCCATTATTCTTGAACAGTTCAAGAATTCTACCACAAGACGTCCAATTCTGGGTAAAGGAGCACCGTCCTGAAATGTCAGAGGTGGCCATAAGATTGGCGGAGGACTATATCACAGCAATACCTCACAGAAACTGACCTCTGGGAAGCTCCTTGACACATCAGCCCACAGAAAGACAGTCTTCTCATAATCCTATATCTAATGCACAGAATAGTAGTACCCTGGGACTAAATCAAGCTTTAAATCTGGAAAGGGGTATAAACCAGACATCGTATGCAATACTTGCAATAATAGAGGCACATAGCAAGATTCTTCCCAAAAGACACTAGAAGATGCACATTTGGCCCTGGCTAATTGGAGACATTACATAGTACCAGTACAGATTGGAGAAAAGGTGGTATCAGGACTTATAGACTCTGGTAGCAAGCAAACTTTGGTGCATGCTTCTGTGCTAGATACCCACCTAGAGTCAAGAGGACCAACAAATGGAGTAACTTGTATACATGGGGATGTACATTGGTATCCAGTGAAGGAGACAGTAGTACAGGTGGATGGGCACACCCAGAAAATGAAGGTGGGTGTGGTGCCCATCTCCTGTCCCAGTTATTATTGTCCATGATTTCCAACTTTGAGACTTTGTTAACAATGAACCTTAGTGCTGTTACAACTAGATCACAGGCTAAACAGGAGGAAATACTGGGACAAAGTTTTCCTTTGATGGAGAACTATATGAAGCTGTTGGCAAGGGACAGAAAGCCTAAAAGTCAAAGAAAGAAAAAAATAACCAAAAACTTTGAAATTGTAAGACAGTCCAAAAGGCCGTGAAAGTTAATGTTTTTATTTAATCTCATTTCACACCATTGTACTGCAGGCAATAGTTTTGTAGCTATATGCCACTTCTCAGGCCATTTGTATCTAACAGTGTTGATACTAAATACAAAAATATGAAAGTAATTATTGAATGTATAAATTTTCAAATATAGTTTCTTATTTATTAAGATACTAATCTGTTACTTATGACTATTATTCATTATAATAAGGTACCTATTAAACAGTGTCAATTAACATAAAACTGAATATATAATCATTTTAATCAATAATTTTTGATTTCACTTCACATACCTATTGTTTTTGATGATTAATTTTAAACTGTCACTTCTTCATTAAATTTTTAATTGACCACTTCTTTATAAAATTGTGTTGAACTTAGTTCCAAATAAATCCATCCTAACTTGGTTAAAACAAAATAATCTTTGTTAGATTAAATGTTAAATGTCATTCTTTCAAAATATTTTGAAATATTATGGATTGTATTAATCCTTACTTTCAATATAAGTTTCTTCTGCTAACAGATTGAAGACATATTCATTCTTTAATAGACATTCAAATGCCTTGTTGTCACTCATTCCCTATAAAGAAAAATCTTAATTACTCTAGAAAGAACTGTTATGTACAATTGCTAAAAAGCTTTTAACCCTTCTTAATCCATTTCAGAACTATTACTTTTTATAAAATGTAATGTTCTTTGAAGTTTCAAATATATTTTACTGTCAAAAGTTCATTTTATAATAAGTTGTACCTTATCAATTTGATGGAGCTCATTTGGTCTGATACTGTTTTTAAAATTCCATATGCTTAACTGTTAGATTTCGATTCTCAGTTAAAACTGAGTAACCTTGTTGTTTTCACAGAGCTCACAGAGTCTCTTTAACTTCATGCTCTTAACTTTAAAATTCCTGGCTTCGATTAGAACTAAGGAGAAAAGGAAAATACCATGTCTATTTACATGACCTTGGCCTTTTAAAACACTTTGAGCTGATTCTTAGAGTTGTAAATGAATCTTTCCTTGCTCAATGCCATTATACTGATGAACATCTTCCAAAAGGAACCAGGCGGTCTGAGCTAAGGATTTAAATGTGGTTAAAAGCCCATGAAACTGACAGGGGTGATATCATTCATGACGCTAAACCTTAACCCACTATAGGTTTAGCTACTGGTTGAAATTGAATGAGCTGCAAGACCTTCCCTGTAGCTAAGCGGATAAGTGAAGTGGGCTCACTTAGTACAAAATGGGAGTCCGTGGTTTGCCTCCTGTCCTCAGCTAATTGCTGAAATTCTAATATTTCTTCTTTCTACTAATTTATATTAATGTATCCTGTTTCGCTTCAATTATGTATTTAGTTACTATATTAGTTAAATATTCAATTTATGGGAGCAATTTATCCTTCACTGTACTTCATTACATTTTTAAACTATTTATTAATGAATATACACTAAATGATTTTCAAGGTAATCTGCACTCTGTTTCTTCTTGTAATATTTATTTTTAATTAATTATTTATAATTAAAGTTGTCTAAATTTAAATGTAGAATTTAGAAAATATTACTTTAAAAAGGATAAAACCCATTGAATAGGTTTATTTTAACTGTTAATTCATTTGAAGGTTTATAGGTTACACTCCCACCAGAACCACTGGAATAGTCATCAAATGCAACTATATTCTCTAATAATGTATCTTTCACTACTGATATTTCATACATTTTTAACAGAAAAATTATGAAAGGATGCAATATTTCAGAGGGTGATGATACTTAATGATAAATTATTTCCAACATAAATTCTAGTTGCATGATTCATTCATGCCGATTCCTGGATTGGTACAGTCCATAATGTATATCCAAAAACTTCTTTTCAAAAGTGAATCTTCCCATGTAATATTATGTCCTTGTGGCTCATTAACTTTCTCAAGTCCCCAAAATCTCAATGAAGCTGGTGAATGTCCTCTTCTGTTGAAAAGTCTTGCCACTGAAGATTTGTCATCCTTGGTTCTGATGTCACTCTTATGTTCTCCAATCCTTGTTCTCAATTTCATATTGTGTTTCCACATAAAGTTTATCACATGGGCATTGAAATAGGTAAATTACATGATGTGATTTACATGTTATGTGTTGTTTGATTATGTGTTTCTTGTTGGTGTATGGATGTTCAAAAACTGTTTTCTTAGGTGTATTGTTACAATGACAACACTGGACACATGGAAAACTGCCTTCCTTTAAAGAGCCTAAAAGTAATTGTTTGCCTTGTTTTAGATTCGTTGTATATCTTATGTGTTGATGTACTAGTTTGTCCTTAAAGGTCTTATTCTTCTTTGATATAACTAATGGTGTATCTGCAAAACATCTATTATGGCTTTCAACTGCCTGCAGTATGCTAATTGCCTATCAAAGTGCCCTTTATCTTATTGCTTAAATGACTATAGGGTGTAGAAAACACTATTCTGTTTTCTGTACTTTTCTTTTTTCTGTTGTAATAATGACTCACGTGTCATTAATGCTACTTCTGAAATAGATTTTTCTATTTTTCATGTTTGTAACCCTTTGGATAAACTTATTTTTCATTACATTTACTTCTTTTCAAAATTTACCTCTGTTGTGCTGTTCCTTTTGCCCTTATGAATTGAGATTTAGGAATACTGAGCTTTAATTTGGGGTCATGGTAGCTTTGGAAATGTAATAAAGTATTTCAATCTGTTTCTTTCCGATATAATTTGGTCTCTAATTTATCTTCATTTTGTAAATTTGTAAATCCAAATATGATATTTGTTGTTTGTCTGATTCAACTGAGAATACTAAGTTTTCGCTTCTGCTATTCAAATATCTAAAGAAAGTGTCTAATATCTCTTTGTTCCATCCCACAATAATAATCGTCATCAATAAAACATTTCCACTTAATTATATTAATTTGAATGGATTATTTCTTCATTTATAATGTGTGTTTTTCAAAATTCCACATATATAAATTAGCATAAGAGGGAGCCATTGTACTTCTATAGCTATTCCTTGAATTTGTAAGTAAAATTCATCTTTAAACAAAAATAGTTTTTCTGTAACACTAATCCTGCTAAGCCTAATAAAAATCAGTATCTGGAAGCAATTCATTCCTAATTCTTAAAGCTTGTCTCAGTGATAAAATCCTTCTTCATGTGGTATACTAGTGTATACATCTTTAACATCAAGTGATACCAACCATAAATCTCCAGTGCTGATTTCACTTAGATTCACTTCTTGTATTATTTCAATAACATGGCTGGTATGCTTGATGTAAGTATCCATTTTCTTAACCTGTTGTTGTATGTGGGAATCTATATAATTCGATAAAGGCTCTAAAATGGAGTCAGAACCTAACACAATTGGCCTTCCTGAAGGTTTTGTGGATTTTTGTGGATTTTAGGTAACACTTATCCGCTTAGCTACAGGAAGGTCTTGCAGCTCATTCAATTTCAACCAGTAGCCAAACCTATAGTGGGTTAAGGTTTAGCGTCATGAATGACGTATCACCCCTGTCAATTCTGTGGGCTTTTAACCACATTTAAATCCTTAGCTCAGACCATCCAGTTCCTTTGAAGACGGTCGTCAGTATAATGGCGTTGAGCAAGGTAAGATTCATTTACAATTCTAAGACTCAGCTCAAAGTGTTTTTAAAAGGCGGAGGTCATACAAATAGACATTGTATTTTTCCCTTTCTCCTTAGTTCTAATCTAGAAGCCAGGAATTTTAAAGTTAAGAGCATGAAGTTAAAAGAACTCTGTGAGCTCTGTGAAAACAACAAGATTACTCAGTTTTAACTGAGAATCAAAGAGTCTAACAGTTAAGCATATGGAATTTTAAAAAAGAGTATCAGACCAAATGAGCTCCATCTAATTGATAAGGTACTGACTTATTATAAAACAAACTTTTAACAGCAAAATATATTTGAAACTTCAAAGAACATTAAATCTTTATAAAAAGTAATAGTTCTGAAATGGATTAAGAAGGGGTTAAAAGCTTTTAGCAATTTTAAATGACAGTCCTTGCTTATAGTAATTAAGATTTTTCTTTATAGGAACTAGTGACAACAGGGCATTTGAATGTCTATTAAAGAACTAATATGTCTTCAATCTGTTAGGAGAAGAAACTTATAGTAAAAGTAAGGATTAATATAATCCATAATATTTCAAAATATTTTGAAAGAATGACATTTAACATTTAATCTAACAAAGATTATTTTGTTTTAACCAAGTTAGATGGATTTATTTGGGAACTAAGTTCAATACGTAAGTTTAAAAAGAAGTGGCCAATTAAAAATTTAATGAAGAAGTGACAGTTTAAAATGAATCATCAGAAACAATAGGTATGTGAAGTGAAATCAAAATTATTGATTACAATTATTATATATTCAGTTTTATGTTAATTGGCACTTTTAATAGGTACTTTATTATAATGAATAATGGTCATAAGTAACCGATTAGTATCTTAATAAATAAGAAACTATTTTGAAAATTTATAAATTCAATAATTACTTTCATGTTTTTGTATTTAGTATCAACACTGTAGATACAAATGGCCTGAGGAAGTGGCATATTAAGCTACAAAATTGTTGCCTACAGTACAATGGTGTGAAGTGAAGATTAAATAAAAATATTAACTTTATGGTTTTTTGGACTTTATCTTACAATTTCAACATTTTTGGTTCCAATAGCCATAGTAAGAAGGTCCAAACCTACATAGTTTATATTTGGGCATCCTGTATCAGCATTTTTTAATATTTGAATGTAGAGATAGGTACACTCTAGATACAGTGGTCCCTTTCATTAATTATAAGTCAGAATGACTAAGTAAATTAAGTTTATAGATACAGAATGGTTAGGTCTGACATTATTCTCTCTACTTCCCACCCACCACATCTCTTTTTCCTAAACACTAAGTTTTAGATTTACAATCATGACAGCATTAAGAGGTGCAGGATCAAGACAAGAACCTTTTCAGGAATTCCAGCAAACAGCTGAAGAACACAATATATATATATCAATTTACCCCTGAGGAACAAGAGCAAGTTTTAAGTTTACTTAACAGAGATAAGACATGGACAGAAGTCACAAGTGAAAAGTCACTTATGAATAAGATACAGCATTTAGAACAAATGATTTGAATGGCATGCTTTATCTTTTGGGACTACATTAAAAATAAAAGAATCCCCAGAGGATTGAGGGTACTGGTTGAACCCAATTTTGGTTTTACAACATTAAAATTAAATGAAAATGGACAGGAATACGAAACAAATGTGAAACAGATTTTATGTTGGCACTTATAGAAGTCATTATAGAGGAGCGAAATAGATTAACAACAGAAATACAAGGGTTAAGGATGAGTATAAATCAAGAGTACAGTTACAAGAATTCACAACTACTTTAGAGAAAATTAAAAAGATTTAAGTGATTATGAAGAATATATTAAACAACAGAAAATATGCAAATTTAAAAGAGATATAATAGACTATAGGGATAATAAAGTATATAGCTGGTTTATCTAACAAAAATCATATGGAAGCAACCAGTACAAACAAGGACAATCTGAATATTTCACAGATTCAGACAGTGGGGACAGTTATATTGTGAATTTTTATGACGCTCAAGTAGAAAAGAAAATAGGAAGTTTTTTAGAAAGACACCAATCGCAGATGATGGAGGAAGGACAAAGAGTCCCACAAGAACAAACAGAAACCAGAAAATATGATTTGAGAGACAGGGGTGGCAGAACATAGGACAATACAGACAGTCATTTGGAAATCAGACAAGGGAGGTGGAAGAGGTGGAAGAGGGGGAGAAGAGGAGGCTACAATTACAACAGCAGGGGAGACAGAGGATTTAATACCAGTGTTCAATTTAAGTGAAAGGAATATCACGGACACAGAAATACAAGTACTTAGTAAAGGACTTTCTTCTCACCAACAACTGGAATGGATGAATTTTAATTAGAAATAGACTTACAGAAATTTTATAGGAAACTGAGATTGGCAGATTGGTTCCAAGATAAGCCAGAAGAACCAGTAACAAGAAAACAAGAGTTAAAAAACTACTGGGAATAAAGTCAGATTTTTCTCCCATAGGGAAGGAAGTGGTACAGACATACATTAAAGTGATTAAAAAGAAATTAAAGAATTATTAGAAAAAGAATCTAAATTTCTGAATTTTAATAACATGACCAGGAAAGAAAGGGAAGAATTAAGGGATTTACAAGAGGATAAATCTATCGTTATTAAACCAGCTGACAAAGGAGGTGGAATAGTCCTTTGGGGCTTCAGGACTATAAGGCAGAATGCCTTAAGCAATTGAACAATAATTTTAATTATGTCAAATTAGATAATGATCCAATGAATGAAATAAAAGCAGATATATAAGATTTTTTGGAAGGGGCAGTAGAATTAGGATGGTGTACAGATACAGAAATAGAAATGTTGATTAATAAAAACCAAGAATACCAAAATTTTATGTATTACCTCAAATACACAAAATCCACAAAACCTCCAGGAAGGCCAATTGTGTCAGGTTCTGACTCCATTTTGGAGCCTTTATTGAAATATATAGATTATCACATACAACAACAGGTTAAGAAAATGGATACTTACATCAAGGATACCAGCCATGTTATAACAAATAATACAAGAAGTGAATCTAAGTGAAATCAACACTGGAGATTTATGGTTGGTATCACTTGATTTTAAAGATTTATACACTAGTATACCACATGAAGAAGGATTATCACTGAGACAAGCTTTAAGAAATAGGAATGAATTGTTTCCAGATACTGATGTTTTATTAGGCTTAGCAGGATTAGTGTTACAGAAAAACTGTTTTCATCTGAAGACTAATTTTACTTACAAATTCAAGGAATAGCTTTGGGAAGTACAATGGTTCTTTTCACATTTATATATGTGGTATTTTGATAAAACACACATTATAAATGAAGAAAATAATCCATTCAAAATTAATATAATTAAGTGGAAATATTTTATTGACGACGATATTACTATGGGATGGAACAAAGAGAGATTAGATACTTTCATTAGATATTTGAATAGCAGAAACGAAAACTTAGTATTCTCAGTTGAATCAGACAAACAACAAATATCATTTTTGGATTTACAAATTTACAAAATGAAGATAAATTAGAGACCAAATTATATCAGAAAGAAACAGATCAAAATACTTTATTACATTTCCAAAGCTACCATGACCCCAAATTAAAGCTCAGTATTCCTAAATCTCAATTCATAAGGGCAGAAAGGAACAGCACTACAGAGGTAAATTTTGAAAAGAAGTAGATGTAATGACAAATAAGTTTATCCAAAGGGGTTACAAACATGAAAAATAGAAGAATCTATTTCAGAAGTAGCATTAATGACACGTGAGTCATTATTACAACAGAAAGGAAAGAAAAGAAAAGTACAGAAAACAGAATAGTGTTTTCTACACCCTATAGTCGTTTAAGCAATAAGATAAAGGGCACTTTGATAGGCAATTGGCACATACTGCAGGCAGGTGAAAGCCATAATAGACGATTTGCAGATACACCATTAGTTACATCAAAGAAGAATAAGACCTTTAAGGACAAACTAGTACATACACAGCACATAAGATATACAACCAATTTAAATCAAGGCAAACAATTACTTTTAGGACCTTTAAAGGATGGCAGTTTTCCACGTGTCCAGTGTTGTCATTGTAACAACACATCTAAGAAAACAGTTTGAACATCCATACACCAACAAGAAACACATAATCGAACAACACATAACATGTAAATCACATCATGTAATTTACCTATTGCAATGCCCATGTGATAAACTTATGTGGGAAAGACAAAACGAGAATTGAGAACAAGGATTGAGAACATAAGAGTGACATCAGAACCAAGGATGACAACTCTTCAGTGGCAAGACATTTCAACAGCGAAGGACATTCACCAGCTTCATTGAGATTTTGGGACTTGAGAAAGTTAATGAACCACAAGGACATAATATTACATAGGAAGATTCACTTTGAAAAGAGAAGTTTTTGATATACATTATGGACTGTACCAATCCAGGAATCGGCATAAATGAATCATGCAACTGGAATTTATGTTGAAATGATTTATCATTAAGTATCATCACCCTCTGAATATTGCATCCTTTCATAATTTTTCTGTTAAAATGTATATGAAATATCAGTAGTGAAAGATACATTATTAGAGAATATAGTTGCATTTGATGACTATTCCAGTGGTTCTGGTGGAGGATAATCTATAAACCTTTCAATGAATTAACAGTTAACATAAACCTATTCAATGGGTTTTATCCTTTTTAAAAGTAATCTTTTCTAAATTCTACATTTAAATTTAGACAACTTTAATTATAAATCATTAATTAAAAATAAATATTACAAGTAGAAACAGAGGTGCAGATTACCTTAGAAAATCATTTAGTGTATATTCATTAATAAATAATTTTAACAATGTAATGAAGTATAGGGAAGGATAAATTGTCTCATAACTTGAATATTTAACTAATATAGTAACTAAATACATAATTGAAGCAAAATAGCATACATTAATATAAAGTAGTAGAAAGAATAAAGAAACATAGAAACATAGAAACATAGAAGTTGACGGCAGATAAGGACCAAGGCCCATCCAGTCTGCCCATTTCTTTTCTACCTTATAAATGTGCCATCGGCCTTTGCTCTGTCAGTGACCTATCTATTCATAGTCATTTGTATTGCTTCCTTATGCCTATCCCATGCCTGTTTGAAGCCCTGCACTGTATTCATAGCCACCACTTCTTGTGGTAAGCCATTCCATGCATCTACCACCTTTCTGTGAAAAAGAATTTCCTCACATTCCCCTTAATCGGCCTCCCTCTAATCTCATATCTAATCTCTAATCTCATCTAATCTCAAAGATTAGAATTTCGACAATTAGCCGAGGACAGAAGTGAACTACTGGACTCCATTTTGTACTAAGTGAGCCCACTTCACTTATCCGCTTAGCTGCAGGGAAGGTCTTGCAGCTCATTCAATTTCAACCAGTAGCTAAACCTGTAGTGGGTTAGGTTTAGCCATGAATGACGAAGCACCCCTGTCAATTTCATGGGTTTTAAACCGAAGATTTAAATCCTTAGCTCAGACCACCTGGTTCCTTTGGAAGACGGTCATCACTATAATGGCGTTGAGCAAGGAAAGATTCATTTACAACTCTAAGAATTAGTTCAAAGTGTTTTTAAAAGGCTGAGGTCATCTAAATAGACATTGTATTTTTCCTTTTCTCCTCAGTTCTAATCGAGAAGCCAGGAATTTTAAAGTTAAGAGCATGAAGTTAAAAGAGACTCTGTGAGCTCGTGAAAACAACAAGGTTACTCAGTTTTAACTGAGAATCAAGGAGTCTAACAGTTAAGCATATGGAATTTAAAAAAGAGTATCAGACCAAATGAGCTCCATCTAATTGATAAGGTAACGACTTATTATAAAAACTTTTAACAGTAAAATATATTTGAAACTTCAAAGAGCATTAAATATTTATAAAAAGTAATAGTTCTGAAATGGATTAAGAAGGGTTAAAGTTTTTAGCAATTTTAAATGACAGTCCTTGCTTATAGCAATTAAGATTTTCTTTATAGGTAACAGTGACAACATATAGGATAGTGCATGGGGAGCGGTTGACAACAGGGCTATTCTTTCACCGAGTTGGCTCTATGATAACGGATAACCTCAAGAGCGCAGCTCACGAGGGTAATCCATTGTCCTAGTGCCAATGAGGTGAAAGATGCCCTGTTGTCAACTGTTCCCCATGCACTTTCTTTATAGTGTATGGTGGAAAGTCGTTTTTGGGGAAAAAAACAGTTACTAGAAGGAAAAAGAATTTACATTGTGAACGTTTTACACTAACCATTAATACTGCCTCCGATATTGCTGCTTTTGCCATGTGTCCTGTCTATGGAGTGAGCCCTAACTGTCAAATGCTCGCGAGATAGTGTGACGTCGCAGTACAGTAGAAAACATCATTCTGTTATACTGCAAACGTCACTAGTGTGTGACTACAAGGTTTCAAAACGACGATTTGTGGAGAACGACGCTCCACCATACACCATAAGGCATTTGTACGCCTATTAAAGAAAGAATATGTCTTCAGTCTGTTAGCAGAAGAAACTTATAGTAAAAGTAAGGATTAATACAATCCATAATATTTCAAAATATTTTGAAAGAATGACATTTAACATTTAATCTAACAAAGATTATTTTGTTTTAACCAAGTTAGGATGGATTTATTTGGGAATAAGTTCAATACAAGTTTAAAAGAAGTGGTCAATTAAAAATTGAATCAAGAAGTGGCAGTTTAAAATGAATCATCAGAAACAATAGGTATGTGAAGTGAAAAAAGTATTGATTAAAATTATTATATATTCAGTTTTATGTTAATTGACACTGTTTAATAGGTACCTTATTATAATGAATAATGGTCATAAGTAACCGATTAGTATCTTAATAAATAAGAAACTATTTTGAAAATTTATAAATTCAATAATTACTTTAATGTTTTTTGTATTTAGTATCAACACTGTCAGATAAAATGGCCTGAGGAAGTGGCATATTAAGCTACAAAACTGTTGCCTACAGTACAGTGGTGTGAAGTGAAGATTAAATAAAAACATTAACTTTTATGGATTTTTTGAATTTATCTTACAATTTCAACGTGTTTTGGTTCCAATAGCCATAGTAAGAAGGTCCAAACCTACATAGATTACATTTGGGCATCCTGTATCAGCATTTTTAATATTTGAATGTAGAGATAGGCACACTCTAGACACAGTGGTCCCTTTTATTAATTATAAGTCAGAATGACTAAGTAAATTAAGTTTATAGATACAGAATGGTTAGGTCTGACATTATTCTCTCATACTTCCCCACCCACCACATCTCTTTTCCTAAAACTAAGTTTTAGATTTACAATCATGACAGAATTAAGAGGTGCAGGATCAAGACAAGAACCTTTTCAGGAATTCCAGCAAACAGCTGAAGGAACACAATATATATATCAATTTACCCCTGAGGAACAAGAGCAAGTTTTAAGTTTACTTAACAGAGATGAGACATGGACAGACGTCACAAGTGAAAAGTCACTTATGAATAAGATATACCATTTAGAACAAAAGACGATGATTAGAATGGCATGCTTTATCTTTTGGGACTACATTAAAAATAAAAGAATCCCCAGAGGATTGAAGGTACTGGATAAACCCAATTTAGGTTTTGCAACATTAAAATTAAATGAAAATGGACAGGAATACGAAACAAATGTGGAATAGATTTTATGTTGGCACTTATAGAAGCCATTATAGAGGAGTGAAATAGATTAACAACAGAAATACAAGTGGTTGAGGATGAGTATAAATCAAGAGTATAATTGCAAGAATTCACAACTACTTTAGAGTAAATTAAAAGATTTAAGTGATTATGAAGAATATATTAAACAACAGAAAATATGCAAATTTAAAGGAGATATAATAGACTATAGGGATAATAAAGTATATAGCTGGTTTATCTAACAAAAATCATATGGAAGCAACCAGTACCAATAAGGACAATCTGAATATTTCACAGATTCAGACAGTGGGGACAGTTATATTGTGAATTTTTGACAGATCGAGTAGAAAAGAAAATAGGACTTTTTAGAAAGACACCAATCGCAGATGATGGAGGAAGGACACAGAGTCCCACAAGAACAAACAGAAACCAGAAAATATGATTTGAGAGACAGGGGTGGCAGAACATAGGACAATACAGACAGTCATTTGGAAATCAGACAAGGGAGGTGGAAGAGGTGGAAGAGGGGGAGAAGAGGAGGCTACAATTACAACAGTAGGGGAGACAGAGGATTTAATACCAGTGTTCAGTTTAAGTGAAAGGAATATCACAGACACAGAAATACAAGTACTTAGTAAAGGACTTTTCTTTCACCAACAACTGAATAGATCAATTTCAATTAGAAATAGACTTACAGAAATTTTATAGGAAACTGAGATTGGCAGATTGGTTCCAAGATAAGCCAGAAGAACCAGTAACAAGAAAACAAGAGTTAAAAAATACTGGGAATAAAGTCAGATTTTTCCCCTAGAGGGAAGGAAGTGGTACAGACATACATTAAAGTAATTAAAACAGAAATTAAAGAATTATTAGAAAAGAATCTAAATAACTGAAATTTAATAACATGACCAGGAAAGAAAGGGAAGCATTAAAGGATTTACAAGAGGATGAATCTATCATTATTAAACCAGCTGACAAAGGAGGTGGAATAGTCCTTTGGGGCTTCAGGACTATAAAGCAGAATACCTTAAGCAATTGAACAATAATTTTAATTATGTCAAATTAGATAATGACCCAATGAATGAAATAAAAGCAGATATATAAGATTTTTTGGAAGGGCAGTAGAATTAGGATGGTGTACAGATACAGAAATAGAAATGTTGATTAATAAAAATCCAAGAATACCAAAATTTTATGTGTTACCTAAAATACACAAAAATCACAAAAACCTCCAGGAAGGCCAATTGTGTCAGGTTCTGACTCCATTTTGAGCCTTTATTGAAATATATAATCACATACAACAACAGGTTAAGAAAATGGATACTTACATCAAGGATACCAGCCATGTTATAACAAATAATACAAGAAGTGAATCTAATGAAATCAGCACTGAGATTTATATTTGGTATCACTTGATGTTTAAGATTTATACACTAGTATACCACATGAAGAAGGATTGTTATCACTGAGACAAGCTTTAAGAAATAGGAATGAATTGTTTCAGATACTGATTTTTATTAGGCTTAGCAGGATTAGTGTTACAGAAAAACTATTTTTGTTTGAAGACAATTTTACTTACAAATTCAAGGAACAGCTATGGAAGTACAATGGCTCTCTTCACGCTTAATTTATATATGTGGTATTTTGATAAAACACACATTATAAATGAAGAAAATAATCCATTTAGAATTAATATAATTAAGTGGAAATATTTTATTGAGATGTATTATTACTATGGGATGGAACAAAAGAGAGATTAGATACTTTCATTAGATATTTGAATAGCAGAAACGAAAACTTAGCTTCTCAGTTGAATCAGACAAACAACAAATATCATTTTTGATTTACAAATTTACAAAATGAAGATAATTAGAGACCAAATTATATCAAAAAGAAACAGATCAAATACTTTATTACATTTCCAAAGCTACCATCACCCCAGATTAAAGCTCAGTATTCCTACATCTCAGTTCATAAGGACGAAAAGGAATAGCACTACAGAGGTAAATTTTGAAAAGAAGTAAATGTAATGAAAAATAAGTTTATCCAAAGGGGTTACAAACATGAAAAATAGAAGAATCTATTTCAGAAGTAGCATTAATGACACGTGAGTCATTATTACAACAGAAAGAAAAGAAAAGTACAGAAAACAGAATAGTGTTTTCTACACCCTATAGTCATTTAAGCAATGAGATAAAGGGCACTTTGAAAGGCAATTGGCACACACTACAGGCAGGTGAAAGCCATAATAGACGATTTGCAGATACACCATTAGTTACATCAAAGACGAAAAAGACCTTTAAGGACAAACTAGTACATACACAACACATAAGATATACAACCAATCTAAAACAAGACAAACAATTACTTTTAGGACCTTTAAAGGAAGGCAGCTTTCCATGTGTCCAGTGTTGTCATTGTAACAACACATCTAAGAAAACAGTTTTGAACATCCATACACCAACAAGAACACATAATCGAACAACACATAACATGTAAATCACATCATGTAATTTACCTATTGCAATGCCCATGTGATAAACTTATGTGGGAAAGACAAAACAAGAATTGAGAACAAGGATTGAGAACATAAGAGTGACATCAGAACCAAGGATGACAAATCTTCAGTGGCAAGACATTTCAACAGCGAAGGACATTCACCAGCTTCATTGAGATTTTGGGGACTTGAGAAAGTTAATGAACCACAAGGACATAATATTACATAGGAAGATTCACTCTTGAAAAGAGAGTTTTTGGATATATATTACGGACAGTACCAATCCAAGAATCGGCATGAATGAATCATGCAACTGGAATTTATATTGAAATGATTTATCATTAAGTATCATCACCCTCTGAAATATTGCATCCTTTCATAATTTTTTTAAAAAATGTATATGAAATATCAGTAGTGAAAGATACATTATTAGAGAATATAGTTGCATTTGATGACTATTCCAGTGGTTCTGGTGGGAGGTAATCTATAAACCTTTTAAATTAATTAACAGTTAACATAAACCTACTCAATGGGTTTTATCCTTTTTAAAGTAATCTTTTCTAAATTCTTCATTTAAATTTAGACAACTTTAATTATAAATCATTAATTAAAATAAATATTACAAGTAGAAACAGAGGTGCAGATTACCTTAGAAAATCATTTAGTGTATATTCATTAATAAATAGTTTTAACAATGTAATGAAGTATAGTGAAGGATAAATTGCTCCCATAACTTGAATATTTAACTAATATAGTAACTAAATACATAATTGAAACAAAATAGCATACATTAATTTAAATTAGTAGAAAGAATAAAGATTAGAATTTCACAATCAGCCGAGGACAGGGGAAAGCTATGACTCCCATTTTGTACTAAGTGAGCCCACTTCACTTATCTGTTTAGCTACAGGGAAGGTCTTGCAGCTCATTCAATTTCAACCAGTAGCTAAACCTGTAGTGGTTAAGGTTTAGCTCATGAATGACATAGCACCCCCTGTCAATTTCAAGGGTTTTTAAACTGCATTTAAATCCTTAGCTCAGACCACCTGGTTCCTTTTGGATGACGGTCATCACTATAATGGCATTGAGCAAGGAAAGATTCATTTACAACTCTAAGAATCAGCTCAAAGTGTTTTTAAAAGGCTGAGGTCATATAAATAGACATTGTATTTTTCCTTTTCTCCTCAGTTCTAATCGAGAAGCCAGGAATTTTAAAGTTAAGAACATGAAGTTAAAGAGACTCTGTGAGCTCCATGGAAAACAACAAGGTTACTCAGTTTTAACTGAGAATCAAGGAGTCTAACAGTTAAGCATATGGAATTTAAAATAAGAGTATAAGACCAAATGAGCTCCGTCTAATTGATAAGGTACGACTTATTATAAAACAAACTTTTAACAGCAAAATATATTTGAAACTTCAAAGAACATTAAATATTTATAAAAAGTAATAGTTCTGAAATGGATTAAGAAGAGGTTAAAGCTTTTTAGCAATTTTACATGACAGTCCTTGCTTATAGCAATTAAGATTTTCTTTATAGGGAATGAGTGACAACAAAGCATTTGAATGTCTATTAAAGAACGTAATATGTCTTCAATCTGTTAGCAGAAGAAACTTTTATTAAAAGTGAGGATTAATACAATCCATAATGTTTCAAAATATTTTGAAAGAATGACATTTAACATTTAATCTAACAAAGATTATTTTTGTTTTAACCAAGTTGGGATGGATTTATTTGGGAACTAAGTTCAATACTAAGTTTAAAAAGAAGTGGTCAATTAAAATTTAATGAAGAAGTGACAGTTTAAAATTAATGATCAGAAACAATAGGTATGCGAAGTGAAATCAAAAATTATTGATTAAAATGATTCTATATTCAGTTTTATGTTAATTGACACTGTTTAATAGGTACCTTATTATAATGAATAATGGTCATAAGTAACCGATTAGTATCTTAATAAATAAGAAACTATTTTGAAAATTTGTAAATTCAATAATTACTTTCATGTTTTTGTATTTAGTGTCAACACTGTCAGATCTGAATGGCCTGAGGAAGTAGCGTATTAAGCTACAAAACTGTGCCTACAGTACAATGGTGTGAAGTGAAGATTAAATAAAACATTAACTTTTATGGTTTTTGACTTTATCTTACAATTTCAATGTTTTTGGTTCCAATAGCCATAGTAAGAAGGTCCAAACCTGCATAATTTATATTTGGGCATCCTGTATCAGCATTTTTAAATTTTTTAATAAAAGAAAAAGAACTTTGGACTTGTAAATATGGGAAAATGCTATTCAGAACTTTAAAAATGACTTGGTTGTTCCTGCTAAAATGCATACCTTTAACAGTTCAGAGTTTAAAGAGGCACACAGAAATGATGAGACACTAACCACATTCTTTTGCAGGGGAAAAGCTGATGGGTCTAAAAGTCATGTTTTCAAAATCATAAATGAGTTGTTACATAGAATATGTATCAGTGCGCACACTGGGAAGTAGTAGAGCAGCTAGTAGTTCCCCAGCCTTTCAGAAGTCAGCTATTGGGTATAGCCCATGACATTCCAATGGCTGGACATTTGGGAGGTACCGTACACTGAGTGGCTCTCTGTACAGGTTTTTCTGGCCTGGCAGTCATGAACAGGTTACTAAGTACTGCAAAAGTTGTGAAGAATGCCAGAAGGTGACCAAACTTGGACATAAAGATAAGGTCCCCTGCTACCTACCATTGGTAACCACACCATTCGAAAGGATAGCAATGGACATTGTGGGTCCTTTGCCCAAGAGTTAAAGGGTAATAGATTTATTTTAGTGGTTGTGGATTATACTACGAAATACCCTGAGGCTATACCTTGAAGAACTGTTACAGCATAGAGAATAGCTGATGAACTAGTGAAGATTTTTAGTTGGGTGGGAATACCCTGGGAAATCTTAACAGACAGAGGTCCCATTTCTGTTCAGCACTGCTTAAGCGTTTATACCAAGCTTTGGGTATAGATGTTCTGTTTACTACACCCTACCATCCCCAGACAGATGTGCTGTTAGAGCATTTTAATCAGACCATGAAGCAGATGTTGAAGAAATTTGTGGTAGATGAAGGAATAAATGGGACACTTACCTCCCGACATCATGTTTGCATATAGGGAAGTCCCACAAGCAACCACAGGCTTTTCTCCTTTCGAATTACTATTTGGACACAACCAGGGAGCCACTTGATGTTATTAAAGAAGAGTGGAAGAAATCAAACAAACAAAGAGATCCTCCCTTGGAATATTGGCAAAAGTTGCACCAACGTTTAATAACTTATGTTCAGAAGGCTCATAGTATTAACATGCAACAACAAATAAAACAAAAAGAGTACTATGATAAAGGACTGGACATAGGAATTTAATCTAAGGGGACAACGTATTGTTACTGTTACATCTTCTGAGCACAAATTGCTAATGAAGTGGCAAGGCCTCTTACATTGTTACCCAAAGAACTGGTCCTGTAATTTATGAAATAGCATTACCTGACAAAAAGGATAAGAAACATATATACCATGTGAATTTATTAAAATCCTGGTAGAAAGATCATCCCTTTGTCTAGCTATGTTCTCCTGAGTCTAATAATGAATTAGACATAGCGCACTCAATGCTTAGAAGGGTATAGGAAAAGTGACAGTCCTGCAGATTAACCCTGATCTAACAGAAGTCCAGAAATCTGACCTAGAAAAGGTATTGTTTAATTTTAAGGACACCTTTACAGGTACCCTGGAAGAATTAAAAATGCTAGTCACCACATAAGGGTAACAGAAAACAACCATTAGACAGAAGCCATATAGACTTCCTGAAAGAGTAAGACAGGATGTAATACAAGAGGTTAAAAAATGCATGAAATGGAAATCATCAAACCATCCCATAGTAAATGTTGTTTCCCATGGTGGTGGTTGGGAAAAGGAAGGAGGCATCTGTATTTGCTTAGATTTCAGGAGACTGAACGCAGTGTCACAGTTTGACAGCTACCCGATGCCACGCATCAACGACATGCTTGATCATCTAGGTAGTGCCAAGTACATCAGCACCGTTGACCTAACCAAAGGGTACTGGCAGATTCCACTGTATCCTGCAGACAAGGATAAAACGCGCTCAGTACTCCTGTTGGCCTATTTCATTTTACAGTAATGCCATTTGGTTGCATGGTGCCCTGCAACTTTTCAGAGGGTAATGGACACCTTATTAACTTCCCACACAGCTTATAGCACAGCCTACCTGGATGATGTCATTATTTTCAGTCCCCTGGGAAGAGCACATAAGACATCTGTCAGCGTATTGGCTACAATCACAGAAACTAGCCTAACCATAAACTTCCAGAAGTGTGCTATGGTTATGCAGAAAACTAGGTACCTGGGTTTCAGATTGGTAAGGGATGCATCAAACCAGAAATCAACAAGGTTGCTGCAGTGGCTAACAGTCCAAAACCCATCACAAAGAAGGATGTAAGATCTTTCTTAGGACTTGCTGGCTACTACCACCGATTCATCCCCAATTTCTCCGCTCTAGCTGGTCCATTAACAGATTTAACAAAGAAAAGGAACCCTGAGAAGGTTAAGTGGACAGAGGAGTGTGAGGATGCCTTTCAGTCCATTAAGGCCAGGTTGTATTCCTCCTGTTCTGAGAACCCTGATTTTCACAGCCCTTTATATTACAGACAGATGTATCTAATTATGGGATCAGGGCTGTGCTAACTCAGATTTTGGATGGAGAAGAGCACCCTGTAATTTACATTAGTAGGAAATTGCATGAGAGGGAGACTCATTAATCAGTGATCGAAAAAAGTGTTTGGCTATTAGATGGGCCATAGAGGCTCTTCGCTTTTATCTGTGGGTATAGAGTTTGAGTTGTGGACAGACTACAACCCTCTGTGCTGGTTGCACATAATGAAAGACAGGAACCCTCGCATTATGCAATGGTATCTTTCAATACAGCCCTATAGGTTCACTATCAAACACAGGAAAGGATACGGCACACTGTAATGCTGATTTTATATCCAGATACAGTATGGAAAATATTAGTACTTGTCATCAGACATTGGGGTAAAGTTATATTGTACTATGAAAATAGTCCTTCATAGTTATTGTATAATGTATTAAGAGGGACCCTGAGGTGGAGCCTTAGGCGAGGTGGGCTGAGCTCCTCTCTCCTCAGAGAGATCTGATGACAGGTACACTTACAAAGCTTTGTTGGAACCAAAGCTGTTAGTTTGGTTTTAGGTGGGGATCAATGTGAAAGAGTGAAGTCCCCCTTTCTAGGAAAATAATGGGTCCTGGATGTACTTCTGTTCTTTGTCCCTGTCTTAACTGTTATATGTTTGTTTGTTGGGCTGGCCACCCACTTTGTTTTATATGTTCATTGTAGTCTTGTCTATTGTTTGTCTTCCTGTGTCTTGTTCCCAGTACATTCCAGTACCATTATCCTGCCTACAAAAGCTGAATAATAAAATATTGAGGATGTCAGGACTGCTGTCCTGTCTCTGCTGTAAGAGCATCCTGTCTCTCCATATACTGTATGCCTGGAGCCTGTAAAATGCTCCTTGAGGTAAAAGAAAAGGTTTCCCATTTGTAAAATGATGTTTGGAGTGCTTTTGCTCCTCAGCTTTCCCCTGTTAAAATGTCTGCTTTAGCCCGTTTGTGTGATGGTTGGATAAAGAAAACCTCCATTTTGTAAAATGTCAGGGCTGTTTTAAAATGCCCTGTTATGCTTTAAAATGCCTTTTATTCCTCGTTATGCTGGTTGTACCTTTCAGGCTTATAAATTAATGAAAGAACCTCCTAGTTCATTAGTCTGTTCCCTGTTATGCTCTTTTTGCAAGAGCTCTGGTAAATGCGGCTTTTTGTGTAAGTTATGCCACGGAGTTCCTGCACGACAGTGTGCTAGTGCGCGCTACAATTACCCACTTCAAAGTATGCACTGTCACGGCATTTAGCCTTTAGTTTCCCCAAAGTTATGTTTCCTGTAAGAAACACAGCAACAGGAGCCCTTACATACCCTCCTGTAGTCGAAATAAAGAGGTTTGGTGCTGTTTTGAGACCTCTGAAAAACGAGGGTATTTGCTGCTGTCCCTCGATCTCAGAGCCCCGAATGAATTCCTCCCTCAGCTCCAGCAGTCTACTAAGAGCTGGCTGGCCATTTCTGACTGAATATATGCTGCTGCTGGAAGAGGTGGTGCTTGCTGAGGCCAGAGTTTGCTTTTAAATTCCCAAAAGGGCTGTAAAACACTTTTATGTATGTACATAAAATGCTGTATTGAAATAAAGATGTTTAAAGGTTGTAAATAAAATAAATACTGTGTAAATAAAGAAATGTTATTAACAGAAAGGTACAGGGGTGGAGTTAGATGATCACATGACCACTGAAGAGTATAAAACCTGTGCTTTTAGAACAGGTAGTCAGCTGAGCTATGAGATCAGTTGAGTTTGAGTGGAATTCTGTTCAGTTCAACTCAGTCAGACCTGGATGTGATGTTGTGAACATCCTAAAGAGCTAGCATTTTCTAGCTGTGTTTATTTTCCTTCTTGTTACTGTTATGCTTCTCTTTAATTTTGCCATTTTCAGTTCATGTTAATATTTTTGTAAATAAATATATTTATTTTGCTGCCAAAATGCCTCGATGGTCCATTATTACCTACAGCCTACGACAGTGCTCATTAAGCCATTCCACATTAAATATTCATCTGAGATTATCCACCCCATTGCTCCTGGGGATGAACACCACCTGCTCCTTGCATCTAAGAGACCCCAGAACTAGGACTGCCAGTCTCATTCCACCAAAGAATCGAACACCTCAAACTCAGGTGTTCTATTCTTTTAGGATTGTAACAAACATTGGGGCAAAAATACAGACTTTGGTTTGACTGGTTTGCCTTCATATGAATAGCTCAGACCAGGCAAACCAGCCCAACCGCAAATCACAGCCTGCACTGGAAACAGTTAACTAAGCAAGGTTTGAGCCACAGCCTCGTTTGGTGCTAGAGTTCACTCGATGGCATAGCGTTGATCAATTCTAGTCAGAATAGCCAGAAAATTCTTCATAAAAGGCCAACTCTTGGAAGTTTGACATATACCTAAAGGAGAAACAGCAGGGCTGCTGGAGTTGGGATATTTTCCTTTTAGGAGAAAAAGGGAAAATGAAAGTTAAACCACAGGCTGAGCAGTGCTTTGCAAATCAACAGGCCTCTTGGACAATGGGGCTTGCCTAGGAGGAACTGGGAGCACATAGGCACAACTACTGAGGGGACTGAGGCCCCTCACCAGGAAGTTAAGGTGGGAGGGCCTGCCCTCACCCCCGAATCAGGGGATCGAATTTGGGGGGGGCCACATGCATGCAGCCTGCATATTAGCCCTAATTGCAAGGGTCAAACTGAAGAAGATCACTCTGGCACCACATCTATCACCTTCGCCTCCTCTCCCTAACACCCTCTCCCAAAAATCCAAAACTTTAAAAGTTAGTAGCTACAGAGACTGGCTGATCTATTTGGCACCACCAATGCTAAGAACCAATTGCTATTCACTACTCTACAGCTTATTATGTGCTGTTCTTAAGATGTGACCCAGGTGGTGCAACAGTTTCCATTGCACAGTAGTCGGGTCGGAGACTGTGTCAGGGTGCAGCTAAGGAGACCAGTCCACTACCACAAATGGTTCCATTTGGTGTGTCTTTTGGGAGTTAGCAGTCTGCAGCCAGCCAGTCACCTCACCAGAAGAAGCAGAGGAGATTCGGTCCTCGCCGTGTCACCTCATCAGATTTGGACTTGGCTTTATGAGGGTCACATGGTGCAAGCGTCCATGGTGCTGAGCAGAGGATAGACAAGCTTGATCTACAGTCCTGGTCTGATTGTGCATGCACGTATGGCAGATGGACCAGAGCTGCAGCCTGCAGGGACAGGGTCAGAAGGTGAGCCACAGACAACAAGGTGAATAGCACTACAGCATGGAGCAAACATGCCCTGAAGCAGACGGTAACAGTACTATTTTTGAGTTTCCTCCATAAGGAAGAGCTGCCTGTATTGTATTACAAATAAGAGATGACTTTTATTTTATGAGATATATGTTACATTTCATTTTCTATAGTTGCTGACTGTTTTCTGCTATTCTCTAAGGTGCAATCCCATCCCACATTTAGGGCCTATTCACAAATGTCTGAGTCAAAGGTGCGTATCCAGGCATGCACCTCACACCTTGGGAGATCCGCTGGAGGCTGTATTCACAAACACTCAGCCACCGCGCAGATCCCATACGTGACCCCAACCCCGCGACAGGTTTGCAGGGGCAGAGGGTGAGGAGCGGCAGACCCGGCAGGCAGCCAGGCAGCCAATCAGCTGCTGACCCTGGTCCCACAGTGGATCACTGCGCCAGTGGGGCACCATGGTGGCTGCGCACACAGAGCACTAACCATGAAGTGGAGGGTTACCCTGGTTGTCCGCCTCCCCAGCCTTCCCAGTGTGTCCCAATGGCTGGGGCCTCTTCATTAGGGGCCAATGCCCACCATCACCGCCATGGCAGGCAGCTGCATCCCTGGGGCGATAACCAGCCACTTGGGGTTACATCTCCCCGAGTTTGCATAGCCTCCAGCCACCACGTGCAGCACTCTGTGGTTTTGTGAATCAAGCAGAGTGCTGGCAGCCCTCACCCACCCCGGCCCACCCCAGCGCCTGCTGTGCGATCAGCCAGGGATCGGTGGCTGGTGCGGGTAGTATGTGCTTGCGGCATATGCAGGGCTGGGCAGGCAGAGGGCTACGCTCCAGATTTGCATGGAGCATAACCCACCCACACCTTCATAAATAGGCCCCTTAGTGAGGAGACTGGAGTTGGGCTGGGTCCGATTGTTAGTATGACTGACTGACCCATTGGTTCAGAATTCAGGTGTTGGGATTCAGAGGTCAAGATGCTGGTGGGATCCTGATTTTGTGACCCCCAATCACACCAAATTGAGATGTACCCTACTTCATCTGTAGCCGTAATCTAACATACAAAAGTTGTCTCTGGTGGTTTATGAATTGGGAGTCATGGTTTGGTTTGAGCAGTACAGTCTTTTATTTCTCTTTGTATGATATTTAATATAACATGCTCAGCTGAACAGTAATGTTTCAGATTCAGAAGCTGGCCGGTCGGTAATAGAGATCAAAAACAAGTGTTAAGGTTATAACAAATTGATTTGGTAAAGCAGCAGGAATAACTGCAGATCAAAACTTGTCCTTCTAATGCCATGTGGGGAGCAAACTGTTGGCAAAAACTCATTACATAGTTAGAATTGTTAACATTTTATTTCTCATGCTGTGTATTATTTGTATCTGTTTAATTCTCTTCATTTAACTTGTGGTATTGCTCTGGGATGGGCTGCATGAAAGAGACATTTTGCTGTGGATGAAAAATGCATCCTTTGGGCTTCTGCTGGTTGTATAGATAAAGTTACCAGGAGCATCCCTATGATATAATTGCAGAAAGAAAATGTGATCCAGTTTGGGTGCTGTGCTATAATTTCAGTGATGTTTGTTTATACTATACTGTCTCTTCATAAAACCCTCAAAGTGCACCACAGAATGCCAAACACCCCAGAGCTTCTTGAGGCCTTGGCGCACACCACCCCACCCCAGGAAAAATAAAGTCGGTTCTTATGACTGGGAGGAGAGGAACTAGAGTGTGTTTGGGTATCTGCCAGTGCCCAGTTGACTAATCAGCAAACATTGTTTTTTGTCAGACTGCAGTCATTTTTTCCAATGACTAACAGACTGAGGCTCCTAAGCCTGTGATTAGAGTTACTGGGCAGTGGACAGCAAACGCATGCCAGCTGGCAGCCTGCCAGTACCTGGCTGCTGTTCGTTGTCACCTTATGGCATCCTGTAAAAGTCAACTTAAAACAAGATGTGTTTTCTTTTGCCAGTCTTCATGTTCCTGAAGTTGCTGGAAGTTCCTCTGAAGTCCTGAAGCAATCTGTCTGTATGTCGCCCTGAGGTGTACTGTTGCATTGTAATCTGGCCAGGCAGCAAGTATGTGCCAGCTGACAACTGCAGGTGCCTTTCTGCTGCTAGTTGGCATCTTTGTGGCATCCTATTTAAAAAGTAAAAACTTTTTTTTGCCAGTCTTCATGTTCCCTAAGTTGCTTAAGTTCCTCCAGAGTCCTGAAGCAGTCTGGCTGTGTGTGTTGTCCTAAGTTCTGTTTTGTGGCAGTGTGGTCTGTGCAGATGGCAGCAAATGTTTGCCAGCTGACATTCTACCAGTGCCTGCCTGCAGCTAGATGGCACCTTAGTGGCATCCTGTAAAAATGCAATTCTTTATTTTACCCATCTTCATGTTTCCCCAGGTTGTTGATGCTCCTCCTGCATCCTGAAGCAGTCTGTCAGTGTGTTGTCCTAAGCTCTGCTTTGTGGCAGTGTGATCTGTACAGATGGCAGCAATATCTGTCAGTGTGTTGCCATGAGCAGTGTTACTGCAGTGTGATTCTGGGCACAAGCACCAAGCGTGGCGCCAGATGGCAGCTTCGCCAGGCCGGCCACTACTAGTTGGCATCTTTGTGGCATCCTATAATAAATACAAATATGCAAACAGCTTTTCTTCTCTTAGTCTTTAGGTGGCTGGAAAATGGAGAAGCATGAGCTGCAGAGGTGTCCTCCTGTTGTTTGTGTGATGCTAAACTAAAGGGACGTATTTTTGTATTTGTTTGTTTTCCTAGGTTTGCTTAGTTAGAAACATAGAAACATAGACTTTGATGGCAGATAAGGACCGCTTGGTCCACCTAGTCTTTCCATTTCCCTACGACAGGATAAGCTGTAGGTCCTAGTTAACCAACAGCCTATTTCTAGTTCAAATAGTTTGTACTGGGAGAGAGAAGGATATGTATTTGGGTGTTTAAAAGTGCAGTTTGGATAAGGGCTGTATTTTGGATGTTTAAACAATGCTGTTAGTAGTTTAGGCTGCATTCTACAGTTCAGTTCTGTGCCAGTTGACAGACAGGAAACTGCTGAGATAGACTTGGGGAGGGGCAGGAGATTAGCCAGGGCCATTTTAAACTGATTCAGTTTGGGGCTAGAAACTGGAGAAGCATAAGCTGCAGAGGTGTCATGTTGTTTATATGACCTGCCTGTAAGCAGCCCCCAGCCTCTCGAACATAATAATTCATAACAAACTCCCAGCAGATCAAAATAACCAGAAGACAAGAGGGTCAACACCATGCAACGTGGCAAGATGTAAGACCTGCACCCACATATGCACACACAGGCCACCATTAAGACAAGCCAGAACAACATAATACAAATTAATGGATCCTACATATGTCAATTCAGCAATGTGGTTTACATAATTCAATGCAAGAAGTATACAAATGGTTGCTATATTGGGGAAACTAGCCAACCACTGAAAACCAGGATGAATCATCACCGCCACACAATAGTAAACCAGATTTATCAGCACTCCAGTAGGAAACCATTTTCACAAACAGATCACTCTCTTGGATTTAGCTGTCTTGATACTAAGAGGCAACTTCAGAAACACACAGGACAGAAGGACATGGGAACTGAAATATATTAAACAATTTAAATCCAACATTTCTGGACTGAATCGGGACATCAGTTTCATGACACACTATGGTAAACTGTAATTCCTTTTTATTGTGTACTAAATCATGTCATTATTTATCACACTTTGGTTTGTATTTCTTTTATTATTATTTTTTCTGAGTTCTGCCTGATCTGCTTTTTTTGCCTGTACCTCACATCCTCCTGCCTCTTCTAATAACTCTTTGCTCAATCCCTTCCACTCCCTCTTGTTTTCACACCTCTGTTTATACTACCTCACACTGTGTTTATCTAGGCCTTTATTCTTTTGTTTCTCCTAACTTCTTGCATCTCTTAGGCATCTCCTGTCTATTCAACCCTTACAGCCAGCCTTTGATCTCAGATCCTATCTGTGTGCTTTTGACTTCCCTTTAGCCTTTCATCTCCTACTGGCCTGTTCCTACTCTGCCCCTCCTCATTTCTTCTCATGTTTTTACATTGCATCGTTGACTTTCGTCTCTAGTCCTCTTGTCACCTTCCTACTTCACTTCCTGATTTTTAATTGCTCCACAGTGGATATAAATACTGTTTATGTTGCTCAGTTTTGCTATTCACCTGAAGAAGGGACCTGTGTGGCCCAAAGCTTGTATAATTCTATCTTTGCACAAGACACTTGGTCCAATAAAAGGTATCAAACCTTCCATCTTCTCCTCCTTTGTATGAGGCTAAACTAAAGGGAAGTATTTTTTTGTTAGTTTTTTTGTTTTCCTATGTTTGCTTAGTTCAAATAGTTTGTACTAGGAGAGGATATGTATTTGGGTGTTTAAAAAGTGCAGTTTGGATAAGGCTGTATTTTGGATGTTTAAACAATGCTGTTAGTTTAGTGTATTCTGGAGTTCAGTTCTGTGCCAGTTGGTAGAAGAGAAACTGCTGAGGTAGACTTGGGAGGGCAGGAGATTAGCCAGCCCATTTTAACTGATTCAGTCTGGGCCTGGAAACTGAAGAAGCATGAACTGCAGGAATGTGTTTGCTCCTGCCTGAGGAAAAGGGCTGAGGTGTGCAGTTGGGAATAGGGTTGCCACCTATCCGGTTTTGACCGGATAATCCGATTTTAGGGTCCTTATCCAGTCATCCGGTTTTGGTTACATGCAGTCCAGTTTTGGGCCATTTAAGTGCTCATATACTCTTTAACTGATGTATCAAATCATTCAACAACTCCTTCACTGACCTTAGTGTAGTGCTCCCATGCACTTCTTCATCCTCTTCCTCCATGTCTGCCCTCCATCTCCGCCCCTTTCACCTTTGCACTGTCACCACCCATGAGTTAAGCCCCTACTTACTAAAAGCCCAAAGTGCAATTTATTGGCAATGACTCCTTGATCCCTGTCTCCTCGCCAGGTCCTGGATCAGGTCATCTCGCCCATCACTTGCCTCTTTAATAAGTCCCTCTGCCTAGGGCAATTCCCACTGTCTGGAGGGTCGCCACTGTTATCCCTATTCACAAAGGTGGTGATAGGGCCCCAGGCAACTACCGCCTATCTCTATCCTCTCCCCCTCTAAAGCCTTAGAGAAAATTGTTGCCAGCCAAATCTCACATTACCTCATGAAATATGA
Organism: Neoceratodus forsteri; assembly: GCA_016271365.2. Taxonomy (NCBI): domain Eukaryota; kingdom Metazoa; phylum Chordata; order Ceratodontiformes; family Ceratodontidae; genus Neoceratodus; species Neoceratodus forsteri. Next base: position 692,276,141 of record CM057449.1, read on the forward strand.
TGTCCTCTGTCCTGAACAGCATGGATTCAGAGTTGGTCATAGCACCAATACTGCTCTCCTGGGTTGCTAACTTCCTTCATAACTCACTTGATGCTGGCTCCCTGCAGTGCAATTATTTATAGACCTATCAAAGCTTTGATACTGTCTCACACCCTCTCCTGTTAGCTACCTTTGCCAGTGTGGGCTTTGTCTCTGGTCCAGTCTCCTGGTGCGCCTAGCTACTTGACCAACCGCCTGATCGCAGCGGATTGGTGGCACTTTTCCAGTACCTGCCCAATCCGCTCAGGAGTTCCCCAGGGCTCCATACTCAGGCCCTTACTCTTCTCTCTGTTCCTCAATTCCCTGTCCAATGCATGCACAGGAAATATCCTACTCTGTGCTGATGACGCGGTACTCTTTGCCTCTGACAGTAACCCGTCTCACTCCAAAACTCCTTCAGCGTGCCTACACCTCAGCTGAAACCTGGTTCTCTGACCACCGTCTCATCATCAACCTTAAGAAAACTAAATCTATGCTTTTTACACACCCTCAAAATAAGTCCAGCAACTTTCCTCTCTCTGTCCCTCGCTTAGAATCACCCTTAAAACTTGTACACTCCTATAAATACCTTGGCATAATCTTGATTCTGCTCTCTCTTTCATAACCACATCTCTGCCCTGACCTCTGCCTCCAATGCACGGTTGGGTATCCTCTACTGGCACAAAAAATGCCTCCCATGACTCCTTCGCCATGGCTGTCACCTCTTGATTGCTATCACTAGTTGACTACGGCCTTCCTGTATATGGCGCGCAGACCAGACAGCCCTCCACAAGGTACCTTAATGCTTAACAAAGCATGTCGACTTATTACCAGTGCCATAGACTCACCCATACCTGCCATCTTTACTCCATGTCCACCCTACTCACAACCTTGATGAACGCCTCTTGTTCCTAACCTGCCAAGATTACCTATAAAGCCCTCCATGGTCTATCCCGCCAGGCCTTGCTAACTCTATTCACCGATATAACCCCACGGTGAGCACTCACGCCTCAGCAAAGCTGCTGTGGTCATCCAAGGGCACGGACCACCCAGGGCCAAAGGCTTTCCCTATAGAGCCCCTCCTGGTACAATTCCTCCCTGCTGGCATCACTGATGCCCCTCACTCACTAGCTTCAAATACAGCCTAAAAATCACTTGCTCACTTCACACTCTCTGCCACTGTCCCTGACCCCCACCTCCACCTCCGTGATGACGACAAAAAAAAAAAAAAAAAAGATCGCTTTTCTAATTCTTTGGCAGATAACGGTGTTATGACACGATCACCTGTAACTTGACTGTGCCTGTTGTTAAACTGTGTTGCTGATTGTCTTGCATTGCTTGTAACTTGCCTGTGCCTTATTGCTGAACTGTATTTCTGATTGTCTCATATATGTATGTTTTGTCTTCTTTATGACTAGGTACTTTTGTAAATGAGCCTCTGGCTCAAAGGTTGTAAAACTGATGTTAAAATAAATAAATAATTCACTGTTTTGGCTGCATTACATATCCAGGTTACAAAGAAGTTCAGCCCTCACAGTCATTCAGACCTGCCTTTGTCTGTAAAACCAGATGTCTGAGAGGTGTAAAGTATGGCCATTAAGATCATTAGCAGTAAATTAACCTATTCTTTTCCACTCTGAATTTTAAGTATGGTCTTTACTGCTATGACAGGAAACAGTTTTTACACCTTTATGTGCTCTCATGTGTTTCTTTTGTTTGTTCTATAGTATGGTACGTTTTAGACCCATTTTGTTAAATTAATAATCTAACTTTTATTGCTTTTATCACTAAATTTGCTCTAATGTTTTGTATTACCTGAACATTCCATGATATTAGCTACACTTTGACAGGTCATTCAGATAAACAACATGGAATGGTGTATCTGAAATTGTGGAATGTCTTAGAAATATGAAAAGAAACAGCAGTAGCTGCTGTGGTAAAGAGGAACACAGTGCAGTATTAGGTACCACAAGCATTAATAATTAAGTTATTAAAATTGGTCAAAGAATCATAATACATGGCTGACATGGAAAGGAAAATAGGAGAGTGTTTAACAGAGGGCTGAGCAATAAGCTGTGGCTGAGCTTGGCGATCCAGCAGATCTGAGTTTGATTCCCACAACCTCCACTTAAATACTGTGTGACCCTGAGCAAGTCACTTAACCTTCCGTGCTCCTGGGTCACTCCTGTAAAATGGGCTATGTGGCCTATGGGAGGTAACCTGGTTGACAAAGAATAAAATTAATAACTGAATAAATAAATCAAATAAATAACAGTATAAAATAATTTCCTATCACTAGTAATGTCTATTCCAACATTGCAAATAGCTTTGGAGGAGGAGTGATATACTCGCCAGTTATAAAAGGGGTGGAGCCAGAGGCAGAGTTTGGGGTGTGGTTTCAGATCCGGTTTTACCTCATCCAAAGGTGGTAACCCTAGTTTGAAAAGAGGCTGATTGACTCGCATGGGAGTGGTAGTGGACCTAATCCCACCCTGCTTGCCCACACTTATTGGGGCAGTGCTGCATTGGGACTGGTGGAAAGCACTACCAGGTGCATCCACTAATGTGCCGTAACAGGGGGATTGTTGTTTGTAATGTTATAGAGAGTGATATGTAGCTCAGGTTAAAGAGGTAAAACATTAAAAACTTATAGATAATACTGTGTTTTGTACTCGTGTAGCACCTGAAGATGTAGTTTGCTGAGAAACGTGTGGATGGTATGGTATCATAGTTAATAGTGTTTTATGCTTCTCTGCTACTGGAGTTGGTATTGCATGTTTAAGTAGGGACTGGGCTGGTTAGAAACTTATTGATAAACTGTATTTTGTAGTTAGTACTAGTATCATGGGTAGGATAGTGAGCTGTACTGGATGTGGGGAGGCAGTTTGGATTAACATATTGTGGAGGCTAGGAGGGTGTCCGATCTGTATGCAGTTGAGGAGGCTGGAGGAGGAAGTGCTGTGGCTTGGTAGAGAGCTGGAGAGGATGAGGGGGGGGAAGGGGCCTGGAGGCAGGAGGTCACATCAGGAAATAGAAATATAGAAACATAGACTTTGATGGCAGATAAGGACCGCTTTGCCCACTAGTCTTCCCATTTCCCTACATACAGGATAAGCTGCAGATCCTAGCGCTAACCAACAGCCTAATTCTTCCTACCCCCACAAGAATTGCCTTTATGTCTGTCCCATGCTTTTGAATTCTCCCATGGTTTTAGACCCCCACAACCTCATCAGGAAGTCTGTTCCATGCATCCATCACCCTCTCTGTGAAAAAATACTTCCTCACATTGCCCCTGAGCTGTCCCCTCTATCTTCAAATTGTGTCCCTTGTTCTTGCACATCTCTTTTCTAAAAGATGCTACCCTCTTGGACTTTGTTGATTCCACTGAGGTACTTAAAAGTTTCTATCATGTCCCTCCTCCTTTCCTCAAAGGTATACATATTAAACTCCTTTAGTCTCTCCTCATATGGCTTCTCTTGCAGACCCTCACCATTTAGTTGCCCTCCTCTGGACTGCCTCCATCCTGTCTATGTCCTGGAGATGGGGTCTCCAGAACTGGACGAGTACTCCAGATGGTGTCTCACCAACTGTCTGTACAGAGGGATAACAACTTCCTGTTTTCTGCTGGTGATGCTTCTCCTATACATCCCAGTATCCTCCCAGCCAACCCTACTGCTCTCACATTGCTTGCCAACCTTAAGGTCATCTGATATGATTACCTCAGGTCCCTTTCCATTTTTGTTGTTGTTACTACCCCCCCCCATTGTGTAATCTTCCCATGGTTTTCGCTTCCAGTGCATTATTTTGCACTTCTTGCATTGAATCCAAGTTGCCATACTTCTGACCATTCCTCCTACTTGCCAAGTCCCTTCTCATCCTTTCCACGCCTCCTTGTGTATCAACTCTGTTGCAGATCTTTGTGTTATCTGCAAAGAGGTATACTTTTCCTTCCAGTCCTCTGCAATGTCACTTATAAAGACATTAAAAAGTACTGGACCCAGTACTGAACCCAGCAGTACCCCACTAGTAACCCCTCTTTGTTCAGAGTGGACTCGCTTACAATTACCTTCTGTGTCCTGTTGTCCAGCCAATGTTTTATTTCCAGGCTACCACCCTGGGAACCACTCCCAGGCTGGTTAATTTGTTTATTAATCTTTTGTGTGGTACTGTATCAAATGCCTTGCTAAAGCCTAGGTAGGCCATGTCCACAGCCCTCCCTGGTCTATACTTTGGTCACCCAGTCAAAGACATTTATTAGATTAGTCTGACATGACCTTCTCACTGTGAACCCATGCTGCCTTGGGTCCTGTGCCCCACTGGCCTCTAGGTACTCAACAATTCTTTCCTTCAGAAGTGATTCCATCACTTTCCCTACCACAGAGGTCAAACTGACAGGTCTGGTAGTTTTCTACCTTTTGTCTTGCTCCAACTTTTGTGAAGGGGAATCACATCCGCCTTCCTCCAGTCCTCAGGTGTTACACCATCCTCCCATGATTTGTTAAAAGGGTAGTCAGTGGTGTCACTAGTTCCTCCTTTAATTCTTTAGAATTCTGGGTGAATCCTATCAGGATCCATTGCTTTGTCCACCTTCAGTTTTAGGAGTTCTTTCAGAACCCTTTCTTCTGTAAAAGGACTGGGATCAACCTCTATCCCAGAGTGCTTCTGTTAATTGGATTAGGTACCTCCTCCTCCTTTTGTGATACTGAGCAGAAGTATTCATTCAGTAGCCCTGCTTTTAACTGTCCTCTCTGCCCACCCACTGTCCATTCTATTCAGCCTCACTATCCTTCCCTTTGTCTTTCTACGCCCTTGATGTACCTATAAAGGTTTTATCCCCTTCTTAACTGGAGTTGGCTATCTTTTCCTCAGTTTGGGCCTTTGTATTCTGACTTCCTCCCTGCTTCCTTATGCTTTAACTGGTACAGTTCTCTGTCCTGCTCCTTCTGTGTTTCCTATACTTCCTAAGTGCTATCTTTTCTCCCTAACCTTCCCACCACGCCTTTTGGGAACCATAGTGGCTTTTCTTCAATTTGATTTGTTTATTTGCTTCACACTAAGGCTTGTTGCCTCTGTGATGGCAGTTTTGATGTTTCCCATTGTTGCCCACCCTCCTTCAAGCCTCGTTTGCTAGTGCTTTTATAAGGCACTTCCCATCTAGCAAAGTCAGCCCTCCTGAAGTCCAGTAACCTCACTTTGTATGGCTTGACTCTGTTGCTGAGTTTATCGTGAACCACACTGTTTGGTGGTCACTTGTTCCCAGATGGCTACCCACTTCTAGATCTGAGATCTACTCACTGTCCCAATTTGATATGAGGACACCGCAGGGTAGAGACAGTGGCTCAAGGGAAGTGATGGGGAGGAGCAAGACTAGAACAAGCAAGGGCCTAGCATTAGTGGGAAGGCTAGAGTTGGGGAGAGGGAGCAGAGGCACACCCAGGCAGGATGAGCAAGAAATAGGTTTGCTGAGCTGGTGACACTGGTGGAGGAGGAGGGAGGAATGATCTCCAGAGGGGAGCAGGAGAATGAGGAAGAAGGAACCACAAGGGGCATGAGTTGTCAGAGGAGGTGACAGGGGTGAATGGAGAGAAGGCACTGCTGAGGGGTGGATGACAGGGGCAGAGTAGAGGGGGACCAGGGTGGAGGGAGGGATGTGAGATAGAGAGGGAGCAGTGAAGGAGGAAGGGACAGGATGGGGAGAAGGAGCAGAGAGCAGTAGGGAGAAAGAGGAGTCAGTGAGCTGGCATGCTGTAAGATTGATACCCTGGGAAAGGGTGGGGCAGGAACAAGGAAAGAGGAAGAGTGTACTAGTGCTTGGTGATTCCATACTTAAAGGGATCAGGGGGTGGCAGGGGAAGGAATAGTAGAATATGGGTGGAGGCTGTACCTAGACTAATGGCAGACAGGTGGGCAGGCAGTTCTTATGCACAAGGAGGGGCAGGAAGAAACTACATGTAGTGGTGCATGTGGGCACTAAAACCTGGCGGGGAGACAGGAAGTAATGAGGAGGAGGTTTGAAGAATTAGGTGGGCTTGGAGGAAATGGGGAATCAGTGACCTTTTCAGAGGTGCTCCTGGTACCCTGTGAAAGTACAGGAAGGAAAGGAGGATTGGGAAGTTCAGCAAATGGCTGGAGAAATGGTGTCATTCTAAGGGCACGGGTAGTGAGGGACTGGGGCAGTACCTGGGAAAATAAAGATATATATGCAAGGATAGGTTGCACCTGAGCAGGAGGGAAAGGAGTATTAAAGCAGAGGTTTAGAGGACATAGCATCAAGGATAGATTTAAACTAGGTGGGGAAATGGCGGAGGTCAGCTAGTAGGCAGGATCCCAGAGGGGTGGAGCCAAGCATGCCCACCCCAAGCTATCAGAGAGGTATTTGAGGTGGGACACAAGGAGGATTAGGAGGGGTGAAAACCATGGTAGGGGAGAAATACACAGGTTGGAGGTGGTCTCATTGAATACGAGAAGTTTAGGTAGCAAATCAGTCAAACTACAGGCTCTCTTGGCTGTAGGAAGGTGGACATTGTGTCCATCATGGAGACATGGGCCACCCAGAACCAAGACTGTGATATGATGATCCTAGGGTACAGGATATTCAGAAAGGACAGGACTGGGGAAAAAGGGGATGCATGGTATTCTATGTGAGGGAGGGATAAGGTATATGAGTGAGGGGGGTGGAGGGCAGGGCGTAACCTGTGAGGTGGGCATGAGGAAGAGCACGTCCATAACTGCGACACCTTCCGGCACAATCCTCACGGCGATGGGAGGGTAGGTGACCGGATGAGGGTAGGGAAAACTGGGCAACAGGATGTTGCTATGTGCATGTGGTGTGGAGTAAGCATGGCAAGCGTGGGCTGGAGGGGCGGAGGGGCTGTAGGGGTGGCACTGTGGTGGATGGCCGAGCCTGCGTCGTGGCATCAGGGGTTAGCTAGTGGCTGGGGTGGGTGAGGTACCAGGTTCAGGTCCAGGCGCTGGTGTGATTTTATTGTGCCCGCCCGAACCTTTATTTTTTTGAATGCTTTCACCTCCCCGACATGCACGCCCCCTGGAGTTGGAGAATCCTTAAGAAGGGTGCGGGGCAAAGCCCCATAAGGTGGAGTGGGGGTACAACCTCCCACAGAAAGCATTAAAAATCCTGGCTATTGTCCTGTATCGGGGTTGTCAGAGTGCCGAAAAGCTTTTGGCACTCTGACTGTGCGATAACGGAGATCGCTTTAGGTGTTCGGCCTTTATCAAATAGACCCGGCAGGACAGAGGCCTTATGGATGCAGTTTCAAGACTCTAAAAAAAAGACACTGAGGGTGGGGTGGTAGTACAGGCCACCAGCTCAGGGGATGACCTGGATAGGGAGTTGGCCGAGCAGATTAGAAGAGTCTGTAGGAAGGGGGTACCATAGTGGTGGGGGACTTCAACCTCCTGGGGTGGACTGGAACATCCCAACCACCACGTGTTCAAAGGAGCATAGATTACTAGATTCATTTCAGGACTGCTTCCTGGTGCAATTGGTCCATGAGCCAACTGGGGAGGGTGGACTCTGACCTGGTATTAACAAACGGGAGGCTGTAAGAGATCTGGGAGTGGAGGACCCCTGTCTGGTCTGGGAGCGACCATCATGTGGTTCACACTAATATGGGAAGGGTAACAGGAGGAACAGGTACCAGGGTGACTGATTTTAAGGAGCAGACTTTAAAAGGATGGGGAAATTTTGGTTGAGCATCTGGTGGGAATTCAGACATGCATGAGTGCCAGACAAAATGGAGTATCATTAAGAAAGGGCTGGCAGAGACTACTGAGACCTGCACCAGGACACGGAACAAGAAGGGAGAGCATAGAAGCTGAGCTGGCTGACTCTGGATGTAATGGAAGGGTGAGGGCCAGAGAAAAGCATTCAAGGATGAAAGGAAATCAGAGGGCAAGGGAAAAGACGAAGCACATGAAGAAGTCCAGGGAGGTTACCAGGCTAGTCAGTGAGACAGTCAAGGCTTCCGACAGCTGAGACTGGCACAGGGAATCAAGGGCAGGAAAAGAATTTCTTCAAATACATTGGTGAGAGAAGAAGAAAGAAAGACCAGATTGTGAATATTAAGAAAGACAGGGGTGGGTGGAGAAGGAGAGAACCAGGCAGAGGCACTGAATGAGTACTTCTGCTCTGTGTTCATGAAGGAAAGAGGGGCAGATACCCCATGGGAAGGGTAGAGTGGGCAGAGGGGGCAGGGGTGACTGATAACAGGATTACAGAGGACAGAGTGCTAGAGGCACTAAGGGCATTGAGGGTGGACAAGGTGCCGGAGCCGGATGGCATTCACCTTAGGGTACTTAGGAGCTAGTGGGCATCCTGGTGGGACCACTGGCAGACCTGTTTAGTACATCACAGGACATAGGATGCATGCCACTGGACTGGAGGATGGCCCATTTGGTGATTCATTCATAAAAGTGTCCCAAAGGATGATCCAGGCAACTACAAACTGGTGAATTTCACTTCAATCATGGGGAAACCCATGGAGTCAATCCTAAAGAGAGACGTGTGACCTTTCTGAAAGACAATGGGCTCCAAGACTGCCATCAGCATGGTTTTGTATCAGGCAGATCCTGCCAGACAAACCTAGTCAAGTACTACAACTGGGTTACTAGGGAACTGGACAGGGGCCATGCCGTGGACATCCTATATTTGGACTTCAGCAAGGCCTTTGACCTCGTGCCATGGGAGACTGGGGAAAACTGGAATACATTGGGGTGAGGACAAAATGGTCAACTGGATCACTCTACGGCTGATGGGTAGGCAGCAAAGGGTGGTGGTGGTGGGGGACTCTCATCAGCAAGGGATGTTACAAGGGGGGTGCCCCAGGGTTCAGTACTGGGACCGTGCTGTTCAGGATATTTATAGCCAATATTTCAAATGGGATCCAGAGTAGGATCGGTCTGTTCACAGATGATACTGGTAGATGACATAGAGGGGGAGGGGCTGCAAGAAGACCTGACCAAACTACAGGAATGGTCGAGACATGGCAGTTGAGGTTCAATGCCAAGAAGTGCAAGGTACAGCACTTTGGAGCAAGGAACCAAGGGAGGAAATATCAGTTGGGAGGGGTACAGTTGAAAGCACAGTGGAGGAAAAGGATCTAGGGATACTAATAATGGGGAGTAAGAACCACTCAGCTTAGTGCAGGAAAGTGGCTGCAAAGGAAACAAGATGCTGGGGTGCATAGCGAGGGAATTCTCCAGGCACAGGGGAGTGATCCTACCCCTGTACAGGTCACTGATCAGGCTGCACCTGGAATACTACATGCAGTACTGGCGCCCATTCCTGAAGAGGGACATCAGATTGCTGGAGGGGTTGCATAGGGCAGCAAAGACGATACAGGAACTTGAGGGAAAATCCCATGGAGGAGAGGCTGGGAGAGCTGCAAATGTATTCCCTTGAAGAGAGGAGGGATGGGGGATATGATTGAAGCCTTTAAGTACCTAAAAGGTATTAACAGGATTAATACAGAAGGGATTCTTCAGATCAGAAGGAGAGGGACGAGAGAACCTCAGCTGAGATTGAGGGGTGATTCAGGAGGGAATCAGGTGACTCTTTCACGGAAAGGGTGGTAGATAAGTGAACACTCTGCCCAAGGAGGTGGTTCATGTAGAACGGTGGGAGAATTTAAGAGAGTGTGGGATGGAGTGAGGGGTGGTTATGAGGAGGGGGAGGATGGGGCAGCTGCAAGTTGAGGGGCTAGCTGCACAATCGAGCAGACTCGAGTAGACCATGAGGCCTGTTTCTGCTGGCATTTGCTATATCTGCAGATGTCTTCACAGAAAGTTGTTAAATTGCAATATAATGAAAAACAGGAAAGGATCCCCATGGCATACAGCCCAGAACAAACAACTAAGGTAATTTCAAGAAAGGCTTGCTCCCAGACTCCACCAGGTACAAAAGACTCAGAACATAAGATGTGGTAAAATAAAACATTTTAGTTACATACATCAAAGACAGTGCTGTGTATATCACAGATTAAGTGAGTGCCCCTGCTGTCCACCAAGAAACCACCTAACATAGTTCGTGCACTAGATGGTACTTTATTAAGGGCCTAGTTTCCAATTGTTTCAAATGCATTTTCTGAGCACTGGCTCCATCAATCAGCATGTCTCAGAGATGCTTGCTTCCCACTATGCCCTTTCACTCTGACTTTTCTGGATTTTCCTTGACTGTCCCGGTCTCCTTCTTCTTGATGAATTTCATTGCTTCACTGACCATCCAGTATTTGTGTTACCTTTACTGTTACCCACTATGAGCACTTCTGGTAACCCATGCCATATTTGGGGACTATAAGGTCAGCAGAATCAAGGAAGTTGGATGTGGGTTTGGGGCAACAAGCAGAGTGGAACAAAATCTGAAGGCCATGTATGCAAATGCTAAAGGTCTAAGGAAAGGAGGGAAAGGTGTACCTCTTCATGGATGACACCAAGATCTGCAACAGAGTAGACACAATCAAGGGGAGGAAAGAATGAGAAAGGACCTAAGCCTATTAGAGGAGTGGTCGGGTGTCCGCAGTCAAGTTTCAATGCTAAAAATGCAAGATCATGCACCTGGGTCACAGAAACCAAGGGAGGAGTACAGGATGGTGGGGAAATTTGGCTCCTGCAAGTCTGGAGAGAGAGAGAGAGAGACCTGGGGTTATCGTGTCTGACAATGTAAAGTTGACCAAACATTGTGAAAAGGCAGTGGAGAGAGCAAACAGAATCTTGGGGTGCACAGGGAGGGGCATAACAAACATGAAGAAAGAGGTGGTGGTGATGCTACTGTACAGATGATGGGTGAGGCCTCAGCTGGAGTACTGTGTCCAGTTCTGAGACCACATCTCCGGAAGGGCATTGACAAAATAGAGGCAGTCCAGAGAAGGACAACAAAGATGGTACATGGACTGCACCAGAAGCCCTAACAGGAAAGACTTAAGGACCTTAATATCTATTTACTGGAGGAAAGAAGGAGAGGGGAGATATGATAGAGACTTTCAAGCACCTTAGGGGAATAAACAGGGTACAGGTGGAAAGTTATATTCAGAGAAAACTCTGCACAAGAACAAGGGGATGATATGAGGCTGAAGAGTGAAGGCTCAGGGTAATGTTAGGAAGTACTTTTTCACGAAATTGTGGTGGAGCTGAGGAATAGCCTTCCAGCAGAAGTGGTGGGGGAAAACAATGCAGGGATTGCATGGATAGACATATGGGTATTCTGGAGATCTGCAGAGCAGGAGAGCTGCAGATCAAATAGGACCCAGGGCTGCAGCAGGAGTAGGGAAATGGGCAGACTAGCTGAGCCATATGGTCCTTATCTGCTGACAGATTCTATGCTTCTGTGTTAGGGATAGGTGACACAGGGTGGTGGTAAACAGAGTTCACCCAAGGAAGGGAGGGTAACCAGGGTGCCTCAGGGGTCAGTGCTGGGACCGGGTCCTCATTAATGTCTGTATAAGTGATATTGCAGAGGAGCTAGAAGGAAAGCCTGCCTCTTTGAGAGTGGCACCAAAATTTGCAATAGGGTGGACTGAGAAAACTAGAGGAGTGGTCAAGGATATGACAGCTGGGATTCAATGGCACAGAAACCAGGGTCAGGGGTACAAAATGTGGAGGGTATTGATAACCACCAAGCAGAAAAAGAGACCTGGGGTTAATCATATTGATGACCTAAGGCTGGCCAGGCAGTGCGACAAGGCAGTAGGGAGGGCAAGTGGGATGATGGGATGCATAGGAGGGTATCACCAGCAGAAGGAGGAGTGGTTTTGTCTCTGTATACATTGCTGGTAAGACCCCACTCTAGAGTATCAGTCCATTTCTGGAGACCACATCTCCAGAAGGACATAGACAGAGTGGAGACGGTCCAGAGGAGGGCAACTAAAATGGTGCATGGTCTGCATTAAAAGCCCTATGAGGAGAGAGTAAAGACCTCAATATGTGTACACACTTTAAAGTATTTATTTATTTTTATTTATTTAGCTTTTGTTTACCAGGTAAGTACACTAGAGAAGTATTATGCCTATTTTCAGGAACCCACCCGGAGAGTACAATATGAGGAACAACAGTCAAGGAGACATGGCAAAGAGAGTACAGTTTTTGTCACAGTAAACAAACATGTGGGAAATACATCATTTGACGCTAGGGAAGCATATATAGTAAGCACATTTCATATTATGCACTCTAGACTAGCTAGTTAACCATAGAAATGTGTATTAAAACAGGCATAAAACAACCATATACATATTAACAGGTAACTGGGTACAGGGAGCAAGGAACGGGAGGCCACATACAAACTGGGAAGTGGTTAACACTGGCACAAGGCGTAGTTACACATTCTGTTGGTGACAGCAGTATCTGGCAATTCTTTGGCACAATAAATAGTTTTACTTGCAACTACAGCCTTGTGCCAGTGTTCGCTTGTTGGGTGAGTGCTACCTACTTTAAAGTGTGTGCTTCTGTCTTCAGGCTGGCTTGCCTTGGTTAGCACCCCACCCAGTTTTGGTTGATGCGCTTGGCTTCACAACTCTTCACCTCAATATGTATACCCTGGAACAGAGGAGAGAGAGGAAGATATAATAGAGACCTTTAAATACCTCACGGAGTAAATAAGGTATTTTTCAGAAGAAAAGGTGCTCAAGAACAAGGGGACATGCTATGAAGCTGGAGGAGGGTAGATTCAGGAGCGATGTGAGGAAGCTTCTTCACAGAAAGATTGGTGGATTTCTGGAAAGAGCTGCTCCAGCGGAAGTGATGAGGGCAAAACAGTGGTGGGGTGCAAGAAAGCACAGGATAAGCACACTATGAACTCGGTTATCAAGAATCTAGAATGTTGATTGGTCGAGAGGTCTTTGGGGCTGGATGATATTGGCTACATCATCATGGCTTCAAAAGCCTCCGGTCACCAGCCTTCTCACTTTCACTTTGAGAAATTCCTCCAATGACAACAGCAGCTCTGAACTTTAAATGTGACTTGCAGCCTTATGTGACAATGGTAACATTCTCCCCCGGAAAATGTACTGGAAGAAAAAAAAACAGTCACACAGAACAACAGCTGCCGACCACCACTCTAACCTCACATCATTGACCTGCCTGCTTCTCCTCTTCATGCAAATACCACTTTCCCATTTAACTCACAATACAACTGATACATCATCAACCCGCCTGCTGCTCGTGGCAGATACCATGTTCTCCATTTAAATTCAGTCCAAACATCTGTTACCTGTATGAAGTATGGCTCGCCAGTGCTTTGACTCTGCCCCACAAAATAAATACAAAAATTGACCGGCATTGTACGGTAAACACCAAGAGGGCAATGAGGTGGAGGTGGAGGACGATCTACAATAGACAAGAAAGCATGCACATGAGGAGCAACAAATAGCAGCACCACCTACTCGAGACATAAACTCTGGACCTCCCCACAAACTCCACTTAAAACAGCTGCCCAGAGAACCTCCAGGAACTACTTTATGAAAACATACTACCCACCACCCAAGAAAGAGCATTTCAAAACATTTTAATTTTATTTTTATTTTTTTACTCATAACTCTTTTAAGCCAGCTTATAATAGCAATAAGTCACTCTAGGGTGTGGCATATCATGGTATATCATCACTTCTCAGGTGAGTTGGACGACTCAGCCTGTGGCCTCGTACCAACCACCCGAGGTGTGACAATATCCCATGATATACCACATCCTGTCATGCCTTATTGCTTAATTAAACATGGCTCTAAATAAGAGACTGAAATAACAAACATGGTTTTGATAAGCATCAATAGGTGACCATTAGCAACCATGGATTAATCCCACAGTAGAACCATGGTTGCTTCTGTAATACCAGTAAGTATTAACCACAGTACAGTAAGTAGCACAGTTCTCTGGGTTTCCACCACCCACCCAGTGGTCCATCATTTACCAGTGAAAAGTAGAAGAACAGTGTTTTTACAGTACAGCAGTAGATGGTAGCAGTGTTAATGTTCTGCAATATTTTAACCCTGAGTTGTTGTTATAACATGTTGCCGTTGATAGCATACCTTATACATCCATAGTTCCTTCCTCGCAAAGATGGTAACCCTCCAAATGTTGCTAAATGTAAAAGTAGTTCTATTATGTTCTCTGTGTTGTTTACCAAAGTGTGTATGTTAGTTTCTGATCACACGTAATATATGCGAACCTGTCTCCATAATGCATAGCAGCAGATATTTCTCTTATTAATTGTCGAAAACTGAAGCTTTTAAAGCATCCTAAAGATGCAAACTAAGCAAAAATAATGCTACATTGAGCAGTTACAATGGTAACAAAATGTATGGATAAGCAGTTTCATATTATCTGTGTGACCAGTTCCCAGAATCAATTGCGCCCGATTTCTGTGTGAGTAATATGGGCAAACCAGAGCTGTAAAACCATGCTAGCGATGTATGTAAACCAATGAAAGACTAGATTTCAGTGTTAAAACTGCAAACAAATGTATGAGAAAGGTGTTTCATATTAGAGAAACATTCATGATGTTAAAATTAGACATGTGTTTCAGGAAACCGCTTCTCAGTAAAAGTAACTGCAAGTATGGAAATGAAAACTATGACTCTGTGTTTCATTTATTATATGTCATCTTTGCAAATTTAGCAAAGCATACATATCATTTATGTGTACCATGTTACAAGAGCATTAAACCACTCAAACGCAGGTTCTACTGTGGGATTAATTCATGGTTGGGTGGTTCGTGCACCGGCCCCAACCATGAATTAATCCCACAGTAGAACCATGCTCTGTCATGGTTTAATGCTTACAGGATTCACAGGAAAGGAAGGGGAGGGAGGAAAAGCTGTAAATCAGGTACGGTCTGATGTAATAATATAGGTAGGGAGAAATGGGTAGACTAGATGGGCCAAGCGGTCCTTATCTGCCATCAAATTCTATGTTCCTATGTGTGTCCACTTTCCAAACTTGAGGACCTATACTCTACCATATCCAGGGGAAACCATTCATAAACATTTACTTAAACAATACATATCTCCAAATTCTTTGTCTGAAGAATCTAAGCCTCTGTGATAAATAACACCCCTTGGGTGTTGTTTCATTTCAACAGGTTACCTTTTAAAGTTTCAGCTACCATCATTAAAAAGGTAATTTTGTGCTGAACAGCTTTTCTATTCGCACTTTGTGTGTGCTACTATGGTTTATGAGCAATACAGTCAAGACTTCCACAGATGTTTGTAGGGCACAAATGAACAGTTAAGCTGCCACCTACAGTCTTCACAGGACACATATTTATTTATTTATTATGATCTTGGATTAACACCTTTGAGCTAGAAGCTTTTTTATATGTTCCACGTCAACAGATTAAACATAGGTTATAAAAGTAGTGAGGGAGATATAACAATGTAACAGAGAAGAAACAGGAACAAGCAAGCAAAATTAATCATCTTTGTACAATGTATGCCAAGCAGTAAATTTACAATGAATATAATGAACATACACTTACATAGGTGTTGCTAGGGAGGTTTTCTGGTGCACGGAACCCCTCCCCTGCATGCTTAATTATTTGCATTGTCAGCTCTGAACTGTGGCAATCACGGTCTGGGAAATCAAAAGTGAGGACACGGAGGCAGGCATCAGCTCATGAATGTGTAGCACAAGCCCGCCTCCCTCTGGGGACAGGACAGTTGAGGAGCCATCTCTGAACATTGCTGAACTGGTCAGATGATCTGGAGGAACAGTGTCATGTGGGTGCTCAGAGGAACAGAGAGCACAGAGTCACAGGAAGTCACTTTCCTGCCACAGTCAAGTTGAAGAAGTGTTCTCTGAGAGCGTGTACTATATTTTTAATTGTATCTCATGGCTATTTCAGGTGGCAGCATAAAATGGACTCAGTCTCTGACTCTCTCTCTCTCTCCTCAGCTCAACGTAGTCTCTGTGGGTCGGATTGAGATGCTCGGAGAGTCACTCCTGTTAGTGTTTGTAGCCCCAACTGTGGCAGCCAATTGCAGCAGCATTAATTGCAAAATTCTTACATGCCTTGCCCTAAAAGCAGTCTGTCACTATAGTGTCTGCATATCTTCCTGGAAGAAAAGAAAAAAGAAAACAGATTTAAGCCACAAATTGTGTGAGAATAGAGATGAAAACAAAAACAAAAAAAACATTGTGGTGTGTGTTGGTGGGGTGGGGCTACTACTGTACCTCCACTACTCCCAACACTTTATATCTTACAGCAAAACAGAAAATATAAAAGTGTTATTAGTAGTCCAAGCTACAGTATCGCCACTGGTAGCCACAGAAATAGCAACAGGGTAGGTACAAAACATTGTGGACCAGTAGATCCTTTTAGTAACCAGTGATGATTTTTTTAGTGTTCATTTGCTACTTGCCCACTGGATGTTTTATAGCAGTCACTGTGCTTTTGTTCTCATGTCTGCCACAATTGTACTGTATGTGCACCCACAACCAGGGCACCCACAACATCTGCTCACGGTATCAGGCTGAAGCAGCAACATTTTAGAATTCAGTTTTATATCTGTTCCTATTTCAAGTCCAAAGCAGTTATTCATAAGGGTTAATACTGAACTGCAGTACCAATTAGTAAAGGAAATTTAAATATAGGAGATTAGAGTTCCAATTCAGAAATGCCTGCGCAAGTACCATCAGAGGAAAGAGAATATTTGTCAAATGACAGAAATGTTTGCTAATCACCATACTGGGACATATACTGTAGATAGTGAAGGCGAAGATGAATAGAACAAGGCAGGGGAAATAAAGTAACATTTATGTGCTGGTGGGTTGTGTCCGAATTATGCTTATAATGTGGTAGAGGGCAAAGGAGGGAGATTAATGTAAAGAGAAGACAGAGAAAGTTTGCAATTAAAGGGAAATACATGCAGTAAGAGGTGAAACATGAAAGGCAAGGTGATAGGTAAAACAGAAACGAAATGGCTGGGAAGTGAAATTAAAAAACTTAAAAGAAAGGGTTGGAAAAATAGTGAAGGTGTTGTAGGGATGGTAACAAATGGGACAAGATCTAGAGAAGAGAAAGATGTAAATATAAAAAGGATATGGATACAAAGAGAAGGGCAATAATTTTAGCAAACCACTTTTAACCTGCTCTTAAAAATGATTCCTGATATGATGAGATATGGATCGGACAGGGTAAAGTGGAGCCACATTTGCCCTGTTTCAGGATTTTATTCATGGGGGCACTATATACTATATGTTTGACTAGTGGCAAACTACAGAGTATGTTGCCCATAAGTTGCACAGGGCCATTGGTTTGTAAACATGGCCTGGGACAAACTAGAGTAGCTCTGCACTTTGCTGGCAGAGGGATCACATGGCTAGTCCTGTTCCCTGGTGCTAAGTGACTGCTATTTGATAATAACCTTCTGGAAAGACACCTAGGTGTTGTTTAACCAGGTACGTCTAGTATGTTGGCTTAGGATGGCACTGCACTGCAGGATTGGGGTTGAGATGAGGCCAAGGTGGTTCCTTGCTGACATATAGTGGTACTAAATACCTGATGGAGTCCTAGCAAGTTTATGGAACAATATGGATAATGTGCTTCAATGAGGACACAGAAACTGTAGTGATACTGGCAATAAGCAAATGCTACCTGAGGATGTTTTCTCCTTGACACGTGAGCATTTTCCTACTTACTGAAATGCCCTGTGTACCTGCTCTCTCATGCATATAGGGATATAAACAAGCAGGTTTTATGTTTAGCCTTTGTAGAAACACTCTAGGATGATGATGAGTGGATTGACCAGGGTAAGGTGAAATGGGATATTTGGATTGTAGCTTGAGAGTTTATCCATGGATATGCTATATGCTTGACTAAATGATAAAATTGCTTAGTACGCTATCCTATGATTACTCACAGGACTAATGGGATGTGAAACATGAGGGGACAGAACAGGAATAGCACTGCGCTTTGTTGGCAGATGAGCCACATGGCTGGTTCCATTCCCTAATGCCTGACAATTATAGATTGAACTGGCCTATGAAAGGCCTCCCAGATTTTTACCCAGGGAAGACTAGTATACTGGTCTAGGACAGCACTATATAGCCAGGGTGGGGTTGGGATGTTGCCAAAGGTGGCTCTGGCAATATGTAGTGGTGCCAAATATCTGACAGAGCTCTGATTAGTTTATGCATCGATATGGCCAGTGTGGTTCAGAAAGGAAGCAGAGAAAAGGTAATGCAGTTTGTAATAGGCAGATGCAACTTATGGAATTTTCTCCTATATGCTTGGATTTCTTACTTGTGGTGTTACCCTGTACATCTATTCTTCACATGTAAAAGAGAATAATGGGTTAATGTTTATACCCTTTGTTCATATAAATGATAATTGGGGTCAGTAGTAACCTGCGCTAACTGTCGCTACATGGTCTTTAATTGAAGATTGCTATGGATTGCTGGGTCTAATAAGATGCCATCTAAGAATAATATTGAAAAGGAAAAATAATTTGAATAAAATTTATACTATACTGAATTGATTTCTGCTTGACTTGGTAATGCAGGCTTTTGTAACCATACTGAAATTCAGGCCAAGGTATAAGATACTAACCTCAACCTTTGCTAATGGACTACAGAAGGAACTATTTAATCACTGATCTATAAAATCAATAGGCTATTTATTGGATTAATAAAAGAAGACTGCACATGTGTCTGGGTAATTATTTTGTATGGAGCAGGTATTGTGTTATATGTGGACTAAGGGCTGCTACTTTTTAATGTATCTTTAAAAGTTTTATGTAATGTAGTAATGGTTTTAACCGATTAACAATAAACTGAAACTGAATGTAAGATGGTTCTGAACATCCTATCTGCTACGCCTCACATTCATTAGCACCAGCAAAAAACATGTTCAGCTAAAAGCTGTGTATTTTGCAGACGAACATTTAATTCTTACCTTTTGGAAATTTTGTACCATAAACTCTGATCACAAGCGACTGAAAATCTTTCCACAAGAGCAAACTCTGGACCACAATGGCTTCTGCTAGCATTCAGCAGTATGCCACTACCAGGATTTTCTTCACTATTTTCTGCCATCCCTCCTTCCATCATATATCACAGTTCCATGTCAGAAACCCGTGGCTGAGGCAGGGATAAATGTGCCCAGATGACCTCCTTGGCCCACCACCGCTGAGGATTAGATATCAGCACTTTAGCATGAGAGCTGGGTCATATGATAATTAGATTGAGCCACGCGCTAACAGCTAAATGCAGTGTGTCAGTCTGTCTCAACAGTGTTTGGACACATCTTGTTGCTGTGACTGATTCTTCTGTCTCAACTAGACTCTACTCATATTAGCTAGGAGGACTGGGTGTAGCATAGCACAGCAGCTGCTTAAGCTGGGTTTCTGGCAATTTTTGGTGGTGCAAACTGTAGGAAATGTCAAATTGGAAAAAAGACTATGTCGGGCCTTGGGCAGTGGGCACAGATATGGCTGCTGCTATAATGTAATTGTTTGCTGTTTGACTGAAGGCAGAAGTTGGGACCACTGGACCGGGTGGACTGTCTGCTAGATTTAGCATAGCAGCAGCCACCTTAGCTGTTTTTTTTTTTTTGGTGGCACAAACAAGGAAGTATCATTTTAAAAAAATTATTGGGCATAGCACTGTTATCTGTTTGTCTGAAGGTGGGAGTCAGGAGGGGACTGGTGGGGTCACCAGTGAGTGAATGAGTGCAGATTCAGTGCTGCTTATCTAATTGCTGCACTGTAGCAGCATTAGTAGTAAAATTACTACAAATAAATAATACTGCACTACTTGTTGCTGGCCAGGTCAGCTCAATAAAGCTACAGTCTCTCAATAGACTTTCAATATCTCTGTATAAATAAAATAAGTGTTATATTCCTTGATATTTGAGGGAGGTGGGTGAAGGTGCATAAACAGGTACTAAAAAACCCAGTGTTCCGGGTGTTGCGGTGCCAGGGTGGGGGGCAGTAGGGTGGGGCCCAAAATTACAACCTGCACTGGGGCCCATCTTTCTTCTCCTGCCACTGCAGCAGTGGGCTCTTAGCTTGGCAGCTTATGAATACATGTTTAAATATACTGAAAGTTGGGGAAGATTTAGAAAATGCAGATTCCTAAGCAGACTTCCTGTACCTGATGGTGCAGCAATGCGCCTCAGCCAGCCAAGGCTATCCCGCTTACTGAGTTCTGTCAGCATCTTAAGTGAATGTGGAACACATAAATGGGAAACAGTGACAGACCCTGTACTATCCAGAGTACAGTATGCTGGTTTGTTACATATGGTTGGACTTAGACAGTAGATGGGAACTCATGTCTTATCATTCTCAACAGGCCTTAAGTATCTAGGATGGTGCTTACTGTGGAGGTGAAGAGTAATCATGTCTCTTCAGGGACAGCAAAGGTACTGTGGTTGTTGCATATGGCACCCCCAGGTTTGGTGCATTTGAAGAGCCTCAATTCAGTTATGTATGGTGGCCAGGCATGGACCTAGACACACAGAGGGTGGTATATCAAGGCAAGGGATGTCAGTGAAATCAGCACACATCACCAAAAGCTCCTCTAAACCCTTGGCAGTGGCTTTAGGGACTATGAACAAGATTTTATGTAGACTATTCTAGTACATTTATGGGTAGGATGTTGTTAGTGATAGTGGATGCATATTCAAAATGGATTGAGGTGTGCCAGGACCACTTCCACTGCAGAAGCAACTGTTCATAAACTTGGACTGACCTTTGCTACTTTTAAATCACCAGAAGCCTTTGTAACAGACAATGGTATGCAGTTTACAGGGCTGTCTTTAGGAGTTTTTGCACAAGAATTTATTTATTTATTTTTATACATATCGGAATTACAACCCTTTGAGTCAAGGACTCGCTTTCCAAAGGCTCCACGCCAGTTCCAGCGGATTCAACACATAGACAGCAAACACAAATGCAATATGATAGACAGGAGGTTACAGAAGTTTTTGTTACATACCAAACAGCTAATAGCAAACAGTATTCATATATTTGCAGGTGTCAGAACAAGCAACATAGAATCGAGCCATCCAGTGCACTGTAGCTGCGGGTGGAGAAATGAGGCTCTTGAGAGCTGCCTTAAAAGGACCTATTTTAGTGAGTGAGGAGATCGAGGAGGGAAGGCGTTGAACCAGTGTGGTGCCCTGTAACAAAAGGATCTCTTGGTGAGTGATGTCTGCACCCTTGGGACTCTGAGAGCGGCCTTAGTGGAGTCACGGTAGAGGCAGAGGGGAAGCAGGGTGGAGGGAGGCAGACACCCTGGGGGTAGAGACCTAGAAGTATTTTTAACCAGGAGGTAGGTCTGATATTGTAACCACCCTTCTAGATTGAGTATGTTGGGCAGAGAGCAGAGTGCATACATGAGTCCATTTGTCTGCACCAGTGAGGAGCCTACAGGCCTTATTTAGGGATAGTTGGATTCTCCTGAGAGCAGTGGCATCAGCAGCAGTGAAGACAGGAGGCCATAGTCTACAAGAGACAGGACAGAGGAGGACAGCCAGTCTGAGGGCATCCGGTGGGAGGCAGTCCTTATGACGGTAGAGAAGGCCTATGCACATGTTAATTGCTGAGGTGAGCAGGTCGATATCTGAGTGAAAAGAGAGGGCAGAGTCGAAGGTAATGCCCGGTACTGTAGCTGCTAACTTGTTCTAGTGGGTGGAGGAGCTGATAGTATATGGAGGGTGAGTTTTGCCTTATATTGATGATGGGCAAACAACATGGCTTTTGTTTTTAATGTTAATGTCCAGCCTGGGGTCATTGAACCAGTTTCCAATTTGACTGAAAGAGTGCTGGAGGGAGGACTGAAGAGAGGAGGGTCAGGTGGAGGGGAGGAGAACCGCATCATCTGCATACAGCAGGACCTTGCTGGAGCAGGAGCTGGGTAGGGCATTTACATAGAGACTAAAAGAAGAGGGCCCATGATGGAGCCCTGTGGGACCCTGAAGCAGACGGGTGGGTGCTGGAGAGGTGCTGTTTATTTTGATACACTGGGACCTTGAAGAGAGATAGCTAGAAAACCAGTCCAGTGGGCCTGGGAAAGCCTAGTTGAAGGATAGTGTCTAGTAGGAGTGGTGAAAGACTGTATCAAAGGCCTTGGAGAGGTCGATGTAGACAGCCCCTGCAAGGTGGCTTTTGTCAAGGGTTTCATGAAGGAAGTTTGAGAACTCCATTTATAGTGGTCATACTATGACCTGATGTGCTGCCTCTGCATAGGGAGAGCATGGGAGGTAAGATATTCAGATAATTGGTCTGTCACTATTTTTCCAGGGCTTTAGAGAGGAGGAAGAATAGAGATCGCCAATAGTTTCCAGGAGAGGAGGTGTCACCACTTTGAAGATAGGGTGATCACAGCCTTTTTCCCAGTTAAAGGGAACTGGCCCAGGCAGAGGAGTGGTTGAGTAAATCAGTCAGGGGTTAAGTACTATGTCAAGGACCCACCAGAGGATCCTAGTATCCAGGGGGTCAGAAGAAAAGCTGGTAACACTGAGGGCTTTTTTTAAATAGTGCCAAGAGTTTTTCTGGTGAGATGGTCCTCAGGTAGAAAGGTGGGCGAGGGAGGCTGTGGCTGGGGGTAGGGTCAAAGAAGTTACTAGAGAGAACTGCGCTGAGATCTGAAAAGACAGTGTTTAGGCAGTCTGCAATATTAGCGGGTCAGTGATAGCGGTTCCATTAAAGTTGAGTAGAGACGGTGGCGGGCGTGAGACTTCCCATTTAGCTCCTTTATGTTGTCCCAGAAGTTCTGTAGAGTCTCAGGAGGAGGCTAGTGTGGATCTGATGAGGGATTGCTAGAGATACCCAGGTGTGTTTAAAGATGTGTGGAGTATATGTTTTGCCTTTATGGCACCGACCCTATGGAATTCTCTACCCGTCAGATACGAGGTTGCCTGACTTTGGAAAGTTTTAAAAACAGCTAAAGACTTTCCTTTACCCAAGCATTTGCGGAAGTAATAAGGGGGTGTTATTTATGACTGCTGTATTTATTGTTTTGTGTAATGTGTTTTAAAGTGGTTTTGAATTATTGTAAAGCGCCTGTGCTTGGGAAGGGCGCTTGAAAGAAATACATCTTACTTACTTACTCTACTATAGTTTTACTTAATGGCCCACATACATCTGTTGCTCTCAGCATTGTAGACTGCCTGTTCCCAGGCTTGCCTGAGGAATTGGCCTCTATGCCAGAGATTGCCTCTGTGGTGGAGCTGTTTGAGCAGTGATGTTGTGATCCATGGTGCACTGTGTTGCTTATTCCAGGTTCTGACCAGCAGGGTAAAGATGCCAGCTGACCTTATTGAAGAGTAGGTAAAGTAGTAGAGTGCTTCATCAATACTAGGGGCCCAGTTGATTGGTGACCAGTCCCACTGGGCGAGGTACCTGCTTAGCCTAAGCGAGGTTACGGGTGGGATAAGTCGGTGAGAGACCATGCTGGGCACAGGTTTTGGTAGACGGCAGACCACGTGAAAGTTACTGGAGAGTGATCACTCAGGGAGTTTGGATGGACAACGATGTCCACAATTCTGTGCAGGGGTTGGCAAAGATGATGTCCAGTAATGTGTAAGAGCCATTGATAGGTTCAGAAGGGTAGGCTGGGTTACCAGCTGTGTTAGGTCCAGGGCTGCAAAAGCATCCTTGGCAAGGGCAGATGAACTGGTAAGCCAGTTGGTGTTGAGGTCACCCACTAGTAGCTGCTCACCCTTATGCAGGAGGCTGGACAGGTAGTCAGTTAGGCATTGGATTGCATGGTTTTGCTTCCGGGGAATGTAGGCTACCGAGATAGTCAGAAGGGCCCTGGAGGGGTTTGGGGTGATTCTAAGTGAGATGGCTTGGGCACTGTGGGTTCGAGCTTGGGAATTGGTAGAGCTGTCCCATTAAGCAGTCACGCATAGACGGGCGCAGCCTCCCCATGTTTACCAGCTCTATCTTCCTAAAAAGGTAGTAGCCAGGAAAGCGACCGCAGAGGCTGGGGCAGATTTAGACAGCCAGGTTTCCATGATTACCAGAATGTCAGGCTGATGTGGTGCCATCCAGCACTGGAGGCAGCGTTTTTAAGAGGCTACAGATGTTCATAGAGGCTATCGTAGCCCGATGTAGGGAGGGTCTGAATTTGCAGGAGAGATGGGCCAGTGTTTGGACGAATGTTGCCAGTTAGGAGTAGGAGCAGGGAGACAAACCTAAGGAGAGAGGACATATAGTTGTGTGAGCCGTGGCGGCAGTAAACTGAGCTAACAAGAAGAGAGCATGGGATGGGCAGAGCACGTATGGTGGGATAGCATGGTAAGCATCGGTAACAGTGTGTTGTGGGAGACTAGATGTAGATGGAGCTGGGCAGGATGGGGTGGGGAGGGTGATGGTGGTGGACAGGATGGGAGGTGGGAGGGTGGATAGAGGGGTGGAAAACCTCAGGGTTATTAGCAGTTGACATTGGTGATGGACAAAAGTGGGGAATAAAGACTGCTAGGACCAGCAGAGGGACTGATAGATTTGGTCTTAGGAAGAGGCCCATGGTTGTCAGTGGGTGATGTGAGTTCATAAGGAATAAAGTTGGCAGAGAGCCATAGATACACCCCTACTAGTAAAGAGGCCAGTGAGAGAAGAGCAGGGACGGAGTCACAGAGTATTTAATTAAGGAAGGGGTAGGGTGGGTGGTCACAAAATCACAGGCAGGAGCTAAAACAAGAAGTCTCTGATTTAAATAATAGTAAGCTGTTTGAAAGGTGCCAAGTTTTAAAAATAAAGTCTCGCCTGCAGTCTGGTGCTCCGATCCTGTACCTTCCGTATGGCAATTTTCAACGGCTTGCAGTGAGGGGCTGGGGAGGGCTGTGAAATATCAAGCCCTCAGACCCTTCCATTATGGCAGTTTTCGTGCTTGCAGCGAGGGCTGGGGAGGGCTGTGAAACATCAAGCCCTCAGACCCAGGAATGGCATCAAGCATGTTAAAACGACACCATACGATCCTGCTTCAAGTGAACTGGCTGAGAAGGCAGCACAAACCAGAAAAAAGGATCAAGAAGATGATGAAAGGCAATAGAGAAGCCAGATTAGCAAGGCTCCTACTCAAGTATCAGGTGACTCTGTGCACTACCACAAGAACATCACCCAGTGAGCTATTTGTGGCAAGAAAACTGAGAATACAGCTTGACTTTTCAAACATTGATGAAGCTGAAGAATGAAAAAGTAAGTATTACTAAATTAAAGGATTACCTGATACCCACAACACTACTGAGGAGTCTGTATCCAATAGCACTACAGAGCGGGAAACACAGGTAACAGAGACTGCTGCTGATCCTGATAGCCAGATAGCACCTGCTAGTGACAAAGACATACTGACTGGACTGCTACACCATTCTTAATATACTCTCATCCAAAAATCAGACTGGATTTTAGTTAGTAAGGGAGTATGTAAAAAATAAAACGGCAAAAATAATCCTCTTATAACATGGCAAAATCTATTAGTGTGAAAACGAGCAAATCGATTGGTTCAAGTGACCACATGCTACAACTTGACACGGCATTAATCCCCTAGTAATGCCCTCTCCAACTTCAATAATGCCATGTCCAAGTTCTATGATGTTGTCGGGAGCATGCTTACTAAAGCATTCAGCACTTTAGAAACATAGAAACATAAACATAGAAACATAGAAGTTGATGGCAGATAAGGACTGCAAGGCCCATGCAGTCTGCACATTTCTTTTCTACCTTATGAATGTGCCATCGGCCTTTGCTCTGTCAATGGCCTATCTATTCATGCTCATCTGTATTGCTCCCTTATGCCTATCCCATGCCTGTTTGAAGCCCTGCACTGTATTCATATCCATCACTTTCCGAGGTAGGCCGCTCCATGCATCCACCACCCTTTCTGTGAAAAAGAACTCCCACATTACATCTTATTCAGCCTCCTCTAATCTCATGCTGTGTCCTCTTGTCCTGCTATTTTCTTATATTGAAACATGTTGGACTCTTTCACCTGGTTAATGCCCTTAAGGTGTTTGAATGTTTCGATCATATCACCTCTCTCCTCCTTGCTCTAGGAAAACATATTGAGCTCTGTTAATTTGCCCTCATATGTTTTCTGATGCAGTCCCTGCACCATTTTGTTGCCTTCAAGTGAGATGCTGAGAAGGAGACAGAAAATGGCAGAGTCGCACTCACCCACCCGCGACCTCAGACAAATTGGCGATCAACCTCAGTGCTCAAAATAACTCCAAATGGAGCCAGTAGAGAAATAAAAAGGTAACAGAAAGACATCCATGACAAAGATAATGGGAAAGCTGCATTTAGAAGTGTAATGGAGAGATCGTCAGGCTGTAATCTTTAAATCCAGCAATGCATTAGATGATAGTACAAATATATGCCATGTATGCAAATATTTGTACTTTTCCTAATGCATTACTGAATCACAATGCAAAACAATGAAAACAAACACACCACTCCATTACCACAGAGAAGTACGTTTAATGATATCTCTATGTTCTAAAATGGGAAACAGAATGCCAAAACAAGATAAAATCAGCAGTCACAATATAAATGTATATTGTGTACTGAACGCTACACGCACGCACATTTAAACACCCTATCTTCTATGAAAAGTGCTTCCTGAACAGCACATAATATTGCATTCAGCAATATTTTGACTTGCTGTTCGTGTCCTACATACAATGGACTTGTAACAGTATTTATCCTGCACTAGCCATGTTACAAGCACATTAATCCACTCAAAGTCAGGCTCTACTAGGGAATTAAAGCCTGGTTGGTGGTTGAGGCCCAACCCCGCTCCCCCAAGCAGGCATTAATTTCCTAGTAGAGCCCTCCTTTGTCGGGATTAATGCTACATAATTGCCTGCCTCTCTGGGTTTTATTACTGTCCTCTTAGTTATGATATTTCTGTTACATGTTCTATATTTGCTCTGTTATACATTTGGTTATAATGTTCAGGAGTATTTATATCCGAAATGGGGAGGAGTGTAGTATTTTAGGCAGAGAATATGAACTACAGTAACAGGAGTTGCCACCTTGTTGGCCATAGTAGGGATAGCATATTTGCCTTTAGTAATGCTTATGCTGTAGTGAGCATGCTCCTGTGACAGATAGAATCAAGATGGTGATGGCATAGCTGTACATGTGCAACATGAACTAGAATAAAACGTCTAATTCCCAATTTCTGGACTCCTATGTTTCATTATACAGTGCATTCCATTCCACTTAAACTGTCTGTTTTATCAGATGCTTGATTAGTTCAGATAAAAGAAAGATCCAAACGTTTTAAATAGCCCTGTATGCATTTGTCACTGCATATAGTGGATGTTGCAGACTGTTTTGGGTGAACAGCTAGCTGGTTCAGACATATCCATTTACGCCTATTAACTCTACTTTGGTTGCTTACTGCAGCAAGAGTACTTAGCCGGATTCCTGCCTCAGTTTTCAGCTTTACATTGAGCTCTGCGATTTGTACAATGGCTTTAAAGTGACCTGCCCTCCTTCCTGTATGTTGGAGATTCTAAAGAAAATCGACTTGCTTCTGACAATGAGCATCGGGAATTGGCTGTCCTCTAGCCCTCCCAAATGGTGCAAAAATCTGCTTTGCCAGACGTCAGTTGGGCAAAGGACTTTTGCTTGTCTAGTGGCATGCAGATCCAAGTCACAGCCAAAAAGAAGAAGAGATAGGAAGGACAGGGAGGTACCATGGAGGAGGTGCTGCTTTGGTGGTTTAGCAACATTTTGGAGGGTGATGTCTGACATTAGTGACATTCTCCTTTATAGAAAGCAAAGCAGCTGGGTAAAGATTTGGGGAAAGTTAATACTGACCCTCTGAAGTCTGGCACAAGAGTTGGAAGAGCTGGAGCAACAGACCACTGTACCCATGGCAACAATAAATGCATGCAGCAGTGCCAGTGCTAGTTCCTGGCCTCTGCAGGATGCTCTGCCTGAAGTTCTTCTTGGGTGTGGTCCAGCAAATGTGTTCAATGCAGACAAAAGCTGTGTGTTTTCAGGTATGTGCATGGGACCTTACCATTTAATTCCAAATTCTCACAAGGTAAAAAACAAAAAGTAAAGGAGTGGGCTTGGTCCTGGTGTGTGTGCAATCTGAGCTTCTGTCATTAACCATTCTACAAAGCCAGGTGCTTCTGTGTTGTCCACTAGCTGCCTGTTGTATGCAGGCATAACAGAACTCCTGATGACAGGAAACTTTTTGTATATGTAACCCCCTGCAAATGGGGTTCCCAAAAGTCTTCCAGGAGCTTGCCTGAATGCTCCAGGTCTGGGCGGGTTCTGCATTTAAGCTGTTTAAATGTGGTTCCAAGTAAGTGCTATTGAATCCTCCACATACTGTCTTCTTTAAGAGCTGTCTGCTTGCAGACTTAATTAGTTTGTATGGGGACTGTGTATTTAATGCTCGAATCCCACCCGAGCGGCTGTCAATTCACTCCATTTCGCCGCTACATGTGTAGAGGAGCCTTGTTGAAAGATATAACTATTTGCCAGAAATCATTTGGAGGACTGAAAAATGTAGTTTGTCTAACCTGTCTTCATTTCAGCACGAACTGTTTCAGTGTAGTTTTTCATTTTGGTCCTGAACTGCTGAAATGGACCAATCAATGGGAGGGTTCCTTAAAATGGAGCCTGTGGACGAATCAGAACTTGGACTCTCAATTTTGAGCCAGCCACAAGGGATTGTACGGCAGTGACTTGGAAATGTAGTTTTGACCTTGGCGCCTTTTTTCACCAACAGAGGGAGTCTCATTGTGAGTGACAGCCAGACCAGCCAACAGAATGGTATGGAGCTAAAGGAAATGCCCTGCTGTGTGACTGAAAGATCAGATCAGTTGTGACAGTGAGAGAGAAGGAGCTCTGTGCTTCTGGGTGTATAGTTTTCTGGAAAGCATGTGAGGCCCTGAGGTTCGGCCTGCAGCCGTCATAAGTGCCAGTTTGGACTGAATCCAATTTGTGAGGAGAAGAAGGAAGTCTGACGAGTGGAAACCAGGCTCACCCTGTAGAAGACTGGAGAAATTGTTGAATTGCGCTTCGGTCTGTCAGGAACTGAAGCTACTTGTGTGCTCCGCATTTTGCAGTAATTGTGATCGGGATCTAGGAGCAACCTGCCTGGTATAGTACTTTCCTTTTACATATGAATGTGCGTAGTTCTTGTGGGAAATCGCTATTTCCAATCCCTGTGCTGTGTGTTGTGTTGAAGCTGGAAGCAAACCCCAGCTTGTCTTGAACTAAATCGCTTGCTATCCACTGCAGTGGGGTCCAGTCACAAGGACCTTGTCTCCATGCCCTGTTGTTCTGGCAACCCACACGAACATCCACCATCTGGTGTTCAGCTTGGGTATTGTGAGTACAAATCAGAGTATTCCCTACAGCCTGTTTTCAATTACAAGTGTGTCATCTAATTATTGTTGTTTCACTTCTTCATGGACTGAGCTGTCCAGCTCCGGATTACAATTGGGTGTTGTGCATATTTTCTCTCTAGGGCCCTGTCCATCTGCACCTGCCGGCCAACCCCGGGCAACGGGCCTGGCTATCCCCCAATCTGGGTACCCAGAGTGTGACTTTCAGACCCTGCATGTGTGCACAGAACTGTGATTTAATTCTGCCAATTAACCTGATTGCCCCTCTCGTGTTACTGTCCCCTAAATAAATCAGATTTGTTGTTGTTATACTATATACAGTCTGTGGTGTTGGTACTTATGGAAACAGTATTGTATTTTGCTGTATGTTGTTTAACCTTATTTTACAGGGGTCCTCAGAGATGTGCTGCAGAATCAGTCTCGAGGGTAAGTGGTATTTTATGAGTGAACAGTGTGTATATACGTGGGGTATTGAGGCTGTAACTCCTGTGTACTGTGTGA
Source organism: Neoceratodus forsteri (assembly GCA_016271365.2). Taxonomy (NCBI): domain Eukaryota; kingdom Metazoa; phylum Chordata; order Ceratodontiformes; family Ceratodontidae; genus Neoceratodus; species Neoceratodus forsteri. The sequence continues at coordinate 692,305,980 of CM057449.1, forward strand.
GCCACTAGAGGGAAAAGAGGGTCTCAGTGTCCCAGAGGGCTGTGACCAAGCTAGTCTAACCACTACAAACCCTGACCTCTGGGTGGAGGCACCCTATAGAACCTAGGTCCCTCAACCTTTCAGTAGTCAAGCAGGCAGGGTAGTAGCCCTTGGGACAGTGCCACCTGGGTGTTACATTTTGAGGCACTGCTGGGATTTTGTGTCCTCTAGTGGCCACATTTATGAACCACCGTTGAAAAATAAATGGGTACCCGACAGAAGTGGCTGTGCACTGGTTGGTGAGTGGAGTACTGGGAGGAGATCGACCCCAAAATGCTATGCTTATCCTGGACATCCCCTGGGTATCATTACGAACACTGTACAGGGAGTACTTTCCACAGTGGAAGGTTTACAAAACCCTGTGGTGGTGGGTCGACATGCTGATCTGCTCACCCACACTTTCATGTCCCTAGTAAAGTATAAGGACCCCATAGATAGCTCCAAAGTGCCACAGACTATTATCCCAGGGAGCGCCACTGCCTGGAGAGTGATAACTAAGGACAGTAAAGACCTGAGGGGGATGAGCCCCCACTATCTGAAACTTTGAGGAGAAATTTGCCAAATTGTTGCTGGAGGAAGGAGAACTGTGGAGGATTTAAAGAAACTATTATTGCCACCTGAGAACGTTCCTCCACCAACACCCTCTCCCTCCAGCACTCATTATTGCCCTCCTTCTGTGCCAGTGCTAGCCCCTATGTCTGTGCCTGCCAATAGTCAGGACTTTTACTGCAGGTTGAAAATTTTCTCCAGCACCCTCCCATCCCACAAGGGAGGATGACTGGGAGACCTGGATAGACTATGTTGCCCTCAAGTGCTAGAATGGCAATGCTCAGAAGCAGAAAGCGAAGAGGTTAAGTGAGCCTCTGAGGTCCTGCCCTGGCTACCATCCGTGCCAAATGGGCCAGTAACCCTGAAGCGACTGCACAGAACTATCTTGAGGCCTTGGAGAATGTGTATGGGAGCCCAGATTCCAATGAGGACCTGTGGTGGAGAGTAAGAAATGCACAACAGTACCAAGAGTTATTGCCTGTGTATGTATCTCAGCTGGAGAAATTGTTGCAAGAATGCCTCAGAAAGGGTAGTTTGCCAGCGATTGAATTGGACCAACCAGGCTGGACAGGGAACCTTAAGTCTGCCCCCTCTCAGAACTGCTGTTGCTTCAGTTATGCCTGGCCAGTCGACTGAATCCCACCCTCCTATGATGAGCTAATGAGAGAAAATCGAGGGTTGAGAAAAGGCACCCAGGAGGACTTGCACCAATAGCTGTTGCTACGACTCAGTGACTGAGGGTGACCCGTCAAGTGAAGTTCAGGGCAGAGGTTGGCAGTTAATGAGTGCTCTGAGAAGGAAAAGGTGTGCCACCATGGGTGAACTGCTGAGAGAGCTCAGTGAAATAAAAACAGTCTCTTTATGAAGGCGCTCCTGCAAGTACAGGTCCCGACCCTCATCCGACTGCATCTGCTATGGGGTGGGGTACCCACCCATGTATCTCCTGCTTGACAACAGCTCAAACCCGATGTCTTGACCATGGAAGTGGAAATTGATGAGATATCTCCAAATGCTTATCACGCCAGAGACTGAGATGGCCCTAAGGTTCCAAGTTAATAGTACTCTGACCTGGGCCCCAGTGTGACTCGGCCAGCTCAAACTCCAGAAATATGTTTTGCTATAATTGTGGGAAGGATGGGCACATGAAGAGAGAGTGCTGGTCCCCAAAGGACCCAGACAAGGTGGTTTATAGGCTACAGGGAGAGCTTCAGAGAAGAAATCAGTGGTTAAGAGGTGCACAAAATGATTCCAATGAGGGTCTCAGAAATGCTAACTCACATCCCTTTGTGGCAAGGACAGTTGCCTAGGCCCCCGCTACTGCCTCTCCACACTGGTCCAGAATAGAGGGTCCTCCAGATAGACCACTGTAAAGGTGAATGGAGTGTCTGCAAGAGCTGTATTAGACAGTGGCTCCCAAGTGACAATTATGTTCCAAGACTGGTATCAGAAGCATTTGTCTGATGTGCCCTACAACCATTGGAGGGCTGCATCTCTGGGGTTAAGTGAGAAGGCCTACTCCTACTCTGGATATATCCAAATTTGGCTCTCTTTTCCCACCTCCATGGCTGGAGTGGCAGAGCAAGTAGAGACCCTGGCCTTAGCGTGTCCCCCTACTGGACTGTATGATGGGGTTCCTCTAATAATTGTGACGAATGCACATATGTTTGGATGGTTGGCGCGGTTGTGTTATGAAAACAGGGTCAAGGACTGGTAGAACTTTAAGAATTCGCCTTGATCAAGAAGGAATATGAGGCACAGAGAGATGCTGAAAAAATGGAACCAGAGGAACCGCTTGGAATTGTCTGGAAGAAGGATCCTGAGTCTCTGATCCTGGCGCCAAATGCCCAGTGTACCCTACAGGGGAAGTCCGTATCGAAAGGATGTCAAGAATAAAATCCTCATGCTGGATACACCAGGTGATGGGAAATTGCCGGAAGAACTGCTGGTCAAGCCAAATATTTTGCCTGCCAGAGCCCATGCTTATGCCAGAAGGGTAATGGTTCAAGTTCATAATATGTTTGATAGAGATTCGAGTAAATAGAAGTTGCACCCTGGCTAATGTACATTGTGCAGATACCGCAGTGCTACCCAGTAACAAGTGTTGGGAAGAATGACAGAGTGATGCCCGACTTGTTTGATTTTGGGACTCCTGTTGCCAACGAATGGAAGATGAGAATTAGTAGAAAACTTGCCCAGAGAGAGACCAAGTGTTTTCTTTAAAGGAATGGGACATAGGATGTGTGCAAGGAGCTGAGCACCACATCCAGTTGCATGATGAAAGGCCATTTTGTGAGAGGTCTCGACGCCTGGCCGCTGCTGACATAGATGATGTGAGACGCATCTGCAAGAGATGCTTGCTGCAGGTGTAATACAAGAATCCAGAAGCCCATATGCTTCACCTATTGTGGTACTGAGAAAAAGAATGGGACAGTAAAGATGTGTGGGATTACTGCACCTTGAACCGCGGACTATCCCTGATCAATATACAATGCCCGCATCCAGGATGCTTTAGACTGCCTGAATGGTAGCAAGTGGTTCTCCATGCTGGATCTTCGCAGTGGGTACTACCAGATCCCGAATGGCCCCAGAAGACTGTAAGAAGACAGTCTTTATCTGTCCACTTGGCTTCTATGAATTCATGAGGATGCCTCATGATTTCAGGCACCCCAGCCACTTTTCAATGACTGATGGAGCGGTAGTGGGGACATGAACTTTAATTAGAGTGCCTGGTATACCTAGATGATGTTATTCTGTTTGGCAGCTCACTGGAGAAACATGAGAGCAGATTATTCAAGGTGTTGAACCGACTGAAAGACTTTGGCCTGAAACTGTCCATCGATAAACGCCAGTTCTTCCAAACCTCTGCAAAGTATGTGAGCATATAGTCTCCACCAAGGAATAGAGACCGACCCAAGTAAAGTTGAGGCCTTGACCACCTGGCCACAGCCCCACAGTCTAAAAGAACTACAAAGATTCCTGGGATTCTGTGGCTACTATTGCCGCTTCATCAAGGACTATTCAAGAGTGATCTGTCCTTTACTGAATCTTACTCAAGGTTACCCTCCTACCCACAAAAAATACAAGAATGAAGTTTTGGGGCACAATGGACACCTGATTGTGAAGCTGCTTTTCATGAGATTACATATCAGCTACTCCACACTCTTGTCCTGGCCTATGCAGATCCAGCAAACCCTATGTCCTCACACACTGATGCGAGTTTGCAAGGTTTGGGGCTGTGTTGTACCAGGAGCATGAGAATGGCCTGAGCCTGGTCAGAAGAGTGGCAACTGGGATTTAATGCAAAGAAGTGCAAAATCATGCACATAGGGAAGAGAAACCTGAAGCCACCTATAGGCTGGGAGGGAGTTGCTAGCAGTCACAAAGGAAGAAAGAGACTTGGGCATCATCATCACTGATGACCTAAAATCATCAAGCAGACCTCTAAAGCAGTAGGTAAGGCTAGGGTGGTGTTAGGGTGTATTAGTAGGGGTATCACAAGTCGTAAGAGGGGTAATAATCCTCTGTACAAGACACTGGTTAGGCCCCATCTGGAGTACTGCATGCAGTATTGGAGGCCACACCTTCACAAGGACATTAACCAAATTAAGGCAGTCCAGAGAAGGGACCAAATGATGCAGGGACTGCATCAGAAGACATATGAGGACAGATTAACGGAGCTCAATATGTATACCCTTGAGCAAAGGAGGGAGAGAGGTGATATGATCGAGGCATTCAAACACCTTAAGGGCATAAACAAGGTGAAAGAGTCTAACATGTTTAAATATAAGAAAATAGCAGGACAAGAGGACACAGTAGAGATTAGAGGGAGGCCGATTAGGGGAAGTGAGGAAATTCTTTTCACAGAAAGGGTGGTGGATGGCTGGAATGGCTTACCACAAGAAGTGGTGGCTATGAATACAGTGCAGGGCTTCAAACAGGCATGGGATAGGCATAAGGGAGCAATACAAATGACTATGAATAGATAGCCACTGACAGAGCAAAGGCCGATGGCACATTTATAAGATAGAAAAAGAAATGGGCAGACTGGATGGGCCTTTGCGGTCCTTATCTGTCGTCAACTTCTATGTTTCTATGTAGACCAGTGGCCTTTGCCAGTAGAAGCCTGACCCCATCCGAAAAGAACTATCCTGTACATGAGTCAGAGTTCCTAGCTTTGAAGTGGGCCATTGTTGACCAATTTCACGAGCACTTGTATGGGTCTAAGATACCAGTAAAACTGACAATAACCCTTTGACCTATGTGCAGACTTCAGCTAAGTTGGATGCTACTGGCCATAGGTGGCTTTCTGCATTATCTACATATGACTATGCTGTTGAATACAGAGCAGGCCTGAACCATATAGACGCTGATGCTCTCTCACAGAGGCCTGTTCCCGGAATGACTGGGTCAGACTGTCAGAACCTGATATTCGAGCACTCTGTCAGAAGTTTGACAGGAGGAACAAATGTCCATGGACGAGTGGACTGTATGGTGGATTGTTTGGGACCCTCTGAGAATTGCATACCTGCTGCTTATTGCCACTTTTCTGCAATATACATTGGTGCACTGTCTCAGCTGTACAATGACAGTATTCATCGGGCTCAATCCTAAGATCCCATGATCAAATCAGCTCTAGAAGCCCTCTATACAGGGAAAGATGTATCTAAGTTACGCTCACTGATTTGAGAACTGCATTGTTATACCAGGAAGGTCCTAAGTTGAAACTGTTTAATAGACTGTTATACAGAGAAACAGTAGACAGAGGGGACAAATAGATAAACAACAGCTACTTTTGCCCACTGCCTTTTGAGACTTTGTGCTGAGGTCCCTGCACAACCACATGGGGCACCTTGGCATAGACAGAACACTTGACTTGGTGAGATCCAGATTCTATTGGCCTAAGATGGGGACTGATGTTGAGCAACACATTAGAACTTGTAGTTGCTGCTTACAGAGGAAAACTTTGCCCCAGAGGGCTGCCCCTAGTAAACATCACCACCAGCACCTCCATGGAGTTGGTCTGTATTGACTTTCTGAGTCTGGAGCCAGATCAAAGAAATATCAGTAATGTGCTGGTGGTCACTGACCATTTTACGAGATATGCCCAAGCTTTCCCACCAAGGATCAGAAGGCATCCACTGTGGCCAAAGTACTTATAGAAAACTTTTTGTTCACTATGGGCACCACAAAGAATCCATTCTGATCAAAGGAGGGACTTTGAGAGTCATCTGATCAAAGAGATGCTTTCTCTGTGGGAGGCAGAAGTCCAGAACCACCCTTACCACCACCAGGGGACCTACAGCCTGAACGTTTCAACCGCACTTTGCTAGGTATGCTAGGCACCCTCCACCCAAAGAACAAGCCTAGATGGACCTAACAAATTAGCACCCTGGTACATGCCTACAACTGCACCAAAGGTGATGCCACTGGGTTCTCCCCTATCGCCTGATGTTTGGAAGAGAAACCCGACTACCGGTAGATGTGTGTTTTGAGTTTCTCCTGATGGGGTTCGAGCTGATAACCATTTACAGTATGTGCAAAGTTAAAATCCCAACTAAATCATGCGTGCACTAACTGGCTCAAACCATGGCTGCCAAAAAGAAATCTGGCCAACAAGGAAAGGTAGGATAAAAAAATAAAAGCACTTGAACTCCAGGAGGGAGATCCGTGTTGCTAAGAAATCTGGGACTGCATGGCAAACACAAGATTGCTGATAGGTGGCACCATCTCCCACATTGTGGTAGGCAAACTAGATGACCTGCCTGTGTTCAAAGTAAGGCCTGAGAATAATTCAAAAGGTGTTAAAAGAATGCATAGAAATCATTTACTGCCCATTGGACAAATCTTGATTGAGTCTGAACCCCCAGAAAATGCCCTCTGGACCAGTGACTAGAGCTGCTGCTAAGCAAAAGTCAAGAAAGTCTGCACCTACTGAAGCTGAGTTAAAGTGTTCCTCCACAAGCCCCAGTTAAACATGACTGTCAGTCCATGTCAGAGGAAAGTGATTGTGGCTTTAAATACTACCTTCTTATGAACTGAGTCAATTGTTTCTGGGCAATCCCTAGTCAATCCTGGAGATGAAGCTGGGCCTTGGACTGTCTAAGCCCCAGCTTTCTCCTGAGCCAATGCTCCCAGAAAGTGAAGTGCAAAGCATCAAGTCAAATGATATGGAATCATTGTGTATGGTTGAACTGTTTGAGCTTTCAGAGGAGGAAAATGATGGACTGGGACAAGCTGGTGATATACCAGAAGAAGAAGAGTGTGGCAAGTGCCCTGACAGTTCACTGCCAGTATCAAAAACTCCCCATGTGAGCCAAGTGTTGTGGAGTCAGAGATTGCAACTCCTGGAGCTGAGTGTCCCAGTTCTAGTCTCTCTACCCCAATGAAAGTTCTCCTGACAAGTGGAGACACTGCTGAAAGTGGGATAAAAACATAGAGACTATAATGGTTCCCCAGAAGGACTGGTTGAGCTGTGAAGCATGTGGTACACTTAAGCTATGAATCTCCTGGCAGACCTGTGGACTTGCCTCTCAATGTTGTCCATAAAGGAGTGTATGTGTCCCTGAGCTCAATGCCCAAACTGAACATCAGTGCTAACTCCAAGTTGCTTTGTTGCTCTTTAGGTATGGTGCCCCTGCCCCATCCAGCCCCAAGGTAGCTGACGGAAAGGTTCCTCTCTTTTCAAGTTTCATGTACGGGAGGTAATAACCTGAGTTACAGTACAATGTGCACATAATACTGTGTGAAAGTGATGACTGAAAAGTTTCAGAAATGTGTTTCTGGTAAGGTAATATTTTGACTGATGATTACATGTATAAGCATAATGTGATACTGATGTAAATGTATATGGTTATATTGAAACTTATGGGGTACTTGCTTGACGCTGACACCAAGTTTTTCCAGGCCAGGAAGGTGTAACCCCTGCAAATGGGAGTTCCAAAAGTCTTCCAGGAGCTTGCCTGAATGCTCCAAGTCTGGGCAGTGTTCAGTGTTTAAGCTGTTTAAATGTGGTTCCAAGTGAGTGCTATTTGAGCCTCCACATACTGTCTCTTTAAGAGCTGTCTGCTTGCAGACTTAATTAGTTTGTATGGGGAACTGTGTATTTAATGCTCGAATCCCACCCAAGCTGCTGTCAATTCACTCCATTTCTGCCGTCGCTACATGTGCAGAGGGAGCCTTGTTGAAAAATATAACTATTTGCCAGAAATCATTTGGAGTGACTGAGAAATGTAGTTTGTCTAACCTGTCTTCATTTCAGCACGAACTGTTTCAGTGTAGCTCTTTCATTTTGGTCCTGAACTGCTGAAATGGACCAATCAATGGGAGGGTTCCTTAAAATGGAGCCTGTGGACGAATCAGAACTTGGACTCTCAATTTTGAGCCAGCCACAAGGGGATTGTATGGGCAGTGACTCTGGGAAATGTAGTTTTGACCTTGCGCCTTTTTTCACCAACAGAGGGAGTCTCATTGTGAGTGACAGCCGAACCAGCCAACAGAATGGTGTGGAGCTAAAGGAAATGCCCTGATGTGTGACTGGAAAGATCAGATCAGTTGTGACAGTGAAGAAAGAAGGAGTTCTGTGCTTCTGCATTGTATAGTTTCATGTGGGAAGCCCATGTGAGGCCCTGAGGTTCGGCCTGCAGCCATTGTAAGTGCCAGTTTGGACTGAATCTGATTTGTGAGGAGAAAGAAGGAAGTCTGTAAAGTGGAAACCAGGCTCACCCTGTAGAAGACTGGAGAAATTGCTGAATCAGCTCTGTCTGTCAGGAACTGATGTTACTGTGTGTGCTCCCAGATATTTTGCAGTAATTGCGATCAGGATCTAGGAGCAACCTGCCTGGTATAGTACTTTCCTTTTACATATGAATGTGCGAGTGCTTGTGGGGAATCGCTATTTTCAATCCCCTGTGCTGTGTGCTGTGTGTTGAAGCTGGAAGCAAACCCCAGCTTGTCTTGGACTAAATCCATTTGCTATCCACTGCAGTGGGGTCCAGTCACAAGGACCTTGTCTCCATGCCCTGTTGTTCTGGCAACCCAGAAGAACATCCACCATCCAGTTCTCAGCTTGGGTATTGTGAGTACAAACCAGGGTATTCCCCTACAGCCTGTTTTCAATTACAAGTGTGTCATCTAATTATTGTTGTTCACTTCTTCAGGGACTGAGCTATCCGGCCCAGATTACAATTGAGTGTTGTGCATATATTTTTTCTACAGGGCCCTGTCCATCTGCACCTGCCGCCAACTCCGGCAATGGACCTGTCTAGCCCACCTCCCACAACCTGGGTATACAGAGTGTGACTTTTCAGACCATGTATCTGTGCACAGTACTGTGATTTAATTCTGCCAATTAACCTAAATGCCCCTCCCGTGTTACTGTCCCTAAATAAATCAGATTCGTTGTTGTTATACTATATACTGTCTGTGGTGTTGGTGCTTATGGAAATAGTATTGTATTTTGCTACGTATGTTGTTTAACCTTATTTTACAGGGGTCCTCAGAGACGTGTTGCAGAATCAGTCTCAAGTGTAAGTGGTACTTTATGAGTGAACAGTGTGTATAATGGGGTACTGAGGCTGTAACTCCTGTGTACTGTGTGAGCCACTAGAGGGAATAAAAGGGTGTCTCAGTGTCCCAGAGGGCTGTGACCAAGCTAGTCTAGCCACTACATACTCTGACCTCTAGGTGGAGGCACCCACCATAGAACCTAGGTCCCTCAACCTGTCAGTAGTCAAGCAAGCAGGGGTAGTAGCCCTTGGGACAGTGCCATCCGGGGTTACATATAGGTGAGAAATTGAGACAAAAACAAATCCATGGCCACAAGAAAGTCCTGTTGCTTGATAACTTCAGTTGACACACTGACATACTGTATAAGGCCTATGAAACATCAAACATATTTTTTACCAGTGAACACTGCCTCCTCAATAAAGCCTCTTGACTAGGGTGTCATTTATTTCTTCAAATGGCATTATGTTACAGCAATGTGGGTGAGAGTTGTAGCAGAGGTTGATGGACTCAAACTCATACCAAATGCAAAAAATCACATTGCTGGATGCAGTGCAGCTGTTGCAAATAGGGTAGGATAGTGTGAGCAGGACAACACAGCTTACTGCTTCAAGAAGGTGTGATTCACCAGTGAGAAAACAAAGCCTGATGTTAAGACAGAAAAGGGAAGTTATCCTGAGCCTCCCAAGACAATATTGTTACAAGCTACTTCTCTGTCATTGTTCCTTTGCCTTTTATACAATAATATTATGCTCTGTATCTATGCCTGTACTTACTATGTAAGATTTTCTTCCATGCCATGTATTTATTGAGGTATACTGTCCTCTGTGTAGTATGCATTGATTTACTTATTTAAATTTTGTTAACCAGTTAAGTACACTGGCAACATAAGAACACCTTTTCAGGAACAATCCAGGCACAAAAGGTGCAGAGTGCCAGTACAAACACAGTAATTCACAAAAGGAATCCACACATGCAGTGGTTTACAGTAGAAACATAGAAACATAGAATTTGATGGCAGATAAGGACGCTTGGCCCACCCAGTCTGCCCATTTCCTACCTGATGGATAAGCTGCAGATCCTAGTTAATCAGCAGCCTACTTCTTCCTACCCCACCCCTTGAATTGCCTTATGACTGTCCCACGATGCTTGAATTCCACCACTGTTTTTGACTCCACAACCTCCTCTGGAAGGCGCTCCATACATCCACAACCTCTCTGTGAAAAATGCTTCCTTAAATTACCTCTGAGCCACCCCTTCTGTCTTCAAATTGTGCCCCCTTGTTCTTGCACACCTTTTTTGAAAGATGCTACCCTCTTGGACTTTGTTGATTCCTTGAGGTACTTGAAAGTTTCTATCATGTCCCCCTCTCCCTCCTTTCCTCGAGGCTATACATATTAAGCTCCTTAAGTCTCTTCATATGTCTTCGCGTGCAGACCCTGCACCATTTTAGTTGCCCTCCTCTGGACAGCTTCCATCCTGTCTATGTCTTTATGGAGATTGGGTCTCCAGAACTGCACGAGTACTCCAGATGTGGTCTCACCAGCTGTCTGTACAGAGGATAATAACTTGTTTTCTACTGGTGATGCCTCTCCTATGCATCCCAGTATTCCCCAGCCCTCCTTGCTGCCCTCTCACATTGCTTGCCCACCTTTAGGTCATCTGATATGACTACCCCCAGGTCCCTTTCCATTTTTGTTGTTGTTAGTATCTCACCCCCACTGTGTACTCTTCCCTGGGTTTTGTTTCCCAGGTGCATTACCTTGCACTTCTTAGCATTGAATCTAAGCTGCCATACATTTGACCATTCCTCTAACCTTGCCAAGTCCTTCTCATCCTTTCCACCCCACCTTGTGCATCAACTCTGTTGCAGATCTTTGTGTCATCTGCAAAGAGACATACTTTTCCTTCCAGTCCCTCTGCAATGTCGCTTATAAAGACATTGAAGAGGACCAGTCCTAATACTGAACCCTGCGGTACCCCACTACTAACCCCCTTTTTCAGAGTGGACTCCATTTACTATTACCTCTGTGTCCTATTCTCCAGCCAATTCTTTACCCAGGCTGTCATCTTGGGACCCACTCCCAGGCTGGCTAACTTGTATATTAATCTTTTGTGTGGGACTGTGTCAAATGCCTTGCTAAAGTCTAGGTAGGCCATGTCCACAGCCCTCCCTGATCAACTACTTTGGTCACCCAGTCAAAGAAATCTATCAGATTTGTCTGGCATGACCTTCCTGCTGTGAATCCATGCTGTCTTGGGTCCTGTGCCCTCTGGCCTCTAGATACTCAACAATTCTTTCCTTCAAGTGATTCCATCATTTTCCTACCACTGAGGTTAAACTAACAGGTCTGTAGTTTCCTGCTTCTGCCTTGCTCCCACTTTGTGAAGGGAATCACATCTGCCCTCCTCCAGTCCTCAGGTACCACCCCATCCTCCCATGATTTGTTAAAGAGGGTAGTCAGTGGTGTCACTAGGTCTACCCTTAGTTCTTTAGAATTCTGGGATGAATCCCATCAGGCCCCATTGCTTTGTCCACCTTCAGTTTTAAGAGCTCTTTCAGAACCCTTTCTTCTGTAAGTGGGCTGGTATCAACTTCTGTATCCAGAGTGTTTCTACTGTTTGTTTTAGGTACCTCCCTCTTCCTTTGTAAATACTGAGCAAAAATATTTGTTTAGTATCTCTGCCTTTTCACAGTCACCCTCTGCCCACCCTCCCTCCCCTTTATTAAGCCTCACTATCTCCTCCCTTGGTCTTCCTTTGCTCCCTGATGTACCTATAAAAGGTTTTATCCTTCTTCTTAACTGAGTTGGCTATCTTTCCTCGGTTTGGGCCTTTGCTGTTCTGACTGCCTTCCAGCTTCCTTTTGCTTTAACTGATACAGTTCTCTGTCCTGTTCCTTCTGTGATTCCTTGTACTTCCTGAATGCTTTCTTTTCTCTTGAACCTTCACTGCCACTTCCTTTGAGAACCATGTGGTTTCTTACCTCATTTCGTTTTGTTTATTTGCTTTACACAAAGGCTTGTTACCTCTGTGATGGCAGTTTTATTATTCCCATTGTTCTTCCACCCTCCTTCCTGCCCATTTGCTAGTGCATTCCTTAGGCACTCACCCATTTTGGCAAAAGTCAGCCCTCCTAAAATCCAGTACCTTTGTCTTTGTATGGCTTGACTCTATTGCTGTGTTTATTGTGAACCATACTGTTCGATGGTCACTAGTTCCCAGATGGCTACCCACTTCTACATCTGTGATCCTCTCTTCATCTCCATTTGAGAGAACCAGGTCTAAGATTGCTCCCTCTCGAGTGGGCTCCAATACTAGTTGTCTGAGGCATGCCCCTGTAGGGCATCTTGAATAACCCCACTCTTAGAAGTGGCTGCTGCAACTGCACTCCAGTTAACATCTGGCATATTCAGATCACCCATCAGCAATATCTCCCTTTATCTGCCATTCTAAGTATACTTTCTATCATTTCCTTGTCCATTTCCTCACCCTGAGAGGGGGTCTGTATACAACCCCTCTGCGGATTGTGGTGCCATTGCCTGCCTCCAAATTGACCCACAGTGCTTCTTCTCCTCCCTGTTTACCCTTTTGTTCTGTTGCTTTGATTTCTTCTCTTATGTAGAGACTACTCCTCCTCCCTTTACCCTCCCTGTCCCTCCTGTAGATAGTGTATCCTGGTATGTTTACATCCCAGTCATGGTTCTGTGTACCATGTTTCTGTGACTCGCTACGATATCCAGATCTTCCTCCTCCATCAAGGCCACTAATTCAGGAAGCTTGTTACCCAGACTACGGGCATTGGTACTCATTGCTCTCCATTTTTGATGGCTTTACCTTCTGTACGCATCCCCACTGACCTTTCTACCTTGGTCTTTTCTCATTTAGTACCCTGTTTTGTGAGGGAGGCTGGGGTTTTCCTGCTGCTTATCAGTGCCTCCCCTTGACTAGTTTAAAGGCTTGTCAATGAAGCATTTAAACCGATTGCCCAAAAGACTTGTTCCTTCCTGGACAGATGCAGACCATCCTGCCAGTATAGGCTGGTGTACTCAGGTGGAACCCAGTCCCCAATGAAGCCAAACCCTGTGCTCCACACCATTTTTCAACCATTTGTTAAACTGCATGGTGCAAAGCACCCTCGCCTCACCCATGCCACTGACAGGCAGCACCTCTGAGAAGGATACTGTGTGCTACTTGTCTTAAGCCCTCCCCAACTCTACAAAGTCCTTCTGCACTGCTCTAATCTCATGATGAGCTAAGTCATTTGTCCCTAGGTGGACAATAACGTCCAGCTCAGACTCCTGCAACTGTTCTCGTGATCCTAAGGATGCGCTCCTGTCCCTCCAAGCCATGGCACCAGGCAGGCACCTTACTTCAGTTTTCCCTGCCCCCAGTTCTATACCCCTAATAATTGAGTCCCCACCAGGAGCTGATTTCTTTCCCTGTGGTGCCCTCTGCCTCCTTCCTGAGGGCCTCCTTGTGACAGTTGTCTGCACCTCCTTAGTCTCCTCTCGTGGTGCATCCATAGGGAACTATGCTCCCCAGAATGGTGTATGGATTGGCAGAGTCTGCCTAGCATTAATCACTGCCAGAGGAGGGCTCTGCCGGTAGTTAATACCCTCTGGGGGGTTGGTGCCGAAGCCCAAGGGGTCCAACTGCTCAGCGGGCATTAATCCTCAGCAGAGCCTGAGGCCGGAAGGTGATTAATGCGCTTGTAACATGGCAAGCGTGACTGGGATACTGTGCAACCACTATTTCACTACAAAGCAGAGAGCAGTCACATCACAGTAGTATTTGTCTAAATGATCAAGAGGCTGAGTTGTATTGTCAACACTGATATAAACAAGTACTGTATTTATCGCAATTTCTACACAAGCCAAGTAAATACTCTCAGAATGTTACATGTGGTCACACGATGCAAGTATGGATTTAGTGTACTGCTTGTATAATTCTCCCTTTCAAGTTACTTCACCATAGTGTTTTATTACCAGTTTAAAGTACATCTCTTAGGAATGAAACTTGTTTGTAGCAAGCCACACGCATGTAAGTAAGGATTTAATGGGGACACAAGCTGTACATATGGATTTCGATTTGAGCAATGGTAAAGCCAGCTGTAATAGAGGGCAATGAGGATCCTTTACATCTAGCAACATCGAATCGACACAGGACTTACACTTTCCAAATCTCCTCCTCCGTGACCCCTATGCCAGGCACCTCCCACGCTATGAGTACATCTGTGGGCTTTTCCTTCCCATCTCAGTGCTGCACCCTCGCTGATGGACATTCTGGGTACTAACCCAGCAGGCTCTAATGAGTGCTGTGTCTTGACCCATAGCTGGTGCTGACGGTAGGCGCCCTGTGGGTTAATACCGGCACCGGTTACAGTCAGCTGTGCCAGGTCCGATCGCTCCACCTGCTGTATTCCCTGCTCTGGAGATCCATGTCACAAACCCATTCACAGATTTCCTGCCTTTCCGACAAGACTGCTGTCACTACAGAGACAGCAGGGGGCTCGCAGTGCTCATGGAGCAGGCTGCTACCTCGGGTGCCTCCATGGCCACAGCTGGTACTGACCAAGCGGGCGTTACTCTGTGGCTTAATACCGTTTCAGTCAGCTGTGGCCATTAGGCTTAATCATGGCGCTGCATTTCAGCGGTCCACACTGAGCCGTGTTACAAATATTGTTATCAAGGCTTATGTCAGGAAACATGCAGATCAGAGAAGTTGTAAAATTCACAAGCAGCATTTATTATTAATGCAATAAAAGAAAAAGAAAAATGTACAGAATGGTTTTAAGCATAGGCAGTCCAAAAATAAGTCCACTTTCTGAACTCAAACAAACACCAAAATGTAAAACTAAACAATCCATCTTTCTCTCTTTCTTTTCTCCTTTTATGAGGTCTCTTTTAGCAGCTTAATTGGTACCTCCTGTTGGGAACAAAGTGTCTCTCTTGCTTGTACAGAATTCATCAGTTTCCTTTCTGCAGAAGGCTTGCTAAAGAACACTATGACCCAAGCTGCAAAAGGTCAAACTTTACAAGGCAATTTTTTCCAAGACACCCAAAATCTTCCTACAGTCATTTAAAAAATTACAACTATATCTATTTTACAAACCAGGAAACTTAGTTTCAAATAAAGATCCACACATACGCCTATAACCATATACAGTATAAGCAAGGTAGAGATGGCAAGAAACAAAGGCAGAGAGATAGTGGGGTGAGAACATGAAATTGTTGGAGTAATCAAAGTCCTAGATTTCACATGAAAATTTGAGGAGGGCATTCAAAATGGTGCAGGATCTGCACCAGAAGACATACGAAGAAAGACTAAAGGAGCTTAATATGTATACCCTTGAGGAAAGAAGGAGAGAGGGACATGATAGAAACTTTCAAGTACCTCAAGGGAATCGACAAAGTCCAAGAGGGTAACATCTTTCAGAAAAAGAGATGTGCAAGAACAAGGGGCACAATTTGAAAATAGAGGAGGGATGGCTCAGAGGTAATGTGAGGAAGTATTTTTCACGAGAGGGTTGTGGATGCATGGAACAGCCTCCTGAGGAGGTTGTGGAGTCAAGAACAGTGGGGAATTCAAGAATGCACGGACAGACATAAGGCAGTCCTAGTGGGGGGTAGGAGGAAGTAGGCTGTTGGTTAACTAGGATCTGTAGCTTATCTGTTAGGTAGGAAAATGGGCAGACTAGGTGGGCCAAGCGGTCCTTATCTGCCGTCCAGATTCTATGTTTCTGTGTTTCTATGACTGTGCAATCAGACAGACACAAGGCAGAAAAAGAGAACAGTAAAGATCCTTGCTTACCGCATAACATTGGGACAGGGTCTTATTCAGTCCTGCCACATACATACAAAATGGGTAGGCATACAGCTGGTTTGCATAGTAATATACAAGTAAAACAAGTAGTCGGCATACAACCTCATAACATTAGTCAAGTAGGCACAAATGGGATTGCACAACAAATAATTCAGTAGTTTACAATAGAATCCATACATATTTTGTGCATATTGTGCTACCTTTGTTTTCTGTGATCAGCATTGGATCTGATTTGCTGTGCTACTGTTTGTCCTAACCAAGACCTCTTCAGAATGAGCACTGCTCAATGGAGCTTTTTCCTGGTAAAACAAATCAATACAAATACATCACCAGTAGGGTTGACCAAGTCAAAATTCTATTTACTATGCTTCCAGGATGATAGTGACCCTGAACCAGAAGTTGTTGACTGATGTGTAAGTGGCTCATGGAAGCATTTTGTGCTCGGTTCTCACAAAGGAGCTCAAACAACAGCTTGCAATTCAAACACCATCTTTTACTTCAGCTTGTTCTTGAACATATCACATGATGCAGTATCATATGGCACACTAATGCAATGACACACTCAGCCACATAAGGCACCTCAACACCATACATAACATTTCCTTCCCCTTACTGAAAATGTCCCCATAATGAACAAGAACCTGCAATACTTATTAGAAAACAATTTCTAACTAGGGAATGTGGGTAGACTGCCTCAGTTCCTGGCTCACCCTGGGGATTATTCTGCCCGAATAGTGCTAGGTGTGCCACTAACTACAAATCAAATGATGAGGTGTTTTCACACTCTGGTAGATGCTCAGGAACCTCAGTGCACCAGCGCTGGGTGCTCTCGCTCTGAGGTGGTGGGCCCAGAAACTGTTGTTGAGCTGGTGAAGTCTGCACGGACTCCGCATTGCTTCAACAACAGCTGGGGTGCAGTCCTTTGGTAGAACTAACTTGTGGAGAAGAACTCGGGTGACTGAATGTGGAACTGGGGTGCCTTCCGCATCATATTTGGGTCTAAGCATCAAAATATTCAGCAGATGACACCGTGGAAGGCACAATAACACTTGACAAAAGCTGATCCACATGTCTCCTCCAGACTGGGTTATCAGTCTTAACAGTGTATGACACAGGTATAGTCTGTGCAGTTACTGTGGCTGGAATTCATTTTTCCCCAGCTGCAAAATTACGAGCTAGCACAGGTTGTCCTCATGAAAGGTTCTATCCTTGGCCCTTGGTTCACGCCTGTTCACTTGTGCTTGTTGTTGATGGCACACTTGTAATGCTGCAAGTGATTTCAACAGGTTGAAACAAGTGCTAATTGCTGTCCCATCATTAAGAATGCTGGATAAACTTTTGTAGTAGCATGAGCGGTGTTTTGTAGGACAGCACAAAGGTATCCAAACATTTTGTAGACAAGCTGTCCTCTAGCTGATCTTAAAGCCTGCTTGAAGGTCTGGACAAGTCTCTCAGCTAGCCCATTAGTAGCTGGATGATAGGTTGCCGACTTAATATGATGAATGCCATTCAACTGTATAAATGTGGCAAACTCCTTCAACACAAATTAGGTCCATTGTCACTTAATAGTTTTCAGGTAGGCCATAGCGAGCAAACATTCCTCAAAGCTTTTGAATTGTACTTTCTGCTGAAGTAGAGGTCATTATAGTGACTTCAGGCCATTTTGAGTAAGCATCAACCACAACCAGGAACATGTGTCCCTCAAATGGTCCTGCAAAATCAATATGAATACATTGCCAAGGATGTTCAGGCCGATCCAAGGGATACAAAGGTGCTAATTGGGGCATATTCCGCACACTCTGGCATGAAGAATAAGACCTGACCTATTCTTCAATGGCACTATCCAAACCAGGCCACCAGAAGTACCTTCTAACAGTTTCCTTCCTACACACAATCCCACAATGACCTGAATGTAGCTGTTGCAAAATCTGCTGTCACAACGGTGGAGGAATAATAACTCGCATTCCCCATAACAAACAACCAGACTGAATGGACAACCCTGTCTTCCTAGCAGCACAGGGTGCCAGCTTGAAGGCTCTTTTAATTTCCTGAAACTTGCCATGCAGCACCAAGTCCATGACCTTGTACAGTAGCAGATCCATTTGTTTATACTTTTCACTTGAGCAGCTGTAATGGGTGCATTTTTACCAGTTTGAAATAGAAAATCTCTCCTTGAGCACTGTCTACATGACAATTTGGCAATGGCAATCTGGAGAGTCCATCCACCTTACCATGCAGTGCTGACTTCTATACTTGATATCATAGGCATGAGCAGACAATATCAGAGCCCACCGTTGCATCCTACTTGCAGCAAATTATGGAATACCTGTATGTGGCCCAGAAATGGAAGTCAAGGATGGTGATTGGTCAGAAATGTAAATTTCCGTCCAAACAAATACTGGTGAAACTTGCAGATGCAAAGATAAATCCCAGTGCTTCACATTCTATTTGGGCATAGTTACTCTGGGCCTTGCTCAACGTTCTGGAGGTAAATGCAGTTGGTCTCCCTTCCCTGATGGCATGATGTGAGACACTATAGCCCTACCCCATAGGAGATGCATTACAAGCCAGCTGCAATGGCAATGCAGGGTCAAAATGTGTCAGAACCTGAAATTCGCTAACAGTTCTTTAGCTAGAGCAAATGCTGAATCAGTCTGCTGTCCAGTTCCACTTCTTGTTCTGACAAAGAAGGACATGCAAGGGTTTTAAAATTGCTGCCAAGTTAGGAATAAACCATCCATAGTAATTAAGCAGTCCCAGGAAAGAATGCAACTGATTCACAGTCTGGGGAAGGAGCTACACGATGGCCTTGACCTTGAAGGAGCTGTGGAGGCCTGATGCATCAATCACGTCCCAGATATTCGTACAGAGGGCTGAAAGAATGCACACTTGTCCTTTCGAACTTGAAGACCATATTCCTCCAGCCTTTGTAAAGTGGCATCAAGGTTCTCAAGCTGCTCCTCCTCATTTCTGCCTATTACCAGAATATCACTCAGGTAGCACTGTACTCCTGGAAGTCCACACAAGATCTGGTCCATAGCTCTTTGAAACAAGTAGAGCTGACATTATTCCAAAAGGCAAATGACAGCGGAAAACCTTTATGTGTCACAGTAGTTACATAGATACATAGACAGTGTCGGCAGATAAGGGCCTATGGCCCACCCAGTCTGCCCATTTGAGCTTGTAAGTTCAGTTTATATTTTCCTAGAAGTATGTTGCCCCTTACCCTGACCTCCAGAATTCCTTTATGTCTATCCTATGCATTCTTAAATCGTGATTGTTTCAGCCCCCACCACTTCCTCTGGCAGGGTGTTCCACTTGTCCACCACCTGTTCTGTGAAGAAATTCTTCCTCACATTTCCTCTAAATCGTCCTCCCTCCAACTTCATCCCATGCCCTCTAGTTAACAGTTCCTGTGACTCCTCATGAACATGCATCTGTTGATAAGCTTGGTTCAAGTTTATCTTACTGAACTTTGTCCACCAGTGAGACGAGAAAACAGGTCCTCAATGAGAAGAAGTGGATATTGCTCCACACATAGCACCAGATTGATGGTGGCCTTGAAATACTCACAAATTCTTACTGAGCCATCCTATTTCAGGACTGGAACAATAGGTGACACCCAGTCACTATGCATGGACTCCCACCTTTACTACACGCTCCAAATCAGCTTCTACCGTTGGCCTAAGGTGTATGGCTGTTCTGGCCTTCATGTATGTTGGGTTACTGTCAGGCTTAATGATCAGTTTGATAGTAATACCTTTCATGCTCCCCAACTCCCCTTAAAAACAGAAGCATGTTTCTTCAATATGGCGGCCAGACCCACCTCACTGTTACTCATCATACATATCTCAGGCCAATTCACTCTGATTTTCTCAAGCCATGACCGACCCAGCAGAGTTGGGTAATCACCCTTACCATGAACAATGGTAATTTTACAGATTGTCCATGAAGTTCTACATGGATATCAATGGTTCCCATCATCCGTACAGGTTCCCCTGTGTAGGTCTTCAGAACAAGCTTCGTTGGCCTCAGTGGCAGATGTTGCAGTTTTTCTCAATATACAGCATCAGACTCCAGTGAAACAGCAGCTCCTGTATCCACCTCCATCCGATGTGGCTTCCTTCCAGCAACGTGGGACCCAGTATCCCTGTGCAACACCCATCATAGCCAAAATATATATTGGTGCCTCCTCTTCGACTGACTGTCCCTCTTCATATCCTGACCCTGTTGTACAGAATGCAGGTTGGATTTCTTTTTCGTCACACAGTTGGTCTCTTTCTATCAGATATATCTTCCGATCTGGTTTATCTTTTCATATACTGCATCTTTATTTTTGCAAGCACATGCAATGTGTCCTCTTTATTACAATTCCAGCATATCAGGTTTTTGCTCCAACATTCATATTCAAAATTACCAGTCTTTCCACAATGGTAACAAGTTTTGCTGCCTGTCACCTTATTCATACTTTCGGCATTCACTTTATGCACTTTAGTAGACGCACTCAGCTCCTGAGCTTCCTTTGCAGCTAGTTCCATAGAAACTGCAATTTCAAAGCCTTTTTAGTGTAAGGTTAGCCTCCACCAGCAAACATTTCTGAATTACTTACTGCACAACCCCACACCAGGCTGTCTCACATCATATCATTTAGTACATTACCAAAATCACAGTGCTCAGCCAGCCTTTTTAACACTGCCACAAATTGGGAAACTGTTTCACCTTCTTCTTGGTTTCATTTATGAAAGTGAAACCTTTCTGTGATCGCTAATGGCTTTGGGGAGAAGTGTACTTGTAATACTTGCACTATCTCTGCATAATATTTCATGCCAGGTTTATCAGGCTGCACCAGACTGCTCAATAAATTGAAGGTTTTTCTACCCATCACACTCAGAAAAGTAGCTATCTTCTTATCCTCTGTAATATCATTTGCAGTCACAAAATATTCAAACCGCTTCTGTATAAGAGTTCCACTGCTCTAAGGTGTCATCAAAAGATCCTATAGGTCCTGTTATCATAGCCATTTTACACTTTAAATTTGATTACTCAATATTTCCACTGATAACTCAGTCTTTTCTAGAAGTTTGGTTGGCACACAGGGTTCCTATGCTCTCCCTTTCCAAATTTTCACACACACACAAACTGAGGCCTACCCAGCAGCTTGCTTTCACTTTCTATTTGCATAAAACAGTCCCAAACAAATAGTAAAGATAGTTCTTACTTTAATATCTTTGAAGCAGTGGGCAGCAGAGGTTTACCATCCACATTGCCAGTTGCGTTGTGTAAGCGTGCCGGGGAAGCACTTTTCACTTGGTTCTCACAAAGGAGCCATCTTTGACTTCAGTTCTTTCTAGAACATATCACATGATACAGTATCACATGGCACACTAATACAATGACACACTCAGCTACTAGAGGGCACCCCAACATCATACATAACAATAACATTATCAGGTCATAGAGTCAATGAAATGGTGGGAACAAGAATGATAGTATGCATGAAGAGGGTGATGAGTCCCAAGAGACCCAAGACGTAAAATGTGATTGAAACCATTGTCATGAATTTGAGGTTCATGCAGTGCTCCTGACATTAAAGGTGTTATAAATGATTTAAGCATAGTTAACTGTTTTCCAATTATCCTTTCCATGCCAGATATGCTTCTGATATGCACTGACCAATTTTTGATAGTCTAGCTTTGATTGCTTCAGATCCACATAGAACTCCACTCCCTTAGCTAGCTACTACTCTTTCTTTTCATAAGTTGTTCCATGACATCAGTCATCTGAATAGTCGGGCATGGTGTTACCGATGGTAGACTGTTCAGTCAGTATAAAACTAGACAGAAGCAACTGCTGAGGAGAGAGAGATTCAGGGTAGTTACAAAGGTGCAACAATTAGATTATTAATTTAACAAAAAAGGTCAAAACATCAACCTATTGTATAGACACTAAAAGGAAAACAGGAAGACATCTAAAAGTGTAAAAAATGTTTTCTTTTTGCCTTTAAGAGAAACTATGGGTTAATGATATGACATTCTCAGTGACTGGAGCTTAACTGCTGCCACTGAGAAAAATTGAACCTGTACATACAGTACAAACAGAGCAAAATACTACAGCAAGTTTCTTTGGTTTAAAAGCACATACAGTACCCCCCACACACACACACACACACACACACACTCACATCATCCAATTTCCAATTCTAATATGAAATAAAGGGAGGCAGTATAGTGCAGGGTTCAAAAAGCACTGAGCTGCAAACCTGGAGAACTGGATTTGATTCCCACAGCCACTACTTGCATACTGTGTAACCAAGAGCAAGTCACTTAGCTTCCTTGTGCTCCTAGGACATACCTGGAAGCGAGCCTCTGTTTAGCATGTCTTTCCTGAATGAAAATTTACTCTGTGATGCTCTCACCATACTCTATCTGAATGACCTTTCTTTACCTTCCTCCTTTTCCCAAACTCTGAGATGCTCACCACATGCAAGGCCCCAGTTTCAATGCAACAATTTCAAAGTTCTGCACTGGGTGTAAGTGTGCCACAGAACATATCTGTGGCAGTGCTTTCTGATTTCTGTGGAACTTCTGCAATGTCTGCTGGAGGGCTTCTGCAGCAGCACAGATTCACTTTTTGGTTCTGTGCCACACATTTCCTGCCCTGTGGCCCCATTTATTAGCATTAATTGATAGACACACACATGTACCTGTACTTTCCCCTGCACACTGCCACCTGCAATCACACACTGATAAGACTTCCAGAGGGAGCACTGCCCTGAAGAGAAGTAATAAGGTTCAAGGTCTCAGGTAAGGCAGAAGCTGTTGGGCTGGGAAGTTGTCAAGAAGGGCTAATGGGGCACACAAACTGTAGGAGCACAAATGAAGTAAAAAATTGAATGAAATCCATTAGTATCCAATAAAGCTTATAACTGGTAACAAACAATTCACTTTGAGACTCCTTAATGGTCTCCATTTATTAAAATATATCTGCCCTCAAGATCTTCAGTTATTTTACTGTCAGAGGATTGTATACCACAAAAAGTCTGAAGCTGTATTGCATAAAGTGATTGCTATTAAACAGTGATCCTTCTAGAGTTGTAGTTCTGAGATGGGGTATCTGGAGGTGCTGGAAGGACACAGTAGCCAGCCTACAGGTTGTTGCTCCTGGTCACCGACACTTGCCTCAACAACTAACTAAAATCAGATCTTGGTCCCACTAAGTCCTAATTTACTTTATAAAATACAGGTACATTGATACAATTATTTATTAATTAAATAAATACATACATACCCCAAAACCTAGCAATTTGCTTACAGAGCCTCAGGTGCACAGCAACTAATGTGTTTCTTCTCGAAGCAAAAGCCCTTTCCATGTGAGCAGAGTCCACAATGGTCCCAATAGCACTGTTGACTTTATTTACATTCATGCACCAGATTCCAAATTCCTGTTGAAGAATGTCACACACTTGTGGGGATAGCACTCATCTCTGTGTGGTCAAACTATTTACTGAGCACGCTAAATTTTACACATGAGGATTCCAGCACTGGCAGATAGACCATTCAGGTATCAGGGTAAATGAAGGAACCTGTGTAGCCACAGAAAGCTTGACTACTTTAATTACGAGTTCATGTTGGCCTAGTACAAGGTATTGCAACATCTAATGAGCCTAGCAATAGTGTTCGTACCTCAGAAAGCAATTCAGTGCTCTGCTGACATATGGGATGTGCCCTTCACCTCTCTATTGAGAACTCTTCAAGTCATCATTAAAGGCAAGGGCTTACTATTTCAGACCTTGGTGAAATTGTAAAGCGACAAGAGAGAGGCAGGTCAGGTCAAGGAAAGTATTAATTTTGGTGAAGACAACAGTGGGATAGAAGGCAGTGTGATCCAGAACTGTCAATCAGGAGCTCATAAGTTCAAATCCCAGCAACGCCACTGGCATGTCACACCACCCCCAGCGCCTCGCTCTTCACCAGCTGGAACATGATCTGGTTAGAGCCAAAATGAATGCTGTGCATTAACCTGCTAAGGGAAATAGAATTAATGTGGGTCTTAGTTGTACTTTACTTGTATAATTGTGATTCAAAAATCCTTTGTTTACGCCACAATAACAGAACAAAACATCTTAAACATCAAGCTAATGCAGAAGAAGCTGTTGTTGATTTTGGACATACACAAACACACAACATCCAAAACACACAAATGCACTCTCGAAAATGCACACGACAAACAAAGACGCACTGCCCAGAAACCACACCCAGCATTAACACACATGCGCTTGCTCATGCACATATCAGGAGGTATCACAACCTGCTGTGCAAACTAAGGGCATGGGGTAATTAATTGGCATAGGCAGCTGAGATGCAATGTCTCATTTTCAGTGGGTCCTGATTTGACACATTTTACAATGTATTTACCTATGTTAGCAGAACTAAGATGCAATATCTCATTTTCAGTGGGGTCTTAACTTTTCTCATTTTTACAATATATTTACTTAGGATAGCTCAGCAAAGATGTAGTATTTACTAAACATAGAAACATAGAAACATAGAAGTTGATGGCAGATAAGGACCGCAAGGCTCATCCAGTCTGCCCATTTCTTTTCTACCTTATAAATGTGCCATTGGCCTTTGATCTGTCAGTGGTCTATCTAGTCATAGTAATTTGTATTGCTCCTTATGCCTATCCATGCCTGTTTGAAGCCCTGCACTGTATTCATATCCACCACTTCCTGAGGTAGGCTATTCCATGCATCCACCACCCTTTCTGTGAAAAGAACTTCCTCACATTACCCTTTAATCGGCTCCTCTAATCTCATGCTGTGTCCTCTTATCCTATTTTTCTTATATTGAAACATGTTAGACTCTTTCACCTTGTTAATGCCCTTAAGGTGTTTAAATGTCTTGATCATATCACCTCTCCCTCCTTTGCTCCAGGGTATACATATTGAGTTAATTTAATCTGTCCTCATAAGTTTTCTGATGCAGTCCCTGCACCATTTTGGTTGTCCTTTTGGTTAATGTCCTTGTGAAGGTGTGGCTTCGGTACTGCATGCAGTACTCCAGATGGGGCCTAATCAGTGTCTTGTAAAGATAGATTATTACCTCCTCTTCTGACTTGTGATACCCTACTAATGCACCCCAACATTCCACTAGCCTTACCTACTGCTTTAGAGGTCTGCTTGATGATTTCAAGTCATCGATGATGGTGATGCCCAAGTCTCTTTCTTACCTTGTGACTGCCAGCAATTCCTCCCAGCCTATAGGTGATGTCAGGTTTCTCTTCCCTATGTGCATGATCTTGCACTTTGCGTTAAACCCCAGTTGCCACTCTTCCAACCATTTTGCTAGTTTATCCAGATCTCTTCTCATTCTGCCCACACCATCTGGATCATCTACTCTGTTGCAGATCTTGGTGTCATCTGCAAACAGACAGACTTACCCTGCAGTCCGTCTGCAATGTCACTGATGAAGATATTGAAGAGGACTTGCCCTAGGACTGATCCCTGAGGTACCCCACTTGTGACTTGCATCTCTTCTGACCGTTTACCACCACTCTGTTTTCTGCCCACCCGCCAACCAGTTTGTCATGCAGTTGACCAACGCCTGACCCACCCTGAGCCTACTCAGCTTATTAATCAATCTTCTATGTGGAACAGTATTGAAAGCTTTGCTGAGTCAAGGTAGGCAACATCAACTGCTTCCCATTGGTCCACCACTCTGGTTACCCAGTCAAAGAAATCTATGAGATTAGTTTGGCAGGATCTTCCTTCTGTAAACCCATGCTTTCTTGGATCCTGTGCTCCTATGGATTCCAGGTGTTGCACTATCCTTTCCTTAAGGAGTGTCTCCATAATCTTGCCCACTACTGAGGTAAGACTGACTGATCTGTAGTTCTCTGCTCCTCCCTACTACCACCCTTGTGGAGCGGGATCACATGAGCCTTCTCCAGTCTTCTGGAACCTCTACTGTGCTCAGAGACTCACTAAACAGTTCTGCTAATGGCTCTGCTAGTTCCACCCTTAGCTCCTTTAGTACCCTGGGATGTAAGCCATCAGGTCCCATTGACTTGTCCACCTGAGCTTATCAAGCTCTTGTAGGACCCTTTCTTTTGTGAAGGGACTAGTGCACACCTCCCTCTCCCTGTGTCCATGGTGTAGAACTGTGGGCCCTGTCCTACCTTCTCTTCAGTAAATACTGAGCAGAAGTATCTATTTAGGATAGATGCTTTACATGGTCCTCCTCCTCACATGCCCCTTATCCCTTTGATCTTAGCTACCCTCTCTGGACTTTCTCCTTTCACTAATGTATCTATAGAAAGTCTTGTCACCTTCTTTTACTATCTTGTTTTCATTGGGTCCTGGTTTTACTAATTTTTACAATGTATTTTCCCAGTATCCAGTAGATCAGCTGAGATGCAGTATCTTGTTTTCAGTGGGGTCCTGCTTTTGATAATGCAGGTAGTTATTTACACAATTTGTTAGTTCTCCAGCAGAATGGGAATTTATATAATCTGTTATGTTTACATATTACTGGACATGTTAAGAAAATTGATTGCACATACTCTAAGCCCTGGGCCAAATGGTGTTAATTTTATACTGAAATCATCAACTCAGCTAACTCATCCCCATGGAATAGTTTCATAATCTCAGCTCTAATGTGTCAGAGTTGTGAAATGGTATCATTTTAGTATGTTGGTTACTGGTAAGAACTGCATAGGGTACAGTTAAACAGTGATGAAGTAAGTCTGCCAACATGATTGTACAGCATGAGAAAATGTGTGTTTCTCTGAGGTTACTTATTTTTGTGCACAATTTATTGAGCCATGATGTTAACTGAGATGCAATACTGCATTTGTCATGGGGTACAACTCCATCCAGCTTAAAAGAAATGAGGAAGTGCGGCAGACAGATGTCAATGGAACTGCTCCATGTCACAAGGTGAGCCAGTGGCTGTGGAGGGATTTGAACCTGGGAACCAATTTCACATAAATGCACTGCCACTAAACCATTGGGTCTCCCATCCCTATGTTTCCTACACCTATAGTATGTCAGTATGTTATGTGCTTCTAACCCCAGAAATCCATCAGTGTATTCACAAAGTATAATCAGCCCCAGGAATTAGTTGCTCTGAGCTGGAAGTTATGCTAATTATGGAATATTTAATTAAAATTACATACAAACACTGCTCTGTGGTCACACTTTACCATGCCTCCTAATGTCAGATATATTTCTCTGCTGAAGAGAGCAGTCACCCAAGTACATCTGAAGTCTTCTGGATGGTCCATGGTTTATTTATTTTACTGAAGTATGTCTTTAGTTCATTTTACTTATTTTTGATACTCTGCATTAGTTATGGTGTATTTTTATAAATATTTGTCAAATGTAGTGGTTTCTCCAGTTCCTAATTGATTCCTAGGAACCATAGAAGGTCATAGTCAGTGCAGTTCCTGTCTTTAGGAAACTGCTGTATCTGTTATTTTTACTAAATAAAATAAAGTTCTCCTCGCTGTAATGAATGTGTCGGAGCTAAGACTTCTGTTCATTATAGTGGTGTGTTCGATATATCCCCCATGGGTACTTGTTGGTGTATCGTCCCAGAGTGGAGAGCAGGAGCGGGCGAGTGGCCATCTGTTTTAGATCTGAACTTGGCTCACTGTGCACCCAGTAGGAAAGCTGGGTTCTTTTTAATGTGTGGCCACACATGGGGGTCCAGTTGCAGGCTGCAGGATTCTCCTGATTACTGCGCCCCCACCTTGGGTGGCAAGGTGAATTCACGGAGGTAGCTGGACTTCATCGTTGATGAGTTTTGGAGTCCCCTGATGTTAGTTCTGGGGACTTCAATGTTTGGGTTGACGACAGTTCTTCTAGGTTAGGTTCTTATAACCTCCTCCAGATGATGTCATCTCTGGGTCTGTTGCAAGAAATTTCTTCTGTGGGTAGCCACATGCTGACATGGTTTTCGCTGGCGCTTGAGGTTATTAACCCCAAGACTGACTGGGTCATTTGGTCAGATCATTGCACAGTGGAGTTCTCATTCAGGGCCCCAGAGCCCCTCCCTGCAGAGATGGTAGTTACTGCCCTTTGAGGGTTTGACCCGAGATTTCTGGCGGTGGCCAATCTATCTAGTGTGGGTAGTGCATTCATAGGGGTATGGGCAAGCCTGTCACCACCTATACAGTATCGGCTGCTCTGCTGCACTCACTCTCTTACACCGTTCAGGTACAACCCAGTCCTCTCACTTGAGGTCCCCATGGTTTGATGGAGAGCTCAAGATGATGAAGATTTTGGGTCAGAGGTTAGAGCGCCATGGTGGAAGTCTGGGCTGGAGGTGGACAGACTGGCCTCTGCGCCCAATTATGGTGAGTAGCAGGGACAATCACCAAAAGGCAGAGTTCCTGTCCAGAGAATTGCTGTCGAGAAGAATCGACCAACAGTGCTTTTTGACTGGGAAAAGGCTGTTAAACCCAGTCTGTCTACAGCCAAAAAGCCTTTTCTGATGCTTTATGCAACGGGTTTGCTCAGTTCTTCTCAGACAGGTGTCCATCATCCAGCGGGCGTTTGCCAGTGAGCCACCAGCGTTGACAGTGGTCACCTTTGGTGTCTGTAGAGCACTCCGCTTAGTTGGAGGAGGCTTAAAACAGAGGAGGTGGCTGAGGTCATTGAGGTTGCCTCTGTTGAAGCACACATATTGTGAACTGAACCCGTGCCGGCTATTACTTTAATGGGATGTGTTGACACCATTGGCCTGGTGTTCTTCTTGATTGCCTGGTGCTCTATCTCAGAGGGGGTCTTCCCAGATGCCTTGAAGGAGGCACTGGTTATACCTCTACTGAAGAAACCAGAGCTAGACCCTGACGCCAAGTCAAACTACTGTCAGTCTCCAACCTCCCATTTTAGGGAAGGTTGTTTAGATTGTGGCTCAGCAGCTTGAGGAACATCTTTTTTTTTTTTTGTCGACTATTTTTCCTCCCATCACTGATGGCTGGGGCCCATTGGTCAACCTACCTGATCCCTCCTGTCAGAGACCCTTCTATCTGTACTATGATCCACCATTGCCCTTAACACACTGGTGGAGCAACCCCTGAATCTATCCCTGGGTGGGGCTGCCTTCTGCCCTTGGTGCATTTTTCCAGTGCTCCCATGGGTGGAAGCGAATGGGGAGACATGGTCCCAGTGGGCAGGGCCCGATGTTGGAGGTGGTGGCAGATGACATCTTCCTTCCAGCCACTGGGAGTTTCATTATTCGAGCATGAGATCTCCCCAGCCCAAATATGCAATGACATCCAGTGCGACATGGCGTGCTCCCGCACCTTTCCACGGACGTCCGCTGAGGCTCCCCAGCACCTGCATGATCCCCAAACTGTCGCACTCCCAGCCTCCACTGGGAGTCACTATTGCTGGGGAGTCAACTACCCACCTCACCAGGAGAGGAGAGCAGTCCCTGGATGCTCCATCCTCTCCTGCTGACCGTCAACGACCCATGCTCATTCGTGAACACGTGTCGCTGGTGTGGCGCGAGGTGGCATCTAGCGCTCAACCCTCAGTGCCACCAGGCCGGCTCGCTTGAGGAATACCTTGTGGCCTTTGATCTTTATGAGCCCCTCCAGTCAGGGTTTCATGTGAGGCATGGCATGGAAACTGCACTAGTTCAGGTGCACAATTACCTCCTCAGTGCTAGAGATCGAGGAGAGGGACACTTTTTCTCCTCGACCTCTCTTCAACTTTTGACATGGTAGATCATTGTGTGTGCTCAACTGCCTGAGGGAAGTTTGTGGACTTGCCGGCACTGTCATCTGCTGGTTTGAGTCCTACCTCATGAATAGGAGGTAATGGGTAGTGATGGGAATTTCTCTTCCACCCTAGCCTCCTGTTGTGTGGAGTACCCGA
Organism: Neoceratodus forsteri; assembly: GCA_016271365.2. Lineage (NCBI taxonomy): Eukaryota > Metazoa > Chordata > Ceratodontiformes > Ceratodontidae > Neoceratodus > Neoceratodus forsteri. The sequence goes on from CM057449.1 coordinate 692,335,780, forward strand.
ATTCAGTCGTGGCACCAATGTTGTTTGCCGTACATGCTGCCCTGGGAGAAATTGTTAGGAAATACAGTTTGAGTCTTCATTGCTATGCGGATGATACACAACTGTATTTTTCCTTTGTCCCTGGGGCATCCAGTGCAGTGGAAATGCTAAATAATTGCCTTGCCAAGATCATTGACTGGATGGCTTCCAGCTGGTTGCAACTGAATCCCGATAAGACGGAGGTGTACTGGTGGTGGAGTCGATCAAGGGGCATGATAGGATGGCCTGTGGTGCAGAAACTGGGTTGTTCCTGGGGTCTGTGCCATTGAAGGCCTCCCTAGGGTGTGTGATCTTGGTATGACCTTGACAGTGGATTGACATTTGAAGCTCAGATGTTATCTGTTGTCTGGACCAGCTTTAATCATCTTAGGAATATCGTCATGATCAAGCCCCTAGTTCCACCATGGACCTCCCCACCTTGGTACATGCCTTTGTGACGCCAAGGCTTGATTACTGAATGCGCCTACCTTGGTCCTTGGAGGTACCTCCGCCAGCTGCAGCTAGTGCAAAACGTGGCTGCCAGGTTGTTGATGGGCAGTCAAAATACTGCCACATCCCTCAGTGCTGCATGAACTGCACTGGTTGTCAGTCAGGTGGAGGATCCTCTTCAAGGTGGGCTTGCTCACCTTTAAGGCCTCACATGGGCTGGACCCTGAATACTTGTCTGACCTTATTACACCCGCCTACCTCAGTATGCTCCCTCCATTCTTCCTCTAGGGCCTCCTTGCGATTCCCAGGATGGAGGTAAAACTGCCGGTGACAGAGTGTTTAGTGTCTCTGGCCCCATCCTGTGGAACTTGCTTTCACTATCTGTAAGGGAGGTCCTTCAGTTGAAAGTATTCAATGCCCGCCTCATGACCCTCCTGTTCAGTCAAGCCTTCCCAGACACTGTTTGTTAGATCATATCCCTGGGATAACCCTTTAGTGACTGTTTTAGCTCAGATCTTGTTCATTTATATGGTCTATTTAATTTATTAATGTTGTAATTTATGCATTTGTTTTATTCTGTGATTAGTTTTGCATTTTATGTACAGTGCCCAGAGCCTCTGGGATTGAGCACCTAGAAAAATAAAACTTGCCTTGTCTTATATCAAGGAGCACCTAATGAGCCGCTGAAACACAGAAACATAGACACGGTGCCAGCCCCCTTCCAGGTTTATCCTATGTTCCAACTACAGTACACCACTTTTGGGTGCAGGTGCCATGCCTACTTCTGTTCTGCTGCTTCTTAGGTTCCTGGCTGTAATTCTCTGTCTCTTCTGGAACTGCATCTCACTGACTTTGCACTCATCGGTGGGACGGACGAGCGGTTACTCCCCTGTTCCCAAGCTGGTATTTTGGAGTTATGCACTGCCTGGTTGGTCTGTCTGGCTGCTCAGGTTGACTGAATACAGCATGACAACAATAATAAAAATTCTCTCTCCTCCTCTGTGTTCGCTTGGACTTCACGGCCGGGCCAAATGCCCCTATGCTCCAGCACTCGGGTTGCACCACCAAAACACTGAAGTTTGACAAGTGACTGCTGAGCACCCTACTACAATCCTGTGAGCTCCCTATTTTATTGTTTTAATTGCCATATTGATGTTTATGACCCTACATGTTTCCCTCTATACAGTACATAATCAAGCTTAGCATAGCATCTACAGTGGTCAGTTTCAGTATGTGAGCGATGTAAATTTCAATGGAACTGCCGGAGCCATCACCCGCATTCATGTTATGTGGGAATTCATTATAGGAGGTTCACTATAGCGAGAGAGCACTGTAACCTGTTTATAACCACTTTTAGTGGGTTTTGGCTATTTAATGCTTGCTGTGTTTTACAGGGAACCATGATCTTTTTTCCTCAAATTATTTATGTCACTACATCCTGAGATGAAAACATCAGTGGTTCACTTTTAAAGGAACCAAACCATGAATTTTACTAAAAAGTCCAGCAGTGCAATGAAAAAGTTATTCCAAAAGCTAATTTTCTGCTATGGTTATACAAAATTTTGGTAGAACTGTTTATTTGGGTTTTCTGGATACTTCCTATGCTGTGTACTGTATATTTGCATTTCTGTCCTGACTCTTATCCTCCTCAGGTCCTCAGTATAATTTCTATGCAAAATGAGGCGGCCATCTTTTTTCTTGAGAAATAATTACTTTAAAAGCGTTCATGAAATTCTTAAATGATAATGAAAACTGAAAATGTCACCACCAAAATAAACTTGAAGACATCTAGCATCAATTAGAAATAAAAAGGTGGGGTCAAATTTGAACCCATTTTCGTTACTGCTGCTTTAACACATTTGGGCTTGTTTACAAATTACCCTTTTGTTATTTTTACTGTTTGAGTACCAGTAACACTTTTCTTTGATCTTCAGTGTTTTGGCATCACTAACAGACCTGAAAGAAAACAGGCCCTACAGGCTTTAAAAATTGTACTATTATGTTTTGGCTCCTGGCAAGGCAGACTGCCATGAGTTATGTCTAAAGTGTCTGGGTCCAGACCACAAGTTTATAAATTACAATCTCTGTAAAACATTTTGCCCTAAAGCACAAAAAGAAAAGGGCTAAAAAGAAAAGATGGCATCGCTTCAGCTTCAGCCTCTGTGCCACCTAAAGGCACAGATGAGGGTCCGCCTCAAAGTAAGCAGCAGTCCCTCTCAAATGGGGGCAGAAAAGAAAGATAAAGCAGCAAAATATGGTACAGAGATCAGAGGTCCGAATGGGGAAACCCTGAGTCAAGCAAAACAAAGAGCCTCTGAGCAGCCACTGGAAAAGATGTCATCTCAGAAAAACAAAACAGAAAAATGTTTGTCACCTCCTGAAGAAGAAACGGAGCAGACAGCTAACTTAAAACAAATGCCTCAACAGAGGACATGACAAAGGCATAGCAAATTTTTCCAAGTATTTTAATATGCCTGCCCACCCCGCTCAATTCAATGCCAAAGGCCGGTGGAGGAGGAAGAAATGTACTATGAGTCTGAAGGAAGGGAACCACTGAAACCAGATGGTTCTTTAGATTTCCTCCTAGGCCTTCAGAGTTTTACACATCTCGTTATTCTTTTGTGAGGCAGATGGTGAACACTCTCAACATCTCCTCCCATGAAAATGAGAAGGATGAAGAGGAGGTAGGTTCATGGATATGTTGGGATTAGCTCCACAAGGAGGTTACATCTTCCCATTCACAAATCCCTCATGAAAGCCACTAATAAGATCATGTCAGCACCTCAGCACCCACTTCAATCGCTGTCATGGCTCAACAAGAACATTTAAACAAAAGTATCACGTGGACAAACAGGTGATTGAGTACCAATATTCCCATCCTGATCATGAGGGAGTAGTGCAGGATGCTGCATGTGACAAGGCCAAGTGCCTTCTCCTCCCAGCCTCCTGATAAGGACTCAGGAAACTGGATAGCATAGCCAGAAAAGTGTATACATCAGCTTTTGCTCCTCAAGCAAGCAGCTTACTTGACATACACAGCTCAGTACCAGAAGGCACTCTGGAACTCCATACTGGCACTGAGTGAGAAAGCAACAGATGACTAAGGAGGTCACAAGGGCCACTTCAGCTGCCTTCCCAAACCGCAGCTTGGAGCTGGGTCCATGGGGGTCCCCAACAGATGCGGCAGCATTCAGAGAGTAGGTGCCGCTTCTTGCACAGAGGACTGGTTTTTGCGTAAATTCAATTCTCAAATCCTTTAAAGGAATCTTTCAACTATTAAGTCAGTAGAAATGGAGATAGTTTAATTTTAGCATTTTGATGGTAGCTACTGAAATACTGCTTTTCTAAGCAGCTTTAAGACACTCAAAGCTCAGCATATTGTTGTTTTAACATCTCAAAAATAAGTTTATTTAGCAGCTCAAGTTTTACTTAGAAGCCACCGTGTTTCACTTTTGCATAGAAGCTTCAAGCTGCATTCGTTATGACAAGTTATTAGCAGCTAAGCTTTTAGTTAGCAGCACTTTACTATTTTTGTGTTAAGAATCTAGAAACTGCATTGTTTGTTTACATTAATCTGGCAGCTCAAACTTGTTTTCTGTAAGTAATTCAGATGCTACACTCATGCAAAAGTTATTTGGCAAAACTGTACATTTTATTACATGGCACTCTGAGTCTGAGGAATTCTCTGTCCCTCCCCAACTGGCCTGCTCCCTTATTTTCTTTTGTCTCATATCTGCTTTTAATCTGTTGCTTCTCTGCTCTCTCCACAGCTCTCTAAGGAGGTCACCAGGGCCACTTCAACTGCCTTCCCAAGCCACAGCTCGAGCTCGTCCATGGAGCTCCCCAACAGGTATGGCAGCATTCAGACAGAGTAACCGCCACCACTTGTGCAAAGGACTAAGCCCCACTGGCGCTTTGCGTTGGCTACCACACCCACCACAACCCTTGATGAATTAAGACTCTTATAGGAGTGGGTCACATGAGGTAACAAGCTATCAGCCCACTTTCCACTTGCAGATTATCTGCTACCACCTAAACCGCTATTTCATAGCACACACTAAGCAACCAAGTTAATGCACAACAATGTTGTCTCTCTACCTAGCTCTAGTCACTTACCTCCTACCTTCAGTGTCTCTCCCTCTCCATCTACCCCAAGGAGCATTCAGGAAATATGACAGCTAGCATCCAGTCCATTCTGCCTCCTACCCTAGCAACCTCACCCATACAGCTCCCCCATGCAGCCATGCCACACTTATGGATAATTAGCCCTCAATTCTACCACCAAGCTTTCACGCTGGGCTAACAGCCTAAACTCATCTGCCCTGCATACCACCATTTGCCTCATCCTCCTTACACTACCCATAAAGCCCCTCGGTGGCCCACGCATTCACCCAAGATGTTGGTGATGCTACTACTCCTAATGTCTGGGGATGTTGAGCCAAACCCAGGGCCCACCTCTCCTCCCTCTCAGTCACCAACTCCCAGGGGCCTTAAAAGTAGTTCACCTAAATATATGCAGCTTACTGCATAAAATATCCTTGCTCTGGCCAATTGTCTTCTCCTTAAGGCCAGACATTGTGACCATTTCTGAAGCCTGGCTAAAGCCTCATAACATGGACACGAAATCACCATCCCAGGCTACACTATCATCCAACATGACCACCCAGACAACAAAAGAGGCGGAGGCATAGCTATGTATATCTTATCCACCCTACAGTTTACCACTGTCAACCTGCCCCTAGCCCTGAGTAGTCCATCGATGCCTTGCTTATTAAACTCTCCTCCCCACACTATCCCATAGTCATAGCTGGTTCATACTGCTCCCTGATTCACCTAAGCCCTTAATCCTGGAACACCTGGGCACTCTGAAATCTAGCACATCCAAGAGTGAGCTCCATACTGCAATTTCAGTTTGAATTGGTTCTCCTGCTACCCTGAAGTTTCATAACCAGGTGGCTGCCCAAACCTGACCCAACAGATCACTGAACCCACACGCCTTAACCCAAATCACAGAACCACTCTACTGGACTGGTCCACTCACACCAACACCATATTACTGCCTCAGGCCTACTACTAGACTCCTAAGTGACCACCATATGATATTTGTGGTAAGAAAAATTTTACGCCCAAGACCCCCCACAGAACCATCCTACCCGGTTCTTCAAATCCCTGAACCTTAACTCACTCCTATATAACTGGCCAACACAGACTGGTCTTTCATCGCCAGGCTACAGCTCTTGATTCTGCACTGAGTATTTCAAGTGCAAGTTCTTAACCATCTGGGACAATCAGGCTCCACTTAGAGGACTCTGAGTAAGGGTGCTCACCTGCCATGGATCACAGCGAAATACTGTCCCATATGAGAGCCAGAGACCAGGCTTGAAGTCACTAAAGCTTCCAACTCCTCCGCAGTGCATGCTGAATATCGTGACTCACGCACGCCTGCGCCCAGTCTAATCCAGGCAAAAGCTAATTATTTCAAAGCCATCTTCCATCCGAACCAATCACTCCAGCTAAATTCTGGAAGGTGGTCAACTCACTTATCTCCTCACCCTCCAAGCCCCCAACCCCCTGTTAATTGTAGGAGGTATAGCTGATGGGTCCTTTGAAGTGGCATCTGAATTTAACTCCTCTCTACCATCTAAAAGCCACCCCTCTTCCACCCATGCAAGGGCAAAATCTCCTGCCTTCTCCTTCACCTTCTGTCAAGTCACCCCCATGGAAGTTTACAACGCCTTGTCTGCACTAAACCCTTCCAAGGGCAAATGTCCTTCTGGCTGGACACCAAAATGCTCTACCTAGCTGCTCCTGCCATCGCCTTCCCCCAGCCTTGCTTTTCAACCTTTCTTCTCCCTGGTTTCTGTTCCATCAGAATGGAAGCATGCAACCGTTATCCCACTCCCAAAAGGTGGTGACCCTGTGCTCCGGTAACTTCCGTCAAATTTCTCTCCTCCTCATTCTGGCAAAACTACAAGAGCAGCTTTTACCCTCACAACTTTACTCCTTCCTCAGCTCCTCCTCCTCCTTCTTCTCACCCTACCAGTCTGGCTTCAGGAAGTCCCACTCACCGCCACTCCCTCCTTCGGCTTACAGACTCCATTCTTTGGTGGCATGGATAAAGGCCTCATCACCTCAACTATTTTCATAGACATGGCAAAGGCTTTCGATGTGGTCTTCCATGCACTCCTCCTGGATAGAGCTCTCTCTTGCTGGACTTTCTAGAGGGTCACCAGATGGTTCCACTCCTACTTGGTAGGCAGGTCCCAATCTGTTAAAATAGGTAACTCCACATCTGCCTCACTCCCAGTCACTACTGGAGTCCCCAAGGCTCAGTACAAGGCCTGCTCCTTTTCTCCATCTTCCTAAATGACCTGCCCTCAGCCTGCCCACACACATCCATCCACATGTATGCAGACAACACAGTACTGTATACATCAGGCCTCTTGTTTGCTGAAGTGTCGACCAGGCTACAGCAGGACTTCAATCATGTTCAGCTCTGGTTTTGTGCAAATCAACTATTCCTCAATGCCAAGAAGACAGTCACCATGACCTTCAGCATGAGGCAGAGACTCCTTGGCCCCTCACCACCCCACACACCTAGATGGGACTTTGCGGGGAGCTTGCTCCTCCTTTAGATACCTCAGGGTCTAGCTTGACCAGTACCTCGACTTTTCTGTAGATGGTTGATGCTATCCACAAAAACTCCACCCCAAGTTGGGTTCACTATTTACAACCATGGTTGCATTCCGCTGCCAGCCCGCTGCACCTTTGTACAGAAAATGATTCTCCTACCTTTGACTATGGAGATGCTGTTCACAGTGCTGCTCTGGTCCACCTTAGCTAGACTGGACCTCTTTTTCACTCTTTTCTGCCATTTTGCTCTTGCCTGTTCCTCCCACTATACACCACCGCACTCTACCAGACTCTCAACCTCCCTCATTCCAGGACCTTAGACAGTCCCCACTGTGTGAGTCTCACAGCCAAGTATTGGTCCCAGTCCCTACCACCTTGTCTCACGCAACTGCCCTAACAGCCCAGTCCTCCAGCATACCACCTCAGAAACTTTGACACCCACCTCCTGGATGTGCTATATGTCCTCCTCTGCAGGTAAGGCAGCCTTCAGACATCACATGCCAAAACTGTGGAATTCCCTCCTGTTGCTATCTGACTGTGTCCTCAACTCAACAACTCAACCATCTCATCAAAGCTCATTTCTTCTCAACCTGTGCTTATGTGCTAACTGTCTAGGCTGTATGGTGGCTGTCACCAATAAGCCCTTGAAATGTATAAAGTGCCTAGTCTTCATTCTTGTTGCATGTCTTCAAATTGTTGTTACTATGTCTATTGTTGACTCAATATCCTTGTATACTGTTGTATCAAACTTTTACTTAATTGTTGTATTCCTTGTACTGTCGTCCATTTGAATATTGTATTCCTATCCCCACTATCCCTTCCCCAGGACACACCTGGAATTGAGCAGTGCACTGCTCAGTGTGCCTTCCTGGTAAAACTTTTAAATAAATAAATAAAAGCACATGGATGACACAGCTAGATCAGCCATGGATGCCACAAAGTACATGCTTCACATGGCAGTGGACAAAATTACTCTGATTCAAGCATTCTGGCCCATGCAGTATCCTTATGAGGTTTGCCTGGCTTAGGACTACCTTCCTATCCCAGGACACACAAACAAAAGCTATGACTTTCCTTTGAAGGAAACTCCTATGTGGTGACAAAACAGAAGCTATGTGAAAAAGCACCTACAAGAACAATACTGAGAAGAAAAGGCCTCCACTTCTTACATGCCTTATGGAAGGGGAGGTAGGGGTGTTGTATACCACCGTGGCCCCATATGCACCCTATGACTATCCACCGCAAAGAGGTTACTAAGGGCAGGACCAGGTGGGCACTCAGGTAGCTGCCACTCCAGCTCCTAAACTCCAGCAAAAACAAAACCCTGGACAACTCTTCCCTGGTCACCCATCCATGCCAGTGGTGGGAAGATTAGCCCACTTCTTCCAGGAATGGTCAAAATTACCACAGACAACAGGGTCATGGACATAGTTGCTCAAGGTTTGTTCCTGCAGTTCAGAAAGTTCCCAGGACTACAGAACCCAAAAGTTTTTCAACTCTTACACACCAACAGAGAATATCCTGTTGGAGTGAGAAATGAAGAAATTACTGCAGTCACAAGCAGTGGATAAAGTACCCACCCCACAATGGGGCCTGGGTCTATTCTTCAGATATTTCCTGACCCACAGGAAAATGGGAGAGCAAACCTAATTTAGACCTAAGGTATTTGAGCAAACACATAAAAAAGGAAAGGATCAAGACGGTAACATTAGGCTCAGTGATATCATCTTACAAGTGGAGACTGGCTGAGTTCACTGGATCTGAAAGATGCCTGTTTCTACATACTGTACCAGTCAGACCCTCTCACAGAAAGTACCTAAGGCTTAGGCTAGGACCTGCCAATACCAGTTCACAACCCATCCATTTGGGCTCACCTCAGCGCCAAAGGTGCTCACAAAGTGTGTAGCTATGGTGGCAGCACATATGAGAAGGCATGGTGTGGTAAACAAGTGTGGCCAAACTCAAGGTTGCTAAAACAGCAGTGACTTGTAAAAGAAATAAGTCCAAGACAAGTAATGCCTGCTGAAAGTGTTTAATTACACTTTAGTAAATAGTGTAGTGCACACCTAAAATAGAAGACACTGCAAAATACAAGATAACAGACACTACACCAGGTGCCTGGCATGTCACCAGGCAAGGCTTTGTCAGGGAGTGGATATCTGGAGCAACTAATACCATTTCAGACTAAGTTTATGATCACATGATAGGTTTGTCAGGTGAATTGTATAATTTGCTATAGGGTGTCACAATTTTGTATGCAGCAGAGCAAATAAACCTGGAAAAATATAAACATTATCACCTAGGTCACCTTTTGTACAGCCCTGTGACTCATGTCTACTCTCCCATGCAGTTAAGTAACCTGACGAGGCCCCTGAGCTGACTTACCTTATCCCTGCACCAGATCATCTATGGCTGCCACCACTGCTCTCTCTGTCATTACCCAATATTATCACTCTCTGTAATTGCACTTAGTTAATGGACGTATTTGTTACAATGCCCTTAAGCCACCGTGCATTTTCACTGTAGGTAATGACTCTTGCTCTTATGTAAATTTCTAGCAGTGTAATAGTGTCATTCTAATCACTGTATTGTCAATCTATTGTTTTCATTCCTTTGTTTGTGTTCTTATTATTGTCTTGATTGTTGACATGGAACCTATGTATAGAGCTTTGCTCAAAGGTATTATCTGAATAAAGTAAAGTATTATTTCAAGGTTGCTACTGTTTAATAAATGAGAGAGCATGAGATGCTCTTAAGTGGCCTTGAGTGCTCTGAGAACACATACAAAATGGTGAACTAAGTGACATTATAGCCTACAGGTCAGAGTAATGAGTTGTGAATGAGCTTGTACATCCAGCAGACTTGGGTTTGATTTCCACAACCTTCACTTGCATACTGTGTGACTGCAGCAAGTCACTTAACCTCCCTAGTGCCCCCAGGTTGCCCTAAAAAGGTGGCACTTGTACCTAGTGGGCCTTACCCGTTACCAAAGACTAAAATAAAATAAAAAATAAAAGTATATCAGAGTGCACAATACATTTATGCACACATGTTTATATTTATAAAATGGGTAGAAAAATCAGTGAAAATCTGATTCCATGATTGGATGAAGCACACCACATGACTGTGCATTATCTCACAGTGACCACATGCCTCCCACTATGACTGCACACCTGCACTACTTGCCATGCCTTAGAACCTTCTCACTAGCAGTGAGACCACGCCACACCTGGCACAAACAGGCTGCCACAGACATAACCAAGTAAATAATTCTAAGCAGTTGTCCCACACTGAAGACAGTCATCTGGTTGATTTTACCATGATATTGATAGGTAAATGTTGATATTAAAATGTATCTGGTTGATCCTGCCATTTTACACTGTTTGAAGTGTAATAACTTTGACTTTCGTCTTCCAGTGTAACATAACCAAGCAGTGTTCATTGTGGGAAGAAAATGCTGCCAAAGGTTTACACTGAGGAAGATTTTGTTCAAAAGCATGTAAGGTGTATGGTTCTATGCTGAGTTTAGTTATTTGTGTGTGTAAAATAAAGCTGCCAGAGTAGAGGCCGAGGAGAGCAAGCGAGTTAGGCAGCTTTGAAGTGTATATGCAAGCCTGAGTAGTGTTGCTACTTCCGCCTACTCTTCTGAAGCTTCACTGAGTCACGGCAGCTACACTTCAGAAGCCAACGAGTCGCTCACTCTTCTTGCTGTATACTGATGATTTTTTTGTTTTACACAAAAGTTGTGACCATTTAGCTGCAGGTTCCTATGATTAAAGATCCAAATGCTTTCATGTTGAAGTGACCTCTCCAACCTACTGCCCTTCTCAAACCAACCTTTATATACTGAATTCACATAAATTTCATGATATCTAGATTATAGATTCATAGATTGTATCAAGCTAAATAGACTTTCGTCCGTAATGCTTGCCTTTTGTAAGTAAGTAACTAACCCTAAGATTTATGTAAACCCCAAATTTAACCTCATCACTCATGATGTTATCCAAGTTATGTTTAAATGCATTCATATCTTACTCCCAATAACTACCTCAGGTAGTACATTCCATGCTGAAATCACCTTTGACTGAACCAATGTTTCCTAAGCAACAAGTTCCATTTCTTTAGTAGAGTTGCTTTGAGTGTTTCCTACTACTAACTCTACTGCAGTTCAAAACTAGGCCTAGTTCAGTTCTAAGGGTGTTATCATTGATTGTTCTGAATAACATACACATGTCCCCCTGTGCCTTCTGTACTGTAAGGAATACAGTTTGAGTGTTATTAATCTTTCCTGATAAGATTTCCCTTGGGTTAATATAGACCTAGTCATTCTTTTGCACTGCTTCCACTCTTTTATATCTTCTTTGGTATATGAGGACCAAATCTGAACACAGTATTCCAGGTGAGGCCTGACCAACGTTACATACAAGGGGGAGCATCACCTCCCTGGTTCGACTAGAAATGTGGCTAAAAATACAATTCAGTATTTGATATGCTTTTTCACTTGGTCCCTGCAATGTGTGTTAAATTTAAGGACAGAGCTGATAGTTACACCAAGATCCTTTTCAAAGAGTGTTTCAATTAATGGTTGGTTATTTAGGAAGTACTTGTACTGTTTGTCATGGGAACCAAGTGCATAACTTTACACTTACTAATATTTAATGCCAATTTACTATTTTTAGCCCATGAAAAGATATGGTCCCAGGCTTTTGCAATGCAGTGGTACTTTCTATCTCATTTACCACTGTTGCCAATCGACCTTCATCTGCAAATTTAGACAACCAGATGTTTGAGGATTCCAGTTGTAGTGAGGAAATGCATATATTAAAAGAATCGGTCCCAGGACCAACCCCTGTGGCACCCACTAGTAATCCCAGCTCATTCAGAAGACACCATTCACCACCACTCTCTGCTGACGCCTTTAACCAGTTAGCAATCCAGCAGATTATATTGCCACCAGGTTAAGGTCCCTTAATGTTTTAACCAACTCTGGTGGGGCAATTTATCAATGCTTTGGCAAAATCCAGGTATATTACATCCACCATATTTTGTTATCTATTTCCCTGATGACATTTTCATAAAAGGACAAGAGATTGGTTTGATAAGACCTATATTTAGTAAAACCATGTTGGCATGGGTCCATAAGTCCCAATGTAAGTAGGTGCTGATGTATATAATCTTCTAATTATACCCTCCAGAATTTTACCCAATAGTGATGTTAGACTAATTGGTCTAAAATTTCCAGGTTTTGTCTGTGGTCCTTTTATTAGAAGGAGCACCACTGTGGCAACCCTCTAACCGAGTGGCATTTCACCCGAGTCCAAGGAGTGTTGAAATATATGTGTCAGGGTAAAATTCATAATCCACAATATAATGCAGAACTTGAGGTGTATGTCATCTGGCCCAGGAGCTTTACTAATTGGTCAATTTTAAGACTTTGATGGACAGCTGTTGGATCAATGATTATTTGTCCAAGTATGGGTAGTGATATGTCCTCCAGGGTGCTTACAGTATCATTATTAAATACTGTGCAAAATAGTTGTTTTGCAGATCAACCGCCTCTTTATTATCAGTAGGTAGACCCAAGCTATTTATGAATGGGCCAACTGAATTTGTAGCTTCCTTAAGCTGTTGAAGTGGGAAAAGCTTTTTATTATTGCAAACCTTAGCAGCCAATGTTATTTCATGTTGTGCTTTGGAATGCTTAATATTTGTTTTAAGTTTCTAACCAGGGCCCTATAAACTGGAATTAAGTTATGATTTCCACCCTTAATACGTTTAAATAGTCTATTCTTTTATTGATTAATTTTTTGATAAAGGGCTTCATCCACCTGGAGGTTGTTTCTTTATTAGTATATTTTTTATACTAGGTATATGTGTAGGCTACCTCACCTTTTAGTTTAGAGGTCAGTAATTCCCATTTTCATCAACTGTGTGGCCTGAAAATCACTGGCCCAATGCCAATTAGCCATATTATTCTCAATAGCATTCAAATTGGCCTTTCTAAAGTTAAATTTTTTGTAACTCCCATCCCAATTTGCCTAACTTGGCCCTGAATCTGAAATTTCACACATATATGATCACTATTACCCACTGGAGCTAAAATGCTAACATTAGTTACTCTGTTGTTCGGAATCCTGAACAAGGAGTTGTTGGCAACCAGTTGACGGGTCAAGAAAAATCTTGCACACCATTGGCCAGCGTCTCAACCAACTGGCCTGATGGGGGCACCGTGAAGCCAGCAGCCAAGGCCGTGGTTTTGACAGTGGTCAAAACTTGAGATTCCTGACACAGAGAATGTTCCTCAGTCCCAAGAACGTCAATGGTGAGTCTTCTTCTTTCTCTCTTGGACTTCTTGCAAGAGCAAGAGCCGCATGAACCAAAGGGCCCTCTCCTTGGTTGTGAGAGACAGGCACAGCTCCTTGAAGGAGCCCAAATAACTGGAGCCCAACCTGAACAGAACAAATGCCAAATCCGAAGAGGACTGCCCGGTGGCTAACGCCTCCCCCTCGAGGGCCGTGAATTGCTCAAGCTGCTCGGTGAACCCAACCATGGAGACCACCCAATGGGCATCCTTAGATTTGACCGCAGATGTCGTTTTCAGGTGGCCCAACTTCAGGGGGTAAGGCAGTCCTTGATGACTGACACGTGAAATGATGAGTAATATCGCAGGCCTGGGGATCTTGCCTGACCCAGGCAGTAGACACACGTGGTGGGGGGCTGGGGTATGCTACATCTTCTGCCCTCATGGGCACCAGCAAAATCTGAGCGAGGAATGGTCCTCCATTGCAGTCGCAGTTGAAGATTGAGTTAAAGATGGAACTCTAATAAGTTTAAGTTTTGGAAGTAAATCCTAAGATTTGAGCTTCAGGACCTACTCAATGCGGGAGCAGTAAGGAGGGAACCTGCTTCTTCCAGTGGAAAGGAAGATCTAGCATCATGGGATGGAGCTGGGGATATACCACCCGTTTGGGTAGGAGAAGCCAGCTTGAAGACTTTCCAGCAAGATTTAAAGCAGAAAGGACAATGCCAGATATTGTGGATAGAACAACATATCCACATCCCTAGAACAAAGAGTTTGACGGCAGATAATACCCTTGGACCACGAGTCTGCCCATTTTCCTACCTACTGTAACACTGCAGACCCTATTTGATCTCTGGCTTTACTCCCTTTCCCATCACTAAGGTTCCTTTGCCTATCCCATGCCTTCTTGAATCCCATTACAGTTTTTTCCCCACCACCTCTGCTGGGAGGCTGTTCCAGGCATCCACCACTTTTTCTGTGAAGAAGTACTTCCTTACATCTCCCAGAGTCTACCCCTCCAGCTTCATACATGACCCCTTGTTCTTGAGCATCTTTTACACCTCATAAAGGCTTCCTTCTTGAACCTTTTTATCCTTGAGGTATTTGAAAGTCTTTATCATATCCTCTCCTCTATCTTTATCTCTCTCTCTCTCTCTCTCCTTTCCCCAGGGTATACATATTGAGGACCTTCAGTCTATACTTATAGGGCTTTTGATGCAGACCCTGCAACATTTAATTGCTCTCCTCTGGACTGCCTCAGTTCTGTCTATGTCCTTCCTGATGTGGTCCCAGAACTGGCCACAGTACTCTAGGTGAGGCCTTACAGTGATTTATACAGCAGTATCACCACCTTCTTCATTCTGCTGGTGATACCTCTCCCTATGCCACCTAGCATCCCATTGGCTCTCCCAACTGCCTTGTTACACTGTTTGAACACTTTAAGGTCATCAGATATGATTACCTCCAAGTCTCCTTCCTGTTTGGTGATCGCCGTACCACTCTCCCATTTTATACTCCACCCTATGTATCTGCAACCCCAGTGCATGCTTTTGCACTTCTTCACATAGAAATTTAGTTGCCACACACCTGATCACTCTTCAAGCTTTCTTAGATCCCTCTTCACCTCCCCGGGAGTGTCAACCCTATTGCACATCTCTAAGTGTCATCAGCAAAAGGCATACCTTCCTTCTAGTCCTCTGCAATGTCACTAATAAAGACATTAAAGAGGACCAATCCACTACTGATACATCTTGCACCCACTGGTCACCCTTCCTAAAACTGCTAAATGAAGTTTAATCATAGCAGTCAGATATGAATGGTAATTTACTTGCCTGGTAAAGGTGATTATAGGAGTACCTTTTACAGCACTCCGAGTCTCAACACATGGGTTATCAAGCACTCTTCTCATAGGCCAATGCACAAAAGGAATCTCAAATTCAAAATCTGATCCTTCTCTTCCCTTGTAGCTCCCAGAATCCTCAGTATGAAATCTTCCAGAGCTTGTGCTACTCCTGAAACATGATATATAATCCAACCATGAAAGACCTTCAGCTGCTCCATAGGGATGCTGCCGGTAGAGAAACACAAAACACAGTTTGAGGTTATGGAAATGACAATTATTTACTTTCCATTGAATTCTAACATACTAACATACTACAATGCCAGCAGAATAGGCCCTAACGGTCTTCGTGTCTGCTCGTTGGTCAGCCCCCAACCTGGGTGCTGACCTTGTTGTCCCTCGCCTTCTCTGGCTTCTCCTTCCCAGTTCCGGATATTCTTGCTGCATTGGATTTTGCTTCCAGAACCCTTCCCTGTACCTGTCCCACCCTCTTGAACCCCTCCACTGTCTCTGCCTCCACCAGCCCCCTAGGCAGTGCATTCCACTGCTCCACCACCCTTTCAGTGAAGTAGCACCTCCTTTCTCCCTGAATCTTCCCTCCAGCTTCCACCCATGCCCTCTAGTGGCCCCTTCCTCCTTCCTTCAAGCACCCTGACTGTTCCTCCTCTATTTACCCTCTTCACGTACCTAAGACCTCTATCATGTCCCCCGGTCCCTTCTCTCTTCCAATGTGTACATACTTAGCTCTTGAGCCTCTCCTCATAGGGCCTGTCCCAGCCCCAAATCATTTTGGTTGCCCTCCTCTGGACCCTCTCCAGGAGGTTAATGTCCCGCTTTAAGTGTGGCCTCCAAAACTGCATGCAGTACTCAAGGTCGGCCTCACCAAGCAGTTATACAGAGGGAGTATCACTTCCTCCTTCTGGAGAGTGATCCCTAGCGATGCATCCCAGCATCCTGTTGGCCTTGGCTGCTGCCCTCCTACAAGTCTCAGAGTTGTTCATCTTGACATCCACCACCACCCCCAGGTCCCTCTCAGCCATCGAGACTTGTAGCATTTCCCCAGGGTGTACACTTGGCCTGGGTTTCTGCCCCAGGTGGAGTACATTGCATTTCCCTGCATTGAACCTCAGCTTCCACTTTCTAGACCATCGTTCCAGAGCCTCCAGGTCCCCTGTAGGCCACCCTTCCTCCTCCATCCACCACCGCCCCAATTCTAACCTCAGTATACATATTACATCATTACTGTTGGTGCAGTACTAATTGTCCACTGTTATACATTCATTGATCAGTATTGCATGTAAATCTTAGTATACAATCCCTTATTCTGTTATCCACTCCTT
This sequence comes from Neoceratodus forsteri, assembly GCA_016271365.2. NCBI lineage: Eukaryota > Metazoa > Chordata > Ceratodontiformes > Ceratodontidae > Neoceratodus > Neoceratodus forsteri. The sequence goes on from CM057449.1 coordinate 692,352,362, forward strand.
GCTTTGTTATGTTCCTCCTCAATGGGTGGGATACGGTGCTGTAAAAAGGTGCTCCTATAATCACCTTTACCAGGTGAGAAAATTACCATTATTTATCACACCTTTATTAGCACTCCAAGTCTCAACACATGGGTGATTACACAGCAGTGTTGGACTTATCTTGGGAAGGAGGAGAAATATGACTCAAAGCAGCCTGGACTTTGGCGACCAAACTCTGAGTTTCCTGTCAGTCCGGTATCCAACTGGTAGAACCTGGTGAAGGTATGCAGGGATGACCAGGTTGCTGCCTGGCAGATCTCTCTTACCTGATGCGGAGTTACGTTCTGCCCAGGAGGTGGCCGCTTCGTGGAGTGTTCCTGATATTTGAAGGAGGGGTGTTACCACCTGCATTGTAGGCTCGAAGATGGTGTCTCACAAACCATCTTGGTTACTGAGGCAATGAGGCTGCCAGGCCTCTGTTTTTGTCCCTGAGGGAGGATGAAGAGTCTGTCTGATCATTGGAAAGTGTCCATTCTGGACAGGTAGGTCTGAATGGCAGGGGCCGGGTCTAAGCAGTGAAGCATCCCAGTTAGGGTCCCTTCTTCTGGACAAAGGGTAGGGACTGTAATTTCCTGAGTGGTGTGAAAAGCATTAGCTGTCTTAGGAATGAAGGAGGATGGGTCGGAGTATGTCCCTGTCCAGGAAGAATGTTAGAAATGGCTCTCTACATGAGAGGGCCTGCAGCTCACTTGTTCTCTTAGCTAATAAGATTGCTACCAAGAAGATAGTCTTCATAGTTAGTATCGATAACGTAATGGACTCTAGGGGCTCGAAGGCATGATGGCCAAGGCGTCTAATACTAAGTTGTGGTGCCAAGGGCCGTAATAGGCCTTGGGGAGTGTATGTTATAAGCTGCCACCCTTAAGAAGGATTGCACTAATGGATGGGCCCCTGTAAATGTCTATCTGTTTCTCCCTTATTGCCCCTAATGGCAGCCGCCTGCACCGTAAGGATGCCGATGTTAACTCCTTTTTCAGTCCGTTCTGCAAGAACTCTAGAATATTTAAGATATTTCAGTCTGATGCCTTTACATTTCTGACTTAGTACCACGATGAAAATACCCATCAGTGTCAGTTATAAGTTCTGTTAGTAGACTCCCTTCTGGCTCGTACCAGTGTGTCCGCTACCTTACCCCAAACCCTTAAATTCAACAGTCTAGCCCTCTGAGCGGCCATGCCATCAGTTTCAGTGGTCGAGGTCTTCGTGCCAGATCAACCCCTGTCTGAGTAAAGTCTGGTAGGGGTGAGTGTCATAGAGTATCTATCAACATCCTCTTTTTTTTTGTATAATATGTTTATTGTACGACAATCTTCACAGTACATTACAATGTATTCAGTTTCTCAAGTATTAGATATCCATTAACCATCCAGAAAATGCAGTCTTTAGTCAGATTTTCATTAAGTTACTGTTATACAATATTAGGATATCATGCAATATTAATGGAGCTATATAAGGTTCACTAACCAGGTACACATTATGAGTTATCCATCACGAAGTTTAGCCTGTAAGTGTTGTCCATTTAAAGAGTTACAATACAAAATTCAAAAACTGTAACTATAAATTCAATAAAATAGTAACAAAAACCATGTGGTCTGTGTCTGTAGTCTCTGTTTATATTGTTTAATCCATTAGAATCCTTTATAGCAGCCTCTAGCCCAGGTTCCATATGTATATAATATCCACTCATCTCCATGTGTATTTGACCATCTTATATGGGTACACTCTGGTCTATAACAACCTCATATCTTCATAGAGAGCTCTCTCCTGGGTTCAAGGTATTACAAAGCTGGACCAGTCCCTCATAAATTGTTCCTCCCTTCCCCTTAGCACATATGTCAACCTGTCCACTGCCAGTACCTTAACAGTCAGACTTTTCCATTGGTCTACAGTAGGTCCAGCACTAGCAGTCCACAAGTTCTGAATGCCTGTTGGGCAGCCACCAGAAGCACTTGAACCCATCTGAGGGTACATAGCCCATTCTCCATTTTCTCTGCCTCTACCCCAAATAGTAGGGATAGTTGTGAGTATTCAACTGGGCACTCCAGCATTTGTGATATTTCAACTTTATTCCTTTCCAATATCTGCTTATCAGTGGGCAATCTCAGTAGCAGTGGATATACATTCCCTGTGCTGTGCTACACTTGTTACACATCTCATTTACCCCCAGGCCAAAACCTATGTACTATGCTGGGTGGATAGTATAGATGGTAGATAAATTTGTATTGGGCTTCCTTTTATTTGTTATATATTAGCAGACCTCTATGTGACTTTAGACGTACAGCCCAGTTAACCTCTGTAATTTAAAATCCTAGGTCCTATTCCCACCATTTCTTTGCTGTGTATATTTGATTATGGAATGTCTTCCTATCAAGTTTCACTACTGTACCCATCAGTCCCTTCTCATTTCTTCTAGCTCTCAACATTTCTTTTCTATTTCTAGGGCCAGGTTGGAGTCCCCTTGATTATGTGTGATTTTTGTAGTAGTCCTTACCTGGAAGTATCAATATAGGTGCTGGGCAGGTATATTCAGGTTCGCCTGCAATTCTTGGAAGGAATACATGCCTGTCTTGGTGATCAGGTCCGCCATGCATCTAATCCCTCTATCTTGCAATAGCCTAAAGCCTTCATCTTCCAGGCCCAGCTCAAAATCTGGGTTATCTGCCACTGGTACAAGCAGTGTATTAATGCATGCCTCCCTTGTCATTTCATAATATGATTCCATGCCTCTAATCCAGCTATCACCGTAGGGTTAGGCATCGCTATTCTTCTATAGGCTTTTAGTCTGTGTTGCCCTAAGTACTCCGATATTCTCCCTGGGGCTCCTCCTTCTCTAATTCCAGCCATCTGGCTACCTGATTTCTATTTACCCAATTCTGAATATATCTGGATTGGACCACTAGATAATACCCACTATATCTGGAAAGTTTAAACCACCATGTTCTCCTGGAGCTTTTAATTTTTAAGGCTTATTCTTGTTTTTTACCCTGACATATAAAATTATTAAATTCCCTTTCCAGTTTTGTAATGTCTCTCTTGGTTGGGCAGAATGGTAGCATCTGCATAATGTAAAGCACTCGAGGGAGCACATTGATCTTTATAAGATTAACTCTGCCCATCCAAGAAATTGGTAATGCCCTCCGTCTACTTAGGTCTTTTATGATGGTGTTACATAAGGGTGTAAATTTGCTTTGTATAATGTGCCCAGATCTTTTTATACTTCTATGCCCAAGTACTTGAGTGTTTTGGTTACTACCTTTGCCCCCAGGTTTCCATTCCCATTGTCCCTCCCTCCCAGAAACATTATCTCTGACTTATTAAGATTTGTTTTGTATCCTGAAAACTGGGCGATTGCTCTATTATACGTAACATTCTTGGGACTAACTGTTCTGGTTCTGTGAGAAACAGCAAAATGTCATCTGCATATAAGGTTATAACATGTCTGCTCCCTTTGGTCCTTTTACTCCTATTATTCTAGGACCACTTCATATTTTAATTGCCAGTGGCTCAATTGCTAGAGCAAATAGTAGTGACGACAGCGGGCAACCCTGTCTGGTGCCACGGGTTAAGCTAACCTCCGTGAGGGGATCCCATTTACCAAAATTCTAGCCAGAGGAGTTTTGTAAAGACACCCACTAGTTGTATAAAATCCTTCCCCAGCCCAAACCTCCCAAGCATATTCATTAGATGCCCTACTCTGTCCTGTCAAGGCTTTCTTGGCATCCATGGACAGGACACAGGCTCACCCCAGATGTCGAGAGTCCCACCATACTACATTTAATAGTCTACATACATTATGGTACAACTGTCTCCCTGTACAAAGCCTGTTTGGTCTGCTTGAACCAAAAGTGGGACCACTCCTCCAGCCGCATTGCCAACACCTTCGTCATAATTTTGCAGTCCTGGTTCAGGAGAGATGAGTCTACAAGATGCGCATTCATTTGGGGTTTTCCCAGGTTTGGGGATTACTGTAATTAATGCCTCACAACAGGTTCTGGGTAGTTCTTTCTCTCCTCTGGCTTCCTCCATAACATTACTCAGAGGGCCGACCAGCTCCTCTTTTAATACTTTATAGTATTCGGCTCCGAACCCATCAGGGCCCGCAGCCTTACCCCCTTTTAATTGGCTAATCACTGTTTTCACCTCCTTAGCCATAACTTTAGAGCCCAGCATTTTCTGTTGCTCTATAGACAGCTGTGGGATATGCAACCCTCAAAAACCTATCCATGAGGTGATCTGTGCCTTGACATTCTGACTTATAGAGAGCCTCATAGTATTCTGTGAGTGTTGTCTAATAGCTTTCATCCCTTATGATACACCCCATTTATCTTTAATTTGAAGTATGCATTTACTTCTCCCCAGTCATAAGACACACAAGAAGGGCCCAGGCTTATTGCCCCCTCATGTATTTTTGTTTTGCAAATAATAATTTACTTTTAACCTCCTCTGTGAGGTTCAAATTCAACACTTCGAGCGATCTGTAATTCTGGATCTTCTCTCCCCCTCATTATTTCCGTTCCAAGTCCCAGATCCTCTTTTCTAGCTCCTCTGTTTTTGTCTGTTCTCCCTTTTCAATTTAGCCTGTACCCAAATAACTCCCTGTATATATGCTATGCAAGCTTCCCAGTATGTCCCTTCAGATGTCACTGTGCCTTTGTTTGTTTCCTCAAATAATTTCCATTGTTCTTTTAAGAATGCCCCCAAACCATTTTTATTTAACAATTATGTGGGAATCTCCAACTAGTGCGCTCTGCATGTCTTGGGACCAGATTCCGCCCAGTTCTACCATAGCGTGGTCAGACAAGTAGATGGGGCTATGACCAACCTTTTCTATTCTGGTGTATAAATCTCTGTGTATGTACAGATAGTCCAGTCTGGACCATGACTGATGTGGGGCTGAGATAAAAGTGTATTCTCAGGTCCCCAGGTTGGTCGTCCCACCAGGCATCCACCATTGTCAAGTCCGTCAAGACCTATCTGCCATTGCTAAACCGCTTTAGTTGCACGGTCCCTTTTCCCAATAGTCTAATTTAGGGTCTGCCATGTAATTAAAATCTCTAATATTAAATTTGGAAATTGTTCCGCTATTAAAATATTCCAGAATTTTTGGTAGAACGTTGCATCCATGACAGATGGGCATATATATTGCCAAATGCGATCTGCCTTCCATAGAGTTCCCCTACCACAAAAATATATCTACCTTCTAAAGGGTTTTTATTACCTTCTGAGTCACAAATGGAAAGTTTTTATGTAGTATAGCTACTCCATGCTTATGGGATTTATATGACGCTGCATAGCAGACCCAACCCAGCCCCCGTTGATTTTTATGTTCTCGCCAGGCAAGTGAGTTTCTTGGAGCAAGGCCACAGATGCACCCTTTCGCCGCAGCACTACTAAAACCTTAGCCCTTTGGCTGGGGACAAAGCCCTTTACATTCCAGGACACTATCTTATTGGATATAGGTAACCCGCTGTTTAATTAGCCATTTCCTGGTTTGCTGTTTCTGTATTGCATCATAAACCTGACAGAGTTCCTTTGCAGGGTATACAGACCAGACCAATTATTTAAACACAACAACATATAACTATGTACATTCAAACCCCCCACATAACAGTGACCTCCACTTTGCATCCTTTACTAGTAGTCTTGAAAAATACATTACAAAGTCTGAATTAATACTCAGATTGTGTAGTAATCCCTCAACCCTTCTTACACCCCTTCACACCCTAAAGTTCCCATCTCTACACATGTGCTTTTACATCAATGTTCTTTAAATGTGGAACTTACCCATCCCGGAGCACCCTCGACGTTATTGAGCTACCCCCTGAAGCCTAGGCAGTTGAGGGCATCCCTGCCCCGGAGCACCCACGACGTTATTGAGCTGCCCCAGCCTGGAAGTTTAGGCAGTTGGAGGCATCCCTGCCCCAGAGCACCCTGCGACATTATTGAGCTGCCCCCTTCGAAGGTAATCTGCTGAAAGTCAAAACCGCGAACAGCACTTTTTTCTCTCTTCATCTGCCTTTTGAATTTGGCACCTCTTTAAGCTACATCGTCTAGAAGGGAGTACATCAAGCTGCATCTGTAAAATGGCAGCACATTTAGTAAGCTTGTTTTGGCTGCAAATGGATACAGTGCTGCAGCATAACAAGCACTTTCTTTCGCAGTGCAGTTTGCTCTTAGCTGCTTCACCTTATGAGCCATCCCTTGCTCTGCAGATCCCTGGCCTGCATCACGGCCGGCACTGTACTGAAGGACACAGTGCTCTTTTCCCACAGTCGCTTGCTGCGACTGCTCCCCACCCACCCTTGGCCGGCTCTTAGCTTTTATAGGGCTAGGCCACGCCTTAACACGCCCCTGTGATGCCCCTGAGTGGAAAATTACTATCTCTTAGTTTTCCATTAGCAGGTTATACTGCTTTACAACTAGAGGGTGATTGAAACAGTTCAGTAACCTAAACTGTTTAAAACACAAGTAAGATTTTGATTCATCCAACCCCTTTTACTTCTAAGACTTAGTGCTTTCTCTGACAATTAAATCTTTTCAACCATATAATTAACATGGCCATCAAGTACTTTTGTAACTCTTCTACTTACTATAATCCTTTTAACCCCTGTTTGATCCAAGTCCTCCAGACCTAAAAACTTCTCTGGGCTGTATTCTAGCTATCAATCCTAGGCCCCTTTGTTTCAAACGTCCTCCTTACCTCTTTGAAACCTTCTCACTTATTATTCCCCACAAACTCACTTACCACTTAGCCTACTCCTTTCTAAACCTTTAGTTTGCAAAATTCCTCTTCTAACTCTTTCCACCCATCGTAAGCTGTGGCACTTCCTCTGCTCGCATTACTTCTATCTGGGGACATTGAGCAAAATCCTGGACCTATTACAACTAACCAGTCACCAAATAATGCTACTTGGTTAGACTCAAAGGACTACGGATCGCGACATGAATATTAGAGCCTCCTTCGCAATCTATCGAACTTGAGGCATGGGTTGCACAGAACTTCCTGACATCCTATGCCTATCAGAAACCTGGTTAAAGCCTCTATTGCTGACCATCTGTGTGCATTACCCAACTACAATCTTATTAGGCAAGATCGAGGCGCCTCTAAAGGCGTGGGGGTGGGGTTGCTATCTACTTTAAACAACACCTGCTGATAACCCAAATGTTCTCCTACCCTATCTCTCTGTGAAGCGCCACATGCTACGCTTCTACTAGGCTCAAAGATGCATTTAATCTGTGCCTATAACCCCCTGTGGAGGATAAAGGCCTTGACAAACTTCTCCAACTAATTGATATTACCGCTGGTCATAATGAAGTCCTAGTATTGGGTGACCTGAACCTAAACTGGGCTAGTAAGTGGTTCAAGCCCTCCATACCTTAGCGCATAGTCACAATTTTCATCAGTTGATCTCTGACCCACTGGGGTTAGGGCTCCCTGCCAGTCTAATGCGGCTTATCGATTGGATCCTTACAAATTGCCCTGATAGCACTAGCTGCTCAGGTACATTACCAGATGTAATCAGTGATCACTCCCAGATCTACTGCACGTGGAGCTCAAATAAAACCTTCTCCGCCCCAAGACTTGTAACATTTCGTAACCTTGCCAATTTTAACCCTACTTGCTTTATGAATGACCTCTCCATGATTGACTGGTCTTCCATTCATAATGTATCAGATGTCCAATCCGCCCTTGATAGCTTCCTCACAAAATTCAGATAGGCTCCAAGACTTCCATGCTCCATAGATCACTAGGGCGCTTTCAAGGTATTCAGGAAGTGGCCAACAAAGATCTACTAACCCAGATTAGGGCCAGAGATAAAGCCTGGCCTCTTTTAAGTCCACAAGGTTGGAATCTGGTTATTGCCATATCGCTGTCTGAGGAATGCCTGCAAAAGAAACATCCCACTATCTAAAGTACCTTCTGCAGGAACCTGCTAATAAACGCCTGGTGATGCCAAGAAATTCTGGACTACCATAAAACTCTCTTGGGTTCTAATCAAAAGTCCCATACAAATAGCATGTTACTTAATAGTATACACTGCATAACCCGCCACTATAGCCAATGCCTTTAATCACCATTTCAGATTTGTCAAGCTATCAGTACTCCTTCCAAAACTCTAGCACTGCTCAGTCCCCTTGTGAAACCAAACCATCACACCCAAACCCCCTTTAGGTTCCGGATCATTCAAAAAGAGAAGTTGAAAACTGCTTCTCTCCATCCGTGAAAACAATAGTCCTGGGTCTGATGGTCTTGAACCTAGGCTCTTGAAAGTAGTGGCCCTTTCATAGCCTCCCCATTGACCAAAATCTTTAATCTGTCCTTATGCCATGGTATAGTCCCAACTATGGAAAGTTGCTAAAATTACTCTATTCCAAAGAAACGAGACCGAAGGAAATTAAGAACTACCGCCTCATCACTATATCTCTGTCTTAAGCAAAATCTTGGAAAAACTAGTCGCCACTCAAACGATAGAATACCTCCAAAATGTAACCTCCTTTCTAGCTCCCAACATGTTTCCAGAAGGTCATAGTACCACCTGCCCTGCTTAAGCTGACTAATGACATTTACTCTTCTATGGACTTAGGCCTCCTGACTGGAGCAGTTTTCATCGACTAACCAAAGCTTTTGATCTAGTAAACCACTCACTCCTTCTGTCAAAACTTCGGTCTTTTGGTTTCTCCCCAGATTTCATAACCTGGTTTAAAAGCTACCTGACTGACAGGCAACAGGCTGTGGTCTTTAACTCTGCAACCTCAGATCCTGCACCTATCCACGTTGGAGTACCCCAGGGCTCCATTCTTGGTTCTCTACTCTTCACAATCTTCATTGATGAAATCCCTCAACTGCAATCGAATTGCTCTTCTTTGCTCTCTACGCTGATGATCTGGTTATCTATCACACAGTGCAAAAACTGCAGCCTCCTCACACCATCCACTTGCATCGGATTTCGCTAGTATCCAAACCTGGCTTACTGATAACAAACTAGTCCTTAACTCTAGCAAATCTTACTCAATGCTGTTTGGCTCTCAAGCCAGACTCAAAGCTAATCCAAATCCCTCATCATCTCCTGTGCGGACAGCTCTCCTCTACCAAATTCTTCAAATATCTTGGTGTCACCCTGGACCTAATCTCTTGACCTTAACCTTCATATCTCTATTATCTGTAAGTCGGTAAATGCTAAGTTAGGAAGTACCTATCGTATCAGTTATGCACTTACCCTCAAGCCAGACTAGCTGTGGCTCAAGGTTTCCTTCTGCCCATACTAGCATGGCTCATCAATCTTCCTATCCGCATCTAAAACCTCCCTTCATAAATGGGACACCACTTATAATAGCATCAGTTGCTATGCTGCTGCCTCACCACGTTTCAAGCACCACTGCCACCTCTATCGAGACTTAAAATGGCTTAGCCCTTCCGCCTATCATCTTCTGACCTTTGGATCACTAATTGACTCTGTCACCAGAGCAGGTCTCCCTCATCCCTTTCTTCTGCACTGGAACTACAACCTCCCACTCACAATTACGTTCTAATGATAAAGCCCTCATTGTTCCAAGATGTAGAACTAATATGGGCACTCTGTGTTTGCTTATGCTGCTCCTAAATATTGAACTCTATACCCTCTCTATCCGTCAAACAAACAGCCGCTGTCTTTAAGAAACTACACTGGGAACACCTTCACACCTTACATCCCTGCACCTGTTTTAACCCTCCTTGAACCCACACTCTTTCTTGCCCTCTCCCCATCTCCATCCTATCTACCTCCTTTTACTTTCCTCCTCTCATGACCTACACCTGTCTAGCTCTTTTCATCCTCTTTTTCCTTCCTCCCCTCTCTACTTTTCATGGCACTTATTGTACTGTAACTTACTACCTTCCATGTTGTACTTTCTTTGCTACTTATCCTGCTTTCTTCCCTGTATTCACAGTATCCTAACCTTCAGTATTCAGAATGTCAATGTACTTATTACACGCTGTTTTATCCTGTTTTGTACTGCTCCATGTGCTGTCACATGTTTATTGTTTGTCTGTAAATGTTTTCTCCCGGTCGTGCTGAAAATAGGCATTGTTTGCCTAGTGCACTTACCCGTCACCAAAAGCAAAATAAAAATAAATAAATAAAACTCTAGATCCCTTTGTTTATCATCCCTGTTACCTCTACTAACTTTTTTATGGCAGTTTAGTCAGCTTAATATAATGAAGTACCTCTCCCCCGCAGACCCATGGTGTAATATGCTCCATCTATCCGTGTCGTGATAAATAAACTTCTCTCATGGTGCACACCTCCTTGATGTAATATAATGAGACCGCCCACCTTTCCCACTCCCTACAGTGCTATTATTAAGTATGGTAACTGTGTGTGTTCACTCAGTCCAGATGCATATTTTAAGCCACCCTCAGCCACTCCACTGTTTCTTGTTCATCTTCAAAAACATTTTGATAAATAAAACCCTTGTCGGCAGGTTCAATATTCTGTCTTGCAGCCAAAGGCACCAGGACCAGCACGGTCGAGGTGTCAGAAGTTTACAATCCTGAAGTCCCACAGTTCCTGCCTAATCACTCACTGTCCTGTGGCTGTAGGCATCCTCAAGCATCCACAACATTTAATTATCCTGCCTTGAAAGGAGTAGAACCAGGAGATCCCTCGTGTATTTACATCAATAGTTCTGTGTCTAGTCCATTAAACGGGACTAGCAATGAGTGCAGGGGTTAGACAAATGAAAGAAATGCAAGACACCAAACTCGCAGTCACAGGAAGGCCAGTTCACATACAATTCTCCCGGAGATGTCAGTTTGATGAAGCATGCCCCACAAACCATCAGGATCAGTAGCTACCCACCAATGTATGTAAAACTCTACCAGAATCTTCAGGTCGGCTGGTTCTTTCGATCCCACTCTTCGATAAACATCTGTAACTTGTCAGACTCCCAAAATGAGTAGGTGGCCCCTTCCACATGCACCTTCACTGTTGTGGAATAAACTAGAAAGAATTCCAGATCAGGGTTCTCAAACTGTCCATCTGTACATTGAATTGCTGCCATTTGCATTGGATCCTAGTGGACATGTCTTGATGGATGATTAGCTTATGGCCTCAAACTGTATTTTTTTATTCTGGTATGCTGCTAAAATTGACTGCCTGTCCTGGTAGGTTATGAAGTCTGAAGATTACTTACGGAGGAGGCTGGTCTGGAGGCAGGCGGAGTCAGGGCCCTGTCGCTTGCTCTATTTTGAGCTTTCCTTTTTAATTTCAAGTCCCAGCATTTTAGGGAGAGTTGTAGCACAAAAGTCCAGGAGGTTTCCACATTCTGCTCCCTCTGGTAGCCCCGTAATACAAAGATTATTGAGCCTACTATAATTTTCTTAGTAATCGAGTGCTTCCTTTAGTGCTTCCAGGTCTTTCTCAAGCTTATTAATTTTGTTTGGGAGCAGCCTCATAGTATCCTCTAGGTCCAATACTTGTTGCTCCACCTCGCTGATTCCCCTTTTGCTGCTTTAAATCTTGTGTGATTCCCAGGAGGGTCTGCTCGAGGGTATCCCATCACAGTTTCAAATCGGCTAAAATCTGGTTGGAACTGTCCTGCTGATTGCCACTATCTCTGCTGCAGACAACGATATTAGGCCTGGTTTCCATCATCCCTCCATCCTGCATTTGCATTTTTGCCGGTCTGCTGGGTGGATTTGCCAGAGGTAATATATTCATCCATTTATAAATCATTAAAGATTCAGAGATTGCTCAATAGGCACAATTAGCTGACTAAAAAGTACTTTATATACTCTTTTAGTGCGGAGCTCTGGAGTGGTGTGACTGATGTCTTCAGCTGCTCATTAGCACCCATCAGCATCCTCTTGATGAGTGCGTACCAAGTCCTTCTCAACCAATCTGGGGCTATTAGAAGAACCATGTTGCCCATGTCTCTGATTTTCTGCAAGACCACTGGGATCATGGATATCGGTGAAAGACAGACCCTCTTGAAATTCCATGATGTGAGATTGCATCCACCCTGCTCTCTTGTCCCTGTATCTGAACATGTACACTAGCAATTGTGTGTTCACTGCAGAAAACATGAGATCCATCTGGAAGGGACACCATCTCCTCTGGATCTTTTCGAAACTCTTGGGTTGAGTTGCCACTCACCAGTCCCCCTGCTGTAAGGATTGTCTGCTCAGCCAGTCTGCCCTTGTATTCAGGCAGCCTGCCAGATAGCAGGTGTTTTTCTGCCCATAGCATTAGCTGCTTGTTTCTCAAGCCTTGGCCCTGCTCTTTCTTCCCTCTGTTTGTTTATATATGCCATTGTCACTCTGCTGTCTGTACACATCTTGACGTGGCATCTTGAGACTTGAGATCTGAAATGTAGGAGAGCTAGTCAAATGACTCTGGTCTCCAGTATGTTGACTGAGAGTTTTGTTTACTGCTCTGTCCATTTTCCTTGAACTGACTGTCTGTTCATTACAACACCCCAGCCTAGCAGGCTTTATGCCTGTTTCTAGGGTTCTTGTTATATCTCTCTCCAGCCTCACCCCTTGTTCAAAGTTGTGTGGGTCTGCCCACCATTTTAATGATCTCTTTACCCCTGTAGGTATGACTACCCTCTGGCTGTAGTCCCTGTTGGTTCTAATTCCAGTTGTCTAACAGGAGACATTGCAGATGTCTCATGTGCAATCTCACCCAGTCATGTAGATCTATGCAGGCCTCCATTAGGCCCAACAGCTGCATCAGGTGCCAGAAGTGTTATTGTTTTGCAGTGTAGTATTCTCCTGCAGTGTGTCACTAGTGTGGTGATACGGTTCATCAATGGTCTGTCAGTGCCCATCGTTGTGTTGAAAATCGCTCCCAAGTGCTCAGTCATTGTTGTGGGAGACAAATGGCTCTTGGCCTCATTGATGATCCAGCCGCTGGCCTCATTGATGATCCAGCCATGTTCCTTGAGCAACTGTTGTGCTCTGATGGTTGCTGTTTGTGACTCTTCTAGCAACCTTGCCTGTATCAGCCAGTCGTCCACATATCGAATCACATGAATCCTTCCATTCATAGTTTTGCTGCTAGAGGGGCCATGACCTTGGTGAACACTGGGGCAAATGCCAGACCGAATGGCAAACACTGGTACTGGAAGTGGTAACCCGAGATGCTGAATCAGAGAAATGTCTGGTGGGTCAGTCTGATGGGGATGTGTAGGTAGGCATCCTTCAGGTCTATTGAGGTTAAGATGTCCTCTTGATGGATTGCCACAATGGTAGATCTTAGTGTTTCCATTTTGAACTTCTGGTATCTTACTAACTTGTTTACAAATATGAGGTCCAGTATGGGTCTGAGATCCCCGGTCTTGTTTGGTATGAGAAAGAACACTGAGCAAATGCCAGAGTATCGATCTTGACTTGGAACCGTTTATGGCCTTTGCTGTGTAACAGCGGATTTAGAATTGTTCTTACTTGCTAGGTTGCCTTTCTTGTGACATGTGACTCTATGTGTCTCTTTACCTTAGGATTGCATTGAATTCTATGGCATACCCATGTGAAATTATCTCCTTGACCCATCTGTCCTGATTGATTTGGTCCAGGTTGCGACAAAGTGTTGTAGTCTTCCCCACTGCACCGGCATGATCCTGGACCTGTGGATTCTCATTGCTGGAACTCTGTTGGACTTGTTAGGTCTGTACCCTGTTTGGCGTTGTAGGGCGCCATGACCTTGATTGTTTTGGTAGTGCGGTTTCTGATTGAAGAAGTTTGGCTTGAAACCAAAGGACCAAAATGACTATCTATCCTGCCCTTGGTGGCCTTGTCCCTCTTGCCCTTATTTGAGTAGTGATGAAATTTGTTGCTCCAAAAGGATGGCAATGTAGCCTGCCCTTGGCCATCTTTGTCATCTCCTTTCTTCACAGCAAATTCTCTATCCCGGACCAATACTTTGTCACGCAATAACTGTAGTTTCATTACTTTTGATTTTGATTCCTGATCAGCATTCCAGAGTTTAAGCCAAATATGCCTTCTGGCCATGTTAATGGATGCTGCCAATTTGGATGCCATCTTAAAACTATCGATTGTGGCATCAGCCACGTGATTTCATAGCTTGCATCATGTAGTCCATGGTGGCTCCATGGGTACTTGCTTCAGGAATGTCATGTCACACCACCTCCAACCATCTGAGCACTGCCCTGATGAATAAATGGTGACCATGGATGCCCTCATGTTCATGACCAGCATGTCGGCACTTTTCTAATGATCTCGCCCACCTTTCTGTCCATGGGGTCCTTCAATGCAGAGGAGGCTGACTTTGAGGGTAGTACAGTCTTATTACTGAGTGAGGAGACTTCTGAGTCCACCCTTGGTGTGGCTGACCAACGCTCCTTCTCCTGTGCCAGCATGTACCGTTCTAAAGGTACCTTCTCTGGTTTTGATTGGGTTGGGTGCTTCCCATTCTTTTGCTAATATGCTCTCCAGAGCCTTGCACATGTAGAAGTAAAGAGAGAATTGTTTTCTCCCTTACTAGGGGTACAGCCTACTATCTGGTTGTTCTATTGGCTCATCAGTTCTGAGTGTTTGCAGACTACCCTGATGAGCTCAGGGATAATGTCGAAAGACAGAGTCTGGTGGCCATACCTCCTCTTCATCTTCCTCTTCTTCTGAGTTTCCATCCCCAGACTTGGACAACTCTGAAGCATCATCTGGGTGAAAGGTGTTTCTGGGTTGCTTTGGGTGAGGGTTTTGTCTGGGGTCTGGGGTCTTTATCCAGCCCTAAAGAGTCGATTCGCCCAGGAGTTTTTAAAACAACTGCACTACAATGCTCTGAAATGTGGTGGATGCACTGTCATTTATGGGGTCCTCATCTGTGGATCCCGAAGTAAGAGTAAAATCTTTGGCTCAGCATCTACAATGCAGAGGAGCAAAGGTCCCAAATATCAGAGGTCAGAAGGATATTGGGGCATTTTCTGCATATTCATCGGTTGCAGCCATAGTTATCTCTGAAAAATATAAGCAATATTGAGAATGTCTGAGTAGGGTCATGACTTGCTGGGCAATCAGCATACAATCAAGTCACTGACTGACAATGAAGTGCTGGGGATATACATCAGGCTTCTATTTTAAACACAGAAACCTCTTGCCACACCAAGGGTAAATACAGAATAAAATAATTCTCCTTAAGATGTCACTGTCTAGCAGCTTATGACTGAAAATATGGGAGAAAATCATTTAGAAAATGCCCTTATAACAGTAATCATCGCCACTTTATATTTAAAATGATCGCTGGCACTTTAATTAAAGAAAGATGCAGCTCATGAGGGTAAAGGTGGCTGTGCCTTGAAGAGAGCGTCAAGGCCCTCTCTGGTGCCATTTTGCAGCAGCCGTATGCTGTCGTGCCATTTTACAAGAGGCATTCCCAGCAAGATCCCCTAGGCAGACCCGAGCAAAGTCTCAGGCTGATGTCTTCTTATGATACTGCATGAGAGGCAAGATGGAGGCTACTATTCTAGAAGAGTTCCTCGTGGTTGTAAACCACAGAAAGAATAATGGGTGGGGACTGATTGGGAGCCTCCAGCAAAGTAGTCGCTATGTGTAGAGGCTCCCTAGCTGGCAGCGTGGGAACATAGTGGTGGGCCACTCGGATTGGCGAACCAGGGAGAGTAAGTCCTGCAGGTAAGGACCCTGGAGCTGGGAGTGTATCTCTCTTTGTTTTTGCAGCGTCCACCAGAGCAAGTCAGCAGTATCAGGGCATTCTTGTAGTGGTCGCGTTGAACGAGGTAAACCGTGACCTGCAGGATCAACAAACCAGACCATCATCGGAGCACAGAGCTCTGCAGAGGCAGTGCCACCTCAGCTGAATAAGATAAGGGGTGCTCTGAGGGTCCTAAAATCAGCCCGGGTGATAGCCTTCATCCCACTCCTCGGTTGAACAAGGTAAACCGAGGGGTTCCTTTATCAGCAGCTCTGCATGCAGAGGATATTTTCCAAGTTCTTACTGTAATTCTATCCTAAGCCCTGATGCCAACATCATAATCTAGGCTAAAACTAAGCACAGATACAAAGAGAATTACAGCACTGAATGGTAATATAAGGGCAGTAACCTCATAATAAAGCAATTGTGCTTTAAAATCTTTGTAAAGTTAACTTATGTGTCTAATATAGTAGTTGCAGTTGCAATAAAGGGAGTTTAATTGCTTATCACAAGAGTTTGGCACAGAGCCAAGAACAAATGTGACCAGCCTGGGATGATGCACAAAAATAACTGAGGATTCTGGGAGCTACAAGGGAGGAGAAGGATCAGATTTTGAATTTGGGATTCCTTTGTGCATCAGCCTATGAGAAGAGTGCTTGATAACCCACGTGTTGAGACTCGGAGTGCTGTAAAAAGGTAAGATAGATAATGTACAGTTAAAGTCTTTTCATGTCCCGTGTCAGACCCCTCAACTGATCCATGTGTGTGCATGTCTCCATTGCTTTACTGACAAATAAAGACATGTTAATTTCAAGACACCCCTGTATGCAGGTATAATATTTGGCAACTAGCCAGGACAGACACATTAGGAAGTGAGAAAGTGCTGGAATGAGATGCTTTTCAGTAGATGAACCTACTGCTGGAAGTGATGTGAATGGCTGTGCTGTAAAAGGAAACTGTAACTCCTGCCCATACTGTGGGTACTAATGGGTGGGATATTCAAAGGGGCTGCATGGCCAGTAAGTGTGCCATGCGCAACCCATTGATGAGCCCCAGCGTGATATTCAGAGGGATTTGTTGCGCCATGCACTCTCGATGCACTGAGGCGTACTCAGTAATGTGGCGCGGCTATGCAGGGGCATGCCCTAGGTGGCACACTCGCCTCTGAGGCCAGGAGATCAAAGGGCTGTGGGTTCAGTTCCCACATCTGGCACTTGCTAATATCCCAGTATTGACACTGTAGTGCAGCATGAGAGGGTGCTGCACTTCTGAGATGCCGCCTTCGGATGAGACGTTAAACCGAGGTCCCATCTGCCTGGATTGGTGGTAGTTCAGGTGGATGTTAAAGATCCCATGGCACCTATCGAAAAGAGTAGGGAATTTATTATTCAAAATTTCAAACAAAACACAGAAAATCATTGCAGTACATAGAGGGAGAAAACACAAAATCAAAAGGAAAACTGTTCAATACAGTACAGAAGTCAAACAAAGGTCCAAGATTATGGACCCTACCCCCACTCCGAAAGAGTAGTGGCATCCCTAATCAGAAGTTCTAACAAAAAATACAGAAAAGTAGTACTGCACACAAAAGTAAGTAATACACACATCGAGAAGAAAACAGCGATCACGCGCTGTGGCAAACCAAAATGCCAAATATTATGAACCTCCCTTGTTCCACGAAAAAAGGGCTATGAAATGTGTTAGTGAAAAATAAAAATACAAAAAAAAATATAGTAGACAAAGGCTAAGGAAACAGAAATACCAGAAACATAACAGTGGAACATAAACAAGGTAAAAAAAAGAAAACACAGGCAGTAAAATGACTGACAAAAATAAATCTACTGTTACAACAGATCCTGAAAGAAATCACATAATAGGGACATCTGAGTCTGTAACCCAGGGAAGATTTACTGCATGGGAAAATCCAGTTAGCAGGACGAGTCTTCACTTCCTGACGATACAGCAGCTTAAGGTCCCAAGTTATTTTGTCCACCAGGTCGAGAGGAGATACTGATTTATGTTGCAGGGTAAAACCAACAATGAGAGCTCCAAACATACCACTTTACTACTGTTAGAATGACCTGCAGTGTGGAGGGATCCCAAGCCTGCCAGGTGGAATCAAAAGAACTGTACAGTAAAACTTCCAATGACATAATGCGAAAGGAGGCATGTTCCACTGAGTTGAGAAATACAGAGAGGCCTAGAGCAATTCCTTTCAGAGAGCTGTTTATGTTTCTGGTGTTCTTTAACATTTAAGCGATTGTGTAACAGAGCCAATGGACGCCCCACAGTTTCTCAGGGATCCTAGGGTTATTCAGAAACTCAAGTAAAACTGGCCTCAAAGTAAGAGGGCAGGAGGGAAGGTAATCAGTTCCCTAAACTTAGTGGAGAGCATTTGCTTATACAAAATTGTCTGTGTTGTCCATGCACCATAGCAACTGTCAACTGCCAACTCTTAAGTTTAACAAAACATCCTGCATGTAAGAAGGACAGATATTGAGTATCGGAGTATCCGAGAGAAGCTGCCTCCATTGTGGGAACCAAGGGCTACAGGTCATGACATATAAAGGGATCAAAGCTCTATGGACATGAGTTAAGATGGGCTGAAAATTAACAATAATATAAACACATAAAAAAAACCACAGGGTTAACCATGCCCAGGCCACCCTGAGCTTTAGGTAAATACAAAATATTTCTCTTTAAAGGATTTAACCTGCTGCCCCATACAGCCTGGAAGAAAACACTAAACAAGGAAGCCTCTAATGAACGGGGGAGGAAACAACCAACAAATATGAATAAAAGTGGCAAAAGAAATGTTTTAATGAGATAAACACATTTCAACTTTCCCATATGCCACAAGTTCCACTGATTTACCAGTCTTTGAGCCTGGGAAAGTTTTGAGTCCAGTTTAATGTCTAGGTCTTGGTAACCAAACAGTATACCAACTATAGTAATGGGTGCCTGGGACAAGGTAACCCTGCAACGAAAACAAGGGGGATAAAGGTTTGCAAATTGTGCCTCATTTCAACATATTGAGAGAAGTTCCCAATATGGAACCAAAGGATTGATAGATATCCATTACTTTTGTAGTAGAGGCTGCATCACCAACCAGTACAGTAAGGTCATTCATGAAGCCAAAGCAATGTATGGAATAGTATAAGTATCCACCAGATGTGAGTCAGAGAAGGCTTATAGTTTAAAGCCGCAAAAGTGGATCTATACTAAAAACATGAAGGAGGGGCTAGAAGGCAACCTTGCCTGACCCCACACTTCACAGAATCAGAGGCCCCACCCAACTATTGACAAGAGGGATGCAGCCACAGCATAAATAGATTTTAACCAAAAAGCACCATCTATAGGTAAGTGTGTTCTACTGCATTAAAAGCTTGCTTCTAATCTAGGGACAGTAAAAATCCGGCCAAACCCTCAGCATTGTCCCTCTCAATGAGCTCACGGAGAAGAATAAGATGATCACTCATCTTCCTCTTGGGAATGGAGCAAGTTTGGGTGGGAGAAATAAGATGAATAGCTGCTTGTAATAATCTGGTATTTAAAATTTTGGCAATAATTTTAAATCAGTATTCAGTAAACTGATAGGTCTCCATTGACAAGATCATCTTTATTTCCTTCTTATAAAATAAAACTAACAAACCCCAAGCATGTCTAAAGGAACAGAAGCCGATTCAACAGAAAATGAATACCACTGCCAGTTCTTAGGAAATCAGCGGTCCAAGCAGTTTATGCAGTTCTGGGGTGAACCCATCTAGACCGGAACTTTATTAGTGGGTAAGGATCAGTATCGCCTGTTCCACCTCAGCAGCTGTAATATCAGCAGTGAGTTCAGACTTAAGGAATGGGGGCAAACAGGGACGTGAGAAGAAGGCAACAAAAAATCAAGATCAGCATGTGAACTGGAATGTGGGAGAAAAGAGAAGAAGCATGCTGGGACACAATCCTAAGGATGTTCCACCTGTCAGTGCATATTCTGCCGTCTAAGTCCTTGAGACTGTCCATTACTTCGTTTAATATTAGCAGAACAATGCAAATAAGGACACATTACTTCAGCTTTCCCTGAGTCCCAAACTTTGATGCTTCTTCAGACTTTCTAATTGCCTCAAATGAAAAGATTGCATGTCTTTCTGTAGTAAACAAATTTGTTCTTTAAAATCATGGGACGTGGTCCTGGACAGGGACTGCAGTTTTGCTACTGCCTACGTTGGTGAAGATATTGGGAGTAGACAGTGTGGTGAAACAGTTACTACTAGATTGCAACAACTTTCTTAAATCCAGTTTGACATCTGTCCACCAGAGGGCAGGAGAATCAAACATATCAAAAACAGAACGTTTATAATCCACAAAATACTGTAAATTCTGAATCAAAGAAGTTTGGGACAAAGGAAAAATTACATTTCCAGTAACCTGGACCCTGAGAAAATGTTGTGAACCCCAAACATAGGTGCAGTAATTTATGGTCTGAAAAGGCTGGTGGCCCTCCTAGAGGCCAAAGGACTACAGGACAGCAGACAGCATGGCTTCATATGGGGCAGATCCTGCCAAACCAACCTGGTGGAGTTCTATGACAGGGTAACTAGGCAACTGGACAGGGCCATGCCGTGGATGTCCTGTATCTGGATTTCAGTAAGGATCACTGGTGCGCATGGAAGGCTGGGAAGTAAGTTAGTAGGTGCAGGGGCAGGTGCAAAGCTGGTGAGATGGGTAGGGAACTGGCTTCAGGGAAGGCAATAGAGGGTGGTGGTGGTGGGGAGCACTCACACCTGGCGGTAGTGGTGAGCGTGTTCCACAGGGCTCAGTGTTGGGACCAGTGTTGTTTGGGATATTCATTGCAGACATATCATTGGACATCAAGAGCAAGATCAGTCTGTTTGCTGATGATACCAAGGTAGGAGCGGTGGTGGATGATCTAGGGGATGGCAGGGTTGCAGGATGATCTGGCAAAGCCTGAAACCTGGTCAGACACCTGACAACTGGGGTTTAATGCCAAAAGTGCAAGGTGCTGCATTTTGGGATGAAGAACCCAAGGAGGAGTTACCAGCAGGGGAGTGCAGCTAGCCCAGACAGAGGAGGAAAAGGATCTGGGGGTGCTCATTACAGGGTCAATGAACAACTCGGCACAATGTAGGAAGGCAGCTGCAAAGGCCAACAAAATGCTGGGTTGTATTGCAAGGGGTATATCTCGAGGAGGGAGGAGGTGATTCTGCCACTGTATAGGTCATTAGTTAGACCACACCTGAGTACTGCGGCAGTACTGGTGCCCGTATCTGAAGAGGGACATTAAGTTAGTGGAGGGGTGGCAGGGCCACAAAGATGATCAAGGGCTGGGGACTTATCATTCGAGAGGAGGCTGAGGGAGTTGAACATGTACTCTCTGGAGGAGAGGAGGGACAGTGGGGACATGATTGAAACCTTTAAGTACATGAAAGGAATAAACAAGACAGGTACAGAGGGCTGTTCAAAGTAGGGAGGAAGGGAGGAAGGGACACCAGGGCCATGATATGAGACTGGAGGAGGAAGGTTCAGGAGGGAGATGAGGAGACACTTTTACAGAGAGGGTGGTGGCTGGGTGGAATGCTACCTGCAGAAGTGGTATCCAGTAGAACAGTGGACTGCTTCAAAAGGGATGGGACAGGACAAGGGAGGGTCAATGAAGGGAAGGGTGGAAAGGAGGGCAGCTGCAGAACAGGTGCTAGCTGCACATTCGAGCAGACTGATAGACCTCTAGGTTTTTATCTGCTGGCAAATTTCAGATGTTCGTATGTTCGTAAAATTCAATTTCAATGACACACATAGAGTAAATAGGTAAAAATAAAGAAGCAAAGAAAAATCAATCCTAGTGGCCAAGTGACCTTTCTGAAATGTCGGATGAACAGTTTGATGAGTTGACAAATAGACTTCCTTCAGGTGAGATGTGAAATCACACATTTCAAGGTAGACATATCACAAAATATCTTACTTGCAGTAGACTGTGAACCCCTGTTGTGTTTTATCAAGCCCACAATTTAAATCCTCCCAAAACCACTGCCTGGGAAGACAGTAAATAAGGCTGGATGGCCTGAAATAGGAAACCCTATCAGCCTTGGTTTGAGGTGCATGAACGCTGATAAACCTGTAATAAAGGTCATTAATTTTAGCCAAGTATCAAACATCATCAGGAATCAAGTCAATCAATTTAAGAAGGTGCAGTTGGAGACTGGATCTAAATAGAATCCCCACCCTGAGCAGGCATCAGGTCCAATAGACCAGTATGAGGGTCCAACATGCCAATGTTTAGTAGCCAGACCTATTTCTGCAATTGTGTACTCTAGTATCTTGTAGAAAGATAACTTGCAGGAACTGGACAGAAAATAAGACATTATTAAACACTTCTTCCTATAACTCTTAATACTGTTCTCATTCAGTGATCCTAAGAGTAGTGGGACATTTAAGGAGATGAGAAGAAAAGCAGGAAAAACACTCAAGTTTTTTTTCGTGTCCTTCGAGATCTACGCTGGGAAACAACTGGAGGAGGGGATGAATCTCAGTTTCTGACAGGGGTCAACCTGGAAGACCACAGGAAGGACTCTCCAGTCAGCATCAGAGAGATCAGAAGGCTGTAGGGCCTCATACTTATTACTCAGGAAAGTCCAAATTCTAGATACCTTGGGGGCAGGTTGCTCAGCCACCTGAGATCTCTTAGAAGACCGCTTTGCTAACTGGGGGTATAACTGTAGAGGAAGAATCCTAAGAATCCTCTGGAACAATTTCTGCAGATGGGATTGAACAACACCTCCAAGGGAAGGCTGAGGAGGGAGGGAGGGAAGAGTCCGCACCTCTGTTGAGGCGGGCCTCAGGGACCACTAAAGGGGGTACTACAGGAACTTCAGGTTGTCTCTGGGGAGTGAATAATTTATTTGGGCCACGGCAATCAGCAACCTCTGTCCCATGTCATCAGCAGAATCAGATTGATTGTGAGCCACCTAGAAGCAACTCTGATATGTATGGCCAACGGAGTTACATAGTTGCACTTCAGTTCATTTAGACAATTACCACCAGTATGTCCCAATTCCTGGCAAAGGTTGCATTTCAGCTGGTCACACAGACTGTTTAAGTGTATACAAAGAACCGCACTTGTAGCGTGCCTTCAGTTGACCTGCATAGAATAATACCTCGATCTCACCCCCAAAAACAGTTAGGAAGGTGACATAGGCCAGTATCCGTAACATGAAGCATAACCCTCACCTTCCACCCCCAGTCCAAATGTGTTCATCATCAAATATCTCCTCCGGAGAACCCAAAACTGAACACTGTTGCTTCAACCGTAAGTAAAATCTGAAACACTAACCCCTTCATTACGACAGAGAATAGTAATGGTTTTATATTTGGGCTTAGTAAGGGAATAGCCTCAAAAGGGGCCCATAAGGTAGAATCTTTCAAAATATTAAACTGAGCCCAAAACCTTTGTAACCCTCATTCAGCTTAAAGCTTACATCAAAGGTGGATTCCCAGACACATGAATAAGGGCGTAGATTTATTTTGCAAAAATTCCATCGAACCCTTTAACAAAGATTTAGCCACAAACCTCCTATCAGGAAACTCTGACATACCCCTTTGTACAAAAGTCTAACTGCTTATGATGCTTAGGGTATATGGACTGATGAAAGAGAGAAGCATAGGGCTTTTGAGTTATTTTCCGAGGTCAGTTCAGTGGAGCATCAGGGTTTTTATTGAAGCAGTCATGGGAAGGGACGGGCTAGCTGGTCGAGGAAGATCTGGGGCATCCAAAATGAGAATAGGGTTACTGAAAGCTGAAGCTCAGAGGGGAGATGCAAGGAAGACTAAGTTCCAAGCAAAGAACGGCCAGTTGAAACTGTGGAGAAGGAGAAAGTACAGGAAGGTCAGCCTGTTGGTCTATAGTCCATGAGGAAACACATGAAGTGACAATCTGGGTGGGACCAGAGACCATTGACCGAAGCTGAGCGTATCCATCCAGCTGCGAGAAGTGTAGCAGAAACATCTTTCAGATGAATGAACAGGAGAAGCAGTGAGGGAGCATCTTAGGCCAGATATTCCATCTGCTGAAGCCATTCGCGGCGCTCCCTCAGATGCAGACTTAGAGAGAACTGACTCACCAGCATGAGACTGAATCACTGGAGAAGGTCCAGAACCAGGGAGCCATAGGAACACAAACAGGAGTCTCAACAACTGCTGAAGGCTGGAATGGGTGAGTCCTTGCTACCTGGCAAATTGAAAGGTTCCTGTTTAGCCGAGGCAGTCTTCAAGGCCAAAGTCAATGCAGTGCATAATTCCAAACGACGGAGTGCAAAACACTTTCTTCAGCCTGCAGTTGCAGCGCCAATAATCATATCTCAGGAGAGTCAGCAGAATCAGTAGTAGGAAGCTTAGAACCTTTGTCCAGGTCAGAACAGAGAACAGTTGTAGCAGGAGAAATAGCCATAGGAATGGATTCTGTGGTAATCGAAGAGGCAGCATCCTTGTCTGTAGATAAAGCAGCAGATGACACGGTCTCTGAATGAGGAGAAGTAGGGAAGAGACCAGTCCACTCACTTCAGAAGCATCCATAAGCTCCTCCACCACTCAGCGGCCGCCACCTTGGCCAGGAACCAAGATGACAAGGGTTTCCCCATGAAAGTAGGGAATTTCCGTGTCCTGGCCAAATTTCCCCTCATTCACTAAAAATACCACCAACAGCTAAATCTAGTTCAAGGTCAGTTGGCATTCATCTGTATCCCCTCCCCAGGTCATGCCTGTAAATAGGCAGGATTTGTCTAGTGCACTTACCCGGTCAACAAAACTAAATAAATAAATAAATATAAGCACATCCCGATATTCAACCGGGATGTGTGGTGCATCAACAGAGCACAAACCTACCTTGCACCCGCACAAAGGGCACAAAGATGTGCCCATAAAAAGCAAATCATCTCGGGAACAACCACAGGTGGGCTGCCATATTGCGGGTGCAACACGGCAGGCTGCCTGCTGTCGGTTGCCACCGACCTCAGAGACACAGTCCGGGCATCGGTTCCCCCACCTGATCGTGGGCATATAAATGTAATATCCCTGGTGGTCCAGTGGACCTGCTCCTGCCCGATCGAGGGCTTTAGTTAAATATAAATACCCTGTTGGTCCAGTGGACCTGCTCCTGCCTGATCGCAAGCATATGAATAAATAAATTCCCTAGTGGTCCAGTAGATCCTACCCCAGCACCCGATCATGGGCATAGTGAAAACATTCCCTGGTGAACCAGTGGACCCTACCTCACTGCCCGATTGTGGACATAATATAAATAATTCCCTGGTGGTCCAGTGGACCTGCTCCCCTGCCCAATCGTGGGCTTTCGTCAAATCTAAAATTCCTGGTGGCCAGTGGTACCTCCCCACCCGCCCACTCAGACCCGCCATGCTGCATCCCCCATCAGCAGCAAGCGGCAGCTTCCCACCCACAAGCCTCCCGGCCACTTGCCGACTGACAGCATACAGTATAGCTATTGCCCATTGAATCCACTGTGTGGGTCAATGGCCGTGCAGAACCATACTGTGCTACATCATTGGTCCACTGTGTGGGCTATCGGCATGCAGATTGTACTGTATCACAGTCCCAAAATGTGAATGAACCATTCACATTTCGAGACTGTGTAGGTACAGCACAGCCTGCACACCATTGGCCCACACAGTGGACCAATGGGCATACAGCCATTTCTGGCGCTGTCAGTCGGCAGGCGGCCAGGTGGCTTGCGGGTGGGGGAGCTGCCACCCGCTGCTGATGGGGGGTGCAGGGCAGGTCTGAGTGGGGCAGGTGGGAGGGTACTGCTGGACCACCAGGAATTTGTTTTTTAACTAAAGCCCACGATCAGGCAGAGGAGCAGGTCCACTGGACCACCAGGGAATTATTTATATTATGCCCATGATCAGACAATGAGGTAGGTCCACTGGACCGCCAGGGAATGTTTTTCACTATGCCCATTATTGGGCACTGATAAGGTCCACTGGACCCCAGGATTTTATTTATGTTATATTCGTGATCGGTGTTGGGGTAGGGTCCACTGGACCACCAGGGATATTCTTTCACCATGCCCACGATTGACATTAGGGGCGCGTTAAGTCCACCGAGGTAGGGGCATCGTCCTCGATGGCTGCAGCCTGGCAGGTGCCAGGCGAAGTCGTCAGGGATTGGCTCACCATATGCAAATGGGGCCAATGACATGCAAATGGCCCCATTTGTGCCTTGCATGCATAATGGCCTCATTTGCATGCCCAGCTGAATATCACGGTTGATGCACCTAGTGCACCAGCACTTGCACTGGCGCATCCCCTACTCCTCACCTGCCACTTGCTCTGGTGCAGTGCCACTGTGCTGTGTGCAGTGCGGGTGCACCAGTGCCATATTCAATGGTGCTGAGCCATGGTGCAGCACCGTTGAATATCATCTGGACTATGCCTGGTCCACCCAGTTGCGCTGCAACCAGGCTTGCGCCCCTGCCTGGTGCAGTCTGAATATCTGGTCCTATTGTACAATCTGGTCAAAGTGGGGATGATTTGGGAGGCAGAGGTAGAGTGTCCAGCTGGCAAAAAAGCAAACTGAGCATAACCAGATAGGCTGTTAAGTAAACTGTCCAGCTGCATTTTCCCAGATTTGTAAAAACCAGGGAGCAAGCTGAAACACCCTTGTTATTACAGTCACCATGGCTGACGCTGGACTAGAAAATGTTCGCTTTGAACTAAGAGCCTCCTCTACCTGCTCCAGGAGGAACAACCAGGAGACATATGTGATTATTTGAATATCTCTGGCACTGAGTCAAGCTAATATTGCAGGGAAAAGCTGTTTTGCCTTATTAAGTATGTAAGCAATCACTTAAGTGACAGGGAAGAAGAGCTGAGTGATGAGGGTTTGTCCTTGATGCTGGAATTTAAAGATAAAATGTTTGAGATCATTAGCGGTCCACAGGACTATGCAAAGAAAACAGAATCCATAAACCTCAAGTAAATTAATGAATGCTAAAGCAAAACTCTTGACAACCATTAGTACTGAACCCAGTATAAAGAAAGATTTTAACATTTCTGGGCAAATTGAAGTACATCACAAAAGACAGGCTGAGTTTTTCCGGTTTAGCACACCAAATTGAGAGCGTACACAGGAAGGGTTATAGTGAAACTGAAATTACTGAAGCAGTTATTAAAGCAGTTAACCTGGACAATCTTGATAATCTGGGGACCCAGAATGAATAATCCAACACTTCAGTCTTCATATATATTATTTTATTTCCCAATGTTTCGCTCAATGTGGAACTTGTTCACGGGTATTATTTTGATGCTGTTAATATAAAACATGAAATTAATAAATCATCACTTCTACATTATAGTCCTTAAGAAATATTTTTTACACCACTTTCTATACAGATATTACCATGTTGTTCTTCTGAATTCTTATTATTAAACTTACAAACTTTAAAAATATTCCAATCCCTTTAAACGACCTGCACACGTGTCATGGTATTTTATTAGTTTTCATTACTATTAAAAGTTAATTAAATGTACTACCATGGCGATTCCTTATTTTATTGATAATACTTCCCATTAAATTCAAAATAGGTGCTGGCTCATCGGCACAGCGGCTGGATTCCGCTTGCAACACCGGTGACCGGGTTGAACGGACTTGGGTGCGTCGGACAACGACCAGGGAAAAGAAGGCCGGAGGCGTCCATAGACAGCTCGCCTTCTCTAGGGAGGTGGAGTATGTGAGCGGGCACCTGCTGGCCCTTGGCGGAGGCAGGAGCATGGTGGAGTGTTAGGGACTCAAATTTCCGGGGGTAGCGGACGTCGGCATTCGCCTTGGCGTCAGGTATGTCACCTCCGTGTGGAGAAACCAGAAAATGGCTTTCTGGGCCAGATGATGGCTCTCCAGTCCCCTCACTGCCATCATGGCCCCGGCGACCTCCCACCCCAGCAGCACCTGGAGCTGATGCCGCAGTGCACTGGACGACCCCCACTGGTGCCTTCCCTCTTGGAGGAGAGGGACCCACCCCGCTAAGGGTTACGCTGGGTTGCTTCCAGGGGCGATCTGAGGTCAAGGCAGGTCATGGGGATGGCGGACAGACAAGACAGGACATTGAAAGCCCAAAGGAGGTGTTTGCCAGATGGAGCAGAGGAGCATAAAGAGGATAAAAAAAAAAAAAAATTCAAACTAGATTCTGCTCAATATAAGTTCTGCCATTTCTTGTAATATCCTTGTTTTAGATCTAGCATCCATTCCCCTGTTGTCTAACATTTTTCCAATACATTCAATTCCCTCTCGGGTATGGATGTATATAAATCTACCACATTGAACATCATGAGATATGTCTCATCTGGAATACCATGTGCTGATAACGCCTGTAACTTTAAAATCATGTCTGTTGAATCCTTAACATATGTTTTTCTTTTCTACAAGAGGTTGCAAATGAAAGTTAATGAATTTGGAGATCAGTTCAAACACTTAAGTCTATCCCTGACACAATATGTCTGCCGGAGGGTCTGGGGCATTTTTGTTGTCTTAGGATACTATAAAACAGATAATCTTGCAAATTATTTGCTTAACATGTCCACCTCCCAAGGCAGAAGCCAACCCCTAGTAAAATATTCCTCCAATTGATCATTTATTGATCTTCATATTCTTTCAGTTGCGTCAGTGTCCAGTAGTTGATAATAATGGCTGGCCCTGTGGTGCTGAGGGTTGAGGGGCTGGATGCCAAACCTCATGCCATGCCAGCGACCTGTGTTCAGGAATGAGCGCAAGCAACCAGGGGTCAGCAGGAGTGGAGAAGGATCGAGCATCCCAAGGACTGCTCTCCTCCAGGGAGGGGGATGTCAGCAGTCAGCAAACACTTTCCCCAGCAGAGGTTGGGGGCAGCTCACTGATGCTAAAGATTTGGGGGTGGAGCAGACACCTGGAGAAGCACGCACAGAAACATGCGCACTGCCTCTCCTGGCATCACTGCACACCCATTCCCAGAGGGAAGGAGAAAATGGGAAAACAAGGGCCCTCTGCAGCAGAAGAATTACAGTTATCCCCCACAGCGCCGCCAGGAAGACACCTCCCAAAAACTGGATCCAGTCTGGTGGGTCGAGAGGTCTCCCACCCCCTGCCACGAAGGGTAAGTTGTGGGGTTAAAGGGGAGGGGTATGATACCCGTGCTCAGCATTGGGGACATCAGAGGCAACCCGACAGAGGACCTCAGGGAGAAAAGCACCAACACAAAAAAATAGTTGATAATAATTACAGTACAGTATCTGTATTTTCTAAAAGTTTCAGACATATCTGTTTATATTGTTCTGTCTTGGACCACTGCGCCCATCTGCAGGTTTTATTACTATGAAACTATCTTTTCTGAGATTTTTCAGGGATAGTCTTTCCCTCTGTTTAAATTTTGATATTTTGGCAATAAAGCTTGCTTTGTGTTGAATAAATTAATAGTGTCCCTTTCTACCAGCTTGCAAAATGCTCTTAGTTTGTGAGAACTCAGTTATGACATCACATGTCAAGCCATGAGAATTTTCAAACCAGGCTTGAGAGGAGTGTTCAGCGCCAAGTAACAATAATGCCATTTTTTTCCTAAAGCAAACTGATAAAGAATTAGCTGAAAAACAGGTAAAGATGTTGTCTTATTAAGTAAGAAAACCAAGATAAAGGTCTTTTATAAATTCTATTAATGATCTACAAGATCCTGTTATTTATAATTCACAGAAGCCTTCTCATAAGGCAACAAGGCATAACATTTTAAATGGCACTTGTTGTAATCTAAAACAATTTAAGCAGGTACACTCTCTCCCAAGTTATGGGGTAGTAGGCTTCAGGCAGCAGTGATGTTTTCCTTTGATCCAGTAGTTAGTGGCTCTGTTAAAGATACAACATTTAATAATCGTAAACTAATAAAATATCATGACATGTTGCAGGTTGTTTAAAAGGGATCAGAATTTTCTCAAACGTTTGGAAGTTTAATAAACAGAATTCAGAAGAACAACATGGTAATACCTGTATAGAAATTGGTGTAAAAATATTTCTTAAGGAATATAATGTAAGAAGTTATGATTTATTAATTGCATGTTTTATATTACCAGTATCAAAAGAATACCCCATGAACAAGTTCCACATTGGTGCAAAATGTTGGGAAATAATATATATGAAGACTGAAGTACTGGATTGTTCATTCTTGGTCCCCAGATCATTAAGATTGTCTAGATTACTACAAGCACCTTGGGGAGTCAAAGAGTTCAAAAGCACCATTACCCACATGGTTGCAATTTATTAAAGCAGTTAACCCTGGACTGGGCCTTCAGAGTTATTTGGAAGGTAGAGTGAATGTAAACCTGCCTAAGCTGAGTCAAATCCTGAGGTCATATTATCTAGAAAAGGATGCAATTGAACTCTACTAGCAGCTGTCAAATTCTCTGCAGGCATCGGAGTGAGACCCCTCAGGACATTCCAGTTCGAACCTAGATTTTCACCAGAAGGTGCTGTTTGCTTCCAAAGAAGCAGATTCAGGCTTGAAATATGATCAAATATTACTTCAGAACATGTTTCTCCAATCTGTGCTGACAGGACCACAAAATGACAGTATTTGAATGTTATGCAACCTTATCTACAGGACAAGGATGTCTCAGATGAAATCTTATTTGTGGTTGAACACTTCAGTGGGTAACAAACTTGAGAAACAACAAAAGCATGGAAATGGTGCTCGCTTGAAAACAACAAAAGATAATGTTATCCAGCAGTCCAGCACACCAGATGACCAACGATGAGGAGCCATTCATGCAGAAGGGCAAGAAGATACAAGGTTATACTCCACTGAGTGAAACTGAGGAAGTCAGAGATAGTCTGGCTGGAATGAATATGTTAAAAGTTAAACTGGCATCCATGAAAGAAGCACTTAACCCTTTCAAAAGAACAGCAATCAATGTGATTTTAGGACAAGAAAGAGAAGGAAAGAGGACTCAGAATGAGGGTGCCCAGGTTGCTAAAAAGCAGGAAAGGGTGAGACATGTGACCACTGCTATTGATGTGGAAGCGAGGAGCATTTTCAGTCTGGATGCAGAGCAAAGATAAACAGGGACAAAGTGGGAAATTACAGTAACTTCTGGTAGCTCAGAAAAAGGACTCAGCAGTGGGAAGGATCCTTGAGTACCAAACTAAGGATGCAGCAAATCACATGAATCAGAAAGGAAGTATGAACTGAATCAGGAAAGAGCCCTGCTATGTGAGTGAACTAATTTATATAGGAACGAGCATGGATACTTCATTGGAAAGCTGGACCTAAACATCAATTATTGCTGCCTGAAAAATACCACAAAAAGTGTATCAGGAATTACATGAAGAAGTAGGCTATTTAGGAGTGGAAGGAGTTGTGCCCTAGGTAGGGATCAGTTCTACTGGCCACATATGCGATGGGACATTGAAGACTTATCAGGCAGGTATGTAGCTGTGAAAAAACACAAACCAACCTACAAGGGCTCCTTTGCAAAATGTTACTGTCACAGAGTCCTTTGAACTGGTTTAAATTGATTTCCTGCACCTGGAGAAGAGCAAAGGGGATATCAATACAATATTGGTGCTGATCAATCATTATACACGATTTACCAGTGCTTACCCTACTATGAATAAAACTGTAGCTGACAAAATCTTTAATGACTTTAGAACAAAATCTGGTTTCATAGGCTTCATCATCACCAAGGTGGTGAGTACAGTATGAAAACCAGTTGTTCAAAGATTGCAGTACTACTGTAAAATACAATGATCCAGAACACTGCTAGCCACCCCTGGGCAATGGGTAGGTGGAGAGGCTGAACTGAACACTTCTTTCTATGCAAAGAACACTACCAGAGGACCAAAAGTCAAACTGGAAAGAGTCTCTCACCAAAGTAGTCTTTGCATATAACTCTACTCAACAGGTGAGCACTGGGTTTTCGCCCTTTTACCTGTTGTTTGGAAGAGCCCCATATTTCTTATTGGCATTCCTTTCAGGCTGATGCTGGATTCAGCACTAACTGGTGGAAACCATGCAGATTATGTGCAAAATGGCAACAGCAGATGAGAAAAGCATGTGATCTGGCTGCTAAATGTTCACAAAAGGCAACCACCTGCAGTAAGGTGTATCATGACCAGAAAGTACATAGTTCTGCACTCATACCAGGAGATCGAGTATTGGTGAGAAGTATTCTGAATGTGGTGGACCTGATTAATTGAGTGCATACCGGAAGACAGAATTCATGCAGTTGTTAGCAGAAAAGGGACAGTTATGTATATGAACTGAAACCAGAAGATAGAAAAGGGAACAATAGGGTTCTTCACCACAATCTCTTGTCACCCTCTAATCACCTGCCTTTACCTTCAGCCATTCTTTGACCCAGACAAAAAGACACCGGATGTAAAGGAACAAATCTGACTCAGACAGTTATAGTGTAGTGCAAACAGATTCAAGTGGCTCAGATAGTGAAGAGGATCAATTGCAATTTTATACACCATTGCAGCATGAGACAGTATACAATGATCAAAGAGTTCCCCTCCCATGTGACAATGATTCTCTAAACACAGAAGCAGATCCTTTTCATCCTGCTACATTTCCTGCAGTTCTTAAATCTACAACCATGGCACCCTATGCATGAACGGGTGAGAATTGCATGCCAGATGTGTGCATCCTGCCGTGTCAGGCCCCAGACGGGTGCAGGTGCGCAGTATGCACTAGGGCACCTGTCCATGGGCCATGCCCCACCTGCACACAGGACTGCAACAGGGCAGCCAGGGGTGAGTTGGATCTGCGCCAGGCATCCGGTGGATGCCTGGCCTGGGTCTCATAGTGATCTCTTGCACCTGAAGGCACGGGTCCGGTGTGTGAATAGTGAACAAGGGCACCTGGACCTGCATGGCCATGCCCTGGTCCAGTAAAAGCAAACCCACCCCCATCACATGTATGCCCCATCCCCAATGAAGTCACAGCACCCCTGACACACAGAGGGCACCAGCCCATGATTGCGTGTAACCTCCTCCTGAACAGCCATGCCCTGTGCAATAACAGAACCCCCAACATATATGCCCCATCCTCAGTGTAGAAACAGCAACACACACACACACACACACACACCTCAACTCATGATCCTGGACCCTCTGCCACCTGTGGTGTTCAGTGGCACCTCCACCGTGGCACCAACACCACCACCACCCTTTCTCATACCTACCCATCAGTGCCACTGCCTGTATAGATTTAACACCATATTGTCTGTGATAGATACATTACTATTAAAAACCTGGGCATTGGACTATTGTAACATCTTAACATTGCCACCTCCTTGGCCGCCAGCCATTCAAGTGATGCTGGGAGTAAGCTGCTATAAATAGTGGCACGCCCCCAGCACAGTTGATGGCCAGCAGCTGAGGAGGTGGAGGAGGGCTATGCTGCTGGCCATCCGGGCAGCTGCACTGACTGGCAGATACGGGAGGGGCGTGTTGTCAGTGTTATGGGGTAGGGGTGCCACTGAACACCAATGACGGGTGGGGTTCTGGGATCTGCATTAGGTGACACATGGGGATACACTGTGCATTGGGGGTTCCAATTTTAAGATGTTACAATAGTCCAGTACCCATCTTATTAATAGTAATGTGTCTATCACAGACAATATGGTGTTAAATCTATACAGTACAGCACAGACTGTGTTATAAAACTGTGAACATTCCATACCTGTTAAAACATTTTGTGTCAGATGAAATCTGAAATATTTGCAGAGATATTTGAAACCTTGAGGAAAGAAAGGGAAAACTTGAACAGAATTGGCCACTCTGTCAGATTTAGGGAATTTGATCAATATAATTACTATAGCTGCGCAGATGGTTCCTCCAGGTTAGTAGTTGAAGTTCACACCTTTTGCTTTCTTCATCGGAGAACTAAATACATTGAAGTATTCTCCTCAGATACATGCCTGAGTATGAACACTGCAGAAGTACTTTTCTGTGAATGGGAATACATAGTCTAGACTTTGCAGCAGGTACAATGGTTCTTTACCTCCACTAGTAAATGTTTGCAAATGTTTGGGACAACATTTATTTGATGGGGGGCGTGAGTGTGGCACTCAAAGAATAATAAATAGAAGAAAACATTTTTATAAATAAATGTAATAAATTACAGGGTAAGTGGGAGCATTCCGATGCATCCCAAAGCATGCAAGAGATAATGAGAGACCCTACAGTAAAAGTATCTGCTGTAACCTCTCTGTCCTGTAAGCTGAGAAAGTAAGTTGCAAGTGACTGTTGTAACATGCAGCCCATTTTAAGTTTTTTCTGCCCCCCAAACAGTGTATCAGGGTCAGGAAGCATTCGTACCACCGCAGCATCAGTTCTGTGCTGCTGAAAACCATAGAATATTCTGTTCTCTTGCCCTATCCAGAACTGCAGACTGGGGCTGGGGAGCACACAGGTAGACTGTTCTTCAGTTGTGCTCCAGCAGCAAGGGGCCTTCTGCAGTTATACTCCAGTTATTAAGGTAGGAGTCCTTCATGCTGCAGTGGGTGGGTGGCTGGCCCCACACTTCTACAGTGCCCTCATTTCACTTTGCTCCACAGAATTGCTCTGTCCCTAATGTAAAGGTACTGCAACACCTAGAAGGTGCTGTGAACTCAGACTTTTTTTTTCAATTATTTGTTTTATTGCCCCTGTGTCCGACCGGCCACTTCTTCAGGCCTTCTGCCAAGGACTACCCTCCGCTTTTTACTCCATTCTGAATCCACCCCAATGCCAGCTTCTCCCTGATCCCAGATCGCAGCCGACCAGGGTAGCCTGACGTAACCCTTCGTCGGATGGGTCCCCTCCTTCCGGAGAAATTGCCTTCAGGCATTCTTGCTTTCAGCCCTGATGCTGCTGGGATCGGGATTCCCTGGCTCTTGGGGTTCCATAGAGCGGGGATCCAGGCAGGCCACCCGTCGCTTTCGACGCCATTTTCCGCTTTCGTTTTTTCTCCTGCGCCTGCTGTGGTGCCCTCGGTCTCCACTGAGGGCTGCTACAGAATGAGGCATGTCCCTAACCCACCCTCATGGAGAAGCAGTCCTAGGATGCTCAATCACTCTCCCGTACCCTGCTGACCCCAGTGACCCAAGTCCGTTCCCGAACCTGGGTGCGCGGCGTGGTTGAGATGGCGCCCGCGCCTCAGCCCTCTACTCCACCGGGCGGCTATGTGAGCTCAGACTTTAAAGCAGAAGTACAGCTGCAGGTGAGGGGTCTGGACCAAATGGAGGATCAAGCTGCAGGAAAGGTCAGCTCCATGGAAGGGTGCAGGGATGTTCCATCGGTGGCAATGGTGGTTGGGGGATCCACCTGCAAGGAGAGGGGGCTGTGGAGTGGCCAAGAGAGGTGGTCAGTTTGGAAAAGTATAGACCCCTGGGGTACCCCATCAGTGATTAGCCTAAGGGTTGAGGCACTTCCATGCCACTTGACACCCTGTTTCTGCCCAGTCAAGTAACTCTGAACCCAGCGGCAGGAGCGATATTCTAGACAAAACTCCATAGTTTAAGTAGCAGTTCGTGACTGACCAGATCGAACACTTTAATTAGATCAACATAAATTGCTCCTGTAGCCATAACAACATTCATGGTGTTAATGGCATCAATAGTGTTGTGTAGCAGGGCCATATCAGTGCCATAGTTTTTGCAAAACCTGTGTTGTGCTTTAGTAAGGGAGTGGTTGTATTCAAGGAATGCTGGAGTTGATTGTGTGTGTGTGTGTGTGTGTGTGTGTGTGTGGCCATTGCTTTACAGGTACTATGTACTATAACATTCTCTGATTTATGTTTCTCTGTGAGATGCCATACTAAAAGCATATGACTTTTGCAGTTTATAACTAAAGCAGAGCGGTTGTTTGATAATATAAGTTTTCAACAAGTTAGTAAGTCTGAGTATTCAGTCTGCTCTGCAGATTTTTGTATGCTGTGCTGTAAGGTTGCTGAGTTGCCTAGAAGATTAGTTCTCCAGATTAAGTAGAGATAAATGGACATGTGTGTTTGTGATTGCATAAAGCTACATAATATCTCTGCTGCTTGTAAAAGCATAACAGTAAAACTGTAAATCCAAAGTGATGTGCAAGCTGTACTAGGTACTCTGTTTACTGCATCAGTTTTCATACATTCGAGTTAAGATGCTTCCTAGTTTATTAGTTCAAAGTAGTGTTATGTGAGTTTATGATATGTGTTAAAACTACTAAATGAACTGTGACAAAAACTGTACTCTCTTTGCCATGTCTCCTTGACTGTTGTTCCTCATGTTGTACTCTCCAGGTCGTTCCTGAAAATAGGCATAATACTTGTCTAGTGTACTTACCCAGTAAACAAAAGCTAAATAAAATAAATAAAATAAGTTTAATCAGAGCAGTCAGATATGAATGTACAGTTAAAGCTTTTCGCATCCTGTATCAGACCCTCTGCTGAGCAGTGTGTGTGTGTCTTCATTGTTTTATAGTCAGATAAAGACATAATTTTAAGACACCTGTGTGAGCATGTGTAACACAGGCACCTCTTCCTCTCCACTAACACCCCTTTACCTACCAGTACTGCCAGATTTAAAGTGTGCCACTCAACGTTACTTGCAGGCACCTTGACTATGTTTCTATTATCCCATCTCAACAAATCTGCAGTCAGAATAATCAGTCCCATTGCAGTCTTTACTGTGGACTTAGCTATGCTCTGGCTGGTGGAAGCGATTGGAATTTGAGTTGGGGTGAGCGTCTTGCAGTCAGAGCTCTAGCGCATTTTCTTACTGGGCCCCACCGGCATTTTCCTGCAGATTTCTCCCTTTGATAAGAACCTTATCTATAATCAACTGAGAGTTTTCTGGGCTGGAGCAAATCTTGCAACAATGCTCATAAATGCTGCATTTCATACAAATGTAATTTCACAAAGCTGCCACCCCTGAATCTCCCTGGTTCCACCTTCCCTCTTCTGAGGAACCTCTCACCATGGTGGCTTAGTCCTCACATTCCTGGTGATCCTCCACCGTCCTTTTATCACTCTTGCAGCTTCTCATTCATTCTCCTTAGACTCTCCATTGGTAGGCACCCTCCTCCAGGTGCCCTTCTTCTCCAAAATAGTAGCACATCATCACTGCTGCATGCACTCATTAGTGGAGTATCCTGGGGGTGTCCACACAATAGCATTATTAATTTTCGGCCACCCTCCGATGGCCACATGGCAGCCTGGCAAGTGCCCCACTCAAGTTCAGTCAGGTTCCTCATTTGCTGTTGCGTTTTGCTGACCACATGGGCATCCCGAGATGGTGTTGACAGGCAGAAACTGGTGGGCCACCCATGAAGGTGCTTGAGCAGCCTCTTTTGAATCTGGACTTCCCACTCTCATGCTTCATGCACTGAGTCTCCATGGGATGGTAAGAGTCCCTTTGATCTCTCAAGCACAAGTTGGTTTCAATTTGGTCTGAGTACACAACCCTTGGAGTACCAATTCCACCCAGACTTGGTCCATGTCAGCGCTACCAGAATGCCTTTCTGGTGCAACTTTTGTATGATTTTTTCCATGAAGATCAAGAACTCTGACAATCTTTCCCTTCCGCTTAACTCCATGAGGGTCAACA
Organism: Neoceratodus forsteri; assembly: GCA_016271365.2. Lineage (NCBI taxonomy): Eukaryota > Metazoa > Chordata > Ceratodontiformes > Ceratodontidae > Neoceratodus > Neoceratodus forsteri. The sequence continues at coordinate 692,389,653 of CM057449.1, forward strand.
GGGTCATGATCTGTCCTGGTTTTTCCACACATTGAAAGAATCCTACCAGCATGGATATACACTCAAGCAGGGTGGCCCTGAGTCCTGTAAACTTCAGAGCTTGGACAGCATCAAGGACAGGACCTTGCAAGCACTTCCCTATGACGGCCAACTTTTCCTCATCAGATCATTTCAGACCATGCACCATCTGCATCCCTTGCTCAAGAATCCAAGCCCTCTGCTCCACTAGTAGTGGGATTAATTTTACTCTTGCGATGGTACAGAGTCTTTCAATCCGTCCACCCTCAGCATCCAATGTGGCAGTAGTGGAGGCTGTGCCAGACTTGCAGTATGCAGAAGATCTTTGAGATCTTCAGTGTTTTTGTCCTTCTTAGCAACTCAGGACATCATTTAGAATTTACAGTCAGCATCAGCCCCTCTGAGGAGCCACTGTCTGGGATGCTCCCCTGATTAAAGAGTGTCAATGAGCCCCAAGGGCCATCGAAGGTACCGGTGGAGGGGCAAGTCAGCTGGGTCCACTTCGTACTCACTAACCACCACTGTATTGCTGTATGTTTCCTTGTGCATGTTTGTAAAATTTGAATGGAGGCAACAATGAGACTGAGATAATAGCAAATGGAAGGTATCCTGTAATATGGCGAGGGACTAGTACACACAATTTGTTTTAATAACCAGCTAGGAATCAAATGATTCCACTGGCAATGTGAAGTAAAAATGTTGAAATAACAGTCTGCCTTTAATTTGACTTGAGACATGCTAGTTGTTATAGTAATGCTGCTGGTGTTTAATGGCCCTCTGACACTTCTACCATGCCCCATATGAAGCTTGTGAGAAGCAACTAAGAGATGGCTGCTAACTAGGGACTGGGATTTGATGATCATACAGTAAGTTGTTTTTTTCTTGTGTGATATTTGCACTATGTTTAAAACTGAAACACTTTTCTTAAATGGAGACTGTGAACTACTAGATGCACCATAGATGTAATGCTAGATTGTGGAGGTAAATACTAAAATGTATCAGCCTGATAGATATGTCTCAAAAGTTATTTTGTAAAATCATACTACAATGCATTAACCTATGGATTAACAAAATAATATACTGAGTGAATACCAAAATGGATTTCAGGCTGATAGATCAACAATCCAACACCGCTTTCAGTTTGAGACACTTAGTGTGGAAATATGTTACTGTTAAGGGCAGCAAATTGTATTGTTGTTTTATAGATTTAACTGCTGCCTCTGACAGCATCAGCAGGATTCCCTTTGGGAAAAACTAGAGAGTTATGGGATGGACAATGCTGTCTTGGACATAATTAGCAGACTACACAATGAAACATGGATTCAGGTCCAGTATAATCATTCCGGTTCATTAACCTCTTCCATTAAAACGAATTTAGGAGTATGTCAGGGTGCATACTAGCCCTAACTCTCTTCAATTTACATATTAACTCTGTACTAGAGAACCTGCAGGATCTTGATTTTCATTCCCCAAAATTAAGAATAACAGGGTAGCTTTACTGGCCTATCAAGCATGATCTGGTTTTAATCTCCACCTCATTATTGGGATTACAAAGAAAGCTAAATAAATGTGCAATGCTTTGCAAAGATAATGGATTGCTGATTAATAAAGAAAAAAACAAAGTAGTAGTTTTTGGTAATAGATGTAGAACTTTACCAAAGGTAACCATCAATAAAGAAAAAATCATGACAGATAAATGTTATGACAATCTAGTAGTGAGTTTCTCCCAGAATACAACCTGGAAAAGTCACTGTACATTTTGCTAACTAAAATGAAAATGGTATTTAATGCCCTGAGATTGTTTAAGTCAAAATTAGGTAAGACAACAATTCAGGGTATTTTAAAAGTTTTAAATGCAAAGCTGAACACTAGCATTATGTATACCTCAGAGGTATGGGTGAAACCAGGCTAAAGGACCTGGAAAGTATTATTAATAAATTATACTGCTTCATCCTGATGGTACCACAGTCAGTATCATCAGAGGTACTGTGTTTAAAATTAGGACAGTTTTCTCTAGAAATGTTGATACTAGACAGGCGTATAAATATTTTGCTGGGATTGTTTCTTCTCCCAGAGACAAGACTGCCCAGATGGTGTCTCAAGGAAGAAATTTCCTATATTAACCTTGGGTTTATCTCCACAAATATTCAACTTATACAGATGGAACTTTATCCAAGGGCTTGGGCCATTTATTATTTGAAATATATCTGAGACCTATGGTACAAATTACCTTTCAGGTTAAAACCAGGATAAGGGATATCGCAAAGGTAAAAGACTTAGAAAGAATGTCAGAACTTAACAATTATAGATGGTTTAAGGTTATAAAGCAGGTTCATCAGTTAGAAACCTATTTAGCTAAACTTACCAATCCTCATTACTGACAAATTATCACATGATATCGGATGGAACTTTAAAGGCCAAGTACATACTGTTTAGGCAGAAAAAGAAGGTGTATCAGGCCCTGTCTGTGGTTGCAAAAATTTAGTGGAAGATGATTTAAAACATATTATACTGCTCTGCCCTAAATTTGAAAACCCCAGAAATCCTTTTGTGACACTGACCTCCCTCTTGGCCTGTTAATTATTTATTTGTTTAATAACACAAACTCAATGACTTTGGAAAACTGGTGAAACTTCTGTCTTCATTACACCTGTAAGTAAGATACTTATTTAGCAGCTAGACTTTCAATCTTGGATAAGGAGATTGATGTAGTGGTGAAATTGCTGATACTTTGCACATATGTATTTGTCTTTTTTTTTTTTTTTATTTGCTTGTCCCATGCTCCCGGACAGACCACTCCTGCAGATCACCTAGGTGCACCCCACCGGCACTCTGTCTCTGCTGCCAACCACCACCCAACATTACAGCTTCTCAGGTAACTCGACATTTCCTTAAGATGGCCCCCCTCTGAGGGAGAAGGCACTAGTGGGGCGGCTAGCTAACTTACTTGGCCGGGTGCTGCTGGGGTTGGTCTGGGCTGTCTGGGGCTTTGTGGTAGTGGGGACTGACAACCATCATCCAGCTGGTCAGGAGCCTTTTCTAGAATTCTTTATGTTTCTGTCTGAAAGTGCGATGTGCCAGGATATCAAAGCATGAGCTGACATCCGTCGTGCGCTCCCCTCGCAGCAGGACCTGACATGCTGCCATGCCTCTGGCCTCTGCCAAAGTTCGCACATACCAGACCGTGTACACCCCTCCACGGGAGATGGTGAGCCGTTGTGTGATGCTCAAGCCATCTCCCTGGCTGACCCTCAAAACCCGGGTCTGTTCCCCAATCTGGGTCATTGGCATCTCAGGTGGAAATCCAACCACTGCACCGGCAGGTCGGCTTTGTCTGGTTTTGAAAATTTTTTATTTTTAATATAATTTAACAATATCCCGCTATTTAAATCTGGAGACCCTATACCTTAATAACTATAGGCCAATTTCTCTCTTACCCACACTCTCAAGCTACGGAAAAAATAGTAAATGGCCAAATAAGATCCTTCATCGACAGAGAAAATTACTAAACCCCTTCAATCCGGATTCAGAGCCAACCACAGTATAGTCTCGGCATTAGCTAAAGTAACCAATGACTGGCAACTGGAGATGGAACATAAAAAGTCAGATGTGCTCTGTTTCTTGACCACAGCAAAGCATTCAAATCAGTTGACCATGACCTTCTCCTCGACTGCTAAAAACACTAGGACTGGATGCCACTTCTAAACTAGTTCTCTGAATATCTGACTGACAGATACCAGCAGGTGAAAGCGGATGGCAAACTATCTGCCCTAAAACTCTTACAAAGAGGTATCCCTCAGGGATCCATATTAGGTCCTCCTCTTCGCAGTGTATATCAACAACATTGATGAGAGAATCAAGGATGCATGTATTCACTTATTCAAGGATGACACAGTGCTGTACCTGAGTCGTCCCACACCAAAAGAAGCTTGTACTGGCCTACAAAAGATTTCAACCTCCTGCAACTCTAACTAATCAATAAAAAACTGCTAGTAAATGCTAAGAAAACTAAAGCCATGTTATTTTCCCCATAAACTACACAAGCGCTACTGATTCCTTCCCCCAATAACTGCAATGCTGGGAGAGTGCTTACAATCACGTTCCGAAATTCAAATATCTTGGGTCTGAGTGACTGTAAACTCTCCTTTACTGACCATGTGGAAGACTTGCTGAAAAATTAAGGCAAAGACTTGGCCTTTTTACAGGATAAGATTTCTTATAGCAGATGCAAAGAAAAGACTAGTCAAACCACGTTCCTGTACCTAATTGACTCATGAGACTTCATATACAGTAGCTATACGGCTTCCTATCTTGGAAAATTGGATACACTCTACCACAGAGCTACTCCTTCATCACTGACCTCCTTTCTCTACCCATCATTGTGCACTATATGCCTCCATGGGCTGGACCTCACTTCACTATAGGCGCAACTTTAATGCAGCACTCTGGACACTTAGAGCCCTCAGTGGCAAACTCCTCAATACATTGACTGTCTGTCTCCAATTGTGCTCAGGAATTATTCCCTTAGAAGCTGCTCACAACTCCTACTAAATATACCCAGAGCACTCATATGAGTCGGAGAGCCTTTGGATTCTCACTCCCATCAATATGAAATAAAACTGGTGGGGACTCCATTGTTAGGAGGGTAGAACTGGGAAAGGAAGGAGAGGAGGTAATGTGTGCCTGCCTGGTGCCATGGCTTGGAGGGACAGGAGCGAAACCCCAGTAAGTACCTTTCGCTCAAAAGGCTTTTTACCATGACCCGGCATTACGGAAATTGGCAACTGCTTTACTAGACACTAACTAACCTCCCTCACTCAAATGGCAGCTCCACAAACAGCGCCCCCAGCTGAAATGTGTGCCTCTGCCTCTAGCATGCTAACCAAAAGATCCACAGGATTTATTGCCAAACTCCCATATCTTATTCTTGACACTCTGAACAGCTGCAGCCTGATTCTAGCACATGCTACCGCACTTGGGATAATATCATCTTTCGCCCAAAAATATTCAGTCCCTTGTCCATCCAACACCTCCTCTGCCCCAACCTCCAGGACCCTCCAGTTATGCCCCTACTACTATATTCCTCCTCTTGCACTTAGTACAACGGCAATTTTCTCTCCTCCATATGTTGCCACGCTTTGGGGCAAGAATTGCTTCATCGCTTTCAGACGGTCCTCCGCCCTCCCACCTCACTCTGCTCTAACAATTGGGTCTTCTTCTTGCACCCCTATTCCCCACCTCTCCCTACATTATGCGCTTGATATCTTCTGTCTGGTATGCCTACCTCTCCCTAACATTTCCCACTACAAATGTACAGTTTTTGGGCTTGGATCCAGCACAAGTTCATTATCCAGGACTCCTGCTAGTTCTATGTTCAATGTGTATTACCCTGTAAATGTGCATTTTTACTATAATAGCAGCTATTTTACTGTTCGTACTATTGTAACTTGTCTTTCTGTATTATTACTGTAGGACCGAGTCCACCTCATAAATGAGCTTGCTCAATGGTGCCCACCTGGATAAATAAAGATATTGATTGATTGATTGTTGATTGATTGATTTAGAAACAATATTGCTGTCAAAGGTATCTCTATGTACAATTAAAAAATCGTATTGTAAAGCTTATGCTGAACAATAAAATCTTTTGAATTTGATTGTGGAGGTAAGAATTCTATTCCATTAAAAATTCCATAGAATATGAAATTACCTGTTGTCTTCATTTTGTGCCATAATCTCAGACTTGAGTGCAACACTCTTTTTAGGAGCTAGATTTGATAACAGAGAATGATCCTATAGGGGTCTTCAAGATGTAAGACCCAGTAAGATGAACACCCCTCCCAACTGGTTTAGGGGTTGAGGCACATCTACCTCACAAAGCCTCTGGGCTGCTGTAGTTGTTGAGGGTAGCTCCTGGTTCTTCTCTCCCTCAGCACTGAGGGAGTTTGTATCAAAAAAGAAGTTTGTGGTGTCTCCACACAAAGATTTAAAAGACAGATTTAAGTAGACTAAGTAATGTGCCAGTACAACCCCCTGGAATGCTGTATTTACTTACCCTCCTGACTGCACTCAAAGGCAACAGTACCCCTCCCCCATTAGCACATGCAGTTTTATTGCAGTCAGTGACAAGAAATGGCTTAGCAGTAAACGCAACTTTATTTCTATGGCAAATTGCCTGAAAAAGGGAAAAGGTTAGTGCAACCACATTTCAATGTGGCCATTCTTAGGCACCCTTCTAGGTGGGCCTGATATGTCAGCCCTGTAGCGGTCCTGCTACAAAGGTCAAACCCCTTTTTCCACATGGCCTTCTTTGAACAGGTCCTGACAGGACTAGGCAAATAACAGCTAGCTCGGCTGCTTTTAATCAAGCCCAGCCAGGTGGCAGCCTTCAACCTCCTAGGCCCCACACAGCAAAGCAACACAAATATTTGATGGTCCTCCTGTACTGGAGGCTGCTACCCTCTTCTGACCTGGTACCAGCATAGTCCCTTACACACATCACAGTCGCTGGGTACCTCAGGTGTTCAACCAGTGCTGGCCTGATGTAGTTGCTGTGGGTAGGCCAGTGCTGGTACACTTATTAGGAATAAGCTGATTGCACACTTATTACCCCAAAACCCAAAAGTCAAGCTGCTTAAGTGACTAATAATGCCCCTGCAAAATGGAATATTTGTGATCTGGCCCAATGGCCAACTTACAGACAAATCCAAATAAGCAAGATTTCCTGAGGCAGGATGTCCCTGATTTTACTCACAGCTCCTCATCTAGACAGTTCATCCTGGCACTGCAAGCTTCTGGTACTCCAGTCTTTTATGGTACCTATAGATCAGACAGGCTACCTCTTTAAGCTCGCCCTGCCTCTCTCTGGTGCTTGCTTCTAGAATTCCTTCTGGACAATTCATTGGCACCTCCATTCTCTCCTCCTGCAACTGCTGAGGTCCCAGACTGACATTTGGCTCAAAACCCCAGGGTGACATCCCAACATCTAGCTGTTGTGCCTGCTATGGAGCCTAGATCAGCCCTCCTGGATTCAGTCTCTTCACTCCACACTGTCTCTTCAGTGTCATCACTTCACGCTGGCTTGGCACGCAATGGCTGCTTTTATTCTTGCAAGGACTCAGCAGCTTCCTTTACTGTTTGTTTCCCAGGCAAAGGCCTGAACTGGCACAGATCAACCACTGGACAGACAGCAGGACCTGTCCCACTGAGATCTCTCCAAGATTTGCAAGCCTCAGTACAGTTCCTTTCTTATAGGCATGCATCTAGGTCAGCTCCCACTAGTTCTAGAAGCTGTTACTTCAAATACACAACATCCTATAAGTCCAGAGAATGGTGCCAGAATCTACTGTCCTTCCATCTCCTAGAATCCTCCAGGAGCTTATTGGCATCCCCAGCCCCAGGGTCGGGGTCACAAAGATGGTGATGCCACGCCATCAAGGAGCCCTGGCCCCAAAGTTGTAATTCTAGCACATTCCTGTCTTTGTTTTTATTTCCACCCCACCCCACCCCTGGTTTATGTAGTTGGAGTGGATGGTGGTGTCTTCTGGAGGTGGAGGGATTATAGCCAGAAGTTTGTTTCATCTACAGTGGCTGCCTGCCTGCCTTTGATGGACTGCTGGCAGCTTGAATGCAAAAGATGCATGAATCAGGAGGCACTGACAAACAGTGGCTCCCAGTCAGTCCCTAAGCTCCTCCTGGTCTCATTTCCAAACAGAAACACCTGAGCACCCTGTACTGAAAATGCAGGAGTCCACGTACAAAGTTCTACTTGCTCCAAAAATTAGCTTTTAATATAAGCTAGTAATTACATCAGTTCCAACACTCCAAGTGGACTCGAACAGTGATAAAGATTCAAAATACAAGTAATGTCACTAGACCTTACTACTATAGCCCATGCCCCAATGCTTCAACTCAATTAGAATCTTCACCGGGGTGTGGCTAATGCAGAGACATCATCCATATTTAAACTGTTTGCAGTGTCAGTGGCTCAGTGGGTAGCACACTCGCCTCTGAGCCGGGAGATCAGAGGGCTGTGGGTTCAGTTCCATCTGGCACTTGAGTTATATCCCAGTACTGACACTGTAGTGCAGCATGAAAGGGTGCTGCACTTCTGAGGTGCCGCTCTTCGGATGAGACGTTAAACCGAGGTCCCATCTGCCTGGATTGGTGGTAGTTCAGGTGGATGTTAAAGATCCCATGGCACTTACTGAAAAGAGTAGGAGAAATTTTTTGAAAACCAAAAGCTAATACATCAAAATGAAATAATCAACTAAAACATAATACAGAAGAGAGAAAAACAAAGAAATGAAAAACAAGCAATATATAAGAACAATAATCATAAAAGGAAATAACGATAAATTCATCCTACCCAGGCAACATTTTGCCAAAGAAAAGTACCTACAGCTTCTCCCAATGTAGAATTCATAAGCATAGCAAGCATCCAATTCTTCCTGTAGATGAAAAAACTTCCTGCAACTGTAAAATTTTTGTTTTGCAGCACTCTCAAACACCGAGCCTCCCAAATATGCCATTTAAGATAGGCTAACAAAACAAACACTGTACTTTTGTGCCATTTGCCCCATTCTGCAGGAATCTGCCCCAATACCAAAATACCATAAGCAATAAATTCAAAAGCGGTTCTCCCCACCAGTGTGCAAGAGCATACCAAAGGGTTGAGAAAGGAACATTCAAAGAATAAATGCTGCATTGTTTCAGGCTGCCCTTACAAGAGGGTTCCTGACAAATTCTATCACTGAGCTGCTTGTGCTTATGATTAGCCCTCACATTAAGCTTTTGATGTGCACATGCCCAAACTACATCCTGCATTTTCTGTGGGATTCTAGGTTCTTCATACTTCTAACAATGAAACCTTGTTCATATAAGTAGGAACAGAAAAAAGCAGGTCCTCAAAATAACAAGTAGAAACGACATAAGTATAAAAAGATTCTCGCTCATGGGAGACAAACCAACTGATTTCCACTTTCCACAATCAAATGTATTTCAAAGTTAACTGAACATACAAGGGTAGTTGCTTATCCATAGGGTGCCACTTTCCCGTCCCCATGCGTTAAAAAGGCCGTCCCCCACAGGGATATGCACATCATCGACCTATTTCATCTTGTTCCAACAACATAGGCCTGATTGAACTATAAAAAAATTCTCAAAAATTGAACAATGGGATGTATCATACCCAGTCCACCTTCTTTCCAAGGTCTGTAGGTGTGTGCCCTCTTCACTGGTTCAAACAACTGCCCCACAGCAGCTGAAAAACGACTCAAAATTTTTGAATGCATATTAAACGGTAATGGAAAAATACGAGAAATAAACAAAAAGAGGAGCAATATAGATTTCAACAAAAACACATGTTTTTCCGTGTCATTTTCCAAGCTTGCCATTTCTTAACCTTATGAAACACTTTGTCATAAACCATATCCCACCATTACTTGTATTGACTCTGAGGAACCCAAATATATACCCAGGAGCTTTAAGGTTGTGACAACCATCGAATATCAAAAATCTGGATACTAGGGCCATACCTAAAGGCATTAATGAACACTTAGAGTATTAATTTTTATTCCAGTGCTAACCTGTACTGAATTTAAGAAACCAAGGACTCGTCTCCCAGAGTCAATATCCACAATAGAGCAAATACAGTCATTCATAAGCCAAAACTTTAAAAAGGAATAGCCGTCTGAGGAGACAATGGCCAAAATATTTTGATCCATGTCTATACAACGCAGCAAAGGGTCCAAACCAAAGACAAACAACAATGGGCTCGGAGGACAGCCCTGACGATCCCCAACCTGATAAGGAACTGGTACACCCAAATGCCCATTAACCATAGGTGTTACTCTTGCTGAGTTATAAAGGGTTTGTAGTAAATCTAAAAATGAGGAGGGATACCATAATAAACCAAAATAGCCCAAAGATAATCATGACGTAGGGAATCAAAGGCCTTTTCTGATCCAAGCTTAACAAATATCCTGATAGTTTGTTCTGAAGACCTTGATCTATCAATTCCCAAACATAAATTAAATTCTGGGAGATGTTTCTACCAGGAACAGCACAGGATTGTGTGGAATCAATCATTTATTGGCAAACTTAAGAGATGGTGGATTTAAGATATTAGCCAAAATTTTATAGTCTGAAGTTAACAAACTCAATGGTCTCCACTTTTGCAAAAGCACAGGATTCCCTTTCTTATATATAAAAATCATTACACTATTTGTCATACTAGAGGTGAGTCGTTGTTCTGCCCAAACAGCTTGAAAAATAATAAGCAACCAAGGTACAAGAATATCCACATATGTTTTAAGAATTCATTTGGCAAGCCATCTATCCCTGGTTTAGTGTGTGTAGACAAATGGCCTATGGCCTGACTAATTTCATCCAAAGAAATAGGAGATTCAAGTGCTTCAGTTTCTAAGGTTGATAGTGACGGAATTTCAAGATGGCGATAAAAGGGAAAAAACAATCAGAATTAGGTTTTGGAAAGTCTGAGTAACATAGGACTGAACCATAGTCCGTAAACCCCTAGTATCATGGACTAATGATCCATCCAAAGTCTGTAAAGCAGACATACATAAGTGTGGCAATTCCTGGTCGAAAGAGCTAAGGGATTGACCTGTTCACGGGTGCCAGTAACAACATATTTTTGTTGATTTCTATACCTTGCTCTCGTGATTTAAGAAAATCAAGCATTTTTGTTTTAATAGCCAAAACTGCTGACGCTTAGTACCCTGTGAAGAACATGCCTGTGACAGCAATTTTAAATACTGAGCTCTATAACTCAGATAAGAAAGATAAAATTCTGGGCTTTTGTCTGGGAGACCTGAAGAAAAAGTATCTTTAGATCAAGTTTTGTGTCTTCCCACCACTCCAGAGGACTATCATACAAAAAGACGATATCTGACCTGACTGAAAAAAAGAATATATCTGTGAGAAAGGTCCTCATCTTGTAATAAGGACGATTTAATCTCCAATAGGCACGCCCCATCAAAAGTTCTTGAAAGACACCAATAGTCAACTTAAAAACTAAATGATCAGAATTCTCCAATGGCAAGACTGTAATGGCAAAACAGGAAAGTCTCCTGGACAAAACCAGAAATCTATCTTAGAAGAAATAGTCCCTTATAAAAGGTATGCTCTGGCATCTGTTGTAATAAATCATAAGCATCCATTAAATGATTAGTGTTCAAGACTACTAATAAAGCATTCATATGACAAAACATTTTTGAGTTTTATGTCCCAATCTCTAGCAGCTAATCCACAATTAAAATCATCACCCACAAGACCAACTTTGAGGTATGTAAATATGGAGATATATGATGAAACAAGGCTGATCTGTCAGCCTTAGATTGAGAGCATAGATATTTATAAGGCGAAATGCACAATGATATATAACAATATCCATGAGCATAGCCCTACCTGGTAAAATATCTAAGATTTGTAAACTTGTATAGCAAGACTACAGAAAAATAAGACACCCAAACCATCACCTTCCTCAAGCAACTGGTCATGGAACCAACTCGGCAGAAGGCAATACTGGACCTTGTGCTCACAAATAGGGACAGTGTGATGGGGTAACAGTAGGGGAGCACCTGGGAACAGTGAGCACCAGTCACTGTGGTTTGAAATCACAGAAAAGCAGAACCAAACCACACAAAAACACATATCCTGGATTTTAGGTGGCAGACTTTGGGAAAATGGGAGATACTTGAAAGAGGCATTAAGGGAATGGGGCAGGAATCAGGGGTTGAGGAACAGTGGGCAGTATTTAAAATGGGGATTACAAGAGCAACAGAATTATGCATTAAGCAGGTTAGCAAGAGGAAAAGGAAGAGGAGACCATTATGGTTTCCAAAGAGGTAGCAAAGAAGTGAAACCCAAAAAGTTTGCATTCAGGCAATACAAAAAGACACAGGCAGAAGGGGATAGGGAGAAGTACCAGGAGAAGCAAAGGGAGGCAGGGAGGGTCAGTGAGGGAAGCCAAAGTTCAGACAGAAGAACACTGCAAAATCAGTGGGTAGAGGACAAAACATTTTACAGGTACATAAGTGAAAAAAGAAAGGCAAAGGGAGGATAGGTGAGACTGAAGGGGAGGATGGGGGCGTAGGAGGATGACAACAGTAAAGCTGACATATTGAACAGGTATTTCTGCTCAGTATTTACTGAGGAAGAGGAGGATAATAGGTCTGAAGGGAGTACAAGGGGTGGGAATGGTGCAGAAATGGACACAAGTCCCTTTCTCTTGAAAGGTCCTGAAGGAACTGGAAGTAATAAGAGTTGATAAAGCAATGGGGCCAGATGGGTGCACCCCCAGGGTCCTTATAGAACTAAGAGGTGGTGGATGAACCTCTGGCTATCCTGTTTAGCCGATCACTGGGAACAAGGAGGTACCCAAAGACTGGAAGACAGCAGATGTAGTCCCTTATACAAAAGTGGGAACAAAGAGGAAGCAGGGAACTACAGACCAATCAGCCTCACCTCGTAGTGGGAAGATCATGGAAGCACTACTGAAGGATAGATTGGTGGAACATCTGGTTGTCAATGGACTACAGGACCCAAAGCAGCATGGTTTCACCAGGGAGGTCATGTCAGACCAACCTGTTGAATTTTTGACTGGGTGACTAGGGAGGTGGATCAGGGAGGGCAGTGGACATGGCCTATCTGGACTTCAGCAAGGCCTTTGACACTGTGCCACAGAAGACTAATACACAAACTGGGAATATGGGTGTGGACAGGACAGTGGTGTGGTGGGTGGGTAACTGGCTGGGCAGCAGGACACAGAGGGTGGTGGTAAATGGCTGTCACTCCACAGAGGGATGAGTGACCAGTGGGGTACCACAGGGATCAGTGCTGGGACCGGTCCTATTCAACATCTTCATCAGTGACATTGCACAGGATGTAGAAGGCAGAATTTCACTGTTCGTTGATGACACAAAGCTCTGTAACAGAGTAGACACACCAGAGGATGTAGACAGAATGAGAAGGGACCTGCAAAAACTTGAAGAATGGTCAGGGGTTTGGCAGTTGAAATTCAATGCAAAGAAGTGCAAGATAATGCATATGAGGCACAAAAACCCTGGCACAATATATCAGTTGGGGTGAGGATATAGCATGCACCAAGCAGGAAAGGGATCTTGGGGTTATCATCTCTGATGACCTCAAGGTGAAAACAGTGTGACAAGGCAGCAGGTAAAGCAAACAGGATGCTGGGATGCATAGGCAGGGCATCACCAGCAGGAAAAGGAGGTCATAATTCCACTATACAAGACACTAGTGAGGCCCCACCTGGAGTACAGTGTACAGTTCTGGAGACCTTACCACGTGAGGACATAGACAGGGTGAGAAGGTTCAGAGGAGGAGGCAACAAAGATGGTGCATGGATTGCATCACAAGTCCTATGAGGACAGGTTGAAGGAACTGAACATGTACTCCCTGGAGGAGAGGAGGAGAGGGATATAGATAGAGACATACAAGTATCTTACAGGGAGGAACAGGGTGCAGGAATACACTATTTTTAAGCGAAAAAGATGTTCCAGGACTAGAGGGCATGGGATGAAGTTGGAGGAGGAGGGGACGATTCAGAGAAACCTGAGGAAGAATTTCTTCACAGAACGGGTGGTGGACAAGTGGAACACCCTGCCAGAGGAAGTGGTGGGGGCTGAAACAATCACAGGATTTAAGAATACATGGGATAGACATAAAGGAATTCTGGAGGTCAGGGGTAAGGGCAACAGACTTCTATGAAAACATAAACTGAACTTACAAGCTCAAATGGGCAGACTGGGTGGGTCATAGGCCCTTATCTGCCAGCACTGTCTATGTATCTATGTATCACACATCTTCTCCCAAAGGCCAAAGAAGCACCCCATCGCTAATCTTTTTCGCTTCTCTTATACCTGTCAGGGAGTCCAATCCGGTATCCTGTAATAGGATAATAGAACCAGAATGCTCACTAAGAATGGCAAAAGTAAGACGTTGTCTTAATTGGGATTTAATACTGTTGACGTTAACACTAAGAAAGGAAATGCCTCAGACAGAGGAAAAAAGTGAAAATCAAAGACTATAAACAAGTCATTTCCTTTTTCCGCTTTTCATTAGGGCTTTTCTTTAACCTCTGTATCATGGGTAGGGTCTGGAAGTGAGGAGGTAACCGAGGAAAATCTGATTCCATCCCATAATCATCTCCCTCATGATCCAGTAAAGGGGTAAAAGGATTAGCAGCAATAACTAATTCAGGCTCTGGACAAGTGGAAAGGACAGCAGAGCCTGGCTTTGTAGACCTAGATCGAGTGACTCTTTGAAAGGGAGTGCCAGTCTGAACTCCCGGGAGGGCATACAAGGAGTCTCCTGCTTCTCCATAGGCACACAATCCTGGAGAACATCAGATGGAGAGACTGTCCCAGCAACCAATGGAACAGTCCTTGTGCAGTAGCCAGAGGAGAGGAAGGAGAACAAAACCAGGGTCACCACTTACACCAGCAGTAGAAGAGAGAGCAGGACCGGGGTAGTAATATCCATACGATCTAAAACTGGAACCTGAATCACTTCTTCTGCAGTAGAAACTGAAGAAGGAGCAGAGGACAAGTGGGAACCAGGGGCTGGTAAATCAGAATGCAAAAGTAAAGCCTGCATTTTTGATGCTCCTTTGTGCATTTGCAACATAGGCGTCTTGCTCAGCTCGAACAGCAGGATCAGCTTGATTATGACAGGCCCAAGAGCGAAAAGTGTCCCTGTTCATCACATAAATTACACCTCATTGGATGTCTACAGTGCGCCTATGTGACCCAAATCCCACAGAGCCCACACTTTGCTGGTCACACACATTGCTTAAGTGCCCCAAAGCCCCACATTTATAACAGGCCCTTGGCTGCCCTGGATAAAAGAACACCCTGTCCCATCCCAAAAAGAAACAATTAGGCAAATGCTTGGTTAACCCATTTTCCAAACGTAAATCAACTGAATAACGCCAACCCCTGTCCAAAGATGTTCATCATCAAGAATGAGGTCAGGGGGCCTTTAACAGTACAGTGCTGCTGCAACCAGTAGGTTATATCGGCAACATTTACCCCTTCATTCTGAAAACAATATTGTTATTTTTTTGTAACTGGCTTCAAAGGGAATAGCTAAAAAGGTTTCCATAAGGGGTACATTTTAATGCCTGATATTGCTTCCAAAATCTGTCCAATCCTGCTGATTGCTTGAAACTAACATCAAAAATAGTATCCCCAGGCATATGAATCAAAGCATGTATTTCATATCATTACAATCTCATACTTGTTTTCAACAATTCCGTCCAACAAAAAGTCTGTTGGGAACATCCTCCATTGATCCCCGAAACTTCAAACGGACTGCATTACGTCTAGCAGTAGGTTCATTCAATAAACCAAAAGTAGCAAGAAATAGCTTCTCATTCACCCTGTCATGCCACACAAATGAGGTATTACCTTTCCCAGGCTCAGGCAACAAAGGTGCTGCAGTAGTAGACGGCTGAGATGCTAGGCCTTCAGGTGAGGCCTCAGAATGGGGGTCAGTGGGAAGCGGCAGGCCATCACTTCCAACTGCTTAATGTTCTCCATTAGGCCAGGACTGGAAATAAGGGAAACAGGAGCAGAAGATATCATTAGCAACTGTCCTAGAGAATCCGAGTCTGCAGCTGGAAGAGAGAGCAATACCGTCTCCAGATGTCACATTCGCATCCCAAGATTTCCCATCTGGGGATTTAAACCACCCCGCAGCTTCCAGGGCTGTATCTACCCATGTAGCTGGGGCTTCCAAGTCCTTATCTGAAAAGGAGCAAGGTGTTGAAAAAGTAGTCACATCCATCTGGGAGGAAGGAGTCACACCTCCAGTAGGAACTGTGGTATGGACCCCCAAGGGTTGTTCTTGAGGATCGCCTATCGTAAAAATCCCACATTGGAAACTACAGAACCAGTCGAGCTACTAGTAGTAGCAAGCTCCACAGTGTTGTAAACGGTGGCTGAGAAAATGTAGCAGTAGCAATAGGGATTGCAGACTCACCCTGTTCCGAGCATGTAGCAGTAGTGGCAAAAAAGGATCAGGAGACAACTGCCCCATGAAGTCCATGACTGGTGCCTGTAGCAAAGAAGCCGGTGCAACAGAGGTACACAACCTTCCTGTCCTGGTACACCAGGATCATCTGTCGTGTTTGCTGCAACTCCATAAGTAAAGGCTCCATTGACGGTCTAACTCCGAAGCTGGAGACGAATAGCGGCAACTGGTACAGCCGACAGTGACTCTCCCTCTTCCAAACACACCACCTGAATTGGCAGCAGCAGCAGGTAAAAAGCTCAGCATCCACAATATTTTCGTGCTCCATATCAATGTCAGAAATCGTCCCGACCACTGTAGCCATCGGGAGCTGAGGAGGTGATCGGCTCCTCAGCCTCCCACACGTCCGACTCAGCCGAAAATCTCCCACACACTGAGGAGAAACACAAAGGTGCAGCACCCAGGGGCAAACAGAGTAGGGAATTTCCCGTGTCCTGGCCAAAATTCCCTTATTCACTAAAATACCACCAACAGCTTAATCTGGTTCAAAGTCAGTTGGCATTCATCTGTATCTCCCTCCCGGTCGTGCCTGAAAATAGGCAAGATTTGTTTAGTGCACTTACCGGTCAACAAAAACTAAATAAATAAAAATAAAATGTAACCCCTACCAATGGGGGTTCTTAGGGGCTTTCCTGGAGCTCGTTTGAATGCTCCATGCCTGGCTGGTGTTCGGTAAAGCCACTTAAATGTTGTAGCCAGGAGCGCTTTAAAGCCTCCGTATACTGTCCCTATAAAGACTGCCTGTTCGCAGTCATAATTAGTTGAAATGGGGGCTGTGGTTTTATACCAAGTCCCGCCCAGACTGCTGAGTAAGCACTCCATTCTACCATCTCTAGATGTGTCAGAGTTCTCTGAAAAGATGTAACTATTTGCTGGGGATAGCTCTTAGAGTAATAATGATAATGTAGTTGTTCTAACCTGCTTCCTCTGTAGCAAAGACTGTTTTGATTATCTCCTCCATTTTGGTCCCGAACTGCGAATTGGACCAATCAGTACCTCGGGACTCTCGTGGAGCCATCTGACCAATAGAGGGACTGCTTGTAACTTTGGAAAAGGCATTATGGGCTATGGCGCTTTTCGGGCCACTGAGGGCCAGAGTAATTGAATGGCATGTGACGCCAGCCAATGAATTGGGTAGTGCTGAACTGTAAGGAGTGCCCCATGCTGCTAGGGGCAGATTCGTTGTGGCTGTGAAGGAGAAGGAGCTCTGAGCTTCTGCACCATTTGAGTGTTCATGTGGAAGCGCGTGAAAGGCCTGAGGCAGCCGTTTTGTCTTGTCAGTGCTTGGATTAAATCCGCCGGCGTGCGGTCAGAGGAGGCTGTGTGAGGGACACAGCTACCTACCAAGCTTACCTGAAGGGGACTGGAGAATCTGCTGGTGTGCTCGGTCCATTAGGACGTTTGGAGTGGCTGCTACCACCAGAGTGGCAGTGAGTTCGTTCCGGGTCCCGAAAGCCGCTGCCTGGTATGGTACCCCTCTGTTGTCTGCCATATAAATGTGAGGGAGGCTTGTGACCTTATGGTTCAGCCCTGCCAGTGGTGAAGGAAGGGTATCTGCTGGAGTTGTGAGTATTGGATCAGGGTAGCTCCCTGTAAAGCTTGCAAGCAGTGGCCAAGATCCTTTTCGTTATACTGCTGCCTGCATTAACTGAGCCTTCTGCTCATTCTGATCTGCTCGGGACAGTAAATGTTAATTTGTGTCAGGGCTAACCAGCTGCCACGAGGACTAGCCATTAGGGCTTGGGTACCCAGGACAGTACTTACTAGGTTTAGGCCCGTGCACAAAGCCCTAGGTAGATAAGTGTAGTGATAAGCCAATCACCTTGATTTCCCCAGCCTTGTTATTCCCCCCTTAAATAAATCAGATTGTTTGTTTAGCAACTATACCTGTCTCTCTGATTGTGTATTACTGAAGATATACTGTACAGTGAAAGTGTAATAACGGTACCTTACTTTTCAGGGGTCCCTGGAGTGAGCTGAGAGATATGAGAGGGGGGATAAGTGTACCAGGGAAAAGTATTGTCATTACTTCATGTGAGCCACTAAGTGGGACAAAAGGGGTTCAGTAACCCAGAGGACTGTGACAGAGTCAGTTTTGACTGTCTTGACCCCGACCTCTGGGTGGAAGCACCCATCAATGGATCTGGGCCCCTCACCCTGTCACAGGTGAGGCAGGCAGGGGTAGTGGCCCTAAGGGTAGTACCCTGGGGTTACAAAATACAAGGGTGATGACATGATTGATGACAGCATGAGATCAGATTCAAAAAATCCCTATTCATGAATATTAAGTGCAGATTAAAAAGAAATTAATTCCTAAAATGCCAGTACTTCCTAAGGAATAAGTTCACCAATTAATTTATATTCAAATGCTGGCATTTCAAACTTGCAGTATACACTAAACATCTAAGCATTTAAATCCATTAAATATCATTTCCAGGCATAGATGCCTATATTTAGAAAAGCTGCTACATCAAAGGAGTTAGTATCAAAAATAAAGACACTCCATAAGAATTTAGAACTTCCATTACAAGGAATATGCTTGCATTTAAGATTAACAGACCATTTAAAGGCATGCAAAAAGATAGAAAAAGTCTCCAGATACATGCCGCGATCATCCTGTCTCTCCTCAGCCGAATACAGTGCATTTAGGGGTTTATCTGAAAATGGGTCCCTGTTTATAAAACCGGTGGACAAAGGTGGCAATGTGGTGGTTTTGGATAGTGAACACTACAGAAGGATAATACTCACACTACTGGAGAATCAAGAAAATTATAGAAACCTCAATTTCAAACCACGGCCCATTTAAAAAAAAAAAAACTTTTCAGTTGTTGCTACAGAAAGCTGAAAATAAGGGACAAGTATCAGATGAGGAATTTAAATATATATTCAACATACTGTACTTATTGAGTGTCTTTATTTTGTGACACAGGCTCCTTCGATGTAGCAGTTTTTCCAAACATAGGCATCTATGCCTGGAAATTATATTAATTGGATTTAAGCACTTATGTGTTTAATATCTACTGCAAGTTTGAAATGCCAGTATTTGAATATAAATCAATTGGTGAACTTATTCCTTCTGAAGTACTGGCACCATAAGAATTGATTTGTTTTAATCTGCACTTTGTAGTCATTAATATGGATGTTTTCTTAATCTTGGTGAGCTTTGTCATCTGCGGCGTCATCACCCACTTCATTTAAATATGGGTGCTGTATCTCCATTAGTCATGCACCAACAAAAACTCTGAGTTGAAGGGTTGGGGCATGGGCTGTAGCAATGAGTCTGGTGACATGACTTGTATTTTGTATCTTTATCGCCGTTCAAGTCCACATGGAGTGTTGGAACTGATGTCATTGTTAAACTTATATAAAAGCTCCTTTTGGAACAAGCAGAACTCTGTGTGTGGACTCCTGTATTTTCAGCACAGAGTACTCGGTGTTTCATTCGGAACTGATACCTGAGTGTGGGGCTGGCTGCCCTTTTCACCTGTGGGCACCAACCCTGCACTGGGAAGCGTAGCTCTGAGCCTCCAGGACCAGTTTGTATGTAACTCCTCCTGGTCCCTGTCCATGCAGGTCAGGTCCTGGAGGCTGGGAGGAGTCCGTCCATGGCCACGCTGGTTCAAAGCAATTCCCAGGGACACCAAATAAGCCCCAGTTCAAAGGGGGTATGTATTTGTCAACTTAAATTATAATTCTAGTTAATTATTCAAGAAGTCAGTGTACTTGGTGGTAGACTGCTGTATCAAGCGTTAATCTCTTCAAAATGTGTAAAACAGTTCACAGCCACAGCCTGCAACTGTGTTTCATTCATTTATTTATTATGTAAATGTTTCACCAGGAAGGCACACTAAGCATATTGCTTGTTTCCAGATGCATCCTGGGGAGGAGAAAGAGAGAGCAGTTTACAATAACATCACAGTTACAATAACATCAGTATATACTGCATATGAATTGCAGACTAGTATTTTAAGTTTACAGTAGTAACAATATTTACGATAGTAGATGTAGTAATAGAGTACAATGATTATGAGGATACATCCTGTGTATAGCTCATTGCATGAAATTAAACACAGTGCCTGTTAAAATGGATATGTAGACCCAAAACAGGACTGTACATAGTACTATCCATTGAATGTAAGCTCTTGTGATGAACAATTACCCCAAGTGAAGTTAATACCAAACTGTGAAGGAGGAAAAACAGCAATTATTTGTAGAGAATGAAGAAGTTGATCAGTGGACAGGGAGGTTCCAGGTCCATGAGTCATGAATATATAACTGGGCTGGGTGAGGTGCAATTACAAGGGTGGTAATAATAAAGGAATTGTAGGAGTATGAGGGATTGCAGGCCTGAAAGGAGTAGTTAGTCGCAGAGAAGGGTGAAATGTGGCAGGAAACAGAGGATATAGGTCAATGATTGTTGTGTGATGTGTGGGAGTGCCAGGAGGAAAGGAGGCCACTGTAGGTTAGCTGGAAGAAACAGAAGAAGGCCTGGGTTTGGAGGAGAGGACATTGGGGACAGGAAGAAGCATGGGAGGTGTAGTTGTGTGGGTGGAAAAGTAGGGGCTGCGGGCGTTTCAGATGGAGGGCGTTCAGTGCATAGAATAATGATAAGAGAAGGTGGGTTGTCCACCATAGAGGATCTATGTGGGAGGGCCAGGGGTGTGGGACCTGTGCTTCAGGAGTGGGTAGGGTGGGTGTAGATAGTGTAGATGTGAGGTGAGGGGTAGCAAACTAGACTTTGGCTGTGAAGAAGAAGACTGGATGAGGTATCTAGTTTCAAGGGATGGGAGGAGAGGGCTTTATAAAGATCACAGTGATGGAGTGCGAAGGGGGCAGGCTAGAGCTAACCTGACTGATAGACTGATAGAGGAACAGCACTAAAACTACATCTGCATTGCCAAAGGTGGGAGGATCATTTTCTGTACAAGTGCATGGCAAGCTGGTAAAGGAATACAATCAAGATTTCTGCATAGTGCACAAGTTTTGAGTACATTTTTTCATGATTGCATTGATATGAACCTTACAGAAAAAATCCAGGTGTTAGTCTAACCAGACACCAAGGTATCTAAAGGATGTGGCGTTCTCTAATGGCATTCCATACAGGGTGTGAAAGATGGGGGATTAGAAAGTCTCTGCTTTGTGCCAAAGGTTATGAAGACAGTCTTTTGGCTTTTAGGAACAGCTGGTTGGATTGGAACCAGAGTTGTACCTTATTGAAGTCCTGCTGCAGTCTTGCTACCACATCTGAATGGGAAGTACCAGAGGTGTACAAGTTGGTATCATCTGCATACATCTGTACTTTGGCAGAAGAGCAGACAGCAGGTAAATCATTCAAGAATACTGAAATAGAATTGGGCCAAATACTGAGTCCTGTGGGACTCCAGTATTGATAGAGGAGGCAATCTTGACTGATTGCATCCTATCTTGTAGGTAGGATTGGAACCATACAGTAGCTGGTGAGAAAGACCAGCAGTTGTTAGTTTGTGAAGGAGTAGGTAGCGCAATACTGTGGAGAAGAGTGCAATACTGTGTAGAAGGCCTTTGCCAGGTGGACAAATATTGCTGAGGTGATCTCCCTCTGATCCGTACTGGTGTATATGGAGTCAGTAAGCTGAATGAGGGAAGTGGCAGTTGAGTGGGACTTCTGGAAGCCAGACCGAAAAAGGGTGAAACAGGAGGATCTGTCAAGTGAGGGGAGAGTTGGGCAAGCACAATGTGCTCTTGCAGTTTAGCTAGAATAGGGAGGAAACCTAAGTAAACAGCATCTTTCATTTTTAAAACACTGTTTATTCTTCTCACATTTCCAATAATTTAAAGTGATTAGACTTACAATCACAATAACACCTGCACAAGCAGATCTTTGTAGGGGATTAACACCCTATCTGGGCTTCACTTTGGGCCATTAACATCTCCTAGCTGGCATTAATCTCCTGGAAATGCTCACTTGTTCGGTTATCATTGCTTAATTGTTTCAGAAATATGCTGACACGTGTACATGTTTCAAAGATGAACAATTGTTTATGTCCTTTTCAGGGCTGCAGCGGGCAGAGCCCTGCAGACCTCTTGCTTTCAAAAAAGAACTATGCATTCCTTACATTCAAATAAGGACTCCGCATTCCTTGCATTGTTTGCGACCGAACAACATGTCTGACCTTGCACACAGTCACTTCCGTGTCCGTGGTCCCTCACTACACTTTTTTTTTTTACTAAAACAAACATTGGGAGCATCCTGATCATGAAACTGAGATTGGGCTTCCCAATGTCACTCTTATGTTTGAGGGGTGGGTGCTGAGAGGGAGGTCGGTGGAGGGATAACTCTAACATTAAAGAAAAAAACAGTGCCATCTTTCACATGGCAGAGTGTGTTCTGCCCTGAGCACCATTAGGTTTTTATTTAAAATTGAAGTAATCCCTCCAATCAATCCTTCTTCTCAAGCACCCACTCCTAAACTATAAAAAGTGACACTAGTTTTGCTTTTTCTTTTTTGCCCACCATGCACAGTTCTTTCTTTTTTTTTAATATATAAATTGATATCCCCCACTGATCCTCCCTTTCAGCACCCATCAACCTCACCCCAAGAAACATAACAGTGACACTGGGGTGCCCAATCCCAGTGTCCCAATGTGGAATCCTCAAAGTTTTTTTTGCCCCCACTACCACGCATGCAGTTATTTTTTTTAATATATATTGATATTCCCCACCTGACCATCCTTCTCAGCACCCACCACCCCACCTTTCCTAGAAATATAAGAGTGATACTGGGGTGTCCAATCCCCGTGTCCCAATGAGGAATCCTCCGTGTTTTTTTAACCCTGTAAAAAAAGTCCATTGATGTTTTTAAGCTGTAACTGTCCCCACCTGACCCTCCCACTTGGCACCCACCACCCACACCCCCAAGCCCTTACATACCCATCGAGGTCCGACACCATAATCCTCTATGGACCACAGACACGTCTTCACTCTTCAAAGTCAGATCATGAACTGAAGAAACAGATATGCACTTCAATGTATTTCAATGGGGTTTTAAACTTAGAGCATAACTTGGGCATTTTGGCATATTTTGGCCCATATTTTCAACATGCCTTCTTTGGGGCACTACCTCATGAACAATTGCACTGTCATTAGGTAGATCTATCATGAAAGGTGATTTTGCAGTCCCTGCACTAAATCATCTTTCAGGCAGGAGTTGAACATTTCTCTGCCCTTGTTCATGAGGTAGGGTCATAAGAAGAATATGTTGAAAATTTGGTGTAAAAATATTAAAAGCAAAGTTATGAGTCTACATTGAATTTTGCAAATGCAGACTTTTAACTTTGGTTATTCTCAATATTTTGACCCCAAATTTACAACATAATCATATCTTTACAATAGTCAATGAATATGACAGCTGTCATTTTCATATCTTGGCTAAGGTGTTTTTTTATATCCGAAAGGTGATTTTGCAGTCCCTGCAAAAATCACCTTTCAGACAAGGAGATTGAATATTTTCTCTGCCCTGGTTCATGAGGTTGGGTCATAAGAGAGCTATGTTGAAAATATGGTATAAAAATATTAAAGAACAATAAAGTTATGAGCCTATGTTGCATTTTACGAACACAGGCTCGTAACTTTAGTAATATTCAATATTTTACACAAATTTTGAATAGCCATTTCTTCATGAATGTGATAGCTGTCATTTTCAACTTCTGCCAAATGTGTTTCTGTATCCTGAAAGTTGGTTTCACTGTCCCTGTACAATATCACCTTTAGGCTAGAAGTTGAACATTTTCTCTGCCCTTTTCATGAGGCAGGGTCATATAACAAGTCTATGTTGAACATTTGGTGTAAAAATATTAAAATCAAATTTTCAATATTTTAGCCAAATTCTCAACTGCAGCCCTATCGGCTCTAGCCAGAGTCTGTTTATGTTTGCTTGCACTAAGGCATGAAACAAACACATTGCCAGAGTAGTGGCCTTCAGAGGTGTGTCAAAGTCAGATCAATGCAGCTCAATCTACAGGAGGCCCGGCAGATACAGGCCAATGATCAGCAAGGCTGATCATGAAGCTTTTGCTGGTTGATGGATGGAAACTTTGTGTAGTTATAAGGAGGCATAGTACCTAGAGCTGCTGCATCCTTTCATCTAGAAGATACTGCCCAGCAGCCAGCAGAGCGGCATTATTATCAGCCTTCTTGGACTTCTTCAGCACATTTAACACAGAGTCCATCTTTCATGTAATAACCCCCAAATGTAATGCATCAACAACCCCCTAATGTGCAGACACTAGGGTGCCCACCCCAAAATATAAATCAAAAACATTTGTGCCACTAGCTTGAAGCATATTATCAATTACCTCCTGCATGCTGAGATCCACTGTGAACAGTATCTTTCTGCGTAACCCCCACCCAATATAATGTACCCCCAACCCCTTAAATTGTGCAGACACCAGGAGTGACTCAACCAAAACAACTGTTTCTTATATGTACTGGGCACTGTACCTTTTTAAGCTTCCAATCTCACAAACACGCAATCCCTTCTGACAATTGCTGTACTAATATGAAGAAAAAAACTATGAGTAACCAGGGACAAACAGCACAGAACAGATTCTCCTCAGTGGTAGAGGAACACCTACAAATGACATCAGTTGTGGTTTTGCGTGGCAGTGGTTATGCGCAGGGGAGATCATACAAGTCATAGCGGCATAAAGACTGCAGGGAGAATGATCTGCAGACCAAAGATCTTCCACACTGGTAGCTGTTTTGGAGTCCCAGTAGCTGGTGAGAGTGGCTCTGGGGCACATGCAGGATTCCCTAGTATGGTTGCATGCAGTTTATGAGTTTTTCTGCTGGATCATCTGACTATGAAGGGACTGGGGTAGTGAGAGAGCCCTTGTCTTGAAGTGGTTGGCAATAAATACTGTTTTTATGTGAGCTGAAATCTTCTGTCCGAGATTTTTAAATCTTATATATCAGATTTCTTGGTGGGTTTGGTTGTGGGTGGGGTTATTTTTGGCTGTGGGTGGGGTAGTTCAGGTGAGGGTGTGGGTTTTAGTTAATCAGTATGTGTTTGCAGAAGTGTGTGGTTGAGATTTTTCTGTCTTAGTGTATGTAAGTATTTTGTGCGCTTGTTTAAATAGTATTTTGTGGGCCTGGGACTGCGTAGTCAGGAAGGATGTGTCTGGGAAGGTGTGCGGGCCTGAGGCGGGCTAGGATAGTGTATGGGCATCCCAGTTGCTCAATCTGCAGCCTTTTTCCAACCTCACTACAGCAAGGTGCTGTGGGAGGTTGGAATAAAGGAGACCGCGTGCCCCACCAGGTCGGGTTGCGCCGTGCACTGCAGTAGGTGGTAGGATCAAGGCAGTTGGGTGTAGAAGGCACCCTGGGGTTAGACAGGTCTTAGGAGAGGCCAGACATGTTTAGTTCCCATCACCAGGGTTCCCACCAGACCCGGTGGACAGGTGGTCAGAGGGGCTGCACTGTCCACCAGTCCCCTGAGAGAAGGCTTTGCAATGCCAGATCAATTAGAAATAGGACCACAATTATTGCGGACTTGATTTCTTTGGTCGACCTGGCTTGTATCACAAAGATCTGGATTGGTGACGATGCTGGCCCAGTTGTAGAGGCAACCATCCCGCCTGGGTATACCGTAGTGAACTGCTCCAGAGTGGAACGCTGGGGCAGGGGGTAACCATCTGTTTTGGATCTGAACTAGGTTTCACCCCATCCAGTGTGAGCACCAGGTTAATTCGAGTGTGTGGCTGTTCAAGGAGTCCGGGCATAGGTGGCGGGATTCTCCTGATTTACCACCCCTGGGGTGGCAGGAGAATCCTGCAGGAAGTAGCTGACATTGTCGTTGATGAAACATTGGAGGACCCCAGATGTTTAGTGCTGGGGACTTCAGTGTTTGAGCCAATGACTAATCCTCTCGGCTTGGTTACAACTTCTTCCAGATGATGTCATTTCTGGGCCTGATGCAAGAAGTTTCTTCTGTGACCCACCAGGGCGGCCATGTGTTGGATCTAGCCTTCTCACTGGGGCTTGAGATAAATAATCTCAGGCCTGATTGGATCATTTGGTCCGATCATTGCAATGGGGATTTTTGTTTGAGGCCCACCCCCACTGGTGCCCTCCCCTGCTGAGATGGTTAGCTACCACCCTTTGAGGACTTGACCCCAGAGGGTTATTTGGTGGTGGCTGATCTATCTAGTGTGGACAGTGCATGCATTGGGGGTATGTTTAGCAGTTGCCTATAATAAGGTGATGTCTGGTGCACTCGACTCCCTCGCACTGGTCCGTGTATGACCCAAATCTTCTCACTTGAGGTACCCCTAGTATGATGGGGAGCTTAAAGGGATGAAGATTATGGGTCAGAGAGTAGAGAACTGCTGGTGGAAGTCCAGTTTGAAGGTAGACAGATTGGCCCTGCGTACAAACTATGGTGTGTACCAGGGGCAATCAACCACAAGAAGGCAGTATTCCTGTCCAGGGAGATTGCTGCCAGGAAGAACCAACCATCTGTGCTCCTTCAGACTGTGGACAGGCTTCTCCATCCTTCCTGTCTATAGCAAAGAAAAGGTTTTTGAATGCTTTATGTGAAGAGTTTGCTCAGTTCTTCTCTGACAGAGTGTCCACCATCAGGCAGGGATTCTGCCAGTGAGCCATATTCGGCCGACAGTGGTCACCATGGGTGTTCATAGAGCACTCCGCCTGGTTGGGGTGAGTTTAGACCAGTGGAGATGGTGGAGGTCATTGAGGTTGCTTCCAAGCTGTTGCACACCTTTTGTGAACTGGACCCAGTGCCGACTCGTTTCTTAATAGGATGTGTTGACTCCATTGACCCGGTGTTTGCCTTGATTGTCCAGTGCTCCTTGTTGGAGGGGTCTTCCTGATGTCTTAAAGGAAGCATTGGTGAGATCCATTCTAAAGAAACCCTCTTTGGACCCTGACATCAAGGCAAATTATCATCCCATCTCCAGTCTTTCATTTTGGGTAAGATTGTGGATAAGGTGGTGGCACTTCAGCTTGAGAAGCACCTCATGGCCCATGATCTATACAAGCCTCACCAGTCTGGGTTTCTTGTGAGGCACAGCACAGAAACTGCGTTAGTTTGGGTGCATAATGACCTCCTTAGGGTGAGTGATCGAGGGAGGGGACAATTCTCATTCTCCTGGATCTCTCTCAGAATTTGACACGGTGGACCATCGTATTACTTGACCACCTGAGGGAATTTTGTGGACTCGCTGGCACTGTCATCTGCTGGTTTTAGTCTTTCTCACCAGCAGGAGGCAAGGGTAGTGATGGGGAATTCTCCTCCTCCCTAGCCTCCTGTCTTACAGAGTTCCCCAGGGCTTGGTCTGTCACCAATGTTATTTGCTGTGTACATGCTGCCCGAGAGAGCTCATTAGGAAGTACAGTTTGGGTTTTCATTGCTATGCTGATGATACCCAGCTGTATCTTCCTTTGCCCCTGGAGCATCCAATGCAGTGGAAGTGCTTAACACCTGCCTTGATGAGATCAGTGACTGGATGTCCTCCAGCTGGTTGTGACTGAACCCCGATAAGGCGGAGTTACTGGTGTTGGAGTTGAACAGAGGGCATGATAGGTTGGCCTCTGGTGCGAAATTTTTTTCTTGGGTCTGTACCATTGAAGGCCTCTTCCATGATCTGGACATTATTCTAGACAGCACACTGATGCTTGAGTCTCGGGTGTTGTCCGTTGTTTGTACCAGTATTTATCATCTGAGGAATATTACCAGGATAAAGCCCTAGTTCCGCCTCTGGACCTCCCCACCTTGGTTCACACCTTTGTGACATCTGGGTTTACTACTTTAATGCACTCTATCTCAGGGTCTCTGGAGTACCTCTGCACCAGCTGCAGCTGGTCCAGAATGCAGCTGCCAGGTTGTTGACGGGGCAGTTTAAGTACTGTCACATCACCCCGTGCTGCATGAACTGCACTGGCTGCGGGTCAGGTGGAGGGTCCTCTTTAACATGACTTGCTCACCTTAAGGCCCTGCATGGCCTGGGCCCTGGTTACCTGAAAGACCTTTTACACCTGCTGTTTCTGTCTGCTCCCTCCGCTCCTCCTCTAGGTCCTCCTTGCAATTCTCAGGACAAGGCTTAAAACAGCAGGTGACAGAGCATTTAGTGTCACCACCCCATCATGTGGAATTCGCTATCTCCAGCTGTAAGAGAGGCCCCTTCTGTTGAGGTTTTCAAAGCTCAGCTCAAGGCCTTCCTGTATAATCAGGTCTTCCGGACTTTGATTAATGATTTCTTTTGATTTCTAACTTTCGTGTTTAACTCTGTCCCTGGCTATATATTTAGCTTTGTATTTATTGTTAATCATATGATTTATAAATATTATAATAGAGAGTTATAGTGTAGCATATTTATTATTATGTTGTATATTGTGTTGTTATTTTGTATATATAATTATACTGTTGGTGTTATTTGTATGTGATTTTAATTTGTTTGGCACCCAGGATGGGCATTTTTTTAAATAAAATTTGCCTTGCCTTTGCCTTGCCATGAATAAATGATCTGTGACAGAGTGAGATACCAGCTTCTTTAATAAAACCTGTCTTAAAGTGCAAGAATCCACACACAATACAAATCTCATCAGGGGCTCTTTAAATATGACCACCACTTGTAATTTCTAAGTCTCTTCCCTTGAGCTTACCGTTCAACACACATGCTAGAATCATACTCTGGATGTAGTAGGATGATGTTATCACATATTTGTAATGGCAAATACCACAGCACTGTACAAATATATTTCATTTTTACACAGCACCTATAGCATGTGACAGGGAACTTCTAAAACTTCAAAATCCTGTATCTTTCTTCAGAAATGAAAATACAAAAGACAAACATTACTACTCACTGGCTTCATTGCAGACTCCCTTACTGCAATACTATTCTGCCTTCATCATTCTCTGCAATACAACCAAAAGTGACATGATACAACATGCAAGCAAACATTCAGCATAGAAAATGTGTGTTTATTCTGTTTTCCCAACTTCCAAACTTCTCCTTGCTCCCACCTTCTGCTAGTATCAGTCTCCTATTTTCCCAGCTGGCACACTTATGGGAACTATGGCTTTCCCAGACTTAGTCCTGCCTGCCTCTGAAGCCCATTGGCTTTCCCATCATGGTGGGGCCTAACAGATACAGCCCTGCATGGATGTGCCCACCTGACAGTGAGGGACACCAGTTGGTCAACAGCTCTGAGGTGGGAGAGAAACATTCAACATGAGCTGCAGGGTAGGATTTTTGTTGCTCTTGAAACCCACACACCAGTCAGTGGTCAGCCGGAGTTGCCTGTAGTGAGCCCCATAGGGGTCCAGAAGGTAGACATCACATGAAGCACACAAAGCCAATGTCATATTTCAGCCTGCTGTGGGGTCCTAACTCACTTGGGCTGCCTTTCCCACCCTCCTGAGGTGAGTGTGCAGTAACTCCATATTATGTCCTGACTTCTCTGACGCAAGGAATGGGAGTCAGGATCAGAACTGAACCCATGTCTCCACATTGCAGTGGTGATGCACTACTTGCTGGTGCCACGTGGCCAGATATGATTTGCACTTTTAATATGACTATGAAATGAATCAATATAGAATGGCCCAGGAGACCTTGGCATGTCTCGACTTGGACTGCTTGGCCCTTCAGGTTGAGAGAGAAGTGAGCACATCATGGAGGTGAGAGATTCACCAAGTGCTCAGGTACACTTCTGCCATGCCTACTAGAGATAGGGGTGATGTTGATGAAAGTTGGAAGGCAGGTGTTCACCTGCACCCCAGGCCTGAGGAAGGGTGTAGCTAACACAAGAAAGGGTAGGGGGACAAGAGGAAAATCAGGAGAAAAAGGGCACTTTGTCTAGCAAGGCAAATGAAACATGGCAGCAGCCTGACTTTGATGATAAAACTGCCCTACTGGTTTATAACCTGGTACCTATACAGGGGTAGTGTACAGCTAGGAATTTGTGCTTCTGGCCTCGTCCCCTAAGCCAGTGGCCAACATGAATTAAGACATAAATGCATGCGATAATCTAGCTTACCTAAGTGCCACCATATGAACTCTGCTCCACCCCATAATTTACCCCTCCATCCAATGCTGCCCTTGTCAGCATTTCTGCTCAAAATAGTTCGTTGGCTATCTCATGCTATTAAGCGCTCTTTTATGCTTGGCTACTTCATAGATACAATAGTCCAGTCTCAGGTACCAATCTCCTTGATTAAATTGCTTCATTACCATTCTGTTTCCTCTCACCTCAGGTCATTGAATATGTCTTTACTTAATGTCCGCTACCAATTATTTAGACTTATTTATTTAGAATTATTTAGATTTTATTTCTGAAGAAGGACTTTGTAGGTTTGAAAGCTTAAAGATTTTCTGTAAATCTCTGTTGGTCCAATAAAAGATATCAAATCACCTATTTTGTGCATCCAATTATTTAGATTTAAGAGATTATCTGCTGTCCACCTATGTCTGTACCTGTATCTGAAACTTGTGCCTTGGTTAATCTATATCTTGTGCTTCATTATACTTTTACTCTGTGTTTCTTAGTATTTTTACTACTACCTAACTCTGTGGCCATTAGCAAGTTATATATACTCTTTTACTATGTTCCATTTGCAATATTTTTACTGTTATTTATTTACTGTGTAATTCATTGCTGCTTACTGCATTTTTATGTTTGCATGGGCATGCTATCCAGCAAACATTTTGCTGTGATAAATGGCATTTCAGAGTATGTCACTGCGGATGCAATGAAGCTCAAGCTGCACTGAGCTCAGCAGTGACAGACCAATGACTAGGCAAGCCGATTATGATGCTGGTCACTGTTTGCCGGTATAAAGTTTATGTAAGTTGAAAGGACCTAAGCACTCCTGTAAGAGAGCACTTGGTCTTTCATTTGAATGATACCAGATGCAAGCAATCACAATGCCATTCCTGAGTCCTCCCCCACTGTCCATCAGCCTAAAAACAAAATTATAAATGCCCATCCAGGCACAGTGCCTGCAAGCACCAAAGACACTGTAACCAGAGCGACAAAGATCTAGAAACATAAACACCCTTGTCCCGGAGCTGCACAGAAACAGACCATTTTCTTCCAAACACCAGACCACCTGTCTGCTCATCTCACCAATCACAAGCCTTGTCATGCCATTCCTGAGGTTCCTTGGTGTGCATGCACATTCATGGAGGTTACCATAGGAAAACCCTTGGTATTTTTCCAACACCAAGGTGCCCAGTCCCTGGTGCTGGCTAGTACCCTCTATCTGATCATTTCCATTGTACAACACCGGAGCCTACCCCGCTGCTGCCAAACATGACATCGACACTGGGTCAATACCTCAAATAAAGAAAACTGTCCTCGTAGTCTTTTTTAATTTATTTATATCTCTGTAAAAAGAAAATGGCACACTGATGTCTATTGCTACTACTGCCATTATCCTTCCCCCACCTGTCCCTCCTACTCAGCACCCATCAGCCCACACAGTCCCACCCTTATTTACCTAGTACTGAGGGTCCAATGACGTAATCCTCTCTGGACCAGGGACACATCTTCGTTCTTCAGCACCAGACAGGGAACTGAGGAATCCGGTCTTCAGTCATGTATTTCAATGTGTTTTGAACTTGTACTGATAACCTGGTCACTTTTAATATTCTTCCCTCAGATTTCAGATGGTCATTTTGGGACCCCTTCTAATGAACAATTTTGGTGAAATTCTTCATCTTGAGAGTGAAAGATGATTTTGTAGATGCTCCACAAAACCACCTTTCTGGGAGGATTTGAAACTTTCACCTGCCGGTTATGAGGTGGGGTCATAAGCAGGATATGTTGAAAATTTGGGATAAACATATTAAAAACAACATTATGACTATATGTTGAAAATGTTCAACGCCACTCAAAACTTCAACAGTGTTCAATGTAACCTGAGTGCAGTGTACCAGCGGAGTACTACCCCTGCTTGATGACTACAATACAGGTTAGGGCCTGGGTTCTGTTCTGATGACAATCAGAGTTCTTTCCCAAAGATAAAATAAATAGTGTGGTGCCTCCACCCAGAGTAAAATTATAGTGGGCCAGATGTTTGCGTAGTACAACCCCTGGGATGTTGTACCTACCACTTCCCTTCCAGTCACCCCACACAGAATACCTCTTTAAACAACAACGCTGTAAAACACATGCAATTAGTGACTGTAGCTAATAGTATGCTTACAGACAACTGTAACAGTAACAACAATAACACTTTTATTACAGCAAAAAGGAGAATAGGAAAGAAAATAAAACAGCAATTATAATACTGGTTAAACTGGCAAACCCCATGAAAAATAACAGCAGTGCCCACCCACTGCAGCAACAACACATTTATCTTGCCGACTTCCCCACTGGTACCAGTGTCCCTACAGTCCACCTGGGTACTTGGATTAAGGTGCAGTCCTGATCATTGCTGCTGGTTGGCTGGCATTGGAGCCTTAAAATAAACTGTTACATAACTGTAACTTGATGCAAACTTTAAACTTAACTCCCCAGGTCAGGGCAGGCACAGTTTTACTCACGATTCTGAAGTCGCAGTTTTCAGGGTCTGAAACAGCATCTGAAGGCAAGGGGTTTGAGTAGTAATGTGGGTTGGTAGTAGGCTTGCTGGATGAGGTAGGTTTATCTAGCAGCTTGACACCTTCTGCCTTGCTTGCATCGTCTGGCAGCAGGTCACCTTCTTCATTACACAGTAGGAGCCCTGCGCAGGGTTTCCTGGTCCACAAAGAGCCCAGACCCAAAGAGTGACCCCATTGTCTGACTTCCCAGATAGGTCAAGAGTGTCCTAGCTATCAGACACTCGCCCATGGCTCCCTATGTCCCAATACACCTCACTTGGTAAAGGCTGGCTGGTTCCTTACCTAGCTCCTGAGTGGCCTGAGCACAAACACTTCTGCATACAACTTCAGGTGGCTTCAGGCTGAATAGCACACAGTGTCTTAGCTAAAAGCCCCAGGTTCCAAACAGCAAGATTTCACAATATTCTCTGGCTCCCCTGGTACAGGAGCATCTGCAGGCTTCTTTCCGCTGATGGCCCTAGCTTCAGGCCAACGTGGACGTGTCTGTTGGAAGCTGAAACTTACTGCAAAGAACAAACTGCAACTCCATTTAGGACCTGGAAACCTGATTAAAGCATAATACTGCAGAGCACTGGGTAAGAAGGAGATACACTTTCTACAAAAGTTTTATTTGTATTTTTCCTTATTGGCATTAAGCAGAGAATTGCAGGATTCCTTTAAAAGGGTAGTAATTTTATAACCAGAGTGAGATACAACTGAATTTGCTTGAGTGCGGGGTTGAGACCTAGCATTTTGAAGGATATTTTGTAACATTTTAAGTGTCCTGCTGGCTGAGGAGTGAGTTCATTTTATCCCTGGACTCAGTAGAGTGGTTTGGTTTGTGTTGGAGCCGTGGTCTAGTAAATTGTGGTGTTAGTTGTATTACTATAAAGGACAGTACTCACCAGGGTGGTGGAGCAGTTGTGTATCTGATTGTTTCTAACAGTCACCAGTGGCTGTGCACTATCACCACCTTCCCCACCCACCCCCAAGCGGCATTTCCTTTATAGCCACAGTTCTGACATCACTTCCTCAATAGGTCTTGGGGCAGAACTCTCATATTCTAATAACCCTGCAACGTGTATAAAGAGTAGTTACACAAAACAAATAATAATACATATATAATTACATATTGTATAGAATAAGGGAGCGGGACATGTGGGGAGTGGTGCAATGCACTGGCTGTGGGGCAGCAATTTTCCGGAAACATTCTGGAAACTGCATTGCTGTCCTATTTGTAGGCAACTGTCAGCTCTGAGAGAGGAGGTTGCCCACCTCCAGGCTGAACTAGCAAGGACTAAGGAGGCCTCCCTCCCAAAGAGCACCACTGCCACAACCACTGAGTCAGAGGTTTCAGAGTATGAAGAGCAGTAAGACCACAGTGGGTTCTGGGAGGGTGCGGGTGGTGGACCAGAGGCGAAGCCCCCAGTTGTACCGCCACACAAATCAGATGCCATTCTGGCAGAGCAAGGTTCCTCTATGATGGCACCCTCAGTGGAGACCCAGAAGAATGCTGAGGACATCCACAAGGAGACCCCCAAAGTGTGGCAAGGGACACCACAGGGAAGGAAACAGCTACTGATCGGGACTCAATTGTTAGGGGGTAGAACTGGGGAAGGGAGAGAAGGAAGTAAGCTGCCTGCCTGGTGCCATGGCTTGGAGGACAAGAAGCGAATCCTCACAATTGTAGAAGCAGCATCACAGGAGAGAGAACTAGATATCATTGTCCACCTTGGGACAAATGACCTAGCTAAGCATGGGATCAGTGCAGTGCAGAATGAATTTGTGGAGTTGGGGAGGGACCTCAGACAGGTAGCAAGCACAGTAACTTTCCCAGAGGTGATACCAGTCCATGGCAGGAATGAGGCTAGGGTACTGCACACCATGCAGTTTAATGAATGGTTGCAAAACTGGTGCAGACACAAGGCTTTGGCTTCATTGGGGACTGAGGGTCCACCTGAGAGATAAAGGTCTATACTGGTATGATGGTCTGCATTTGTCCACAAAGGGACCAAGCTCCTAGGTGACAGGTTTAAATGCTTCCTTGGCAAGCTTTTAAACTAGATAAGGGGAGGTACTGATAAAAGGCAGGAAAAGTCAAGCCTCCCCACAAAACAGGGCAGGTAGTAGGGTAAACACTGAGGTACAGAGCTCAACACGGGCAGGATGGGGTAAATAGTAAAATAGATAAGAGTAATAAGAGCAGGGATGGGGAAAAAGGATCAAGCCAACATTAAATGGAGGGCAATGACTACTAATGCCCGTAGTCTGGGAAACAAGCTTTCTGAGCTAGTAGCTTTGATGGAAGATGAACAATTGGATATTGTGGCAGTCACCAAACATGGTACACCAAGAACCATGAATGGGATTTCAACATACCAGGGTACACAATCTACAGAAGGGACAGGGAAGGCAAAAGAGGAGGTGGAGTAGCTCTATACATAAGGGAAGGGATCAAAGCTACAGAACTAAAAAGTAAAGGGGAGGACAAGAGGCACTCTGGGTTACCTTGGAGATGGGGAATGGAATCTTAATCCGCACAGGGGTTGTATACAGACCCCGTCTCAAAGGAGGAAATGGACAAGAAAATGATAGAGGACATTCTCAAAATGGCTGAAAAAGGGAGATACTGTTGATGGGGGACCTGAATATGCCAGATGTTAACTGGAGGACATGTACTGCAGCCACATCCAAGAGCAGGGTCATTCTCGATGCCCTGCAGAGGCAAACCTTAGACAGCTAGTGCTGGAACCCACTCGGAGGAGCAATACTAGACCTGGTATCTCTAATGGAGAGGGATCACAAATTTAGAAGTCAGTAGACATCTGGGAACAAGCAACCACTGCACAGTGTGCTTCACAATGAGCACAACCATGGAGATAAGCCATACAAAACAAGGATACTGGACTTTAGAAGGGCTGACTTTGGCAAAATGGGTGAACACCTGAAGAATGCACTAGCAAATGGCCAAATAGAGAGGTGGAAGAACAATGGAGAAAATCAAAACTGCCATCATAGAGGCAACAAGTCTTTGTGTAAAACAAATAAAGAAAACAAAGTGGAGTAAAAACCACCATGGTTCTCAAAAGAGGTGGCAGGGAAGGTTAAGGAGAAAAAGGCTGCATTCAAAAAGTATAAGGAATCACAGAGGGAGCACAACAGGGAACTGTATCAATTAAAGCAGAAAGAAGTAGGAAAGGCAGTCAGAATGGCAAAGGCACAAACTGAGGAAAAATAGCCAACTCGGTCAAAAGGGGATAAAACCTTTTATAGGTACATTAGGGAGCATAGAAAGGTTAAGGAGGGATAGCAAGATTAATAAAGGAGAGGGAGGTGGGCAGAGGGAGACAGTGAAAAGGCAGAGATACTGAAAGAATACTTTTGCTCAGCATTCACAAAAGAAGATGAGGAGCAGTTACCTAAACCAGACAATAGAAGCACTCTGGGTAGGGGGTTGATACCAGTCCATTCACAGAAGAAGAGTCCTGAAAGAACTCCTAAAACCCAAGGTGGACAAAGCAATGGGGCCTGGACGGGATTCACCCCAGAATCCTAAAAGAACTAAGGGGGACCTAGTGACACCACTGACCACACTTTTAACAAATCATGGCAGGATTGGGTGGTACCTGAGGACTGGAGGAGGGCAGATGTGATTCCCTTTACAAAAGTGGGAGCAAGGCAGAAGCAGGAAACTACAGACCTGTAAGTCTGACCTCAGTGGTAGGAAAATGATGGAATCACTTCTGAAAGAAAGAATTGTTGAGCACCTAGAGGCCAGCGGGCACAGGACCCAAAAGCAACATGGATTTACAGCAGGAAGGTAATGTCAGACTAATCTAATTGATTTCTTTGACTGGGTGACCAAAATAATAGACCAGGGAGGGGCTGTGGATATGGCCTACCTAGACTTTAGCAAGACATTTGACACAGTCCCGCACAAAAGATTAATAATCAAGTTAGCCAGCCTGGGAGTGGGTCCCAGGGTGGTAGCCTGGCTAGCGAACTGGCTGCACAACAGGACACAGAAGGTAATAGTGAATGGAACACATTCCGAAGAAGGGGGTTACTAGTGGAGTACCTCAGGGCTCAGTACTGGGTCCAATCCTCTTTAACATCTTTATAAGTGACATTGCAGAGGGTCTGGAGGGAAAGGTATGCCTTTGCAGATGACACAAAGATCTGTAACAGAGTTGATACACAAGAGGGGTAGAAAAGATGAGAAGGGACTTGGCAAGGTTGGAGGAATGGTCAGACATATGGCAACTTAGATTCAATGCAAAGAAGTGCAGAGTAATGCAC
Organism: Neoceratodus forsteri; assembly: GCA_016271365.2. NCBI lineage: Eukaryota > Metazoa > Chordata > Ceratodontiformes > Ceratodontidae > Neoceratodus > Neoceratodus forsteri. The sequence continues at coordinate 692,426,628 of CM057449.1, forward strand.
CTGGGAAACAAAACCCAGGAGAAGAGTACACAATAGCAGGGGAGGTACTAACAACAACAAAATGGAAAGGGACCTGGGAGTAGTCATATCAGATGACCTAAAGGTGGGTAAGCAATGTGAGAAGTCAGTAAGGAGAGCCAGGGATACTGGGATGCATAGGAAGGGCACCACAAGTAGAAAAAGGAAGTGATTATCCTCTATACAGACAGTTGGTGAGACCCCATCTGGAGTACTGTGTGCAGTTTGGAGACCTCATCTACTCAAGGACATAGACAGGATGGAAGCAGTCCAGAGGAGGGCAACTAAAATGGTGCAGGGTCTACATCAGAAACCATATGAAGAGAGACTGAGAGAGCTTAATATGTATACCCTTGATGAAAGGAGGGACAGGGGGGACATGATAGAAATGTTCAAGTACCTCAAGGGAATCAACAAAGTCCAGGAGGGTAGCATCTTTCAGAAAAGAGATGTGTAAGAACAAAGGGGCACAGTTTAAAGATAGAGGGGACGGCTCAGGGGTAATGTGAGGAAATTCTTTTCACGGAGAGAGTGGTGGATACATGGAACAGCCTTCCTGAGGAGGTCGTTGGGTCTAAAACAGTGGGGAATTCAAACATGCTTGGGACAGACACAAAGCAATTATAGTGCGGGGTTGCAGGAAGCAGGCTGTTGGTTAACTAGAATCTGCAGCTTATCCAGTAGGTAGAGAAATGGGCAGACTGGGTGGGCCAAGTGGTCCTTTTCTGCCTCCAAAGTCTATGTTTCTATGTTTCTAACTGCAATTTTGGGCAGAAAATTCAAACAATTTTCCTAAGCTAAGGGCTTTCTCAGAATGCTGGGACTCAGCAGAAACAACACTGTTGCCTGGGGCTTCCAGGTGCTGGAACATAGAGTGCAAACTCCCAGTCTTTGGCTGTGAAAACCTGGGCCGACTTCCAAACTTCTCCTCCAACACAATCTGAGCCCTCCTGACCGCTGAGAGCTCAAGCCAGACTGCCTCTAGCTGTAACTGTCTCTAGGATGTCACTGTGGAAATGGCAGCTTCTGACTGGCTGAAGCTGGCGGTCCATTAAGAAAATTAATAAACATTAAGTCCCTTTGCTTATTGGTTAGATATTGTTTTGGGTGCCAAGAATAATATTCACCTCTCCTCAAGCTATTTCTCTAAACTTTGAGCACCTAAGACTCTGATTGGCTGTCTCTGAAGGCAAAGTCAAACAGTATGGCTGCTGAAAACACAGTTCCATTTAGTTGTTTACACTGTCCCATCTTTGTAGTTCTATTGCAGCCAGATAGTACAGTTTTTATAATTATTTGATTGACAGTCCCTTAGCAGCCTTCTCAACTGTCCCTGGCTGCAGTATTATATTTTAAAACGTTTCTGTTTGCCTGTTGCTGCCCCAGATTGACAGTTCCCTGGGCAGTGAACAGGCTCATTAATATTTATTAGCCCACTATTAATATTCAAAGACTGCTCCTGAGAGCGCTTATTGGCACTTTTAAAATAAAAACTTTGCCACTTCTGATGGGTCTCCTCCGTGTCACCGACCTCCGACTAGCTAAAACTGGGGTTGGGAGCACCAGAGAGGCTTCTGTTTAACCACGGTGAGAAAATGAAATGCGTTTGTGTATCACCGTGGACTGCCTCGCTACTTTGTGCATGCAGGCACAGCGCAGTGGTCCTGCAACTTTGCTCCTCCAGCCTGTTTGGCTTCAGAAACAATACTGGGGACGGATGGAGAACTCAGGGGGCATTCAGGACTTGGGCCAGGCAGTGAGGCAGTGGGAGATTGGCCAAAACAGCACCAGAGGGGCATAAATAAGATATACACACAGTGGGGGGAAGTTACATCAATATTTTGACCCAAATTTTCAACATAGCCATTTCCACACCACCTCCTGAAGTGACAGCTGTCGTTTCTCAAATCCGCCAAAATGTGTTTTCACACCTGTGCTGTGAAATTACATTTCAGCCAGGATTTGAACATTTTCACCACCAGGTTTATAAGGTGGGGTCTTAAGAAGACTGTATTAAAAATGTTGGGTCAAAATATTCAAAAAACAATGTTATAAAGGTGCATTGATATTTTTCAATGATTGCTCATAACTTTGGTAATATTCAATACTGTGACCCCAAATTTTCAACATAGCCTTTTTCTCACCACCTCATGAACCTGAAAGCTGTCTTTTTGGATCCTGGCCAAAATTTGATTTTGCTCTTGTAGCGGGACATGACGTTTTGTCTAGTATTTTACAAGAACCTCTCCAGTTCAGAAGGTAGGTCATAAAAAAACGATGTTGAACTTTGGGATCAAAACTGCTACAAAAAAATAATAATTACAAAGTAACACTGTTTGCAGGGGTGGCCGTTGGCCCAGTGGGGACCACGCTGCCTTCCAGTGCCAGCGACCCGAGTTCAGGTGCAAATTCAGTGAACCAGCTGAATGGGCTGAGGCTGGGGAGAGGCAGTGCAGTGTATGACACTGATCCCAGCCTGGTGAGGGACAGATCAGTGTTTGGTGCACATAAGACACCTTGTGGTGGGCTGGAAGCCTTCCTTCATAAGGGGTTGATGGGTGTGTTGAGGCTTGATGGGCCCATACACTGCATCTGAATAAGTAGGTTAGCCTGACAGTTTTAAATTACATTGCAGGCAGTCCTATAGTTAGTAGGAAGTCAGGATGCACCACAAATTACTCAATTCACTATGCCACCTGCCACACACACCATACACACAAACATTCAGCATTGAAAATGCTTGTTCTCTAGTGCACCTACCTGGTTAACAAAAACTAAATAAATACAAGCATTTGTCAATGCCAAGCGTTCGCTTGCAGGTATTTGCAGTGGTGTTTGGCATTTATGCAAGCCCCAGTTGTATCCATGTTCCTTCAGCATCCATGTCCCAACAGAGTACCTCTCTGCAACTCCTCTTGCATCTCATTTACATTTCAGCCTCATACTTCTTAAGTGTCTGTCTTAGGAACCCTAACACCCTGGTCATGCTGAGAAGGTTACGAGCCTGTGTAGAAACTACTAGCCTTTTGCTAAGTAACATAGTCATTCAGTGAATTATTTCACCAAATTTTCAACATAGGCATTTTGTCACCTCTGTTCATGAACACTGCCACTATGATTTTCCTACTATGTACCGAACACTGATTTCCCACGGTGCCCATGCTATTCTATGCCAGAAGTGTGAAAACACATTTCAACCAGGATGTGAAAAATGACAGCTGTACTGTTCATGAGGAAGTGTGGGAAAATACAAATGTTGAAAATCTGAATTGAAAAATATTACAAATTCACGAACTCATTTCAGGTGAGGAAACTGCGCAACATCGCTGTGAATACAGCCATTTTATGGACTCTTGTCATCAAATTTTCAACACAGACATTTTAGGCCCTATGCTCATGAACAGTGTCACTGTGATTTTCTTACTCTGTGGCGAACACTGATTTCTGACTAGCGACCATGCTATTCTGCGCCAGAAGCGCGGCACATTTGTGGGATGTGAAACTGACAGCTGAACTGTTCATAAGGAGGTGTGGAAATATATCACTGTTGAAAATCTAGAGTGAAAATATTACAAATTCACAAACTTACCAGTGTGCATGGAAACTGTACAGCGTAAGCTCAGTAAAACAGTCATTTTTGAATTTTTTCACCAAATGTGCAACATAGGCTTTTTGAGAGCCCACCTCATGAACACAGTGACACTGTTGTTTTGTGAATCAGTCCCAAGGTGATTCCAAGCAGTGACTGCAAGTCACCTTTCGGGACCAAATAACACCATGACAGCGACTGAATTCATAAGAAGGAGTCCCAAAAACCCCATGTTGAAAATTTGGTGCCAAAAGTTGAAAAATGGCCGAGATAGCCACCTAAGTTGGGAAAATCCCATTTATGCCATTATACAGCTTACCAGCATTTCCTCAGTTCGCGGTTGGCTTTGAAGAGTGCAGACATGTTCCCAGTCCACGAAATCATTGCGCTGGGCACCAGATCGAGTATAGGGTGAAGGGTGTGTGGGGAGGTGGTGCACAGAGGGTGGGTGTGGGTTGGCGGGGAAGGCAAGGGACTCACAGAGGGACCGCTTTCTTCTTTCACAGGAAATTTAAAAACAAGAAAAAGATGGACACTTTTGGTATGCTGGGTGGGCTCCCAGCATGCTACCTATGTGTTTGTTGGGGGACTGGGCGGGGGACTAGGCACCCCGTCGGCCTCCCAGTGTGCATGGAGGGAGGCATGGAGCACACTGGGGTGGGCTACCAGCATGCCAACTGGTTGTTTGTTGGGGGCTGCAGCTGATGGATTGGCACCCCGTTGGCCACACAGTGTGCTGGGAGGTGCACACAATGTGGGGCTGGGGAGAACACTAACGAGGAAAGGGAGGACATTAGCAGAGGGAGGAAGTGGGAGGGATTACATGCTGAGCTGTGTATGACAGAAGTTCGTCTGACGTCAGTATGCTAATTGCACACACTCCACCGCTGATTACAGCGGACATTTTCTTAAGTGAAGACCAACACAGCCGAACTGCTGTCATACACAGCTAAGCATATTAGGGTCGGTTGAATGCGCACCTGCTACACTGAGCACTGCATTCCACGAGGAGGGTCATGCCCCTCAAAAGGTAAATACTGTTGCAAGATGTTCCTTGCGCATGTGCCTGGCGAGCATAAAAAGAAGTACAAAGGGAAAAGATTGTGTAACCCCCTACAAATGGGGTTCTAAAAACTTCTAGGAGTTGCTAAGTGTTCCCCCTGGTGGGTTGGCTTTCAGCACTTAAGCCGTTTGAAATGGCTCGATGAGTGCTTATGCAGCCTCCACATTACTGTCTGTTTAAGAGCTGTCTGCTTGCAGACATAATCGTGTTTATAGGGGGGACTGTGTGTTTCTCTGCTCGAGTCCTTCGATCTGTAATGTAATGCCCCTCTTTGCGGTCGCTGAAAGCGTAAGGAAACCCCTCGAAAGATGTAACTATTTGCCTGCAATCATTTAGAGTAATAGTGAAAATGCAGTTTTGTTTAACCTGCCTTTTGTTGCAGCTGGGACTCTGTGTGCTGTGCCCATCATTTTGGACCAGGACAGTTCAAGGGGTCCAATAGGAGCAAGGAGTATCTAAAATGGAGCAAAAAGCAGCTAATCAGAATCAGAACTTCAACAGGGGCGACCGACAATGGGACCCAACCATGTACTTCTGGGAAGTGAAGCCTGGATTCTGGCACCTTGTCTTGTACCAATGGGGGCAGTGTAAGTGACTGGCATCTGCAGCCCACCTATGGAGTCGGGTGGCGCCCGAGTGGAGAGACTGGCCTTAGCTGTCCAGGAGGGAGAGCGTTGTGGTTGTGAGTGAGGAGGGAGCTTGGGGCTCCTCGCCGTTTGAGTGTTCACAGCGGGAAGTGCGTGTAAGGCCAGTTGGGCGTGTTGAAACACCAAAAGTATCGGACTAAATCCGCAGAAGCAGCGGTCAGAGGAAGCTGTGCAGGAGTGCAGCTACCTACCAGTATCACCCTGTAGAGGACTGGAGAACCTGTTGAATGCGCTCAGTCTGTCAGGAAAAAGTGAAGCTGCGTTGTCTCCCGATTAGCTGTGAGTTCAGTCGGGCCCTAGGAGCAGCTGCCTGGTATGGTACCCCTCTGTTGTTTTCCATATAAATGTGTGGAGAAGTGTCTGAAGTTCAGGCTCAGCCCTGCAAAGTGGTGTGAGAGTGTTTTCTTCTGAGTCGTGAGTACTAAATCAGGGTAGCTCCTGTCAAATGTTTCTAGCAAGGCAAGATTTTTAAGTTACTTTGCTGACTACACTAACTGAGCCTGCTGGCTCCATCTAATCTTCATAGGAATTAAATGCTCATTTGTGCAGGCCCCAACCAGCTGCATCTAGGAACTAGTCTTTAGGGCTTGGGTACCATAGACAGTAACTTGTAGGTTAGGCCTGTGCATAGAGCCCTAGGTAGATACTTATATATTGTAGTGGTAAGCCAATCACCCTGATTCCCCTGGTCCTTTTATTCCCCTTAAATAAATCAGATTTCTTGTTTTGCAAAAGTACACTGGCTAGTTTGTGTAGTAATGGTGAAATACTGCACAGTGAATATTGTGTAACTGCACCTTACTTTTCAGGGTCCCGGAGTGAGCCGAGTGGTTCGAGCCGGGGTAAGTCTATATGGTAAGGACGCTGTAACTGACTTGGGCCACTAGTGGGAAGAAAGGGGGTTGCAGCAACCCAGAGGGCTGTGACCGAGTCAACCTCGACTGTTCTAACCTGACCCTCTGGGCGGAGGCACCCTGCGGATCTGGTCCCCTCACCCTGTTACAGTCAGAGCAGGCAGGGGTAGTAGCCCTTAGGATAGCGCCCCTTGGGGTTACAATTGTATTATTAAAAACAAGTGCATGGCTGTACCAACAGCAGCGCTACTACCTGTGATGCCAGTCACCTGGGTTGGGAACGAGGTTGGGCTGATGGAGAGCTGGCAGGGAGGATGGTTGGCGTCCCATGGACACACCTCCTCCTTGGAGGAGGGTTCCTAGACTCCATATGCATCTTGTGATGCTCAAGGAAAGGAAGAAAACCGAGGAAAATCCCCAGTGCGCAGGATGCTGCCTGACACTCTGCTACAAGTCCTGCACCACCAGCTGGGCTCTCTCTTCCCAACCGACACGTCAACTCCCATTGGGGGTGAGGGTGGCCCCCAAACAGCCTTCCATGGGCAGTCATCCACTGGGAACAAGGGAGAGGGCGAAAGGGGTTGCTCAGGGGTAAAGTACAGTAATTTTAAAAAGGGCACAGACTAGGAGAAAAATTGCATAACCTACCAGATATCATACCTGTCAGCTGCTATGAATTTTGCATAGCACTATGATTTTATGTTCAGAGTTACCTGTTGCAAAGATTTACTTATGTACTCAGCAATGATTCTGGACACAAACTATTAAAACATTGAACTAACGTCATAGAAACATTCCTTAAGACTAAACATGTGGGGCCCACTATTAGTACCGTTTCTTTAAAATAAGAAAATGCTACACATTCTGGCCATTTACTCTGAATTTTGAAGGCCAGTGCTATGATTTTTAATGTTAGAAGTTCAGAGATACAGTATGCCAGTTACAGCACCCAATGCTCCAGAGTTACTGAGGCGTTGCAATTTTACAGTCACCCTTATTATATCTGTTGCTGCGCCTTTAACAGATAACTGTTTTACTTGGATCAGTACTAAAATGGAAAAAGAATGACAGCTGGATAAAGAGGGTAACGGAAACATGGGCCAGCTCGCAAACAAACAAAACAGATATAGAATACAAAGAAGCAAGTTTATGGGAGAAATGACAAAACAGGAGCACTACGCTACAGACAGCATAGAACAGGTGGCAGGAAGTGGGCTGGTCCTTGAGCGATCCAGTCTTCTCAAACTAGAGCACAGGAAAGGATGGTTATAATGGTGGGGTCCCCTTAAATTGTAACTGAGTATAATTCCATAGCCCCCTCGCATCCATCCTAAGCAAACACACTGGTACATCCTGAATGGGAAAGACTGAAACTGTGTTTTTCGCGTATAGGTAATAGTCTGTATCCACAACGTCATTTAAATCAATAACTCAGACACTGGATACTGTTTCTTCTGGTAACCCTTGCGATTTTTCTGTCCCCGTCTCGTGAACTTGTTTTTAATACAGCATTTTCTCTTTGCACACCTTTTGCATTTGCTTGTACTTGGACCCTTTTCAGACAATGTTTTTCTTCTCCGTATAAGAAAACAAATCAGGAGCCAAGGGTCTGGAGCAGACAAGGTATGACATTGTCCAAGCAAGGTCTTCTTCTGCAAACTAATGTCTCTCTGTTTGGAGGCTTCGCAGCACTGCTAGAATAGCGGTTTGCGAAAACGTTAGTGTAACTGAAGTATTCTTCTGTGGGATCAGTCAGCTAAAGGACATGATGACTAGGCAATCAGTAAAACAACGGGCAGGACAGCAACAGGACGAGGAAGCTGGACGTATTTTGTTTCGGCAGCTCATACAGAGCGTTGCCACCACTGATCGCAGCAGTGGTTTCTTTGAACTGAAGACCACTGCTGTCATACATAGCTCCCGCATCCATTGGTGCAGGACCACCATGCCTGCTCAATGGAGCACTGAATTGCACAGGACAGTCACAACTCAAAGTGCCCTATTCTCCCAAGGCGTTCCTTGCGCATGCAGCATAATGAACAAAATGCAAGTGTTATGATGCCTGTTATCACCACCTACTCTATTTGGAAGGTTGTTGCCTGAGGTTCGATGGGGCATCAGTGTCAGTGGCTCAGTAGGTAGCACACTCACCTCTGAGGCCGGGAGATCAGAAGGCTGTGGGTTCAGTTCCCACATCTGGCACCTGGGTTAATATCCAGTACTGACACTGTAGTGCAGCATGAGAGGTGCTGCACTTCTGAGGTGCCGTCTTCGGATGAGATGTTAAACCGAGGTCCCATCTGCCTGGATTGGTGGTAGTTCAGGTGGATGTTAAAGATCCCATGGCACTTAGCGAAAAAGAGTGGGGAATTTCCCGGTGTCCGGCAAATTTCCTCATTCACTAAAATACCACCAACAGCTTAATCTGGTTCAAGGTCAGTCGGCATTCATCTGTATCCCCATCCCGGGTCATGCCTGAAAATAGGCAGGATTTGTCTGATGCACTTACCCGGTCAACAAAAGCTAAATAAATAAATAAATAACTCCTCCCCATCTCCTACATAAACCCTCAGGCTATGCCCGCTCTGCTTAAAACAAGTCGCACTCACCGTGTGTGTGGTGCTGGTCTGCTCTCCTCCCTCCATCTCTGTTTGCTTGTGCCCTCCCTCCCAGTTCCTATGTCTCTTGCTCGTTTGGCTGTTTGTTACTACCCCTGCTCCTTCCATTGTCTAGTGTTTTCCCCGTGCCTTGTACTCTCTTTGGGAATTCCACTGCGCGCCTCCTTGCACTGCTGAGCCATTCTCTGTGGCCACTCTCTTTCCTCCGCTATCTTGCACGACTCCTGCTGCCTGCTCTTCTCTGCAGCACTCTTGCTTCGCTGCTTGTTCTGTCCCATTCGCTTGAGCAGCCACCACTCCATGCTACCACCCAGTCTCCGTGGCCTCCCTTGCTCCTGTTTCCATTGGCTCCAGCAGTCGAACTGCCTGGGCTGCACAATCACTGCTACACTCCAGTGCTTCATGCAGCGGACGCACCACCCGAGCTGGGCTTTCCTTTATTTTCTGCTGCCCTGCAGAGTGAGAAACCTGGACTACTACCGCTCGGCATGCAGCGTGCCTGCTGCCAGGGCCTGTTGGCCTTCCTTCCTGCTCCTCAGATGACCCCATCTTTCTTCCTACCTCACGTGTTGGACCTCAGCTTCTGACCATTACAGGCACGGACATATCTCAGCCGACTATAGGTTCAACTATGAGCACATATTTTGGAAATCAGACTGCCATTGCTGCTACTAACAGACTTCCTTGATGTTGGAGGCTTGTGAACTGTTCCCAGGGATTCCATGGTGTGCTCCCTCCTACTATAGCTGCCCTGTGCCCTGGGGCATTCTGGCATGCTGCATTTAACCCTGTCTTAGGAACATCAACCTTACTTCTGCTCATTAACTTGGTAAACCTGCAGTCCCTCAACTCTCGATGACTAACCTGCTATTCTCCTCTTCTGACCTGGCTGCCCCACCTAACTAGTGGACCTCATAGGAACTAGCCTTTCTGCTTCATCTGAAAGAGCCCTGGCTATCTGTTCAGCACTGTTTCATGATGCCTCTCTACAGGACTCTCTCTCTATACTAGTCCATGCAGGTCCCTTTACCATTGCCCGACACCGGGCTTCTGGTGGCTGCTCAATCACTGGCTACCTACTTTCCTGTACCTGCTTTTATCTTGATTCTCTTGGCATCCTCTCTATGTGCCATCTCTGGACCATTGTATTCTTTCGTAATGTCTTTCAGATGAGACATTAAACAGAGGTCCCATCTGCCTGGATTGGTGGTAGTTCAGGTGGATGTTAAAGATCCCATAGCACTTATCGAAAAGAGTAGGGAAAAGTTTTATTAAAGAACAAATCGGTACAGTTCAAAAGAGCAATGCAGAAAATCACAAATGAAGCAAAACAAGAATCAGGACAAAGGAAACTTACAAAAACAAATGGCCAGTACTACAGGTCTAGGGTAAACAAAAAGAAATTAAAAAAGAAAAAATACACCAATACCCAACAGTTCAAGTAACAGCCGCATCTGTATCAGCGATCCAGGGCAAATGCTTCCATAATCCAGAAAGGCCCAGGGCAGAAAGATGCAGCTGTCCAACAATATTACACGGGCATCAGCAACTATCTTGTTGCATAATTCAACATAAGTGCAATGGTGCTGTAGCAAAGTAAATAAACAACAGGACATCCAAATATTCCATTTGATAATCACAAATAAAACACTCAAACTTCCTAAATCCCATTTCCCCAAGCAGAGAACACATGGCCATATATAAGATTTGCATAAGAAATCATAGAAAAAGATGTCCCCCATTGGTCAGCTAAATATGTCCAGAAATCTTTAATAAAGGAGCTCTGAAAAATAAATGGTCAATCGTTTCAAGGAGGCAGTACATTGCGGTCTACTGCAGAACCTGTCAGAAAGCTGTTTATGTTTGTGATTACTTTTGACATTAATCTTCTCATGGCAAGAGAGCCAATGGAAGTCCTACATATGTGCAGGGATCCTAGGATTCACCAACAGGAGTTGCAGGAAGCCCTATACAAGGCATCACATTTAGGGAAGGGGTCAGGAAGGGACAGACAGAAGCCAGTAAATTTCTATAAAACATCTTATGTGAAGAAACCGTCAAAAGCTGATGAGGAGTAATTTTCCATTGTTTTAAATGAAGGAACGTGTCCTTTAGGTATTGAATGACTTTTGAACCCGGGGAACGTGATAGAGTTCTGTTCCCAAGAATGGAACCATGAGCTGCAATTACCATAAAACAAGCACTCCACCCACGTTGTCTATTAATCAAAAGGTCATAAATTTGACATGAAAAAACACTAGAGAAAAAATCGGATTCACCATGTTCAGCCCACCTTCTGGAACAGGCAGATAAAGAACTTCCCTCTTGATTGGGTTAAGGCGATTACCCCATATCGCCTGGAAAAACAAACTCAAGAGAGGGGTTTCAAGTTTTTTGAATAAGGAACACATAACTTAAATATAAAAAATAGGAAGAAAGGTTTTCACCAAAACACACGTTTTTTTCTTCCCAACCTTACTATGATTCCATTGAGAAACATTAAAATGCCCAATAGTTAGCTTTTCCTCCCAATTTTGGACATAAATCCCAGGGGCCAAACTTAATTCCCAGGAGGAATAGTGGAGGAGGAAACAGAAATTGGGCCAATAGAGAGGACAACCTGTGAGAAAAGCCCAGCGCAAAAGCATGACACTTGTCCAAATTCAAGCTAGCCCCGAGACCAAACCAAAGAAAAGCATTCAGAAAGGGCTTCCTGAACCGAAGAGGCATCCATGATCAACAAGCACAAGTCATCAAGCGTAAGCCAAGAGAGGTGTATCCTGAACAGCAGGATGAGAAATTGGGCAAATACTCTGGGACGATTTAATTTACGTAATAAGGGTCAATAAAAGACATATAAAGGGGCTTAGGAGGCACCTTGTCTCACACCTCACTTAATGGGAACCAAGGACCAGCCACCCATTGACCAGAGGGACCACAGTGGCGATCTGATAAGAAGAGCATATCCAAGAAACAAATGTAGGAGGAATACAATAATGTAAAAGAATTTCCCATAAAAATCATGACAAATGGAGTCAAAAGCTGACTTTTGGTCTAAAGAAACAACATAGTCTGAACATTGACCAGAAAACCCAGAGGTAAAATGTCCACACCTGAATAAGATGATCCTGTATTTTCCTCTGAGGAATAGCACAAGCTTGCTCAGAGGAAATGACAAGATCCATAACAGATAACAATCTGTTAGCCAAAAGTTTGGACAGTATCTTACAATCCACATTAAGCATGCATATAGGTCTCCAATTATGCAAGTCAGATTTATCCCTTTTATGTAGAAAAGTCAAGGCTCCTTTAGGAAGTTAAAAGGAACATCTCCCAATTCCAACATAGTGTTAAACACCAGGGCCAATTCTGACCCCAGGAGTCACCCCTAAGCTTATACAATTCTTTTGGGAGCCCATCAGGGCCTGGAGTAACATTAGGCTTCCAATGATGGATAACATCCAGCACCTCAGGTAAAGTAATAGCCAGTTAAACCAATAAGAACCTGTGGAGAAAGATCAGGATAAAAACATCAGATAAATACTGTCTGATCTGCCCAACATCTGAAGGGAGTTCTGAAAACAAAGTACAAGAAAAATCAGCCACAATTTGCATAATATCACATGAGGAGCTATGAAGAGTGCCCAAATTGTCCAGCAGGCTAGTGATGCCCTTTTTCCCGACCTGTGATTTATTATGGTAAAGGACAAGTTTCATGAGTCGCACCCCATAGTGCCAAATCTATATTGCCAGTAAAGGTGAGCAGCCCGAGTTTTAGAATAACACAACATATTCTGCGAACTGAGTGAATATGTGCACTCAGATCTTGACCAGTAGTATGAGCAAGGGACAAAGGGATTGTAAGTGCTGGCGATCTTGTAAAGTATGACAAGTATGCTGAGGTGCTTTGAGCCTTGCTGTACCACGAAGGAGCTTTGAAAGATCAACTTCAAATCCTCCCGCCATTGTACAGGGTTCTCATAACATAGGAGCACAGATTTCCTGGCAGTTAAAATTGACTCAAGGAGCATAAAAACATCATCCGTAAGTAAAGAAATATAAAATTTCCACATACCTGGGCCTTTGGACGGGAGGTTATCATCAAAAGTAAGAGAAATAAGCCTGTGGTCTGAAAATTCAACAGGATCAACAGAGACTTTCAAAAGAACCAGATGGGGATAGAAAAACATAGTCAATTCTGGTTGCTAAGACACCCTTCTGAAAAGTGGAGAATGATGTCTTGTAAATTCCAGGACAGCATCCGCTGGATTCGCAGTGCTAATCATGGAATGTAAGGGCGGGAATCACAATATAACTTCTTAGTAGTAGTATGCAAGCCTTTATCCAGAAGGCTAAGCCCACAGTTAAAGTCTTGTGCAAAAATGATATGTTTAGAAGTATGCAAAAGGGCTGAATCTGAGAAAAATTTCAGTCCGTGCAGTTTAAGTTGGGAAGCATATAAACAGATAAGGCGATAAGGGACCTGGTGAACCAAAGCATCAAATTAGCACCTACAGGGGACAATATCATAAACCTTGAGAAGCACAAAGGCAACAGAGTGAACCAAAATCCACACCAGAACATCTGTCCGGACCCTCTGACCAATAAGAAGGGCCCAGAAGCAGTATCTTTGAGCCTGTTTCAATTCATGCAAAGCATGAAACCTAACATCCTGCAGGAATATTATACCACCTGGCAAGGAAGCTAGGAAAGCAAAAACAGTGTTACGCTTATCCAGTCTCTTAATACTGTTGACATTCCGAGGAGTAACAAGCAAAGGTGTGGAAGCCATGGCAAGAAAAGCAAAAACAGGAAAAGCAAATAACCAACGTTATTTTTTCTTATCCTTCCACCTACAGCTTTCAGTTCAGATCTGGCTTTCCATTTTGGGCCCCACCCATAGAGCAAACCTCAGTATCAGTAGTTCCTTCTGGATAGAAAAGACGGAACAGAGGAGGAATCAGTATGCTCACCAGAGTCTGCGAAGTCTCCTGCAAAACATCGTAGGTGTTTGAAAGTTGTACAGGGCAGTCGAACAGCCTTAGAAGGAGGTGGGGTGGCTTCAGCGAAACATGCAGAACGTCGACAGACAACCTGCATAGGTTCCTGAGGAGGAGGCATAGCATTCGGGGATCGCAGACCAGCGTCTGAGTCTTGGGGTCAGCCACCACCGGGTCTGGGGAAACAGGTGGGGGAGCTGACAATACTGGGTCACTCAGAGGCAAAGCACACTCTGGAAAAGGTGGGAGCACAGTAGATGAGGGGATCCAACAGGGGCTTGAGGAGATCACAGGAACATGATTTATTACGGAAATTAGCCTTTGGGCCTGGGTAATAATGAAATGCTGATCCACCCCACAATCATGGTGTTCCTGATTATGGAGCAGCCAGGAGCAATTCTGAAAAGTGTGACCAGGCTCGTCACAGAGGTTACAGTGACATTCTTTCAGACAGGATGCACCAAAATGGCCAAATTCCCCACATAGGTTACCCTTCACAGTGTCATAGACACTACTCAAATGTGAAGAATTCCTACACCTATAACAGGCCTTTGGCTGACCTTGATAAAAAAAAAAACCTGTCCGGCCCAAAAAGGAGTTCAGAAGGTGAAGGACACCAGAATCATCAGACTTCAGTAAAACCTTAACTTTCCAGCCACCAGTCCAGATATTTTCAGAATCCAGAATGGCCTCAGGGTCCCTAAGAACAGTACATCAGACTTTAACCAGAGAGAACATCCACCAAGTCCATACCTTCATTTCAAAAAGAATGGAAATAGTTTTATAAGCAGGCTTCATTGGGGAATGGCTAAGAAGGGTGACCATAAGGCCAGACTTCTTCAGCATGTGATACCTAGACAAAAATCTGTCCAAACCCTTAGAGTCTGAAAACTGCGTCAAAGGTAGTCTCTCCAGAAAAGTGGATAAGGGCATAAATTTCATGGTGAAAAATTTCATAGAATCCTTAAGCAAAGTCCGGGCCACAAAGAGAGGGTCAGGAGGTTCCTCCATACCCCCACATAGGAAAGATGAACCGCATTATGCCTCTTAGCTGGCAAAACAGGCAAGCGGAAAGGGAGGAAAAGGATTTATTTTGTCTATCAGGCATAGCAATAAGTAGAGCTGCTGTAAGGCTAGAGGCTGGGGGGTAGGGCTGTAGAGTGGTCGAGCAGGGTAGGAAAATCAAGACTAGGATTCTGGGTCAGCAAAGATCGTCAAGCAAAGCCAAAGGATCACTAGCAGGAGAATCCATCCAAAACTTGGTCAGGAACAACGGCAGGAGGGACCACGGAAGGAGCAACTACTATCGGAGACAACTGCATGCAGATTGGAGATGAATCAGAGGTCCATTGACCCAAGAAGGTGTTTCTCCCAACCCGCATCTCGAAGTGCTTCATCAACCGACCAGGGTTCAGAACCAGATGCGGAACCCCAGACAGCTGAGTAGAAGAAGTTTGGGAAATAGCAGGCACACTCACTGCGGTAGCCGGTCTCCCCAACTGGCAGCGACAGCTCAGTAGCTAAAGACAGATCAGGTTTCTGTGGAGACTTCTCGACAGGGCTAGAACATGCTTTGAACTTCAGCCTTCGGATTTTCTGCAGCAGGGTAGATCTTTTCGAGCGGAAATGACCGCTCCTCTGACTCGAGTAAATGCAGCAATTCTTTTGCCTCTCCGAAGCAGTGTGGAGTAAGTCCAGGTTCTGGCGATTCAGAAATAACAGATGAAGGAGTAGAAACCAAAAGTACAGCAGGGTTCTGATCCAATTCACCCACCGCAGAGTCACCCCTCATAACGTGCAGGAGCTGATTCTGATGAAATATCCTCAAAGAAACATCCACAGCAGACTTTTCCATTGCAGTTTCTGGTAGAGGTGAAGTGTGAGCAGAAACAGACTAAGGAACCTCCATAGCAACCTCCTGCACACCAGGGCTGCCATAAGCCATCTTGGAGCCACGGACAAAAGGGTCCCCCTCCTCCCAGGAAGCAAGAGTAGGGAATTTTTATTGGATAAAGCTTCATAAACAAAACAAGGGAAAATACAACAGAAAAATCATAAAATACAGGAATCAATATATAACATCAGAGTTCAGAAAATAAGTAACCACTCATACCTTTCAAAAGTCCGAAACACCAAAGACAAACCCAAAATTCCAAGTACAAAACCCACTCAGAAAAACCTATAATAACCAGAAGCAAAAAACAGCTATCCCAACAGCCCTTCCATCCCAGTATATAATGGAAAACAAAACCAGTCCATAGATAAGCCAGCGAATCACTGGTCAATCAAAACCCGTAAAGGGAGAACCCAATCTTTCCACCAGTCCTGCATAAGAGCACTAGAAAAACATGTCTTTCTTTTTAAATAACATTGTGATTTCAGACTCAATTTTATTTTGTAAGCCTAGCAAAGATAGCTGTTTTTGTTTGCAATACAAATTGACATCTAGTTTGCCAAATTACCCATTTAATGAGAGCAAAAATTACTCGAGTTGTCAGAAATGGAATCACTCAAAGAATGTTATCAAACTGACCATACACAAGGTATTATAATTCATAGACCTTAGATGAGGATATTCCATGAATAGGCCAACATAGGCCATAAACCAGAAATATATAGGCATTGTAAAAAGATGTAACATTGTTTCAATCTCCAATCCACAACCCTCCCTTAGACAAGATCTTTCCTGAATAGATTTGTGAAAATGATTTCCTCTGACATTTAGTCTAGAATGACAGCTAAGCCATACAGAATCCCACACTTTGGGAGAGTCTGGTTTCTATTCTAGGCGAAGGACATCAGCAAGGACTACAGTGTCAGTAATACCAGACAAGGATCTTTAAAACAGATCTCCTGTAACAGCTTACGATACTCCAATTTTCTGGTAGATGCAAAGGTCAGAGATCAAGATATGCCAACGTTTTAATTTTTACAGATTTTCAAAAGATAGGGAGAAAAACCTTGTGGGATATTCAAAATACTCCCCATTGCTGGGTTTCCCACTTCTGCCAAAAATAGCAGCATCTATCTTTAAACAAGGGAACCCAAGACAATTGACTGAACAATAAAACAGGAACATAATTTGCATAAGAAAAACAGTAAAAGAAAAATCACAGGATTGATCATGTTCAAACCACCATCACACACATGCTAATAGGTACTATTTCACTTTATGGGATTAACCGACTCCCCATAATAATTGAAAACCACGCTGTACATCCTAACCTCTAATTTGACAGCAAAGGATACAGATAACTAACATTCAGAAAAATAGGCAATAAAAGTTTTAAACATAAAGACCCTTTTCTTTCTCATCGTAGGAAAATCTTTCCATCTTGCAACTTCCTCCTCTGCTTTGGCCAAGGCTGTTTCCCAATTGTAACAGGCTGGATCAGAAGCTCAAACAACACCCCAGAATTTTAATCGGTGGTGCAGATACTAACACTCCATAGCCTGCAGACTACTTCTAAAATACGAATCCCCAGCCGTACTCTTCTGTCTGTTGATCCTTGAACCAGAAACTACAGAAAAAAGTCTACAACCTCCATAGCCGCTCCCCAGATACTTGATTGGCCACTAGTATAGTAGTGTCATCTGCATAAGCCAGAACAATCGTAAATACACCATCCCCAAAACCCGAAATGGTGCAATCCCTGTTGTCATATGTAATGTTCTTAATAAAGGATCAAAGAAAAACATAAAGCGGGACTCAGAGGACAGCCTTGTCTGATTCCTCGCTGAATCAGCACAGACTCCCTAGCCTGCCATTTACAAGGCTGAGATGAGGTATGTCTATAAATGATTTGAAGCCATTCTATAAACCCAACTGGAATACCATAATGTTTTAAAACCTGAAACAGGTAGACATGGGAACCTCATCAAAGGCCTTAGCTTGGTCAAGGGAAGTAAATACCCAGAACCACTCGACATAAAAAAGCTTCTCTTAGTAATTTGGTAATGTCTCCCATACCCCAGTGGGAATGGCACAAATCTGACGGGTGAAATCACTTCCTGAGCTACAGGACAAATGTTTGCACAAAACTTTACATAGAATTTTTCAGTCGACATTTAACAAACTAATGGGCCTCCAATTCCTAAGATCCAATCAATCCCCTTTTTATAAAGAAAATCAAAATACTGTCTGCCAAAGCTACAGGAAAGGAACTAAACCAGATAATATAACATTACAAACTTTCACCAAATAGGGACTTAAAGACTAACTGCTTTCTTATAGAGTTCCCTGGTAAGCCATCCAGACCAGGAGAAGAACCAGATGGTAATCCAGCAATAACCTCCTCCACTTCTTTCTGGGAAATAGGAGAGGTCAATAGAGTTATCTGATTCAAAAGATCAGGTATCTGTAATATGCAGTGAAACTCTTCCATCCCAACAGTAGGGAGAGTTGGAACAAAAGCTTCACAAACTGATGAACCACTTCCTCAATATCGGTGCTAAATTTACAGTCTGACTTGTATGAGACCTCAAGGCATCCATATATTTAAGTCCACCCTTGCACACAACATTCATAAGGATTAACTCCTTGCGCTTTCCAGTGCCAAACTTCTGTTCTAAAAGAGATAATGGGCCCTATCATACTGATACTTACATCTCAGATTTAATCACAACAATGTCATCCGTGAGATCTTCTCCAGTCTCTACAGCTCGAGTAGCCTCTGGAGCCTATCCTGAACTGAGGTAGGTTAGATATTTAGAATTTGCCATCCGTTTTGCCAAAGAGCTACATAAGGTTTTCAGATCTCGTTTTGAGTCTTGCCACCATAAAGAAATTATCATATAAATCAAAACAGAAAACCTGGACTCCAACTCATTATGAATGAGAGCCAAGTATCTGTATCTGATAAAGAGCCAAATTCAACCTCCAGACCAGATTCGGGCCAGGTTTGTTTACAGGAGTTCCAACAAAAACAGTAATCAGTCTGTGGTCAAAGTCTCAACTGGAGAAACTGAAAAAGAATACATAGGGACCCAATGGGAGGCAAACCAGAAGTCAATTCTAGTAGACAAGTGACCCCTAGGTAAGTATGCTCTGGTAAGCTAGAAAAATAACCGCACAATCCCTAAGCTTGGCCTGTATACATTCTGTACAAAAGTTGGAATCAGAATATAACTTTGTGATCTACCTGTTTGTTAGATAAAGACAATATACAATTGAAATCACCTCCTAAAAACAGATCTTGTGGTATACAAAAAGGTAGAACTTTCTGCAATAAAGTAACCCATTGGAATTTAGTCTGGTAATTATAAATATTAATGTCGTAATTCATGTGCCCCAGCCGGCATCGAGAATACACACATGGCCAGGAACCAGGTCAATCAGGCGAGAAACATGGAGGTCAAGATTCAAGATTAAAACCCCAGCCCTGAGCATGGTTCCTCCCAATGACCAAAAAACACCATAAACCAGTCAGTAGATGCCCGTAGGTCTCTCTAGTAGTATAAACTTGGTGTCTTGAAGTAAACAAATATCAAGATGATGACGGAAATGATAGAAAAGCGTGAGTCTGTTTTCTGGTTCTTTACTACTGGCGTTTAAGGATCCCAAGGAAAGGTGCCACATCATGTTCAGGTGGTAGAGACATCTGCCATAGTGGAAACCAGAGGTTTAACAGCTTTAGTCCCCAATCTTTTGGTTCTTTTCTTCTTGCCCCCTTTGGTATCTGGAGGAAATCAGAATCAGTTACAAGTTCCGGCTATGAGGAAATTAGTGAAGAGAATCCAAATCCTCATCCTCTGAATCCCTCTGCTTCCTTTTAGCAAGTGGAAGGAACCTGTTGAACATGGGAAGACCAGCCTCACCTCCATCCATAGCTTCTTTGCCCAATTTTGGTATACACTGTGTGTCATCCGTCTATTTTTTGAAATTCCCAATCTGTGGAGTGTAGGCAGCTTAGCAGGGTCCTGCCGGAAGGCCCAGTAGTTCAACAGAGCAAGGGTGAGACTCCAGTATTCTCAGGAAGGAGCAATACCAGAGCAGCAACCACCTCCGGGGCTGTGGTACCTGGGAAAGTACCTGCTGCACTGGGAGCTCGACTGGAATAGGGGATAGAGGCACATGTTTAGAAGGGAAGGATCAACAACAGAAATGGTTACAGAGGGCGAGGAGGGCCAGGAAGGGCACTTCAATAGGGTAATCATCCCTGGTTCCCTGCTGTATTTTCAGTAGAGTCATCCCTCCCAAATTATGTGAAGCCAGGACAATCCCTGAAAGTGTGGGTGGTGTCTTCACAAAGATTACAAATAACAGAATTTGGCGAGGCAAATGCGACATGGCTGATCCCTCCACAAAGGAACATTTCATTTATAGCAGGCATTGCTCAGGTGGTATAAGTCCCACACCTGAAACATGAGCGAAGTTGCCCAGCATAAAAGATAAAACCTTGGTCCCTCCCAGGTAGAAGCAACTAGGTAGATGCTGAATAACACCTCGAACCTGAGGCAATTTGACCCGAATCCTCCACCCCCAGTCCATTATCCTCAAGTCAATAATAAGGTCTGGAAGACCTAAGCAGACAGTTAGCACTTAACCAGAACAAAATATCGATATTGCCACCTTCATTCTTGAACAACACTGTCACTATTCTGTAGGCAGGCTTAGTGAGGAGGAATAGCAGCAAAAGACCTTCCAGTCAGGGTTGTTACGAACACCTTGGTAGCGTTACCAGAAAAGCTCCAAACCTTCAGCAGTTTTAAAGCTGATATCGAAATTTGGATCACCTGAGGTGTGAATTAAGCATAAATATCCTGAGCAGAAAACCCATGCTGTCCTTCAAAAGCGTCAGTACGTATATTCTGTCAGGATGTAACTCTAACCTCCTTTATATTTTAGCCTTACTGCATTCGCCGTTTAGCAGAGTTCAGAAGAGCATGAAATAATCCAGCATATGTTCTGTGGGATGAGTTCGATCATGTTCAGGATCAGTTCAGCAGTACTCACAGAAGGACATGGGAAGACAGGATGTTCTAGGCCAGGCCCAGGAACATCAGGTGCTGGTTTCAGGGCAATAGGGTCTTCAGGGTCATGATGCTGCCCAGAAATACCCGAGACAAGGAGGTTTTCCATGGGGTTTTGTTGCTGAGGAAAAAGAACCGGGGTCAGACAACTCTAAGAAGAGGAAGTTCCATAGGGTCAGCAAGAGCAGACCCGGTCATTGAAGCGACACCCAAGGCTGATTTGGCCCAGCTTTAACCCACAGCAGCCTACAAGGCATCAGCAACAGTATGCCCGTAACCAACAAATCGTTATCAAGTTAGAACTTTCTCAGACAATCTGTACTGTGAGAAACCGAGTGAGTAATGCAGTGCCAGTCACAGAATTTGGATAGCTCCGAGAGCAACTGTTCTAGAAGCAGTGTCCACCCCAAACCCTCCCAGCCTGTAAATGTGAAATTAAGGCAGTGTCAGAAGAAACAACAGAAATCTTACTGGCAGGTTCCGGCATGACATCACCGGGCACCGTTCGTGTCCATAGGGTCTATAACTCACTGTTTACCAGGTCTGAGATTGCAGCAGACCCAGCACCAAACTCCGCGTGCATACTCCTGGTGAACTGACAGCTGTTGTAGAAAGTGGAGCTCCAGTAAGCAATGCTCCCGTCTCGAGATGAAGGGATTGGCTGTGACGCTCGTTGGTCTCTTCTGCAGCAAGAAGGGCTGTAAACACTCACAATGGGACCAAAAACAAATGACAGCTTGGGAAGTCCGTCTGCAGCAGTGGGTCTGTGGAAAAAATAGGAGCCTCAGAGGAAGCCACACAAGCAGGAGAGGTAAACAAACGATCCTCAGCAGGAGCAAGAACAGTAACAGTATCCAGACTAGGCAGTTCAGATGCAGGCAACTTAGGAGCAGTATCCACATCCATCTTCTCAGAGATGGAAAAGCCTCACACACAGGAGGAACTGAGGAGGAAGCCAACTCCTCAGCTCCAAGGACCATCTCACCTCCACCAGGATCAATGGGGCCATCATCTTGGTCCCACAGGAAAATGGGTCCCCCTGCTCACAGGAAGCAGAGTAGGGGATTTCCTGGTGTCCTTGCCAAATTTCCCTCATTCACTAAAAATACCACACAGCTTAATCTGGTTCAAGGTCAGTTGGCATTCATCTGTACCCCTCCCGGGTCTTGCCTGAAAATAGGCAGGATTTGTCTAGTGCACTTACCCAGTCAACAAAACTAAATAAAATAAATAAATTCTCTACAGCCTTGTGGTTACCCTACAGCTACTGGAATTATAGCTCCATGCATGCTTCAACTGCTCAGACTGTTCTCTTCAGCATTATCTACCTGCTCATCACCTTGTTCTTCTGGATTTGGAACATATCAAGACCTTTCATTCCATCCACCTTACCTTTTAACTGTGCATATGCAGTGTTTACCTGCTCCTCAGGCTGGACCTAGTTCTGCTCCCTGCTGCTTGCTCCCTGCTCACTTGGTTCCGGATTGCCATCGTCCTCCTTTGGGCATCACTTTTTACTGGGATCTTCATCAGACTCCCTCATCTTAATGTCACTTCCTGGCCAACTTCATGCAACATGACTGGGGACTCCAACCATGATGTCTTGCCTTCAGTTGTAAATGTCCAGTACTGAGCATTGCCAGCCCTTACCTTCCACCTCTTTGCACCTCGCTTGCATTCATCCAAGATGTCCTTGCTTGTTTAGCTGTGGACCTTATATCTGCTTCTATTACTACCTCACTGAATATTTTAATCAGTTCCACTTGATGTTCTCACCATGCTTCTTGCTTCAGCTTGTTCTGGGACTTCTGCTGCCTTATCCTGCCTGGGACATCCTAGCTGCTCTATTCAGCATGCCATTCCCGATCTCAAAGGTTTCAGTCTCGGACATTATCTTACTCTAGTGATACGTGGGGCTACCATATCTGAGTGAGTTGCCAATTTATCTGATTCAGTCTTCTCTTCTGCATTCTTCTGCCATGCCTTGACTATCAGGGACTAGTACATTTCCTGGACCTTGTCATACTGAATCTCAATAAGTCTGCCATTACAGCTCAGCTGCCTGGCCCTAACTCATGTTCAATCGTTCAGCTATACAGCCCTCTACAGGGCTCTTTTGGTTAGCAATCGGAGGCTTCCTCTGCTTACCTGCTTACTTGTGCTTGCATGTTTACCTACAACCTGCTTTGCCCGCAGAGGGTAATGAAATTTCTATCTGCCTCACCACGAAGGGCAGGCTTCTTGACTTACTCCTACTCACCCCAATGGGCTTAAACATCTGCCATACACAAACCTGCCTCTCCCCAAAAGGAGGCATGTTGGTTCTAACGTTTATTGTACAAACCTACCTCACTCCAACAGGGGCATGAGGTTTCTATCCACCTCGCCCACAAAGGGCAGGCTTCTGCTCGACTTACTCCTACTCAACCTCAGCGGCCTTAAAAGTCTACCATACACAAACCTGCCTCACCCAAAGGAGGCATGGAAATTCTAATGTTTATTGTACAAACCTACCACACTCCAAAAGGGAGTGTGGAGGTCTCTATCCATCCCCATGTGGGCCTGGAGGTTCATCGGGCTTATATTACCTATTTTACACTTACCTGCTTCACCCACATGGGGCCTGGAGGTTTCCATTTGCTCTGCCCTCTTACGATTTGGCAGCCTGCATTCGACTCTCATTTCACCACTAAGGCCTAGTGCTTTACAGCAATTTGCAAAGCAGATTACATGGACCAACGTTTCCCTCTTTTTATGTTGGCTCATGCTTGCACAGCCAACATCTTGCGGTAGTAGCAGATTTGGAAGCACGGTCACTGTTGGCGAATGCAGGGCACGCATCAGAAGGTGTGTCCCTCATTCCTCAATCAGCCAGCAGCAGGCGCTGACCTCATGCATCACTAATGTGGCCACAAGAACAAAGAAGGTCCACTGTAATGAGGCGAAGCTGTCATGCAGCGTGACCACAACAGGCTTCCGAGCGTGCAGGCAAACCACTTGTCACAATGCCGGGAGAAGCCCACTCCCTAATCCAGCAATGCGGCCCCCAACAGTTTTCTTTGCCAATGGGGCCCAATCCCTGTTGGCGTTTATCCCCATCCCGTTGATTGTGCCGATTAGAGCCTCCCCATCAGCATATGTCTCCGCCTCCCTTTTGTTGCGTGCGAGGGTGCCCAATCCCCTCGGCCCATGTCTCCCCTCAGTATGTGCCGATGGGGGTGCCCAATCCCCATCAGCTACAGAATCCCCAAAAACACTTGGGTGTCACGCTGGGAGCCCACCCCCAAGCGTGCCAAATCCCTGAAACAAAGACCCGTCCAGCGATGGTTGTTGTTGTTGTAAACCTGTAAAAAAATGGTCCCTCGTGGTCTCCCTGTGCCTTCCTACACCCCACCCACTGCGCACCCTGCCTCCCCACACACCCCACACCCATACTTACCTCTGGAGTCCTGCACGCGATCTCCGGTGGACCAGGAACATGTCTGCACTCTTCAAAGCCGACCGCAAACTGAAGAAAAGACGGTAAGCTGTATAATGGAATAAATAGGTTTTTCAACTTTTATGTATATCTTAGGCATTTTGTGAATTTTGGCACCAAATTTTCAACATGGGGTTTTGGGACCCCCTCCTAATAATTCTGGCACTGTCATGGCGTTAATTGGCCCGAAAGATGATTTTGCTGTAACTGTGTGGAATCACCTTTTGGGTACAGGTAATGAAATAGCAGTGCCGTGTCCATGAGGGGGCACTCAAAGCCTATGCTGCAAATTTGGTGAGAAAATCAAAAAATGGCTGTTTTACGAGCATGCGTTGTGCAGTTTCCACGCACGAGATAACTTCATGAACTTGTAATATTTTCACTCCAGATTTTCAAAATTGGCATTTTTCCATACCTCCTTATGAACAGTACAGCTGTCATTGTACATATCCAACGAAATGTGTTTATGCGTCCGGTGCAGAATAAACGCGGTCGCTGTCTGGTAATAGTTTTGGGACAGTTTGCCGAAATGACAGTGACACTGTTCATGAGCAGAAAGGTCCTAAAATGCCTATGTTGAAAATTGGTGCCAAAAGCATAAAATGACTGTGTTAAGAAGTATGTGTTAAGAAGTTTCCACGCACTTGTAACTTCGCAATTTGCAATATTTTCATGTCAAATTTTCAACACTGCCATTTTTCACACCTTCTTATGAACAGTACAGCTGTCATTTTCACATAGTGCCCAAAATGTGTTTCCGCACATATTAGCACAATGGCATGGACGCTGTAGGAAATCAACTTTTGGGACAGATTAACAAAATCACAGCGCCACTGTTCATGAGGGAGGTCCCAAAATGCCTATGCTGAAAATGTGGCTAACAAACTCCCAAAATAATTGGGTTATGGATGTGTGTGTTGTGCAGTTTCTATGCATGCTCATGACTTCATCAATTTTCATATTTTCCTCCACATTTTCATCGTTGTCATTTTTTCGCCTCCTCATGAACAATACAGTTGTCATTTTCCACTTCCTGACCAAGCGTGTTTTCATCCCTGTCTCACTAAATGTCATAGCCGCTGTGCAAAACCACCTTTCAGCTAACAATGAGGTGGCCTCACAAACAGCCCATGTTTAAAAATTTGTAGTCACAATACAACACACACCTACGGTGTTAGGGTTTCAACTGTAGCACCCACCCTGTACAGACTAATAGGCATCAGGGGTGTGACTGGGATCATCAGCTGTAATGCTCACACCATTCCACCCTCACCCCACCCTGCAGCTAGTGACAGGCATTGTGGTGTGCCTTGCGCTGTTAAATACAAAGGTCACCCCATTCTCCAATACTGAAACCACCTCAGCGTAATTCCTTATGGAATGGGGTAAGTATAACACCTAAAGACCCTTAAAGCACACCACAACACTTGTCAGTGTCTACAGGGTAGGGTGAGGTACAATGGCATGAACGTTATAGCTGATGACTGAAACATACACCCCAATGCCTGTCACTCTCTACAGGGTTGGGGTGGGGTTAGCGATCACTTCAGTACTTCACTGCCATTCCTATTATCGTCTCTAGCTCCGGTACTACAATGCCAATGCCAGTGAGACAACATTCTGCATTGACAAATGCTTGTTTTTTTGCCTCACAAGGAAACAGCTGTTGGATCATAGTTGCTCTTTCAGAATGGAAGTCTTCACCTTCTGGATTGCTCTTCAACCTGTTCTACACTCACCCTTCTAGGATGGATTATTCTCTAAACTGTGGATCAGATTTACCTTGTATCAAACTTCTCACCTTGTACATTAATGATTATTGAACTGGTAATTCGCTATCAGGATATGCTACTGTCTTCTTACGGACACTCAACATCAGTACCTCGAATCCAGGATTGCCTGCTTGCCTTCAAATTCAAAGATCTTCAATCAACTGGATTTCAGATAGTCGAAAACTTAATATTTGTTAATTTAGGATTACTGTCCTTTAGTATGCCAGAGGCCGGGCAGGTCAGTAGCCGTGGGTCCTCAGAGGTTCCCCAAAGGGGTTTACTCTCCTGCGTGCTACTGGCCACACTTTCCAGAGCTGGAGAGGTAATCGCACCATTAATTACATTTCTTTTGGAGTCTTCAATCCTACTCAACTAAGCATCCTGCCAAGGTGAGATACACAGAAAGGCCAAAACATCAAGTTCTAACAAGTTGTTATATCATCTGTTCAAGCATCTAAGCACCATTCATATCCAATCCAGTTCTTATGTACTACAATCACTGACCTATGTTCATATCCATGCTGGCGTATCTAAGCACTAACCATATTGTCCAACTCATACATACTGCAGGCACTGTCCTACCTACTGGTCTAGCTCAATGTATCCGTGCCACGACCTATCATTCAGCTCTACCAGCATGGTACAAGCATGAGCTATGAACCACACATAGAACTAATGATCCAGTTCTGATTCCATATAATAAAACCACCACGGTCACAATTAAAGCAATTTGTCAATGCAAAATATTTGCTTGCATGCTATTGCACTAGGTCCTGCTTGTACATATTTTGCTATGTATTTATTCAAGACAGACTAGATGAGATGTGATATGTCATTTGCAATGGGGTTCTGATTTTACACAGTTTTATACTGCATCTAACCAGGATAGTAGAGGGAGATGTGATATTTTGTTTTAGCATGGTTCTGCTGTTGTAATAATTTTTTAGGATGGAGCATTTTAGATGCAAAACCTCCTTTTCTGTGGTGTTCTCCTGTAGGGTCCTGTTTTACACAGTTTTGCAATAGATTTA
This sequence comes from Neoceratodus forsteri, assembly GCA_016271365.2. NCBI lineage: Eukaryota > Metazoa > Chordata > Ceratodontiformes > Ceratodontidae > Neoceratodus > Neoceratodus forsteri. Next base: position 692,453,670 of record CM057449.1, read on the forward strand.
CCCAGGATAACCAGCTGAGCTGCAATATCTCATTTTCAATGAGGTCCTGCTTTGACACATTTTGTACTCTATTTACCCAGGCTAGTACAGCTCAGATTTATTTATTTTATTTAGTTTTGTTGACCGGGTAAGTGCACTAGACAAATCCTGCCTATTTTCAGGCATGACCGGGAAGGAAATACAGATAAATGCCAACTGACCTTGAACCAGATTAAGCTGTTGGTGGTATTTTTAGTGAATGAGGAAATTTGGCCTGGACATCGGAAATTCCCCTACTGGCTGCTGGTCAGTGGCTGGTGGGGACGCTTTCCGGCGTCACGCAACAGAATGGCAGGCGATTGGGAGCACAGAGCAGAGATGGAGGCTGGAGTGAGCTCAATGCCTGCTGAGGAAATGGTTCTGAGTTTATCAGGAGACGCATTGAGGAGAAGGGTAAAGACAGTTGGAAACAGCACTGGAGGAAGCAGTGAACACTCCAGTTGTGGCTGGTAATATTTGGCTGGCAATACAGAGAAAGTTAAAAATGTGGATTCACTTACAATTGTGGAGTCAAACTACGGCATGAAGAAGCGCTAATCAAAGTGCAACATAGATTTGGACCCATGAAGGAACTGGGTCTTCGGAGAGGTTTCCGGGAGGAGTGATTTCAGTGACGGACTGCTTCGCGTCACATATAGTGCTGACGGCAATTCGGGCTTGAAAAGAAGGCCAAAGCAGCAACGAACCGGACTGGTCTGAGGAGGTAGAGCTAACAGAAGCGGGATGGAAACACACGGATTCAGGGGAATGGATTCCAGACTTTTCTTGGTCAGCTTCCACAAGCATGCATGCCACCGACCCTCAAACGCTGAGCTCAGGTACTGGACATGTGGACAATATTTCTTCTCTTAAAAGCAGTAAAGGGAGGGTGGAGAAGTATTTTGGCTTTTGAGAAGCCAAGTACCTCTACAGCAGGTGCTAGTATTGAAATAACAAAACCTAAGAGCATAGACTCTGAAATACTGGGACACAGCAAAAGCCTGCAATGTCTGCCTATTTAAAAATAAATTAGAACAAGCACCATGCCGCAATGCTGTGCGTTAAAGTATAAAGGTGGTCTGCAGGAACATCCAGACAGATATTATATTTTCAAGCAGCTACTGAAAACTGCAATGGGATTTTGTGCTAAAGATATTTATGCCCTAATTCATATTTCTGGAGAAGACTCCTTTGACATTAGTTTTCAAACAAATGCTCATATGGAAAATTTTGGGAGAATATGCATTACAAAAAATACCCCTTTATGGTTTTTTTTTTGCCATTCCATTGACTAGACCACTGATTAGATTTGTCACAATTATGTTTAGAAGCAAGAAGGAGTGAGCGTAGTGATATATATCATTGGCTACATTCGAAGTGTGAAGTGTTAGGCCCCCAGAGCGATATTAGATATTGAAGGAATCTGGACAGGAGGATGGAAATTTAAAGTTAAACTTTTCCAAGTTAATTCAGAAATTGTTCATTTACCAAACAGTTTCTTCTTAGGCAAAGATAGAGGATATGTTTTTATGAGGGACAACCAAAGGCCTATTACAAGTGTGGGGATAGAACACATATTAGTAGTGTTTGTGACATTTTAAAATGCCCATTATGTGGTGGATTTGGCTACTCAGTGGACATGTGCACAAACATTTTTCAATATAATTTATGTGAGGAAAAGGGCATGCATTTCATCAATGCCCTTGGGCTAGATGTAATTGCCCTGTGAGTTTTAGATCATGATGGGCTGCTGTGTAAAGCTCAATCAAAAATAAAAGTCCAAATGAGCCGTTCTTTCACATCCTTCCATAGTTGTTGCTTCATCTATTTCTTGATTCAGATAAAAATAAGGAGGCTTCACATGTGATAAATGACCATCAGATTACAGTAGAGAATCTAATGTTCAACCAGCACTTAAACAAATTTCAAGTTTTTCATGCCACCTTTGAAATAGTTAAAACAGAAGGTTTACAAGAGCTTCACTGAAGCAGACTCAGATGAGTCCTCTTCCCACAGAAAATTTTTTCTATCTCTTCAAGAGGAGATTAGAGATTCAGATTTGGAATCTGAAACTTCCCACATTTCAGAAATTATAACAGATGATGAGGAGAGTAAATCCACTGAGCTTGCAAAAGATAAGAAAGGAAAGAAAGGAAAAAAGAAAAGTAAGCCAAAAAAATAGTATTTGAACAAGACTATGACTTCCTTAAAGTTTGCCTCCTTTAATGTGTGCAGTCTAAAAATTTTCAGAGGCAGATATCTATCTTTACACACTTAAGGTCCCTAAGATTAGATGTTATCTTTTACAAGAAACTAGACTTTCCTCCTTCATGAGATAAATCGGTTAAAAAAATGGACATGTGGGCCATCTTTTGGTCTTTTGGATCGAAGTAGCAGATGGCATTGCCATACTATTTGGAAATTTGTCTTTTAAGGTTTCCAAAGTAATAGATTTGAATCCTGGTAGGACTCTAATTCTAGATTGTTCTTTGGGAGACTATTGTTTTAGTTTTATTAATATATATGGTCCTCAATCTAAAACTGGCCGTATTGAAATTTTGGGAAATTAAACCATTTCTGTTTACTAAAAGACATATAGTATGGGGTGGAATTTAATTGTTCCTTGGATATAAAAATCGCAAAATGTCGGGAAAAAATATATTTGTGACACACATGCTCTCCTTGACATTGTGAAAGATGCAGGACTCAACATGTGTATAAGTATACATTCACAAGCTGGTGAAACTTATCATAGACATACATATCGACCCGTATAGACATGTTTTTATTTCACAGTATTTACATACAATATTTTGTTCAGTTATACCCTCAGAATTTTCAGACCATCTAATACTTTCTTGTGTTCTTTCGTTAAAGAATTTGCCAAATTGTACACTGTAATACAAAGGTGGAATTGAATACCCCTTTTTGGCAAATTCGATTTATTTTCTAAAGTAGAATCTTTCTTGGCTGCAAAATTTTCTACTCTAGATTTATTTCCATCTCATTATGAGTGGTGGTTACATACTGAAACACAAATTAAAAGCTATTTCAAGACTGGGGCAAGGGTAAAGTTAATTCAGATTATAGACAACATTTACTACATAGAAATCAATTATATAGATTGATGTCATTTCCCTAGGGACCATTACTTATTTACCTCTCAAATTAAAGAAATAAAAAGCAGATGAGAATATTCCAATATGATAGGGCTAAATCATTAGATTTAGAATTCAGATTTAGTATAAAAAACTCTCCTATGTCAGACCCTTATCAAGCATGTAAAACTCACTTAGCTGATACCTTAATGACAGGTTTACTCAATTCAAATAATGAGATAATTACTGTTGATTTAGACATGTTAAATCTTGTTCAACGGTATATTCAATATTATTTTCATGTCCAACAGTATTATCTACTGATACCTTTCCGAAACAGGATTTTCATAATTTACCTAGAGTTCGAACAACCTATTGCAGTTCCTGATAAAACCCATTTCCTCACAAGAAGTGATTGATGTAATTAAACAGTTAAAAAATGGATCTTCTCCTGGGATAGATGGTATCCCAAATGAATTTTATAAAAAATGTATAGTATATATGGGATTTTCTTGCCCTGTATTTAATTCATTTTATCTTCCGAATATCCTGTGAAGAGTTTCTCTTTCCATAATGAAATTTATTTATAAAAAGGGATAAATCAATCCTATCAAATTGGCGACCCATTTGCCTATTAAATAGTGATTATAAGATTTTATCAAAATATTACATAATCGGTTAGAAAAAATTGCTGAAATTCTGATACATCCAACACAAACATGTGCTATAAAAACAGAAATTAGCATAATCTTTTTTAATTAGAGACCTTTTTGCTAGTAAAACTAGATTTTGTAACACAGAATTAGTAGCAGCTTTAGATCAGTCTAAAGCTTTTGATGCAGTTAGTCATTCCTATCTTTATTTTATTTTATCATCCTATGGGGTCCCTAAAATTTTCATACACTGGATATCACAATTGTATAATAAAGCAGTTACTATTCCAATTGGTGAATGGGTTTATGGGAGAAAAAGTTAAGATTAATAGGGGGTTAGACAAGGGTGTCCTTTAAGTCCTCTGTTATACACTTTTGTTTTAGACCCTGTTATTAGACATATCATTTCAGAGGAAACAATAATTGATATAGCTCCTTTCCATATTTAGAGAACATCAAGGTGACAGCCTTTGCAGATGATGTGGCCTTCTCTAGCTGATACAGTTTCTTTAAAAAAGCTTTGGAGATTTTACTTTTTTGGTCAGTTCTCTGGAGCCTCTCTCAATATACATAAAAGTTTTGTTTTACAGTTATGCAGATTGTCCCTGACTTATCTCAATGTTTTAATATTTCCTTAGCAACTGTACCTCAAAAATCTTAGGAGTTTGGTTTGGGGCAGATGATATGGAATTATATAATTGGAAAAACAACTTTTCATTAGGAAATAGAAAAACCAAACATTGGAAGTTAGAAAACACAAAAGGGTGATGATTATAAAGAAATTTTTATTACCTGTCTTCATTTACATTAGCCATCTTTTTCCCCACCTGTAGTTTTTGAAACTAGACTATACAGTATTTTTTTTCAGATGCTTTGGGAAAATAGGTTGAATCCAGTCAAAGGGAGTTTACTTATCTTAAGAAAAGAGATGGAGGTCTGCAGATGATCAACCCAATTATTTTTTTCATTCCATATTTTTGTTTTCCTTCTTTCCGCTTATTTGCAGGAAGCTTCTTTACCTTGGCATTTTAGGTTAAATCATTATGGCATAAATATTTTTTAAATGGTCACTATTACCTCCCAAAATTTTAATTTCAGATGAACTTCCAAATATGGTCTTTCTACCTTTAAAAACTATTTCAATGGAAAATTCCCTACAAAAGTACGTTTTCTAAATAGGAAATCTTTTTATGATTTTATTGTATATGATTTACAGAAAGTAATTTTGATTTTTCCTAAATGTTCCCAACAAATATGAAATATGCTCAAAATAAATTAACAGATCCAAGAATTCGTTTAAAATCTGGGACATCGTTTGGATTTCAGCTCATGGGAGATTGGGGGTTAGAGGAAATTTAAAGTACAAACCGGTGAATGATAGGTATTGCTTAAGACCTGATTGTATTAGTATAGAAGAAAGTCAAATTCATTTTTATAGACTGTAATGATAGTAAGAAATTTTGGGAATTTGCAGCTATACATTGGTGTATGCCTCATTTACAGTCTATAACTTATAATACTCCGGTGTTAGGGGATTATTCAGGAATATGGGAGAAATATCACAGGAGTATTTTAAATATTTTTTGCTCTTTTGCAATATTTTCTATAGCAAGCTTATTGTCATTTTGTGTTACAACAGATTCATACAGATTATTCAATAATTGTGTCTTCATGTAGCATCTGAGTTGAATACACTCAGGAATAAGGATGTAAGAAAGTTTTCAAAAACTTATGTCGCTCATTTATGGAAATTCTTTCCAGATATATGATGTTGCAGGGTTTGTTTGAATTATTTGAAACCATTTCTTTGTTTGGTAGTTGATTTTGTTTTTGGTAATGAAATGTTTTCTTAAGTGATGTTATGTTTATTTCTCAATAAAATTTCCCTACTCTTTTCGATAAGTGCCATGGGATCTTTAATCCACCACTTCACCACCAATCCAGGCAGATGGGACCTCAGTTTAATGTCTCATCCGAAGGCGGCACCTCAGAAGTGCAGCACCCTCTCATGCTGTACTACAGTGTCAGTACTGGGATATTAACCCAAGTGCCAGATGTGGGAATCAAACCCACAGCCCTCTGATCTCCCCAGCCCCAGAGGCAAGTGTGCTACCTACTGAGCCACTGACACTGATTGACTGACTGACACAGATGCCACTGCTTTCAGAGGAATCCTGCTTTTCCCAGCTTTTACACTGAATTTACCCAGGATAGTACAGCAGAGATGCAATATCTCATTTTCAATGGGTCCCTGCATTTATCTATGTCTATGATGTATTCACCCAGGAGAGCCCAGCTGAAAGAGAAATTACATCGTCTGTAGGGACCAGCTTTTACAGTGTATTTTCCCAGGATAGAGCAGCATACTGTAGGCGCATTTTCAGTGAAGGCTCTGCTGTACTGTGGTCCTGTTTTTACACATTTTACTATATATTTAGACAGGATAGACCAGACGAGAAGCAGTGTCTCATTTTCAGGGATGTTCTGCTTTTATACATTTTTTTGTATTTACCGAGGAAAGCAAAGCAGAGATGTTACAACTAATTTTCATGGTGGTGCAGATTTTACATAGAAACATAGAACATAGACTTTGACTGCAGATAAGGACTGCTTAGCTCACCCAGTCTGCCCATTTACCTACCTATTGGATAGGCTGCAGATCCTAGTTAACCAACAACATACTTCCTTTACCCCCACTCGAATTGCCTTATGTCTGTCCCATGCATTCTTTTTTTTTTTAATCAAGCTTTTTGGTCCCGTTGCCTCCTCCCACCAACCGATGATGGGGACAAATATTCACTTTTTTCAGTTTCTCTCCCTCCTGAGGCCACCAGAACATGGCCGTGTGAGCATGTAGAGGCACACTTCACCCCGCAGCACCAGCTCAGCCCTTTCCACCTCCTGATATCTTTGCCACCCCTCTCCACCCACGCTACCCACTGGACCTCCACCTCGTGGGAGCGTGAATTATGGGGGCCAATCCATCCTCACCACTCTCAGAAGAGAAGAGCTGACCACCAGCATGCTCAATCATGCTCTGCCCCCCTCTGACACCAGCACCCCAATGACCCAAGGCCATTTCTGAACCTGGGTCACGGTGTAGCATGAGGTAAGGTGTCCAGCACCTCAACCCTCTGCACCACCTGGCTGGCACTGTCCCATGCATTCATGAATTCCCCACTGTTTTGACCCATGACCTCCTCAGGAAGGCTGTTCCATGGAGTCCAACACCCTTTCCATGAAAAAATACTTCCTCATGTTGCCTCTAAGCCGTCCCGCCCATCTTCAAATTGTGCCCCTTGTTCTTGCACATCTCTTTCTGAAAATGCTACCCTCTTGGACTTTGTTGATTCACATGAGGTACTTGAAAGCTTCTATCATGTGCCCCCTTCCTCAAAGGTATACATGTTAAGCTCCTTTAGTCTCTCTTCATATGGCTGTCCTCTGAACTGCCTTTTACCCATTTTTACCATGTGTTTAGCAAGGAGAGCCCAGCTAAGAAGGAGAGTACTGAGGAATACAGGAACTTCCTGTCCTAGAACAGGAAGGCCAGGAGCTGTAAGGGCATGAAGGCAATAGTAAAGTAGGAGAAAAAAACAAGCAAACAAAAATAAAGGAAACAGGAAGAGGAAAGAGTAAGCATACAAAGCAACAGATGAGGGCCACAAATAAGACATGATGGGAGTAGTGCAGTCTTGTGGCTGTGCAGCAGCAGTCTTTTGGGAGACATTCTGGAGGATGTGGTGTTGTCCTATCTGCAGGCACCTCCCTCTGGGCTGAGGGAGGAGGCTGCTCATCTCCAGGCTGTGTTGGTCTGGATTCAGGGGATTTTCTCCCACCCAGAGACCACCAGGGCCACTGCTGCTGCCTCAGAGGTTGCCAAGAAGAAGTGCAGTTGGACCACAGTGGGCTCAGAAGATAAGGGTGGAACAGAAGGGCATCCCTCCAGTTGTACCTCTCTACAATTCATATAGTGCTCTGGTGGAGCATGGTTCCTCTATGGAGGCATCCACAGTGGAGATCAAGAAGGGTGCTGGGAACCTTCACAATGGAGACCCACAGAGAGTGGCACAGGCCCCCACAGGGGAAGGAAACAGCTCCTAGTGGGGGACTCAATTGTTAAGAGGGTAGAACTGGGGAGGAGGGGGTGGGAGGTAAGATGCCTTCCTGGTACCATGGCTTGGAGGGACAGTGAACAAATCTTCAAATTGCTAGAGCAGCAGCACAGGAGAGGAGCTGGACATCATTGTCCACCTAGGGACAAATGATCTGGCTGGGAATGTGATCAGAGCAGTGCAGGAGATGTTTGTGAAGTTGGGAAGGGCCTTAAACAAGTAGCAAGCACGTAGCCTTCTCGAAGGTGCAGCCTGCCTATGGTATGGGTGAGGCCAGGTGCTCCACACCATGGGTTCAATGAATGTTTGAAAAACTGGTGCAGAACTCAGGGTTTTGGCTGCATTGTGGACTGGGGTCCACCTAGAGGGATGCAGGCCTATACTGGTGCAATGGTCTGCATCTGTCCAGGAGGGGAACCAGGATCCTGGTGATAGGTTTAAAATGCTTCATTGGCAAGCATTTAAACTCACCAGGGTGGAGGCACTGAAAAGGAGCAGGAAATCCCAGCCCCACTCACACACAAAACAGGTTAGTTAGTGAGGTAGACACCAACATAGAGAAGTCCATAGGGAGAAGGACAGGGGTAAATAGAGTAAAAGGCAAAGACAGCAAGGACAAGGATGGGGCTAAAGGGTAAGGCAATCAAAAAATGGAGGGCAATGAGTACCAATGTCCATAGTCTGCGTAACAAGCTCCCTGAACTAGTGACCTTGATGGAAAAGGACGCCTGGATATTGTGGCAGTCACAGAAGCATGGTACACAGAGAACCATGACTGGATGTCAACATACCAGGGTACACAATCTACAGGAGGGACAGGAGGATAAAAAGGAGGAGGAGGAGTAGCTTTCTATATACAGGAAGGGATCAAAGCAATGGAATTAAAGGGTAAACAGGGAGGAGAGGAGGCACTGTGGGTCACCCTGGAGACAGGAAATGGCACCACAGTCCACACGGGATTGTATACAGACCCCGTCTCAGGGGAGAAATGGACAAAGAAATGATAGAAGGCATCCTTAGGATGGCAAAAAAGGAGGTATTGTTGATGGGGACCTGAATATGCCAGATGTTAACTGGGGCACCTTTGCTGCAGCCACATCCAAGAGCAGGGTTACCTCGATACCCTACAGGGGCATGCCTGAGACACCAAGTGTTGGAACCCACTCGGAGGGAGCAGTCTTAGACCTGGTACTCTCAAACAGGGATGGAGAGAGGAGCTCAGATTTAAAAGTGGGTAGCCATCTGAAACAAAAGACCACCAAACAGTGTGGTTCACGATAAACACAGCCATAGAATCAAGTCATACAAAAGCGAGGGTACTGGACTTTAGGAGGTTGACTTTGGCGAAATGAAAGAGTGTTTCAGAAAAGTACTAACAAGCGGGCAAGAAGGAGGGTGGAGGAACAATGGGAAACATCAAAACTGCCATCACAGAGGCAACGCTTTGTGTGAAGCAAATAAACCAAACAAAACGAAGGAAAACAACTATGGTTCTCAAAAGAGGGCGGAAGAGTACGGGAAAAAAGATAGTATTCAGGAAGTATAAGAAACACAGAAGGAGCAGGACAGAGAACTGTACCAGTAAAGCAGAAGAGTGGGAAGGCAGTCAGAATAGCAAAGGCCCAAATCAAGGAGAAGATAGCCGGTTCAGTTAAGAAGGGGATAAAACATTTTATACTGTAGGTACATTAGAGACAGAGAAAGACCAAGCGAGGGATAGTGAGGCTTAATAAAGTGGAGGGTGGTGGGCAGAGGTGACAGTGAAAAGCAGGATATGGAACAAATACTTCTGCTCAGTATTCACAAAAGAAGAGGAGGGAGAGGTACCTAAACAATCAATAGAAGCACTCTGGATCAGGGGTTGATACCAGTCCATTCACAGAAGAAAGGGTCCTGAAAGAACTCCTAAAACTGAAGGTGGACAAAGTAATGGGGCCTGATGGGATTCACCCCAGAATTCTAAAAGCACTAAGGGGAGAACTAGTGACACCACTGACTACCTTTTAACAAATCATGGGGGATGGTGGCACCTAAGGACTGGAGATGGGCAGATGTGATTTCCCTTCACAAAGTGGTGCAAACCAGAGTCAGGAAACAACAGACCTGTTAGTTTGACCTCAGTGGTAGGGAAAATGATGGAATCACTTCTGAAAGAAAGAATTGTTGAGTACCTAGAGGCCAGTGGGGCCAGGACCAAGGCAGCATGAATTCACAGTGGGAAGGTCATGTCCGACAAATGTAATAGATTTATTTGACTGAGTGACCAAAGTAGTAGACCAGGGAGGGATGTGGACATGGTCTACCTAGACTTTAGCAAGGCATTTGACACAGTCCCACACAAAAGATTAATAAACAAGTTAGCCAGCCTGGGAATCACTCCCATGGTGGTAGCCTGAGTAAACAAACTCTGGTCAGAGCCGATACAGCTGCGGGAGCTCTTACCTGCAGCACGGTTCTCAAAGCAGTGGTGGGTCATGGAATGGCGGTGGTAAGAATGGAGCACCAGTGGAGCAGCGGTGGTTTGCGGCACAGCAGCAGTTGCCACTCACAAGATGGTGGCATGGGCGTGCATGCATGATACTGCCGCATGTACAGTTATACCGGGAAGTGCATTCACACAAAGAAGTCCGCAGTGGGGAGAGGGGTGACCGTGCCGCGGAGGAGAGCTCCATTATGGAGGACAGTGCCTATGGCAGCAGTGCTTCCTGACGTTGCCACATCACTGTAAGAGAACACAGGGTCGCATTACAGATCCAACCTCCATTCAGCTACAGTGATAGCATAATGACTGTGGAGCTCCGCCCATGCAGCCATAAAAATTATCTGGACAACAGGACACAGAGGGTAATAGTAAAGGAGTCCTCCCAAAGAAAGGGGTTACTACTGGTACCACAGTGTTCAATACTAGGACTGGTCCTTTTCTCTTTTGTTATTATAATTTTTATTAACTTTTCACGTAGGCAGGGTACAGGGTATTGGCAGTCACAAATTCATTGTTACACACAGGTGAGGATGGTGCAGGACATTGAATCAACCATATAAGTTACACACATTATAGAGAGTACATAAATATAGACCCATGTCAAAGGGGGTCTCAGGAGAAGGCATATCAGGTGCAGATGGGGTCAGGTCAGCTGGAGTCTACATACACATTCTCAAAGGTCACTCCCCAAGTCCCTCAGACCAGTCAAATGACTCCATAGGTTTTAATATGACTGGCAGCTCAACTATTCACAGGTATAATCATCAAGGAATGAAAGTTGTGTCTTTGGTCATAATATAAGGATCCATCTAGTCTATTTCAATGTACATAAGTCAGAATGATCATTCAGGTGATAGATCTTTTCTGACCTATAGATGCAATCACTATCTCTCTCATTCCAACACCGTGGGGATCTGGGAAGTAAGCCAGCACCTGGACAGGGCTTTCTTAGCTGCTAATAGGGCTATCCCCACAAGGTAACATGTGTGGGTGTCTCTAAGTCCTCAGGATAATACATGCAGTATAAAAGGTCAGCAGTAAGGGTGAGTGGGTGTCCAAGGAGGTCAGTCAACTCGGATTGTAGGAAATTCAGAAAAGGTTGTATGCTTGGGCAGGACTAGAATAAGTGTGTGTGGTGTGCAGAGCTCGCCACACCAGTGCCAGCATGCTCCCGATCGTGTTGTTGAAAAGTAAGCTGTTATTGCTGGGGTGCGGAAGTAACTGGTCATTATCTGCCATGAGAACAATCTCCAGCAGTGGGAGTAAGTAAGTTTAGATGTTAAAAGACAGTCCCATCCCACTGTTGTATGGAGATATCTGAGCCCAGTTATATGTTCCACTTTGCACAGATCCTTCAGCGTTTGTCCCCAAAGTATCTCGAGGGCCTTGTATAAAACTGAGACAATGTGGGAGAACTCAGTGGAGGTAATATACTGCTGGAGACAGGATATTAGGGGAAGCCTCAGGGTTTCATAACCCGCTGGAAGGGAGTAGTAGAGTGTCTCAGTTGCAGGTATCGATAAAAATCTGATTGTCTTAGACCGTAAGTGTGACTTAGCTCCTGGAAGGATTTAACCACCCCCCATTTAGGAATTGTGAGAGGTTGAGAGTCAAAGACAATCCCAGGTACCAAATGTGTGGTCAAAATTGGCTGAGAAATCCTCCAGGAGGACTATTGGGCATAGAAAAGTAGGTATAGAGAAAGGATAGGTGTCTGCGAATCACATTCCAGGTTTTTATCTGATGTATGATCCACGGGCTGGGTCGGCCGATCCTGGGGATGGGGTGGTATAAAGGTTGCCCTAACCAGGTTGTTAAATGGCAAAAGACCCTCTCAATTTCCTCCAAAGGATGGAGCTAGCTCTCATATATCAACTGAGAAGAAAGGAGAGATTAGAGGCCCATTTACACAGTTTAAGGTTGGGGAGGGCTAGTCCTCCACTTCTCTTGGGAGGTAAAAAACAGAAGGCCTTTATTCTACTGCGTTTCCCAGCCCATATAAAATCTACTGATGGCTTTGTTCCATACTTGGAATGTTTTAGCTGGGATACATATATATAGGTATATTTTGGAAAAGGTAGAGCACTCGGGGCAGAGTTACCGTCCAGATAGCTTCTCTCTTTGAAGGAGATTCAGCAGGAGAACACGTCACCTTGCCAGGTCCACCTAGAGTTGGGCATAAAATGGGTCATAGTTATTTCTTATTGTTTTCCTGCCTGATGTGAGAGATAAATGCCCAAATATTTAAGTTTTTCCATATCCCAATGGAATGGGAACTTTTGTTTAAATGTTAGAGGGTAAAAGTAAATATTAGGCCTCTGTTTTGGTAGTATTAAGTTTGTATCCTGAGCATCTGCGAAATTTTCCAATATGTTAAAAGCAGTTGGGACAGATTGAGAGAGGATTAGCTAGGAAAAGCAAAACATCGTCAGCATACAAACCTATACGATGTTCCATCCCTCCATCTGGATCTCGTTTATTTGAGGGGCGTCTTGGGCTAGTGGCTCAATAAAAATGGCAAATAGGCCAGGGAACAGGGGCAGCCCTGGTGGATTCCCCTAAATAGAGAAAAGTAGGTTGCGTGGTTTCCCGTTACTAACACAGTCCTGGGGAAGAGTAAAGTGATTTGATCATTGAAATACAGGGGTCAGGGCAGCCCATTTTGACATAGTGGCAAATAGGAAGGGCCATGACACCCTGTCAAATGCCTTCTCAGCATCTAGGCTGAGAAGGACAGAGGGTCTTTGTGGGATTGCATCTCCTAGACCAGATGAAGTGCCCTCCTTGTATTGTCTGTTGTGCTGACAAATCCTGTCTGATCCAGGTTGATTATGGAGGGAGAACATTATCCAGGCACTTGGCCAGGACCGAAATAAGGAGTTTATAATCATTTAGGACCGAGATTGGGCAGTATGAGTTACATAGTAATGGGTCCTTGCCTAGTTTGGGAATGAAGGAGACCACAGCATATGACCAACTAGGTGGGGGGTCTCTAGTCCCTATAGTACTTCATTATAGACTTGCAAGAGAGTAGGGTAACCTGCTGCTGGCAGCTTATAGAATTCTGTACCATACCCATCTGGGTCAGGGACCTTCATAGTTTTGGACAGGTTATGGCAGCCAATAATTTTATTTGGGATATAGGGATATCAGAGAGGTCTGTTGTTCTCTACTAAGCCTGGGAGGTCTAATGGGAGAGGAATGCACTAGTGGCAGTGTGTTCTGAAGGGTGATGGGTGTATAATTTCTTATAATACTCGCTAAAGGCCTGGGTGATATACCCCAGTCTAGTGTGTAGGGGTGCCAGAGTTAGGGTCCCTGATGGCAGCTATGATTGAGAGCCACCTTTGCTTATGCAGGTGGAAAGCTAGGAGATGAGAGCCTGCGGGCCAATCTCTCCATACCTCTGCCTTAGAAAAGCGAGGGCTATCTCTGTGTGTTACAGAGCCAGTCTGTCCAACTCCTGCTTAGTCTGTTTAAGTTGGGCTATGACCAATAGGTCCCCTGCTGGTGTCCAGCCTGGAGAAAATTAAGGGTTTGCTCCAGGTGGATTGTCTTTCCTGTGTTGTTTTGCCAGGGTTGATGTGTGCTGTATTAGGTGGCCTCGGAGGACCACCTTTGGGGTACCCCACCTGATTGATGAGGCAATCTCTGGATCAGAGTTGTCTACCAGGATCTCCTGTATTTTATCATCTAGAAATTCCTGGAAAGGTGCACTTTAAGGTGGATTGGGTTAAATCTCCAAATCGTGGTTCATCTCTCCATCCCCAGCTCCCACATTGTAATCACATGGGCATGGTCAGAATGGGTGGTATCACCTATGGTGGCCTCCCTAAGGACCTCAGACATTCCTTTTGTGTATAGCAATAATCTGTCCTGGTATACATGCCATGAACAGCAGAGTAAAATGAATATCTTCTTTCCTGGGGTGGAGGGTACACCACACATCTAGCCAGCCCACCTCCTGGACAAATCGCTTAAAAATTTATGCAAGGCAAGTTGCCTACCCTTAGCCACCCTGTGGAATCCAAACTGGGACTAGAGGAAATATTGAAATCACCTCCAATATTAGGGTACGCTTGGTCAATTGTACAACTTTACTCAGGAGGAATCGAATTTTCTGTATATTTGATCCCGGGAAAGTAGGCATTAGCTAAGATTACTTCTTTATCTTGCAGCAACCCCTGGACCACCACCAGACAACCCTCCGAGTTTGGCCATTCCTTTGTGGCTTGAAAGGAGTGTGACCAGAGATCAGTATGGTGACCCCTCCTCCTTCCATTAGTGAAGGAGGAGGAAAACACCTGGGTGAATCCTCCTCTGGCAAGCTTTCTGTGTTCGTTCACAGTCATATGCGTTTCCTGTACATATACTATCCCTGCTCAGCTTTTCTTGAACAGTGAGATCATTCTCAATCTTTTGACTCAGTCCATTCACATTCAAAGAAAAATCTGAAGTGATGCATTAGCCATTTAAAAATCTCTGATACCATGTGGGCTGTTGCTGGGCTCCATGTCTGGGTTCCATTTGAGAACTCTGCCCAGTCCTGAGCCTGTTAATCAAAGATGTGACTGCCTGTGGGGATTTAAGTGAGGAACAACATCCTCAAACTGCAAACAATAAGATTTAATCACTAAATAGGAAAACTGGGAAAACAGTCTAATGCAGTGTCCTGCCAACTGGGCAGGTGCTGCTGAACTACTAACAGGCTTCCATGGGGTTGGTCGGCTAAAAACAATCAGTCCCCAGGTGTGCCAACTTTTGGCTTGGTCCGTCTAATGGTTGGACCAGACATAAAACATCTCTGGTAAGCACAGGGGAAGGTGATCATGCCACAACTCCACCAAGGTAACTAGAGAGCATTTAACCTGAAGTCTTTAACTCATTACCTCAAACAGCTCCACATATAGTCCGAACTATCCATTGTTTACCTGACACAAAATGGCCACCAAGGAGGCAATGAGTCAAATTCAGTTATTAATTGTGAGGTAACTCACTTGCTGGGCTATTCAAATACACTAAACCAGTCTGTTATATTATTTGTACTTGGTCCCACCACTCCAGAGGGACATGGGATAAGGTGATTTAGGAAACTGGGTCCCCCCACCCTGCCCCGGGACAGCATTGGGAGAGGCATAACAAGGAAGGCGGGGAGAATGATCCCATTCCCATCTGAAAGTGTGGCATGGAGGGAGCATGGCCCCCAAAATGCCAGGAGACCCGGGGATGGGGGCTGAGGGGACCCAGCCAACCCAACACGACTGGCCTTTCGCTCAATAGGGTAAGTTACTCATCGTGAGGCCCCCGCTGTCGGGGGACGTTAGTGGCCCATATCAAACTGTAGAGTACCTCAAGAGTAGCTAAGGGAGTAACATGTAGGATAGATATTATAGATAGAAGGTGCCTCCAACCTGGCTCTTGGTCTCATTATCGTCGCGTGGCCATGAGGAAGCTCATTGAGCTGTCCAGCTCATTTCCCCTCCCACGCAACCCATCTGAGCTCCATCCTCAACCCATGTCTTCCCCTCCCTCCTGAGGGTCACACACTAGTAGCTCTATCGAGAAAGATGGGTGTACTGGAGGGCCGTGCAGCCAACACCACACTGAGCCATCCAGATTGATCTGTTTGTGGGGACAGAGGGTCCCAGTTCCTTCAGGAGAAGGGGCACCTGTGTGTATCACCACCATATGAGTGCGGACCATCAGGGAAGGGGTACCCAGGGAGGGTGGGCAACTTGGAAGTCACATGGAGATGAGTTTAGGGAGGTAAACTGAGGCAGCCTACCTGTAAGGAAGGAAGAGAGACAGTTACAGGTCCATAAGTCCTTTCATTTTACTGCTTGGCTAGATGGTGTGGTCTCAGGCGTGGCCATGGCTTGTTGTCTCAGTCCCTCCACTATCTGCTGAAGTGCAGAGTCTCCTTCCCTACAGAGCTGCTCTATCTGAGGCATTCTATTCCAGGCCTTCTGTGCTAATTTTTTTTATTTTTATTTATTGAAATCTAGGATTACAAATACCTTGAGCAGGAACTGCTAGTTTACAAAGGTTCCATGTCGAAGGAATTGGGGAGGGGTACATACATACAAAGGTCAACATAATAATACATAGTTCCACAATAAAAGAAGTAAGAGACTGAGGCTTAGGAAATTCCGTAATTAAAAATGTGCCAAATGTTAGGTAGCATGACAGACCAGCCAAGGGCAATCTTAGAAATAAGTGCTGCAGGTGAGAGGAAGGGGTATGCAGGCAGGAAGGCAATTGTCAGAGGGTAGAGGGTGAGGGAAGTGGAGGGAGGGAGGATAAAAGTCAGGAAATGCCTGGGGGAGGAAAGGAGAGGGGCAAGGGTAAGCAGGTAGAAGGGGCAAGGCGGGAGAGGTAGCTGTCAAGACTGAAGTGGATGGCAGTGAGCGGTGGGCCCCTGATTAGCGAGGCAGTCACAATGACTAGTTGAAATGAGATGAAGTCAGAGTTGTCTCTTAAAAGGGCCAAAAGCAGCAGCAGTGAGAGTTTCTTTGTTGAGAGTATTGTACCACTGTGGTGCTCTGTGGGTAATACCCTCTGGCCCATGGTAGTCCAGCATCTGGGGACAAGGAAGGTTAGTTGTTGTGAACTTCTAGTTCACTGGGTGATGTGGTGGTCAATGAGGAGCTTTTCAATGCCTGGGGCATGATCCCGAGGAGGACTTTTTGGCTAAGAGGCAGGTTTGATACTGTATCTGGCTAATGAGAGGTAACCATCCTGCCTGAGTGTACAGGTCACAAGTATGTGTAAGTCGGTCAGCCCCAGTTAGCAGCCTACATGCTTTGTTGAGTGCAACTGTAATTCTCAAGGAGGGCAGAGGCGGAGACAGAGCCATAAATTGCTAGCCCGTAATCGATGATGGAGGTGACAGAGCTGTTGATAGTCAACCAGAGAGTGTCAGGAGTCATGCAGTGCTTGTGCCTGTAGAGCAGGCCTATACATATGTTGGTGGCTTTGGTGACAGAATTTATGTGCCATTGGTGGAGAGTGAGCTGTCTAATGTGACACCTAGGTATTTAAAATCAGGAACGTGTTCAAGTAAGGTCCCTGTTTGGTTTAGATGGTGAGGTCACGGATTTGTACTTGCTCCTGGCATTGTAGAAGGTCATAACCTTTGTTTTGCTGAAGTTCATGACCAGTTTGTGTGACTTGAACCATTCTTGATGTGCATGAATTCAAGCTGTAATTGTTTCTTGAGGAGCTCTGCATTTGGTGGTTGGTGAACATGACTGCATCATCGGCATAGAGCAGTAATTTCTGGTGGCACACACTGGGAAGTTCGCTGAAGAAGAGGCTGAAGAGTAGTGGCCCCAGGATGGACCCTGTGTGGAACCCTGAAAGGACTGGCTTTTTCTTCCAAGGTGACACGGCAATCCTAACCGCTGGACCCTCTCCCCAAGGTAGCTTGAAAACCAGAGCAGCACTTCATTGGAGAGCCCAATGTTTGATAATTGCTTGAGTAGAAGTGGGTGGTTCACAGTACCAAAGGCTTTCTGAAGGTCAATGAATACTGCCCCTACACAGTTTCCTTGATCGAAAGCATGGCATGGATGAAGCCCATGAATTCTAATAGTGCAGTGGTGGTACTGTGCCCTTTTCGAAACCATGTTGCCCAGGACACTGGATGTCATATTTTTCCAGGTACTTGACTAGTTGGTCTGAGGCGATGCGCCCAGGGCCTTAGACAATGGAGGGAGGATGCAGATAGGTCTGTAGTTGGAGTGCAGTAATTTGTCTCCACTTTTGTGTACTGGTGTGATGGTCACCTGTTTCCAGTGAGATGGGAACTGGGACATCCTTAGTGATAGGTTGAGGACCTTTTCAGGGGTTCAAGGACTTCTTCAAGGACAAGTGCTAACGATTTCAGGTCAAGGGAGTCACCGCTGTAGCCTGCATTGTGAATGGCCTTCCGAATATAGGTTCTGGCTTCATGCACTGGGATCTCCTTGAAGTAGAATTGTGGGGCAGGGTGTAGGAGGAGTAGGCAGGAGGGTTACTACCAGAGGGGCATCAAAGAAACTGGAAGGGAGGACACTATCCAAGTTGGAGAATGCATTGTTAAAGGTGTTGGTGATTGTGTACAGGTCAGATGTTGGTGTTCCATTTATATTGAGCATGGTGGGTGGTGACTTAGGGTCCTTGCCTGTAAGGTCTTTCAAGTTACTTCAAAATTTTTTCCATCACCCAGGAGTTGGAGAGAGCTTCCTTGAAGTATTTGGCAGCCAGTGATATGCTAGTCAGTCTCTGGGCCAATGTGATCGCGATGTTGAGTTTGGAGAGCTCCAAGCGCTTCTTCTGCACTGTCAAAGGTTCTTTGACCAGCAAGCTGTACAACAAGCTTCGCTGTGTAAGGCATTCTGAACTTAAGCTTGCCTCCTTTAGTTTCCTAAGGATAGAATGTAGGCTCTCATGCTTTGCTGCAATAGCAGTCGAGTAATCATTGTCCACATATATTCGTGGTCCTGGTAGGTTAAATCTCCTGTTTCCAGGACTTGTGTAAGACCAGTTCCTTCTCCTGGTATCGCGAGGAACCTAATCAGGATAGCACAAGGGCGATTGTTTGTCTGGGGCCCAGAGTGCACTGAACCTGATCTGTCTCAAGGAACAGCTGTCTGGCAAGCCCAGTTTGGTTTTAAAGAAGTGCTGCATAAATTGTATTGGGCTATTGCCCTCTGAGCCCTCCGGAAACCAGAGACCCTCAAGTTATTCTTCCTGCTCCGTGCCTCAGAGTCATCTGCCTATCCTGTAGGTCCTGCAACATCTGATGTAGTTGAGCTGTGGCGTGTTCTGTGCAGTCCACTCGGTGGTCGGTGCTCGTGGCCTGCCCTTGAGGTCGCTGAGCCATTTTTCCATTTTTCCCAGATCTCAGCGCAGTGCAGTAAAAGTGGAGAGGATCTCTGTTCTAAAGTCCCGCAGTTCCTGAAGGACAACATCCATCTGTTGGGTAATGTTGGACACTGTAGCATGGTTGGCCTTTGAGGTCTTGTCTTACCCGAAATGTGTGAGCTGTCACTATTGGAGCACTGTCTGTCAGGGTCAGGGAGGTCTGGTGCTGATTTTAAGGTGTTGGGTTTGTGGGGCATCTTTTTAGTAGATGTGTCTTGATTAGTCCCAGATTAGGTCTGAATTAGTTGTTTTAGCTGTTTTAGACCTTGGTGGAGACAGAGCTGAAGACTCATGCAGCTTCCATGGGCATGACATCACCGGACATTCCAGTACTGGTCCTTTTCAATGTCTTCATAAGTGACATTGTGAAGGGACTGGAAGGAAAAGTATGCTCTTTGCAGATGACACAAAGATCTGCAACAGGGTTAATACACGGGGGTGGAAAGGATGAGAAGGGACTTGGGAAGGTTAGAGGAATGATCAAAAGTATGGCAGCTTAGATTCAATGCAAAGAAGTGCAAAGTAATGCACCTTGAAAATAAAAACCCTGGGAAGAGTACAAATGGGGGAGGGGTACTAACAGCAACAAAATGGAAAGGGACCTGAGGGTAGTCACATCAGATGACCTAAAGGTAGGCAAGCAATGTGAGAAGGCAGTAAGGAGGGCTGGGGATACTGGGATGCATAGGAGAGGCATCAGCAGTAGAAAACAGGAAGTTGTTATCCCTCTGTACAAGAAGTTGGTGAGGCCCCATCTGGAGTACTGCATGCAGTTCTGGAGACCCCATCTTCGCAAGGACACCGACAGGGTGGAGGCAGTCCAGAGGAGGGCAACTAAAATGGTGCATGGTTTGCACCAGAAGCTATATGAAGAAAGACTAAAGGAGCTTAATATGTATACCCTCGAGGAAAGGAGGGAGAGGGAGACATGATAGAAACTTCAAGTACCTCAAGGGAATCAACAAAGTCCAAGAGGGTAGCATCTTTCAGAAAAAGAGATGTGCAAGATAGAGGAGGACAGCTCAGGGCAACATGAGAAAGTATTTTTCACTGAGAGGGTGGTGGACACATGGAATGGCCTTCCTGAGCAGGTTGTGGGTCAAAAACAGTGGGGAATTCAAGAATGCATGGGACAGGCATAAGGCAATTCTGATGGGGGTAGAAAGAAGTATGCTGTTGTTTAACTGGGATCTGCAGCTTATCAAATAGGTACAGAAATGAGCAGACTAGATGGGCCAAGTGGTCCTTATCTGCTGTCAAAGTCTATGTTTCTATGTTCTATGTAATTATCTTGTTTTCAGTGGGGTCCTGCATCTGAAAGGCGATTTAGCATGCAACTGTGAAAACATGTTTTGGAGGATTTGAAAATGACACATCTCATGTTCATTAGGTGGAGTAACAAAAGGGCTATGCATACATTTGGGGCCAAAATCTGAAAAAATTCAACATTTCCTCATAACTTTTTCTTTTTGTCATTTTGACCCCAAATGTCCAACACTGTCTTTTTATGAACCCACCTTACGATCATGGCAGATGGAATTTGTAAACATCATTCAAAAGGTGACTTTATGGAGTAAATGTGAAAACATGTTTCAGAGGAGAGTTGAAAAATGACACCTGTCATGTTCATGAGGCAGGTAACAAGAGGGCTATATTGAAAACTAGAGACCAAAATCTGCATGCATCGCCATGTTATAAGAAAACATTTAAAAATTCAGCATTTCTTCATAAGTTTGTTCTTTTGGGACATTTTACTCCAAATTTTCAGCATAGTCTTTTATGAACCTTCCTTCTGAACATGACAAGTGTCATTTATAAAATACTGGTCGAAATGTCATTTTGCACAAGTGTGGAAACACATTTTGGCAAAGATTTTAAAGTGACACCTGTCACGCTCATGAGGTGGTATAAAAAAATGGCTTTGTTGAAAAGTTGGTGTCAAAATATTGAAAATTGCCAAAGCTATGAGCGTAGAATTGAAAACTTTTCAATGTACTTTCATAACTTTGTTGTTTTTTACTATTGTGACCCCAAATTTTCGACATAGTCTTCTTATGACCCCATCTTATGAATCTGATAGGTAAAAATATTCAAATCCTTCCCAAAAGGTGATTTCATGGAGCAACACAGAGATCAACTTTGGGATGAATCTGAAAAAATCACCTAACTTGTTCATGAGGTGAGGTCCTGAAAAGGCTATATTGAAAATGTTTTGGATAAATATTAAAAATGACCAAGTTATGAGTACAAGTTCAAAATGCATCGAATACTTTGACCGCACTTACCTGATTTCCTCAGTTCCCAGTCCAGTGTTGAACAGTAAAGATGCGCTCCAGTCCAGAGAGGATTATGTCATTGGAACCCAGCAGGCAGTTAGGGGTGGAGGGTGGGGGTACTGGGTGTTGAGTTGTGATTTGTGTTGAGGGAGGTGGTGGCAACAGACATCGATCGGCCATTTTCTTTTACAGGTGTAAAAATAAAAAAGACATTGAGGGATGGTTTTCTTTATTTCAGATACCAACACTGAGGATTGGGCACCCAGTGTTGGGTTCATATTTACGGGCATGGGAAGCGATGGGGAGGTGGAAGGGATACTTGGCAGAAGGTGGGATCTTTTGCAAGGTTTTAAGCAAGAGTAAATGAACGAAAAACATAGACGTGCTAGTTTTAGCAGCAATGTCACAGTTGCAATGTAGTGGGAGGAAGAGCAGGCTGATCATGACACCAATAAGCTGCTTGCTGGGTGGTGTCATGCAGATCAAAGCAAAGAGTTGCCCTGTGATACTGGCAGCTCTTTTCTTTAAACTTCACAAAGTTTGTGCCGGCAAGCAAAGAAGAGTGTCGTGATCAACCTCGCTGATCAATGGTCTGACACCGTCAAGCTCACTGTAGACTGCCCTGCATTGGACGGGCAGTGACACACCTCTCAAATCCACTATCATAGCAATTTTTATTTATTTTTGTTTAGCTTTTGTTAACCAGGTAAGTGCACATAGCATAAAATGACTATTTTCAGGCACGACCCGGGAGAGTACAGACATACAGAAACTTAACAGGATAACAAATTATAAGTGCTTTACATACAATGAGTTAAAGTGGATACAATGTATCAGAGACATACAGAGTAGACCATTCATAAGTTCATAGTTGCCTATCTATGCACTGAATAGAGAGGACCTTGGACAATAAATTTTCGGTGGGCACATCATATGAACAGAAACAAGGTACACAAAAACAAAACAGGTAATACAAAAGGAATAAATAACCATTGAAAGCAGGGGTGTCATTAAGGAAAAGGTTGGTAAGTGAGGAAGAGGGGAAAGCCATGAAATTAGATTATATGAGTGTATGTAAGTGTAAGGAGATGCCTGCAGTGTAAGATTGTATATGGGCAGGAAAGGGAGCGGGACAGGCTGAGGCAGTAAGAGGGTTATATAGAGGTGAGGAAATACTATTGTATGGCCAGAGACATCAGTCATTAGGTAGGGTGAAAGCAGGAACAGGTATCAGCAATCAGCAGATTCCAGCGCAGTTTTCTCTTAAAGCATGTGTGGGAGCTAGAAAGTCTAATGTCGAGGGAAGGGAATTCCACAGCTGTGGAGCCACATGTTCAAATGCACAGTTCCTTTCCCTCATATGGCACCTCGGCAAATTCAGAAAGGATTTGTCAGCTGATCATAGACCATGGAGTGTGACCTGAGGCACAAGCATAGCTGCAAGACACCTAGGGTTTGATTTGAATCATCGAATCAATAAGAGAGCCAAAGTAGTATTTCCTACCAGCTAATGGAGAGAGCCAACCAAGATCATTAAAAAGCTGACAGTGGTGTTTAAGCCGAGGAGCAGAAGAGGCATAGCGACATATGTTGTTATACGTAATATCCCATTTGAGTAGGTCAGTTTTATGAGCAGCCCCAATAAAGGAAGCCCCATAGGTTAGGGTGGGGAGCAGAATCCCCTCACAATGACCATTTTAGCCAATGGCATGAGCATATAACTAGTCTTATATGCAACACCCAGTTTGGAGTTGACAGCTCTGCAAACAGACTGTACATGAAGATTAAGATCAAGAGATTATCTAGCAGGATGCCCAGGTACTTGAAAGAGGTCACACATTCCAGTAATTGACCTTCTAAGTCCTGCACCATCAGTGCTGTTGTGCAAGCCCGGAGCTTTGGGGCTAATCCAAGCAGCATGGCTTTAGTTTTGCTAGTGCTGACAGCCAGTTTGTGGTCATATAGCCAGTTTTGGATATTGTTAAAGTCAGAGGAAAGGGTTGTGTTGATAGTGTCTGTATTAGTAGAACTTGTACAGATGACAAGATCATCAGCACATAGAATAGCAGAACAGGATTTTAGAGCAGCTCCAATGTTATTTATATAAAGAGAGAATAGGAGGGCCCAAGGATGGAGCCCTGAGGTACACCAATGTTAATGGTGGTACTGTTTGATAGAGAGGAATTAAATTTCACCACTTGAGTTCTATTAGTCAGGTAGCTTTCATACCAGTCAACAACAGAGGAGGAGAAATGCAGGTGTCAAAGAGGAGAGAAGCGAAGTGTGATCAACAAGGTCAAAAGCCTTTGTGAGGTCAATAAAGACAGCCCCAGTCAGATTGCCAGTATCCATTTTTGAAAGAGTGTCAGTGGTGAATTTAAGGAGTGCAGTCGTCATGCTATGTCCTTTCCTGAAGCCATGTTGGGTATCCGAGAGCAGGCTGTGCTTAAGTAGATAGTCAGTTGTCTGAGTTATGCAAATTTTCTCCAGGATTTTGCTCAGTACTGAGAGTATGGCAATTGGTCTGTAGCTCATGACAACCTTAGGATCCCCTTTTTAAGTACAGGTGTGATCTGAGCAGCTTTCCAGAGGTCAGAGACCACTCCACCTGAAAGTGATAATGTATAAATTTTGGCCAGCGGTAATGCAATAAGGGAGCTGCAAGTTTCAAGCGTGAGGTTCAAGGGAGTCTGAGCCAGAGCTGGTATGATCAGAGATGGACCTCAGGAGCTTCAGGACTTCCTTTCTAGACACAGCCTTAAAATAGAATGGAGGAGTATAAGGAGGCACAGGGGACAATACTCCAACTTAACCAGACAGGTTCCTGATGAGGAGTGGGAGGACACTGCAGCGGGATTGAAGGAAGAGGTATATTGGGAGAGATCAGAGAAATGCAGGTTGAAAGAATTAGCTATGGTTTGTGAGTCATTGCAATGCACATCATTTATCAGCATATCACCAGGGTAGTTGACTGTGAGGATCCTAGGAAGGATTTGATGTGTGACCAGAATTTCCTGGGATCATTGGCCGAGTTAATCAGTAGGTCTTTACAGTACTTGCCTTAGCAGCTCTGACTTGTTTTTACATGAATTCCGTGAGCGTGCAGTGTGCGTTGAAATCTGTTTGCTGGCCTGTTGTTTTGTAGCGCTCCAGAGTTTATCTCTAAAGCGCAAACTTTTGAGCAAGTCTTTGTTTAGCCATCTTGTTTGTTTACCCTCACTCTCTGGTGTTCTTTGGGGCATGTTTACATTGAACCATAAGGAATTTAGTGATGAAGAGGTTAAGAGCATCCTGAGAACAGTGTGATAGATAGATCTCTGACCAATCAATTCTGGAGATGTCATACAGAAACACCTCTTGGTCTAGGTGAGCAAAGTTTGTGAGAGTGATGAGACGTGGTGGAGGAGATGGAGGTGCCCCCAAGGACAGGATGCAGAAAGTGGAGAATGGTCAGTTAAAGCATCAGCAAGCATACCAGCGGCTGAGATGTGTTCGATCCAGTTTACCAGCACCCAATCCAATAGTGTGCCTAGTGGTGATGAAGACAGACTTGTAGTTGGCACTGTTACCATCTGATGCAGGTTGTAGCTATGAGTCAGAGATTGAAGAGAACTGAGAGCTGCCCCAAACCAGTTTAAGTTTAGGTCCCTAAGATGACACCCTCATTATGATTAAAATTCTGAGAGGTATTTTGCAACAGGTACTCTAGACCCACAATCCCTCCCACTGGGGGTTATACGCACAGATAACATGCAGTTTCTTGGCTCCCAAAGCAAGGGTAGCATGCAAGTATTCACATACCGATTGAGCATCCGAGATAGCAGAAGAGAGACAGTCAGATTATTTTTGTAGTATAGAGCAACTCCACCACCACGTTTGTTCGATATCCTATCCCTTTGAATAATAGAGTAATTTGGCAGGGAGCAGAGGGAGTCAGTAACCGATGGTTTTAGCCTGGTCTCAGTGAGACAGAGGATATCAGGATTGTACAGTTTGACCCATGACTCCAGTTCCACAAAGTGAAACATCAAACTTCTTATATTCAAGTGTGCAATTAACAGCCCATGTTTGGACATACTAGGTATGTCAACTGCTGAGAAATAAGCATCTAGTGGCCCAGGATTTGTCTCTATATCCCCAGATAGCAGAATGGCAATGATGACAAGGAACCACAGCCCCACATTTAGAAAAGGATGGGATAATGCAGACTTGTTCTGTAGTTTCCTAAACATATAGAGAGAACGGTAGGGACAACCCTTTTGGTAGAGAAGAAGATTAGTTTGTAGTATCCTTGTATTATAAACAATAAGGTTGGAGAAAGTAAAATCATAGTGCTCAGTCCTAGATTTATTTGAGCCATCCTCATTACATAAGGATAGTGTAATTTTGTCAAGGGAAGTATGACAAGAAAAGTTATGAGGGCAACCCCCAGACAGCTGTTGGACATGTGCACTTTGCACAAGCATAAGCAAACATAAAAGAACCCACCCTCCCTCCCTTACCTTAATGATGGCATGGTTGCTGGACTGGTTGGGAGGCTGAGGCTTAGGCAGCAAGATGAGAGACAGCAGCACTATGGGTCCAGTCTAGTGGTGTCATTGTAAACTGCTGGCAAGTCCAATATATGTCCAGTAGAAGTCCACTCAGTAGCCATTGAACTGAGCAACCCCTACCTCCCTCCCCCAGCAAGCCTCTGCTGTGCTCCATATCTGCAGCTAACCCTCCCATAACCCCCGTCTGTCTCACCTGGGCTGAGAGCAACCAAAGGCACAGGAACCCTCCTTAGAAGGGTTTCACCTTTAGAGGTGCTGCAGGACATTAACTCCTTTAGTTAAAGGTACCTAAGGGAAGAAGTCCAGAAGAAATAAAATGAGCTGCAGGAGGACAAGGGGAGGGGAGGATGGTGGGAGCAAAGACAATGAGTATCAGAGGACGCTTGGAGCATGCACTTAGAAAGCACTCAGAGATGGCTACCCAGTGACCCAGCAGTCAGCACATCATACTCCCGTGCAGCTGACCTGAGTTCGGGAACAAGCTTGGGAAGCTGACTAGGTGGGCTGGGCAACACTTCCAATTTTAGATGCGATAATATTATATATTTAAAATGGTCCTACTGTATAAATGCCACTGTGCATGTCCTGTCCCTGCATAATCTATCATACAGAAACAAGAGAATCATTCCCACCAATGAAAATCTGTGAGTAAGGGACAGAGGAAAAACTGGAATCAAACCAATGACACTGAACAATAGCACAATAAGACCAAAAGGACAAATTAAATTGACACTGATTAGGATACACCTAGAATTCTTCACATTTCCACCCCTGCTATAACCACTCTACTGATTTATATTCTGAACTTATCCTCTCCACAGCCACGGTTCCAAAAGCTTGAAGACTGCAAAGATAATTCCGCTATACAAGGGTGGTGACCCCTCATCTCCCGGAAACTAGAGTTCTATCTCTCTCTCCCTCCTTGCGAAGTGCAGGAGTCGCTCATCAGTGCCAAATTCTGTGACTTTCTCACCTCAGCAATTCCGATCTCCTGTGCAGTCTGGTTTCCTGAAGCACCACTCTATGGTCTCCCCCTTCCTGGGTCAGTGACTCGATTTTCTCCGCTATGGATCATAGCCAGCTCACTGCCGCCATTTTTATCAAATTAGCTAAGGCCTTCGACTCCATCTCCCACTCCCTCCTTCTTCAAAAACTTAAATCCTTGGCCTTCTAAGCCTGCAGTAAACTAGTTCCATTCATACCTTCATGATAGACAACAGTCTGTCCAAGTAGCTGATGCAGTCTCCCCTCTCCCCATCCATTCCAGGGTTCCCGAGGCTCCATCCTCGGCCTCATCCTTTCTCCCTCTTCATTAATGACATCCTCTTCGTCTGTCACTTCTCAAGTCTGCATATGTATGCTGATGACACCATCATCTTTGCCTCTGGCCCCACCTCTAACAGCATACTTTCCACCCTCCAAGAGGACTTCAGCAGAGTTCAGTCCTGGTTCAAGAATAACCATCTGAAACTAAACACCAAGAAAACAGTAACTATGGTCTTGGTTCTAGACAGAAGCTGACCTCCCTCTCCTCTCCCCAGTTTTCGCTACCCTGAACGGCTCACCTCTCCAGATCGTCCCTGCTTTTAAATACCTGGGTGTCTGGCTGAATAGACATCTGGACTTCTCCACCCATATCGATGCCATCTGTTCCAAGCTTAGGCACAAACTTTCAGTCCTCTACCACCATAAAGACAGCTCTCTCACCACTCAACGTGAATTGGTACTCAAAACAATTCTACCAGTCCTGGACTATGTTGAGCTGTTTATGGCACAGCCCCTGCCTCATCCCTCTCCAAACTGGACACACTGACTTCAAAAAAGGAATAAAATCCACCTCTTTATTCAAACCATTAGGTTGAGCAGTATTTCAGGTGACAATCCACTTAAAGTATATAAAATATATGGATCTGTCATCATTATGGTTCTGTGGCTACTGAGAATGTTTAGGATAAAATGCTTTGTTAACTGATGTTATTAGTACTTCCATGAAATGAATTATGACAGTTCTCTGCAGTTCTTGTCTTCCATGTATCTTCTCCTTTTGTACATTGTCATTTTAAGAACTTGATTTAAATGGAATGGTTCTGGGATAAAGTATACATATGGTCAAAGCCTCTGGGTTTAGTGTCCTCCCATAGCTTAATGAAGTTATTCCTGCGGTTAATATAGCTATGTAAGGCAACATGGCCTAGCTGGTTCAGTTATGGAGGTTTGAATCATGAACTCAACATACATCCACTATATTTTGCAGACATCTTGTCCCTAAATACGCCAAAAGTATAAAAATCTGCTTTATAAATGGGTGCGATGGCTACCTTGTCTAAATCTGCAAAAACCCAGGCAAAACTGATGTTTAAGAACACTGGAGAGTCTCAGAAAAACTCGGGCCTAGACGCCTGCAACTTGAACCAATACCTGAGCGGGTACAGAAGAACTGGAGCCCTCAGACAGAGAGAAGTCTGCAGGAGACACATCCTACCAAATGTTAGAGAAATTATTTAAAGAACTTAAGTATGAGCTTACCATGAAGATACAAGCAGGCTTCAAGAATATGTCATCGCAACTACAGCACCTTCAACAAATGGTCAAAACTGTTACAGAGACAGTAGATCAACATGAGACCTGCTTGAACGAGCTGGAATCCCCACAGTAGTCAAGAAGACAATTTATCTCAAGTCTCTTCTGACCTTCAGCGAGCCTTGAAGGACATAGCTTATCTAAATCAAACACTGGATGACCATAAGAATAGAGAGCAGAGATATAACGTCCATCTGGAGGGCATGCCCGAGGGATCAGAGGAGACAGACTGCATGCAGTTTGTGAGGAAGCGACTGTGACAAACGCTTCAATTGCCTGAGCAGATATCTCTAGAGATCCAGCAAGCCCACCACTTCCCCAGTCCCAGGCCTGCACCAGATCAGCACCGGGGCATGTAATAGTGAAATTCTTAAGATATCAAGAAAGACAGGCTGTGCTGGTGGCAGCAAGGAAAGTGGGTACTCTAAAATAAAAATCAAGGGTCATTGTGTTCCCAGATTTCTAGGCAGCTACAAACACAGCTGCAGGCATTCAAACTGGTGAAGAGGAAGCTGCACGAGTTGGATTGGCCATTCACCCTGGTGTACCCTGCAAAGCTGGTGATTCAGAGGCCCAGGGTAAAACAATGTGCTTTCTCAGATCTTGATACAGCAATGGCTTATGTGGAAGAAGAAGAGAAAGAGATGGTCAACAGGATGTGCCAAACCAAGAGGAGCAAGCCCCATGACTTGAATTAGAGCTGCAGGTACTGATTTTTGGAACTCTGGGGTGAGAGAGTTGGGGAGGATTGCTGGTATTTGTGGTTCGCAACATGGTAGTGGCCTATAAGGCAGGGCCACAACACCCCCCACCCACTCTGTTAGCCATTTCTCTTGGTCTTGCAAATCATCAGGCTTGGAGACTGTTCTTTAGGATAACACAATTGGTTGGGCCCAGTTTTTGTGAGCACATTTGGCAGAGGCATCCTCTAACAGAATTGGGCATTTTGCTTGGATAGTTAAAATAAAGGAGATACTAAACTAAGGATCAACAGAGACAAAGTATGCAGATGAGGGTTTATGAGTGTTATGGGGCATGTTTCAACTCTGTAAGCTATTAGCCCCTTTGAAAGCGTCAACAGCAAGGGTTAGCTGCTCTAAAATGTTTCAAGTTTTTTTATCTTCTTTTAGTGAGTTTATGATTATGCCATTGTACAGTTATTTTCTAGTCTGGTGCTTTTTCTTACTGTGGGGAGGGGGGACGTGCCTAGGCAGGCATGGCTGTGGAATATTTCTTACAATGTTATGGATCTGGTAGGGGCCTTTTGGACAAATTATTTCTGTACATTCGAAGGCTTGCCAAGTGAAAGGCTGAAGTGGGGGCTGGGCGTGGACCAGGCCCGCAAATAAATAAATGGATGTGCAATTAATGTGAATCTGGAATATGCCTATGGAGGTCAGACCAGGTGGATCGCGACATCTTTACAGGCACTATATGCCCTTGGCCCCCTCTATCAACAGAGTATGTGGATGAATGGCCTAGCTCCATCCATGAAAATAGTGGGTCACTATGGGTGGGAAGAAGTTTCAGAATGAAGAAGGGATGGTGAGAATCAAGTTTCTTTTTTTGGGGTTGTATCTTCTTTTGGGTTCTGGAAGGCTGTGGTTCACTAAGGGATTTTGGGGTGGGGGCTCAAAAGGGGACAGTTCAGCTCTTAAAGCTACAGGGAGAATTTTAGAAGTTTGTTGGGTAGTTCTGTTACAAGGGTCATGGGAGGAGGGAAGGTTGGTTTAGCCACACTGTTACGTTTATTAAATGGTGTTGTAGTTGTTGGGGTTAGAGAGGGTTGCGAGGGTGTGTTTAAAAACCAAACCAGGAATTGGAGACTGTTACTAACAATGTTTTTTTTTATTTCAAGGGTCTGTCACACAAGTATATTTATTTATTTTTTAGATTCTCGTAATTAAGACCTTTGAGCTAGCAACTCACTTACAAAGGTTCCACGTTAAAATGGTACAGACAAGTATAAATAGAGAGTTAATACTTAGCAAATACAAGTAGTATACTGTTACAAATTCTGCAAAGATGATTCATCAAGTATTACTAGTGAGCTTTAATTGGACTGGTAGTATATCCTTAGGGACCCTGCTCGTCTCTACACATGCTATTATCAGCTCTGTGCATGTTAATCAGTTGAACTTTCAGCAGTTTCTAGTCATTTTGGCACAGCTAATGTTTTGATTTGTACCTAACTCCATTGTATCTATTTATCTGGGTTGCACAGTCGGGTCCTCGCTATCTCTATTGTTCTGGCCTCCTGGCCGGTTACCTGATCCTTGTTCCTCTGTCTCCCTTAACAGGCTCCGGAAGGAACCCCCAC
Source organism: Neoceratodus forsteri (assembly GCA_016271365.2). Taxonomy (NCBI): domain Eukaryota; kingdom Metazoa; phylum Chordata; order Ceratodontiformes; family Ceratodontidae; genus Neoceratodus; species Neoceratodus forsteri. Next base: position 692,484,672 of record CM057449.1, read on the forward strand.
ACACACACACACACACACTCATTCCCACAAACAGAGGAGACATCGACGGAGCAGCCAGCAAGGTAAAGACAGCCTCAAGAGTCCAGCAGACTTGCCTGATTTTGGCTGTTGTTGTGGAAGGGTGTTAGCCTGTTGACGTTACATGTCAACTGCCCCACCCACCCTCCCTTATAGGAGGCTATTGGTCACATGACCTGTCATGTGACCCTTACCTCTGGTAGCAAAGTGTCTACTTTTCCATTTGCTGCTTATAGTATCTGACCACTAGGGTCAGTCATTCCTGTCTCCTAACAGCCCAGCTCACTCTGCCCTTTCACTTCCTTTTGCTCTACTTTGTCAACCAGCCCCTGATCTCCCCTTTCCTTGCTCCTCAAGGGATCCTTCTGCACTTGGCTTCCTCCTCCTGGCCTGGGATTTGAACCCTGATCATCTGCACCCAAGGTGGATGTCCTACCATTGCACCATTATTCCTGGCTTATATTCCTCTCTCCTATTAGTCAACTTCTCTGCCTGACTCCTACTCTATCCTACTACCCCTGTCACTAACCCCCACCTACTCTTACCTCGCACGCAATGTTTCTCTCACCCTGGTTTTCTCTGTCCTTATCACTCCTGGCTCTTACCTTCCATACAACCCCCCCAACTAGCCCTGCTCCTCTCGACCTTTATACCAAACTAGCCCTTATTCCCAACTGGGAGGTACCATCGCTGACTACCCACACCTTGACACTCCAACCTCCTGGTATGATTCTCAGCTCAACAACCCATCTCTTGCTCCAGTCCTTAATCCTGCTACCCCATGTCCTCTCCATTCCTGTTCCCACCAATGGTGTCATATCCCCACATCAAAAACAGACAAAAAATAACGTTCCTAAACCATGTCCTCTTTAGGCTAGCACTTTTTCTTCTTCTTCTCTCTGCTAGCATTCACCCCAACCCTGGACCCCCTGCATTGCTTAACCTGACCAGTCACAGGGCCAGCGGTCTAACACTAGCCTCAATTAATATATGCAGCCTGTTGCAGAAATTTGACTTCCTCCAAGGTTGTGCTACTCAGTACAATCCTGACATTCTGGCTGTTGAAGAAACATGGCTCTCACCGAAAATCCCCAACTCTACCATTGCCTTGGCTGGTTACATGCTGTTTAGAGCCGATAGGAAGGGAAAGGGAGGGGCTGTGCCATCTATCTCGGTGACTCTCTTCAAGGTCAGGTCTTACACACCACTTTACCCTGTCATGATGCTCAAGCCCTTCCTGTCAAAATCACTACTGGAAACTCAGGCAAGATACTTTTAGTAGTGGCCATCTACATTCACTTTTAGTCATGGCCATCTACATTCCTCCCTGCAGCCCTAAGCCTGCCTTTGATTCTATTCTTGACTATGTCTCCAAGTTGCCCACAAAGACCAAGGTCATCATCATGAGTGACTTTAATGTCAACTGGTCTGCCTCACTAGCTGCCCAGTACAGGGATGCTGTAGCAGCCATTAACCTTACCCAGGTCATGTCAACACCAATGCAGGTAAACCACAGAACTGGGACCAGTACACTGATTGATCTTGTCCTCACAAACCATCCTGAGAGACTCATTAACGTCTCTGTACTACTTGATACTATTAGTGACCACTCCTCCATTCTCTGCTGCTGGTCACACCATTCCCGTTACCCCCAAAGTTCTCCTATCTGCACTCCCTTAAGAAAGGTTCCTTGAAGCAGCTCAAGGACCATCTCCTTGCTCTGATTGATCCCAACTTGATACTGCTACAAGCATTGACAGTGCATTGGCTTTATTCATTCATACGTTCAACTCAGCCTGCAATATATTTGCCCCATTAAACAGCGTCTACTAAAGGCGCAGAAACCCCATGGCTTACTCCTGCACTCCATGAATGATGCGGTCCGTAATAATCTCTGGTACAAGGCCCTTGCATCTGGTTCAAGCTCATTACAGGCAGTGCTACAGGGCTGTGAGAAATGTCTGTCCAGAGAAATTCTTCGGGCCAAGCAGACTACTTCCAAGCTCGTCTTACCTCCTCTTGGGGTGAAGAGAAGAAATTCTGGGACAATATCAAGGAACTGACAGGTATACCAACCCCTCCCACTGAACATAAATGGTGTTGTCTCCATGACCCATTGCTTATTGCGAATACCTTTAACACTGCCTTCTGTGACTAAGTAGTGTTTCTCCCCACGCGTTTCAACACTCCTCTAAATTTTCCACCTTCCTCCCCCCTCTAATATCCCTCCTTTCTGCTTTAGGACCATTTCCTCCGTGAAGCTAAATCCTACCTCTCCAAGATCCTAGGTAAATTTATATTCAGTGCTGATTCTCTGGATCTGAAGCTCCTTTCTCTAACCCTGGACACTGCCTTCTTCCCTTACCAGAGTCCTCAATCTTTCCCTTTGCTTGGAACAATTCCTTTCTCAATGAGGAATCTGCTGTTGTTACTCCAATCTTTAAAGTAGTGACAGAACCTCACATAACAATTATTGCCCGTCTCCATTCTTCGCCCATCTCCAAAGCCCTTGAAAGGATCATTTCAGACCGACTTACTGATTATCTCCAGAAATATATCCTTCTTTGCCCTCAGCAGCATGGGTTTAGGCAGGCCATGGTAATACCACTGCACTCCTGGAATATACCGACTTCATACAAAAAGCCCTTGGATCGAGGCCACCTAGTTTATTGTTTATGATGCTTATATGATGTGTTATTATTTTGTGTTTTAATTTTTTGCATCTGTGTTTTATTTTCTTGAAGATGGTGTTTATCTATTTGTACAGCACCCAGAGCCTCTGGAATTGGGCTTTTAAATAAATTTTGCCTTGCCTTGCTTAGTTGGATCTGTTTACATAGACCTAGCTAAGGCCTTTGATACAGTCAGCTACTCGCTTCCCTTTGACTCTCTACGCAGCTCTAGGTCTCTCTGTTGATGTCTCTTTCTGGTTTGCCAACTACCTGACTGGCCACTCACAAACAGTAAAATCAACAAAACCCTCTCCACCTGTTTACTGGTTCTCTCTGGAGTCCTCCAAGGCTCAATTCTTGATCCGCTCCTGTTCAAACTGTTCCTTAACTCCCTACCCCTAGCCTGCTCTGGTAAGATGTTACTTTATGTGGACGATGCAGTTATCTACACTAGCCACCGGACACTGCCCCATTACAGAAAGACCCCCAACTATTCTTCTCAGAATCTGAATCCTGGTTCTCCACCACAAACTTATTTTAAACTACAAAAAACTAAAGTCATGGTATTTACCACTCTGCATAACAAATTTAAAGGCACTGCCCTAAATAGTCTCAACTGCCAGCTCGCACCTGTAGCAGGTGACACATTTCAAATATCTAGGCATCACTGATTCTACACTTCCTTGCAGAAGCATATTGACCAAGTATGTAAGGTGGTAAATACCAGAATAAGCCTTCTATATAGGCATAGGTCTTGCATGCCCTCCGATGCCCTGTGGCTGGCAGTTACCAGCTCAGTCTTATCCATAGTTGACTATGGCCAAGTTATTTACAGATCTGCTGCTGACACTTCTCTTAGAAGAATCAAGGTCTCCCATGAATAAAGCTTGCCGTCTAGTCACTGGCTGTAACCATCTCACTCATACAGTACCTGTCGCTTTATTCACAAATGGGCTGGTTGAATTTAGAGGAAGGCTTGCTTATCCCACCTGTCTGCTAGCCAAGAAATTATCCACTGGCCTCCTTCTGTCTACCACCCAGCATCTCCTTACCTTGGCTCCAAATTCCCGCCATACCAGAAACTCCTCTAAATCAGCTTGCCTGGTACCATTTTGCAGAACTTCCCAGGGTCAGAGGGTTTTATGTACAGAGCTCCCCAATGGTTCAATGGACTGCCTCAAAATCTCATCCACCTGTAAACTTGGCCCTTTCAAAAACTGCTAAGACAGCATCTCCTGGCGCCACCGCTGTGACTGCCTATAGTCCATCACATATCTCCTTATGTCACATACCATACCCTCTACTTCCCCACGCTTGACAATGTCCTCACAGACTGCTACTTTTTTCCTTTTCCTCTAGTTTCCTCCTCTCAATTACCTCCCTCCTCCTCCTCTCTTCCGTTGGTATCTGCCCTACACCTATTCCCCATTCTTCCACATTTCTCCCTCTCCCATGCATTAATCAGTCACTGTATATTGTATTTTCATGTTCCTGTATACTTTCTTCCTGTTGTTATTGCCTGTTAATAACCTTGTGGTGGTAGTAATTTATTATTTTGCTGTCTCTTCCAATTGTACCCTGATTGCATCCAGGTTCTACTTTTATTTTGTGTACCTGTTGGCGTGGAGCCTTGTAAATGAGTCCCTCACTCAAAGGATTGTAATTCTGATACTCTCAATAGATAAATAAAATAAATAAGTATGTACAAACAATTGGTGGGAGATACAGGCTATATCAACTGAAAAAGTAATAGGGTAAAATGGAAAGATAACTTTTTGACCTGGAATGTCAGTTTACTCAAAACCATGGTAAAGCAAAGAGGGTGCGGGCCCATATTAAGAAATCAAAGGGAGTTGTTAATTTTTACAGGAACTACATATGATGCAACAGGAGGTGGCTAGGCTGCATCCTCGTGGGGTAGACATTTTTGGTAGCCCCTTCACTTCTAGGGCTGGAGGGTAGCTATTTGGTTCAGGCCCTCACTCAGGGTTGAGATCCACTCAGTAATAGCAGATCCTCAGTGGTTACCTTATTGCTGAAGTTACCTTGGAACAGACCCAGTATACATTAGTGTCTCTTTATGGGCCTAACTTTGATTCCCCAGACTTCTTCCACCACCTTTTGGTGGTGCTAATATATAAGGGCGTTTTAATAATTGGAGGGATTTTAGTACCTATTGGGACCATTTTACATCACTCAGCTACACGCAGCAGGCCTACTTCTAAAAGTGTAGCTGCCCTAGGTAATTTGATGAGGAATGGGGAATGAGTGAAATATGGAGATATAAACACCCACAAGAATGAGAGTATTCTTTTACTCACATTCACACAAATTATATACAAGGTTGGAATATATCATGCCCTTTGACACTTTTGTGAGGGTCATAGAGGCAAGTTATGATCCCATATTGGTTTCAGACCGCCCTTGGGGTGGAGGTATAGGTTAACTGGAGGGTCCCCAGCTCAGCAATGGAGAACAGATTCCATTATATTGACGATAAGCAATCTGTGTCATCCATGGTTTTAAAGCTCAAAGAAATTATTTCCTAAACAACACTGAGAGGTCTCTATATAAATTGTATGGGATGCCATGAAAGCTTTTGAGAGGAGAGACCATCACATATGCTCTACCTAGTAAGAAACAGATCCAGGAAGAAGAGGCCCTTGAAAAAGAGATTGGGGAAAAGAAAACAGACCATGGCACAGGGTGATTCAGGTAATATTAAAACAATAATAGATCTGAAGGAAAGCCTTACCAGATGATATCTCGTAGCATAGAATGAGACCTATTAGTTACACAATCCCACCCTACTTTGAGGGGGATAAGTTGAGAAATTTGTAGCTTGGCAGCTTAAAAAGTAAAGAGCGGAAAGGACAATTCATGAAATAGCAAAGGTGGATGGGACCAACATAGCCAATCAACAGGAAATACATTCTGTGTTCCACTCCTTTTAACAGGAACTCTACACCACTCAAGCCCCAAAGGACCTCACCCCAGAGGCTTTCCAGGACAAGATAGACCTCCCGGTTCTATTCTATGGGCAGATGGAACATTTGAATTCTCAATTACCCTTTGGAGCTCCGCCAGGCGGTGGGGCCTCTAAACATGGTAAAGCTCCTGGACCAGACCAAATTCCATCGAGTCATATCAGGCCCTTTGGGAGGTGCTGAGCCCTCTGATGTACAAAACGGTGATTGCAGCCCTTGCTGAGGAGCTCTCCCTCCATCACTCCATCGGCGCCATTACGGTGCTGTCTAAGCCTGGGAAGGACCCCCAAAGCTGTGGCTCTTATAGGCCAATCTCATTATTAAATGTATATTACAAAATCATAGCTAAGGTCTTGGCAAAACACTTGGAGGGTTCTCCCAGAATTGGTACACGAGATCAAGGGAGATTTGAGGGAGTAGGCAGGTCAAGCACAATCTGCGGCGCGCCATTAACATTATCCATCACTGATCAGGGAGGGATGGGGTGACAGCCAAGGCCTCCTTGCACTGGACATGGAGAAAGCTTTTGATCATGCCGAGTGGCCTTTTATGTTTGTGGTCCTTCAAACGCTTAACTTTGGCCCGAATACTAGATCCTGGATTAGCTCCTTCTATGCTTCCCAAAGGCCCAGATTTTGACAAATGACATCCTCTCCCCCTCTTCTTCCTTACATGCAGTAGGCAGAGGTGCCCTCTATCCCCACTCTTATATGACCTCACTATTGAGGCCTTGGCTGTTGCCATCCAAAGTCACTAGGATTTGGAGGGATTTAAATGGAGGGGAGAGAACCATGTAATATCTCTTTTCTCAGATGATGTTCTGTTATTCTTGGATAAGCTGGAGGAATCTCTCCAGGCCTCGCTCAATTGTTCTCAATATACTGCCAGTTTCAGGACATAAAACCAATTGGAGTAAATGTGAGTGGCTCCTCTGGGAAAACACAAAGAACCTGTTAGGATAGTGGGGCCCAGATTAATCCAGTAAGTGAGTTAATATATCTAGGATTAAATTTACCAGCAAGCTATCCAGGCTATCTGAGGCAAATTACAAATCCTTGATACATAAAGTGATAAGTGACTGTTCAAGGTGGCAGTCTGTACCTCCTAACCTTAGTGGGCAGAGCTAATCTGGTCAAAATGTGCATTCTGTCACAATGTTTATACTTATTTCAATCAATCCCTACTCAAGTCCCCATGAAATATCTAAGGGCACTGGAAGGGGTGGTCACCTCCGTCTGTGGCAAGGTAGATGCCCTAGGATAAAGAAAGAAGCCCTGTGGGCTTCAATGAAGGAGGGGTTAGGTCTGCCCAATCTACAGCTATATTATCAAGCAGCACAACTGGCATTCATAGAGGATTTGACCCCGGGGCCCAAGCAGGCAAGTGTGGACAGACCGAGTCAAGGAAGAGGAAGAACGGTTGTACAACTCAATTCTGGTTCCTAGTTTGACCAATAAACGTAACAGTAATTAAAATCCACTCACAAGGAATCTGGTTAAGGTCTGGGTGAAAGCACGTACAGTTCTGGGCCAGGAGAATACTTTCTCCCCAGAGGCTTCAATAGAAGCAACCTTGAGGTCACAATATGATTTACCGCCATGGAGGTGAGGGTTTGGCAGGCTGTCACTCCTTTCCCATTTATATGAATACGGTGCATTACTGGAATTTCTTTGGCTTTCTGGGCAGTTTGGCCTGAAGGCCTCACATTTACATACTGCAAAATCCGGTCCTTGCTTATGCTGTGGAGAGGCCCAGTCATGCGCCTGATTCGCTCACCCCTTGAAGAAATATTTAAGAAAGGCACCTTGAGACCAAGACCAAAGCCACTAAGTAGTTGCCATAGGTTACTGGTGGGGCTTTGCCAGACCCACTGTTAAAGATAAAACATAAATGGGAGGAAGACTTGAACTTGGGAGGTCTCACAGGAGGAGATTGGGACAGGATCCTAAAATTGGAATGACATGTTCAGTAATCAACAGGCTGAGGGCCATCCACTTAAACTATTTGTATAGAATGTATTTTACACCCATTTTAGCCCATAGGCTAGAGCCATCTGTTCCTGAGGACTGCCCAAAGTGTAAGGTACATAGTGGGTCATTCTACCAAATGGTCTGGTCCTGTCGTAAGTTGCGGCCTATTAGTCTGAGATCTTAAAAATCCTGGCACGTGCACGTGGAACTCAGGCAAGTGCTGATCCCACTGAGGTGCTGTTAGGTCTCCACAGAGGTTGGGGATGTGGAAGCAATACTATGTATCCTCTAATGAGGCTGGGATATGCAGTTGGGAAAAGAGTCCTTGCCATGCACTGGAGACTAGAGTCGACACCCAGAGTTGCTCATTGGATTCAATCCCTACTCCAGTGTATGAAGCTGGAGCACACAATACACTGTAAGAGGCCAATTGGATCAATACCATGCCACGTGGGTGCCCTTGGAGGAGGCACTGAAAAGAGACTGGTTTCCACTGGTACAGACTCAAAGGGTTGTTGAGTCACTGACATTGAGTTGTTCACATTCCAAGGATATCGGGGTTCAATGTATGATATGAGAGACTCCCAGAATGATGTAACGTATGCTGAAATGAATGTCCCTAAAACCTAAAATCTGCATGACATTAACGCATTTATACAATAGGTGAAGTAATATATATATATATTTATTTATTTATTACATTTTGGTGACCGGTAGGCCCACTGAGCCCAAGATCCCTTTTTCAGGGGCGACCCGGATAACAATACAAGTTATAAGAATGAACAGGACATAAGGAACATTTGAGGCATTGTGAGTTACATCATGAGGTGGTTACAGTAAAGAAAAATAGTGGATACAGGCATGGTTACAGGCATGGTAAAAGAAAAGCAGTGGATACAGGCATGGCTTACAGGCACAGTAAAAGAAAAGCAGTGGATGCAGGCATGGGTACAGGCATGGTTATCATCATGACATGTAGGCAATTGGTAGTACTTTGCATATAGTTTATTCAGGGGTTCACGTGGCCTCTGGTGAGCAATCTGTATAAGGCAGGTAGTAGGAAGGTTAAGCTAGGAGACAGGAGTTGGAGAGGAGGGGGTACCTTAGGAGCTTTAAGTGCCATGACAGTGGCATGCGCTTGAGTCAGCAGATGGGACTTAAGCCTGGTGCGGAAGTTCATGAGTGAGGAGGAGGCCTGGACCTGGGAGGAGCTTGTTCCATTGGCAGGCTGCTTGGGAGAAAAGAATCTTCTGCCAGTGTTTGTCCTTACCTAGGGACTTCTAATAGCGTTCTATCTGAGGTCCTTAGGTTCCTTGGGTTGTGTTTGAGGGTTATGGTCCTGGCAATGCTTGGCGGAAAGTGGGGTTTGAGAAGCTTGTAGGCCTGGACAAGCAAGGTGTTGGAGGCGGGTGACCAATGGGCCAACAAGATTGGCCAAGGTGTCACAGTGGTGATGTCTCAGGTGGTCTAAGGTTGCGAAATGAGCTATTTAATTATATAGAGTTTGCATCCTGGTAATCTCTTGTTTAGCCATGCCCTGTATAATAGGGGCTAAAGGTCAGGTTGGGTAGAAGAGGGCTGGTAGCTATGGAGAGCCTGGCTTCAGGGATGAGTTGGTCCCTGACTCGGTACAGGTGCCAAGTTTCCGATGTAGTCCTGGTGACCTGGTCCACGTGTTCCTTGTATGTGATATTCTGATCCAAGGTGAGGCCTAAGTATTTAAGGGAGGGACTATGTTAATGGCTTTACCAGAGAGTGAAGTTAAGGAGAGGGATGAGGACCTGTCAAATCCCAGGGATCTTGGCCGAATAGCATTGCCTTGGTCTTGTCGGCATTTAGTACCATTCTGTTCTTACATAGCCAAGTCTCTAGTGAAGTGAGATCCTTTTGGATACAGGGCCTAGGGCAACCACATCATGCAGGGGTCGGAAGATGACAGTATCATCAGCGTGCTGCACAACCGAGCTCTCCCGCAGTGGGTACGCTGGTCATTGGTAAACAAGGAAAACAGGAGGGGCCTAGAATTGAGCCCTGAGGTACACCCTGGTTTAGGGGTAGTGGGTCAGACATGGTCCCTTTCCATGAGACCCTCTGTGCCCTGCCTGATAAGTAGCTCCCAAACCACTTCAGGGCATGATTGTCTGGGCCGATATTCTGCAGCTTCTGTAGCAGCAAGTTGTGGTCGGCGAGTCGAACACCTTGAATAAAGTCTATAAAGACTGCACCAGTGGGTATCCTTTGTCCATTGCCCTGAGAACTTCATCCGTGAAGTTAATGAGGGCAGTGTCAGCACCATGGTTTGTTCTAAATCCATGTTAGGAGGGGCAAGGAGCTGATGAGCTTCCAGGTAGTCCCTGAGTTGATTATAGATGACTCTTTCTTGCACCTTAGCAAGTGAGCAGAGGAGGAGATGGGCCTGTAATTTTTGAGTTTTCCCTGAGCCCCTTTGTGAATAGGGACAACATTGGCATGTTTCCACGGGTCAGGGACTGCTCCTTCCCTCAGTGATCGATTGAGAAGCATGGTTATAGGCCAGGCTAAGGAGGTAGCTCCTGCCTTGAGTAGCGAGGTTGATACGTCGGGTCCCCTGACCCTTTCGGTTTCAGGTTCCTTAGGAGGTTTAGTACTTCAATGCGTTTAACCAGTCTCAGGTGAAATGGGGTCTTTCCATGTGAGGTGGTTCATCTGAGGTGGGGGAGAGTCTGGGGAGACAGGCAGGTCTTGTAGGCCTCGAGGTCTGAGAAGTGCCTGTTAGGGCAGCCGATATTTAAGAAGGGTCAGTTGTGAGCTGACCATTAATCTCCATGGGACAGGACTCAGGCTTTTGCTACCCTTGATCAGGTCACTGATATGATTCCAGAATTGCTTGGGGTTGCCCAGGCTGGTTTTCTGGAGGTGTGTTAAGTAATTTCTCTTAGTGAGTTTTATAGCTCTCTTGGCTTTGTTCCTTAGGGCTTTGTATTCAGCGAGATCTACGGGATGGAGGAAGGAGAGCCTAAACTTTTCCAGGCTTTTCCAGAGTAGCCATTAGGGCTTTGAGGAGGGAGATATCCACTTGTAGCAGCTGCCTTTAGCCCTCATTTTCTTCATTGGAGCAAAGAGGTTGGCCGCTGTGGTTATATATCAAATGTGAAATTTTTATTTGAATGCAACAGTGTGTCCTAAAATGCTGGTTTTAACTAAATAAAGTCTACAAAAAATATGGCTATGTAAACCTTTTTATTTTCCTTCGTGTGGAGGGCAGTTTGTCTATTTCACCTGCACAACTGACAGGGCTCCAAGGACCAGCTTCTGAATGTGAGTCACTGGGGGACCCAGAAGATGGCCCTTCCCCAGTCCTACCATGGGAAATCCATGAGAACCAACTAACAGCTACTGACTGTGTACCAGGTGCCCCTGGGTAACAGTTGTTTAGGGCACCTGGGTTAGTTGGTGGCTGATAGTTGGTTTATTTGGTGTGAATTGTATTTTGGTATTTGATGTACAGAATGAAAAATATTGGTGGAGCATACATCTAGTCTCTGGCTCTGCTTTTTAAAGTGTTTCCACATCTCAAATTCCAGGCGCAAGCCCTCTCAAGTGTTTGAATAGTTCAAAGTGGGATCAGCAGCCCGGACGTGCACCCTGTTTCTAGCCAGTGAGCACTGGTTGTGGTTCACCTGTTGGAAATCCACGAGGGAATCTAAGACTGGAGCTAAGTCCCTGGGAAGGTGGGTAATCCGGCTGAGTGATCAGGGGCAGACTGGGGCCTAGGCGCAGGAAGAATATGAAAATCTCTATTGAAAAAAAGTTCTCTGAAAGGGGCATGGCGTGTGTCACCCACTTCTAATTTACTGCTTCATCAGGCAACTTCATTGGGTAAACTCTAATGCATTTGGTTCTTTGGCTGTTGCAATGCATGCTTGTGTAATGCATAGTGGTGCTTGTGAACTGTAGGAATGGATTGCTGAGAGCTGTTGATAGCACGGTACTGGTGGTAGCATGATTGATTTGAAGTTGCTGTGGCCTTTCATGCTTTCTGTTCCTAAGGAACCATCATCCTTTCAGGTCACCAGCGCCACAGGAATCCTCTTGAGGAGGATTCCACCACCAAAGCTGCCCCACAGGACAGCATGTTCTTTGGCTAAAGGTACCTTGGAAAAGATGCCCAAAAGTCAAAGTTAAAGATGTGACTAGCACTTGTCAGAACATCGACTTCCACTAAGGAGAGGGAGAGGCCCACGACACTGATCAACCAGTGCAGAAGTAGCCACCATCCAAGTCCCAGCCCATCCAGCGGATAAAACAACTAAGACTAAATAAACTACCCACATTTTATGTTGATCAGCACAGAGAGAAACTCCTCCTATAGAAGAAACCTCCAGAGATCCAAGCCTTCAGGTCACCATCTTTCCAGGCATAACGCAATATTGCTAACCCAAGCATTAGTCTGACCTACGAGGCACTGGTGCAGTGAATTAATGAGTGAGCTCTCCTTCTGACATGAAGGATTTCCAGTCACAGAACAGTGAAGGCTATGCTCTGAAAGCATTGCTGCTGCTCCTGCTAAGGAATATTAATATTTAAAACACCCCAAAGAACAAAATAAGTCAGGGCAGCTGCTTCAGGTCTGGCAGCCTAATTCTCTCCTCTAACGTAGATCATGGATATAAGAAGTCAATCCTTGATGGGATCAGTTAGTTTCAGTACAAAGCCAGAGATGAGAAAGTGTACTATTTATTGCAGTATGAAGCTAAAGAATGCAAAAGCATCCTGAGCTCTTGAGGGCAGAGAAGGGGCATATGATTGGTTGTTGGAGGCGTCGCCCTTTAGTTGATAGTGGGGCATATGCCCATGTGATGTTTGGGCATGTGCCTGTTGTTGAATGCTGATGCATTTATTTATTTATTTAGTTTTGTTGCCCGGTAAGTGCACTAGACAAATTCTGCCTATTTTCAGGCATGACCCAGAGGAGGGGGATACAGATGAATGCCAACTGACCTTGAACCAGATTAAGCTGTTGATGGTATTTTTAGTGAATGGGAGGAAATTTGGCCTGGACACTGGAAATTTCCCTACTCATCGATAGAGGGGCCATGCTGGTGTTGTCCGTCTCAGTCTAACTCTGACGGAGCATGGAGCTGGATGTGCAGCGGGTTGGGGAGCGGAAGGCTCCTCCACTGGTATCTGCAATGGCTTCTGATGTGGTGTCTGCTTTGGCTGAAGGTATTCATACTGCCAGAACTGAGGAGTGGAGAACGTAGATTCTACAGATTCATTACCAGCTTCCAATTTGGTTCCGAGTTACCTGAGGTAGAACAGATTATTATGGCTTTATCGGATACAGAGTTACAGTACCGTCAAAAACAACTGAACTTACTAAGGCTTTGGAACTTGCTCAAACCAAATCTTCAGTGACTATTCCATTGGTCCAGGACCAATTACAGGCTACTGGCGGGAGTTGTCAGGCTACATCCTGGAATATGCCTGCCGCCCTAACAATGGCTGCTATGGCACCGACTGATCCTGTGTTCGTTCGCTCTACTGATGCTGATCAGGCGGTAGCTTCTGTTTTTCCTTTTCTGTGAATTCTCCTGCGAACATGTTTTTAAGAAGGCTGTAGTAAAACAGTCCTGGGCTGACCTTTCTGCTGCTCCTCTCTTGGAACCGTAGCCGTTGATAGTTAAGCAAGGTGGCGGTTGAGTGCTGTCTCACACAACGCAGCAATGGACTTGAGCTTTGCCCCAATTCATGTTCCTGGACTTACTAAGCCTATTGTGAGTACTGTCAGTTCTACATCTGTTGCCCCTATCAGTTCTGTGACTCCTGTTGTCTCGCAGCCTGCTGCTGCTGTTTCTGTGCAGCGGATGCCTTCTGAGCATCTGCTTGATGTTTCGCTGCCTTCTGAATTGTTGTTGACCCAAAACCCTAATTTGAACTTTCGACATTCTTACCTATCCCAGTCTCTCTTTACCAACTCCTACACCGTGGCCTGCTACCCTTCCTGTAACCCCTGACCTTATTGCCCCCCTATTCCTGATGATCATTCTATGGACTCCTCTGATTGCCCTGGGTCGGATATGGGAGGAGGAGATCAAAGCCGCGACAGTCTAAATCTTATGCTTCTTCTTTCAGAAGAGGGTTTTGCCTGCCAAATGACATAATTCTGTGCCCTCTCTATAAAGCAGGTCTGGATTTATTTCGGACAGGGCGTATGTGGAAATGTCTTGTTGCTAGAATCATAGAAATTTCACGTTGCAGAACGTTATGCCCTTATACATGTTTCAGGAAACTGTCTTTGATGTCAGTTTCAAGCTGCAGTCTGGTCTTGAAAAATTTTGGGCTCGCTACCAATTGGTCAAAAGTACTCCATTGTGGGCTCCTTTTGAGGTTGTCCCTTTAACCAAACCGACTCAGAAACTTGTTACTGTACTTTTACGTAATGAGGAGTTAGCATCACTGATTTGTTGTTCTGGTTGAAACAAAATGTATGGTTCTGGGCATCCTGATGCTATTTTTGATAACGAGGGATTTGGACTGGAGGATGGAAGCTTAGGGTCTCCTAAAATTGTTGTTGGTGAACTTCAGCATCTGCCTAATTCCTTTTTCTTGGTGGTGATAGAGGGGTTTGTTTTATCCTGGACAGCCTAAAACATGTTACAAATGTGGTTGTCCGGGACATATTAGTGCTACTTGTGACAAGATTAGATGCATGATCTGTGGTTTGCTGGGTCATTCCAGCACACAATGTACCCAGACTGCCTGCTATAACTTATGTGGGGAGGGATATGTTTTCAGTGACTGTCCCAAGCTGTTAATTGGAAGGAGAGGTCTGGTGACCTGAAGGAGCAGAGGTTGCTAATAGCTAAAGGGCAATGGGATTTTACCGCATTGCTCGTATTCCCGATCCTGTGGTGTCCTTCTCATACCCCTGCTCCTACCCCTCCTCTTGATAATGAGGAGGTAGTTCATTCTGCTGCTCCTGCTCTTCATACAGAAGAGCAACCATCTGTCATTATACAGGTTGACCCTGTTTGTCCCCTCACGGACCCTGGTATTGTGTCCATGCCTCCTCTCCCTCCCCCTGTGGTTGCTCTGGAGATTGGGAGGAGGATTTCGGCACCGACAGGCCTGGAAACAACCTGCTTCTAAGGTGCAAAAGTCTCTGAGACTACTGTGTCGAATAAGTTCAGCCCGTTGCAAGATTTGGAGGATGGGCAGGGGCCTGACTCTGAGGCTTCCTCTGGTGATCATAGCCATTTAGAGGTTGTCTCTGACTCAGATATTAGTGAAGTGGGGGATGATTTTCAATTGATTGGGAAAACAAGAAGATGGGCTACCCCAAGAGTAGGCCTGACATTCCTGGGAAGCATGTTAAAAGAAATAAGGGTCCACTTCTCCTATTGCGATGTCACAACTCACATTGATTACCTTTAATGTAAATAGTATTAAGAACAGACTTCAGAAAGGGATTGTGTTTACTCATTTTAGAGATGTTGCTGCTGATGTTATTTTCTCCAGGATACCAGATTGCACACTGTTGCTGAGATTACATAAGCTTCTAATGAGTGCTTTGTGGGGACTCTTACTGGTCTGTGGGTTTGGATCGGTGTGTGGGGGTTGGGATTTTATTTACAGTTCCATTTCAGGTTTTAAATCTTTTGGACTTAATCCCTGAGCGTGTTTTACTGTTGGATGTTAAAGATCATGTGCAATGGTTTTGCATGTTTTCATAAAAGCTTTAAAAGATGAAATTCAAGTCCTTGTGCCATGATTAGTGTTTCCTGAAAATTTCACGCTGTTTGGTTTTGTGGTTTTCTTTAAATCAACATTTGTTAACTTGCTCTACAGTGGCTGAAAACAGTGGGGTTATTTTGGTCCTCTCAGTCAAACTTGGAGAGCGATGACATCATTTTGGAGTACAGTAGCTTGCTGTTTCAGATTCCCAATCAGAGCAGCACTCTGGTAAGTTATGGTTTGCTGACCTCTCCAGGTTCCTTACAAATGCAGTCTCTGGTTTGTGTTTAGGTAGATCAGCTTAAATTACATAATTCTCTTCCTTTACAAAGCTGATCATGTCAGTTCCAATGCTGAATTGAAGTAGTGAAATCTTTTTCTGTGAGAAATCAGCTTGTCTGTATCACACCTCTGTTCTTTCTAATCAAACCTCAATTATTTTCTAACTATATAACACA
The DNA here is from genome assembly GCA_016271365.2 of Neoceratodus forsteri. Classification (NCBI taxonomy): domain Eukaryota; kingdom Metazoa; phylum Chordata; order Ceratodontiformes; family Ceratodontidae; genus Neoceratodus; species Neoceratodus forsteri. The sequence continues at coordinate 692,500,493 of CM057449.1, forward strand.
GGACTGTTTAATGAATATAAAATAAATCTAAATTTTGTTCATTCTCAGAAACAGTTTGTCTTTAATGTAGCCTTCATAAATACAATACGTAAGAAAATTTTTCTTCATGTCAGATTGACAAACGGGTGCTTGTCACACTCTGCTACAGTATTTCAAGCACATGTACTGTCAGAACTCACAAATTTAAGCTCTTTAGTGGTTTCTGTGTGAAAATTCATCATGCACGTGTACAACTAGAACCACTATGTGGCATCCTGATGCACTGTGTCTCTGCCCCACAGTTGAGGCAGCTGCAGTCTACTGCCACCAGTCCCCTACCCCACAAGCCCCCTACCTTCTGCTCCACATTTGAGGCTGCTGCACACTGCTGCCACTGTCTTCTCCACACAGTCATGGATTGTGCACCCTGCTGCCTCCATCCCTTGCCTAAAGAATCAGGACTACTGCACACTGCTGCTCCCTGGCTAAACAATTGAGGTTGCTGCACCCCACTGCCCTATCTCCCCACCTTCACAGTTAGGGAAGCTGCACCTGTTGCCCCCTGTTCCTGTCTCCACAGTCAAGGTTGTTGTGCTGTGATAGGCCCTAAAGTGCCATGTTCCCTGCCTCCATGGGCAGGGCTGCTGCCTAAGTGTACCTCATCTCACAGTCAGGGCTGCTGTACCCTGATGCCCCATGTGTCCTGCCCACAGTTGAGGCTTCTGCACCATGCTGTTTTCTATCACCTAGCACCACAGACAGGGCTGTGCACTCTGCTCCTTTCTACATGGTTGTGGTTGCTGTGGCCTGCTGTGCCCTAGAGCCCCATGTCTCTGCAATTAGGTGCTGCACCATGCTGCCACTTGCCACAAGATTCAGGGCATTTGCTGCACCCTGTTGCATGCTTCCACAGTTGAGGCAGTTGCACCCTGTTGTCCCCCTGCCACCAGAGTCAGATTCTTTGTACACTCTGCTGAGACAGAAACAGGGTGCAACATATGCAGTGTCCCTGACTGTGAGGGTGAGAGAGACAGAGAGAGAGAGAGAGTAGCAGGGCACCAACCCCAACTGTTTGGGAAGGTGCAGCACAAGAGTAGGGCATTTGTTGCACCCTGTCCCTTCCTGTGGAGGCAAGGCTGTGTGCAGCAGGACAAACAGTAGCAGGGGACAAAGGACAGCCTGGTGCAGAAGCCTTGACTGTGGGGCAGGACACAGGTGGACATCAGGATACAGCAACCCTGACAGTGGTACAGGGAGTACATTGTGCAGCAGCCCAGCCCATCTGGGGCAATGGAAATGTGTAGCAGGGCTCAGCAGCCCCAAATGTGGATGCAGGCGGCATGAGACTGTAGGGTGTAGCACAGCACAGCAGCCCTGACTCTGGAGACAGGGACAGAGGGCAACAGGGTGCCATGGCTCTGACTGTGAGTGTGGGGACAGAGGGCAGCAGGGTGTAGCAGCCCTGAATGTTCAGGCAGGAGCTAGGGGTGGCATCAGGATACAGCAGCCCAAACTGTGGGACAGGGTGCAACAGTCATGCATGTCTGGGACAAGGAATGTTGGCAGCAGGGTTTAGCAAAGGATCTGACTCTGGTGGCAGGGGACAGGAGGGTGCAACTGCTTCAACTATGGAGGCATGCAGCAGGGCACAGCAAATGCCCTGCATCTTGGAAGGCAGATGGTGCAGCAGCCCAAACTGCAGCGGCATGGGGAACTAGAGCACAGCAGGCCATGGCAACCCCAACTGTGTAGAAAGGAGCAGGGTACAGGAGCCCTGTCTCTGGTGACAAGGGAAGAGGACAGCATGATGCAGAAGTCTTGAATGTGATACAGAACACGGGGTATCAGGGCACAACAGCCCTGACTATGAGATGGGGTACAGATGGTGCAGCAGCCCTGCCCATTTGGGGCAATGGAAGTGGGTAGCAGGGTGTAGCAAAGCCCCACCTCTGGTGGCTAGGCAGCATGGTACAGCAACCCCAAGCTGTGGAGGTAGAGGACCTGACACACTAGGGCTTAACACAGCACAGCAGCCCTGACTGTGGAGACAGGAACAGGGGTCAACAGGTGCAGCTTCCCTAACTGTGAGGGTGAGGGCGCGAGGGCAGCAGGGTGCGCCATCCCAACTGTTTGGGCAGGGGTAGCAGGGTGCAGCAGCTCTGATTCTTTAGGCAGGATGGACACAGCAGGGTGCACAATCCTAGACTGTGTGGGAGAAGACAGTGGGCAGCAGGATGCAGCAGTCTTGCATATGGAGCAGAAGGCAGGGGCTTGTGGGCCAGGGACAGGTGGCAGTAGACTGCAACTGCCTCAACTGTGGGGCAGAGACACAGTGCATCGGATGCCACATAGTGTTTCTAGTTGTACACGCATATGATATATTTTCACACAGAAACTACCAAAGAACTGAAATTTGTGAGTTCAGATAGGTGCCTGACACACTCTGCTACAGTATTTCAAGCACAAGTACTGTTTGTCAATCTGACATAAAAAACTGTTCTTACATGAACATATTTATGAAGGCTACATCAAAGACAAACTGTTTCTGTGAATGAACTAGATTTATTTTATATTCATTAAACAGCCCCTGTGTATATAGTTAGAAAAAATCAGATTTTGATTAGAAAGAACTGAAAGCTGTGATACAGACAAGCTGATTTCTCACAGAGAAAGATTTACACTACTTGAATTCAGCATTGAAATTAAAATGATCAGCTTTTTATCAGAAAATAATGACATGTTTTAAGTTGATCTATCTAAACACAAACAAGAAACTGGGTTTGTAAGAAACTTGAGAGCTCAGCAAACCATTAACTCTACAGAGTGCTGCTCTGATTGGGAATCTGAAACAGTAAGCTACTCCAAAATGATGTCATCACACTCTAGTTTGACTGAGAGGACAAAATAACTCCACTGTTTTCAGCCACTGTAGAGCAAGTTAACAAATGCTGATTTAAAGAAAACCACAAAATCAAACAGCATGAAATTTTCAGGAAACACTAATCGACACAGGGACTTGAATGTCAGCTTTTCAAGCTTTTATAAAAATTAAAAAACGTTGCACATGAACTTTAAACTTGATTCTCGGTATTATAGATTGATTAATATCTATGCTCCTCAATCTAAGGCTGAAAGGGTTGATTTGTTTGATGCTGTCCGCTTACTTGTTCTCAATGAGTTCTATGATTTTGGTAGTGATTTTAATTGTGGGTTGTCACTTCAGGATCGGGTAGTACTGCATGAACGACTAAGGTGTTTTGTGATATCTTTTTGAATTCTGTGATCCATTTGGCCTCTTTGATTGATGCCTGTACAGCTAAGCATGATAAGGATTCCTATCTTTTAGCGTGGAAACATGCCACCTGTATTGATTTATTTTTGTTAGTAATTTTGTTTTTTATACATAGGGTGTGGGTTACTTCTGTAGAATACTCTGATCACAAGGAATTAAATGTGTTTTGGGAATCCTACTGCCCCTTTTGGGCCTGGTCTTTGGAGGTTTAATACTCTCCTGTTGCAGAAAGAATATATTTCTCAGCAGATTTTGTTTTTAGTTGGGGGAAAGAAAACTTTACTTGACCTTTTGGTAATGCATTATTGTGGTGGGACTGTGAAATCTGACTCGAGTGCTTTATTGATTTCATTGAGTAAAGCGGTTTGGGATTCGGACAAAGTTCGATATCTCACCTCGTCTCACCTACACAAGGTGATGAGCTTAGCACACACCTCTCGCATGATTATACCCGCCAGATAAGTAGTATTCAGCATGACATGAAAGCGTTTCATTCCAAACAACTTGCTTCCTTGATGATGCAACAGGCTTTTGGGACACAAGGAAAGTTGGCCTTGGTTTGTCCATTTCTCAGTTGTGCTGACAGAGTGAAGTACAAATATATGACTGAGGTCTGGGACTCTACTCGAGTAACACAAACCACTCCACAAGGTATTTTGCTCGCTGTCTCTGACTATTTACATGGCCCGCTTAGTACATATTCTGGTGATGTGGGGTTGCTTTCCTCTTGCAAACACTGATTTCTCTCCCTGATTTTCTCATTACTCTTTCTAGAGATGTTACCCAGGATTTACAGGTTGTGGAGTTTACCAGGTTATTATGGCACTAATTAAAGGGAGGTCCCGGGTAGGGATGGATGGTATCCCAGGTGAGGTTTATCAACTTTTGTGTCCCATGATTGCCACTGAATTAACTGCTATGTATAATTATGTTTTGCATTCTGGTGCTTTCCTCTTGATATGACTACTGGTATTGTTATCTTTATTTATAAAAAGGATGAGCGGAAGGATTTAGATAATTGGAGACCCATTTGTCTGCTGAATGTTGATTTTAAAATTTTGATGAAAGGCTTGCATAATCGCCTGGTACATGTGGCTTCTTATGTTATCTCGATGGCCCAAACCTGTAGTATTCCTGGTAGAACCATTATTGATCACTTATTACTACTTCGTGAGGTTTTGAAGATGGGAGACTCTATGCTTCTCAGGGTTTCTCCTTACTTTGGACCAACGAAGGCTTTTGACTCTGTTAGCCGTGCTTTTTTATGGGATATTATGGCAACTTATGGTATACCCAGAGATTTATAGCTTGGATTCGCTCTGCCTATCGGATCACGGTTGTTCAACCTTTGGTTAACGGTTGTTTGAGACTGATGCTTCCTGTCCATAGAGGAGTTTGACAGGGTTGTCCCTTAGCCCTGTTTTGTATGTTTTTCTATTGATTTATTGCTTCAAGTTTTGAATGATGTCAGATTTTTTACTCCTTTGACTTTGCAATCAGTCTGTCTGCCCTTTGCTGCTCTTGCTTATGCTTATGATTTGTGTGTTATTGTTTGAGATGTCCAGGATGTTGCACGTGTTGTTGAATTTTGTTCTCTTTGTGAGTCTACTTCAGGTGTACAGCTTAATACTCACAAATGTACTGGTATGGTGTTGGGTCCCTTAGTTGACTCCTCTGCTTCCTCTACTGACTTGACTGGCATTTCTCTTGTTTGGGGGCCTATTCGTATTCTGGGGGTTACTTTGGGGACAGGCAGGATTTACAAAACTGGATGACTGTCTTCAAGGGATCCACTGTTGTGGATAGATGGAATAAGGTTTCCGTGAGGAAGTTGAAGCGTGTTTTATGGTGAAAACTTTTTGATTCCTCTTTTGTATGTTGCTTCAGTATTTCCACCTCCTAAGGAAAGGGAGGCTTTGATTTTAATTTATTTTTCATGCCGTCTGGGGCAGTAGGTTAAATCCTATTAAAAGAAATCTCCTGTATCTACCTGTTAAGGAGGGTGGCTTGGTATGGTTCATCCTATCCTGTTTTCCTTTTGCAATTTTACATGCTAATCTCTACCTCTGTGCTTACAGCAACATTGTGGGTGGCTTCCTTTATTTCTGGGTAAAGTTTCTAGTTGGTATGCAGTATGGAAAAGGAATGTTCAGAAAACTTTTAAATCAGTCCCTTTTGTCCCTTCATATTTACGTGAGGTCTTTGTTAAGCTCCATCGGTGGCATATTACTTATGAGGCTGTTATTTTGTCCATCAAAAAGCAGTTCTATGGGCAAGTTCTAGCCACTCATTTCACTGAGGCTAAGATCTTTCCTAATTGTCCGTGGGATATGTACCAGCAGTGCTTAACTTGCTTGCTGATAAAAGGTTTCCTGTGAAATTTCATGATGTTTTATGGCTTTGTTGTCAGACAAATTAAATGTTAAGGCTAATCAAAACATAAAATGGTTGAGGAAAGAAATTGTGCTAGGCCTCCGTGTGATGCAGTATTGGAGACTATCCATCATTTGTTTTTGCTTGCTCTTTGTACAGCCCTGTGGAATTATTTGGCTGTTCTTTGGAACATGCCTGTTCTGAAATTTGTTTCTTATGATGAATTGATCTATGGTAAATATGGCTCTTCTTGGAGAGCTTGGCATCCTGAGTACTTTAAATTTGTTTCTTGCTGTTGTTAAATGGAATGTTTGGAATGCTCGCTGCTTGTTTACTTTACAACAAAAGATGTTTCTTATGCTGTTCTTGCCGCTAATGTTCTGAAGTCCTTGCGTGATGTTTATTATGCAGAAAAGCAATCTCAAACTGTTAGATATATGTCCACTATTTGGCACAATCTAGTAGAGATTACTGATTCTGATGCTCCTATTACATGAGTGTCTTCTAGTTCTATTCTATATTTTTCTCAGTTTGCATTGTTTGTTTTGTATTTTTGTGATTTACTTTTTGAGTTTCAATAAACACAAAATTCCCCTGCTCTTCTCAAGAAGTGCCATGTGATCTTTAACATCCACCTGATCTACCACCAGAACAGGCAGATGGGACCTCGGTTTAACATCTCATCCGAAGATGGCACCTCAGGTGCAGCACCCCTCATGCTGCACTACAGTGTCAGTATTGAGATTTAACCCAAGTGCTTGGTGTGGGGATAGAACCCACAGCCTTCTGATCTCCTGGCCTCAGAAGAAGTGTGCTACCTGCTAAGCCACTGACACTTTGCCTGGAAGTAGTAGGTAGAGTAAGAATGGTATACATATGGTAAGACTGAAAGCATTATATATGAGCCCTGAGGAGAGGGCTGGACAACTGCCTGAACAGGCTGGTGAGAATTGAAAAGCAAGGATGCCAGGCCCACAAAACACCCAGAGTAGACTCCGTCACTGTGACTCCATGGTGGAGAAGCAGTGCAAAGTCAAGGCAAACATGTACTGTGACTTTGAAGGGTGAAGGCAGGGGCAGGAGAAAAAGAGTTAGGTACAGTACAGAGTCATATGGCGAAGGTGTACTGAGCCCTTGACGGACAGAGGCAGGATGTATGCCCAAAGCTGAAAGGGGACAAAGTCCCAAAACTTAAGGAAGCAGAGCATGGCCAGAGTCATGTCCTGGAGACACCAGGAGGCAGGCAGGCAAGGGGTAGTCTGCCCAAGAAAGCATCCTAATAGAAAACAGGAGCAGAGAGGGTCAATCAGCACCAGGGATACAGGCAGCAGGAAAAACAGAACAGCCCGTAACAATAAACCCCATGGCAGCAGAAATGGGGAAGGCAGAACGGACAGAGGGTGGCAAGCAAAAGCAGCAACAGAGCACAAGGCAGTATCCCCAAGTAAGTAGAGTTAACAATGCCTGGGCAGAGAGAATAGTGGAACCAAAAACATGAACAAGAGAAGGGAACAGCGCACCCCAATAGCACAACATTGTAGCCACCAGGCCTGGGCAGCAGGGCTTCACCACAGACAAGAAAGTAACCACCCAGAGAGTGAACAATCAACCAGAAGGAGACAGCAGAGGACAACTCCTGCACCCCTGAGGTGAAAGTCAGCAAGTGGGGTGAGCAGTGCACCAGAAGGAAGAGGCCAAGCCACACAGAGGAGCCAACCAAGCTGCAAGGTAGGAGAAGCAAGACAAAAGAAGGACCAAACAAGGCCCAGACACCAGTGGAGCAGGCGACAGAGGATGCATCAGACCAAAAGCCATACTGCAAAAGTAGAAAATGGAGAGGGTGGACAGAGGAGCCAGTAGCCATGCAGCTGCATCAAAGAAAATGAGAATACAGAGTATGGTTGGGCATGATATTTAAACAGTGCTTGTAGGGGTTGTGGCCTCTGCTGTCCACTGTCCATCAAAACACAGGCATACCCTCAGGCCTGCTTTCTAAACAAGCATAAAAAGACAGTTTACAGAGCTTATACAGTAGGCCAAAACAGTATGAATAAGTCAAAACATAACCAGATATGGGGCTAAGAGTACAGGGCAGTCAGTAGCAAGAAAATTGCATAGTACATAACCATATATAATCAGTCTAGGTAATTCAGTTGTCAGCAAGACCAAAAGCAGAGAAATATTTAAACTAACTCAGCCATGCAATGCAAGCAAAGGAGGTCAGTAAGGGATTTTATAGTGCCCTTGTAAACAGCTGGTGAGAGGAAGAGTTACAGACAGACAGTGGAAGAGTATTCCAAAGATGAGGGCAACAGTAGAAAAGACCTCATCCCACACTTCAGTGATGGCCTCCAGGGACAATAAGTAGGGACTTATTGTTGGACCACAGGAATATTTCTAGTGAAAATACTGTAGAAGGACAGCAATAGAGGCAGGAGTAGCAATCCTCCCCACCTCCCACGGTGGCCCCAATGATCTGCACCCATTCCTGAACCCTTTGCCAGCATTAGGAGCAGAAATCCTACCACTTTGCCAATGTGCCAGCTTTTACAGCTGAGAATATTGATATAAACCTTGTGGCAGCAATATTTAATTATGCTTACAATCAGCGGTAAGACAAAGTCCATGTGGACTTCAATGAAACCACCAAAATTAGGCAATTTAACATTGGGGTACTTTGGAGGTGCTTTATCCCTTAGCCAGTTAACTTATTAAACCCTCCCTGGTAGTCAGGGACAGTCCAGTGACCACCCCAGCCCTCATCCCTTTCCCACTCTTCCCCTTCTGTTGTTGTGTGAGTGAATTCCTGCAGGAGTTGGCAGACTTCATGGCTGAACAGGTGTTGGATGCCCTAGACTGTTGGTGGTGGGGACTTCAGCACTTGGGCTGACAACAAATCCTAGCATTTTGGACAACAATGCCTTCAGTTGATGTAGTCACTGGGGCTAGCACAGGCTGCTGCCTCTGGACAGCATTCAACATGGCCTAAGTTTGCACTTGATCTTCTCATCATTATTTGATATGAGTGTGGTCATGGTTGCTCCAGTCAGTTGGTTAGACCATTATGCAGTGCTGTTCCTCTGTGGGGCTCCCTTGATACCTCTTCTGTGGAGATTGTCTGGTACTGTACAAAACATAATTTGTAGCCTCACAAACTCCAGGAGGTACTAGACATCTCAGGTCTGATGCTTGCTTGTGCTCAAGTGCTGAGAAGGCTGTGAGCACTATAACACAGTTATCACAGCTGCCTTAGACTTCCGGCACCTTACCATGTTCACCCCTTGACATCCTGTTGCAGTTCACCTTGATACTGTGCTGAGCTGTGTCAGTTGAAGACTAAGGGATGAAAGTTGTAGTATTCTTGGAGGAGGTCCCGATCTGAGGAAGATAGGTTGGCATTGAAAACTCTCTACGGTGAGTATCAATGGGCAATCAACATGAAAAACACAGAGTTCCTGTCAAGGTAAATTGCTGTGGGAGGAACTAGTCAGCTCAGCTGTTTCTCACGGTATATAGTTTGTTAAATCCACTCTGTCTGCAATTTGTCAGAGACATTTCAGCAGATAAATGTGAAGACTTTGTCAAATTCTTCTCTGACAAAGTGTCCTCCATCGGATCAGGCATCTCCTCAAGTGACCTGTCATGAGCTGGCCATAATCTATCTTCTGGTAATGTTTATCTGCCTACCTGGAGTGAGTTTTGACCAGTTTTGGTGGATGAGGTACTCAGGGTGATCTCTAGCTTGCATCCCACCTGCTGTAGACTATACATGGGACCAACTTAGCTGCTTTTGGGATGCAGCAACTCCCTGGTCCAGTGATAGTCAAGATCATCAGTGGCACCTTGAGGGAGGTGTTTTTCTATCTACTTTGAAAAGGTGATGTTAGACCTCTCCTTATAAACCTTCCTTGGACCCTGTCATTCTGGTGAATTATAGACCTGTTTCTAACCTTCCCTTTCTGGGAAGGTTATTAAAAGGTGGTGGCTGACCAACTTGTGGATCACCTGGAAGGTTATAACATCTATGAACCTCTCCAATCAGGTTTCGGTCCCGCCACAGTACTGAGACTACACTTGTCCAGGTGATAAATGATGTCTTCCTAGCGAGGATCATGGACTGTTTTCCACCCTGGCCCTTCTAGAATTCTCCTCGACTTTTGACATGGTAGACCACGGTGTGCTGTTGGATCACCTGAGGAATAATGTGGATATCACTGCACTGCTTTGGGCTGGTTTGAATCCTACATGACCGGGAGAATGCAACAGGTTCCCCTAGGAAATTTAATCTCTGGGCCTTCTGGGCTCTCCTGTGGGGTCCCTCAAGGTTCAATCCTTGCCCTGTGTTGTTTCCTGTGTACATGTTGCCTTTGGATGAGACAGTATGGGGCTGAGTTTCACTGCTATGCAGATGATGCTAAACTGTACTTGTCTTGTCCTCTGGGTGAGGATTATGCAGCCTCAGTGCTGGGGCGATGCCTTGCCAAGATAAATGACTGAATGGCCACAAACTGGTTATGTCTCAACCCAAGGAAGATGGAGGTCATGGTGATTGAGCCGAGTCAACAAGGTCCAACAGTAACAGGAGATATGGTAGCCCCCCCTCCGCTGGGTGGCTTACCTCTCATCGCTGTTGATGTGGTCAAGAACTGTGGGGTCATTTTGGACTGCAGGCTGACACTAAACTAGCAGGTGTCAGTGGTGAACCAATCTGGCTTTTACCATCTTTGAAATATTGCCAGGATCAAACCGCATCTGGATGCTACTGACCTGGCAACGATCATCCATGCTTTTGTTACCTGTAGGTTGGTCTACTGGAACACTCTATACTTAGGGCTGTCTGGAGTTTATTGCAACCCCTGAAACTGGTCCAGAATGCTGCAGCTCAGCTGGTGATGGGAACATCTGTGAGGGACCACATCTTGCCGGTGCTGTGTGTGTTGCAGTGGTTGCCTTTGTGGTGGCATATAATCTTCAAGATATGGTTGTTAACATATAAGGTCCTGAGTGGTTTGGGACTTGATTACTTGAAAGATCTTCTGGTTGCTCTTACCTCCCAACCCCTCTGCTCCACTGATGCTGATCTATTGGTTGTCCCTCCTCTGGTCTGAAACGATATGGAGAGAGCTTTGTAGTTTTGGACCCAGTGTTGTGGAACTCCTCCAGGGATGTTGGGAGACACTGCAGACTGGGCAGAGGAAGAGTGGTGGTGTTGGGGACTTAAACATGCCAGGAACAGACTGGGAGACTATGACATCCTCTGTGACCAGGGAACAGAGGTTGTTGGATGTCTTTCAAGCCGCGTTCCTAACTCAGCAGGTGGGGAACTGACCAGGGAGGCGCAGGTACTGGATGTGGTCCTGGCAGACAGTGACCAGATTGGGGGCCTGGAGGTAAGGAACCCATTGGCGGGGAGTGACCATGCCACGATCTGGTTCTGCCTGGACCTAGGAGGGCTAGAAGGCTGCACAAAGACGGAGGTAACTGACTTCAGGGGACAGATTTTAATAAAATGGAAGGATCCTTAGGAGCATTTGGATGTGATTAGGTCAGACATGGACACTGATAGTAGGTGGAAATCATCAGAAGAGGGTGCAGAATGCTACCAGCACCTGTGCAAGTAAGATGAAAATGCAGTGGGGCCCGAAACCCTGCTGGTGGACCAGGAGGTCCAGGTGGTGGTGCGGGAAAGAAGGCAGCCTATAAGCAATTCAAGTGCTCAAGGAGTGAAAGGACTGAGGGGAGTATGAGCTGATGGCTAGAAGGGCCACTAGGGTGGTGAGGCGGCTAAGGCAAGGAAGGAGCAGAACCTGGCCAGGGAAATTAGGAGAGGAACAAGGGTTCTTTAGATACATTGGGGAAAACGAAGGGTGAAGAGGCAGATTAGCAGGATTAAATCAGGGAGAGATGGGCACAAGACCCGGGAGCAGGCTGAGGTACTAAATGAGTACTTCACCTCAGTTTTCACCAAGGAAAATGGGGGCTGCATCATACATGGGAGGAGACAGAGATACAGAGGAGGGGGGACCCCACCGATTGGCGGGTCTGGGGAGAGGGGAGGCATCACTGGCAGGAGGGGAGGGCTAAGCAGGGAGAAGAGGTACCGGAAGTGGAAATCACAGCAGAGAGAGTGAGGCAAGACCTCAGCCCTTAAGACAGAGAAAGCACAGGGCGGATAAATTGCATCCCAGAGTGCTGAAGGAACTTTCGGTTCCTGGCGAAACCCCGGCAGAGCTTTCACCATCTCTGAGGACAGGGTGGGTGCCCCAGGACTGGAAGGTGGCGCATATAGTGCCCATCCACAAGGGGGATCAAGGGAGGTGGCAGGGAACTACAGGCCTGTCAGCCTGACATTGGTGGTGGGCAAGGTGATGGAGGGCATTGTCAGGGAGAGGCTAGGGGGACCTGGAAAAGTCAGGGTGCCTGGACGATGAGACAGCATGGATTCGTCCTTGGGAAATCATGTCAGACAAACCTTGTAGAGTTCTATGACTGGGTGATGAGTGCCTTGGACCTGGGTAGACCAGTGGACGTCCTCTTCTAGACTTCAGCAAGGCATTTGACTCTGTTCCTCACGTGGGCCTGTTGGATAAGCTGGGAGAAATGAGGGTGGGGAACCAGATGATCAGATGGATAGGCAATTGGCTCCAGGAACAGACCCAGAGGGTTGTAGTTGGCGGATAGTCTCATCCCCAAGGAGGGTCATTAGTGGGGTCCACAGGGATCAGTCCTGGGCCCCTCCTGTTCAACGCCCGTCTCTGACATAAGGACAGGAATCAAGAGTGAGATGAGTCTCTTTGGGATGACTCAAAACTGGGGGCGGTGGTGGATGGGAAGGAGGGAGGTGGCCTCACAGGGGGACTTGGAGGCTCTGGAAAGATGGTCTAGAAAGTGGAAGCTGAGGTTCAATGCAGGGAAATGCAAGGTACTCCACCTGGGGCCAGAAACCCAGGCCAAGTGTACACCCTGAGGGGGGAAATGCTACAAGTCCTCGATGGCTGAGAGGGACCTGGGGTGGTGGTGGATGTCAAGATGAACAACTCTGAGACTTGTAGGAGGGCAGCAGCCAAGGCCAACAGGATGCTGGGATGCATGCTAGGGGATCACCTCCAGAAGGAGGGAAGTGATACTCCCTTCAGAGCACTGCTTGGTGAGCTGCATCTTGAGTACTGCATGCAGTTTTGGAGGCCACACTTAAACAGGGACATTAAACTCCTGGAGAGGGTCCAGAGGAGGCAACCAAAATGATTTGGGGCTTGGGGGACAGGACCTATGAGGAGAGGCTCGAAGAGCTAAATATGTACACATTGGAGAGAGAAGGACCGGGGGACATGATAGAGTCTTCAGGTACATGAAGAGGGTAAATAGGGAGGAACAGTCAGGGTGCTTCGAAGGAAGGAGGAGGGGCCACTAGAGGCATGGGTGGAAGCTGGAGGGGAGAGATTCAGGGTAGAAAGGAGGTGCTACTCACTGAGAGGGTGGTGGAGCCATGGAATGTGCTGCCTAGGGGCTGGTGGAGGCAGAGACAGTGGAGGGTGGGACAGGTACAGGAAGGGTTCTGGGCAAAATCCAATGCAGCAAGAATATCCGAACTGGGAAGGGAGAAGCCAGAGAAGGCGAGGGTAGCAAGGTCAGCACCCAGGGTGGGGCTGACCAAACGAGCAGACACAAAAGACCGTTAGGCCGATCTCTGCTGGCATTTTAGCATGCTAGTATGTTAGAGCATCCATTCTGCACACACAGTGAGACCTTTAAAAGCCTGCTAAAACTTATTTATTTGAGCAAGCCTCCCAGCTAACAAGTTTTAGCTAACTATGTTGTATTTATTGTTATGCTTTAAACATGGGCTGGCAGTATAGCCTAGAGGCTAGAGGAATGAGGTATGAACGAGCTTGGTACATCCAGCAGACTAGACCAGAGTTTGATTCTCACAACCTCCACTTGCATTCTGTGTGACTCTGAGCAAGTCATTTAACTGCCCAGTGCTCCCAGGTCACCCTGAAAACAAGCACTTGTGCCTAGTGAGCCTTACCTGGTTACCAAAGATAAAAAATAAAAAATAAAAAAAATAGGTGCCAGAAGATAGTAAAAGCTGAGGGATGGAGGATTGAAGGGCACTTATTGGGGTACAAAGGCACTTTTTCAAACCAGTTTTTTCCATGCCAAAATACAGTAAATGCACATTTATGATGAAGATCGTAATGTTAAGAATGCAGTTATACCATATAGGAATATTTAATACAGTAGATTAAGAGCTCACCTGTCAACTCATTTCCTGCAATAGCTCCATCTGAAGTCTGAACTATCCATTGCTTAACCTGATACAATGGCTGTCCAGGTTGACTACACACTACATGTATTTGCTACCCTTCACATACACTGCTTCTGGGATTAGGCAAAAGGGAGGCCAAAAGCCTTCACAGGGTGGAAGTGAAGAAGTATTTGTCATGAGGTAGAGGAATGATAAAGCTAAACTGTAATCCAGAAGAACACTGATTCAAACCCACGATCTTCTGGATTACTTTTTACTTTCTCCTCGACCTCAGTCATCTAAAATACTTTTCCCTGTAGATGGGCTTTTGATACTCCTTTTGCCCAGTCAGTGGGTTCCAGAAACAGTGCATGTGAAGGCTAGCAAATGAATAACATAGACTGTTGTAGCTTGGAGGATGTCTGGTTGAGTCTGTCCTGAGCAGTCATGACTGTAAAACATCTTTATGACCCAGTCCACTTACAGGTAAAAAATGAATGAATGAATCTGACCTTTAAGATACATGTTTGAACCTCTTGACATCTGGCCCTGTATCTCACAACTGATGTTTACATTGATCACACTCTTTCAGGTTCCCTTCTACAGTAACAAGTTTAATATTTGCTTCATCTTTACAAGGCAGAAGCAGCAAACAAGTATTATTGAATACCTCTCAAATGACTCTCATTTACCCCTCAAAATCAAACAAACTCTAGCCAGAGCCGATAGGGCTGTGAAGAGCTACCAAGTGACAAAAGTTGCACATGTGCGTAGAAATCATTCAATGCCCAGGTGTAACTTGACCATTTTGAAGTGTTGCACCAGATTTTCAACATGGCCTTTTGGACCAGTCATCATGAACAATGCCAGTGTCATTTTGTTCAGTTGTCCCGAAAGGTGATTGTGCAGAGCGCTATTCTGTGCCACAGGTGTGAAAACACATTTTGGGCAGGTTATGGAAAATGACAGCTATGCTGTTTTGAAGGAGTGTACAAAATGGCAATGTTAAAAATATGGAGTGAAAATATTAAAATTGGTGACATTAGGAGCGTATGTAGAAACTGCATAATGCATCGCCATAATGCAGTCATTTTGGGACTTTTTCACAAATTAGCAACATGGGATAGTGACCCCACCCTGAATAGGTGGCACTGTCATTTCGTGAATCGATCCCAAAAGGTGATTCCACGCAGTGACTGCGAAATCACCTTTCAGGACCAAGTAACAAATGACAGTGACAGTTTTCCATGAGGTGGGTCCCAAGAACCCTGCTGAAAATTTGGGGCAAAAATTCCAAAAATGGCTGCGTTATCAGCATAAGTTGAAAACCCCATTGAATGGCTGTATAGCATGCTTACCTTTAATTCTTCAGTTCGTGGATGGGCTTTGAAGAGTGCAGACATGTCCCAGTCCAGAGAAGATGACAGCGCCAACCTCTGGAGGAAAGTATTGGGTAAGCGGGGTATGGAGAGGTGGGTGCTCAGTGGGAGGGTGGGAGGGAGGGGACTGCAGTGACAATGAGGGAATGTTTTCCAGTTTCACAGGGGAAAAAATGACAATGAGGACCCGTTTAATTTTCAGAAAAATATTTCGGCACACCGATGTACCCCAGTGTGCCACATGAATGCTGACATGGGAATTGGGCACCCTGATGTCAGGCATGACTTGAGCAGGGGGCACCAGGGAAAAAAGAAATGCAACAAGGGAACGTTTTCCAATTTACTGCAGAAAAAAAATCTGCACACTGGGTGGGCTTCCAGTGTCACGAGTTGTCGGGCATGACTTGGGGAGGGGCACAGAAAATACTGAATGGCATTTGCCATTCACAACATGGTGGCACCCACAGAACTGCGCATGTGTCACGACTTCTGCACATGCACACAATGTGCAGTTCATGTACTGAATGTAAGAAGTAACAGCTGAAATAGTGCAGCTGTTATTTCATAGGCCTATCGTGCGGAGGGTTTTAAGCTCCATTGGGCTTTCAGAAGGATACTTCAAAAGTACAGTGGAATGGGTACTGCAATCAGCTGTTTTCAGAGCTACAGAGCTTTTTCAAAACAGCTGTAGGCTCCGCCCACAGCCCCAAAAAGTGCCCAGTCCCATATTAGAAAGCTGCTGTAAACTCAGATGTTAAAAGCAGAAATTCTTAACATTATATAATACTAAAGCAACATTAACTTTGAGCAACTATGAGCATTGAAACAAACAGAATGCCATGCCCCAATCTTTTGTCATTGAAGTGAGGGACAGAGAGTTCAACATAAATGAAATGATGATGAACAGTGTGGGGCTGAGGCACCAGTCCATGAAATGTGACACATAAGACATAATCAAGCATGAAGATGCAGATTCAAAACCTTGAAGATCCTAGTGCAGCACTAGTATCTTCAAGGTTTAGAGTTTGCATCTTTATGGTTGGATTATGTCTTTATGTGTCACATTTCGTGGACTAGTGACATATATCCCCACACTGTTCATCATAATTTTATTTTGAGTGTCTCTGTCCCTAATGCCAGTGACAAAGGATTGAGGTGTGTGATGTCTGTTTGTTTCTTACCAGTAACTAGAATGTATTTATGCCCAAGTCGGTATACCATACCATTCACCCTTCGCCAGCTGCTTCACAAGGCTGGACAAGCAATCCCTCAGGTCACTGGCTTACCGCTTTCAAATCAGTGCCATGGATGAAGACGCCTAACAGGCTGTTCCTGCATGCAGAAATGCAGTGTCCCTGACTCCCTGTCCCAGCACGGCTCGGTAATACATCATACTGTTGTACAAACCCCAGCTCAGGCCCTACTTCCCAGTGCACTTAATAATACTCATTGAAGAATGGGATTGTAATCAAGGACTTTTGATTTTAAAAGAAAGAGGTGTGCCATACTGGGACAAATCAATTACATCTACTGTCTACATGAAGGTTCCCAAATGTAAAGCGCCTGTTCAAATAGATTCACTTCTCCATGCCTACTCACAGCTATTGCTAATCTAGAGACTTGGGGGATCTCTTGCCCTCAGAAGCCAATGCCTCAACACCTGTGTTCATTTCAAAAAAGAATTAATCTGCATGGAGTTAGGGTGCCATTTTGTCTCCTACTATGTAGCATCTTCTCGGATACTGCGTGTCTGTAGCCGGTTTACAGTACACTCATGAATAAAAATAAATCCTCCCTCACCCTTCCTCTACTTTTACACCATGCAGTTAAAACTTAATTTGAACAATTTAAGCAGGCATAATAATTGAGTCCAAGTAGTTCTTTAGGTCCTATTAAGCAGAGTCTCGCCTGGGCAAAACAAACTGCCAAGTCCCAATTAAACTAGAATAGTCTCTACTGGGCTTAGAAAATAAGTAAACGGAAGTCTGCACCCAGTGCAGCCCAAATAAACACTAAAAATCTCCTAGGCTTTTCAGACCTGTGCATTTCTGTACATTCATTGTGTACATTTGTGCAGTATCTACTATGGCAAATGGCATAAATAGCTCCTTCACTGCACCCACATTTCAAGGCATGTTGAGCTTTGCCTGTTCTCTAATTCAGCAAAAGATTTTTAGGAAACTTAACTTTGTCCTTTAGTCAGAACCGATGATGACATCTTGCCTGGGGCTGGCAATTTCTGAAGGATGGCCTGAATCTCTGACATCATCCAGAAGCCCTCCAGACTGTCCCATGGATCAATGTTGATGCCACCGTACCTATGATCCAGTCTCCTCACTGAGGTTTTGGGAAATTACCTGTGGCTTTTTCAGGTTTCCACATGAATGCCCTCTCCTTAGGTAAAATAAGAAGAATTATGCCTAGGCCAGGGCTCTGACTAGCAAGTCCTTAACCACCCACCCCCATGGCCAACCTGGTGCTCCCAGGTCACCCACCTCTGAAAAAAAATACCTCTGAGTCCTTACCCCATTACCACAAAGAATTAAAAAAAAAAAATCAATGTACCTGTTTGGAGGTTCAAGTTGTTGGCAAACGGACTGGCAATAGCAGTGTAGTGGTATCAGCAGCAGGGGAGGCGAGAAGCTACAGCAGCAGATAGAGCGGAGTCCTCTTCGTTCAGAGTTCTGAATCTTCTTCCTCTTAACTGATGTCCGACTGGGTATGCCTCCCATAATATATGGCTCTCCCGAGTCTGACCAACCCAGTATTTTTAAGGGAAAATTAAAGGAGTCAAGGTCACTACCGACTGCACCAACGATCACAGACTAGACTTCGATCAGAACGATGGCAAGTTTGGCAACTGGACAAGCAAGCAAGCGAGAGGGTGGCTTACTGCTCCACTAGGCTATAGGTACTGAGTCTGGCTTGAGGAGCTATAGAAACTTTGCCTGCTGCTCGCAGACGCAGAGTCACAGTACTCACTCAGGGGTCCATGGTCCGGCAAGCAGGATGAGGGGAAAAGAGTGTTTCACCTGGCTGGCTTCTGAAAAAACAAAATTAAATATAAAATTAGTTTACATCAGCCACAGCCTTAGCCAGTGCAGATGTGGGTGATCAATCAATGCTGGAGAGTTAGCACTATGAGCAGGGCAGCAAGCAAGCAAGTCAGAACATTGCACCAGAGTTGGACGTTATTCACAAATAAAAGTAATTTATTTCACTCACCAGTTGTTGTTGCAGAGGTGAGCAGACCTAAAGGTGCCAGCACAGGCAAGAGGACAAGCTAGGTGTCAAGTCCTGAATCCTTCCGCCAGTCCCAGAAGTTAGAACAAAGAAGTGTTCAGGCAGAACTGATGGATCATGGATGGGCTCCTTAAATTAACAGGAGATGAGAGAAAGTTCCACTGGAGTTGTAAATTAGAGCCGTTATCAACCAGCTTTGCAGTCATGTAAGAGATAATGACTACTTTACAACGCCACTGGGACTGGAGGCACTTAACACTGAGAATCTCTGTCTGAGAGTCAGGACAGTAGCTTGCAGATGTTTCCAGTCTTTCTTCAAAAACATAGAAACATAGAAAGTGACGGCAGAAGGGGACCACATGGTCCATCTAGTCTCGCCATAAGCCTAGCCCTCCTTTAACTGTTATTCAGTATTCTAATACCATTGTGCCTATCCCATGCCTTCTTGAATGATCCGACTGACCTAGTCTCCACAGCCTCTGGTGGAAGGCCATTCAAGTATTTACCACCCTCTCGGTAAAGAAGAACTTTTTGTGTTACTCTTGAACTTGCCTCCTTCCAGCTTCATGTCATGCCCTCTGTTCTTGCATAATTCTTGATCTGAAATAGGTCCTGAACCTGGACCTTGTTTATCCCTTCAAGTACTTGAAGATTTCGATCATGTCCCCCCTTTCTCGTTGTTCCAGGGAGTACATGTTTAGGTCATGCAGCCGTTCCTTGCATGGCTTTGTTGTGGAGTTCAAGTACCATTTTTGTAGCTCTCCTTCACACTGTCTCCAGTCTGTCTATGTCCTTTCTAAGGTGCGGTCTCCAGAACTGCACACTGTACTCCAGGTGAGGGCCTTACCATTGATCTGTACAGTGGCATAATCATCTTCTTTCTACTTGTAATTCCTCTTCCTATGCAGCCTAAAATACTGTTCGCCTTAACGCTGCTTTTTCACACTCTTGGATGTTTTCAGGTCGTCTGTTATAATCACCCCCAGATCTCTTTCCTGCTTTGTGGCTTCCACTTCACCCACACAGGAGGTATTCCTCACGAGGATTTTTCCTCCCTAGGTGCATGACCTTGCACTTTTTGGCGTTGAAATTTAATTGCCAAGTTTTTGTCCACCTTTCTAGTCTTTGAAGATCAGCCTCATCCTTTACACTCTCCTGGAGTGTCTACCCTATTACATATCTTTGTGTTGTCTGTGAATAGACACACCTTGCCTCTAGGCCCACAGATATGTCACTGATAAAAATATTGAAGAGGATAGGCCCCAGCACCAATCTCTGCTGCACAGCACTAGTTACCGCTCTCTCCTCTGATAGTTGGCCATTTACCAGTACCAGCTGAGTCCTTCCACTAAGCCAGCTCTGTACCCAGGTTACCACTTTATGCCCAACTCCTGTACTGGCAAGTTTGTTCAATAGTCTTCTATGGGACCGAGTCAAAGGCTTTGCTGAAGTCTAGGTATATTGCATCCACAGCTGCCCTGATCCACTGTCTTTGTTACCCAATTGAAGAAATCTATTAGGTTTGTCTTGCTTGATCTTCCTGTGGTGAAGCCATGCTGTCTTGGATCCATTATATCATTTTCTTTGAGAAAGGATGTAATTCTTTCCTTAATTAGAGTTTCCATCATTTTGCCAACAACTGAGGTCAGGCTTACTGCATGGTAATTGCCAGCATTTTCCCTACTGCCATTTTTATGAAGTGGGACAACTGTGGCCTTCCTCCAGTCCACAGGAACTTCCCTGACCTCAAGCGAGAACAGTTCAGTCAGTGGTGCAGCCAGGTCTTCCCTAAGTTCCTTCAGTATCCTGGGTGTATCTCATCAAGACCCATGGCCTTGTTAACCCTAAGTTTTTCTAGCTCCTTCAGGACACTATCCCTCAGAAAGTCATCAAATTCATATTGCTGCTGTCTGCACTTTTTCTGTCAAGGTGGAACTGCAACCTTCTTATTTCTTAGTAAATACTGAGCAAAAGTATCTGTTAAGGATTTCTGCTTTGTCCTTGTCATGCTCTGTGCATTCCCCATCTTCCCTTAAGTCTGACTATACCTCCACTGATTTTCCTTTTCTGCTTGATATATCTAAAGAAGGTCTTGTCTCCTTTTGACCTCCAAGGTGATATTTTCTTCTGTTTGCACCTTAGCCACCCTGATTTGCTTTCCTGCTTCATTCAGCTTCTCCTTGTATGTGTCTTTGTCTTTTCACACCCTGTTTGCTTGTATTTTTGAAACCATCCGTTTCTCCCTGATCTTAGTGGCCACTTCCTTGGAGAACTATAGTTTTTTTTTCTTCTTGTCGTTACTCACATTTCATACATTGTTTTGATGCTCCTGTGATAGCTTCCTTTAGAGATGCCCAATACTTACCTACTTCCTCTGTCCATGTTAATTTAGTCAGGTTAAGTCTGAGCTTTTCCCTCATTTTATCAAAATCTGCGTGTCTGAAGTCCAAGATATTAGTTTTAGTGTGCTTGATTTCTTTTCCATTTTAACCTGGAACCACACCATCTGGTGGTCGCTAGATCCTAGGTTGCTCTTGACTTCTACCCTTGATATGATGTCACTGTTCGTGAGTAACAGGTCAAGGACAGCTTCCACCCTTGTGGATTCCTTGACAAGCTATCTTAGGCCCAATAAGAGCAGAGTGTTAAGGAAGTCTTTGCTTCTTGCTGTAGCAGCGGAATGGTTTCCCAATTTATGTCTGGTAAATTGAAGTTGCCTCACCAACACTAAATCCTTAATACTCATATTGTAAATGGATTCTAGTATCTCTTGTCCCACTGCAAGCTGATTGTTGGGGTCTGTACAATACTCCTACTCTAGGAACTACAATACTCCTACTCCAGTAACTGCACCTTATTTTGTGTTTAGTGAGAGGGAGTGGTACGTGAGGTACAGTGGCAGATTCTATAGGCAAGGAGAGCACTGTCAAATGCAGGCAATGAAATAAATGACAAGGGCAATCTATTTTTGGCCCAAAAAGTGGAGATGAGGATGCTTCCCTCACGCCTCGGTTCCTGTGCCCTTGGTTTTAAACTGTTTTAACATGCATGGTTTGTTGCTTTATATTTTTAGACATGTACAGTGCCCTGAGCTTTCAGGAAAGGACACTTAATAAATAAAATTCTCTTTCCTTTTTCCTTTGGTAACCAGCTAAGGCCAGCTAAGCAAGTACCTGTTTTCAGGAACAACCTGGGAGTACTGGGGAGGCTAAGTGACTTGCTCAGAGTCACACAGTATGCAGGTGGGGGTTGTGGGAATCAAACCCAGGTCTGCTGGATGTAACAAGCTCTTTCACAGCTCGTTATTCTAACCTCTAGATTATACTGCCTTGCCTCTCTAATATCTTTGAAAAGTCTTTTAGAAATAAATGCCTGCTCCCTGGCACTATTCCAGGAGCCAATAACATCATCATCATAAAGATAATCTCTAACTTAACCTCTCCATTTCCAAAGCATCTAATTTAATAGTGGTCTCCAACTCCTGATCCATGAGTGGAGGCCACACTGCATGCAAAATACTGCTGTTGCTGCTTTTGATGCTTATCCAGATCAAAATCCTATAGTTGTTACATCATAATTTCTAGAACAACACATTGGAGCCTATGCACAAATGTGGATGGGACATACCTGAGGGTGACACATATTCCTCCCATGTAGTTCCGAACTGTGGACAGGTGCTCACAGGCGGTATTCATCACCAGCTGCCACCTGCCTGTGGCTCCACCCCCCAGGTCCATGCAGGGTGCCTGGGGAAGAGTAGCAGACCCAGCCAGGCATCCAATCAGATGCTCTGCCTGGGTTCCACAGTGTATCTCTTACACGGGCATGGATCTGGGTGTGTGAATAGTCACATGCACACCCAGACCAGCACAGTCAGGCACTGCTGCCCAGTGCAGCCTCTGGCAGAGCCCATGATGCTAGCCCCCACCCCCAAGTGCAACCTTGCCCCGTCCTGTATGCCTGCCCCCCACACAGCACAGCCCTATCCCCATCCCCACGAAGGACCCCACACACACAGCTGTGCCCTGTCCCCATGCACATGTTGTGGGTCCCCTTGACACATCTGTGCCCCTGCCCCATTTACTCTGCTGCAGTAACCCCCCAACCCTGACACCACCCACGCCACCCCCTGTCCCCGTAGCATTGTTGCAGCATTGCCTCCGGTGAGGGACGGCCAGCAGCACAGCCCTCCACACACCTTCTTCAGCCACCAGCCATCCCATGCGGCAGCACCAGAGGGCAGGTGCAGGGGTTTTGTTGTTGGTGCTGGGTGGGCACTGAACACCCTTGAATACCCGGAGGGCCAGGGCGGGGTATTGGGGTGGGCTGGTGGTGTTGTATGGGGCAGAGGGGGTGTCTGCAATCCCAAGGCTGGTGCCTCATGTGTGTGTGGGGGGGAATCAGGGTCATCTTCCATGGGGACCAGGCAGCCAGCAGAGACACGAGCAGAGGTCCTGTTGGTGGGGGACAGGGGCTATCCACCTGGACCAGGCAGTGATCTGTATGTGTAGGGCACATACTGCAGTTATGGCAGATTCCCCCGCCATAAACCGTGCCCTCCTCCATACTTCCATGGGCACTAGACACCTTAGTGTATGGCAACTAGTGCTAGGACACCCCGCTCACCACCGTGCATTGCAGTCTCCCTGGCCGAGGGGTCAGGTGTGTTGGGGCTGTGCCCCAGTTAGTGCATCCCTGTGGAGGGCACTAATAGATGTGGAGTGCCCATGCCACAGATCCGCAGGAGCATAGGCACTAGTGAAATGCAATCAGAAGTGGGATTCTGTGTAAGGCTCATGTCATTGTTCTACACTAATCAGTGATGGCATTAGCAAAACAAGTGTGTTGAGAGAGATATAGACAGAACTGGCTAATCATCAGGAACTGTGTGGGGGTATGACAGTGTGTTTACGTGACCTTTATCTCAGCAGCTGATAGGCTGCACGATGATGCACATGTTAAAGATGATAAGTTACTCACTTGGCAGAGTTTTTCAAGGTGCCCTCTGTATTTAATGCAGTGATTTCTCAGCCTGAGAGTCAGTTCAGATGCACTGTCAAGTAATCCTTATCTTGCTTGTCATGCTAAGGTACTGGATGCCCTCTGCTGGTTAACTGAAGTACTGTAGTAACTAGTGTTTCCTAAAGTGCTCATGAAAAGAAGTAATCTGACCTGACTTTTAATTAAACCCTGCTATCCACCTGAATTCTATTTAAGTGCTTTACCAGCTAATCTACTAGACCGACTGGTTCAGCTGACCCTCACGTGGGTGTTTGTATTTCTTTGAAACCTGGCTGTTGCCAATGCCTTTTTGGGTAATCCCTAGCAGTGCTCTTGTGCTGAGGTTCTTGCCTTTTAGCTTGCTTTTTATTTTGGGCCCACCATGACCCAAACCCATAAGACCGCTTTTAGGCTGGCTCATTTTTCCCTGGGTGAGATACAGACAAGGCACACTAATGAGTGTTGTGTAGGACAAAACACATGCCTGTGTCTTCCGCTCTCACCCTTTGCAATTTTCATGGTGATTTATATATATATATATATATATATATATAGAGAGAGAGAGAGAGAGAGAGGCAAAGAAACTGAGTGTGCAGCACTTAGGGCAAGGGTTACCCCAAAGGGCATTGGCCAGGAAGCCAAGTTTCAAAGAAATACAAAATCACATATCCCCCATAATGCAAAGCATCATGGGCTATATATGCAAATCACCACAAAATATTATGATGGTTCTGCTTTAACTAGAATTGCATGGTGACGAAAGGTCTCCCACACAGTCTGAAAAGGGTGCCAACAGAAGACACAGACACATGTTTCGTCCTTCCAGAACTCATCGGTGTGCCTCATATGTATGACACCCAGTGGAATGAACCGTTACCCTCAGTTGGTCTACCTGGGTTGGGTGTGGTGACCCAATAAAACAAAAACAAGCTCAAAGACAAAGAACCTCAGCGCACTACTGAGGCAAGAGTTACCCCAAAAGGCATTGGCCGAGAAGCCAAGTTTCAAAGAAATACAAAATCACACATACCCCCATAATACAAAGCATCATGGGCTGTATATGCAAATCACCACACAATATTATGATGGTTCATCTTTAACCAGAATTGCATGGTGCCAAAAGGCCTCTTACACAATCTGCAAAGGGTGTCAACAGAAGACACATATATATATATGTATAGGGTCTGTATATTAGGGTTGAGTAAGCACTTCTATGTTAACACAAATTTTGCACCTTAATAACGTCCCTGTTCAACCGATTTACATGAAATTTGGAAAGTACAGCCTCTGTGCCAGGATCTCTTGATCCTGTAAATTTCATGTGATCAGAGCAGTGGAAACAAAGTTACAGAGGTGCAAAAGATGCAGAAGTCCTATTTTTGCCAGACTGGTGGTGCTGAGGGTTGAGGCGCTGGATGCCACACTGCACCACACCGGTGACCCGGGTTCAGGAGCAGACCTTGACTGCCAGGGGTCGGCAGAGGAGAGAGGGATTGAGCATCCGGAGACTACTCTCCTCCCCTCCGGGAGGGGTGTGCAGCCGTCGGGAGAACTGGCAGCCTTGCAGGGCTGGGGGTGATGCAGTGCTCTTGGCAGTACAGGACAGCAGTGCTGGGTAGAGCGCCGGGAAGGAGTGCATGCAGAGCGCCACACTCCTGTCCTTAAGCGTCATTGCATGCCACACACATCTGGGGCAATCTGAATAGGGAAAATTGGGCACTAGTCATGGCGGGCATGATGGCCTCTCTGTGGGGAAGCTTCAGCTCTGAGGGGAGTGCAGCAACATTGGATCCAGTTCTGTGGACAAGCAAGGGAGGGAGTAAGCCACGGGATGAAGCTGCAGGACCCAAATAGGAGCCGAGGAAGGTTCTTGGGATGGCGGCCAGAGACCATGGAGGATGCCAAGATGTGAAAAGGTAGCTGACTGGTTGCCCAGGGGAGAAAATGACTAAGAAAAAAAGTCCCCATTTTGAAAATGTTAAGACTTTTTTGCCACTGATAACTAAACAATTAGGAGGCTTTGAAACTTGAAACTTTCAGGTTTGACAAAGGTTCATCCAAGGTGTGTGCTTTTGTGGTTTTAGCTCCCACTGTTAAGTAGTTTTTTTTATTTTATTTATTTATTCTAGGATTACAAGTACCTTTAGGCAAGGCACTTTTACAAAGGTTCCATGTCAGAAATAACAAACAACAAAGAAGCAACAATGAAATAACAGTAAACAATTCATGTACAACAGTGCTATTGAAAGGGTCAATTATAGGAAGAGTAAGGTGTAGAGGAGGAGGAGAAATGTAGGTAGTTAACGGAGGCAGTTATAGTAAGATGGTGAACACAGCTAGGACGATATGCCCACTAGGAATGGGTAGGGTCAGGTGCCCGGGGTGGCAGAGAAACAGGGATGAGCGGAGAGGAGGAGGAGGATGAAGATTTACTTGGTCACTTGGTTACTTGGTTGATGGACAAAGAAAGTCAAGCCCATCGAGGATGTCCTCCACACATTGTGAATCATTGATAAGTTATGTTCTTTCCTGAAGACATTTATCAAGTTTGACTTTAAACGTATTTATGTTCTGACAATCAACAATATCCTGCGGCAAGGAATTCCAAATTCTTCGGCTCTGACAGTAAAAAACTGTTGTCTTTTATTTGTTCTTGTTCTGATACAGAACAGAAGATACAGTCAGAGGTATTTGTTGAAAATAAATGGGAAGGAGTGATAGAAGAGATAAAGGGGGCAGAGTTGGGGGATAAGTGATGTAATGGAGCAAGGAGAGACTAATGAGGTGGTATGAAGACCTGAGATTTTAAATGGCGCCTCAGGAGCTGGGGAGGGGGACTGGAGGTGGGTTAGCAGTATGTAGTTAGGATTAAAGCTGT
Organism: Neoceratodus forsteri; assembly: GCA_016271365.2. Lineage (NCBI taxonomy): Eukaryota > Metazoa > Chordata > Ceratodontiformes > Ceratodontidae > Neoceratodus > Neoceratodus forsteri. The sequence continues at coordinate 692,526,886 of CM057449.1, forward strand.
GTAGGTCATCATCTAGAGAGGTAGTCACAGGAGCTAGAGACAATGAGATGGGCCCCAACTTGGTTTTGTACAGACCTAGTGTTGAGGCAGAGGAGATGTATGTGGCTGAGACCATTCATCCATAGAGGAGCCCAATAGGTGAAGGAGCATTGGCTCCATGTAGTTTGACAGTGAGGAACTGTAGAATCTGGGTTGTTGAGCTCCTGGTATTCTGTCGGTTAGTGTTTTGATACAACAAGGCAGTAACACTGGGGTTGTGAGGCCAAGGTTGATTTTTCCCGCTGTTGCACATGTGAGATACTTTATATGGTTGGAGAGTTGGAGCCATCCGGATTGTTCATAAAGGGCACAGGTGTGGGTGAGGCAGTGGGCACCAGTTGTGAGTCGGCATGCTTTGTTAAGAGCAGTTGTTATACATTGGAGGTGGAGGTGGTGGCGGAGCCATAGATAATGAGACCATAATCAATAATTGACACCACAGAGCTCTGGGCGGCAATCTTCAGGGCCTCTGTGGTGAGGTGCTGCAGTGCTTGTAGAGTAATCCAAGGCGTGTGTTGGCAGCTTTAGCCATACTGTCAATGTGAGCCGACGGGAGAGATTGGGGTCAAGCAGAATCCCTAGTTATTTGAAAGAGTAAACTTGTTCGAGGACAGTCCCCTGCTTGGTGGAGAGGGCAAGAAGGTGTTGCTTGTAACAGTTATGTGAACTGCAGAATAGCAATGATTTGGTTTTCTTGTGATCTTTTAAATATTTAATAAAATATTCCATTTCTGAGCATGCACAGTTTGAAAATCAACGTTCTAGTCATAGCTGAATTTGTAAAAGCAGCTGCCTGCACTATACGACATAGTTGTTTAATAAATGATAGCTGTATCATATAGTATTTGTACTCATATGACAGCTAAGTCATTTATTAAAGGCATCTGTGTTGTACATACTGCAGGCTGCTGCTGTTGTGACTGTTATCTCAGGGACAGGGCTACTGTCATCGTAGCCCCACCAACCTGACTGTGCTTTAAGGAAACTGAATTTATTTTCTATTGTTTCTATTGTTATTCAGCACCGGATGCCCACCCTGGTGTCGGATGCTTCCTTCCCTTGTGCAGACACTTGATTTATTAACACTGTAGACATTGGGAGGCCCAACCTCGTGCCAGCATTTACATATACACACACACATATGCACACCTAATAGTGTGGACACTGGGGAGCCCACCCCAGTGTCCCAAAATACTGTTATTCATTTCTGATTTCCCTGAAAAGAAAAAATACCCTATGATGTCATTTGTTTTTTTTAACCTGGAAAAAGAAAATGGTCCCTCATCGTCCCAACTGTCTGCCTACCTCCAATCCCCTTACCCTATACTTACCTCTGGAGGTCCTGTGGTTTCATCATTTGTAGACTAAGACATGTACAACACAGCTGTCTTTAATAAATGATGGCTGTGTTTATATGCAAGAAGGTGCTGTTGTGACTCAAAGGTCAGCGACAGGCTACTGTCATTGTAGCTTCGCCATCCTGACTGTGACTCAGTTAAACTGTTTTCTGCACACTGGAGGCCCGATCCCTGGTTGTAGTATATGTATTTATTTATTTATTTATTTTGTATTATTTCTTATTCTTCTCTGACACCAGGATGCCCATCCCGGTGTTGGGATGCTTCCTCCCTGTGCAACCCCTTTATTTATTAAGACTCAGGGCTGGCCTTATCATTCTGGGCCCCTGTGCATCTCCTGCCAGGCCCCACCACTCCATTCCCTGTGGACCCCCACGCACACACATCCAACATTTACACCTAACTAACCCTCCTGTCCTGTATTAATAAAGCAGTAGCAGGTCTACTAGTTTAACCAGCATCTTTTAATTAGTGCTGTTGACTGCACTTAATTATTTGATTTCACCATTGGAAATGAATCTGACTGAGCCTGGAGCCAGAACTTAAGTAAGTATGGTACTACTGCCATATTCATCTCTGTAAGGACAGGGACATCATCACTGGACGCCACAACTTAGATACTCTGATTTGCAAACAAGTTAAACAACTTACTTTTCTGGAGGTGTGAGACAGAATAGAGATATTGTCATAGGAAGCAGTATAACGCAGTGGTTTAAGGCTCTGAGCTGCAAACCTGGAGACCTGGATTTGAATCCCATAGCCACCACTTGCATACTGTGTGACCCTGAGCAAGTCACTTAACTTCCTTGTGCTCCCAGGTTGCACCTGTAAACAAGTTTTCAGCTCAGTGTGTCTCCTGGTAAAAATTAATAAAATCACAGGACACCTGTAAGGTTACTTCCTGTCAGTTTTTTTTCACCTGGTGATCAGGTTTTCTTGGTCCTTATCAGAAAATTTGATTTTAGTCTGTGCTGGTCAGGTTTTGAGCCATTGTGAGCAGGGGTCAACTGTAAAAATTTTGCACTAGCCAGCAGGGCAGGTGATTCAAAATTGCTAGCCATAGATGGTTGCACTAGCCTCAATTATAATGGTAAATTTTGATCACTGACTACCCTTTTAACAAATCATGGGAGGATGGGGTGGTACCCGAGGACTGGAGGAGGGCAGATGTGATTCCCTTCACAAAGTGGGAGCAAGGCAGAAGCAGGAAACTACAGACCTGTTAGTTTAACCTCAGTGATAGGGAAATGATGGAATCACTTCTGAAGGAAAGAATTGTCTAGTATCTAGAGGCCAGAGGGGCACAGGACCCTAGGCAGCATGGATTCACAGCGGAAGGTCATGCCAGACGAATCTGATAGATTTCTTTGACTGGGTGACCAAAGTAGTAGATCAGGAGGGGCTGTGGACATGGCCTACCTAGACTTTAGCAAGGCATTTGACACAGTCCCACACAAAAGATTAATATACAAGTTAGCCAGCCTGGGAGTGTCCCAAGATGACAGCCTGGGTAAAGAATTGGCTGGAGAATAGGACACAGAGAGTAATAGTAAATGGAGTCCACTCAGAAGAAAGGAGGGTTACTAGTGGGTACTGCAGGGTTCGGTATTAGGACGGTCCTCTTCAATGTCTTATAAGGACATTGCAGAGGGACTGGAAGGAAAGTATGTCTCTTTGCAGATGACACAAAGATCTGCAACAGAGTTGATGCACAGGTGGGATGGAAAGGATGAGAAGGGACTTGTGAAGTTAGAGGAATGGTCAAATGTATGGCAGCTTGATTCAATGCTAAGAAGTGCAAGGTAATGCACCTGGGGAAAAAAAAAAACCCAGAAGAAGTACACAATGGGGGTAACATAGAAACATAGAATTTGACGGCAGATAAGGACTGCTTGGCCCACCCAGTCTGAGATACTAACAACAACAAAAATGGAAAGGGACCTGGAGGTGGTCATATCAGATGACCTAAAGGTGGGCAAGCAATGTGAGAGGGCAGCAAGGAGGGCTGGGGGATACTGGGATGCATAGGAGAGGCATCACCAGTACAAAACAGGAGTTATTATCCCTCTGTACAGACAGCTGGTGAGACCCCATCTGAGTACTGTGTGCAGTTCTGGAGACCCAATCTCCATGAAGACATAGACAGGATGGAAGCTGTCCAGAGGGAGGGCAATCAAAATGGTGCAGGGTCTGCACCGGAAGACATATGAAGAGAGACGAAAGGAGCTTAATATGTATAGCCTCAAGGAAAGGAGGAGAGGGGGACATGATAGAAACGTTCAAGTACCTCAAGGAATCAACAAAGTCCAAGAGGGTAGCATCTTTCAAAAAAGAGGGTGCAAGAACAAGAGGGCACAATTTGAAGATGGAGGGGCGGCTCAGAGGTAATTTAAGGAAGTATTTTTCACAGAGAGGGTTGTGGATGATGGAACGGCCTTCCGGAGGAGGTTGTGGAGTCAAAATCAGTGGTGGAATTCAACATGCATGGGACAGTCATAAGGCCATTCTAGGGGTGGGATAGGAAGAAGTAGGCTGCTGGTTAACTAGGATCTGCAGCTTAACCAGTAGGTAGGTAGGAATGGGCAGACTGGGTGGGCCATGCGGTCCTTATCTGCCATCAAATTCCTATGTTTCTATGTTTCTATGATCAGTTATACAAGAAACAATGCAAGCCAAGAAATACTCTGATTGCACACTTATCCAGCTCCACACTGCTTCCAGCTCCCCAGCAGAAAAAAAAGACTGCATGTCATTACACACAGTGAGCCCCCATTGTTTTGTACCATGGCCTCCTCTCTTCCTCTTCTCTTTCTGCACACACACACACACACACACACACACACACACACACCCCAAACCAGTGGATATCACAATAGCTGACATCATTGTGCACCTCGCCACACTCACCACCCCAGGACAATGAACAGCCAGGCAGAGAAAAGACACTCAGCCCCCACCCTACAGTCAACTGAAGACCCACACTTCTGGAAGTTTTGTACAGTCTCAAGTGAGCCTGGAGCACATTTAAGATTTCTTTGGGGTGGGGCTACAAAGACCTAAGGGCGTGGAAACAAAACACTATGACATTAATATTTTTAAAAGCATTGATTTTAATATGCTCTGCCCCAACAATAGCATATTTTTCTTTAACATTGTCCTTTCATCAGCCCAGGGAAACAGTACACAGGCATAATGCTATACTATCTCTGTTTCTATATAGGATGAGCTATGTACCCCAGGAATGCCTATTTTAAGCTTTCAAATTATGTATTTTATTAAAGTTTATTTTTGTACCATACATGATCCAAAGTTTTGTTTTTAGGATGAAAGGACATGCTGTGTGGGATTGTATGGATAGTGATGGTTGGCATGGTCCATATAGAAGAGCTGGGGACCCTTACACTTGCCAGTAATGGCAGCTATGCATCTGTGATGGTCATTTCAGAGTCTGGTCTGCAGTGGTGTCCAGGGAAAGAACAGAGTTAAGATATTTGGAAGGAGAGGGAAGCTATAGTGAGGCTGGGGTAAACCCACCACCTTAGGGGCCAATCCTGATACCTCCTCACATTTTGTCACTGAAATATTGGATACAGACACTCAAAATGTAGGGAAATGAGGGGTACTGGTCTTAATAATATGGGACAAATTTTAGACAGACACATTCTGAAAACTGGAAGCTAGTGACTTAACAGCACCCTACCCTTGATCACACCTTGGACACTAGCTAAAGTCCTAACAGAGAGTGATAAACATAGACTTTGACGGCAGATAAGGACCGCTAGGCTCATCTAGTCTGCCCATTTCCTCAACTACAGGATAGGCCGTAGATCCTAGTTAACCAACAGCCTATATCTTCCTGCACCCACAAGAATTGCCTTATGTCTGTCCCATGCATTCTTGAATTCTCCCACAGTTTTAGACCCCACAACTTCCTCAGGAAGGCTGTTCCATGCATCCACTACCCTCTCTGTGAAATAATACTTCCTCACATTGCCCTGAACCACCCTCCTTCTATCTTTAAATTGTGTCCCTTGTTCTTGCAAGTCTCTTTTTCTGAAAGATGCTACCCTCTTGGACTTTGTTGATTCCCTTGAGGTACTTGAAAGTTTCTATCATGTCCCCTCTCCCTTCTTTCCTCAGCGTATACATATTAAGCTCCTTTAGTCTCTCCTCATACGGCTTCTCTTGCAGACCCTGCACCATTTTAGTTGCCCTCCTCTGACTGCCTCTATCCTGTCTATGTCCTTGTGGAGATGGGGTCTCCAGAACTGAACACAGTATTCCAGATGGGGTCTCACCAACTGTCTGTACAGAGGGATAACAACTTCCTGTTTTCTGCTGCTGATGCCTCTTCCTATACATCCCAGTATACCCCCGCCCTCCCTACTGCCTTCTCACATTGCTTGCTAACCTTAAGGTCATCTGATATGATTACCCCAGGTCCCTTTCCTGTTTTGTTGTTGTTACTACCTCCCCACCCATTGTGTATTTTTCCCTGGGTTCTTGTTTCCCAGGTGCATTATTTGCACTTTTGCATTGAATACTAGCTGCCATACGTCTGACCATTCCTCCAACCTTGCCAAGTCCCTTTTCATCCTTCCACGCCTCCTTGTGTATCAACCCTGTTGCAGATCTTTGTGTCATCTGCAAAAGGCATACTTTCTTCCAGTCCCTCTGCAATGTCACTGATGAAGACATTAAAAGGACTGGACCCAATACTGAACCCTGCGGTACCCACTAGTAACCGCCCTTTCTTCAGAGTGGACTCCATTTACAATTACCTTCTGTGTCCTGTTGTCCAGCCAATGTTTTATCTAGGCTACCACCCTGGGACCCACTCCCAGGCTGGTTAATTTGACTAATAATCTTTGTGTGGGACTGTGTCAAATGCCTTGCTAAAGTCTAGGTAGGCCATGTCCACAGCCCCTCCCTGGTCTACTACTTTGGTCACCCAGTCAAAGAAATCTATTAGATCTGTCTGACATGACCTTCCCGCTGTGAACCCATGCTGCCTTGGATCCTGTGCTCCACTGACCTCTAGGTACCAACTATTCTTTCCTTCAGAAGTGACTCCATCATTTTCCTACCACAGAGGTCAGACTGACAGGTCTATAGTTTCCTGCCTCTGTCTTGGTCCCACTTTTGTGAAGGGAATCACATCCGCCTTCCTCCAGTCCTCAGGTACCACACCATCCTCCCATGATTTATTAAAAGAGTAGCCAGTGGTTTCACTAGTTCCTTCCTTAATTCTTTTAGAATTCTGGGTGAATTCCATCAGGACCCACTGCTTTGTCCACCTTCAGTTTTAGGAGTTCTTGCAGAACCCTTTCTTCTGTGAAAGGACTGGGATCGACCCCTATCAAGAGTGCTTCTGTTAATTGGATTAGGCACTTCCCCTCCTCTTTTGTGAATACTGAGCAGAAATATTCGTTCAGTATTCCTGCTTTTCACTGTCCCCTCTGCCCACCCACCGTTCATTCTATTCAGCCTCACTATCCCTCCCTTTGTCTTTCTCGCTCGCTGATGTACCTATAAAGGTTTTATCCCCTTCTTAACTGAGTTGGCTATCTTTTCCTCAGTTTGGGCCTTTGCTATTCTGACTTCCCTCCCTGCTTCTTTCTCGCCTTAACTGGTACAGCTCTCTGTCCTGCTCCTTCTGTGTTTCCTCATACTTCCGGAATGCTATCTTTTCTTCCTGACTTTCACAGCCACCTCTCTTGAGAACCATAGTGGCTTTTTCTTTCATTTTGATTTGTTTATTTGCTTCACACAAAGGCTTGTTGCCTCTGTGATGGCAGTTTGATAATTCCCCATTGTTGCTCCACACCCCTTCTAGCCTGTTTGCTAGTGCTTTTCTGAGGCACTCTGCCATCTTGCCAAGTCAGCCCTCCTAAAGTCCAGTACCCTCACTTTTGTGGCTTGACTCTGCAGCTGAGTTTAACGTGAACCACACTGTTTGATGGTCACTTGTCCCCAGATGACAACCCACTTCTAGATCTGAGATCCTCTCACTACCCCCATTTGAGAGCACGAGGTCTAGGATTGCCCCTCACGAGTGGGTTCTGAAACTAGCTGTCTAATGCCTGCCACCTGTAGGGCATCAAGAATGGCCCTGCTCTTGGATGTGGCTGCAGCAAATGTGCTCCAGTTAACATCTGGCATATTCAGGTCTCCCATCAACAGTATCTCCCTTCTTCTGCCATTCTAAGAATGCCTTCCATCATATCCTTGTCCATTCCTTCCCTGACATGGGGTCTGTACACAACCCCTGTGCGGATTGTGGTGCCCTTCAGTCTCAAGGTGACCCACAGTGCCTCTCTCTCCTGTTTACTCTTTTGTTCAGTTGCTTTTTATCCTTCCTTTACATAGAGAGCTACCTCCCCTCTTCTCCCTGCCTGTCTCTCCTGTAGGTTATGTACCTGGTATGTTAACATCCCAGTCATGGTTTTCTGTGTACCATGTTTCTGTGACTGCTATGATATCCAGGCATCCCTCTTCCATTAAGGCCACCAGCTCAGGGGCTTGTTGCCCAGACTACGAGCATTGGTACTCATTACCCTCCATTTCCTGATGGCCTTACCACCTTTTGCCCCATCCCTGACCTTCTTGGCTTTGTCACTTTTTCCATTTACCCCAGCCCTTCTCCCTGTCGACACCTCCATGTTGGTGTTTGCCACACTTACTACCGTGATTGTTTGGGAGGCTAGGATTTTCCTGCTCCTTTCCAGTGCCTCCCCCTTGGCTAGTTTAAAAGCTTGCCAATGAAGCATTTAAACCTATCACCTAGGATCCTGGTTCCCCTCCGGACAGATGCAGCCCATCATGCCAGTATAGGCTTGCATCACTCCAGGTGGACCCCAGTCCCCAATGAAGCCAAATCCCTGAGCTCCACCCAGTTTTCAACCACTGATTGAATCCTGTGAGTACGGAACACCCTAGCCTCTCTATGCCCGTGATGGTAGCACCTCAGAAGGTTACCATCGTGCTACTTGACTAAGGCCCCTCCCCAATTCCACAAACTCTTCCTGCACTTCTCTAATCCCTTTCTTAGCCATGTCATTTGTCCCTAGGTGGACAATGACATCCAGCTCCCTCCCTGTGCAGCTGCTCTGGCAATCCTGAGGATTCGCCTCCTGTCCCTCCAAGCCATAGCGCCAGGCAGGCACCTTACCTCCTCTCCTTCCTTGCCCAGTTCTACCTTCCAACAATGGAGTCCCCACCAGGAGTGTTTCTTCCCCAGGGTCCCCTGCCACCTCCTGTGGGTCTCCTTGTGGAGGTTCCGCATCCTCCTTGTCTCCACTGTGGGTGCCTCATAGAGGAACCACACTTTGCCAGAATGGCATAGGAATTGTGGAGAGGTACAACTGGAGGTATGCACCTCTGTTCTACCACCCTCACCCTCCCTGAGCCCACTGTGGTCCAACCACTCTCTTCTTGCAACCTCTGAGGCAACAGCAGTGGCACATTGGTGGTCCCTGGATGGAAGAGGAGGTCCCACAAATCCTGGCCAACTCAGCCTGGAGATGAGCAACCTCCTCCCTCAGCCTAGAGAGGTGCCTGCAGATGGGACAACACCGCATCCTCCAGAACATCTCCCGAAGACTGCTGCTCCACAGCCACTGCACTGCACCACTCCAATCATGTCTTATTTCTGGCCCTTAACTGTTTCCAATCCTTACTCTTTCCTCTGTTTTTTTCTCTCCTTACTTTCTGCCTGTGTGCCTTTAAGCTCCTGATTGTCCTGTTCTGAGACAAGAATATTCTATATTTCTCAGTAGCCCACTTACTTGTTCAGAGGCAGACCTCCAGCAGCTAGAGGGGCCAGAGAGCTACTCTTGCCCTTCTAGGATGGTGGGTCCTTGGTGGTTCTGTGATCACTCACTTCCTGCCCCTAACAGGAAGTTCCTGTTGTCAGTCAAATCCTGTGCCTATAAAAATAGAACTAGCTTTGGGTGTGGGGGGTGGAGGGAGGAAGGAGGGCAGTATAGTCCCAGCAGAGAAGTTCAGTCACACAGCAGTCCTTCTCCTGGTGTCTTCTGCCAAGCTATTAGCAGAATCTTTCTAAGGCAGTCTTTAAATGTAGCTTCCTTCTAGCTAAGCCACTCCCCTACTTACCAGATCTTTCTACAAGTAATTTAAACTTCACAGCAGTTAAGTCCTTTCAGTCACCTGAGATTTACACCTAGATGACTTTTCAGTTACCCATTCAGTTCAGTTAACCCAAACACACACCTTTTTTTTGTTTTGTATGTTAGTTTTTAACCCTAAATTAAAGGTCCAAATACAAAAGTTCTTCTACTTTAGTCCCAGCAGAGAAGTTCAGTCACACAGCAGTCCTTCTCCTGGTGTCTTCTGCCTCACACTGAGTCTTTTGTGGGATCCCCTCTTGAAGTGCCAGATAATTGCAGTTCTTTATGAGCTGTTAACCACACGAGGCCATCTGGAACATTGAGAGAGATTAGCATGAGTACTAGAGCCTGCTAAAGTAGAGACTTTTTTAATTTCATTAACAGCCATGAAAACCTGCACTAGTCAAGATGGACAAGTAGACAGCTGCATTAGCCATGGACAATTTGCACTAGTGTTTGGTCTAGTAAAATAATGTTCATAGGTTCATAGATCTATATGAGTTTGCAGGTAATTATACCATAATGGGCTCACCACCATACTCATTGGTGGAATTTGAACTTAGTATCTCCCATGAATAAATCCAAATTGACCTTAAATAGATTAAGAGTTGAGCTATACACTACTTGAAGGTAGTTTGTTCCAGGTATTAACTACTTTGAGTGAACCATGCTTCTTTTAATAGTATTATTATGGGTTCCTTTTAATTTTAAATTGTGATCTGGTATTTACTTCAGTTTGTAGTCTAACTAGGCCTATAGTTTCAACAATTGCTGGATCTTGAAATGCTTTGTTAAGATCAATCCATGATTTTAAGTGCTCACATACTTTTGAAACAGATTTTGTCATATCATTTATTTCAGCTACACGTCCAGGTTACAAACAAGATCTCTTGTCAATATAGCCCTTTGTTTGTGAAAGCACTCAACCTGGGAGATGTAAAGAATGGCCATTAACACCATTAGCACTTACTTAACCTAATCCTTTCCACTGCAGCAAAGTTGCCCCACCTTTTGTAAATAGTAGCACAGCTAGTTGTCTTCCACTTTGATTTGTCGTAAACATTTAATCTATAACAAGATTTATGCATTTTAAATGTTTTAAATTATTTTGGCTTCCTCAAGAAAAAAGTATGGGTCCCCAAGGTGCAAGGGCGCAGTTTGTACCTGGTTAAGGCTGGCTCTGCCTGTTAAGACTGCCAACATCACTGGGTCCAATCCCCTGTTGGCATTTACACCCCCCAGTAGTGTGGGACACTGGGAACCCCAGTGTCCTGAACTACTGTTATTTGTTAATTATTTCCTGAAAAGAAAAAAAAATCTCCACAACATCTTTTTTTGTCTTTTAACCTGAAAAAGAAAACAGTCCCTTGTGGTTGCCGCTGTCTCCCTACCCCAACCCGACCCCTCCCACTGAGCACCAACCACCCCACACACACACCCTTACCCTATACTTACCTCCAGAGGTTGGCTGATTTCATCTTATGTGGACTGGGACACGTCTGCACTCTTCAAAGCCAAACCACATACTGAAGAATCAAGGTAAGTGCTGTATAATGTATTTCAAGGCGTTTCAACTTATGTTGATATCTTTGCCATTTTAGGTATTTTCCCCAAATTTTCAACATGGCCTTTTTGGGACACCACTTCATGAACACTGTCACTGTTGTTTTGTTAATCAGGTCCGGAAGGTGATTTTGCAGTTGCAGCGAAATTACCTTTTGGGAACCAATTAACAAAATGACAATGCCAGTGTTTATGAGGTGGGTTCACAAAAAGCCCACGCCTGAAAATTTAGTGACAAAACCCCCAAAAAGCTGGAGTTACAAGTGTACATTGCAATTTTTCTACGCAGGTGCATAACTTTGATAATTTACGATATTTGATCCAGATTTTCAACATACCTATTTTTTTACACCACCTCATGAACAGTACAGCTGTTATTTTCACATCTTGTCCAAAATGTGTTTTTGTACATGTGGCACAGAATGGCCTTTCAGCGTGGATTTGAAAATTTTCACCTATGGGGTTTATGAGGGTGGGGTCATAAAGAGACTATGTTGAAAGTACAGGGTCAAATATTAATAACAAAAAATTTATTAAGTAACATTGTTTGCTGGGATGTCCGTTGCACCCTGGGGAACACGTTGCTTTACCTTGCCAGTGAGCTGAGTTCAGGTGTGAACTCGTGAGCCAGTTTACTGGGACAAAGGTGATGGGAAGGTGTTAGCATACAGCACCAGTCACAGCCTGGGTAGAGACAGAGCAGTGTTTTGGTGCAGATGCCACATCCTGTGGTGGGTCAAGGAACCTCACCCACAAGGTACTGACATGTGTGCCAGGGTCTGAGGGGCCCATGCACTGCGCCAGGATTGTCACCAATATTGTATTTCTCTCATTTTGCACAGGTCCCAAATTGATCAGTGCAAATGAGGATACAATTCCAGAACTGTCCCTAATATTGCATTTATGTTTTCGACCTGCAAATGAGGATACAGTTCCACTATCACAAAAATAAGGGAATCCTTTACAAAAACTACGTTATTGCAGACATACAGTAGGGGTTGTAAAACACAAAGCACACAAAGATGGGAAATGAACAAAATATTAGAGATTTGGATCTCTGGAGCATTGGCGAACCAGTGGTGGGGTCTTACTTGGGATTGTCAACCCTAATGCCCGCCTACCCAGGATCAGACAAGGTCAAATGAAGAAAGCTCTGACAGATTATGTTGGCCATACTGTATCACTGTGAGGCATTAAGTTGGAGCTGTATCCTGTGCTTTGAACAGGAAGTTATGGCTGGGGAGGGCATTAGAATAGACAACCTCAAGTAAGACCCTCACCACTGATTCGCCAATACTCCAGAGACACAATCCATAATGTTTTTTCATTTCACGCTTCATGCACGCTGCATTTACAACCCTAACGCCTATATCAAAGTAGTTTTTGTAAGAATATTTTTTATTTATCTATTGTAAAATTGAATCACAACCTTTGAGCTAAAAGCTCATTTACAAAGGATCCTCATCAAACATGGGGTGGGGAACAAACAAGGTACATGAATTGAGGGAAAACAGTAGCAGTTCATAGGCATTGTCAGTAGCACATCAATTAGAGGACATATTACATAGTACATGTTGTATATTACAAATAATAAGATAAGGATAGACAGAAACATACTCATACTATACTATACTATATTATACTATGGCAGTTACGGAGCTAGGAGGCAAATGATGCCCGTATGCTTCTTATCACTTATGAAGTGTAATAAGCAAGATTATATCCAGCTAAGATTAAACTATCAAGTTTCTATAGAATTCTTCCTTTGTTTTACTATTTATGGCGTAGTGGTAGTTTATTCCAGGATTTATTATTCTGTGGGTAAAGAAATACTTCCGATTTAGAAAATTATGCTGTTTTCTGGCTAATTGAAGGATAACCTCTAGTAAAATAAGTATCATTTTTGAATTCAGGCCTTAGTTCATTTAGTAAATATGGGTTTTGCATAATGTCAAACATGAATAGTAAATCACCCCTAAGTTGACGAGTTGTTAGAGACAAGAGAGCTAAAGAAGTGAGTCTGTCCTCATATAACTTATTTTAAGGCCATATGTATCTTTTGTGAACTTCTCTGGACTTTTCCCATTGTCAGGCAGTCTGATTTCTTATAGGGACACCAGAGCTGAGAAGCCGACTCAATGTGTGGTCTCACATAAGCTCTATACAGAGGCATCATTACCTTAGAATCTCAAGATTTGATGTTTCTCTTAATAGACCAGATGACATGGTTGGATTTATTAACAGCAAGATTAATTCATCAATATATCACCAACTTCACGGAATTTAAGAATTACAACAAAGCTAATTTTAATGCTATTAATCAACAATTAAACTCAATTTCATGGAAAACTATATTATCTCCCTCTCCATGGAAGAATCCTGGGACTATTTTAAATCATCCATTTATTATTTGGAAAAATTGTATGTTCCAACCTCAAAAAATATAATAAAAGGGGAAAATACCCTTATGGTATAATAAAACAATTAAAGCCTTAATCAAGGATAAACAGAGACTCTTTTCACATGTAAAAACAGCAAGGGGAAACCAAGGAATTATTCCTTATTCAATACAGGAAAACTCTTAAATCATTAAAACAAGCCATCTTGCAATCAAAAAGAAATTAGAGTTTCATCTGGCTCATACCAAATATAGTTATAAAGCATTATTTTCCTATCTCAACAATCAAAAATGAATAATAGATACAGGGGCCCTAAGCATAAATGAAACAATTATATCTACAGATAGGGATATAGCAGATACATTTAATAAGCAATTTTGCTCAGTTTTTACCACGAAAGAAGTCCTAAAATCTTTAAGCATTCAAATAATATTACTCCTTCTTATACTATTACTGAAGAGGATACATTAAAAGCTATTTTGCCCTAAAACCCAATTCTAGTCCGGGACCAGATAATATCAATCCCAGATTCCTAATTGAATCTGCTGCAGCTATTATTAAACTCCTTACTATTATCTTTAATAAATCCTATATGAAGGACTCATTCCCCAGGACTGGACATTGGCTACAGTAATCCCAATTTTAAGAAGGGAAATCACTCCAGACCTGAAAACTATCGTCCAATAAGTCTAACTTCTGTTGTAAGTAAAATCATGGAGAAAGTTATTAAGAAATTACTAGATTGTGAAACTACAGAGGGTAACATGATAGATACTACACAACATGGCTTTAGACAGGGTATTCCTGTACTACTAATTTGGTTTCCTTTTATAACCATGTCAGTATGGGTATGGACAAAGGTACACCTATGGATGTAAAACTGTACCCTAGTTTTAGCTGCACCATTAGTGGATACTTGCTTGCCCCTACACCTCCCCTGCAGACTCCTACCATCTAGCACATACCCTCAGTAAATCTAACTATCTTAACCCACCTGATATACACCTCCCTATACCTACAAGGCCTGCCAAATCGACTACCTATCCTGGTACTTGCTGCAATACAAACAAGTTGTTAAGGATGCTCGCCTCCGCATACTCTCCTTCTCCTCCTCCTAATATCCGCAATGTCCATCCCAACCCAGGTCCTCCTATGCCAAATTGCAGTAAGAAGGGCGCAAATAATGGCCTCTTCCGCACACCTCAATATCTGCAGTCTACCAAAAAATTTACCCTGCTGCAGGCCTGGCTTACGCAACACCCCATAGACATCCTTACCTTATCAGAAACCTGGCTCTCAAAAAGGTCCCTGATGCCTCGGTCTCCTCAGGGATTTTACCCTTTTAGGGCTGACAGGATAGGCAAAGGGGTGGGGATGTGCCATATATGCTAAAACATCCTCAAACCTCTCTTAGTCCCTCTTCCTAAGCCTGAACATGGAGCTCAGGCCATCACCATCAAAGTTACCCTTGGTACTCTGGCAAACCACTCTATATTATGGCAGTCTACATCCCCCAGCAAACCAGAAGCTGGCGTTTGATTCCATCCTATCTGCAATCACTTATCTTCCACCAAAAAGTGAACTGGTTATTATGGGTGATTTTAATGTGAACTGGCAGTCTGCGCGTCGGCTCCTTACAAAGAGGCAGCTAATGCCTATGACCTTACCAAGTAGTACTGACACCCACTAGGCAGGTTCCTCGGACAGGCTCCTCCACTCTTATAGACCTAATCCTTACAAACCTCCCTAACCACCTCTCCAATGTCAGTGTGCTTCCTGATGTACTTAGCGACCACTCCCTGTCACATGCCGTGGACAAATAAAAATGCTCCAAACAAACCTAAAATTTACTCCAAAGGCACCTCAAAAGGTGCCCTCTCTCGCCTCAGAGTGTACCTCGCCACCTGTGACTGGGATACTGTCCATAATGCCCAATCTTTAGGCGCTGCGCCACTGCATTTATTACTATTTTCAACGCTGCCTGTGACATATTTGCCCCTTCACAAAAAAGATAATAAAAACCTGGGACACCCTTGGATAACTCAGTCCCTCTTACAACTTATGCAACATAGGATAACCTCTGGCACAGGGCCCTATCTTCCCAGCTGCCCATGATAGACAGCTCTACAGAGGCAAGAAATAAATGCACGAGGGCTATCCGGCAAGCCAAGGCCACTCACTATCATCAAGCTTTTACCGCTACTTGGAGCTCTGGGAAATCTTTCTGGAACAATATCAAGGAACTCTGGAAATCCACTAACTCAGAACCTACCCAACTCCTAGTGCAGGGCACCCTCTCTCTAGACCCCTCCGTCATATCCAATACCCTAAACACCACTTTCTCCGACCTTAGTCATGTCCTCCTAAAACTTTTTGACCCCATTTCCCTCACGCCTACTGATACACCTTGTCCCCCACACACCTCCTTTCAGGCTACGTGTTGTCACCTGCAATGAGGCAAAGCTACCTCTTAAAAGCCCTTCAAAATTCGCGTTATAGCAGTGACTCCATTGACCTGAAAATTCTTCGCTTACCCTTAATGAGACTCTGCCGCATCTCACCAAACTCCTCAACTACTGCTATGCCTTGGCCAAGTCCCTACACTATGGAAAAGGGGTATTATCACACCCATCCTAAAAAGGGTGATCCAACAACCCCAGGCAACTATAGGCCCATTACGATCCTTCCCCTCTCAAAAGCACTAGAAAAATTGTATCTGACCAACTTACGGAATACCTAGACAAACATGGACTTCTCTGTCAAGAGCAACATGGTTTCAGAAAAGGCACAGTACTACCACGGCACTACTAGAATTTACATCTTACATTCATGAAGCTCTTGAACAGGGTCGGCTGTTGGGGCAATCTATGTTGATTTGACCAAGGCATTTGACACTGTCAATCATGAGCTTCTACTCCGTGCCCCACGTCCCTCCATGTTGCTCCTGAAACTATCCCTGGTTCAAAACTATCTGACCGACAGAACACAGCAAGTAAAATTTGTAACACACTCTCCTCCAAACAACCAGTTCACTCTGGCGTCCCTCAAGGGTCAATACTTGGCCCTCTATTGTTCACTCTTTTCCTGAACTCACTCCCCAAAGCCTGCACTGGAAAGCTCCTGCTATATGCTGACGATGCAGTGTTATATTGGAAGCACACCAACCTCATCCAACTCCAAAGTGCCCTTCAAGGCTGTTTTAGTGAGCTTGAACTCTGGTTCTCTGAACATCGGCTAATACTTAACTATGACAAAACTAAATCCATGTTGTTTGCCCATCGCCAAAACCCCTCAGTAACTCCCAGCTATCCATCTCAATCTCACAGGGTACCCACATTGAACAGGTCACTCACTTTAAATATCTAGGCATCACTTGGACACATCCCTTACATACCATCATCACATCAAATCTCTCTCCTCCTCAGTCAATACCGGATTGGCATTCTTTACAGGCACAAACACTGCCTTACCCCTCAGGCGCTCACGGTTAGCCGTTACAAGCTCAGTCCTCTCACTGGTCGATTATGGAATAACCATTTACGGCGCTGCTGACAAATCCGCGCTTAGCAGCATCAATATAGCACTCAACAAAGCCTGCCGCTTGGTCACTAACAGTAATAGACAAACTCACACCTGTTTGCTCTATTATCATGCAGACTGGCTAACCCTAGAAGGAGGCTTAGTACCAAACCTGCCTCCAAGCCAAAAAGATCCTTATGAAACTAACACCAACTGGACTCCACCACCTCGCTCGCCTCTGCCCATCACAGGGGCACCTCTAGACGACTTGCTGGTACCGCCTATACAGTTCCCCACTGTAGGACATCTCTGGGCAAAGATCCTTCCGGTATCGAGCTCCACTCTGGCTAAACAATCTACCATCCTCTGTCTCACTTGCCTCTAATCTAAGTCTATTCAAAGCTGGGATCAAGAAGTTTCTTCTTAACCCTGAGACCTGTACCTGTTCTCCTCTTTCCCTTAGGTGGTCGGTCACTGGGCCACCTCACCGTTAGGAGCATCACTATCCTCAGATCTTGCTAGCCTAGGCAATATCTTACACGGTGATTGTTTGCACCATTTTAATGTCCTGTTGTTGAAATTTCTGTATAATCCCATTTCTCTGTGTACTCTCTAGTACAACTGACGTGTAGCCTTACTCATGCTATGATATCAACTTTTGTCGGAATGTAATATCACTGTTTTGCTCTATGTAATGTTGTTTCGGCACTGACATGTGGCATTGCCTATGCTGTGAGTTTGAACATTTTGTCAAAATGTAATGTCACTGTCTTGAAAACTTTGTACATTTCAGTCTTGTCCTTACGTTCTGATGTATTTGACGTGGAGCCTTTGCAAAGAGTCCTTGACTCAAAGGTTGTAATTCCAAAATTTTCAATAAACAATAAACAATAATACTTCTCGATTATAGTAGAGCCTTTGATAAAGTTCCTCACAACATACTACTTGATAAAATGAAACAGATGGGTTTCACATTACATAATTAATTGGGTGTCAGGTTGGTTAATAATAGGTATCAGCAAGTCAGAATCAACGGCACACTTTCCCAGTCATTGAGTGTGACAAGTGGGTCCCACAGGATCTGTGTTGGGGCCAACCCTGTTTAACATTTTTATTAGTGACTTGCAGGTTGGCCCTGAAACTGTTCTTTCAAAATTTGCTGATGACACAAAGTTGTGTGGTTCTGTTCTAACAGTGTCAGACAGAGAATCTATGAGGAACAATTTAAAATCTATTGAAGAATGGGCAGCTCTAAACAAAATGACACTCAACTCAGATAAGTGTCATGTTATGCATTTTGGTAAGAATAATCTGAGGCAGACCTACTTATTGAATAATGTGGCCCTTCATGTGTCACCACTGGAATGAGATCTTGGAGTAAACATTAACAACAAATTATCTCCCAATGATCACTGTACAATGATAGCCAGGAAAGCCAATGCCTTGCTCACCCGAATCCAACGCTCATTTGTGTCTAGGACTCAGGAATGTGTGATCCCACTATATAGAACTTTCATTAGGCCTCACTTGGACTATGGATCTCCCTGCTGGTATCCCTACTTAAGGCAGGATGTGGATAGAGTTGAAAGGGTGCAGAGAAGAACCACCAAATGGTGTCATATTTATCTAAACTAGACTATGAGGAAAGGTTAAAGGTTACGGGTTACATTCTTTACATACAAGGCGCATAAGAGGTGATCTTCTCCTCCTGTATAAAATTCAGAATTCTCAGCAGTTAATGCATCACTGTGGCTTACATTCTCAACCAGTTGGAATTCCCATGGTACCATAACAAACAGATATTTGTTTCTAAAACTAGAACAACAAAAGGTTAAATTACTTCACAGTAAAACCCTAAACTATGGAATATTCTTCCACAACATTTAGTCAACAGCAGCTCCATTCTTGCCTTTAAGAAAGGGTTGGATTATTGGTTGGAGTGGAATAGCCCTGGGTATAATTGTCCCACCAATGTGGTGGGGAAAATCTCGATGGGCAGTTGCCTTCTTTTGTCCCTTGAAACCAAGTAAAGTAAACCAAGTAAAGTAAACCAAGTAGAGGACCGAGGTTGATAGAAATGATTATCCCCAAATCTCTTTCATCAGAGGTGGTATTCAGTAAAGAACCACCTAATGAGTTGGTTGCATTGGGGTTATAGGGCCTAGATGCATGAATTTGTATTTACTTAAATTTAATTTCATTCCCCATAAGTTAACCTAATAAGTGATTTCATCCAGATCCTTTGAATTGTTCAAATTTGATTGGTATTAGAACAGGGACTACCGATTTTTACATCATTGGCGACTTGGCAGGGATTGAAATACGGTTTCTAGTTAGGTCCAAAGTTAAGGCTTGAAATTGAAATGTTTAACTGTTGTGGATGAAAGATATCACAACATGTTTTATTAAGGATATTAGCCATATCAATAGGTTCTTGATACAATTTATTATTATAGGTAAGAGGACCAACCTGATATGTTGGTTTTTAATGAATTTATATAGGAAAATAAATATTTACTGTTTGTTTTGTTGGCTGTATGTGCTAATTTGTGTTCCCACTGTGGCTTAGCTGTCGTAATTTTGGATTTACGTGTTTTTGAATTTTAAGGTAAGCAGCCCAGTTGGCTGTAGTTTTAGCCTTGAGGTAATTGGAGTATTTTTTATTTATTAGTCTAACCAATCTTTTTAATGATCTGTTCATCCACTTCAGACAGTGTTTTGACTGTTTGCCTTTTAACCTGAATGGAATCAAGGTGTCTCTAAAATGAGATAGGTCCATAGGTTTAATAGGTTCATAGGTTTAAATACAAATCCATAAGCTACAAGAGCCATTAGAGGATTTGCCAAAATCAGTGGGCCAAATCCCATTTCCTGTCACCCATATATTCATCAAGGGCGATCTTAAAGGCAGATAGGTTATTAACACAGACAATGGACAATGCTAATGAATTCCATAACCTCACAACCCTCTGGTTGAACCACCTGCTCCTCCTGGTTATTCTATATTGCTCTCCTTTCAGTTAAATTGGGTGAGCCCTTGTAGCTCTACTAGTACTTTCTTTCTTAACTAAACAGCAAATTCCCAAAGATATTTGTCCCAAGTGCCTTAAGGATAAAACAAAGATCACCCCTAATTCTACGGTATGCCACAAAATACATTCCCAATTCTTTTAGTCTAGTTTGATATGGCTTATCTTTCAACTGGTTCCTAGTTAACCACCTCTGAACTCTCTACACCCTTTGATGACTAATAATATTTTGAAGAGCACAGAAAGGGCACCATATTCCAAAACTGATCTTACCAATGATCCATAAAGCAGAACCAAGACATCCCTTCTCCTGCTTCTAATGTGTCTTAAAATATTACCAATGAGTCTGTGTGCACACTTGGTCACCTCATTCACATGGTTGTCAAAGGTCAGTTAATTTGAGACAATTATGCCTAAGTCCTTTTCACTTGCAGTACTCATAATAAAATTGCCATTTATTTTATATTGAGCAAAAGTATTGTTATGACCAAACTGCATCCCTCTGCATTTCTTTTCATTGAATTTTAGTTTATTTTCTATAGCCCAACATTCCAACTTCTTGAGCTGCTCATGGAAATTATCAATAGATGACATGTTATTTACAATGGATCCCACCTTCGTGTCATCAGCAGATTTGAAGAGCCACAACCCATTAGAAACCTTCATTAAATAGTCCCATGAGGTTTGAATTGAGTTACTAGAGAAAACAGAATTGCAATTAATATTAAGTATTGCTTTCATTTCTGTAACGTTTGCCTTATTATAAATTAATATTTTAGTTAGACTTGTACTATACATGTACATTTTCTGTAATGTAAATAAAATGGTATTATGATCACTGTTTCCTGTGGTGGGAGCTACTGTTATATCATTAATAAGCATAAGCCATTGCTTAGGTGCAGAAAACAAGGGTGAAATAGTCCCATGCCAGTACAGGTAATTAAAGTGTGACAGTCAAACTATGTGCAAGCTGTGGGTACTCCCAAGTAGCAGCTATATAGCATCGTCAGTTCCTAGAGGGAACAATTGAAGGATCATTCATTGGAGTCAGTACTGCTGATAGGGGAAAGTATGCTACAGGCTAAGAGGATGAGTAGGAGAAACAGCAGTAGGGTCAGGAGAGATAAACAGGTGTGGAGGTGGAAGGGTGGTATGGGGTGCATGGGATAAGTAGGTGGGGTATATGTGTAGATAGGTAGATAGGTGGGGAGAGTGAAGAGTAGTGGCAGCTTTGGGAATATATATGGCACAGTCATGCCAATATAGCTAGGGTTGCATGGTTACTTCTATGTTAAATCCAAAGTTTTTCACTTTAATAACTTTGCAACAGTATAACCGATGTGCGAAATATTTCATATGCCATCTGGTGATCTCTGGATCTGGCAAGTTTTGTTCCAGTTAGTTGTTCAGTTGCAGAGCTGTGGAGTGGCAAACAAATGTGTAATTTACAATTTAAGTGCAAATTCTTTGCTCATACGCATCTGCAAAAGGGTTTATGGGTCTGTTCTGAAATTGTTAGGGTATATGGAGCCTGGGCTGCAGATGTGCCTTTGAAGGTTTAGTGAAAAATATTAATCTGTTCAAATGTTATTAAACTTATAGCCTATGGGAAAAAATACATGTGCCGTATGCGAAGCACTTTTTGCCATTAATGCAAAGCACTTTGTAATGCCGCAAATGGCTTCAGTAGTGTCGTGCTGCCACCATTTTGTTTTCAGTTAGCAAAGGTAAAAAACACTGTAGTTCAAAATACTGCCCTTGGTAAACACCATTAGTTGTGTTTACCTAATCAGAGCCCAAGGAACATGATTCTGGTGTTATTTTTATGTTTGCCGTGCTTACCTGCACACGCCAAACATCTTGTTATGATGGTGCTTGAAGGGCGTGACACTATCCCCTCAATTCAGAGCAGTGTTTAAGGGGCAAGTCAGTAGCACATCAATTATCAGCCAGCCTAATTATAACAGAGTTTTAGCTTGGTGGGAGGAAACTGCATCTAGTTCAAAACAAAAAGTCGACCCAATCATGGCTTTGTTGTTACCTTTGATGTAGCTACCAAGCATGCTGATCTCTCCTTATCAGCCAGGCTCAGGAATTCAAAACCTCAGAGCCCTGTGATCTCATCGTCTCTGTCCCAGCTCTGCCTGGTGCTGTAGTTAACCCTTGATTGTCTCATCTATTACCTATCCAGCACAACAGATATGCAGAAAGTCAATGTTAAAGTGCTCATCCATTTACAGCTCTCCCTGTGCTACTCAGGCTGTATTTAAGGAATGCTCCCCTGAGTTGTACTGTTGGCAGTAAGTCAGTTAAAGGACACTTAAACACAGTCCACTTAAGTTACAGTGTTTTTTTTACAGTGGAGGTTTGAAGTGGATTATTCATATGCACTGTTAGATTTTGTTTTGGACAGACAACAATTTTTTAATTCATTTGCACCCGTGGCCATTTTGGGTCGGATCTAGGAAGGGATGGTTCCGACACCATATAGCGTCTATGGAAACAAATGTGTTTTAAGTAGCCATGAGGGCCTGTACTAGAATGGATAATATTTCAGTGAGTACATCAGCTGGGTCAGCAGAAATATCTGTGGGCTAGTGGAGTTTCCAAGTCACTAGCCCTGCTGGCTAGTGCTAGTGGAGCCAAAACAGGCAGACAGGAAAATAATACAAATTATAAGTAGTAGACAGCTGTAACTATTCATTTCTGAGGTATTTCTCATTTTCTTTTGCTCATTAGAAAGTGTCCTATGTGATAACATTGTGCTGGATGTGTTGAACTGCTCTTAACATGTCAGCTGACATATCTGTCTGTATCGCCCCACTACATCATCAGCATGGTGATCTCACTGAAAGTGACATCACAAGTGAATGACCCAGCAGCTACTTAATGGCTGTCCTAAGCAGCAGTGATGTCGCAGTCAGTGAGGTAACAATGCTCATGATGTAATGGAGGGACAGTAGAGCTAGATATGTCAGCCGCCAGCCTAAGAGCTGTTCCACACATCACACTTATTAACATCAGGTAAACAATCTTCTAATTAAACAAAGGGAACACAAAAGTACCTAAGATATAAAAGGTAATAGTTGGTTCCTTTTAAAATCTAATATTACTTTTAGGCTGTACACTAGCTCTTTAATTTCAACCACTGCATGGATCAGCCTGAGATGGGATTTCTCTTTTTAACTTTATTTGTTCTCCCTAGCCAGCAGGTCTCTGCTCGCTGGTTTCCAGATACATCAGCCTTCCACGCCACTTGATGGGAGACAGCTGTAACCTGTACAATGGGCCCCTTATGGGGATCGTGACAGGTAATAAAGAGAATATGCATATGTATACAGTGAAAAGTATACTCCAAATCCCTATCATGTTGGTTGTGCTGTCCATTTCTGTGCCATCACCTTGGTGACCACATGTCGTAATACAAGGATCAGTATGACAAGCTGAAGTTTCATTGTTACCTGTTGTTGGCTAGGTGTGTCAGGTATGCACAGTCATGATGTGTGTTTCTTGTTTTTGTTCCTGTTACTAATGTGGGTAGTCACATCCACCACTCCTACCCATCTAATTCTTTGGTCACCCATGCAAAGGAATGTATTGGATTTGTCTCAAAATACTCCATCTGTGTTATACAGGAATATTGCTCATCATCAGATTCTTTTGCTCCATCTTCACCAAGGAAGCAGGCAGACCAATGCCACAAGGGAAAATTGGGAGATCCTAGGGGGAAGGAGGTGAGGAGTAGATAGGGATAGATAGGGTCTTAAGAGGGCTGAGGGAACTGAGGGTGGACAAGGCACAGGGGCCCAGATGAGGTACACCCGAGGTTCCTGAGAGAACTGGCAGTGGTTTTAGCAGCACCACTAACTGATCTATTCAACACCTCACCAGAGAAGGGTGTGTACCTCTGGACTGGAGGACAGTTCATGTGATACCTGTCCACAAGAGTGGACCAGGGATGACCCAGGTTATTACAGACCAGTTAGCTAAACCTCCATAGTTGGTAAGGTAATGGAGGCCATTCTTAAAAGAAAGGCTGGTGTCCATCCTTGAGGAAAATGGTCTCCAGAATGACAGATATCATGGGTTTGTCAGGAGGAGGTCGTGTCAAACCAACATGTTGGACTTCTTTGACTGGGTTACGGGCCTTGAATAGGGGCCAGGTAACTGACATACTGCACCTGGACTTCAGCAAGGCATTCAACACAGTGCCACATGGCAGACTGATCAGCAAGTTGGGGGACCTGAGACTTGGGGATAAAATGCAGGGGTGGGTCAAGAGTTGGCTAGGGACAGGAACCAAACAGTGGCTGGGGGGACTCTCCAAGCCTTAGCCTGTAACCAGTGGGGTACCACAAGGCTCAGTACTCAGTCATGTGCTGTTCCACATATTTATAGGTGACATTGCAGAGGGAGTCAAAAGCAAGATCTGCCTCTTTGCTGGTGATACTATGTTCTGTAGGAGGGTGGACATGGAGGAGGGGATACAGGATTTAAGAGAGGACCTGTCTAAGCTGGAGAAATGGTTGGGCATCTGGCAGTCGGGCTTTAATGCTAAGAAATGTAATGCACGTGGGGCCAGAAACCCAAAGGCCAGTTATTGCTACGGGAATAAAGGTGTCAGTATCAGAGAAGGAAAGGAACCTGGGAGTAATGGTCAGGGTAATATGAGACACACAGCACAGTGCCAAAGGTAGCATCCTAAGCAGATAAAATGCTGGGCTGCATCACCAGAGGAATCACCTCTAGAAGGAGGAAGTTATTCTGCTACTGTTCAGGTCACTGTTGACACCACACCTGGAGTACTGTGTTCAATTCTGGTGCCCTTACCTGAAGAAGGATATCAAACTACTAGATGGGGTCCAGCAGAGGGCAACCAAAATGATCACGGGCATGGGGACAGAACATAGGAGATGAGGCTAAGAGAACTAAAAATGTCTCCCAGGAGGACAGAAGGGAGAAGGGGATATGATCAAAACCTTCAAGTACTTTAAGGGCATAAAAGGGTTGGTAGGAAGGGCATATTTAACTTGAGAAAGGAGGGTACAACAGGGGCATTACCTGACATTGGTGGGGGTTGATTCAAGAAGGAAATGAGGAGGAACCTTTTCACTGAAAGCGTTGTGAGGCAGTGGAATGAGCTACCGGAGGAGGTGGTGGCAACAAAGACAGTGACCAGTTTCAAGAAGGTGTGATGGAGTGATGAAGAGGATTAGTACTTAAGGGAGCTCTACTGGGAAGGGGTTAGGTGGAGAACAGGAAGATGATGGATGACTCCAGGTAGAGTAGTGGGGCAGCCCCAGGAAGTAACTGAGCTGCACACTCGATAGACTATTACAGCCTTTTCCTTCTAGTAGTTTCATACGTACATATGTAAATCGCCAATATAGCATTAACCTTGTGGCAGCATAAACATTCTAGTGCTGTGTCCATGATAGCACAATGATTACAGAAGCCCCAATATAAACATAAAATAGATAATGGAAAAGAAGTTAACATGCTGTTAAAACACACAGAAGCAAAATCAACAACCACAAAAAGTATATATAACAATATGTGAAGCAACAAAAGTTATATACATCTGTCATGTCCTTATGAAATTTCTGTCTTTACAATTTGTGTTTTACTACAGTCTCATCCTAATTCCACAAGCTTCTGTTTAATTATACCTGATGGGAGTTGGGAAAACATGACAGCCCTGATGGAGGTGGGGAACCTTAGTGAACACTGGCTGGCAGGTAGGTGCCACTGTATGTTGGGGTATCAGGACTGTAACATTTGGCAGATGTGGGACCAGAATTAAGAAAATTAACAGAAACAAAAATCAACAAACGCAAGAACATCATTGTGCATACCTGATGCACCCAGCCAACAACAGGTAACAATAAAATGTTGACTTGTCATGCTGTTCCCAGCACCATCACATATGGTCACCAAGGTGATGGCACAGAAGTAAACAGCTCAGCCAATATAACAGGGATTTGGAGTACACTGTACTCTGTATATACTGTCTCTACTACCTGCCATGATCCCCAGAGGGGGCCCACCATGCTGGTTGTGGCTGCCTCCCGTCAAGTGGGTGGGGAGCAATGTGTCTGGGGACCAGGGCCAGAGACCAGCCAGCTAGGGGAGAATAAACAAAATAAAAAAAGAAAAATCCCATCTCAGGCTGATACATGCAGTGATCAAATTAAGTTTTGTAGCTACTAGCCAGCCAGGTATTGACTTGGAAAATCCACTAGCCACACAGACTTTTCTACTGGCCCAGCTGATCTACTTATTGAAATATTGCCTTTTTCAGTACAAGCCCTCATGGCTACTTAAAGATTTTGACTATCCCAAAAGAAAATCTAACAGCATTTGGCTAGAGGATGGGTGCCAGTTTTGACCCTGTCCATGAACATCCACATGTGGTCACACAGTTGACAGCACAAGAATGGATATCCAGGACCACTATTCCAGAACATACACACACACTAGGTAGCACGGTAGTGCTACCATAATTAGGAGTTGAGGAGCCATTTACATGTTAAACCTAAAATTTTGCACCTTAATATCTTTGCAACCGTTTGATGGATTTGCCTGAAATTTGAATTCTGATCAAGACCCATACGCCTTGGGATCTGCCAAGTTTTGTATTAGTCAAATATATGGCTGCAGAGTTATTAAGCATGATCTGCACATGCGTTTACACTTTTGGAATTCTACAGTTGCACCTACAGGTCATACGGTTTGTGCGACTGGTCCAAAATCTTCAGGGGAGCGCCAGGGTCCCCAGTGTGCCTTTTGAAGATTTCGTGAAAAATATTAAGCGGTTCAAAAGTTATTCAAAAACAAGTTCCCGTTATAAGTCAATGGGAAAAGTTAACAAAAGTTTGACAGTGTCACAAATGCAGTTTTACTTTTGCAAATGGCTCTTTTACTGTCGTAAATCTGCCATTTTGTTTTCAGTTGGTGATCAGAAAATGCTTGGCATTTAAATTTGGGACCCTCTAGCAACCTAATTCTTTTGTATTCACCTAGTAGGACCCTAAGGATGCTAGCCATGTCTTTATTTTGGGGTACAACAGCCCAGAATTACCTTTTTCAAATTTCTGGAAAAGTACTTCCTTCACTTGCGACACTGTCGAATGAATTTCGAGCTTTCATAAATGTGACAGTACTTTTCTATGCTGTGGGAAAATGACAGCAATTCTTTGGCACCCGCTGCAAAAGAACAGTTTGGTGTTTTGGGCTGAAATTTGGAGGAATGCAGCTGACATCTCACAGATGTGCCTTTCAGTGTTTTATTGAAAAATATTACATGGCGGCAAAGTTATGGCACTCCAAATTTGACGCTTTTTCCCATAGGATAACATTACGGCATCGGACGCATTGCAGCTATCTTTGGTGCCCTGCTGCGGTTTGGTCTTTGGGATGAAATTTGGAGGAAAGACAACCAACATCCCACAGTTGTGCCTTTTCAGTGGTTTGGTGAAAAATATTACAGGAGGCAAAGTTATGGCACTCCGAACTTCTCTTTTTCCCATAGGATAACATTATGCGTTCCCAGCGCCTTTCAGGGCCAGATCTCGGAAACGGTGCCAGATACAGACTTTTAATTAGAAAATGCTTAGCCCCTAACACGGTGTAAGTGCAAAACTAGCCAGGAAAGTGATAATTCATATGACTTTTACATTTTTTCTATGTCCTACGGTTCCTGAGATATAAGCAATTTACTATTCCAAGTCTTTATTTTCTGTTCAGAGTCATTATTTTGCATCGTTCTTTGTACTCACTGTCTTTCTATATGCAGCTTTGTGGAAAACTATTGCGTGCATTTCCATAACTCTTACCATTAATGCTTCTCTTCTGGTTCTGTACCTGTTTCACTTACTTTTCCTGTCTATGCCACCTTCTGCATTACCCTTTGCGTTTCATTTGCACTTTTGTTTCTGTAATTTTAACCATTTGTGTCTACAATACTGTTTATCTTTGTGTTTCACTTTGTCGCACTATGCGCATTACCATTTCTGTTTGTGGGCACTGTGTTACTATGTGACAAGAAGACAATATGCAGCGGGAGCTCCTGTGGCTGGTCCGTCGCTGTATTACATTCACTATTTCTCAGTACTGTTTATCTTTGTATTTTGCTTTGTGTCACCATGTGCATTACCATTTGCGTTTCTGGGCACTGTGTTACTATGTGTGATGACATCATGTGGTGGGAGCGTGGGGCCTTGCTCCCGCCACGCATTACATTCACCATTTGTCATTATCATTCTCAAAAGAAGGAAATTAGGCAAAAACTCTGTTTAATGCATCAGTTAGGGTCGTTCCACAGTGACAAAGTGAGGAAATTCGGTGTTAGGGTTAAAACCCCCTTGGACAACCCCACCCCAACCCGGCATTGGGATGCGCATTGGGGTCTTCGGTCTAACTTGCACCCCATTCTCCTATACCTCTGCTTTTACACATGTGATGGGGTGAGAGTTATGACCGAAGACCCCAATACACCCAATGCTGGTATGGGGGTGGGCTGGGGTCAAAGGGGTTTTCAACCCTACCACCAAGTTCCTCTCTTTTGTGGCTGTGGAACAACCTAACTGATGCATTAAACAGTTTTTTGCCTGTAATATATATATATATATGAATATGAATATATCTATATATATATATAGTATATACACAATAGTGAACCATAGTTAGGGTTGAGGAGCCATTTCTATGTTAAACCCCAAAACTTTGCCTTAATAACTTTGCAACTGTTTGACAGATTTGGCTGAAATTTGGAATACATGATCAAGAACCATAGGCCTTGGGATCTGCCAAGTTTTGTAGTGGTGGGGTATACAGCTGCAGAGTTATTAGCGTGATCTGTCTCTTGGCGTTCAGCTTTCTGGAATTCTACAGTCGCGCCTACAGGTCGTACAGTTTGTGCGACTGGTCCAAAATCTTCAGGAATGTGCAGCCAGGGTCCCCGATGTGCCTTTCAAAGATTTAAGTAAAAATATTAAGCAGTTCAAAGTTATTCAAAAAACAGTTTCCCATTATAAGTCAATGGGAAAAGTTAACAAAAGTTCAACACTTTCATAAATGCATTTTTACTTTCGAAATGGGCCTGTTACTTTCATAAATCAGCCATTTTGTTTTCAGTTGGTGATCAGAAAAATGGTTGGCATTTAAATTTGGGACCCTCTAGCAACCTAATTATTTTTGTATTCACCTAGTCGGACCCTGAGGATGCTTGCCATGTCTTTATTTTGTGGTAAAACACCCCAGAAATATGTTTTCAAATTTCTGGAAAAAGTACTTTGCAAATTACTTTCGTGCTCATGAGCGTGTCGAACTTTTTATGACTTCTATAAGTGCGACAGTAGTGTTCCATCTGTGGGACAGTGACAGCGATTCTTTGGCACTGCGCTGCAAAGAACCGTTGGGAGTTGGGCTGAAATTTGGAGGAACAGAGCCGACATCTCACAGATGTGCCTTTCAGTGTTGTATTGAAAAAATATTACATGGCGGCAAAGTTACAGCACTCCAAAGTTGACAGTTTTTCCCATGAGGATAACATTACAGCACCCGCCGCATTACAAATCCTTTGGCACCCTGCTGCAAAATAACGGTTTGGTCTTTTTTCCTGAAATTTGGAAGAAGACAGCCAACAGCCCACAGATGTGTACCTTTCAGTAGTTTGGTGAAACAATATCACACAGCGGCAAAATAGCTGACACTCCAAAGTTGATGTTTTTCCACTAGGATAACATTATGGCGCCCGACCATTACAGAAATCCTTTGGATCCCTGCTGCAAAATAATGGTTTGGTCTCTTTTCCTGAAATTTGGAGGAAGACAGCCAACAGCCCACAGATGTGCCTTTCAGTGGTTTGGTGAAAAAACATTACAGGGAGGCAAAGTTATGGTGCTCTGAACTTTTCTTTTCCCCATAGGATAACATTACGGCGTTAGCGCGCCTTTCCAGGGCCCGTATCTCCAAGCGGTCGAGATCACGGACTTTCGTCAGAAAATTTCTTAACCCCAGATTCAAATTAGCCAGGACAGTTGTAAATAATATGACTTTTAAATTTTTTTTCTCGTCGTACGGTTCCTGAGATATAATGTATTTAGTATTCCAAGATCTCATTTTGCTGATACTCATTATTATGCATACATTATTTGTACTCACTGTCTTTCTCTATGCAGGTTTTGGGAAAACCAGCCTGTGCGCTTACGTTACTGTTACTGTTGCCCTTTCGCTTCGGTTCCGTGCCGTTTCACTTACCGTTGGCGTCTGCGCCACCATGTTTGCGTTATCCTTTGCGTTTTCATTTGCACTTGCATTTCTGTTATTTTGCCATTTCTGTCTACAATACTGTTTATCTTTCTGTTTCACTTTACGTCACCATGCCCATTGACATTTCTGTTTGCAGGCACCATGTTACTATGTGACAACACATCACGTGGCAGACCATTCCGTCACGCCACCGTGTGCGTTACCCTTTCTGTTCTCATTCTAGCTTGTGTTACCATGTGCGCCACTGTTAGCATTTCTGTTTGTGTTGCTGTCCTTGTTAGTATGCCACAAGACAACATGTGGTGGGAGCGTGGGGCCCCGCCACTGCATTATCGCGTGAGCGCTCCTTGCATTACATTCACTATTTCTGTTATCATTCTCAAAAGAAGGAAATTAGAGGCAAAAACTCTGTTTAATACATTAGTTAGTTGTTCCACAGCGACAAAAAGTGAGAATTAAGCTGTTGAGGGTTGAAAACCTAACTCCGAGTCACCCCAGCACCACACACACACAGACACACACATTCAAGTATGGGGGAGGACCAAGTCAACACAACCAATGACAGACATCCAGCAGCAGGTGACAGAAATAACAAACAATTGTCTAAAAGTACTACGAGACATCCCACCCACCTGACCAGGTACTGCATGCTCAGTGGAGATCAACAGCAAAACTGAGGCCATAGTACACAAACGTACACATCCCTGATTGCAGCTGCACACAGCGTACCACACTTAGTAGTTGCATGGCCTTATCT
This sequence comes from Neoceratodus forsteri, assembly GCA_016271365.2. NCBI lineage: Eukaryota > Metazoa > Chordata > Ceratodontiformes > Ceratodontidae > Neoceratodus > Neoceratodus forsteri. The sequence continues at coordinate 692,557,951 of CM057449.1, forward strand.
ACCGATGCCCACACCACACCACACCACTTGTGGTGGGCCACCTGAGCAATAGAGTTCCAGCTAAACCAAGGAGTTTTACAGGTATAATATCTCTGATTATAACAAAGGGTTTGAGAAATGCAGCTTTCTAATTGACTGTAAACATTGTAACAGCCTTATGTTTAGTTTTTATTAACATACATGAAGAGCCTAACCATATGATGAACATGGTTTAATGTTGTTTAAAAAACAGTTTTATTATATGATAGCAATAAGCCACTCCAGGTATTATGTTAATGGTCAGTTTATCACTGTCTAGCGACATGTGGCACTCGGCTATGCCTCATTCAACATTAAACCCCTACAGGGTGATTAACAGACCATTTAACATAACAGTTGGTCATGCCTTATTGTTTAATTGCCTTTATAGTGAATACTCTCCCTCTGCTGAAGCACTGCAGCAGCTTTTACAACACAGTGTCACCCAGTTACACCATACACTGTCTAGTTACTGGAGAATGGCTGCGAATGAACTCATGAAGATGAACAGTGTAACTTGATCATTACAGTCCTTGAAACCCTAGTGTGATTATAACTGACAGAGTCAGTGATAGAGGATAACCCTGCTGTCCTAGTACACTTACCCCATTGTGAGTTAAATCAATACTAAAAGACATTCTGTTTATATCTACACCATACCTACTTGATTCCTGTTGTACCACAATTAACATAGTTATCACTTTGATAGCATCAGTGATAGAAGTGTGCAAACCCAAACACTAGGCATACAGCCTGAGTATGAAACAACTGTTAAAAAAATCACACTGTGTCCATAAGTGGCATAGATCACTCATTGCAACAATAGTAAATGTATTACTATTTGAATAAGTTAGTCATCACAGATGCAATGAGATTGTCTTTATCAGGTACAACATACTCAGTAAGTGCCTACAGGAAAATCTATCCTATATACATCTCCGATACAGGTACATCATTGTTGGCTCAGTAGTGCTATGATATTTAGAAGTTGCTTGGCCTGATCCATGCAATTACAATGTTTCTTACAAAGAATACTTGCTGCATCTTTAGTATTGAAACACACTGAAGGTCTATGTATGTACATCAGCAGTACACCTTCATCAGTAAGAATGCATGTGATACTGGCAGTACGAATTTCAGGCGCTGAACAGGCAATGCTTTTCCATACGTTTACATCAGCCTCTCTATGTTGAGTAAACCATTGCAGTAAATGTACTACTATGTAAATCACCTACTAAATGTATCACTACTTTTATCTTGAGCATGCTAGTGTCTTGTAGTTAATTTATGTGCTTCTCTTAATTAATGTATACTCACTAGTGTTAAACCTTTCTACAACTGTCATCATGCACCGTCAGCATTTATATTGAATAACGGCACAGTACCAGTTGTGGTGTGGTGTGAGGGCATCGGTAGGTAAGGCCATGCAACTACTAAGTGTGATGCGTTGTGTGCAGCTGCAATCAGGGATGTGTACGTTTGGTGTACATGGCCTCAGTTTGCTGTTGATCTCCACTGAGCATGCAGTACCTGGTCAGGTGGTGGGGATGTCTCGTAGTACATTTAGACAATTGTTTGTTATTTCTGTCACCTGCTGCTGGATGTCTGTCATTGGTTGTGTTGACTTGGTCCTCCCATACTTGAATGTGTGTGTGTCTGTGTGTGTGTGTGGTGCTGGGGGGTGGTCGGAGTTAGGGTTTTCAACCCTAACAGCAATTCCTCACTAATAGCTGTGGAACAACCCTAACTAATGCATTAAATGGAGTTTTGCCTCTAATATATATATATATATATATATATATATATATATATATTATGGTAGGAGCCATTTACATGTTAAACCCCAAATGTTGCACCTTAATAACTTTGCAACTGTTTGACAGATTTGCCTGAAATTTGAAATATATGATCAAGACTCATATGCCTTGGGATCTGCCAAGTTTCGTACTGGTTGGATATATGGCTGTGGGTTATTAAGCGTGATCTGTGCATGCGTTACGCTTTTTGGAATTCTCACGGTGCACCTACAGGTCACGCGTTTGTGCGACCAGTCCCAAATCTTCAGAGAACATGCGGCCAGGGCCCCTGATGTGTCTTTCAAAGATTTCATGAAAAATATTAAACATTTCAAAAGTTATTCAAAAACAATTTCCCATTATAGGTCAATACAAAAGTTAACAAAAAGTTTGACAGTGTCGCAAATGCAGTTTTACTTTCATAAATGGCCCTTTTACTGTCATAAATCCACCATTTTGTTTTCAGTTGGTGATCAGAAAAATGCTTGGCATTTAAATTTGAGACCATCTAGCAACCTAATTATTTTTGTATTCACGTAGTGGGACCCTGAGGATGCTAGCCATGTCTTTATTTTGGGGTAAAACACCCCAAAAATATATTTTCACATTTCTGGAAAAAGTACTTTCATAAAGTACTTTCACACTTGTGACATTGTCGAATGAATTTGCAAAAGCTTTCGCAAATTGTGACAGTACTTTTCTAGGCTGTGGAAAATGACAGCAATTCTTTGGCACCCGCTGAAAAGAATGGTATGGTGTTTGGGCTGAAATTTGAGGAACACAGCCAACATCTCACAGATGTGCCTTTCAGTGTTTTGTTGAAAAAATATTACATGACAGCAAGGTTATGGCACTCCAAAATTGACGCTTTTTCCCATAGGATAACATTACATCATCTGACGACTGCAGTAATCCTTGCGCCCTGCTGCAAAATAACAGTTTGGTCGCTTGGGCTGAAATTTGGAGGGAAGACAACCAACATCCCACAGATGTTCCTTTTAGTGGTTTGGTGGAAAATATTACAGGGAGCCAAAGTTATGGCACTCGAGCGTCTCTTTTTCCCCATAGGATAACATTATGGCTTTCACTGGGCCTTTCAGGGCCTGTATCTCAGAAACGGTGCAAGATACGGACTTTTGTAGGAAAATTCTTAGTCCCCTAATGGGGCCTAAGTACTAAACATGCCAGGACAGTCATAAATCATATGACTTTTAAATTTTTTCTACATCATACAGTTCCTGAGATATAAGCAATTTAGTATTCCAACTCCTCATTTTCTGCTCTGAGACCCATTATTATGCATACATTCTTTGTACTCGCTGTCTTTCTCTATAGGCTTTTGGGAAAAACCAGCCTGTCTGCATAGATTACTATTACCGTTGCCCTTTTGCTTGGTTCCATACCCGTTCACTTACGTTCACGTCTACACCACCATGTCGTTATCCTTTGCATTTTCACTTGCGCTTGTGTTTCCATTATTTTTACATTTCTGTCTACAGTACTGTTTCTCTTTCTGTTTTGCTTTTGCATCACCATGCCCATTACCATTTGCATTTGTGGGCACCATGTTACTATGTGATAAGACATTACGTGGCGGACCGTTCCCATCACGCCACCATGTATGTTACTTTCTGTTCTCATTCGTACTTGCATTACCATGTGCACCACTGTTAGCATTTCTATTTGTGTTGCTGTTCCTGTTACTATGTTACAAGACATCACGAGGTGGGGCGTGGGGCCCTCCACCGCCGCAATGACGTGGCGGGAGCATGGGGCCCTGCTCCCACCACGCATTAAGCAACAAAAGTGATGACATTTTATAAGGATAGAAAACCCTTTGAACCTCTCTAGCCCACCCTCATAACTGGCATTGGGGTGCACATTGGGGTCTTGGGTCCTAACTCTCACCCCATTCTCCTATACCTCTGCTTCTTTACACATGTGATGGGGTGAGGTTAGGACCCGGGCTGTCTGCAATGCCACCCCAATGCCGTTGGGGTGGGCTAATCTAAGGGGTTTCACCCTAATCATCAATTTCCTTCACTTTTGTTGCTGTGGAACAACCCTAACTGATGCATTAAATGGAGTTTTTGCCTCTAATATATATATATATATATATATATATATATATATATATATATATATCGGAATAGGTAAAAATACAATGAGAAAAAATGCACATACTTGTACTGCAACACAAGATTAAACCATAACAAACATACGCCTTTAATAAACAAAGGTTCCATGTCAAAGCAGCGCAAAAGAAAACTCATGTGGTAAATAACGCATAAGCATTCTGGACGTAAGTCAAATATGCTCTTTGTAATTACACACAATCGCGCTGCGTGCAAGTTATTACTCAACTGTGTGTAATTACATTCTGGTTACCAATCACAACTGATGTTATTTAGGATTCAGTATGTTTGTTTGTTGATTTCTTGCTAGTAGTTCAACAGAGGTTTACCAAGGAGCAGGAGTCAAGAGTCAGGATGCCACTAGAATTTATTTGTAGCCAGTGTGGGCAGCAACTTTTATCACATGCAGGTTTCTTATATCGCAAGGAAAGAACATATGGCAGTAAGACATACTGGAAGTGCTGCCAGTATGATAGTGCATAATGTCCAGCTCACATGCACACAGAAAATGTTGCAATATCTAAGTTTCTTTATGAGCACAGTGATGTACCTGATGCCGGAGCATTTACTGTGCATAAGGTTGTACATGACATTAAAACCAAGGCACAGTGCTCTCAAGAGACCACACATCAAATTGTGGCGGAGGTAATTATTCAATGTGACCTAGTGACTGCTGGAAAACTGCCTTCATTCCCTTGTTTAAAACACACTACACAGTGGGCAAGAAAAACAGCTTTGGTGTCACCAGCACAGCCGACTTCTGTTGCACAACTTCAAATTCCTAGTGAACACTGTGTCACTGACTGTAGCAAGGTGTTTCTATTATTTGACAGCAGGGCCGAGGATATAAATCATTTCTAATTTTTGGCACAAGAAAAAACTTCAATATATGAAGGAAAGTCAACATTGATTCGCTGATGGGACATTTACATCAACTCCCCACTGTTCTCCTAACTCTACACCATCCACAGTGTGCAGCGCACTGCAATACTGCCTAGAGTATTTATCCTGATGTGTAACAGAACAAACGCATGTTATGTCACAGTTCTGTCAGCTTTGAAAGAATTGTGCAGCAACCTCTGTCCACAGTCTATCATGACAGACTTTGAAATGGCTGCAATTAAAGCATTCAGTGCTGAATTTCCTGGGGCAGAAACAAAGGTTGCTTTTTCCACCTCTGTCAAGCCATATGGCAAAAAATACAAGAACTGCCAGAGGTGCACAATATGAACAAACTAAAATTAGAGCAGTACCTGTCTGGCATTCAACCACCTGCACCACAGAAGAAATATAGATACTCTTCTAAGCAAATCACCGCTGTAGTTCTTGGATATGGCAACAGTGATACAATAGCTATTTACATGGCATCGCACACTGCTTTTAACTTCAAGTGTAAACGCGATATCTGATTTTAATATCAAGCTTCTGTACTTAATAAAGATATAACTTTTAACTGCAAATATTATAGGAACATCTACATTTGTTAATGATGTGCCCGATTACCATGGATGTCACAATACACTGAACTACATTACATGCTATGATCCCAATTGCAGTGCTTTCAGATGTTCTGATGTTAATAGGGCATTCAATACTTGGTGACTGAGCTGCCTAACAGGTAAGGAAATAAAACATATTAATACTGCAAGTCATGTGATTTAATGCTTTATAAAATGCAAGTCTTTCCCTAGAGCTAAAGTGCAAGTCTTGTAATGGACTGCCTTTCCTATTAGATGCAAGTGTTTGTCGCTGAAATTGTAATGCTCTGAGATCTTATCATACGTCATTGGTTCTGGGCTGTATTTCTTGCATTCTTTTTGCTTGCACTGAATTGATGTGATACCATAAACAAACATGAAGCACCAACAAATTATTTATTTATTTATTTTAAGTTGGTAACCTGGAGAGCACACTGAGCAAGGCTCGTTGCCAGGTGCGACCTGGGAAAAAGGGAAAAAAGGATTGTAGTAATATCAGTAAAACAGACAATAAATTTGGATACTCATAAGTTAACACTGTAAATTGCACACATAAGTACAATAAATTTACAGACATGAAGCAGTAACAAGGTAAACAACTGCAGTAAACACTGTATAATTACAGCTGCAGTACACTACAGGAAAAAGTCAGTAAAACCAGCATGAGTCAAATGCTGTAGCTCGAATCAAATACAATAAAAGGCTAAGAAATCATTTTAGGAAGAAAAATGGAGAAGACTGAGAGGAGGTTGAAACAAATGAAAGATACATGGAGAGAGTGATAAGGCTGGTGGAGTGCCAGTGCCTAATGGGGAGAGTTAGTCTTGGCATGATGCACTACTTTTGGGAGCAGTCAAAATAACAACAGAAAGAAAAATCCTCCCCACAATGTGGAAATGCAGAAAGCAAGAGATTTCTCTAGAAATATCACAGAAAGTTCAGGAAATATCTGACCATGTCTTTGGCAGTGACTGTACCTTTGTGTTGCTAAATTAAACTGACAATGACCCCTAGATTGCAGTTAAAGTAATGATTAGGTATTAAAATTTAAAATACTAACAAATACTAGGTAAGTCTTTGATTTGAGTCATCTGAATCATAACTGTCAGTCTCTGTGTCAGAAATGGATGCAGCTTGGGCCCCCTCACAGTGATTAACACGGGATACTGTGGGCTCAAATTGGTAAGGTTGGATACCAATATCAAAGTTTACATTTATGCCCTCAACATCTTTCTATTCCTCTACTTGGATATAATGACTAGTGAGCACAGGCACAGTAAAATTATTGAAATCAAAGGTAAAAACACTCCCTGTAAAACAGCTAGGCCCAGCACAGACATAATGGAAGGCTGCCTGGCAAGTCTGCCATCATCGCGAATGTGGTGGGGCAGGGCTGATCTACGTTTCAGGAAGAAGGCACATAACCAGCACAGACCATCAAACTCCTTTTCCAGTTCTTCAGCAACAGAATTTCAACAGTATGTTAAGTTTTAAGATGAAAAGTACATATGAACAACCCACTTTAAACCTCCACTGTAAAAAAAATACTGTACCTTAAATGGACTGTGCACCTAAACCCTCTTTTACACATTTTTAAAATGACTCCATTGGCTTTGTAAAGGAGAGGCTGGTGTTTCATTTATACTGAAACTGCATTTATTAAAGTAGAATAAGTAAGCAATAAGACGTGGAGTTCCCCAGGGATCAATCCTAGGGCCTCTCCTATTCTCAGTATTCATTGATGACCTTCCTCTGAATTGTGGAGGGCATCAGATCAGCTATATGCAGATGATGTCATCTTATATAGATCCTCCTGTGAGATCTCAAGTATTAACTCTGACCTAACAAATGACTTTCAGATTCTAGAAACATGGTTTAAAAATAATCTACTAGTTCTGAACACAAAAAGACTAAATCCATGTTGTTCCACCATACCTGCTTTGACACAACCTCACAGCCCCCGGGTTATCAAAACATCCACTAACATTCAACTTGAAAATGTTACTCCTTTAAATGCCTGGGTGTAGTACTTGACAAGCATCTATCCTTCAATGAGCACATAACCTGTGTCACTAAGACTACTAATCAGAAACTAGGCCTTCTATATCGCAATGCTCCCTACCTCTCAAGTAGTGCAAGAAGCACTATTGCCTCTGACTCCTTCCCCAGGCCTCTTCTGCAGTGCCTCTATAATCCACTCCTCTAAGACTACACTCCTAAACAAACTCAAAATGGCCTATCATGGAATTGACCAATTTGCTATTAAAAAATGTCCATGTGCCAGGAGCCCCACCTGCATGTGAAGCAGGGCCCGATTAGCAAATGCAAAATAGAAGTAAATGTTCACTTACAGGATACTATTTTATTTTAATTCATATCTGGTTGAACCTGCTCCCTCCCCACTGGTATTTTAGCTCTGAACACCCTCCCTGTTATGCCCACAAGCACCTGCGGCTGTCCCCATAATGACGTGCCAGGCGGAGAGCAGCCAGGGTGTCTCCATAGGCTTGTCATAGCCTAAGATTGCTGAACAGCTCTGGTTTGGAGCCTGTGTACCTCCATGACATATGGAGACCAGGTACAGACAGCTAGTGTGCCTGTTAGTCTGTATCTGGTCTCAGTATTACAAGAATATCAATAGACTCAAACCGGGTGATCTGAAACTACTGCAATACAGATAATATGTATTGCGATAGCTTCAGATTGCTCTGGTTTTAAGTCTATTGACATTCTTGCAATACTGAGACCAGGTACAATACCTTACATACAAGACACTCATTTGCAAAGGTTCCACATCAATGGGGAAGGGTGAATAAACATACAAAGGTGGTACTACAAAGACAAGGTTTAAACAAACAGCAATAGCACATACTTTATATCTAGAATTAAAAACTTTAGGAATGGAGGAGAAAGGCGAGGAAGTACAAGGAGAGAAGAAGAGGGTAAGCAGCCAGAAGGCCTCATCAGTAAGAGAGTAGAACATGTGGCAGGATGCAGGTAGTAGGTAGTAGGGTGGGGGGTGGGGTGGAGAAGTAGGGAGGGTAGAGTGAGGGTAGGAGCATATAGCAAGGGTTGGAAAGGTAATGCTTTGAGGTGGAGAGAAGAGGGAACTGGAGTGCACACAGGCGGTAGTATCATTAGGTGAAACAGTCGCAGGAACTGTTTGTCATAAGATGCTGATGGAGCCTGTGCTTGAAAGGACCTAATTTGGTATGGACAAGATTTCATTGGGAAGTGCATTGAACCCAAGTGGGGCTCTGTATGTGAATGAACGCTGCCCTTGAGATGTCCAGCACCTAGGAATCTTCAGAGATTGATGAGCTGAGCTTCAGAGTGCCAAGAACTGGAGTGAGGGCTAAGGACATTGGCAGTTCCAGGGGCAAAAGGCTGAGAAGTGCATTTTTAGCTAACAAGTATGTTTGGTACTGTATCCTTCTGCATGGTTGAAGCCAAAACCTGTTTGAGTGTACAGGTCACAGGTGTGGGTAAGGTGTGCAGCATTGGTGAGAAGTCTACATGCCTTATTTAGTGCAATGGGTAGTCTACAGAGTGAAGAAATAGTAGTAGCAGCACCATAGATAACCAAGCCATAGTCAATAGTAGGTAAGACAGAGCTGATAATTGCAGTTTTGAGGGCTTTGGGCATCAAGCACTGTTTATGTCTAGGAGCAGACCAGTTTTGATATTGACAGCCCCGCAACATTGTCGATGTGCTGTGCATAAGAAAGTGAGGATACCCACCTATACTGGCACGATGGTCTGTATCTGTCAGGAAGGAACCAGTCTCCTGAGTGATCGGTTTAAATGCTTCATTGCAAAGCTTTTAAACTAGCCAAGGGGAGAGGCACTGATAAGAAGCAGAGAATTCCCAGCCTCCCCTACAAAACAGGGTACTAATGAGGTAAAGACCAAGGTAGAAAGGTCAGGAGGGAGCAGGACAGGGGTAAATGGAGAAGGCAAAGTCAGTAAATGCAGGGATGGGGCTACAAGAGGTAATGCCATCAAACATGGAGAGTAATGAGTACTAATGCCTGTAGTCTGGGTAACAAGCTTTCTGAACTACTGGCCTTGATGGAAGAGGAACATCTGGATATCATGGCAGTCACAGAAACATGGTACACACAGGACTATGACTGGGATGTAAACACAGGGTACACTTTCTACAAGAGGGGCAGGGAAGGTAAAAAGGAGGAGGAGTAGCTCTCTACATAAGGAAAGGAATCAAAGTAACAGAACAAAAGGGTAAATGGGGAAGAGAGGAAGCACTGTGGGTCAACTTGGAGACAGGCAATGGCACTACAATCTGCACAGGGGTTATATGCAGACCTCCCTCTCAGGGGAGGAAATGGACAAGGAAATGATAGAAGGTATCCTTAAAATGGCAGAAAAAGGGAGATATTGTTGATGGGGACCTGAAAATGCCAGATGTTAACTGGAGTGCATTTGCTGCAGCCACATCCAAGAGCGGGGTCATTCTAGATGTCCTGGAGGGCATGCCTTAGATAGCTAGTACTGGAACCCACTTGGGAGGAGCAATCTTAGACCTGGTACTCTCAAATGGAGATGGAGAGGGATCACAGATTTAGAAGTGGGTAGCCATCTGGGAACTAGCGACCATCAAACAGTATGTTTCACAATAAACACAGCAGTAAAGTCAAAACATACAAAGGCAAAGGTCCTGGATTTTAGGAGGGCTGACTTTGCCAAAATGGGTGAGTGCCTAAGGAATGCACTAGCACATGGGCAGGAAGGAGGGTGGAAGAACAATGAGGAATAATCAAACTGCCATCACAGAGGCAACAAGCCTTTGTGTGAAGCAAATAAAACAAAACTATGTAAAAACACTATGGTTCTCAAAGGAGATGGCAGGAAAGTTAGAGAGAAAAGATAGCATTCAGGAAGTACAAGGAATCACAGAAGGAGCAGGACAGAGAACTGTATCAGTTAAGGCAGAAGGAAGCAGGAAGGCAGTCAGAACAGCAAAGGCCCAAACTGAGGAAAAGATTGCCAACTCAGTTAAGAAGGGATAACACCTTTAATGGTACATCAGGGAGTGAAGGAAGACCAAGGGAGGGATAGTGAGGCTTAATAAAGAGAAGAGGGTAGGCAGAGGTGATTGTGAAAAGGCAGAGATACTAAACAAATATTTTTGTTCAGTATTCACAAATGAAGAGGGAAGGTACGTAAACCAAACAATAGAAACACTCTGGATAGGGGGCTGATACCAGTCCATTCACAGAAGAAAGAGTTCTGAAAGAACTCTTAAAACTGAAGGTGAACAAAGCAATGGGGACTGAAGGATTCATCCCAGAATTCTAAAGAACTAAGGGTAGAACTAGTGACACCACTGACTACCCTCTTTAACAAATCATGGGAGGATGGGGTGGTACCTGAGGACTGGAGGAGGGCAGATGTTATTCCACTTCACAAAAGTGGGAGCAGGACAGAAGCAGGAAATTATAGACCTGTTAGTTTGACCTCAGTGATAGGGATAATCATGGAATCACTTCTGAAGGAAAGACTTGTTGAGTACCTAGAGGCCAGTGGGCTACAGGACCCAAGGCAGCATGGATTCACCGTGGGAAAGTCATGTCAGACTAATCTAATGGATTTCTTTGACTGGGTGACCAAAGTAGTAGATCAGAGAGGGCTGTGGACATGGCCTGCCTAGACTTTAGCAAGGCATTTGACACAGTCCCACACAAAAGATTAACATACATGTTAACCAGCTTTGGAGTGGGTTCCAAGATGGTAGCCTGGATAAAAAATGGCTGGACAACAGGACACAGAGGGTAATAGTAAACAGAGTCCACTCTGAAGAAAGGGGGTTACTAGCAGAGTACTGCAGGGTTCAGTACTGGCGCTGGTTCTCTCAATGGCTTTATAAGTGACACTGCAGAGGGACTGGAAGGAAAAGTATGTCTCTTTGTAGATGACACAAAGATCTGCAACAGGGTTGATACACAAGGTGGGGTGGAAAGGATGAGAAGGGACTTGGCAAGGTTAGAGGAATGGTCAAATGTATGGCATCTTAGATTCAATGCAAAGAAGTGCAAAGTAATGCACCTAGGAAATAAAACCCAGGGAAGTATACATCATGGGGGTGAGATACTAACAACAAAAATGGAAAGGGACCTGGAGGTAGTCATATCAGAAGACCTAAAGGTGGGCAAGCAATGTGAAAAAAGCAGTAAGGAGGGCTGGGGGATACTGGGATTCATAGGGACAGGCAACACCAGTAGAAAACAGGAAGTTGTTATGCCTCTGTGCAGACAGCTGATGAGACCCCATCTGAGTACTGTGTGAAGTTCTGGAGACCTCTTCTCTGCAAGGACATAGGCAGGATGGAGGCTGTCCAAAGGAGGGCAACTAAAGGTGCAGGTTCTGCCCCAGAGAGACTAAAGGAGCTTAACATGTATACCCTCGAGGTAAGGGGGGGACATGATAGAAACTTTCAAGTACCTCAAGGGAATCAACAAACTCCAAGAGGATAGCATGTTTCAGAAAAAGAGGTGTGCAAGAACAAGGGGCACAATTTGAAGATAGAGGGTGAAGGCTTAGAGGTAATGTGAGGAAATGTTTTTTCACAGAGAGGGTTATGGATGATTGGAACAGCCTTCCTGAGGAGGTTCTGAGTAAAAACAGCAGGGAATTCAAGAATGCATGGGACAGACATAAGGCAATTCAGGGGGTGAGGGTAGGAGAAGTAGGCTGTTGGTTAACTAGGATCTGCAGCTTATCCATTAGGAAGAGAAATGAGCAGACTGGGTGGGCTAAGTGGTCCTTATCTTCCATCAAAATCTATGTTTCTATGTTTCTGTCCAGGGTTATTCACAGAAACTTAAAGTGTTGGATTTGTTCCAGTGGTACTCCCATGCAATTTCTGACTGTAAGTGGTTGAGATTTTTGCTTGCTGTGGGTGGTACAGAACAACATGATTTTAGTTTTTGTAGTTCAGGATCAAGTTGTGAGAGCTGAACCAGTCCTCAACTTCTACAAAACTATGCTGTAATTAACGTCCAGTTGTTGTGGGTCAGGGTTACTAGTAAAGATGACAGCATCATCCCATACAGTAGAACCCATTGGTGGCAGCCCTGAGGGAGGTTGTTAAGGAAGATGCTGAAAAGCAAAGGCCCTAAAATAGAGCTCCCCGCGGTACTCCTGAGAAGATCAGCAGTTTGTCCGAGGTAACATCTGCAATTTTGGCCTGTTGGGAGTGACCATCCAAGTAACTCTTGAATCAATCTAACATGTTAGAGATGAGACAAATAGTGGGCAGTTGCTGAAGAAGAAGATTATGGTAAACAGTGTCAAATTCCTTTGTTAGGTCTATGAAGACTGCACCCACTAAATTGCCTTTTGTCAAGTGATTGATGAATGAAACCAATGAATTCCAATAGAGCCGTGGTGGTGCTATGACCTTTTTCAATCCATGTTGCTGCAGGCATTGATTGAGTATTTTCAAGGTAATCCATCAATTGATTGGCAACTATGTGCTCTAGCACCTTGGATAATTTATATTTGTCAGGTTTCCTTAGACAGAGGAGAAGTGGCACGGGGTGGAGGAAGGCCTTAGTAGTATCAATATTTAAGAAAGGTTTAAGATCAAAACCTGAAAATTACAGACCAGTGAGTCTGACCTCTGTACTAGGAAAATACTAGAAAGTTTATTAAAATAACTTATACTACTACATTTGGAACAGACAAACTCACAAGATCCACTACAACATGGCTTCAGGAAGGCTAGATTATGCCAGACAAATTTACTGGTGTTTTACGAGAAAGTGAGTAAAGCATTGGATGAGGGAACTAAGTAGATGTTGTGTTCTTGGACTTTTCCAAGGCTTTTGATAAGCTACCACATATTGAATTGCTACACTCTCTCAACAACTTAAAAGTAAACAGTATATATAGTAAACTGGATCGAGGCTAGGTTGACTGCCAGAAGAAAAAGGGTGACAGTGCATGGAGACATCAGAGTGGGCCCGTGTGATTAGTGGAGTCCCACAGGCTTAGTATTGGGCCCATGTCTCTTCAACATTTATATATCATCACTAAGTATTAAACACCAGGATGTCTGAATAACAACATTTGCAGGCGACTGCAGGGTGGGAGCTATTACAAATAAAACGGGAATACATTAATTCTACAACAAGCCCTAGATACCATCTACAGCTGGACTATAAAAAGCAAATTGGAATTAAACAGGGATAAATGCATTGTGATGCATGTGAGGAAAAACAACATTCAAATCTCATACAAAATTAGAAGCACTGAACTTAAAGCTACAATTGAAGAAAGAGATCTGGGAGTTATAATTACATCTGATTTCAAATTTAGTGTACACTGTAACAAGATAACTAGAAAGGCAAATCAAACACTAAATTGAATATTAAAACACATAGGTAGTAGGGACAGGAGAGATTTAATGCCACTCTACAGTGCCCTGGTAAGACAAACCTGGAGTACTGTGCACAAGTGTGGGCACCCTATGAAAAGGAAGCTATTCATAGGCTGGAGGGTGTTCAGAGAAGGGGAACAAGGGCAGTGACTGGAATGATAGGCATGCCTTATGAAGGAGGCTACAAAAGTTAGACCTCTATTCCCTGGAATTCAGAAGAAAAAGAGAGATATGTGTTTGCTTTGTAGGGCCATGCAAGATAGTAGATTATGGGAAGAATTAGGATTAACACTAAAAATATCCAGATATGAACCACAAGGACATAAAATGCAACTATCCATGGGTAAATGGAAATTTTAAAATGCAAACATTGGTTTAGCCAAAGGTAGTTACTCTATGAAATTCACTACGGTAGAGGTTGTCACAAGTAGAACTATGGACACCTTTAAAATAAACTAGATGAGTTCTGGAAAGGTGGGAAAGATTATTTATCCATAATAATTGACATAATGGCAAGCATAAAGACAAAAGTCCATATATAGCTTGACATACCTATGATCCTATGATAACAGTGGGAGAATAGATATGGGCCAATAACTTGGATGTAAGGCCTGGTCCCCACTTTTGTGTATGGATGTCACTAGGGCAGATTTCCAGATTTTTGGAAACTGAGCCAGCTTCAGCGAGAGGTTGAGAATCTTAGTTATAGGTTTCAGCAGCTCATCTACTGTGAGGGCAACGATTTTAAGATACAGCGGTCTCCACTATTTCTAGACTTCCCTAGCACTTTGCACAGGTATTTCTTGGCTATTAACTAAGAGACCTTCCTAAAGTAATAGGGAGGAGAAGTTATTGCCTCTCCTCAAGACTGTGTGTAGGGAAAGGAGTGGAATAATCAATGAAATCCAGGGGCAAGAGGCTGAACAGGTCGGTGAAAGGGTTGTTAAAAACATTTGATATGGTAAGAGGGTCCAAAGTAGGGTACCATGAGGGCTAGATTTTGGTACTTTGCGGTAACATCTTTAATGTTGTTCCAGAAATTCTTACTATCCCCCAAAGGAATTTGCAAGCACTTCCAAGTGGAATTTGGCTTTCTCATGGAGGAGTGCCCTTGTGCATTCATTCCTGACTTTTTATATTCTTGCATGTCTGCTTGTGTGCCCGTAGTTCTTGCACAGTGCCAGAGGTGATCCCTGTGTTTTCATCCTGGAGATAAGCTCAGGGGTTATCCAGGAGTTTGTGGTGCCATGAACTTTCATCTTTTGTAGGAGCATGGATGTCACAGGCAGTATTGAACTGCTTAATGAGATGGTCCAAGGCTAGGTTGATGTCCTTAGTTGTGACACTGTAAAATAGCTTACAGGATGCTATACTGATACATCAAAGTTTTAACAGTGACTGTCCTATTATTAGTTAATTATGGAGGCAGAATTTATGTTGAAGCTAGGTGACATTACCAGGTGGGCAGGAAAATGAACTGGTTTCCTTATGACTGGAAATCTGATGACACTGCAAATTTTAGAAAGGTAGTTAAGCTCTCCAACACACAGCAAGTTAGCTATTCTGTTTTGGACATTCTCCTGAGCACAACAAAACAACTGCCAAGCCACTACCCAGAAAAAGGACTTTGAACATTTTCATCTTTAAGGTAGAGGAGTAGTTAAACAGTTTTAAGGCATTTGAATTGTATACTTTCCAAAATTTGTTTCCATACTGTAACCTAATTAATATATGTGCTCTTTTAGTTGTACTGCATTTAATTATTTTAGTAAATACTTTTGTTTTCCTAAAAATTCTACCTGCATGATATTCCTTATATTGTAGATGTGACTGTAGAAGTTTTATTGCAAATCTGTGATAACTGTTTCTGCTTAGAAGGGTCACCAAATAGCAACTAAATTGAAAAGGTCAGTAGGGATCCGGTAGGATTAGGAGAGTACTAGAGTCTCATATGAGTCTACAGGGATTGTGAACTGGGCTATTGCATGTCCTGTAGGGTGAAGGCCAAATCAGGTGGTGCACTGCTACCTGAAGAGGGTGAAACACTTGGCTCTCCTCCTGTATGTAATGGCCATTAAAAGGGTTCATATTTGGCTACAAGACTCAAGACTGGTATTGTGCCCTGATCCAAAGTATAGAGGGATACTCTGGGACCTCATGATAATTGTTCTGTTGTAAACCCAGCAAATGCTCTGGGCGGACAAAAGGAGGGTATCCCTGTTCCCCTATCACGGATTGCACTTAGGGGTGAGCACTGTGACCTCAGTGATCTGACTCTCACAAGTGGGTTCATGACAGGCACATCTGTGGGCCAAGTCCTTTCTATCCTGAAAATTTCAGATTAAAATTTCAGACTGTCCAGGTGCTAGATGATGACACAAAAGCAAATAAAAACAGCAATTTTTAACTTTTTCACTATCCAAATCTCAGAAACTGCATGGCAAACATCAAGCAATGACAAATGCTTGTTTTAAATAGTGGCTGGAAATATGGTTTTATTACTCGGACGTTGGTATTTTGCAAATTTGTGGAACTATTTTGTGAAATTGACGTAAACTGCAGCAATCTTTACCAACTAACGGCACTGTTGTGCACAGTCTGCCATAAATTTGCAGTACTTTTCATGAAAACTGCCACAAATTTGTGGCATTACTTTAATAAAAAAACAATGACCCCGTAAAAGCCAAAATCTTTTCTTGCCATTTTGGGCCAAATAAGGCAAAATCATGCTTCTTAGCTACCGTGTAGGTAAACACCTGTTGGTGTTTACCTAATAAAGGAGGTTTTCTCCTTTTACTGCCTCAAGGGGCTCAAGGCACATTTTAATAAAAAAAAACTTTCTGCTGGCATTAGGGTGCCCAATCCCCATTTGGCATTTAGCCCCCAAATAGTGTGGGATACTGCAGGCCACACCCAGTGTCCTGAAATAGTTTCTAATTCTGACACTGGGATGCTCACCCCTGTGAGATGCCCCCACACCTGAAAAAGCCCCTTGTTAAAAATATGGTTCCCAACATCGAGGTGCCAATTTCCAAGATGGCATTCTGAAGTCTCCTCTAACAATGTGAGACACTGGTGAGCACACACCCAGTGTCCTGAAATACCTATGCCCCCCAAGCCTGTAGTTTCATTTAAAGCTGCAACATCAGGGTGCCCATTCCCTGTGTTAGCATTCTGAAGTCTATCCACTCCCCAGCACTGTGGGACACTGGGTAGCCCACTCTCAGTGTCCTGAAATAATTATGTTTAACCTGTCAAAAGAAGAAAACTTTGGAGATCGTCTGCTGTCATCTTCTTTGGACTGGGACACGTCTGCACTCTTCAAAGCTGAACCGCAAACTGAAGAATCAAGTTAAGTGCCGTACAATTGCTGTCAATGGCGTTTTGAACTTATGTTGATATCTCAGCCATTGTTTGTATTTTACACAAAATGTTCAACATGGTCTTTTTGGGGCCCCACCTCATGAACATTGCCACTGTTCTTTCGTTACTCAGAGCTGTAAGAGGATTTTGCAGTCGTTGCACAAAATCACCTTTGGGACCAGTTAATGAAATGACAGTGCCAGTGTTCATGAGGTGGGGTCCCCAAAAGCCCATGTTGAAAATTTGATGCAAAATACCAAAAATGCACTTAAAGAGTTATGAGCGGTTGTTTAAATTTTTCCGCGCTCATAACTTTGGCAACTTTTAATATTTTCACTCAAATTCTCAACATTGTCATTTTTCACCACCAATGAACAGTACAGCTGTCACTTTTCACATCCTGCTCAAAACATGTTTTCACAATCGTGGCATGTAATGGCATGGTCGCTGTGTGAAATCACCTTTCGGGATTCAGTAACAAAATGATAGTGCCAGTGTTCATGAGGCAGGGTCCCAAAAGCCCATGTTGAAAAACTGGTGAAATAATTCCTAATATGCCGAGTTATGTGTCCATTGAATTTTTCCCTTATGCACTACATACCTTTGGTACTTTTCAATATTTTGCTGTCAAATTTGCCCATAGCCATTTAGCCACACCACCTCATGAACAGTACAGCCGTCATTTTCACATTCTGCCCAAAATGCTTTTTGCACCTCTGGCACAGAATGGTGTTGCAGTTGTGCATAATTACATTTTGCCTTGCATTTCATAATTTCTCTGTACCAGGGCACATGAGGTGGGGTAATAAGATGGCTATGCTGGACAATATGCACATCTATGGAGGATTGTTGGAACCTGCGCTCCCACAGTAAAATAAGGATACTATTATACTATCTCAAAAGTAAGGAGATTCATTGCAAAAAACTCTGTTAATGCATCAGTTAGGGTTCCTATTACAATGACAAAGTATGGTAATTCAGTGTTATGGTTCCCAACCCTGCATCCTACCTCCCCATCCTCCAAACACCAACAGGTGTCGCAGTTTGCCTTAGGGTCATCAGGCTAACTCTCACCCCATTCTCCCATACTGTACTATCTCAGCTTCCTTACACATGGAATAGGGTGAGAGTTAGGCTGATGACCCCAAGGCACACCCGACACATGTTGGTGTGCAGAGGTCGGGGCTGATAGGGTTGGGAACCCTAACACTGAATTTCCATACTTTTATCACTGTAATAGGAACCCTAGCTGATGCATTAATATAGTTTTTTTGCAATGAATATGGCTATACATAGAGTATAGTCAACCCTTGTTGTGTATGGAACTTGGTGGCTTTCAAAATATTGTTGTTGTACCATAGTTCAAAAGGTCATAGAACATGATTGTACCCTACTGTAGTACAACAACATTTCAAAAATCTCTAGAGGTTCCACACCATCTTGTAAACAAAACACCTGAGATCAGCCACTGCTCCACCACTCACTCCTCAAGCAATTAGTGAAACGAACTGGCACAATGGTGGCGCTGATATTTTTGAAAGTGGCTGATGAGAGGAAAAATTCATAGAAGAGCAGGGAAACAGAAGAACAATATAAAAATGGTAAATAAAAAGCAGGATCACACAGATATTTAAATTTACTCACTGAATGAAAGTCTGTTCCTCACAGCCCACATCCTCTCGCTAAGCAAGAGATACAGCTGTCATTTGTTTTTGGAAATCCTCCCACACCTGATGGACAGCCAGTAGAAGTCTGCCCTACAAACGTAGGGTTATCTGCTCCTATCAACCCCATATCACACCCTAGCAACCAGCCCTAACTCCCAGAATACAATGTGGGCACAAACATTATATATCTTTTTACATTTTAAAAATAAAAAGTGTTAAAACTGTATTGGCTACTCTCTTGGGAATGAACTACTGCTGCTGCGACGGGTTGGGCCCCCCATCGATACCTGAAATTAGCGTGGCTGAGGCGCCGGCAGCCTAATCTGCTCGGGCGAACCTCCCCGTGCAAAGGGAACCTGACTGCCGTTTGGCGATACCTGGCTAGGGACGTACCTGTTCCTGAAACAAAGCGACCACCAAAAAGAAAAATAAAAGAAGTCCTCAGACATTTTATTCCCTCAAAGCCATCCCTGCTCCCGTGGTTGCCTTTGTCTCTCGGTCCAACTTGGCACCTTTTTCATCCTGGGCTACTGCGACCAGTCAAGTGAGCCATTGGCTGAGAAGGGAGTGACGACGACTGCAGCCAGCTGATAAAGGCTGCTTCCCTTCCCAGCACATCACCTCCAGAACTGAACTACTACTGCTGCTGCGCACGGGTTCGGCCCCCCATCGATACCTGAAATTCGCTTTGTTGAGGCGCCGGCAGCCTAATCTGCTCGGCAGACCTCCACGGTGCAAAGGGAACCTGACTGCCATTTGGCGATACCTGGCTAGGACGTACTTGTTCCTGAAACGGCTGACAGCCGAAAAAGAAAAAAAAAAGAAGTCCTCAGACATTTTATTCCCCTCAAAGCCATCCCTGCTCCCGTGGTTGTCTTTGTCTCTCCGGTCCAACTTGGCACCTTTTCATCCTGGGCTACTGCAACCAGTCAAGTGAGCCATTGGCTGAGAAGGGAGTGGCGATGACTGCAGCCAGCTGATAAGGCTGCTTCCCCTTCCAGCACATCACCTCAGGACTGAACTACTGCTGCTGTGATGGGTTCAGGGCCCCCCATCGATACCTGAAATTCGCTTTGTTGAGGCACCGCAGCCTAATCTGCTCGGCGGACCTCCCCGGTGCAAAGGGAACCTGACTGCCATTTGGCGATACCTGGCTAGGGTACCTGTTCCTGAAACAAAGTGACCACGAAAAAGAAAAATAAAGAAGTCCTCAGACATTTCTTCCCCTCAAAAGCCATCCCTGCTCCCGTGGTTGCCTTTGTCTCTCGGTCCAACTTGGCACCTTTTTCATCCTGGGCTACTGCGACCAGTCAAGTGAGCCATTGGGTGAGAAGGGGTAGCGATGACTGCAGCCAGCTGATAAAGCTGCTTCCCCCCAGCACATCACCTCCAGGACTGAACTACTGCTGCTGTGGACGGGTTAGGGGCCCCCATCGATACCTGAAATTGGCTTTGTTGAGGCACCGGCAGCCTAATCTGCTCGGCGGACCTACCCGTGCAAAGGGAACCTGACTGCCGTTTGAAAAAGTTTCCTGCCCACCCACCCCGTTGTTGTTGTGTTTATGAAGGACAGTGCTGCCTGCTGAGAGCCCTGCTCCAATAGGAGCGCGAGGAGAAAGCAACGCCCTGGGCTAATCCAACCTAACCTGGCTCAATCACAGGCAAGCCCATCTGTGTGGGGACATACTGAGCTATCCCTCACACTTACTGTATGACGTTTACTGATAAATCTGAACTGGACTTCTAAAGTCTACTTGATTTCTATTGCTATAAGTTCACTAACTATATCGTCCCAATGCTCTACTAAGACTGAAATGTGTGCTTACAGTATAACCTGCTAACTCTACCCTATTTTTCTTTGTTATTTACCCAAGTATGCTAGAGCTGCCAGGTAGCAATTCCACTGGGTAAACTCTAGCAATGTTTTATGTCCAACTTCCCTGCTGAAGTCTACCACTGTGACAGTAGCCCATATGACTAACAACCCTACCTCTAGGCTATCTGACCTGTCAATAGTCTACCCCTGTGACTGTTACCTAGGTGATCTAGAATACTACTGCTCACTTTGCTCAGGGATAGAACTACTGAGAGTAAAAGCTGCTGAACAGGAAGAGTACAAATCAGCACAACGCTACTAAGCGTCCCAGTACACTTGTGCCCAGCCTGTCCCCCTAAATTACCCAGGTTCAGGTACTACTAGGCCAAGCTCTGGTAGTCTGACACGTCCACTCAAGGAGGATAATGCCTCTCGATTGGCCACTGAATGCCCGCACCTCAGGCCAGCCGAGGCCAATTAAGGGTCTCCTCCTTGCTGCCCTGTACATCGCCTCAATCCTTTGGGTGGATTGACTAGCCGGAGATGAGCACCTGCTGCACAGCAATTCAATGGTCACCACACCTGGTCTGTCACCCTATAGCCCACCGCTGGCTGACAACCTGGCCCTCCTGATAGCCGCTAAACTCAGCAGAAGTGGTATTTGCTATAGGGCTACCCTCTTGCTGACATATAAACATAAAAATCTAGGTGCTTCTCCCGGACCCATACTATTCCCCTGCTCAGGACCTTGTTACTATGGGCAGGTGATATACAACCTAATCCTGGCCCTGAGTTGATAATACCTCCATCTCGACCCCCAGGACCAAACCTGGACTGGAACTAGAGGCCTGAGGCTAGCACATATGAACATTTGAGTCTTAGGCACAAAATGCATGAACTACAAGCCTGGCTAGCCCTCTACAACCCTGATGTGCTGGCAGTCTCTGAGACCTGGTTAAAACCATCGATTCTAGATCACGAATGTGTCACCCAAGGTACCAGAAGGCGTCAGTTACCAGAAGGATAGAACCCTGAAAAAGGGGTGGGTGCTGATTTATGTTAAGACTACCCTGATCTCTGCTCACATTAACCTTGAGGTTACAATGCCCCTGATATCGAGACTATCTTTATGCGTATCACCCTTGGTGGTGTTAAACACCTTAACGTAGGGTGCATCTATAGTCCACCGAGAGAGGCGCTCCAGTCCCTCGAGTCCCTCATAAAAACCTACCAGCAGCGTTTGCTTCAGAGCTCGTCATCCTGGTGACCCAATGTGCACTGGGACACGGAGACTAAGTCCTCAATAACAGGCATGCTCCAGGAGGCTAACCTCTCCCAGATAGTCACCCTTCCCACAAGGTATAACTATAAAATGGGGAGCCACCTGACAATAGACTGGGTACTGGTGTCAAACCCTAATAATGTTCAACTGGCTGGGACCATGGCGGATGCCCTCAGCGACCACTCACCCACCTTCTGTATTTGGAGGAATAGGGCGTGTAGGGTCTCTGCTAGAATTCTCACATCCAGGGACTACTCAAAGTTCTCCCGGAGCACTATAACACTCTCCTGGGCAACCTGGACTGGACCCTATAAGAAGTCTCCTACCTTGGATGAGGCTGTTGACTCTTAAACAGGTCAATCATGTGGGCAGGGATCTCTTGGTCCCACCTCAAAACCTACCTGGTAAAGGGCCACTGCTATAAGTGGATCACCCCTCCCTTAAAGGCCTTGATGATCGGCCATGATAAAGCATGGAAAAGTTCAAGGACACGGGTCTTCAATCAGACCGGTCCTTTATAGGACCCTTAGTAACTCAATGCAAACAGGTCACCAAACTAGCGTAAAAAGGATTATTTAACCACCTCCAAAAATCCAACCTCGGCAACCCCAGGACCTTCTGGTCCCATATCAATGAACCAATGAAAGGGAAAAAAAGTTTATCTCGGGCCCCATCATAGATAATGGAACGGCACTACATGATGCGGCACAAATTGCTGAGACCCTAAATATGTACTTCACCAACCCTGATAAACTCCTGGCAGGTCCATCGGCACAAAAGAACCTGGCCACCCGCCGCCTCAATCGCCTGACCGCCCACTCTTTCACTTGAGGCTTGCCAAGTAAAAGAGGTCCTGGCCATCCAAAAACCTTGAAATGACAGGTTCAGGAGGCCTGGACAGACTTAAAGCAAGACTGCTAAAGGAGGGTGCCCTCACGCCATGCAGCCACTCACCTGGCTGATCAATAGGTCCCTACTAGAGGGTTATGTCCCTGAATTGTGGAAACAGGCGCACGTGGTTCTGATCCATAAGGGAGGGCCTGCAGAACCTATTGAAAACTACAGGCCTATCTCCCTGCTCTGCACCCTGGCAAAAGTACAGGAGAAAATAGTGTATGCCCAAATCAGGAGTACTTGAAGCTCATACGCTTCTGTCCCTATCGCAGCACGGCTTTAGAGCCAAGCATGGGACTGACACTGCCCTAACCAAACTCTCCTCGGATGTACTCAAAGACCTGGATGCTGGATCCAACACAGGCGGTTTTCATAGACCTCTCCAAGGCATTCGATTGGGTGGATCACAAACTACTCCTCCAAAACTCCTCCATTTAGCCTAGATGTCCATGCCCTCAATTGGATAAAAAGCTACCTCACAGGTCGGACTCAGAGAGTCAGGTGGCAGGACAGACTCTCCAAACCTCAGTCACTAATGGAGGGAGTGCCACAAGGTCCATACTTGGCCCTTATGTTCTCATTGTTCATCACTGAACTGTACAAACACTGTGGATGCAGCAATTTAATCCAATATACGGATGATGCTGTTATTTACATATCCTCCAATAACCTGGGTGACCTATCCAGCTCTCTCCAAAAGATATTTATATCATGGAGAGGTGGCTCATTAACAACAAAATGGTCCTTAACACCAAAAACTAAAGTTACGCTGTTCGGTCCAAGAGCCTTAGGACAAGACAGATCGCAACTCTCCAACTCTCATCTCTTGATGGCAACAAGCTAGAAGTTGTTCCTACCACAAAATACCTCGCCTCATCCTTGATCAAGGCCTCACGCTCAAACAACATGTGACCAAGTCACAAAGTAATTCACTCCAAACTTGGGCTACTATACCGGGTTAAGGAACTGCTAACCTTGAAGCTAGGACTGCTATAGCAGTGAGTGTCCTACTTCCCACATTGACTTTTGCTGCTCTGGTCACACAGGGCATCTCAAGTGGAAATTAGTAAACTACAGGTCCTATACAACAAAGTGACCCTCTTGCCACCCTATCCCACTCTAGGAGCCACCATTGTGAGGCGCTTGTAAAACTTAAATGGCCATCCTTCAAGCACACTTTAAGCTACCCCTTGCTCTCTCTGGCCAAAAGATAATTAGCCCTTCCCTCCCCTAGCCTTGAAGGACTCCTCATAGTAAAGAGTAACAGCGCAGCCTTAGGTCTTCAGGCCAAATGTTGCTAGAGGTTCCAGGCTAGGACAAAGGCAGGCCAGAAATCCTTCTGTCTCACTGCCCAGTCCTTATGGAACCACCTCCCACTGGAGGTGAGAGAAACCACTACAGTGCAGTGCTTCCGCACCAGACTCAAAGCTCATCTCTTAGCTAAAAGTGTATGTCAGTGCCACTGCACTGGACACTACCACCAGACCTATAATTCCACCCCACCCCAACAAGGTAGTACTAACTTTATTTTCTCTTTTTTTTTTTCTCCTCCTACCTCTACAATTAACCAATGAATGCCTGCTTTGGGCCTACCTTATAGTATCTCCTAATGTTGTTCGTGATACCTGCTTGACAATTGTTTAATGCTCTAATTACAACTTATCATAATGCTCTACAATAGCCTAATAACTACTGCTATGTGTAAACAGCGAATACTGTATACCCATGATTACCTATGTTGTGATACTGCAAGTTCACATATGTCTGTATTAGTATTCCTGGGTCGCCCCTGAAAAAGGGATTTTGGCCCAGTGGGCCTACCGGTCATCAAAATTCAATAAATAAATAAAGGTGCTATACACTAAAAAATAGTGCATGGACAACCATATTCCAACCAGTCTTTTGTGCCACTTCAGGGTTCTGATTACCTCAGACCTCTTGGTTTCACCTCAAGGTCTGAGGTAATCAGAACCCCTCTGACACAATAGGCTGGTTACGCATATAGCTTCCATGCACTATTCTCTGTGTGTGTGTGTGTGTGTGTGTGTGTGTGTGTGTGTGTGTGTAGTGTATATAGATATATATATATTATTAGAGGCAAACTCAGCGACGTCAGCTAGGTTATTTAGCACACAAAGTGAGGAAATTTGGTGTTAGGATGAAAGCCCCCTTGACCCCTCCAGCCCATCCCCTCAATCAGCATCGGGTGAGCATTGGGGTCATTGGTGCTAACTCTCACCCCATCACATGTATAAAGAAGCTGAGGAATAGGAGAATGGGGTCAGAGTTAGGACCGATGACCCCAACGTACACACCGATGCCAGTTGAGGGTGGGCAAGGGTCCAAAGGGGGCTTTCAACCCTAACACCAAATTCTCACTTTTGTCACTGTGGAACAACCCTAACTGATGCATTAAATGGAGTTTTGCCTCTAATTTCCCTTCTTTGAGAATGATGACGAGAAATAGTGAATGTAATGCAGTGGTGGGAGCACAGGGCCCTTTGGCTCTGCACACCAGCCACATGATGTCTTGTGACATAGTAACAGGAACAGCAATGCAAACAGAAGTGCCAACAGTGGATCACATGGTAACGCACGTAAATGGCAAAGGAAACATTCATAAACGCTAAGTGCAAAGTGGCGCTGAAGGAACAGTGACACAAACGGAAATTTAAGCAAGTAGGAACATACAACTGGTAATGTGAACAGTGATGGCAGTGGTATTTTAAATGGAAATGTTAAGTGTCACAGCAAAAGAACGCAAAAGGAACAGACACGAAACGCTAATGCAAGCGCACACGAAACAAACTGTAACGTGCACAGGCACGATATCGCAATTGTAAATGCAAATGGTAAAGTTAACATGAAGAATAATGCCAAAGGAAACAGAAACGAAACAGGAACAGAAGCGGCGACGGAAATGCAAACCGAAACGGCACAGCACCACAACTGTAAATGCAAATGGCAACGGTAACAGCAACAATAACAGTCAAAGGAAACAGAAGCACAAAAGGAAATGCAAGTGCATATGGAAATGCAAAATGCACACGGGCACAGTAATGCAATTGCAAATGCAAGTGGTAATAGTAACAGCAAGGAAGATGCAAAATGAAGCAGAAACGCAAATGCAAATGATATACTGCTGGAAACACAAATGGCAACGCTGTGATATAAAAAATGGAAACAGTAGTAAAACGCAAATGGTAACTGTAATGAAATGCAAGTTAAATGGACAATGCAAAGGTAACGCACACGGTGGCATACATGGGAACGGTAACGCAATGGGGACATAAACGCAAGTGGAAACAGTAACTGTAACAGTAACGGAAGTGCATACCTGTTTCTGCTGAACAGGTGCATAGAGAACACAGTGTATGCAAAGAATGTATGCATTGTAATAGGGATCAAGCTTAAAATGAGCATTGGAAGTACTTAATTGTTAATATCTCAGCAACCGCATGATGAAGAAAAAAATTTACATTTACAAAATCTTGATTTTCCTGGCTAGGTTTTTCTAATTACATAGCCCATAGGGCTATCCATTCGCAACAAAAAATCTGTATCTCGCATCTTTTTCGAGATATGAGCCCTCGAAGGTGTGGCGACGCCACCATGTTAGCCTATGGGAAAAATGCCAACTTCAGAGTATTGTAACTTTGCAGCCATGCAATATTTTTAACCAAGCTAACAAATGTACATCTGTGAGATGTTAGCTGAGTTCCTCAATTTCAGCTCAAAGACCAAACCGTTCTTTTGCAGCAGGGTGGCAAGAACTGCTGTCATTTTGGGCATAATCTGAAAAAGCAGTGTTGTGATTTGTGACAGCTTTCAAGATTTGTGAAAGTGTCGTGAGTGCTTACACTACTTTACAACACTGCTTTTTCCAGAAATTTGAAAACATATTTTTAGGTGTTTAACCCCAAAATGATTTGGGGCTTGGGGACAGGACCTATGAGGAGAGGCTCAAGAGCTAAATATGTACACATTGGAAGAGAGAAGGGACCGGGGGACATGATAGAGGTCTTTAGGTACATGAAGAGGGTAAATAGGGAGGAACAGTTGGGGTGCTTCAAGGAAGGAGGAAGGGGCCACTAGAGGGCATGGCTGGAAGCTGGAGGGGAAGATTCAGGGAGAAAGGAGGAGGTGCTACTTCACTGAGAGGTGGTGGAGCCATGGAATGCACTGCCTAGGGGCTGGTGGAGGCAGAGACAGTGAAGGGGTTCAAGAGGGGTGGGACAGGTACAGGGAAGGGTTCTGGAAGCAAAATCCAATGCAGCAAGAATATCCGAACTGGGAAGGGAGAAGCCAGAGAAGGCGAGGGACAGCAAGGTCAGCACCCAGGTTGGGGACTGACCAAACGAGCAGACACGAAAGACCATTAGGCCTATTCTGCTGGCATTTTAGTATGTTAGTAGTATGTTAGTATGTTAGTATAAAGACATGCCTAGCATCCTGAAGGTGACTAGGTAAACACAAAAGAATTGTGTCCCTAGATGGTCCCAATTTTAAATGCCAAGCATTTTCTGATCACCAACTGAAAACAAAATGGCGGATTGCGACACTACTAGGGGTGTTTGCAACACTAAAAAGTGCATTTGAGACACTGTTGAACTTTTGTTAACTTTTCCCATTGACTGATAATGGGAACTTGTTTTTGAATATAACTTTGAACTGTTTAATATTTTTCATGAAATCTTGAAAGGCACATCAAGGACCCTAGCCACATCGCTCCCTGAAGTTTTTGGACCGGTCGACAAACCGTAACCTGTAGGCACAAGCAAAGAATTCACCAGAAACTGTAAATATGCACACAGATAACTCCACAGCTGTATAACTGACTGGTATGAAAGTTGGCAGATTCCAAGATGTATGGTTCTTGATCAAGCATTCCAAATATCAGGCAAATCCGTTGAACGGTGGCAAAAGTTATTAAGGTACAAAGTTTGACCCATTAACCTTGAACGTGCTACTGAACCCTAACTATGGTAGCACTGCCGCATATTCTTTGCAAAATGCATTGGTGCATCAGTTAAATGTCAGGATAAAGTGACAAAAGTAGGAAATGTGATTTTAGGGTTTCCAACCCTAACACCCCTGCCCCAACCCTGAAATGAATGAGGGGTGGAATCTTCCTGGGGTTGCCTCAAATCACAACACTGTGCAACCAGATCTCTCAGATCCCAGCACTGCACACCAGATCTGTCACAAACCCACTCCTCAGGGTCAGGCCCACTGTGCTCACAGTGCCCACCTCTAAGTACAATCCACAATGTGGGGTGTAGGATACCCTCCTTGAGTCCTGTTAGAATGCAAGTCGAGGTCACGAATGAACACTCGTAGGGGACCCAGGGTGTCCCTCTAACCTCTGGATAAGAGCACAATACCAGTTTTGAGTTTTGTAGCCAAATATAAACCCTTCTTGGTTGTTACACAAATGGGGAAGATTCAGGTTCACACACTCTTCAGTGCATCAATGTGCTCCTGATTTCATCTTCTCCAACAAGACATTCAACAACCTGGTTCAAAATCTTTACAAACTCTTCCTTGAAACTGTAGTATTCTCCTATCTCTACCCAGACGCCTTTACAGACCCTTGCTCAATTGGTTACTTATGAAGGTACCCTTAGCAATAACAGTTTGTCACAGAATATTAATAACTGTCCCACAGTTCACACACAATTTAGAAAAATCTCACTCAGGCAGGTTTCTTAAAAACAAATGTTTTACTAAAATACTTAAATAATAATCATACAGTTACAACTAAAAATGCACTAATTTGGTCACAGAATAACAGAAAAAGTGGAAAATATACATGAAAATGCACTATAACGGTTATCTAAAGTCTTCCTTAACTCTGTAGTGAATTGAAGTTCAAAGAAAGTAAATGAAAGATTCTGTTTCCTTTAAACTGGTAGTCTTGCTTCTTGTATTGTCAGGAGAATGGTGTTCCTTGTAGATGATCAGCAAAATGAGAGAGTTTGCTGTGTCAGCTCCCTAAATAGCTGGAGGAAGCTTAACGAAAAGAACTGTCTAATCCCAATGTTCTCTTTTAGGCCAGTAGATGTCACCCTTGCACTTTCCCCACAACACAATTTCCTAGCCACCTTCTGATGTCTTTCTTCCCTGACAATTATGACACCTGTAAGAAAATTCACACAGGTCTGCCAGAAAGGAGGTTCCTGGTCCTGTCACCTCATAAGATGCAACATACCATAGCAGTTTCCTGAAATCAGAGCATCCTGTCTCTGAAGTGCATGGTTTATGATGGGTAATGGATTTTGGCATAGCTCTGTTAAGGGACCTGGAAATGCAACCTTATCTTCCTGGCATGCAGCTGCCCTCAGGTTAGAGGAAGTTCAAACATTTTTAAAAGAAACCAGTCTCTCTCTCTCTCTCTCTCTCTCTCCATACTGGGTCTTATACTGGGTGCTAGAATGGAAGAAGGCACCATGGCCCATAATACCATTCCACAAAGCGGGCACAATTTAATTCCTAAAGATTATTAGCTTATCTATTTCTCTTTTAAATTGTTCCAAGTTTTACTATTTATAATATAATCTGGCAGTGCATTCCACACTCTAGCTGTTCTCTGTACAAAAGAATAATGTCTAGAATTCCTTTTAACCATCTCTGTTTTTAGTTGATGCTTGTGATTTCTTAAACCTTCTGGTTTATCCACTGTTTCTACCCCAGACCTTCCATTAATTCTGGGTCCTTCATGATCTTAAATAATTGTAATAAGTCCCCCTTCTGTCTTCCAGTGTAAACATCTTTAACCTATCAGTCTTTCCTCATATCCTCTACCTTTTTCTGTCGATATCATCCTAGTATATGTTCTTTGGACTTTTCCAATCTATTTTTCTCACCTTTCATATATGGGCTCCATACTGGTGATCCATAATCTTAAATATGGCCTTACATATGCCCTGTGCAACAGTACAAGACATTGTTTAGTTCTATTTATGAAACTTTTTCTTTATATTTTTATCATATAATTCATTCTCCTAATAACTTGACCTTTGTGCCTTGAATGTCATTCCGTCATCAACTATTATTCCACAGTCCTTTTCTTTGTTTGTCACTTCCACTTTATTTCCATTTAAGTAATACACATGTTTTAGGCTATTTTCCCCACATGCATAACTCTGCACTTTCCAAACTTAAAGTCATTCTGTTGTCTCTTGTCTCTATTTGTTTTGGATCCATCTCCATTTGTTTAATTTCTTCCATTGGCCCACCTGTCCTCCCAGTTTTACATCATCTGCAAATTTCACCATAAGGTTCTGATACCATACTGTATATCTCCTATTTATAATGAAAATAAAATAGGACCTAACACCAACCCCTGTGGAACTCCACTCGTAACTTCCTCTAGACCTGACATAACGCCTTATCCTTACTGCCTGTTTTCATCTTTCAGCCAGCTCAGTACCCATCTAATTAACCTACTATCCACACCCATTTTTACCATTTTTGTAATAAGTTGATTATGTGGTACTTTATTGAAAGCTTTCTGAAAGTCAAGGAAGAAGA
This sequence comes from Neoceratodus forsteri, assembly GCA_016271365.2. Classification (NCBI taxonomy): domain Eukaryota; kingdom Metazoa; phylum Chordata; order Ceratodontiformes; family Ceratodontidae; genus Neoceratodus; species Neoceratodus forsteri. Next base: position 692,588,334 of record CM057449.1, read on the forward strand.
TATCCACCAGGTTATTTTAGATGTTGTTTTATTGATGTATTCATAAAATATAAGTTGATTTGATGAACATGACCTATTCTTTTGAACCCGTGTTGCTTTTCATCATTCACTTTAAACCTTTAGATCTTCCTCTAGCTTGTCTCAGAATGCCCTCTGCTACTTTACATAGAACTGCTGTTAGGCTTACTGGTCTATAATTTGTCGAGAGGTATTTATTCCCTTTTTTTGTAGATCGGTATCACTGTTGCTGTTCTCCAATCAGCAGGTATCTCCCCGGCAATAAATGACCGTTTATAAAATTTGCTAGAGAGGGTGCTATCTGTGGTAATTTCTTTTAACAGTCTTGGATGCAATAGATCTGGACCTGCTGATTTGAATGGTTTTAACTCTCAAATTTTTTTAATTTCATCTGTTGTTACTTCCATCCTAATTCTTTTTTTATATTAGTATTGATTTAATCGCTTCTTTTCTTTGTCATCATATACTGAACAAAAATATTGATTTAGATGTTCTACCACTTTCTTTAGTTCAGTAACTTCACTGCCATCTATATTTATTTTATTTTATTTATTTATTTATTTATTTATTTTGTTTTTGTTGACCGGTAAGTGCACAGATCCTAATTGCCCTGACATTTTCTTATTATTATTTATATAAGAATATAATCCCTTTCCATTATCCTTCCTATATACTTAATTTTTTCTAATCTTTCCTTTCTTCTTTATTTTGGATTTTAACATATTCAATACTACTTTATATTCCTTAATAGCATCTTCTGTCCCTACTTTTCATGTTGTCATAAGCCTTTTTTTTGTCTTTACATAACTTTATTATTGTCTTTGTAAACCAGACATATTTTTTTCTCTTTTAGTGTATATCTCTGTTTAGGGACATAGTTATCTTCCAACTTTGTATTTTACTTTTTAGTATCTCCCATATTTCTTCCACTGTTCTATCCTTAAATGAACTCTTCCAGTCCCATTCTTCCAACTTCATTTTTATCATATGAAATTTTGCCTTTTTATAATTTCTTATTATTGTACTACCTTTTATGGTCAATTTTCTATAATTCTTTATGTAAAATTGAACTACCCCATGATCGTATATACTTAGATTTTCTATAATGTTTATTTTAATTATTAATTCTCACAATTGGTTATATCCCAATCCAAAATACTACCTCCTCTTGTTGGCTTATAAACCAGTTGAGTTAGTTCTACTTCATCCATCATTTCTAAATATCTTCTATGCACAGCACTTTTGCAGTTTAATTATCCCAATTTATATCCAGTAAGTTAAAGTCCCCAAAATGATTACATCTCCTGCATTGCTATTTGCCATATCTCTTTGTCTATATAGTCATCATGTATTCTACTAGAATTTGGTGGCCTATAAAATAAGCCTAACAATAATTTATTTTGTGTTTGTGCTTGTTGTATTGGTACCCATAATGATTCTATTTCATCTTGTTGATCATATTTGTTGCACAAAGTATTCATAACTCCCTGCCTCACATAAATAGCAATACCTCCTCCTTTCTTATTTCCTCTTTCCTTTGAATAAATTTCATATCCTTCTATTTCACGATTCCACTTTGAAATCTTCTCCACCATGTTTCTGTTATACTACATATGTCTGTTGACTCTGTCTTGAGTCTTACTTCCAATTCAGCTTTCTTTATTAAATGTAAACTTCTTGCATTCAGAGACCATACCTTCAGGCCATTATATATCATACTATTTATCTTTCTATTTTCTTATCTTTCTGTTGATCGTTGTTTTTCAGATGTATCCACTGATACAATCCTCGATTTTCTTACCCTCTCCCGGTAGTATTAATTTAAATGAGTATCCAAAACTTTTTTAATTCTAATCCCAATTTTCTACTTCCTTTTTTGATAAATGCAACCCATCCCTACAGAAATAACTTGGTTCATTTATAAATTGTTCCAATGAGTCACATAACCTATCCCTCCTTCAGTGTCCACAATCTCATCCAATTATTTACTTCTCTTATCTTACTCTGAACAGCCTAATTTTTCTTGGCACTGGAAGTATCTCTGAAAATACACTTTACATCCCAATCTATTTGCTTCCTCTCTTATATTCACAAATTCTTGCTTAATACTACTTATATTTTGGTGTTTAATGTCATTTACTCCCAACTGTAAAATTAATAAATGTTCTCCTGTTTCATTTTTACAATATTAGGTAACATTCTTGCACACCTCAGATTTTTGCTCCTGAGAAGTAGCTAGTTGTTATATATTCTTTATTCCCCATGATGTATACCTATCTGTGTATTTGACCATTGAGTCACCTAAAACATAAGCATTAATTTGTTTATTTGGCTCTATCATCATTTCTCCTTCCCTTGTAACTCTGTCTCTGTCGCTTCTGCTGCTTGAGATTCCTCTTCTCTCTGCGCTGCATTTTCCTGTAATACATTTTATTTGTCTATTTGCTGAATAATTCCTATATTTTGCCAATTGTCCTCTAAATCCCTGTTGTTTCCAGTTTTCTTTTTCTACTATCATCATCATCAGTCCTATCATTTTCTACTCCTTCCCTTATTCTTTCATCATTATTTTCCTGATCATCAATATTCCTTTTCTTATATCTGTTAATTTGTATCTTTCTGTTTCTCTGTGATTTTTCCATAACAACTAATTGAGATTCTATATGTGTTTCATCAATTTCTCTTGTGATTGACTATCGTCCAAATTAATCAATTGCTCATATTTATTATTTGCCTCAATATAAATCTCATAGCTCTTCTTCCTTTCTTATATTTTCTGTTTTCCTTCTCCCACTCTTCACCGTCAGTATCTCTCATTCTTTTCATATTACCTTTTTGGGGGTTCATTATTTCCGCCCCATTATCCTGCTCATGACACTGTTCTTGTAAGTGTTGTATTAAGCTCTGCTGCTGTAATGAAACTAATTTAATTTCCAAGTCCAAATTGTTGCCTCAATTCTTTAATTAGTATACACTCTTGATAAGTGTACTCTAGCACTTCATTTACTTCTGTTGATATTTTCTTACATATCAAACATCTTAACCCTAATTCTCACCCTTCCAATCTAGCCATATTGGTGTCCATTTTTTGTGGTATTCCTATTCAGTGTCTATACTCAATTTAATATTTGAAATCCCCAAACCTTGCTATTTATCTAGTTTACACTGGATTTCACTCACCTATTATATTGTAAATTCTACAGTCCAAATCTAATAATTCCTTCTGAACAACACCTTCCAGAAAGATAACACTCTATAATAACTTATTTGTTAACCTCCTATGTAACTACACAATCTGTACTGCAACTAAATACTACTAATTAACTCTTATCTGATTAATCAGCATTTACTTATTTAAATTGTTACCACCTACACCTCCACTGTTTTGCTGCTTATTAGTTTTAAATACTGTCTTAGTTCAAAACATCTATTTAACACTGCCTAATTCCTATTATAATATACTGTATCCTGAGGATCCTTCAACTCCTCTGTCCTATATGTAAATACAAACACTACTTTCTACCTGCCTTGTTGTCTCCTTTTGTTTAGTATTTTTCTTCCTTTCGCTTCCTTGCACTCTGGACACACCAGACATGTGCCGAACATGCATGTCTCGTGTGCTGCTTCTCCACGCATGGCACTGCTCGCCTCTCTGTCTCTCTCTCTCTCCATGTGCCCCTTGCATTAACACTGACATTCTTGTGGCATTTACATATACACAGAATCACATCAGAAAGAACATACATAACAGAATTATATCTACTAATAATGATTGGCAGTTGACTAGCTCACCACACTGTCCACCCAGTCCTGACCTTGAAGCACTTCAGTAAAGATTGCAAAGTTAGTCAAGTGTGATACAGGTAAATTTTGAGGTGCTCTGAACAGGGAGGCAAATTCTACAATAATAAAAGCAGATTAACTTTACCAGCCCTCTAAATCCAGGAAAGAATGCTATGATGCTAGGAGGATACAAAATGAAGAATATATTTGAGAAGCTCAATCAGCTAGTCCCAGTGTTTCAGCCCAGCTCTAATTATTTATTTGTTGCTTCTTCACTGATTCTCATTTTCCAACAGTCTGACCTTTGACCTCCCTGTTTCTTCTGACCTTTCCTTGGCTGGAGGTACTGTGGGTCATGCTGCAGACAGGTACTGGGGCCACTAGGGTGGTATATGGACCTCCAATACAGAGAGAGGAGCTGGATAAGGCACTTGGAGACACCATCATCAGGATAGCAAACAAGGGAGACACTGCTAACTGTGGACTTTAATCTGCCAGATGGGGTCTGTAACATTCAACTGCAGCTTCAGCAAGGAACAGGGCTGTCCTTGACTCCTTACAAGAGGTTTTCTCAGGCACCTAGTTTAGGAACCAGTAGGGCAAGGGCAGTGCTGAACCCACTGCTTACAAAGCCGGACAGAATTGCAGATGTCACAGCGGACAGTCCCCTAGGTACCAGTGATAACTGTGCAGTGTTGTTTAGCATTAAGATGGGAACAGAGGCAGACAACACCAGGATGAGAGTCCTGGACATTAGGATGGTAGATTTTAAAAACATGGGAGACTGCACAGAAACTGCCTCATAGTGGGGGATTGCCAGAAAAGGATAGGAGGCACAGTGATGAAAAAATAGGGATGGCATGATTAAGGCAACCAACCTCATGTGAAGGAAGTAAGTAAAAGTAGAAGGAAAAAGAGACCATTATTGTTCACTAGGAAGCGGCCAGGTGGTGATAGAAAAATGGGTGGCATTCAGGAGGTATAAGAAAATATATAGGGATAAAGACAAGAGGTATACCAAGTAAAACAGGGAATCAGGAAAGGCAGTGAAGGTAGCAAAGGTGCAGATAGAGAAAAGGATAGCTAAATGGATGGTTAAAGAAGATAAGGCATAATAGGGTCTATGGAGGCTGAGCATTTGCTGGCTGGTGGTTTCAAGATGTTTTAGTGTATTCTTATCTGTTTTAATATAAAAAGCATAAAAGAAAAGAGTCTGTATGTTTGTCTGTCTAGCACCTGGTATCATGTTTATAGCCAGCAGTGCACTGTAGACATCTGGAGGGTCAGCTCCAGTCCTCCACCACCGGCACTACTCTGCATCACTTTTAAGTCCCTATTTCTGCCCAATACCAATTTACAAACACAGGGATTCTGCAAAGGTCCATTGTATAGGTGGCCAAAGGTTATAAAAATGTAAAACTGTACTTTGATGAGTCTCTCAACCAGAAGTCCCAACCCAAGGCACTTTCAGTTTCCTGGACTGAAAAGGAGCCAACTCATGGGGAAGCTGGCTAAGGCATAATAGGGACTCTGACAGCTGAGCATTTGCTGGCTGGTGATTGCAAGACATTTTATTGTGAGCTTATCTGTTCTTAATACAAAAAGCCTTTTAAAACTATGTGTTTGTTCATCTGTTCTATCACCTGGCATCGAATTTATTGCCAGCAGTGCATTGTGAGCCAGTGGAGGGTCATACCTAATCCTCCATCACCTGTACTACTCTGCAGCACTTTAACATTCCTATTTCTACCCAATACTAATTTGTAAACACACAGATTGTGTAAAGTCCACTGGATTGTGTAAAAGTCCACTATATAGATGGCTAAAGCTTATAAAACATAAATCTGTACTTTGATGAATTTCACTAAACTGAAAGTCCCACTCAGTGACACTTCTGGTTTCTCAGGCTGAGAAGGACCTGACTCACAAGCGTTAGCAAGAGCACAGCAGAGGTGACTTGGCGGCAGAGGTAAGCACATCTGCCAGCATCTGCTGAGGTAGGCTGGTAGGCAGCCATTACTATTTGAACCTGAAAGCCGAATCAGAATATTCTACAAGTACGGCAAACAAGTACTTTTTATTGCACTTAGTATGGGAGAAACTGGGAAATTAAATTGCTCTGCAATGAGGCGAAAATTAGTGAAATGTGGCAAAATGTCTTATGTTCAGTCTGGCACAACAGTATGAAATTACAGGGAGTTCCTATTTGATACATGCAAAGAATATTTAGAACTTATCAAAGAAATGAAAATGCTTAAAGTGATTTATGGAAGTTCTCCAAATGTCTTTTTTCACATAGTATGCCATTGCCAGCCATGCTTCAGATGCTGAAGTTGCAATTTGTTTTGTAAAAACAAATCTGTCTCAATCATTTTCCATGATGTTTTATCAGCGCTTTGTTTCTGGCTGCCCTCCAGTTTTCTCTGAGTGCTAGCTTGCAGCCACACACCAGAATGATGTCATGCAAGGGGCCGTCAATCACTTTCACTGGCTACACAGTCTATTGAAGAAGGAAAGTGAATGAGGGCTGCCAAGAGAAACAACTTTGAAAAACAGTTGAGATTCTGAACATGCACAGTAGTGGCACTGCTCAGAATCTCGGCTTTGCTTTTCAAAGGGTTTTTGGGGCGCTTTCACTGCCTGTTTTCATCTACAAGGGTATCTAGTTGCAATGTACAATTATTACAGCATAATTACACATTCCTGAAGTGTCTTATAGTATTTACAGCATGTAGAAATATTGTTAAAGCTGTAAAATTTAAGAGAGCAGCTGGCCCTCAGAAGAACTTTAACAAAACATAACATTTAGACACAGTTGGGATTGTATTTCACATTGGTTCTGTAATCCTCCTCCCTATTATTTATTACTGATGTAATCTGCATGAAAACAGGATCTTTGCTCTGAAGAGTTCATCTATTCCTGTTGCTTTCTCCTACCTAAAGTCATAATGCATTGCTTATGACATCACAGTTACTCCCATGGCAACAGATTGTGATGTCACAACAGATGATTATGACTTGAAGTAGGAGAAGCAACAGAGTGTAGATGGACTTGCAGTATAAAGCTCATGTATTCATGCAAATTTCCTCAGAAATAATGTTGAGGAGAAATCTACAGATATATATGGAATGCAAGCTGAATTGTACCTAAATATTATATAATAACTGGTTATCATTTTTCCCATAAGGAAACCGGGTTATAATTCTACTGTTATAACCAGCTACTTTAGTGCATGTGCCTGCTGCAAACTTCCTGCTCTCTGGGTGGTCTGTCCCCACTCTTCAGTGCTCTCAACTTCCCGACAGAAGTTGGCAGTAAGTTCTTCTTTTATTTTAACACAATAATACTGGGCACAAAAAAAAACAGCTACCTAATTGGCCCCAATTTAGAAAAAAAGTTGCTTTGTTTTATGAGCTAGCCACTATGGACCACGTTAAAATTCAAATAGTCTGCGCTTGACTAAGACGAAGAAAAATTACTCACCATAGTAATGTTATTTCTTCTAATGGAGTCTTGCTGTATTCTGACATAATGCAGTTAGCCCCAGCACTTGAACTGCCCCAGAGAGGAAAGAGTTAACTCTATACAGAAGCATGGAACATTGAGCTCGAGCTCCATTTCAAACCTCTGTCTGTAGCACTTCCCAGTGTAACCTTCAGATTCTTATGAGCAAATTAACTAACTAAGTACTATAGTATGGAAATTATTCAAACATATACAAGGGGCAAGAAAATATTTTTGGTCCAACAAGACTCAAGTCGAGAACCCAAGAAGGAAAGGTAGTGATAATATTTAACTATAAAAATACAAGAAAGAAAGAAACAAGAACAGCTATCCCATCCTGGAGGGAGGGTACAAGGTACACCCCTGAGGTGCAACACTGTATCTGCCAGCCCACTTCCCAAAAACTAGGTTCTGAGAGGGAGGCAGGGGAGGTCAGAATACAGCAAGACTCCATTAGAAGAAACAACATTACTATGGTGAGTATTTTTTCTTCAAACAACATGAAGTCTTGCTGTATTCTGACTTATATCTGAACTTACCAAGCAATTCCCTATGGAGGAGGGAATGCAGAACCTACTTTGGGAACAGGATCTGCAGTACTGTTGTACCAAACCTATAATCACTCCCAGCTTGGATGTCCAGGTAGTAATGCTTGGTGAATGTATGTACTGTTTTCCTGGTGGCTGCTTTACAGATCTCTAACAAGGGTATATCTGTAGCCGCAGCTAGAGAGCAGCTGTACCCCTAGTCGAGTGAGCCCTCAGGCCTGAAGGGGTGTCCTACCCAATTTGTCATAACATAATTGTATACAAGAAACAATCTACCTGGCAATAGTTCTTTTAGTGGCAGGCTTACCCATCCCACTTCACCATAAGTGAGAAACAATTAAAGACAGTCATTTCTGTATGCCTTAGTATGCTCTATGTAGTAGCTAAGAGCCCTTTTAACATCAAACTGTGTAATCTTCTTTCTCCTGAAGAAGAATGGTCAGTGAAAACACAGGGAGAGATATAGACTGGTTCTAGATGAAAATCTGATACCACCTTGGGCAAGAACCTCCTATTGGTTCTTAGGACAACTTTATCCCTATGGAAGGATATGAAGTCAGGTTCTACTGACAAGGCCTGTAATTCACTAATCCTCCTGGCCAAAGTAATGGCTACCAGGAACACGGTTTCGGTCAAGTATTTCAGCTCAGCCGAAGCCATGGGTTCAGAGGGGCTGCATAAGCTGTGCAATGCAGACATTAAGAGCCAAAGCAGGGTTGGTTCTCTAAATGGAGGGTTTGTATGAACCAGACCCTTGAAGAACTTTTTAAACACATAATGAGAGGCCAGGGAAGAACCCTTCCCTGCTGAAAGGAAAGTAGAAACTGCTGCTAGGTGAACCTTTAGAGTTGCAGGCCAAAGGCATAGGCCATTGAGGTGAACCAGATAATCTAAGACCATGGAGATGCCTGCAGAATCAGGGACAATGCCTTTCTGAGAACAACCAAAGGATAAACCTCTTCCATTTGGAATCATAAGTCTTTCTAGTAGATGGTTTCCTGGAAACCTTCTGGATATCCATGACTGCCTGAGAAAGATCCAGGTCTGCATATTCTAGCTCCTCAAGAGCCAGGCCTTGAGATTGAGAGACTGGAGATCGGGATACTAGATCTTCCCTGGGAAGAGGTCAGAAGATTGTGTCTCTTGGGAAGAGACAGAGGACAAAACACTTTTGGGACAGGAGCAGAGGGTACCAAGGCTGTCTGGCCCAGTCTGGAAGCTACTAGGATCACTGTGCAAGGTTGAGTTCTGATCTTGATCAGGACTCTGAACAACAGAAGGAATGGAGGGAAGGCATAGAGGAACCTGCCCTTCCAATCCAAAATCAGGGCATCCTGGGATACAGTTCCCAGGAGTGGAGGTCTGCAACAGAACAGAGGAGTTGGTGATTGTCTGGGGCTGCAAAGAGATCCATCTCTGGAGTGCCCCATCTGGAGAAGATGATCTACAGTATGAGGGATTCAGGGACTATTCATGATGTCCCTAGGATATTCTGCTCAGAGAATCTGCCAGTACACTGTCCTTCACTGGAAGGTGAACTGCTACTAGGGAAGTCTGAAGAGAATAGGCCAGAGACCACAGTTTTATGGCTTCCATGCACAAGGCTAAGGACCAAGTGCCTCCTTGCTTGTTGATGTACCACATTGTGGTGGTGATGGTGTTGTCTGTTCTGACTTGGACCACTTTACCCCTGACTGAATCTGAGAAGCTCTGAAGGGCTAGGAAGACTGCCCTGAGTTCCAGGGAATTGATATGAAGGAGAGACTCCTGTGGAGACCAGACCACTTGGGCTGTCAGGGCTCCCAGGTGGCTCCCCAGCCTAGGAGGGAGGCATCCGTAGTTAGAACTAGTGATAGGACTTGAGGGAGAAATGGAACCCCTTGTCTGAGGTTGTCCTGGTCCAGCCACCACTGGAGAGCTTGGACTAGAGTCTGAGTCACTGGAATTAGTTTGGTAAGTGAATCCTTCTTTTGGCGCAGAAGGACCTTAGGTGAAACTGAATGTCCCTCATCTGGAACCTAGCTCCCTGCACCACTGTGGTGGAAGCTGCCATATGGCCCAGAGTTGGAGGAAGTGTTTTGCTGGGCGGGACACCTGAGGTTGAAAGGATGAAGCTAAATCCCTAGGCCTTCACCCTTGCCAGGGGAAGGAAAGCTTTTGCTGTACAGTGTCCAGCTCTATGCCTATAAAGGTGAGACATTGAACTGGTTCGAGGACAGATTTTGGAAGATTGAGAAGAAACCCCAAGGGAACTGAGTAGATCCTGGGTGGTCTGTAGAGCTGACCTGACCTGTAGAGATGACTGCCCCATGATGAGCCAGTCATCCTGATATGGGAAGGTGGTGATACCCTGTTTTCTGAGGCAAGCCACCACTACTGCAAGGCACTTTTGAACACCCTTGAGCTGATGTTAGGCTGAATGGCATAGCTCTGAATTGGTAATGGCTTGAAGGCAGCTGAAACCTGAGGTATTTTCTGTGGGAGCACCTGATAGGAATATGGAAGTAGGCATCCTTGAGGTCCAGAGATGCTAGCTAATCTCCTGGCCTTAGAGAGGAAGGATTATTCCCAGAGTTACCATTTTGAATTTTGGCTTTAAAATGTGTTTGTTCAAATACCTTAAGTCTAAGATGGGTCGCCACTCCCTGTTTTCTTTGGGGTAAGGAAGTACCTGGAGTGCAGTCTTTTTCCCCTGTGCTGAGCAGGAACCTCCTCTACAGCTCTGAGAGCTAGAAGAGAGACACCTCTGCCTCTAGGGCAATGGTTTCTAAGACTGGTGCAGGTGGAAAAGACTTGCCCTCTTTTGGAAACCTTTTGAAGCTGAGGGCTGTCCCTGGCTTACTACTTCCAGGACCCACTTATCTGAAGTCACAGACTTCCAGGCCTGGAAGTAGAAAGCCAGCCTGCCTCCTACTGGAAATGGGGAATCGACCTGGGCTGACACATTAGGTGTCTGCTTGGTAGGAGTCTTAGACTGAGAGAAGGAGGAGCAGCCCTGCTCAACCCCTCCTGCTCCTCCCATGAAGAACCCCTCTGTGGGAAGGAGAGGAGGCCTGGGCTTGGTAAAATGCCTGTGAAAGGGTCTGCCCTACCCCTAGACTGCTGCTTTTGAGGAGTGGTTTGCCTTTCCTTGGCCTCTGCACTCCTGTACATGGTCATGTATTCATCCATTTTCTTCATGTAAGCCTATGTTTGCTCCCCAAACAGATACAGTGCCTTCAGAAACTATTCACCCCTTGGATTTTGTCACATTTTGTTGTGTTACTACCAGAATTTTTAATGCATTTAAATGATTTTTTCCCTTGATTCACACAGCATACTCAACAATTTAAAGGGGCAAAATATTTTATTGTGTAACAAAAATTTATGAAACATTAAAACTGAAATATCTTGTTTACTTAAGTATTCACCCCTGAGTCAATACTTTGTAGAAGTGCCTTTGGCAGCAATTACAGCTTTGAGTCTTCTTGGGTATGTCTGTATCAGCTTTGCACATCTGGATTTGGGTATTTTCACCCATTCTTCCTTGTAGATTTGCTCAAGCTCTGCCAAGTTGATGGAGAGCGTCGGTGAACCGTAATCTTTAAGTTTTTCCACAGATTCTCAATGGGATTCAAGTCTGGCTTTGGCTGGGCCACTCAAGGACATTCACCTTCTTGTTCTGAAGCACTCCAGTGATGCTTTGGCTGTATGCTTGGGGACGTTGTCCTGTTGGAATGTTAATATTTGCCCCAGTCCAAGGTCTATTGCAGACTGATGCAGGTTCTCCTCAAGGATGTGCTTGTATTTGGCTCCATTCATTGTTCCGTCTATCCTGACAAGTGCCCCAGTCCCTGCCACTGAAAAGCATCCCCATAATATGATGCTGCCACCACCATGCTTCATGGTAGGGACGGTGTTCACGGGTGATGAGCTGTGTTTGGTTTGCGCCAGGCATAGCACTTTGCATTCAGGCCAAAGAGTTCAATTTTTTTCATCAGACCAGAGAATCTTTTGCCACATGGTCTCAGAGTCTGCCACGTGCCTTCTTGCAAACTCCAGGCATGCTATTATGTGGCCTTTTCTCAGGAGTGGCTTCTGTCTAGCCACTCTCCCATAGAGGCTATATCTGTGAAGTGCTGCTGAGATTGTTGTTCTCTGGACATGTTCTCCTATCTCAGCCATGGAACTCTGTAGTTCTGTCATGGTGGTCATTGGGTTCTTGGTCACTTCCCTGACCAAGGTCCTTCTTGCCTGGTTGCTCAGTTTGGGAGGACGGCCTGCTCTAGGAAGAGTCTGGTGGTTCCGTAATCTTTCCATTTCCTAATGATGGACTTGACTGTGCTCCTGGGAAATTTCAACACCCTAGAAATGTTTTTATACACCTCCCAGATATATGCCTCCTCACAATTCTATCACAGAGTTCTCTGGACAGCTCCTTGGTCTTCATGGTAGAGTTTCTGCTCTGACATGCATTGTCAACAGTGGGACCTTTATAGACAGGTGTATTTCCTCTGAAATCATGTCAGCCATTTGAACTGACCACAGGTGGACTCCATTCAAGTTTTAGAGTGATATCACAAGGAAATTGGATGCACCTGAGCTCAATTTGGAGTGTCATAGCAAAGGGGTGAATACTTATTAAATCAAGGCATTTCAGGTTTTATTTTAAATTACATGTACAAAAATTCCGAAGTTTCATTCCACTTTGACATTATAGAGTTATTTGTGTAGATACGTGACAAAAAATTCCATATAAATGTATTTTAATTTGAGTTTGCAACATCACAAAATGTGACAAAATCCAAGGGGGTGAATACTTTCTGAAGGCACTGTAGTTACCTACTACAGGAAAATCCATAGCCTTAGTTTGGGTATCCAGTGAAAGGCTTGTACACCTGAGACAAGCATGTCTCCTGAGAGACACAGATGTAGCCATGGCTCTAGATGCCACATTATTGGAGTCCACAGCAGCATGAAACTGCATTTTGATGCCTCAATTCCATCAGCAGCCACCTCCTCCAGCTCCTTGGCTAGCTGGGAGTAGCCTGTTTAGCCAGTTCCAGAACTGTATCCCATCTGGATTTCTGCTATGTGGCTGTGTAGGCCATATAATTAGCCTGTCTGAGTCCCAAAGAGGATGCCAACTTTTCTGGAGTCCTTATCCGATGGGTGTGAAGCCAAAGGAATGTTAGCCCTGTCACAGGCTGAAGCCTGCACTACCCCAACATGGCTGCTATGACTATAAAGGAACTCCGCAGCTGAGCCTGATGACATATACTTCTTGTCCATTCTCTTGTCCACAGGAGGTATTGAATTAGAGTTTGTAAAATCTTGTGTGCCTGTTTCCCAAGGATTTATGAAGAGGATAGACAGCTTTTGGACTCTGGGATATCCATCATTTCCACAAAATCAGGTTCTTCATCCTCCTCCTCTGCAGCTTCAACCAAGGAAAGCTGCAGGGTTTCTGCCACCTTTTGTAGCACAAAAATGTGAAGGGACTCAGGAGCCTGGGAGGAGAGACACCAGAGGGCCCGTCTGGGGAGATGTCCGTTGAATGGGCACGTCCAAACCCCTGGCCATCATCATCATCGGGATAGTCTTCATCTCCTCCCAGTCCTCATAATAAGTATCTGGATCATAATCTGGAGGAGACGGATCCGACCAACCAACCATTTAACCGGCGGTACTGGTTCAGATGGAACAATGCTAATCACGCTTGGCTGTTTGTCTGCAGTTGTAGAATGTGGTACAGGATCCGAACCAGCAGACTTAAGCTTTTTTTGATGGAATCAGACCCTCGGGTTCAGCTTTCCTTTGCCCGAGGAGGTATCACCTAGGTCAGTAGGCACCTCCTCAGATTCTGTCTCAACCAAACCGGGCTGGCTATCTGATCTATGGACTTCTTGGCCTCCGCTTTCCTTCAGCCTACTCAGTCTTTGTCTAGAGTGGATTTAGAATTTTCTTATGCTGCCCTACCCTGTGGAATTCTTACCGCCGGATACAAAGCTGCCTGACCGTTGAGAGCTTTAAGTTAGAATTAAAACTTACTTATTTCAAAAGGCATATGGGGAGTGTACTGTATTTTATTGTAATTATACTGTTATTGTTGTTGTTTGTGTTATATGTATGTATTTTAATTGTTTTATTTGTACAGCGCTTTGGCATTGAAAAGCTATAAAAATAAATTTTACTTACTTACTTACTTTACTTACTAGAAAAGTTTTTACAGATTTGGCAGTTTGACTTGAGGTGGTAAAACCCCAGACAATAAACACAGATGAGGTGGGGTTAGCCTTAACAAAGGCCTCCCAAAACTCAGTACAGTGGTGAAACCCAGTGGGACTGGTTTTCTTCTTGGGTTTCTCAGACATGGACAACCTAACAAATTACCCTATTGCAGCTTTCAAGTCAGGTAATACAATAACCGATTGGTTACAAACCGTGTCATGGGTTTTCTAAAAGAACCAGCAAAGGTCTGGTTCTTTTGAAACCGATCAGTACCGAACACCACTCTAATCCCAGAAAGAAAATTAAAACAGAATGTAACAAGGTCAGTTCCAAACCAGTCCAACTGGAAAGAAACTGAGGAAAAGAACAATTTCCACTTTTTAGAAAAATAAAACACAGTCACTACATATCTACACACTACCTGTACCATAGACAGAGGCTGGAAATCCGAAAATAACAAAAATATACGGTTTAAAACCTAACACTTTTACTTTTTACCGAACTGAGCAGAGGAAATCTCGGAGCAATGTCACTGTTAGGCGGAGTAAAGAATCTGATGGTTGCACTGGGAAGTAACACAGACAGAGGTTTGAAAACCAAGCTCAAGATCAATGTTTTATGCTTCTGCATAGAGTTAACTCTTTCCTCTCTGGTGCAGTTCAAGTGCTGGGGCTAACTGCATTATGTCAGAATACAGTAAGACTTCATGTTGTTTGAATACAGTTATTTTGTATAATTGCTGTGGTGAAAAACGGCCCCAGCAATTATACAAAATAAGGATGGGTAGGTGTGTAAAACTTGGATTTTACACCCCCTCGGGTGGATGTCTTAATAAACCCCTTGAGCTTCACTCTCTGGGTTTATGTGGCAGCCCACCCTCGGGGTGTAAATCATGTTACAACTACCTACCCCCAACCATTATTCTCTATGTTTTCAATTTTCTTTGAGGTGTCAGAAACTTTTAAAAAAGAATTACAATACTGTTGCAAAACATTTTAATTTATTATTGTAACTGCATTTTAGTAGTAGTTACAGCAATATAATGGCTAATATACTGATTTATATACAGCAACAAGGAGTTCTGGGTAGATTATAAGTTGACTTAAATTTTCCTTACTCAGAGGCTAGTCTGCTATTTTGGTTGGGGTGACTGCAGTATAGCACCTAATATGTAGATGTAATATGCTAGGCATCGTGGGTGGAATAGGAAATTGTTTTCCATTTTATGTTTGCTTGCACACATATGCAAGAAGCATAGTGCCATCATTTGAGTTTTTGTAGATGTGGTACCCGCCTTCCAGTTCAGTCAGTGTGTTTGCAGGCGCAGCCACAGTTCTCCATGAATGCTGCAGCTGTCTACGACAGCAGCTGAAAATGCAGTGCCCAGTACAGTTGTAAGGGAGAGCTCCACTTCAGTGAGCAGTGCCCCCCACACACACACACACACATGCATGCATGCATATTGCATGCTCATGCACCCCCCACGCACTACAGCATGGCTGACGGGGTGCCCAATCCCCACGCGGTTTCGCTGCACTCCCCAAAAGTTTTTCAGGTGCCACGCCGAGCCCATCCCAGTGTGGCAAAATTATTATGGCTGACGGGGTGCCCAACTTCGGCCTGCTCCAGACCCCCAAACAGTTTTCCAGCTGCCACACTGGGAGCCCACCCAGCGTGGCAAGTGTTCTGCATCATCTTCTTAAAAACAAACCTGTAAACAAAAAAGTTCCTCGACGGTCTCCCTGCCCACCGCACCCACCTTCTGCATACTCTGCCTCCCACACCCCACCTCACCCCATACTTACCTCCGAGTCTGACGCAATGACCTTTGGGACCAGGAACACGCCTGCACTCTTCAAAGCCGACCGTGAACTGGAGGAAATGCTGGTAAGCTGTATAATGCCATAAATAGGGTTTTTCAACTTTGATGCATATCTCAGGCAGTTTTGGAATTGGAACCAAATTTTCAACATGGGGTTTCTGGGACCCTCCTCATGACTACTGAACTGTCCGGGCATTAATCGGGCCTGAAGGGTGACTTCGTGGTCACTGTGTGAAATCACCTTCAGGACTGATTAATGAAATGACAGTGCCAGTGTTCATAAGGTGGGCTCTCAAAAGCCTATGTTGCAAATTTGGTGAAAATTCCTAAAATTACTGTTTTTACGAGCGTTATGCCGTAGTTCCTAAGCACGCCATAAGTTCGCAAATTTTTAATATTTGCACTCTGATTTTCAACATTGCCATTTTACCACATTTCACATATGAACAGTACAGCTGTCATTTTTTACATCTCACCCAAAATGTGTTTCCGCACATGTAGTGCACAATGGCGTAGTCGGTGTGTGAAATCAATGTATGGGACATATTAAGAAAATCACAGTGATCCTGTTCATGAGCAGAGGTCTTAAATGGCTATGTTGAAAATTTGGTGAAAAACTCCTAAAAATGACTGTTTTATGAGCATGCATTGGCAGTTCCTACGCTCACTAGTAAGTTTGCAAATTTTAATATTTGCACTCCAGATTTTCAACATTGCCATTTTACCACACCTCCTTATGAGCAGTACAGCTGTCATTTTCACATGTCACCCAAAATGTGTTTCTGTGCATGTACGCACAATGGCGAGTCGGTGTGCGCAATCAATGTTTGGGACAGAGTAAGAAAATCACAGTGACACTGTTCATGAACAGAGGTCTTAAAATGGCTATGTTGAAAATTTGTGAAAAAATTTCAAAATGACTGTTTTAGGAGCGACGCTGTACAGTTCCTACGCACTGTAAGTTTGCGAATTTTAATATTTGCACACTGGATTTTCAATATTACCATTTTACAACACTTCCTTATGAGCAGTACAACTGCCATTTTTCACATCTCACCCAAAATGTGTTTCAAGATATGTAGCTGCACCAACTTACCCAACTATGGTCGAGAGGCTTCATCGGTGGATGTTTTTAAGGCCCAGCTAAAGGCTTTCTTTTCTAAGGCATTTAATGTTTAGATATGGATTTATTAGGTTTTAATTTTTGTATTGATTTGTATTTATATGTAAATTTATATATTTACTATGTTAAATATGTTTGTTTAAATGCTTTGTCACGCGCCCAGAGCCTCTGGGATTGGGCGCCTTTAAATAAATTTTGCCTTGCCTTGCCTTGCCTTGCCTAGCGCAAAATGTTGCAGAGGTGTGCAAAAGCAATGTTTGGGACAGATTAAGAAAATCACAGTGACACTGTTCATGAGCAGAGGTCTTAAATGGCTATGTTGAAAATTTGGTGACAAAAGTCCATAAAATGACTGTTATGAGTGAGCATTATGCAGTTTCCTCATAAATTCATGTATTTGTAATATTTTCAGTCCAGATTTTCACCAGTGGCATTTTTCCACACTTCCTTATGAACAGTACAGCTGTCATGTTTCACAACATGGCTGAAATGTGTTTTCACACTTTCAGTGCAAAATACATGGTCGCTGTTCAGGACAGATAAAGAAAATCACAATGACACTGTTCATTATCGGAGGTCCCAAAATGCCTATGTTGACAATCTGCTGTAAAAATCCCCAAACTAATTATTACGGGTGTGCGTTGCACAGTTTCTATGCACGCCATGACTTTACTACTTTTTCTAATATTTTCACTGCAAATTTTCAACATTGCCATTTTTACACCTCCCCATGAATAGTACAGCTGTCATTTTTCACCTCCTGTTGAATGTGTTTTTGCACCTGTGGTGCTAAATGCCGAAGTCGCTGTGCAAAAGCAGCTTTCAGCTAACAAACTGATATTGTCACTGTTCATGAGGTGGAGGTCACTAAAAACCTTTTGAAAATTTGGAGTGAAAATACCAACATATGCCTGAGGCGTTAGGGTTTCCGACAATAACGCCCCACCCTGTAGAGAATGACAGGCATCAGGGCTGTGACTTGGGATTGTTGCCTGCAATACTATACCACTCCACCCCACTCACACCCTGCAGCCAGTGACAGGCATCTAGGTGTGCCTTGGACTCTTCGGCCCCAAGGTTCACCCCATTCTCCTATACCGCACCTATCTCACTGTATTTCCTGATGGAATGGGATGCATAAGGGCCAAAGACCCCAAGGTTCACCATGACCCTTGTCAGTGTCTGCAAGGTAGGTGTACTGAAATGGCGGGTCTTATGTCTGATGACCCAAAGGCACACCCCAATGTCTGTCAGTCTCTGCAGGGTGGTGATAGGTTGGCTGCAGTTCAATACTTCACTGCCATTCCTATTATGCAGCTCTGTAATGCTTATTTACCAATGCCAATGCCAGCAAATAAACATTCAGCATTGACAAATGCTTGTTCTTACTGTAAGGTGCAGTCTCCTATTTCTGTAGTGGCTACATCAGTGTAAGATCTCAGGTTTATTTTCAAAACAAGGCATTGTGCATACAGTATATAGCTCATAAGATTTCTTTACTGAGAGATGTAGTCTACTATTTCTGTAGTGAGTACAGAAATATAATAGCCTGTATACTAATTTGCATAGTAAGGCATTGTGAGTACAGTAAATAGTTTATTTTTCTGTCTCCCTAACCAAAGTGCGTTTCCTATTTCAGTAGTGTTTACAGCAGTACAGTCTATAGAAAACCTCTGGAAAAATGTTTTTGTGATGCAGGTAGACCAAAAGATCTTTTGCCATTCTGTGTAGAATTTGTATTTAATTTTTATTGCCTGCTGGTGAAGTGACAGATCTGAAGTGACAGCTCCTGTCAGAATGTGGCAGTGTAATTATGCTTTCTATAGAAACATAGAATTTGACGGCAGATAAGGACCGCTGGCCCACCCAGTCTGCCCATTTCCTACCTAATGGATAAGCTGCAGATCCTAGTTAACCAGCAGCCTACTTATTCCTACCCCCACCCCTAGAATTGCCTTATGACTGTCCCATGCATGCTTGAATTCCACCATGGTTTTTGACTCCACAACCTTTCCTCCGGAAGGCTGCTCCATGCATCCACAACCTCTCTGTGAAAAAATACTTTTAAATTACCTCTAATCTGCCCCCTCTATCTTCAAATTGTGCCCCTTGTTCTTGCACACTCTTTTTTGAAAGATACTACCCTCTTGGACTTTGTTGATTCCCTTGAGGTACTTGAAAGTTTCTATCATGTCCCCCTCTCCTTCTTTCCTTGAGGCTATACATATTAAGCTCCTTAAGTCCCTCTCTTCATATGTCTTCCGTGCAGACCCTCACCATTTTAGTTGCCCTCCTCTGGACAGCTTCCATCCTGTCTATGTCTTTGCAGAGACTGGGTCTCCAGAACTGCACGCAGTACTCCAGATGGGGTCTCACCAGCTGTCTGTACAGAGGGATAATAACTTGTTTTCTACTGGTGATGCCTCTCCTATGCATCCCAGTATCCCCCAGTCCTCCTTACTGCCCTCTCACATTGCTTGCCCACCTTTAGGTCATCTGATGTGACTACCCCAGGTCCCTTTCCATTTTTGTTGTTGTCAGTATCTCATCCCCATTGTGTACTCTTCCCTGGGTTTTGTTTCCCAGGTGCATTACCTTGCACTTCTTAGCATTGAATCTAAGCTGCCAGACATTTGACCATTGCTCTAACCTTGCCAAGTCCCTTCTCATCCTTTCCACCCCACCTTGTGCATCAGCTCTGTTGCAGATCTTTGTGTTATCTGCAAAGAGACATACTTTTCTTCCAGTCCCTCTGCAATGTCACTTATAAAGACATTGAAGAGGACCGGTCCTAATACTGAACTCTGCGGCACCCCACTAGTAACCCCCTTTCTTCAGAGCGGACTCCATTTACTATTACTGTCTGTGTCCTATTCTCCAGCCAATCTTTACCCAGGCTGTCATCTTGGGACCCACTCCCAGGCTGGCTAACTTGTATATTAATCTTTGTGTGGGTCTGTGTCAAATACCTTGCTAAAGTCTAGGTAGGCCATGTCCACAGCCCCTCCCTGATCTACTACTGGTCACCCAGTCAAAGAAATCTATCAGATTTGTCTAGCATGACCTTCCCACTGTGAATCCATGCTGCCTTGGGTCCTGTACCTCTGGCCTCTAGATACTCGGCAATTCTTTCCTTCAGAAGTGATTTCATCATTTTCCACCATTGAGGTTAAACTAACAGGTCTGTAGTTTGCTGCTTCTGCCTTGCTCCCACTTTTGTGAAGGGAATCACATCTGCCCTCCTCCAGTCCTCGGGTACCACCCCATCCTCCCATGATTTGTTAAAGAGGGTAGTCAGTGGTGTCACTAGTTTTACCTTTAGTTCTTTTAGAATTCTGGGATGAATCCCATCAGGCCCCATTGCTTTGTCCACCTTCAGTTTTAAGAGTTCTCTTTAGAACCCTTTCTTCTGTAAATGGGCTGGTATCAACTTCTGTATCCAGAGTGTTTCTACTGTTTGTTTTAGGTACCTCCCCTCTTGCTTTGTAAATACTGAACAAAAATATTTGTTTAGTATCTCTGCCTTTCACAGTCACCCTCTGCCCACCTCCCTCCCACCCTTTTATTAAGCCTCACTATCCCTCCTTGGTCTTCCTTCACTCCCTAATGTACCATTAAAAGGTGTTATCCCCTTCTTAACTGAGTTGGCTATCTTTTCCTCGGTTTGGGCCTTTGCTGTTCTGACTGCCTTCCCAGCTTCCTTTTGCTTTAACTGATACAGTTCTCTGTCCTGCTCCTTCTGTGATTCCTTGTACTTCCTGAATGCTTTCTTTTCTCATGAACCTTTACTGCCACTTCCTTTGAGAACCATAGTGGTTTCTTCGTCATTTCATTTTGTTTATTTGTTTCACACAAAGGCTTGTTACCTCTGTGATGGCAGTTTTATTATTCCCCATTGTTCTTCCACCCTCCTTCCTGCCCATTTGCTAGTGCATTCCTTAGGTACTCACCCATTTTGCAAAGTCAGCCCTCCTAAAGTCCAGTACTTTTGCCTTTGTATGGCTTGACTCTATTGCTGTGTTTATTGTGAACCATACTGTTCGATGGTCACTAGTTCCCAGATGGCTACCCACTTCTACATCTGTGATCCTCTCTTCTTCTCCATTTGAGAGAACCAGGTCTAATATTGCCCCTCTCGAGTGGGCTCCAATACTAGTTGTCTAAGGCATGCCCCTGTAGGGCATCTAGAATAACCCCAGTCTTCAAGTGGCTGCTGCAACTGCACTCCAGTTAACATCTGGCATATTCAGATCACCCATCAGCAATATCTCCCTTTTTCTGCCATTCTGAGTATACTTTCTATCATTTCCTTGTCCATTTCCTCACCCTGAGAGGGATCTGTATACAACCCTGTGCGGATTGTGGTGCCATTGCCGGTCTCCAAATTTACCCACAGTGCTTCTTCACCTCCTGTTTACCCTTTTGTTCTGTTGCTTTGATTCCTTCCCTTATGTAAAGAGCTACCTCCTCCTCTTTAACCTCTCTGTCCCTCCTGTAGATAGTGTATCCTGGTATGTTTAGTCCCAGTCATGGTTTTGTGTGTACTATGTTTCTGTGACTGCCGCAATATCCAGATGTTCCTTCTCCAGCCACTAATTCAGGAAGCTTGTTACTCAGACTACGGGCATTGGTATTCATTGCTCTCCATTTTTGATGGCTTGCCTTCTTTTCCAGCATCCTCCACTGACCTTTCTACCTCAGTCTTTTTCTCATTTAGTACCCTGTTTTGTAGGAGAGGATGGGATTTTCCTGCTGCTTATCAGTGCTCTCCTTGACTAGTTTAAAAGCTTGCCAATGAAGCATTTAAACTGATTGCTCAAAAGACTTGTTCCTTCCTGGACAGATGCAGACCATCCTGCCAGTATAGGCTGGTGTCCTCAGGTGGAACCCCAGTCCCCAATGAAGCCAAACCCTGTGCTCCACACCATTTTTCAACCATTCATTAATCTGCATGGTGCAAAGTACCCTCACCTCACTCATGCCATTGACAGGCAGCACCTCAGAGAAGGATACTGTGTGTGCTACTTGTCTTAGGCCCTCCCCAATTCTACAAAGTCCTTCTGCACTGCTCTAATCTCATGATGAGCAAAGTCATTTGTCCCTAGGTGGACAATGATGTCCAGCTCAGACTCCCGTACAGCTGTTCTCGTGATCCTGAGGATGCGCCCTGTCCCTCCAAACCATGGCACCAGGCAGGCACCTTACTTCAGTTTTTCCTGCCCCCCAGTTCTATCCCATAATTGAGTCCCCACCAGGAGCTGCTTCCTTTCCTTGTGGTGTCCCTCTGCCTCCTTCCTGTGGGCCTCCCTTGTGACAGTTGTCCTCAGCCTCCTAGCCTCCTCTGGGGTATCCATAGGGGAGCTATGCTCCCCAGAATGGTGTATGGATTGTGGGTGGAACAACTGACTGGGTGTGCCCTCTGTTCCACCATCCTCACCCTCCCTGAGCCCACTGTGGTCCAACTGCTGTGCTTTCTTCAAACCTCTGAGGTAGTGGTGGTGGCTGTGGTGCTCCCTGGATGGGGAGGTTCCTCCTACTGTCCAGTGTGGCCTGGGGAAGGTTCCCTTACTACTGTCCAGTGTGGCCTGAAGATGGGCAACTTCCTCCCTCAGGGCAGAGAGTTGTCTGCAAATAGGGCATCTCAGCCTCCAGAAAAACTCCTGGAAGACTGCTGCCCCACAGCCATTACATTGCACTACTCCCACATGTTTATCTACTCTTTTTATTTTTGTGTTTGTGTGTGTGATTGGTTTGTTATATAGAATATATATATAATACAATGTGTATGCTTATATTGTCAGTGCAGTGTACTAGAGAGGTTGTGACAGTGGCACCTTGCACTCTTGAGGAAATGATGTCAGAACCCCAGGTATAAAGGAACTATTTCCAGGTGTGGGTGTGAGGGGTGGGAAGGGTTGGGCCTAAACTGTGCCCTCACAAAACAATCAGCTAAAAGCTCTGACCCACCACTGTGATGAGTGCCTTCCTGTCAGCAAGATGCCCTACACAACAATTTGACAGAGAAAATACCCTGCTAATCAAACAGAGAAAATCCAGACATCCAAGTCAGACACAGGTAAACCTCCCCAGCCCCAAAACAGCCTGGTGGTTTGTGCTCTGAAAACAGTCAACCCCAAAATAAGTCAGCTGTGCTTTAAACTCTTCCTGCACTGAAAATCTTAAGAATTGTAACAAACATAAAGCTAGATCCACCTCCTCTGTTGCTTGAAAGACTTATTTTCCTGATAATGCTAAGTTCCTTATTTCGCCTTTCAGTTAGAAGTAGCTCCATCTGCAGAATATCTGCTACAAACCAAAGACAATTGTAAGGTTCACCTCCTCTGTTGTGAGCACAACTCGCTTCTTGCAAATCCTATGTTCAGTATTGCAGCTTCCAGCCAGAGGTAGTTTCACTTGAAGAATATTAGCTGTTTATGTTTATGTCTATGTTTATGTTATAGGCAAGGCCCTGGAATTTCATGGTTCTGTTGAGGAATTTGTTGCAGAATTTGCATCATGCCGCAGAATATATATAGTGCGAGAATTTATTGTTTTGATGAATTTTCATATAAATATACTGTTTTTCCATAGTGTCAGGCTTTTTTCCCACCTTGTTTATCCTGAAGCCCCTCCTCTATGCTCAGCATTATGATGTCATCGATGACATCACATCATATTTAGCCAATGACAGGACTGCATTCTGCCAGAACAATGAATAAATCATGCCGAGAAATCAGAAAATTCTGTCAGAGAACACAGAGGGCCCTGGTTATAGGGCTAGAATGCCTGTTAGTAGTTCCGATCCAGAAGCAAATGATTTGATACCTTTATTGGACCAACATAGATGCTACACAAAACAGAACAAAGTGCTCTAGGTTTCGGACCAACCAGATCCTTCTTCAGAAGCTTTAACAGTAGTTTTAAGTAATTCAGGAGTGTAATTATGGGTCAGTAAGTACAGTGCTCCTCTCTGTAAAGAACCCTCTATAACAAACTCCCGCTTCTAGTGAACTTTTGATGGCTCTCATTGTTCACTAAGTAGGCATATTAGCACCTCGCTACATGGCTCTGGGCTGCTTTCAGTCAACCAAATCACTAGAATTTTCTACACATGTTATAATGCTAGATACAACTACTTGCAAACATTGTAAAGAGTCAGCTAAAACTGACAGTGTCCCTTTAATGTAACTGTGTCTCCCTTGCATGATGTAAAGGTTAGGGTCGCAGCACTGAGGGGGAAAAGGGCTGGGCTATGCAAATGAAATAATGCACAGAAACAAAAGGATTTTTTTGTGGTAAACCATAGTTTTTGGCAGTTACAATAGTAGGAGACTGATTCACAACTCCTACAGGTTACTATGCCCATTTGCTATGGCAGTCTTCCATAAATCACTTTAAAGACGAGATCACTAGAATGGAGGAAACTATCAAATCGAGACCTTTGTGAAGCAACTGAGAACCGAACCAATAGTCAGGGACAGCAGGTGTGAAGTAGTAAAAGGAAACAAACAAGGGAAGAAGGAGAGGAAGATGAAAGTTCAGAAGAAAGAGGAGCAGCAGCAAAGCAGGAGGACTGCTCACCTAATATGGTCAATAAGAAGGAGAGAGCAAACAAGGTGGTGCATCTAGAAGGGCAAGAAAACTAGTCTATACCTCAGTGACAATGAAGAAGTGGACTGATGTGTTGTAAAAAGCACTCATGGAAGGAAAAAGACAAGCACTATATCAGCTAATGAAAATAGTGCCCTAAGTTACAGATTTTACCTCTTGAGAATATTAGAGAGACAAATGCAAAACACACTTTATTATAAGAATATACCAAACAAATTGTTATAGGAGATTCTGTAATTTGCAGGTCTAAGAAAGAAAGAAAATAGTCATAAGCCTTTCTGGGGCACAAATCAAGGTTGTGGATTCCAGAATTCAGTCTCTATTAAAAAAAAAAAAGAAAACAGTCATACTTCATGTAGGATCAAACAATGTGGAAAATCCATGAAAAAGATATATGCTATGACCTTGTGGGTCTTGCAAAAAAAAAAAAAGCAAGAACAGATGGAACTAAATTAGCTGTCTCAGACATTCTACCCATACCCACAGTACATAAAGAAAAACTCTCAGGGTGAGATATTCAGAAGAGTTGCACATGGCACAACACAGTTGCGCCTATGCGCAACCCACTGATGTGCCCTGGCACGATACTCAAAAGGGGAATGTGTGGCACATATCCCGATGCACCGGGCGCATCAGTAATGTCTGACGCATGGGGGGCATGCCCATGCATACTCTGCACATCCCAATATTCAGCCCGGGATGAGCTGAGCAGATGCAGATGCAACCAATACCTGCACTGCACACAGTTTAGCAAAAAATAAAGAAGCAACAGCTGGCCACCCACAGGTGAGCTGCCATTTTGCAGGGTGTAACATGGTAGCTGCCAGCTATGGGTACCACCGAGCTCCGGCTGCACCTTCGTGGTAGCGCCCCATGCCCAATCGCGGGCATCAGTATTGTATTAGAGGTCCAATATCCCAAGTGGTCCAGTGGACGCCTCAGCCCAACTGAGGCAGAAGTATAATTAGAAAATCCTCCCATATCCTTGGTGGTCCAGTGGACCGCCGCAGCCTGATCACGGGGCAGAGGTATAAATAATAATCCTCCTATATCCCTGGTGGTCCAGTGAACTGTGTCCAGCCCAATCAATGGCATCAGTTAAGCAATATTAGAAACTAATCCATCCCTGGTGGTCCAGCAGCACTTCCCACCCGCCCCACTGAGCCCCACCTGCCGCCCCCGGTCAGTGGCGGGGGCAGCTCCCTCACCTGCATGTTGCCCACTCACCTGCTGATTGACTCTGTACAGGCTAGACGCTTATTGTCCGACAGCATGGGCCACTAGGCGCAGAGTCAGCACTACACAGTCCAAATCTGGACTGTGGTACGGTACGAAGGACGCCCATTGGCCCACACTGTGGACCAAAGGGCATACAGACCTACTGTACGGAGTCAGTCAGCAGGCGGCGGGCGGCATGTGGGTGGGGAGCTGCCACCCAGCCGCTAATCGGGAGAGCGGGTGGTGGGGCCCAGTGGACGGGTGGGAGGAGGTATAATGCTGGACCACCAGGGATGGATTGGTTTCTATATTGTATAACTGATGCCCACGATCAGGCTGGATGCAGTCCACTGGACCACCAGGGATATAGGAGGGTTTTAATTCTACTTCTGTCCACGATTGGCTTGTAGCGTCCACTGGACCACCAGGGATATAGAGGATTATTTATTTATACCTCTGCCCGTGATCAGGCTGCAAGCAGTCCACTGGACCACCTGGGATACAGGACATTTTATCTGTAGTACATATGCCTACGATCAGGCAGTGAGGCACCTTGCCGCCAGCAGGGGGCGCCAGTCCCCGACGGGCACAGCCTGGCAGGCGCCAGGCGCAAGTCACCAGGATGGGTGCACCTGCATGCAATGGGTTATAATGACATGCAAATGGCTCCATTTGCACCTTGCATGCATTATGACCCCATTTGCATGTGCACTTTGAAAATATGGGTGATGCGCCCAGCGCAACGCACTTGGCGCTCAGCACATCTCTCAAGCCCCCTCTCTGGCCACTTGCACTGGTACAGTGCCACTGTGCCATGCACATTAGGGTGGTATACAGCGTGATATTCAATGGTGCTGGAACCATGGTGCAGCGCCGCTTGAATATCACCCTGTCAGCACACTGGCACATCTGAGTTGTGCTGCTCCCAGGCTTGCGCCATAGCCTGGCACAGTCTGAATATCCTACCTCAGTCTCTAGAATAAGTATCAGGTTAGCCAACTGGTGCTGTCATGAAGGCATAGAGTTTATAGATCACTGTCAGGACACCAGAATACAAATTTTATATGCAAGGGAGGAGGGCTATATCTAAATAAACTAGGTGCCAGAACTCTGGGAAAATTTTGAGCACAACCCTTACAAACCTCTGTTTAGACTAAACAAGTTGGGAGGAAACAGGAAGTTGTAACCAGAACTTGAGAGAGAACATTAGAATAAGAATCAAGACATTCAAAAACAAAGGAAAAAATATGGCCCTAGATTGCATATTAAAGAACAGAGGACCGCTGTTCAAAATGGGCAAAGCGCATTGCAAATATTTGTGCTGCACCTTGTACTTGCCCTTGATCCTATTTAGATAGTTAAACAAATCAACTCTTTTCTTGTGGGCCATCTCACAAATGATATTCGCAAAAACTATGAATCCTGCCAACTAATTATCAAATGTCCTGTCAACCTTAACCCTCTTCTTGTCAGGGTCCTTCTTTTCACTTTGTTTTCTGCTGGCTCCATGGGCCAGATCAATAAAGAAAACTTGTTTACATGTTTGTGTCCAGGAATTTACCAGCAGATTTTTGTCAGACAAGTGTGATGCAATCAGCTGAGCTATGCCGACATAATGCCCCAGGGCAGGAGGCACTGCGCTGGTACCACCCTCTAATTCTTGACCCTGGCATCACCTGGGCCCCAGCTACTCCTTGCTGCTTGACCTGGACTGCTTCCGCAAGACCTGTTACTGCCTCCATTAGCCTGTCCAGCTTCTGGTCTGAAAAGGAAGGCCTTATAGATTCTGGTAGCTTTTGAGGGAGGACAGTTGTACAGGATCCACCATTGTTGGATTGGTCATGGAGAGTTGGAATCCCTCCCACCACCACCGACACTCTGACTCAGCATCCTTCTGACCCAAGGCCCTCTTTGCCTGTGTGTTGGCTGAAGGTCAAG
This sequence comes from Neoceratodus forsteri, assembly GCA_016271365.2. NCBI lineage: Eukaryota > Metazoa > Chordata > Ceratodontiformes > Ceratodontidae > Neoceratodus > Neoceratodus forsteri. The sequence goes on from CM057449.1 coordinate 692,616,110, forward strand.
CCAGAGTGGGAGTCAGTGGGGGTGCCTCCTCTGTCATCATCATCTGCCTGAATTCCTTATCAAGCAATACATTAACCCTTGTGTTTGCTTCACCTTTTCTTGAGGTTTCTTAGCTACCTTGGTCGGGGCTGCCATCTCCTGTGCAGGCCATTTCTGCTTTCTTGCTGCCAAGTGTACCTTAGGCACTGGGGTCCCCTCCAAGCAGGTGTCTAACCAATCACGCTCTTTTTGCATACATGGCCCGCAGCTGGTTCTCCAGGGTTGTGGCTGCAGCCACTTTGCCAGCTAATGTCTTCTCTGTTTGCTAGGTATTTCACACTGTCACAGGCTGAAACAAAAAACTACTGCCACCCAAGAAGAAAGCAATGTTAGAGGCAGTATGGCATACTGGCTAAGGGCACTGAGCTGCAAACCTAGAGATCTGGGTTTGAATCCCATCAGCCCCCACATGCATACTGTGTAACTCCAAAGACAAATAAATATATTGCGCTTGTTAAGACTGGGCAGGGTGTGAGTATGGGGTTGCTGCCCCAATATGTTACCACAAGAAACAAACTTACACTCGCACTTAACAGCTGGGTGTGAACCAATGAATAAGATACCAATGACAAATTGTCCAGGTTCCATCTAAGTAAATTTATTTGCTTTCATAGCAGTAAGTTGGACCGCACCAGAACTGGTCCAAAGACACTGAATCACTGTATGTCAGGTGACTCAGCACTTCGCCACATAAGGCTTCATCAGTGGAGACTACCTGAAAATTGACCCTCCTTTTATGTCTAATTGTAATGACATCATTACTTCACATCAAGATATTCCTTCATTTTATATTTCCTTCAATACATTTCTTATATATTGCCTAATGTACTCATTCATATCATAATCAGTTCTCTACATCTATAAACATTTAGTAAATGTCTTAATTTTTATACAACAATAAAGTAATATTAATTTTATAGTGAAATATACTAAAATTATTTTTAACTTAGTGATCTTATATTTAGCATTTAGTGTCTCACTCATAATATTTATGACAAATATCACAATCTTCTGTATAAAATAAGGTATTTTCTATAAAAAAGAAAAATACTATGTAACCCTGACCAAGTCACTTAACTTCCTTATGCTTCCAGGTAGCACTTGAAACAATTTCCTGTTTAGTGTGCCTTTCCTAGTTAAACAATTTCCTTCTCTTTCGCTAACACCACTGGCATGATCTTAGTTCCCTTGACCACCTGACTTAGTTCACCTGGGCTTTGGGGTATGGCTTTCCATGGCACCTCGCTTCAACTAATACTCCCCATAACTCCCCATGCCTTTCCATTTTTCCTTTTTAAGTAATGCCTGACCATAGGCAGTATAACATATTCCCTCAACTACTGTATGTGATAGCAAAGGTTGGCAAATCAACTTGCAATTCAGTTAACAGTGCATGCCATGTGGTTCCATGTGATAACAGCGACTGCCTAAAGATGATTGCCGTTATTGCGAAGTCAGAGTGGTGAAAACCTTTTGGCAATCTGACACCCTCAGCACATGGAACAACGGTGTCAGAGACTTAGAATATCATGCTTGTGGTTGTGCCTCCACACCCCTACTATGATTCTCAACTTCAGGGAGGAGCATGTCGGGGCAAAAGCATGAAAAATAAAGTTTTGGGTCGGATGCAATAAAATCACACCAGCGCCTGACCCGAACCCAGTACCTCACCCACCCCAGCCACAGGCCAATCCCCGATGCCATGGTGTGGCTCAGTAACCCACTGCACACCGTGCTCACCCCCTGCATGCACATGTACATATAGTGACATCCTGTTGCTCAATTTGCCCACCCCCACATCCGGTCACCCTACCCTCACCATCGCCATTTGGGATTTTGCCCTGAAGGTGTTGCCATTACAGATGGCATCCATATATATGCGCCCACATCATGGGCTACCATGCCATGCCTGTCCAGCAGCTAACCATCCCTTATGCAGTGAATGTCTAGTCATAAAAATGGTGGGTGACTTAAAAGCTTGGAGGGGAAGAGGAGATTGCAGTTCAGTCAGGCTGCAGGCCCAGAGGGTGTCCTTGTTTTTATATTCTTAATTTATTTCCTTAGACCTTCCAGCCCTGTGCCAAGGGAGATACGCCCATAGTCAAGTCCCTCATGCTCTGGCAAAGACACCTTACCCACTCAGCCACGTGACCCACAGAAGGGTGGGGTGACTGCTCTGATCCCTGTGCCCATCCTCCTTGCCACAAAATCAGAAGGTGAGTGAACTCACCCATGCAACCCCCCATTTTTGTACCTCCCATCCCCTGCTAATATCCAGCCTATTTACTGAAGGGAAGCTGCAGCATTAACCAGCCAGAGCGGCCTGTAAGTATATCCATAAAATTAGCAAATAACTCAGAATTGGAAAAGGGAAAATTGTTTAACCATAAAAGGTATGCTAAGCCAGAGTTTGTTTCCAGGTGTGACTTGGCAGCATGAGGAAGCTAAGTGGCTTGCTCAAAGTCATACAGAATGCAAGTGGGGGCTGATGGTATTGAAACCCAGGTCTCTAGGTTTGTAGCTCAGTGCTGTTAACCACTACACTATACTGCTACCTTGGGACCGCTTATACTATGGACTTGACCACTTGAAGCAGGTCGGCCATACCACCCGCCAGCAATTAAAACATGCCAGCACAGGTCAAATAAAACTGCCAACTGAATCTACAGCAATAACCAGCAGGATCAGAAAATAAAACATTTTAACAATGGACTGTTGGAGAAACCTTTCCCAGAAAGAAGATTCTAATCACCACCTAAGTTGGAGGCGACCAAGAACAAGTTAACACACAAATCCTTACCTAATCTGATTAAACAGCTGAACTTGCTTTTACAGGTGATCCTTCCTGATGCTGGCACTCCTGCATGAAATCTGCAGCTGGGAGAAAGGAGTGAGGGGAGATTTAGTCGACTTCTCTTTTAAGCCTCAATCTCCTCCCCAGCCAGATGCCTCCACCCTATGGGCAGGCCCTGTGGTTCCTCCATTAGGATGGCGCCAGAGCACCTCTCTACCCCATGGGCAGAACTCTACCGGTCTACCTGAGGTCAGGTTTTCAGGAGAGAAGGCAAAAGACAAAGGTTTGTCAGCTGCAAGGCTTAGCAGACTGTTTATTAACAGCGATTACGACAAGCTCCTCTGACTGACTCCAGATCTACCTGCTTTGGAGAGCTCTGTATTTTGGGTGTTAATAATAAGCTTGTTTTTAATAAGCCAGTCCTGTAAATTTGAAAAATCATTTTGTAGTTTAGAATTAATCATCTTTAAGGCCCTTATCCATACAGAGCAGGACAGTGTCATCTGTATACATTTTTACACTGAAAACACAGTTTTGATGGACCATTAATAAAGAATGCAAACAGCAGAGGCTCCAATCCTAACCCCTGTGGTACCCTTTGGTGAATGGTCTTGCTTCTGAAAGTGATTTACTACCACAACCATCTGCATACAGTTGTGTAAGCATGACCAGAACAAAAGCAACACCTCAAGGCCAATCCCATATCAGCCATTTTGTGGATCAACATTGCATGGTCAACTGTGTCAAAAGCCTTAGATCTCAAGCACCACTCCCATGCACCATTTGTTATCTAGTGCGTGCATGACAGTGTCTGTAAAAATTTAATGAAGCGGTAGTAGTAGAGTGCAGTGGTCTGAAGCCAGACTGCTGAGGGGGAAAAGTCAAAATCAGAGAGATATGTAAACAATTGCTTATGAATTTCTTTCTCAAGAATTTTGGACACCAAAGAAAGGTGAGCAGTTGGTCATGATTATTTGCTATGGCTGCATCTTCTCCTTAAAACTGGTGTGATTTGGATGATTTCAAACTGTTGGAAAAACATCACTACACAGGCTCCAATTAAATAACATTAATTAAAATTAAACCCTCACTGATAGCGACAGAATCTTCATAGAGCAAGTCTCTGAATTTAAATGCCTTGGTCTTCTGCTGCATCCCCACCTGTCTTCAACCTTCACATCACTATCGTCATAAATAAGGTTCACATGAGGCTGGGGCTCCTATACAGGATCCGTAAGTTCTTGATCCACGAATCTAGACTCCGCCTGGCAAGCTTCATTCTCTTACTCCTTCTGGACTATTGACCATCATTTACTCCTCTCCCCACTTTTCAAATCTTCTATAAATTTAGATCTAGCTACAATAATATAATCCGCTTGTCACCAGACTTCCTGGAAAACTTACCACTGCACCCTATACAGCGCTATTGATTGGCCTCTTGATGAGTATTTCACCCACAAAAATCTTTCCTTTCTCCATAAAGCTCACCTCAATAAACTTCCACCAAGCGTGATATCGCTTTCCCAAATTAGCTCCTGCCTGCCTAACCAGTGGAGCCTCTAGCAATGTTTTCAGCATCCCATTCTTTCACACCCTCACTTGCACAAAATTCCATTGCTTAACAGGGCACGAAACAGTTCAACTTGCTTCCACTAGACCACCTGGCCTGCAGCACTATAAATGCCTTTCAAAGGACACTCAAGAGTCACCTCCAAGAAAACTCGCATGCACATGTTCACCAACTACCAGCAGAATCTAACCCTGCATCTTACTCTCTTTAGACCCTTTCTCTCTACTATTTTTCCTTGCTTCCCACCTTGACACCCTTTTCCTTTCACCCTCGCCTCCTAACCCCTCCTGTTCCCCCTTTACACCTCTTGGTTACCCGTGTATGCAGATGACTCTTTAAGCATTTTTATAAATGATTAAACTAATTGCTATAGAACTAAAACATTCAGCTGTTTAAAAATCTCGCTATGTTCACACCCCTAGTAGTCCATTGAATTTATTGAATGGCAAACATTATTTAAAGCAATTTTTTATTCGCAAACAAAAACATTTTTAAAATCATCATCTGCAGTGTACTGAATAAGATAAGTGAAGGGAGGGGATCATCATTCAAGCAGCTCATCTTGCTCTTCTGGCACCTAAAACAAAACAAAATACCCTTATTCAGTGTGATGCTCCATCAGTTCTAGTCTAATTTTGTGACAATCAAGCATGTGTAACATTGCCCTTGCCCTTACCTGATTCAAGCAGTCGGCATGTGCTGCGGCAATCCTCGAGCTCAAAGCGTATGCAGTTCTCCTTAGTCCCTTATGAGTTTTATTTATTTATTTATTTATACTTTTGAGAGACCTTTGAGCGTGAGCTCTTTTACAAAGGTTCCACGTCATGGTGGACAAATAGGACAATACACATATACAGTTTTTTACAGAAAGTCTGCTCAATTGGTATGCACAAGAATTATAACAGAACTTGAAGGGTTTTAGTAACAGGATTAAATGCACCAATTTTAAACCTAGTTTTAACCCCCTGCCCCTTCCCGCAGTGACCTCTAGGATGGGCTGTTAGACTGAAGTTGATTCTACTGAGAAGCAATATGAGATTACTCTGAAGGTAGTGGTCTAGTTGTAAATAAACCAGAGCGTGGGTTTGAAATCATTCCTGGAGGGCAGGGATGGGGTGAAATGGGGTGGGGTGGTGGTAGTAGCACAAAATGCCTTGTCTGTTTGGGGGTGGGAGGGGAGAATGTGGAGAAGCCTAACTGCATACAGATAAGAACTGAATCGAGTAGCTTACTTACACACTTGGCTGAGCTGGGGAGGGAGGGTTCTTTAGGTAGCCCCACTTGGGTGGGATCTGGGTTGGAAGCCTAGATTATCACGTGACATCTGAGCTGCAGGTGCACTTTGCACATGACATGAGATGCTGCTTGAGGCCCACCTTGATTTGAGATACTCTGTCTGTTTATAAAGTCTTAGGAGGTTCATTTAGCCAGTAGGGGCCCGGTAGGCGAGTGTGCTGTCCTAGTGAGGTGCGGTGGAATGGGACAGTCAGTGCTCCATTCTTCTTCCCTCTGGTGAGGTGAGGTATAGGAGAAGCCAAGCAGATTACTTATGCAGGGTGGGGTTTTACTGAGGAATGCCTTCTTTGTCGTCAAGAGACAGGTTTGGTATTTGATCCTGTCTTTTAGGTTGAGCCAGTTTGTGCACTCACACAAGGCACAAGTGTGAGTTTATTTATCTCATGGACAGGGTGAAATGACATGCCTTATTCAGTGCCATTTTGACCCTTTTGAGTGCAGTATCAGAGGCTGCACCATAAACCACAAGCCTGTAGTCAATCGTAGAGAGAATGGAGCTGGAGACAGAGGTTCTGATTGCTTCTGGGTGAGAAATTTCTTGTGTCTATAGAGGACTCCAATTTTTGTGTTAACCACTCCAACAAGAGAGTCTATGTGGTGTGTATAAGTGAGTCAGTCATCAATGGAGACCCCTAGGTACTTGAACACATGTACCTGCTCCATCTGCTCACCAGCTGTATTAGTGATTTCAAGCGAGGTGTGTCTATGCTTGTGGTTAGGGCTAGAATGAAGCATGGCCTTTGTCTTCTTGTAATTCAGCAGCAGCTTTTGTCTACTGAACCAGTCCTCGAGTTTATTGAAGGAGTCCGCTAGATCAGATTGGATGACTGCAGGGAGGTACTGCTGGTTAGCAACACAGCATTGTCTGCATATAAGTTTAGAGTCGCAGGCCAAGGGTAGCTCATTTAAAAATAGGCTGAAAAGTAGGGGCCCTAGGATTGATTCTTGAGGGACTCCTGAAGTACATCTATGGAGCTGGATAGTGTCTGCCCGATTTTGACTCGCTGACTCCTTTGTGTCAGGTAGTCATTGAACCAATTTAGAGCATTTGGTGCTACATCCAATCTTTGGAGCTGATGTAGCAGTAGTGGGTGGTTTACAGTGTCAAATGCTTTGGTGAGGTCAATGAAGATGGACCCCACCAATTTTCCTTCATCCAGCCTTGTGTGCAAAGTCAGAGTATTCCAACAGTGCTGTGGTGGTGCTGTGTTTCTGCCTGAAACCATGTTGGTTTGGGCAGAGCAGCTTGTACTTGTTTAGGTATTCTGTGAGTTGATTTGCCACATTTTTCCAGTGCTTTGGATAGAGGGAGAGGATAAATATTGGCCTGTAGTTGGCCACCAGTGCCTTATCACCTTTCTTGTGCACTAGGCCACCAGGGCTTGTTTCCATACCTCAGGAAATTGAGCTAGAGCTAGGGATTTATTGAATAGCATTGTTATGGGAGTGAGGGATGGTATCTTCATGTCTAGTCCGTCACTCCCCAGTCTGGTTTTGTCTAGGACTTCCTGACCACCGTTAGGACCTCCTGCGCCATTACCTTCCTAAAGTAGAAGGCAGAGTGCTTTGTTGCTCGGTAGTTGTTGTTGCTGCCTAAGTCCTCCCCAGGCTGGAGGTAGTCTGAAGGCAGCAGTCGGGACACAGGTTAGTAAAGGCTTGGTTAAAGGCATCAGTTATGGCTTGCAGATCTGAGGAGGGTGTGTATTTATACTGACCATCTTAGGGTGTTGCTTCTGATCTTTTCCAAGGATGGATTTAATGTTGTCCCAGAACCACTTTCCATCACTCCATGTGTTGTTAAGTTGTGTCTTATGGAAGTTAGCCTTTGCGAGCCTGATAAGCTCGGTGCAGCGGTTTCTGCAGTTTTGTAGCACTGTAGGTCGTGCTTGCTACCTGAATTTAAGGCTCTTTCCCAGAGGCAATCCTCCCTTTAGGAGGAAGAGGTTGTCATCGATCCAGCCATTGACCTCCCCAAATTTTCCATTTTGTGTGTGGTGCATAGATGTCACAGATGGAATTGAAACACTCAGCGAGAATGCTAGGGCTTGGTCCAATATAGGTGCCTTACTTATAAGGGACCAACTGTAGGCAGACAAGGCCAATATGAGGGGTCCAAGTTTGCCTTCCACAGAACTCTGCTTCTATGAGGCGGGTAGGCATTTGGCAAATTTAGCAGTCCATACAAAGGAGATCGGGAGTGGTCACCAGCACATCCAGGAGAAACCTAATATCAGAGAAACTTGTGGGTGAGCTAGCCAGGACCCAGTCAATGAGGGTGCTGGTGCCAGCTTTATAGTTATGCCTGGGTGGGGTGTGTTGCAAGTTACGTGACATTGTGTGAGGAGACTATGTCTCTGGAGGGTGCCACCTCCTACATAACCAGTTAATGTTAAAGTCATTGGTTAAGATGAGTTCAGGGCCCTTCTTGAGAGTGCAGATTTCTTCTATGACAAGGGGAAGTCCTTCCTTGGCTTTTTTTGGGGAGGTAGGTTGTGGTGATAGTGATGGTCTTGCCTTTTTGCCCAATTGAATTTTTGCTGCGGGTAGCTCATAGTCCTCTGTGACTTTGAAGATAGGGAGGATGGAGCAGTTAAGTGAGTTTCTGGCATATAGGAGGCAGCCACCACCTTTCTTGCTTATTCTATCTAGCCAAAGCATTTGGAATTCTTCAATAGAGACCTCATCATCCTTGACCTTACCTGACAGCCAAGTTTCGTAGGGCAGATAATGTCAGGGGTATATATGGTCATCCAGGCAAGGAGATGATCCAATTTGGCAGTCAGGCTGCATATGTTAAGTGATACTATCTTAAGGCCCCCACAGTATGGGCCCCCTAGTCCTCTGGGTTGTTGGCCCAGGGTTAAGGTGAACATTTCCAGAGGTAGTAGCAGCAGCATAAGGATAACCTTTCTGGTTGATAGGCTGATGTCTATCATCCCTTCTTCAGTTTCCTGCACTTCATGTGATGGAGGTTTCAGATGCCAGTGTTAACTTATGGGAGGGTTAGCTGTTAGGGTTATGGTGTGGAGGTTGGTTTGGCAATGAGTGTAAGTGGAAAGGTTGGGGTGAGGAGCTTATCACAACTGGGTGTGGTAGTGGCCATGTGAATCCTATCCTTCCAGCAGGCATCCATTTGGTAACTAGGGTGGGGGTAGAGTTTCCTGTCTGGCGCCACACCAATCAGCTTTCCTTCTCTCCAAGCTGCAGCCAATCGGTTGTGCTGGCAGCTGATTCAAGATTGGCTCTTTTATTTTATTTTTGGGGGTTTTCCGCTCTGTGAAGCCATACCTTTCCTTTGGAGTCCTGAGCAGCCGGTTCCATGCTGGAGGATGGCCACCACAGCTGCAGGGTGCTTCTTTGCCCTCTCAGAAGCAAGGTGCTCCCACTTGCCTAAGGGAGACAAAGAGCGAGAGAGACGTGGCTTAATATGCAGTGATTAAGTGAGGATCAGTAGGCGTGGGGAATAGGTTGAGAATAATTTGCAGGAGAATAGGGAACCAGTTTAAGTTCGAGGAGGCTAATTGTTAAAGGCAGCCACTCAGCATGCTTCGATTTGAGGGCAGTCATATGGAGATCCACTCCAATGTTAGAGGACTGAGAACTGGAGTTTATTTGCTCGGTGATTATCCTAGCGTACCACTCAGTAAATTAAATTTTTAGTAGTCCTTTAACAATTTGTTTATTGCAACATCTGGTGGCTGCAATAGATCGGTGCAGGAAGCTGGGATGAACATGAGTACAATAGATTTGGACTCCAGCTTCTGAAAAACAGCTGGAGTACTATGAGCCTGGTACTCCTCCTCTGTTGAAAATCAAATGTACAGTATTTTCACTGACAGTTTGTGCATTGAATTATAGTGGCTGCATCACTCTTAGGTCCACAAAGTTTTTAAACGCTGGCATCAGTAAAGTCCTGCAGAGCGCCACATTTTCAATTGTACAGTATTATTCTATTGCATATTTGTTCTCTCTCTCTCTCTGTTAATACATCAACAATGTTTACTGTAAATTGTTTCTCTGGATTCCTGTGATTTCAATGTACAAATGGACGTTTGTGAAAATTAGCATCTTTGCTCACATACTCTTCCATATAAAATAAAACTGATTGATTGACTGATTGATTGATTGATTGATTGAGTGATTGATCGAAATAATTTTGCTAGTGGAGTAGCTATGACATCTGCCCCTCCCTCAGCAGTCTGGCTTCAAGGCCATCCAGTCCTCCTGTCTTATTCAGATTATGTCAACTCCATTGTTTATTTATTTTATTTTTATTTATTTATTATTGTACTTAAGTCTCGGATTACAGTACCTTTGAGTCAAAGACTCTTTTACAGAGGTTCCACATCAGAGTAAAGACAACACAGCAGAGAATTAAATACAAGACAAGTGGAATACATGATACATGGAATTGGGTACAATCATTCATAGAAGTTACACACAGGTAAAGAGTTAACAATTCAGGTTACAGCAAGAGTTACAATCTGGTTAAACTTTTATTCAAGTTTCAGTAAAGTGCAGTAGGTTTCAGGACTTAAGGAGGTACACGGGGGTGGAGAAGGATGCTGTCAGAATCTGACCTTGTCGTAGGAGTGCAGAGGGAGAGAGAAGGGAAGGATGTTGTCAGGATTTGACATTGCCAAGCGGAGAATTGGGAGATAAGAGGAGAACAGAGGTTGGGAGGGAGGGAGGGTAGTGAGCGATGAGAGGGAGACAGGGTGGGAGTAGGACAGTGGGGTAGGGAGAAAGGGCAGGCAGGGGTCTGTGAGCAGTATTTGGAGTGGAAGTGCAAGAAGAGGAGGGAGCATAGGAAGGGAGAAGGGAAGGAGAGTCAGGGAAGGGAAGGGAAAGGAGGGACAAATAGCAGGAAGGAAATGGAGGCAGAGAAGGGTGGGACAATTGATGGGGACGTCAGGATGGTGAGGGTGCAGAGAGAAGGCAATGTGAGGTCAAAACAGCCTAAGTGTGGCAATCAAAGCTGCTAATAGCAGTGAGGTGTTGTCTAAGTTTCTGTTTGAATGGGCCCAGTTTAGGTTCTTCTAGGATGTTGACAGGGAGTTTATTTAACCAGTTAGGAGCATGAAATGTGAAGAACTATTGGGCTTGCATGGTCCGACAGAAAGGGGTCAAGTAAGCGTGCCTGTAGGCACGCCAGGTGCCATACCGGTTGGGAGCATGCATGAGGAACTGCCAAGAGGATGGGGAGGTCAGCCACAGTGAGATTTTCTTCGATGAGCAGACAAGTGTGATAAGTAGTCCACACTGAGGGTCAGCCATTTAGTGTGGATGTAGAGGTCACATGTATGCATGCGCCTGGGTGCACCTGAGACTAGACGGCAGGAATTGTTGAGGCCATGCATATGCTTTTAAGGATGTCTCAGAGGCTGAGCCATAAATGACTAGGCCATAACATATTATGGAGAGCACACAGCTAGTAATAGCAAGTCAAAGGCAACAGTGGTTATGCTCTGTCTGTGCCTGTAAAGGATCCCTAGTCTTGAGTTAACCATCTTGGAGACATTACTGATATGCTCACAAAAAGATGAGGTACTGTCAGGGGTTATTCTAAGGTACGTAAGGTACAGACCTGCCTATAGGGACATCAAGGTTGTTCCTTATGATTAGTGGTATAGATTTTTGCTTATACACGCATATGAACATATGAAATTGCCAGCAGATACAGGCCATATGGTCTATCTAGTCCACTCGAGTGCAGCACCTCGGCCCATTAGACTATAGTTTATTAAGAGGGTGAAAATCATATATTTTGTTTTTTTGTAATTCATAACTAACTTGTGCTTGGAGAACCAGATCTCCACAGTTGTGAAATCGCATTGTAGGCTATCGACTGATAGTAGTGGATCTGAATGACTGGAGAATATAACGTGTCATCTGCATATAGTTGGAGATTATTGGTGCAGAGAAGTTTCCATACTTTTTAGACTGTATAGTTTTGAACATAAAAACTGGTCTGTTTCTCCATCTCACTTGCAGAATTACAATTTCTGTTTGTTTCTTCCTACATTTATTTGTGGTAGATTTATAAAGTATGTATTTAAGGCCAGCTATTTTTGGAGTCTAACTGTACCTTCCATTATTGTTCAAAGAGTTAGGAGTGTAATGTTTACTGGGGTTGGAGATGCTTTAAGGTGTTCAAAAATTACATGGAAAGGCCTGGAATGGAATGGTGTTACTGATGTCATAGACCACTGAGGCAATATAAAAGAAAGAACAGCAACTGCTGAGGAAAAGGAATTCAGTGTATTAACAAAGGAAAAATGAGATTATTATTATTATTTTAAAACTGTTTCCTATCACTTTTGAAAGCTTAGGCAACCTTGAGGAGCCACAGCCATAGCAATACAGTTTCAGTCCACATCATTCTTCAGCTCCTGGATTTCTGGCAGCCTCCATAGTCTTAGTTTCTCAGGCCTGCCTACATATGAGGATTCCTCAGTGGTTGCTGCAAACTCAATGACTGCAGGCATCTTGACCCTTGGACCATCAGATTTCAGTCTGGCACCTCCTTCAGGATAGTCTTCTGTGATGGCAGGAAAATAACCACATAAGGATGCTGCCTTACTGTTGTCTCTGCCTCAAGTGGTCTTTACCATGGACGCATCAAGTCTGGGGCAGGAAGACCACTTTGGCCCTCACCAAACCCAAGGGTATGGTCCCCACTGGAATGAAGTCTACACATAAATATGCTGAAAAAGAGTGCAGTTCCATATGGCCTCCAGGCCCTGACTATAGGGGTTCATGGGGCCTCCCTGTTGATCCAGTGGAACAATCAGAGGTAACAGGGTGACATGCACTCTCTAACTTTTGTGCTGGGAGGCAATGAGGGTCTGGGAATGGGCCATGGCCCATGAGGTTCATTTCATCGTGAACATGTGACTGGTACCCTCACTGTCTTGGTAGACAGTTTCGGGTCTGTCTGTAGTCCAGCCTCACAAGTGGGAATTGCAAAGGATATGGCTGACAATCTGTTCAACATGTGAGGAAGTCCTCAGTGGGGCCTTTTGCATCCACACATAATGCAAAACTGCTGCTATTTTTCTTGCTGACTCAGGGATAACATTTTTTTGCAAAACACATTCTTTAAGCAGGAAAGGTCAATTCAGCTGTGCCTTTTTCCTCTTCCACTAATTCAGTTTTTTTTACAATTTTAATAATATTGATCATTCTCAATCAAAAATATATTGATGCATCATTGGAGACCATCTTACTGTTGTAAGAGTGGCCATACTTACTTTCTTAAAGTATCAGATCCTCTCACCTTCGGTTTGTAGTTCACACACGCAAAGAAAGAGCTTGAGACCACTATTTCAACTGTATTACTTGTCTTTAAGGACATATTAACATACACACTGTGAAGTAGGAAGCCACCAAAATAAAACTGAGCACAAATCAGAACCAAAAATGATTCTGTAAGATCAAGAGATTGTGCAAAACGACTTTACTGAAGTGTCATTCTCTGCAAAACCACAGACTGTTAAAGGAACATGCCTGACACAAGTCATTTTACAGCTGTGGGTGGAGCTTACAGTCGTTCTGTGTCCTCTCTAAAAATGAGAAACATAGAACATAGAATTTGATGGCAGATAAGGACCGTTTGGCCCACCCAGTCTGCCCATTTCGCTACTCTACTGGATAAGCTGCAGATCCTAGCTAACCAGCAGCCTACTTCTTCCCACCCCCACCCCTAGAATTGCCTTTATGACAGTCCCATGCATGCTTGAATTCCACCACTGATTTTGACTCCACAACCTTCCTCCGAAGGCTGCTCCATGCATCCACAACCCTCTCTGTGAAAAATACTCTTTAAATTACCTCTGAGCCGCCTCTATCTTCAAATTGTGCCTTCTTGTTCTGCACACCTCTTTTTTGAAAGATACTACCTCTTGGACTTTGTTGATTCTCTTGAGGTACTTGAACATTTCTATCATGTCCCCTTCTCCTCCTTTCCTTGAGGCTATACATATTAAGCTCCTTTCGCCTTTTCATATGTCTTCCGTGCAGACCCTGCACCATTTTAGTTGCCCTCTCTGGACAGCTTCCATCCTGTCTATGTCTTTATGGAGATTGGGTCTCCAGAACTGCACACAGTACTCCAGATGGGGTCTCACCAGCTGTCTGTACAGAGGATAATAACTTCCTGTTTTCTACTGGTGGTGCTCTCCCTATGCATCCCAGTATCCCCCAGCCCTCCTTGCTGCCCTCTCACATTGCTTGCCCACCTTAGGTCATCTGATATGACTCACCCCAGGTCCTTTCCATTTTTGTTGTTGCTAGTATCTCACCCCCATTGTGTACTCTTCATCTGGGTTTTGTTTCCAGGTGCATTACCTTGCACTTCTTAGCACTGAATCTAAGCTGCCATACATTTGACCATTCCTCTAACCTTGCCAAGTCCCTTCTCATCCATTACACCCCACCTGTGCATCAACTCTGTTGCAGATCTTTGTGTCATCTGCAAAGAGACATACTTTTCCTTCCAATCCTTCTGCAATGTCGCTTATAAAGACATTGAAGAGGACCGGTCCTAATACTGAACTCCTGCACCCTACTAGTAACCCTCCTTTCTTCTGAGTGGACTCCATTTACTATTACTCTCTGTGTCCTATTCTCCAGCCAATTCTTTACCCAGGCTGTCATCTTGGGACCCACTCCCAGGCTGGCTAACTTATATTAATCTTTGTGTGGGACTGTGTCAAATGCCTTGCTAAAGTCTAGGTGCTATGTCCACAGCCCCTCCCTGATCTACTACTTTGGTCACCCAGTCAAAGAAATCTATCAGATCTGCTCTGGCATGACCTTCCCACTGTGAATCCATGCTGCCTAGGGTCCTGTGCCCTCTGGCCTCTAGATACTCAACAATTCTTTCCTTCAGACGTGATTCCATCATTTTCCCTATCACTGAGGTTAAACTAACAGGTCTGTAGTTTCTGCTTCTGCCTTGCTCCCACTTTTGTGAAGGGAATCACATCTGCCTCCTCCAGTCCTCGGTACCACCCCATCCACCCATGATTTGTTAAAAAGGGTAGTCAGTGGTGTCACTAGTTCTACCCTTAGTTCTTTAGAATTCTGGGATGAATCCCATCAGGCCCCATTGCTTTGTCCACCTTCAGACCATGGCAAGCTTGATGGAGTTTCAGAAGTATCCTTCTGAACCTCCAACGGAGCTTAAACACTCGCCATGGTCACTCACTGCAGAACTCAGTGACACTATTTCATCCACTAGTTCCGCTAAGCTGAGCAGAATGGCACATGTGCATCATGCAGATGTGCAGTTCCACCAGCAACACCATCTTGGGAATGGCATTATGCCATTCAATGCAACTGCGCATGTGCTAGTGCTACTTACTGCAGTTATGCTAGTGGTGCCAAAATCCCGCTGCATATTTTAAGCTCGCCACAGCCATATCGCCTCTGGCTAGACTTCGTTAATTTTGATGTTTGCTTGGTTTTCTTTTGATGGCTTTAGTTTGTTCATAACCCTTGACACAGGTTCCTGAATGCAGATTTTTGTAAATTTTACACCTTGTAGAGTAGCAAATCAGAAAATCCTTGTGACTTTAAATACTTAATTAGACTTATAATTTTGAGATGCTATAATTTTGTTTATTGTACCAGCACCTTTATGCATGGTCCTGGCGAAAACTAGGTTTTCCAATTCAGATTGATAAGTTAGCACTGCAGCACAGACTGCTGTTAACTCAACAATGTATGTTGTTGTCAGAATTAATGATATACCCTGTTTAAGTAAATCATTATTAACTAATCGCCAGAGACCTGAAGCAGCAGCTGAATGTTGAACCTGAATAAACTTGTGATTCACTATTCAGTAACACACTTAACAAGGTTAAGTGCCCTGTCCTAATATTCTGTTTAATAAAAACCCAATTGAGATCACGTCAGCTTATCCAGAGAAACAAACCAAACAAACAAGACAGGCTTCTCTAGAAGAAAGACCTGTTAAAAAGGTCAGAATGGTGAGTCATTTTCAGGTTGCCTCTACTGAAATTGCTCCACAATTCTCTGTATTAGGTAAGACGGCAGCTGACACTGATTCAGTTACTATTAACCACTTAGCAGTTTATTGCAAAGAGCTTTATTTGGATTCCTGTGTTCTTCTGAGTTCCTAAGTAGGACTGTAGTAGGAAATCACTTTGTTGGCTTGGCAGCAGTACTGCTTATGTTGCCTTCTGACAGATCCATGCTCACAAGTAGGCTTGAGATTCCAGGCTTTGCTGCATTGATAGAGACAGTAGCATGGAGACAATGCATATGGTCTCCTGATAGGAAAGGGGAAGGACAGTGCCAGACACAACTGTTTTATAAGTGCTCCTTGACAGCAGTCAAAGAAGGACATAGCATGCCAATGCCAGTGCAGCCATTCATTTCACTCTAGTTGGCTGGGGTAACTGACACAACAAGGACATGGGACGAAGTTTCCAAATCCTCCAGGATGTGGGTTATGGGCTGCAGCTCTGGATAAGTCCTTGTGTCACAGACTTCCTCTGGATGTTTAAAGGAAAACTACACCCAAAACTTGAAAAATATATGCTGTGCAGAGTGTTTTAATTTGTATGTGAAGTTCTAGTGTTTCCTTCCTCCTCTGACTGGTATTAGGAGTTTTTCCTAAATTAGCCTGCTAGCTTTAGGTAGTTTTATGACCCCTGGATATCTCCATATCAAATAGGTTTATTGCATTTCTTTGTCCTACAATGCACCTTGTTTCATGTAATGGTGATGTAGCAGAGCCCATAAATCCAGCAGAAAGCATTGCATTACAATCAGTTCACAACAATAGAGATGGCTATATTTTTAAAATCTGTAGAATTCAGCTTGGTGACCACCCTCATCCTAAGGGTTTTACTGTCCTGAAAACTTTGTTGCTGGTATTTTTGTGCAGCTGTAAAGCTTCCAAGATATTTAGTTTGTTTGGCATGTGTGCTGAATGTTGGGTCTCTTACATCACAGTCACGTGAGACAAGATGCAGCGAAGAAGAAATACAATTACACTATCAGGTATGAAGATCCCTAGGGTCGAAACTAGCATAAAGCTAGCAAGCTAATTTGGGAAAAACTCCTAATACCAGTCAGAGGGAAGGAAACATTAGAACGTCACATACAAATTAAAACACTCTGCACAATATATCTTTTTTCAAGTTTTGGGTGTAGTTTTCCTTTATGGAAAAATCTGCAACACTGAATTAACCAGATTTGCTCTGTCACTGACAAATGAGCTTTGCTTTCACAGAGCAGACACAGCCCAATAAACAGTTCAGCAAAACTAAATGCAGTATGGTAGTCAGGGTTTCGGCAATAGAATGGTGTATTTAAAAATTGGGTCCACCCTATGGCCTTGCAGTAGTTTGAGGACGTCTGTCTTAAATGCATAAGGAAATAAGGTGGCTACAAGATAGTTCATTTGAACATCAAATCTGGCAACTCGATTCTTCTCTCAGTTTGAAATGTGAAATTAAAGCACAAGTCCTTTAAACAAATGAGCTTTTATTAGACTGAACTGAGTTTATCTGAGTGCCATGTTTAGTAGCTTCACTTCCTAGCTTCTTGCACATGTTGATTTCAGTTTTATTGTTAACTATTACATATGTGTAACTTAATTAATTGTGAAGATTGCACAATGAAAGAAAATGTGTGTTGCACTATAAATACTGCTATATGCATTATTAGTACAACTCTTAACAAAGTACCATATTCAAGTAAAAATGTTGAGGTATTTGCAATTCCACTTTTGTATGAGTGGCACATTAATTTTGTCATATTTAATAAAGTATTGTCACTTTTTGCAGTTTTGAGCAAGTACCTTTTTTCTGCTGGATTACTATTGTGCTGGAATGGTGTTTCCACCTTTTCAGGTTGCCCCTACAGAAACTGCACCACAATTCTCTGTACCAGGCAAGACAGCAGCTGACACTGAATCACGTTATATTAACCACTTAGCAATCTATTGCAAAGTGCTTTATCTGGACTTCTCTGTTTTTGAGTTTCTAAGTAGACTTGTAGTAGGAAACCATTTCATTAGCTTGGCAGCAATTTTGCTTGCATTGACTTCTGTGAGATCTGTCCTCACAAGCAGGCTTGAAATTCCAGGCCCCATTGCACTGACAGAGACTGGGCATCACAGAGATAATGCAAACAGTCTCCTGATGGGGGAGGGAAGGACAGTGAAAGACACAACTTTTATAAGTATTCTTTAACAGTGAGTCAAAAGGACATAGTTGCCAAATGTCAATGCAGCCATTCATCTTGTCCACTTAGCTGGGGCATCTGGCACAGCACAGACAGTGGGAGAACATGGGATGAAGTTTCTAAACCCTCCAGGATGTGGGTTGCGGGCTGCAGCTCTGGATAAGCCTTTGTGCCACAGACTTCCTCTGGATGTTTAAGTGAAAAATCTGCAACACTAAATTAGCCAATTTGCTCTGCCACTGACAAATGAGCTTTGCATTCACAGAGCAGACACAACTTGATAAATAGTTTCACAAAACTAAATGCAGTATGGTAGTCAGGGTTTCAGCAATAGAACTGTAAGCCACCCTCTCAGGGGGCTTACTAAACTTACTTTCTCTCCCTTTGGCCATTCTGATTTGATGGGCAGCCTGGGTCCACCCCTAGGGGTGTTTCTTTATGCCCTTGAACTTTAAAATTGGCTCTTTGGGAGTAGTTCAGACAGAGGCCAGTGGGTTTCTAGTTAAAGCAGGTGGGCTGAGGTTTCAAACCCTCAGCCCAGGAGATGCGGATATCCTGTTTCGGCATTGGTTGTATGGCTGGGTCTTTAAGCAGAAGTTGTAGGAGCAATGCAACTGTGGGAGCGGGGTCCTCAGATTTGTAGGGGTTGTCATGTATGGAGAAATGGAGGTAATCTCCACCTTGCATCAGGGTGGGATTGGGGTCCTGGTTTCCATTTTAGGAAGAGCTGGCAGTGGCGCTGTTACAGTGGTGGCAGGGCTGTGACAGAGTCTCCTTGGTAGTGGCAGTGATGAGGAAGCTGTTACATGGTGTGGCACACTGCCAGTGTACTTTTGGTGGCCTGCAAGGATCATGCATTATCAAACCAGATTTGCCCATGTCTGGGGTAGTTTCTGATCTAGGCCCAAAAGTGCAGGATGGTGAAACTGTAAGTAGGTAGCATGTTGTTTGCTGCTATTTATCGCTACAACTTTTCCTGGAAAGGTGGCTTGGGATGTGTTTGAATTTCAACACAGTTCAGGTCAACCGCACTTTAATAGGCCATTTTCCCATTTGGGGTATTTAGGGATGAATAAGTCACTCCACTAGTGTGAGTAGGTTCCAGTACTGTTCATCCTCTGAGCTTTTATGGCTCTAGGTAGCTGAGTAGAGCTTGTTCCCAGCCCAAGTCGGCCTTTTGGTACCTTCAACTTGTGCTGCATTCAATCTCAGCTTGTGTGGCTATTGACCTGTATGACTCTGTGCTCTATGGAGCTGCGACTTTATTTATTAATTTTAATAACTAATTAAATTCTGTTTTATTATTTTCACTCTGGTGTGATGAGACTATTTTTGCTGTTTAACTATGCTTGCTCCTCCAAAGAAGAAAAAGAAAATAGCATCTGTCTGTCACAAACCCACTTCTGAGGGTCAGGTCCACTGAGCTCATAGTGCCTACCCCTAAGTGCAGTCCATGAAGGGGGACAGGGATACCCTCCTCAAGTCCTTTTAGAATGCTCACCGAGGTCATGACTGAACATCCACCACAAGAACCCAGGGCATCTGCCTGACCTCTAAACAGGACGTTGTTATCCTTCTGTAGAGACAGTTGGTAAGACCCCATCTGGAGTACTGCATCCAGTTCTGGAGACTCCATCTCCACAAGGACATAGACAGGATGGAGGCAGTCCAGAGGAGGCAACTAAAATGGTGCAGGGTCTGCAAGAGAAGCCATACAAGGAGAGACTAAAAGAGCTTATTATGTATACCCTTGAGGAAAGGAGGCGGACATGATAGAAACTTTTAAGTACCTCAGTGGAATCAACAAAGTCCAAGAGGGTAGCATCTTTCAGAAAAGAGATGTGCAAGAACAAGGGGACACAATTTGAAGATAGAGGGGAATGGCTCGGGGCAATGTGAGGGAAGTATTTTTCACAGAGA
The DNA here is from genome assembly GCA_016271365.2 of Neoceratodus forsteri. Lineage (NCBI taxonomy): Eukaryota > Metazoa > Chordata > Ceratodontiformes > Ceratodontidae > Neoceratodus > Neoceratodus forsteri. The sequence goes on from CM057449.1 coordinate 692,635,951, forward strand.
GGGAGGTGGACACATGGAACAGCCTTCCTGAGGAGGTTGTGGGGTCTAAAACTGTGGGAGAATTCAATAATGCATGTGACAGACATAAGGCAATTCTTGTGGGGGTAGAAAGAAATAGGCTGTTGGTTAACTAGGATCTGCAGCTTATCCTGTAGGTAGGGAAATGGGCAGACTAGGTGGGCCCAAGCGGTCCTTATCTGCCATGAAAGTCTATGTTTCTATGCTTCTATGTTGGATAAGGGCACAATACCAGTCTCAAGTCTTGTAGCCAAATATGAACCCTTCTTGGTCGTTATACTAATGGGAAGATCCAGGCATCACACTCTCTTCGGGTAGCAGTGTGCTACTGATTTCATCTTCTCTACCAGGACATGCAACAGCCTGATTCAGATTCTCTACACACTGTTCCTTGAGACTTTGGTATTCTCCCTATCTCTACCAAGATGTTCCTTACAGACCCTTGCTCAATTGGTTGCTTATGGAGGCACCCTTAGCAATAACAGTTAGTCACAGATTATTAATAATTGTCCCACAATTCACACACAATTTAGAAAATCTTGCTCAGGCAGGTTTCTTAAAGCAAATGTTTTACTAAAATACTTAAATAATAATCATACAGTTACAACTAAAAGATGCACTAATTTGGTCACAGAATAACAGAAATAAAAGTGGAAAAATATACATGAAAAATGCACTATAATGGTTATCTAAAGTCTACCTTAAGTCTGTAGTGAATTGAAGTCCAAAGAGAGTATCTGAAAGATTCGGTTTCCTTTAAACTGGTAGTCTTGCTTTTTGTATTTTCAGGAGAAGGGTGTCCTTGTAGATGCTCAGCAAAATGAGAGAGTTTGCTCTGTGTCAGCTCCTTAAATAGCTGGAGGAAGCCTGAAGAAAAAGAACTGTTTAATCTCAAAGGGCTTTCTTTTAGGCCAGTAGATGTTACTCTTGTGCTTTCCAACAACACAATTTTCTAGCTACCTTGTGATGTCATACTTCCCTGACAATTATGACACCTGTAAGAGAAGTCACATAGGTCTGCCAGAAAGGATGTTCCTGGTCCTCTCACCTCATAAGATGCAACATACCATAGCAGTTTCCTGAAATCAGAGCATCCTGTCTCTGAAGTGCATGGTTTATGACAGATAATGGATTTTGATATAGCTCTGTTAAGAGACCTGGACATGCAACCTTATCTTCCTGGCAAGCAGCTGCCCTCAGGTCAGAGGAAGGTCAAACAGTTTTAAAAGAAATCCAGTCTCTCTCTATGTGCCCTTGCATAAACACTGGCATTCTTGTGGCATTTACATATACATAGAATCACATAAAAAATATATATAACAGAATTATATATGCAAGTAATGACTGGCAGTTGATTAGCTCACCACATCCCTCCCTCTTAGGCTGAATTTGTGGGAACATGCCCCTAATGCATGGTAAGGTTTTCACAAATTATGTTACTGTTCTTACTGGTGAGATAGCCCATCTTCATTGGCATTGGCGATCTGGCCCTGTGGGTAATGGTCATATCGTAAGCCTGTAAGCAATACTCCACCTTAAGAGATGATCATTTGTTTTGCCCATCTGATTTAGCCACACCAGGGGTTATGATCGGTCTGTACCTCAAAGCATCTCTCGTATAGGTATGTCTCTAATTTCTTCAAGGCCCATACCAGCGCAAGGCATTCTTTTCAACTGTGGAATATGCCTGCTCCCAGGAAAGTAACTTTTGCTAAGGTACACTATTGGGTGATCTTTTCCCTGATTAGAGGTCTGAAGAGGATTGCTCCAATGCCCACATCTGAGGCATCTGTCTGGACTACAAATGGTTTACTGTAATCTAGACTGGCCAACACAGGGCTTTGCACAGTGCCTCCTTTAGCTTGCAAAGGCTTGTTCTGAGGCTGGCTCTCACTTTACCTTTTGGGCATTCTTTTCTTTAACAGGCCAGATAGAGGAGCTGTTAGGGTACTGTAACTTGGTACACACTTTCAATAGTACCCAGCGGTCTCTAGGAAGCTTCTAACCTGCTTCTGGGTTTCAGGCATAGGCCACGCCTCTATTGCTGCAATCTTGGCTTGAATGGATAAAGCTGCCCCTGCCCCACTACATGGTCTAGGTATGCCGTTTCCACCATAGCCACCTGGCACTTTTCAGCCTTGACAGTGAGTCCTGCCCAACACTTCCTTCAGGTGGGACAGGTGTTCCTTCAACTGGCACTGAAGATGGCAATATCATCCAGATACGCCACTGCATACTCTTCAGTACCATGTAATACCTGGTTGACCAACCTTGAAGGTGACAGGGACATTCTTCATTCTGAAAGGCATTACCCTGAATCTGAATTACCCTACTGGAGTGATGAAGGTGAACCTCTCCTAGTTCTGGCAGTTGAGTCCACCTGCCAATACCCTTTCATCAAGTCAGTTGTGATAAGGTATGCCACTCCTCCCAACTTGTCCAGTAGTTCATCCATCTGTGGCATTGGGTGGGCATCAGACTTTGTGACAGTATTGAGTCTACGATAGTCCACACAAAAGTGAGTAGAGCCATCTGGCTTGGGAATCGAGGACTATGGGTGAAGCCCAGCGGCTGTGGAATTTCTGGATTACCCCAAATCCAGCATTTATTCCACCTCCTCCTAATGTCCTTTAGGATGGCCTCAGACACCCAGTAGGCTTTATGCTGTGTGGGCACTTGCATCCTCATGTCTACATCATGTGTCACTAAGGGGGTTCATCCAGGCTTGGCCGCAAACAAAAGGGCAAAGTCCTCTAAAACCTCCCTCACTTCCTGGGACTGTTCTTGGGTCAACTGGGGCAACAATTTGATTGCCTCCACAGATGACTCCACTTGCTTTCTTCTAGAAGTCCAGTAGAGGGTCTTCTTCATCGTTCCCTCCCAAGACTACCCGCTGCAAATACCATGTCAGCCCTATTTGCATATAGCTTCATCATGTTGACATAGTACCTCCTATGGGTATGTCTCCAGTCAGGCAGTTCTACAATGTAATTTACATCATTTACCTGTCGGACTATCTTGTGTGGTCCCACCTACTTGGCCTGCAGCTTGTTCTTCTCGACCGGGATTAGGACCATGACTTCCTGACCTACACTGTACTGACGGCGCTGGCTCCATGGTCACACCAGACCTTTGCTTCTGTTGGGCAGCAGACAGGTTGCTTTGAGGCCACCCCATAAGCTCCTTCAGCTTCTCCCTAAATTTCAGGACATACTCCATGATGGGAATTCCCTGGATGGTATGCTTGCCCTCCTAGTGTTCCTGGATCCAGTCTGGGCCCATGCACCCTACCGTCCATATAAGAGTTTGAAGGGGAAACTCTGTTGACTCTTGTGGTACCTCCCTGTATGCGAACAACAGGTAGGGATGGTATTTCTGCAGTCTCTCCCATGCTGTTCAGCAAACACTTGGAGTATTGATTTTAGGGTACCATTAAATCTTTCCACAAGCCCATTGACTTGTGGGTAATAGGTGTCATGCATCTCTGCACCACCCACACTTCTCCCACAAACACTTCACCAGGTCTGACATGAAGGTACCCCTTGATCTGTGATAACCTCTAGTGGAAACCCGACATGGGAGAAAATCCATAACAAGGTGTCTGCATCTTTTCTCTGTCCAAAGTGAGAAGAGGGTGACCACCTCTGGGTATCTGGTGGTGTAATCTACCACTGTCAGGATAAACCTTTTCCTGGAGAAGCTGGGGGTACTCAAAGGTCCCACAATATCTATTCTTACCCCTGGAATGGCTCCTCCAAAATGGGCAAGGAATTTGGGAAGCTTGGGTTTTACTTCCTGCCTTCCCTATTTGTTGGCACCTGTGACAATACCTGCAATATTCCTTCACCTGCTGGGAGAAGTTGGGCCAATAGAAATTCTGGGCCAATCACTGAATGGTGCATGTGATTCCCAGATGTATGGACATAGGGATGTTTGAATGACCTTGAGCAATTGCTCATGATACCCCAGTGGAATGACAAGCTGCCTGCCCTCACCCCTCCCTCTGTCCTTGCATCCTGTGTATACAACAGTCCATGGTCCCAAAATATCCTGTGTCTTATGTCACCTCCTGTGTCCCTTCAGATTCTGCACAAGCCCTCAGCCTTCCAAACTAGAATCGGTTCTCTGAGCAGCTGCAAAATCTTTACATTTTCCCAGGGCATGGGACATGTCCCATTCAGTTCTTAAATGGTTTCTAGCTCTAGTATCAGGGCATTTAGGGCCATACCATCCCTAACTGTCTGACCATTTGTTACCCCTCCTCCTTGGAGTAACCTTCTGTAGTTGTTTTGTGAACTGCTACTAGGGAAAGCCCTATCTCCCTTTCACTACTCTCCATTTCAGGAGACACAGGCTGGGGAACCAACCTCCCATTTTTTCCACAGGGGCTTCTATGGGGTCAAGGGAACTACAAGCAGCCTTGCCATCTGACTGCAGGTAACCACACACACCATCCCCTTCTGGAGATTGTTCACTATAATCACATCCAGGGCAAGGTGTCTGCCACAGCCACTTTTGCACCCTATCTCCTGTCTCACACCATTCCAGGAGAACGCTAGCTAGTGGCAGAGTTTTCTCCTCCCTGAATCCCTTACTGCTACAAACTGATTAGGTATAAGCTGTTCAGGCCCAACCAAATCCCTTATACTAAGGTAAGAGACTCCAGTGTCCCTTAACCCATGGGTTTGCACCCATTTACAGTAACTGAGTGTATTGCTCCCTCATGTTTATAGGCATGCTTTCAGGGATACACAGTGCACACAACTCTGTTTGAGCACCACCTTGTCCACCCTTGTGCCTTTTAGGATACTGTCTAGCAAGATGCTCTGCTGTTTACAAAACCAACAGTCATCATTTCTTTTATCTGAGAAATTATTTTTTGTAACCTGGAGCTCTTCTTGAAGAAACTGTGAGGGGTTTAGCTCCTGGAAGGCATCTTTTCCCTTTGACCCTGCCATACCTGCTCCACTTCCTTTCAGAGCAGGCCTGCTCCTGGCATAGCGATCTGAGAGCTCAGCAGCCTGCTGTGCTGTTTTTGGACGCCGGTTCTCTAGCCAGATTTTTAGCTCTGCTGGGCAAGCCCAAAAGAACTGCTCTAACAGCATAACCTCCACAATTTTTTCCTCAGAATTTCTACTACTCCCTCCACAAAGTTTCAAAAATTGCGTTGCTTTGTGGCGAGTTTCCCATAACTCATGTCAGGGCTTCTCTGGATCTTCTGAACTTAACCCTATGCTTCAGGAGTTAGTTCATACTTTTAAAGATATAGCAATTTTAAGTTTCTCATAATTTTGGCTATCATAATTGTCCATTTGGCCTAACACCTCACACCCTTTACCAGTAAGCAGTGGGGATAGCTGGAAGCTCCAGAACTCCCTGGGTATTCTGGCCTGGATACAGACCTTTTCAAATTAATTTAAACATGCATCCATATCCTCCCCTCTTTAAAGTCTGCTATTTATTTGGAGCTTAATTTATACCCCAGCCATAGAATTTCAGGTCTATCCCTGCCACTTACCTCCTCTGGCATTGGTCATTGAGTCTTAGCCTCTCAGTTCAAATTCTCTTTAGTGCTCTTTATCCTCTCAATCAGCCTCTCTCTGAAGCCATTTCCTTTTCCACAGCCTCTCTCTGGTGCTGTCTTTCTTGCAACTCCATCTTGAGCATCCTCTACTTGAATTCCAGTTCAACTTCCTTAACTCCAGCTGCAGCCTGATACCTTCCGGCTCCAGCTTTGTGGTGGCCTTCCTCTGGTGCTGTGGCCCTGAGTTCCTTCTGGTCTCACTGTTCTGCTCCTTGGGACTGGACTGTGCAATGTCCCTGCCACCCCACACACAGGTCTGGTCCCTTTCAGTCACTGGCTGTGTCTTGAGGATTGGGGCAACTGCTTGCTCATCGGCTGCCATGAGAGCCTCACAAGGTGCTTTTGGTTTGCCCTCATACTGGGCCCCTTTTTCCTGACACAGCTGCCTTAGGTAGTCTGCAGTGTATTCATTATAGTTGGAAGCTATCTTCTTCCTAACTATTACTACACTAGCTTACACCCAAGAAAAAGAAAACAGGTAGGAAACATTATACTGTAACCAAATTATATATTTTTCAAATCTCTGTCTTGATTGTGTGTGGATTGTTATTAGTTTATAAATCTGATACACTGGGCTTGAATCCAACTCTTATGCCTGTGCCACCAATATCTCTTGAAACGCAACACTATGTAACCAGATCTCTCGGATCCCAATAATGTGCACCAGATCTGTCACAAACCCATTCCTGAGGGTCAGGTCCACTGTACCTCCATGCCTATCCCTAAGTGCAATCCATGATGGGGAATTAGGGATACCCTCCTCAGTCCTTTTAGAATGCTCACCGAGGTCAGAACTGAGCACCCGCCATGAGGATGCAGGGCATCCCTCTGACCTCTGGATAAGAGCACAATACCAGTCTCAAGTCTTGTAGCCAAATATGAACCCTTCTTGGTTGTTACACAAATGGGGAGGATCCAGGCTTCACACTCCCTTACGGGTAGCAGAGTGCTCCTGATTTCATCTTCTCCAACAGGACATGCAACAACCTGGTGCAAGACCTCTGCAAACTCTTACTTGAGACTTTGGTGTTCTCCCTATCTCTACCCAGATGTCCCCTACAGACCCTTGCTTAATTGGTTGCTTATGGATGCACCCCTTAGCAATAACAGTTTGTCAAAGATTATTAATAATTGTTCCACAATTCACACACAATTTAGAAAAATCTAGCTAGACAAATTTCTTAAAAACAAATGCTTTTACTAAAATACTTAAATGATAATCATATAGTTACAGCTAAAAGATGCAGTAATTTGGTCACAGAATAACAGAAATGAAAGTGGAAAAATATACATGAAAAATGCACCATAATGGTTATTTAAAGTCTTCCTTAAGTCCATAGTGAATTGAAGTCCAAAGAAAGTAAATGAAAGATTCAGTTTCCTTTAAACTAGTAGTCTTGCTTCTTGTATTGTCAGGAGAAGGGTGTCCCTTGTAGATGCTCAGCAAAATGAGATAGTCTGCTCTGTGTCAGCTCCTTAAATAGCTGGAGGAAGCTTGAAGAAAAGAACTGTCTAATCCCAAAGGGGCCTTCTCTTTTAGGCCAATAGATGTAACTCTTGTGCTTTCCCAACAACACAGTTTTCTAGCTACCTTATGATGTCATACTTCCCTGACAATTATGACACCTGTAAGAAAATTCACACAGGTCTGCCAGAAAGGAGGTTCCTGGTCCTGTCACCTCATAAGATGCAACATACCATAACAGTTTCCTGGAATCAGAGCATCCTGCCTCTGAAGTGCATGGTTTATGACAGGTAATGGATTTTGGCATAGCTCTGTTAAGGGACCTGGAAATGCAATCTTATCTTCCTGGCAAGCAGCTGCCTCTCAGGTCAGAGGAAGGTCAAACATTTTAAATGTAATCCAGTCTCTCTCTCTATGTGTCCCTTACAGTAACACTGGCATTCTTGTGGCATTTTCGTATACATAGAATCACATAAAAAAATATATGTAACAGAATTATATCTACAAATAATGACTGACAGTTGGCTAGTTAGCACACTGTTCAGCGGTCCTGGTCTTGAAGCACTCCAGTAAAGTTTGCAAAGTTAGTCAATGTGACACAGGTAAATTCTGAGGTGTTCTGAACAGAGAGGCAGATCCCACAATAATAAAAGCAGATTAAGGTTACCAGCACTCTTAATCCAGGAAAGAACGCTATGATGTCAGGAGGATATAAAAGAAAAATTTATTTGAGATGCTCAGTCAGCTCATCCAAGCACTTCAGCCCAGCTCTAGGGCCTTCATCAGGGTGTGTCCTGGTTACATCATGGACACACCTTTATCTGACAGTGCTTAAAGTGATATACACATATTTCATCATAAGCATTTAAAAGAAATGTTATTAAGTAAAGTTATTTTAAGAAAATGATTATGTGCTTCTTCCTGAAACAATAATTCATTCTTAATCATACAACAATTTAGGTTAAAAACTGGAATAACTGAGTGGAAAACAGGACAGGTCAGAAGAAGGAGGTAAGGTCAGACTGTTGGAAATGAGAATCAGTGAAAGTGATAAAGAAGCAACAAATAAATAATTAGAACAGAGAAAATAGAATGGGCTAATGTAGTGTGTGAGGTGAAAAGGAAATTCATAGAAGGGTAGGTGGGGGAAGAATAGGGAAAACAAACTCAATATCCAGGTCATTGCTTAGTGTACCAGATGGATACTTCTAAACCATGTACAACACTTTCTTAGGCAAAAAGGTCACAGATTTATTTAAACTATAATCTTTTGTTTATTAAATTTGCATGGATGCTTAAGTCCATTATACAAATTGTAAATATTTTTTGGCAATATTTCTTTCAGGGATATATCATAAATGTGATCTTGTGAACCTATAAAAGAAAGTAAACAGAAATTAATCAGATTTTTTTTCTTTTGATTTTCATACATATGTAGACTGGTGACAAGCAGAAAACATAGAACACTGGTACAGAAAATCTGTACCTAGCAGTAGGTTCATTTTTCTTTTACTTAAGTGAAAAATTGAGGGACAACAGGAAAGTAAGACCATCACATTTTCCACCAGCTTCAATGGAATTTCTGGTAGAATAGGTAATACTACACAAGACACTGGCATGTATTAAAAACTGATGCATGTTTGAAAGATGGAGTTGGAGAAAAATGAGGGTCACTTTTAAAAAGCAAGAAATCTGAAAGAACCTCTTTAAATCTCAGGGTCAAAGCAAACACATATGGCTACCATAACCCCAAACAGTTCTTCAAATGCAGAGACTGCAACATATGCAAATATGCACATGAATGTGACACCTATATACACCACAACAACCAAAGAAAAGTTTTCATAAAAACGTGTATCACTTGTGTAACAGGATTTGTGGTATATATAATATGGTGTACTTGCAAACAACACTGCATAGGAAGAACAGTAAGACCAGTGAAAACACGATCCGGGAACATTTTAGGGCTATAATTAATCAAAGCAATAGAAGTTCGATGGGAACAAACTTTGCCATATACCATAACTCAGATACTCCTGTTTAAAATTCACCGTATTGGAGTAAGTACCCTCTCAGAGGAGAACACACTAAACAAGCTGAATCAAAAGAAACAAAGTGGATAGTGTCTCTTAATACAGTGCAACCAATAGGACTAAACTAAGAGGTAGATTACACTCCATACCTAAAAGACCCACAGTGATCCATAATGTGTCTAAATGTTTCAATTAAGTAAAAGAAAATGTACCTTCTGCTAGGCACAGATTTTCTGCACCAGTGTTCTATGTTTACTGTTTGTCTAATATACAACAAATTATAATTTAAATAAACCTGATGACCTTTTGGCCTAAGCGTTGTATATGGTTTAGAAGTATCTGGCTGGTACACTAAGTAATGACCTGATATTGAGTCTGTTTTCCCATCCCCCATTTATCCTTCTATAAATTTCCTTTTCTTACCTTATACACTACTTTAGCCCATTCTATTTTCTCTATTTTAATTATTTATTTGTTGCTTCTTCATCACTTTCACTGAGTCTCATTTTCCAACAGTCTGACCTTGACCTCCCTGTTTCTTCTGACCTGTCCTTTTTCCACTCAATTATCCAAGTTTTTCAACCTAATTTGTTGTATGATTAATAATACATAATTGTTTCAAGGAAGAAGCTACATAATAATTTTCTTACAATAATTTTAGTTAATAACATTTCTTTAAAATGCTTATGATGAAATATCGTGTACCACTTTAGCACTTATCAGATAAAGGTGTGTCCATGATGTAACCAAGACACACCCCTTGTTGAATGCCAGAGAGCTGGGCTGAAGCACTGGGATGAGTTGATTGTGCTTCCCAAATAAATTCTTTGTTTTGTATCCTCCTGGCATAAGCATTCTTTCCCAGATTTTCAGTGCTGGGAACTATAAATCTGATTGCCTTGAAGCACTCCAGCCTGCCTCTGGTTTCCAGCCAACCAAGGAGAGCAATTTTCCCCTTCTACATGAGTTCCTGCAGGTGAGGTAAGACCATGTTATTCAAGTTAGAGGCTGATTTCATGGGAGGTTTCTGGTTTGGCCCTCCTCCCTATTTTTCCATCAGGACCCTAGACAAGGGAGATGGGGCTACATAATTCTGTAATTAAAAACAAAACTGGGTCCACCCTATGGCCTCATTGTAGTGTGTTGTGCTGTCATGAGGATGACCCAGGTTTGGGACCAAGTGTAATGACTCCTCCCTCCACTAGGGAGAAGAGGGCATTAACAAACCTCTGAGGTAGATAAATGTTAGAATAGTGTAGATAGTGTATTGTAAACAAAGGGTTAAGGTTTCCAGTAAGCTTGTGAGTTTAGCTTAGGACTCTTACAGAGAGAGCAGCTGCCATTTTGGTGGTTGATCATTGGGAAACCTCCTAATATGGGTTAGCCCTGGCTCCCTGGACTCAAGGACCAGGGGCTGAGTGCTGAACCCCTGTGGGAGCCTCAGAGCAAGCTGCTAGTTACAGAGAGAGATGAGAAGCTGAAAATCCACACCTGAGTGGAGAAAATCTGATAGGACCATGGGATCTTCAGTATGTCCCCACCTTGGCATCCAGAGGAACAGATGGGGGCCAAAGTGGCCATCCAAGGGTTCCTACCACCTTTGTGGAGGCATCTGCACCCAGAACTTTATAGATATGGAAAAGTAAAAGCCCAAGTGGGACTGATGTAAGTGCAGTGGGACTGCATTTTAAGGCCTGAGTGACCATAGTGACAAAGAGATACTGTAGGCACTGGAAAGTCCTAGGGGAAAACTTTGCTTTGATCATGAGATGGGTGCTACTGCACTGAAAATTATTATAGAGTCTCATGAATGCTGCAACCTGATTGGTTATCAGCATTCTGAGAGCCTTATGTTAATCTGCTTATTAATGTACTTGTCCAGCCTGATCACAAGACTAGTTTTTATTTTTAATTCCATCTTTAGGATTTACAGCCACCATTATGTCCACCAATAGATGCGCTGGCTATTGTAAACGGATCATGTAATAAACTTAACAATGAACCGAATATAAAGTTTTGAAAATCATCTATCTACTGGTATTTTGTTTCTGTCTCCGTACTATTTTTGTTCTTGTTTTTGTTAATGTATTAATTGGCACACAGCATCAGTAATCATGTGCTGTATCAGTGAAGCAGATCAAACCAGAAGTGCAGCTGTACAATAAAAAAAAATTCTACTTAGATATGCCATGCCCGAATACATACATCTAACCAGTAAAATATTGTAAAGCAATGTACACATTCATTAGTTGTTCTTGTACAACATCTCAGTTGAGGTCAGACAATATGTGCCTCTCTCTGACCACCATCAGAGTCCTCACAAGCTAACTTCTAACACCAACCCATCTTCTCTCCAATGCAGTGCAACTTTAAAATATATGAGCAGTTACTACAGGAGACAAGCACCTAAGTCCAAACACATGCATAATAGTAAATTAAAGAAAGTGTCATGTCCTGTGTGACAACAGTAGTACACAGCAACTATTGCCCCATCCCAGCCCCAGGCCATCAGTGAGACCTGTGGCTATGCACAGCCTATGAAGCCACAGTATGACTCCTTTGAGCTGCAACCCCTGCCAGCACAATGCCCCCCCCAAGCGTAGTGGCAGCCCCGATTCAAGAAGTGTGCTGGAGCTGGAGCCTGCTGCCTAAAACAGCCTAGGGTCAGTGTGGGAGTTGAGAGAGGCCTGGCTAGCCCTTATTTGTAGATATTATTATGTTGTATATATGTTTTTATGTAATTATATGTACATGCCAGTGTCAGCACAAAGGCACATAGAGAAAAGACTGAATTTGTTTAAAAAGGGTTTGACCTTCTTCTGACCTACAATGCCAGCCTTGCTTGTAGGAATCTGATAAGTCCTTGTCATCATCATCAAAAGTTTATTGTTTAACAAGTTATGTTATTACAGTTGAAAACGTAAATATTACATCCACAAATATTTGAACTTACAAAATACATATTAATACAAAACATACATAATAAAATATTGCACTCTGTTTACATTTTCCTTATTTGTTCACCTTTTGTTGATTATCATCCACACATGTTTGCACTTACAAAATACATGTTAATATAAAACATACATAATAAAATATTGCAATCTGGTTACATTTTCCTTATTTGTTCATATTTTGTTAATTGTCATGATTCAATTATCATTCTGATTTTCTGTAAAAACTTTTATATCTTATTTTGGACTCCTATTCCTCTAAACTTTATTTATGTTTAATTTGCTTTATCAATGGTATGTAGCCTTTGTAAATCAAAAATCTTTCAGAAAGATACTACTGTTTCTAAGGTTTTTGTTGACTCTGTGTTTAGCAAGTTCACTGTCAGTACTTGGGGTTACCTTCCATTTGACCCAAGATTGGCCCCAATATTTTTGCTCTCACCTCTGGTAGAGGGACATACTATAATAGATGAAATATACTATCTGTATCTAAATTACACTTGCATTTTCCATTGGAATCTGATGTTTTGTTTATAGTATGTTTTAATCCTTCACTTTTATGATATTCACATTTGTGTCTTATAAATAGATTTCTTCTGTACGGAGTTTTAATTTTAGTTAAATATTTTTCCAGTCCAAAAGTCTGTTTATTGATGGCTAACCATTTACAAATGTTGTACTCTGAGCATCTTTCCAGATCCTTCTTGTCAAAAGGCTTGTTGATACATAATCAAATAGTAGTCCTCTAATGTTAACTGGCCAAGGCAAACAGAAGTAATAAAATTAGCTTGTGTAATCATACAACTTACAGGATATGCCTTATAAATAATAGTATCCCTGTCCCCCCATCATGGGTTGCACTTAAGGGAGGGCACTGTGAGCTCAGTAGGCCTGTCCTCAGGAGTGAGATCATGACAGATCTGGTGTGCAGTGGTGAGATCCGAGAGATTTGATTGCATACTGTTGTGAATCGAGTATTGGTGGCACAGGCATAACAGTGAATTCGAGTCCATTGTATCAGATTGATAAACTGTAAACAGTCCACCCACAATTAAAGCATGGAGCTAGGGGTTGCAGGGGAAGACAGTATACTGGCAGATAAAATGGGCAACTGGGATAGTGAGAATAGGGTGGGAAATGAAATGGAAGGGTTGGGAGAAGGATAGAAGGAAATGTAAACAGAAGGTAATGGAGAACAGGGTCCCACTTGCTGGGGATGCTATAATAAAAGGAATTAGATTGGGGTGGGGGCAAGAGTAGCACAGTATGGGTAGAGTGTTTGTCAGGCATGAAGGTGGCAGAGGTCATTCACTATATACCCCAAGGGAAACAGCAGGATGAGAAAACACACCTGATGTTCCACCTGGGAACAAATGACCTGGTGGAAAAGCCTGTTGGAGGTGCAGGCAAGATATAGAGTACTTGCTAGATACTGCAGCATTCTGGGGTTTAAATCAATGGCTTTCTCTGAGGTGTTGCCAGTACCAAAAGCAAGTACTGATAGGAGGCTAAGGATTAAGGAGTTCAATGAGTGGCTGGTGGGGTGGTGCAAGCAAATGGGGTATGGGTTAGTAGGGGACTGGGGATCCACATGGGTGAGATCCTATTTGCTCCAGACAGACTGCACCTGAATAGGAGGGTGCAGCAGTACTAAAAAGCAAATTGGAGAGTTCATAGAAGAAACCTACAATTTAATCTAGATTGGGGTGAGAAAATACACACCACAAAGCAGGAGAAATGGGGGCTACCAGCCTCCCCAGGACAGTGCTAAAATACTGGGCATAAAGGAGAATAGTGAAGAGGGATGAAGAGAGAACCTAGTGGAAGGGTTTAGCAGCCAACGCCAGAGCGAGCCAATAAGATGGTGGACTTGGAGGCCATCATGGGAGACGAAGGACTAGACAGAGTACCTATAAGTAAGACCTGGTAAACAGAGCTGCACACCTGGGAAATGTCTATCCCAGGTTACAGACTGTTCAGAAGGGATAGGGAGGGTAAGAAGGGGAGTTGCTTTCTACATCAGGGAAGGCATAAGTGTAAGTGAAGGACAGGGAGACTGAGCTACTGTGGGTAACGCTAGGCAGGATGACAGGAGAATCCTTGTGCCTGGGGTGGTATACAGACCACCAAAGCAAGGGAGGAGGGTGATCAACAGCTAATTCAGGCAGTCCAAGGCTAGCCCTAAAAGGAGAACTACTGCTGATAGGAGACTAAACCTCCCAGATGTAGACTGGGAAATCCCGGATGCAGTATCGTCAAGGAGCAGGGAGACAATAGCTGCGTTTCAAGGAGTATTCCTTCAACAGCTAGTCAGGGAGCCAACAAGGGCAACAACCTGCTGGATGTGGTCCTGACAAATGGGGAGAGTGTGGAGGAGGTGCAGGTGGAGAAGCCTGGGCAACAGCGACCACAGCACAGTAATGTTCAGGGTCAGGGCAGGGAGGAGACAAGTAAAACCAGTACTTCAGTCATGGACTTCAGATGCATGGATTTTGACAAGCTGAGAAGGATAGTAAGGAAAATAATGGAGGTACAAAGAATATAGGGAAATGGAGAAGTTATGGCAAGCTATCAAGGGAGCGGGTACTGGAAGTTGTGGAAATGTACATAAAAAGGTTAGGAGGAACAAAGGAGGAGACTGCTTTGGTTTACAAAGGAAGTTGTGGGGCAGTCAGGGAAAGGAGAAGGGCTTTCAGAAAATTATAAAGGACACTCAGCGAGGAAGATAAGGAAGAGTATAGGGAAAAGAGGAGTATGGCAGGAAGAAGATCAGAAGGGCAAAACCAGATACTGAGGAGAAAATTGCAAAAAAGGCCAAAAGAGAATAAAACCTTTTAAGATATGTGAGAGAGGATAAGGTCAAGGCAGGGGATTACTAGGCTGAGGGGAGGAAGGAAAAAAAATTGGAAAGGGACTGTGAAAAAGCAGCATTATTAAATGAGTACTTTAGCTTGGTATTCACAGAGGAGGAGGACTGTAGGGACTGGAGCCAAAGTCGAGAGGGGAAGGAGGGCAAATGGATGGATCTGTGCCCATTTGCTGTGTATAGGGTTAGGGCAGAGCTAGATAGATTGAAGGTGGACAAGGCAATGGGGCCTGATGGGTTACACCAAGGGTGATCAGAGAATTGAAAGAGGAGTTGACCCACACCCTTGACAAGGCTCTTCAACTATCCCTGGATATAGGGAGAGTGCCGGAGGACTGGAAGAGGGCAGACGTAGTGCCTTTACACAAGGGAGGTAGTAATGAGGTGAAGGGGAATTACTGACCTGTCAGACTCACGCCAGCAGTGGAAAGGTAATGGAGGCATTAATCAAGGAGAGGATGGTAGATTACCTGGAGGAGAGTGGCTTGTAGGAGAGCAGACAGTAAGGCTTCATGAAGGAGAAGTCTTGTCAGACAAACCTAATTCGGTTCTTTAGTTGGGTGACTCAGGTGATTGACCGGGGTGGTGGACGTGGCCTATCTGGATTTCAGTAAGGCCACCATCCCCATAGGAGGCTGGTGAGCAAGATGGAAACTCTGCGGTTGGGTGGGAAAATAACAAGCTGGGTGGAGGCCTGGCTGTCAGGAAGAACTTAGAGGTGGTGCTAAATGGGGTGCACTCCAGGACAGCGAGGGTGAAGAGTGGAGTGCCACAGGGGTCAGTTTGGGTCTGCTTCTCTTCAACATCTACATTAGTGATATTACTGAGGGTTTCAGGGAAGAGTGTGCCTAGTTGCTGATGATACAAAATATGCAATAGAGTGGACACCCGGGGTGCAGGACATGAGGGAGGACTTAAAGAGGGCTTGAAAATTGTCTGAGACATGGCAGTTGAAATTTAATGCCAAGAAGTGTGCTGTAGCGCACTTGGGAGTAGGAACAGAAGAGCACGGTACACACTAGGTGGGAGGAAATCAAAGTAACAGAACCAGAGAGGATCTGGGATCATAGCCTCCTTGAACCTTAAGGTAGGAATCCAATGTAGCAGGGCGGCTGGAAGGCCAATGGAATGTTGGCATGCATAGGCAGGGGCATTACTAGCAGAAGGAGGGAGGTAATAATGCCTCTTTACAAAGCCATGGTGAGGCCGTACCTGGAGTATGGTGTTCAGTTCTGGGCCACATTTCTGCAATGATGTAGATGCATTGGAGAGGGTTCAGAGAAGGCAACTAAGATGGTGCAGGGTATGCAGGAAAGTCATGCAAGCAGAGGTGTAAGGAGCTGGATCTGTACACACTGGAGACAAGGAGCGAAAGGGGAGACATGATTGAAATGTTTAAATATGTAAGGGTCTCAATAAAGTGGAGAAGAGAGTTTACTTAAGAGGAAGGAGGGTGAAAACTGAAAGGTACAACCTCAGACTGCAAGGAAAAAGATACATGGGCAATGTGAGAGGCATTTCTTCATAGAGAGGATGGTGGAGCCTTGAAACAGACTACCAGACCAGGTGGGGTTAAATCGGTGGAAGAATTCAAGAGTGCATTGGACAAGCATATGGGGCTGAGTATTAGGGAGGGCAGGGGCTGACAGGGAGGGGAGGTGTAGGGAAAAAAGGGCAGACCAGATGGGCCGGTATGGTCCTTTTCGCCATCAAGCTTCTATGATTCTTTGATATATATATATATACTGTATATATATATTGGTTACAGTATAAAGTTCCCTACCTGTTTTGTTTTTTCCTCGGGTGAAAGCTAGTGTATCAGTAGTTAGGGAAGAAGATGGCTTCCATCTACAGTGAATACACTGCAGACTACCTAAAGCAGTTGCGTCCAGGAAAGAGGAATCCAGTGTGAGGGGCAAACCAAAAGCACCTCGTGTAGGATCTTGTGGCAGCCAATGAGCAAACGACTGCCCAGGACCTCGAGTCACAGCCGTGACTGAAAGGGACCAGACCTAGGGCATGGGGATGCCATGGGATGTCGCAGAGTCCAGTCCCAGGGGAGGACAGAGAGACCACAGGGAACCCAGAGCCACAGCACCAGGAGAGTCACCAAAAGCTGGAGCCCAAATGGATCAGGCTGCAGCTAGAGTTGAGGAAACTGGAGCTGGAATTCAAGCAGAAAAGATTTGAAGCCCAGCAGCAGAGGAGTTCGAGCAGAGGAAGTTCAAGCTGGAGATGGGAAATATAAAACCAGTATTGGACAGAGGCTGAGGAAAAGAAAGGCAGCTTCAGAGAGAGGCCAAGGAAAGGGAAAAACAGCTTCAGAGACAGGCTGAGAGAGCAGAAAGACAGCGCCAGAGGAATTAGAACTGGCAAAGTTAAGACTCCAACTACCAGCACCACAGGCGGTAGGGTGAACTTAGAACTCCAGGACTGGGGTACAAGTTAAATTCTAAATTAATAGTTGAATTTAAAGAGGGGAGAATATGGATGCATTTTGAATTTGTTTAAAAGGTCTGTATCCAGGCTAAAATACCCAGAAAGTCCTGGAGTTCCAGCTATCCCTCTGTTTTCTGGGAAAGGACATGAGGTGTTAGGTCAAATAGACAATCAAAACAGTAGTAATTATGAGAAACTTAAAGCTGCATTGCTTAAAAAGTATGAGTTAACTTCTGAAGCATACAGGGTTAAGTTCCTTAACCTCTGGAGAAGCCCTGAAATGAGCTATTAGGAACTCACCACAAAGCGACATCAGTTTTTGAAACGTTAGTGGGAGGGAGGAGTGGAAGCAAACTCTGTAGAGAAATTGAGGAGGTTGTACTCTGGAGCAATTCTTTTGGGCTTGCCCAGCAGAGCTAAAACCTGGATGGAGGACCGAGACCCCAAAACAGCACAGGAGGCTGCTGAGATCTCGGACCACTATGCCAGAAACAGGCCTGCTCTAAAGGGATGTGGAGCAGGTGTGGCAGCACAGAAAGGGAAAAGCGTGCCTTCAGGGCAGCTAAACCCTCACTGCCTCCACAGAAAGGGAAGTCCCAGGTTACAAAAAGGAATTATCAGATAAATGATGATTGTTGGTTTTACAAACAGCCAGGGCATCTTGCTAGACAGTGTTCTAAAAGGCACAGAGCGGACAAGGTGATGTTCAGTCAGAGTTGGGTGCACTGTGTATCCCTAAAGCATGCCTATAAACATGAGGAGCACATACACCGGTTACTGTAAATGGGGTGCAGACCCATGGGTTAAGAGACATGAGGGCATCTCTTACCTTAGTAACAGGGATTTGGTTGAGCCTGAACAGCTTATACCTAATCAGTTCATAACTGTAAGGTTCACTGGGGAGGAAAAACTCTGCCACTAGCTAGTGTTCTCTGGAATGGCGTGAGACAGGAGAGAGGATGCAAAAGTGGCTATGGCAGACAACCTCACCTTGCATGTGATTATAGCGAACAGTCTCCAGAAGGGGTGGTGTGTGTGGTTACCCACAGTCAGACAGCAAAGGTTGATTGTAGTTCCTAGACTCCACAGAAGCCCTGTGTGAAAAAAAATGGGAGGCTGGTTCCTAGCCTGTGTCTCCTGACATGGAGGGTAGTGAAGGGGATAGGACTTTCCCAAGTAGCCATTCACAAACAGCTACAGAAGGTTACTCTGAGGAGGGAGGGCTAACAATTGGTCAGAGGTTAGGGATGGCAGTGACCCTGAATGTCCTGACCTACAGATATGAACCCCAGTTTAGGAACTGAAGAGACACATCTCATGCCTTGGGAAAGTATGAAGAATTTGCAGCTGCTCAGAGGACTGATCCTAGTTTGAGAGGCTGAGAGCTTGTGCATAATCTGACAGGACACAGGGAGGTGACGTGAGACATAGAGTATATTGAGACAATGGACTGTTGTATACACAGGATGTAAGGACAGAGGAGGGGTGATGGGCAGGCAACTTGTCACTCCCCAGGGGTACCATGAGCGGTTGCTCAAGGTCGCTCATGATATCCCCATGTACAGACATCTGGGAATCGCAGATCAGGCAGTGATTGGCCCAGTATTTCTATTGGCCCAACTTCACCCAGCAGGTGAAGGAATATTGCAGATCTTGTCACTGGTGTCAACAAATAGGGAAGGCAGGTAGCAAAACCAAAGCCACCCTAATTCCTTTACCCATTGTGAAGGAGCCATTCCAAAGGGTAGGAATGGATATTGTGGGACCCTTGTGTACTCCAAGCTCTTCCGGAATAGGTTTATCCTGGCGGTGGTAGATTATGCCATCTGATACCTAGAGGCAGTTGCCCTTTCCTCACTTAGGACAGGCAAAGTGGCAGACACCTTGCTAGGGATGTTCTCCCGTGTCAGGTTTCTGCAGGAGGTTATCACTGATCAAGGGGTACCTTCATGTCAGACTTGAGGAAGTGTTTGTGGGAGAAGTGTGGGGTGGTGCAGAGATGCACAACACCTTATTACCACAAGTCAATGGGCTGGTGAAAGATTTAATGGTACCCTAAAATCGATACTCCAAGCATTTGCTGAACAGCATGGGAGGAACTGATAGAAATAACATCCCCACCTGGTGTTTGCATACAGGAGGTGCCCCAAGAGTCGACAGGGTTTTCCCCTTTGAATTCTTATATGGAGTGAGGGGTGTGGGCCCCTAGACTTGATCTGGGAAGACTGGGAAGGCAAGCACACCATCCAGGGAACTCCCATAGTGGAGTATGTCCTAAAGTTTAGAGAAAAGCTGAGGAGCTTATGGAGCAGCCCACAGCAACCTGTCAGCCACCCAGCAGAAGCAAAGGTCTAGCACGAATGCAGAGCCAGAGCTCACTCATACAATGTAGGTCAGGATGTCATGGTCCTAATTCCGGTTCAGATGGATAAGCTGCAGGCTGAGTGGGCAGGACCATACGAGGTAGTCCGACAGGTAAATGACATGAACTGTATTGTAGAACTGCCTGACAGGAGACATACCCATAGAATGTACCATGTCAACATGATGAAGCCATATGCAAACAGGGCAGACATGGTATTTGCAGTGTGTAGTCCTGGAAGGGACGGATGAAGAGGACCTCCTACTGGACTTGCTTGAGGAAAGCGAGTGTGAGTCATCTGTGGAGGCAATCATACTGTTGCCCCAGTTGACCCCAGAACAGACCCAGGAAGTGAGGGAGGTTTTAGCTGGCTTTGCCCTTTGTTTACGCCAAACCTGGACTAATCCCCTTAGTGACACATGATGTAGATATGGGGACGCAAATGCCCATATGGCGGACAGCCTACTGGTGTCTGAGGCTGTCCTAAAGGACATTAGGAGGGAGGTGGAGGAAATGTTGGATTTAGGAGTAATCCAGAAATCCCACGCCCTGGGCCTCGCCCGTATTCCTCGTTCCCAAGCCAGCTGGCTCTATTCACTTTTGTAGACTATCATGGACGCAACACAGTCACGAAGTCTGATGCTCACCCAATGCCACGGACAGATGAACTACTGGACAAGGTGGAAGGGCAATAAACCTTACCACAACTGACTTGACAAAGGGTATTGGCAGGTGGAGTTAACTGCCAGATCTAGGGAGGTCGGCCTTTATCACTCCAATAGGATTATTTGAGTTCAAGGTAATGCCTTTTGGAATGAAGAACGCCCTTCCACCTTCCAAAAGTTGGTCAACCAGATGTTACATGGTACTGAAGAGTATGCAGTGGCATATCTGGATGATATTTCTATCTTTATTGCCAGTTGGAGGAACACCTGTCCCACCTGAAGGAAGTGTTGGGCAGGATACAGGGGCAGGGCTCACTGTCAAGGCTGAAAAGTGCCAGGTGGCCAAGGCAGAGGTGGCATACCTAGGCCTTGTAGTCCAGCGAGGTAGCTCTGTCACAATCAAGCCAAGATTGAGGTGATAGAGGCATGGCCCAGGGCCTGAAACCCAGAAGCAGGTTTGGAGTTTCCTAGAGACTGCTGGGTACTATCAAAGTTTGTACCAAATTACAGTACCCTGGCAGCTCCCTCTGTAGCCTGCTAAAGAAAAGAATGCCCAAAAAGGTAAAATGAGCCATCCTGTGAATGAGCCTTTCATGGCTAAAGAGGCACTGTGCAGTGCCCCTGTTGGCCAGTCCAGATTACAGTAAGCCATTTGCAGTCCAGACAGATGCTTCACATGTGGGGATTAGAGCGTCCTCAGGCAGACCTCTAGCCAAGTGAAAGATCACCCAATAGTGTACCTTAGCAAAGGTTGCTTCCCCAGGAGCAGGCCTATTCCATAGTTGAAAAGGAATGCACTGGTATGGACCCTGAAGAAATTACAGCCATACCTTTATTGAGGCACTTTGAGGTACAGACCGATCATGACCCCTGGTGTGGCTAACACAGATGGGGAAAACAATGGTCATCTCTTAAGATGGGTATTGCCTTACAGGGCTACGATATGACCATTACCCACAGGGCGGATCGGCCAATGCCAATGCAGACGTGCTATCTCACCCAGTTAGAGCAGGGAACAGAATTTGTGAAAATCATACCTTGCCTAGGGATGTATTCCCACAAATTCAGTCTAGAGGAGGGATGTCACAAGCTGCCTGGCTGGTAACCATTATTTGTAGATATTAATATGGTGTATATATTTTTATGTAATTATATGTACATGCCAATGTCAGCACAAAGGCACATACAGAATAGACTGGATTTTTTTTTTAAAAAGGGTTTGACCTTCCGCTGACCTACAAAGCCAGCCTTGTTTGTGGAATCTGACACATTCTTGTCAAACAGCTTGTGGATATATGATCAAAGAGTATTCCTCTAATGTTAACTGGCCAAGGGAAACAGGGATCTTCCTTATAACTAATTAAATTAAGCCAGTTCAGAATCCCAGGATGAGAGAAGCTATTTCCACTGTTGTAAACCCTTAAGATCAAAGGAAAATGGTCTTGGACAAGAGGTGACTGAAAAGGTTCTCACAATACACTGACATTTTTTTTATAAGTGCCAGGAAACATCCTTCTACCAGACCTGTGTGAGATTTAATGTCAGGTGACAGAAAAGGTTCCCACAGTACATTGACATTTTTTCTAAGTGCCAAGACTCTGGGAAAGTGCAAGAGTGACACCTGGTGGCCTAAAGTGGAAGAGCCAGCCTTTATTCACAGAAGGGCCAGCCTTTATTCACAGACTTGGGGGTCTTCTATGTAAGCTCTCCAGCACAGACACTCAGGCCATTTGCCATTCTGTTTGGACTCTCTTCTGACTACAAGTGACCAACTGCCAGCACAGAGACTGCCTAAGAGCCAAAGACTGCTACAGAAAAACTGCAATATTTTGCAAACAAGCGATTCTCTGGACTTTGAAATCTTCATACCTCAGGTAGATTAGCTAACAGTCTTTGTGCATTTCATTGTACATGTTTCCATTTTCTTTTCCTGTATACTGTAACCCAACTCAAGAGTCTGCCTGTGTGACAGTTCTTATATTGTATGTGTGACTGTAGAAGGTTTATTAATAATTGGTGAAAACTGTTATAGCCAGAGGGCCACCGTAAGCAACCAAATTAAGAAAAGGGTCTGTAAGGTATCCAGAAGGATAGGGAGACTACCAGAGTCTACAAATATTTTGAACTAGGCTGTTGCATGTCCTGTAGGGAGAAAGCTAAATCAGATTGTTACGCTGCTCCCTAAGAGAGTGTAGACCTGGGTCTTCTACCCATGTGTAATAGCCAAGGAAGGGGTTCATATTTGGTCACAAGACTCAAGGCTGGTATTGTGCCCTTATCCAGAGCTAGAGGTATGCCCTGGATCCTCATGGCAGAGGTGCAGTCGTAACCTCAGCAAGCAATCTAAAGGATGAGGAGGGTATCCCTGTTCCCCCTGTCATGGATTGCACTTAAGAGGGCACTGTGAGCTCAGTGGGCCTGATCCCCAGGAGTGGGATCATAACAGGAGTCAGTAGTGGGGAGCTGAGTACAGAGCACAGCACAGCAACCTCCCCCGCAGCACAAGAAGCAGGCAAGTACATGATCGACCATCTTGGCAGATTAATGACACTGACCTCTCCTCTCATGACTTTGGCAAGTGGTGATTTGCTGACTGAAGCAACATGGAGTCAAACAATGGTTAGGAGCCCCGGAGATAGATGGGCCATTTCTCACTTATGCTGCCAGTCAGTGTCATAATTATGTGAGTGAGACAAGGTCTTGTTAGGTCGGCCATGGTATGGAGATACTACTGGAGCATTTAGCTGCTGTTCATCTTAGCAATCATGGGTCAAGCCTCAACAGTCCCGAGTCAAATCAGGTGGGGTCAGAGGCAGGACAATCTTGGTAAAATAAATAAACTGAAAATAACATGTCGGCTGCTGCCTACAGGTGATCATCAGTTTGTTTGTTTTTATAGCCCTACCATTTCAACTCCCACTCCCTTTCATTCTGCAGCTGTCATTTTTTTAATCTGCTGGGACTGCCTACATCTTATCGGAGCTCCTGTTATAAACAAAGTAGATCTTACATGATGTACATGTACTACAGCTCATTAACAAGTTAGTTCCCAGGGCAACGTTTTGGCAGTTGTGTTTGTGTGCCTGTGAGTGTGTGTTTTTTCCCTACACAAATTAGAGTTCAAAGAAAGGTGCGACTCAGGAGTCTTTGACCTAGGGGCAGTTGCTGCATGCTCATGGCTCAAACTGAAAAAATCAAATCAGAGATCCATTTTAGAAGACCGCAATCTCTAAAGCTGTCTGCCAGATAAGGGAATATCTTAGACACTATCAAATACAAAAGTACGACACAAAGAGGACCTTGTTATTTTAACATATTTATTACAACAAAATGACTGCAGAAATACCATTTCCTATCTCAATTAATAGTCACTGTGTGCCTGTAAGGCTCATGGTGGAGGAACTATTTATGTTAATTTGAGATATTGATGTAAAAAATAAAAACAAAACCAAGCTCCAATTCCTGAAGACCCAATTATATTAATAGCAATATGGCACTCTCAAGGGTTATGTTAATGTTCAAGTTATTCACCTCCTGAGAACAATATGGCACTCAGCTGTGCCTTGTGCCATTACGCCCCAGGGGATGATTAACTAGAACATTAACAACCCCTGGTCACTACTGTATTGCTTAAGTAAAGTGTCTAAACAAGAGTACCGATGCAGGTGCCACTGCACCACAAAGTGCTGAAGTAGAAATGTATGTAAACAGTTATGACTAAAATTTATATTTGATGCTCCTCTAACATGACCTCAGCCTGCTGTTTGAAAGCTAAAACAGTTTTCCCAAGCAGTGTAGGCCCATAGAGATGAAGAGGATAATAAGAGGAGGACTGTCAAGGATCATATTGATACCAGACACCCCCGAGAAGACCTGAGAGGGGCCTGTAAGGAATCAGGTCTTTAGTGGTGAGGCCATAGTCACAGCCCAGCACTTGATAAGTCCCCCACTCTCAGATCCACTGATACGGAAATATAAATATTCATGATGTGCATGCTCCCTGAGAGCCATGTGCCATCACTCAAGATCCCTAGACTAGGGAGGGGTTCACAAAAGCCTGGAAGGAAGTCTTGTCACTGGTGGCTAGGGCTATGACGTGCTGAAAATGGCAGTGAGGGAGGGTGGCACCGTGGTTCACCACCTAACAATCCCTGTTGTGGGCTGGGAGCTTGCTCTTCCAGGAGAGCATGCTGCTTGTGTGCAAGGCCTTAGTGGGGTATGCACAATGTCAGCAAGCACCATGGGAGGGAGGGGCGGTGGAATGGGCAGGAGAAATAACACCATCCAGGATGATTGTAATGGTCCAGGGTACTCCTGAGCTCTGTCTCATCCCTAAAGAGGATCAGGTGAGAGGTTGTTGGGGCTGGGAGGTCAGAAGAGGCCTGACTCGAGAAAGATAAACACAGGACAGAAAAAATAGACTGACCCACTGTCAAGACTGGGGTTATGTATTAGCCCAAGAATCCCACACTGGGGCTAACTGGGGCCCAGGCTCATCACAGAAGTGAGGCCCTCAGCTCCTAGGGAGCTAGGATGCAATCAACCAGCATTCAACACACACCTGCAGGCCAATCAAGAAGCAGCACTGGTGTCAGCTGTGAAGACAGCCTTGCAAGCCAGAAGAAAGGTGTAGTAATGGTGACTCCATTTTTCAGTGGGGAATGGGGAAAAGGGACAAACATAAGATTCACTGAGACATCAGACTCGTCCTATGTAGTAATACTTAGGTAACATAGTAATCATTGCACGGACATGATTGTTGGGATGACTGATTATGATGTTTAAGCAATAAGACATGACAGGGGTGTGTTGTGGTGGGATAACAGCCACCTTGGAGTGCGTTGAAGCATGAGGCATGGCAGTGCTTTCACCACCAAGGAAGACTGTTGGGCCATCATAACACCACCCCTGATCTTACTATTGTTATGAAATGGGTCACTTTTAGTAAATTTTATTCATCTTTTTAAACATATTGCTTTCAGCTGGGCCATTGTGCTGGGATAATGGCCCAAAGCAACTCTCAACCAGTCAGAATTCAGCATTCTTTCTACCCATTTCATAATAGTAAGTACATTTGTAGTGAGGTACTTGAGGGGATGAATAGTGCGGTAGGATGTCTGAATGCTTATGCAATGTAAATTTGATCATATGCTCACTCTGTCCCTGCTACAAGGACTACTACCCTTTTGAGGTACCAAGGAGACATAGAAACCCTCTTAAGGAGAGTTCCACCCTTGAGGTTCCTAAGGAAAAAGGCCCCTTAGCCCAAAGGCACCTTAGGAAAGAAAAGCCCAAAATATCAACACATAGAATGCAGAGATACACTTGCTTCCTGTAAGGGTGGAAAGATATAGCCTGAAGGTTTGGCATAACCTGAAATTTCAAAGCAGAAACAGAAACCACTGTTAAGGTTTGCAGAACCACAATCCAGACCTGGCTCTCAGAGGAATTATATTAAAGGCTTTTTCATGGAGAGTGGAAAACACCCTTGTGGAAGAAACTGCTGGGGATCAAAGCGTTGGGTCAACATTTCTCCAGGCTGTACACCTGTGATGACCAAACTATTTTCTCAATGTATTGTCTGACATATGTTCTTGTCTAATTTCTGATTTCCTGTCTCTGTATAAGTGTAGGGGCCAGGGCTTCAATATCAAGAAGCAATATTATTTCTGAATTTGAGCAGCCCAGCAAAATCTTAACAGGTGCTTAAATCTTTATTGCAAGACAACTGTTTTTAAGACTTTTATAGTAGGAGTGGGAAGACAGAAACAGGTGGATAATTATGTATATCTCTAGATCTGTTTTTTTAATGGAAGTTACCATAGTCTTCATAAAGCAAGGTTGAACCTCCCAATGTAAACAGACTGATTAACCATATCAGCGACAGCTTGAGTAAGAACAGGGATACTGGACAACCAAAGAAGAGAGAGAGAGAGAAGCAGATAAAGGGATCTAGTGGGCAGCTTGCTATGGAGAGGCCAACATAATACAACAAAGTGTTTTAGATTCCTGCATGACGAAATGGATTAACAGCTATTGAAATTGCACTGCTTCCTGCTGTATATTTGTGTTTATATTGGGGTTTATAGAGGTAAAAGTAGGCCTTTCTGACCCATCAGACTACCTCCTACTTCTCAATGGTAATAGCTTAGTAGATTCCCTTTACAATTATTTCATCAACTATAGTTTTGAAAGTGATGATGTTCTCATTCTCAATTACATCCTGCAATAACCTATTCCACAGACCACCTATTTTTTCATTTTAAAGTTGCTCAGTTTAATTTGGCAAAGTGGTTCCTTGTATTTATTTTACTGTCTTTATATTCAGTTCCCATACTGTCCCTCAGTTCATTGTCCCCTGAATTCTGCAGTGTTTTGTGTTACACCCTGGCAGTCTGCACTATATCTCAAAGATGTCAACATTTTACAAACCTTAGGAGTAGAAACTCCACACATTTCAAAACAGTGAGAAGCCTGTTGTCCATGCTTAAGATCCTCAAAGGCCCTTCAGTCCCGACATGTCAGTGTTTCATCTAATAGTAGATATTTTATCTGTGAAAACTGAGCAAATTCTTCACTATATCCTTGGTTGTCAGAAGGCAGTGGGCTGAGGAATCTTGCTTTACAAGTTTATCAATGAATTGAAGTAGGAACCTAAAATTATCTCATTCAAAGAAACGAGATGTAAATTCAACATACACTTAGTAGCGCTCATCATTTATTAATACTTTTGTGGGAGTTCTTTAAAATGTGTTTGCACATTTCTAAATTCATCTTCTTCCATATATTTCTGCTTTTTGTTTTCCTATTTTATATTTTGAAGCTGTTGTAAACCAGGTGGCAAGGGATACTCGTTTCAATGAACATATTCTACCTGGTGCAACAAAATTTAACTGTTGTAGAAACATAGAAACATAGACTTTGACGGCAGATAAGGACCACTTGGCCTACCTAGTCTGCCCATTTCCCTACCTAGAGGATTAGCTGCAGATCCTATTTAACCAACAGCCTATTTCTTCCTACCCCCACAAAAATTGCCTTATGTCTGTCCCATGCATTCTTGAATTCTCCACAGTTTTAAACCCCACAACCTCCTCAGGAAGGCTATTCCATGCATCCACCACCCTCTCTGTGAAAAAACACTTCCTCATTGCCCTGAGCCCATCCCTCCTCTATCTTCAAATTGTGTCATCTTGTTCTTGCATCTCTTTTACTAAAGATGCTACCCTCTTGGACTTTGTTGATCCCACTGAGGTACTTATGCATTTCTATCATGTCCCTTTCTCCCTCCTTTCCTCAAGGGTATACATATTAAGCTCCTTCAGTCTCTCCTTGTATGGCTTCTCTTCCAGACCCTGCACCATTTTGGTTGCCCTCCTCTGAATTGCCTTCATTCTGTCTATGTCCTTGCAGAGATGGGGTCTCAGAACTGGATGCAGTACTCAGATGGGGTTTCACCAACTGTCTGTACAGAAGGATAATGACTTCTTGTTTTCTGCTGGTGATGCCTCTCCTATACATCCCAGTATCCCCAGCCCTACCGCCTTCTCCCATTGCTTGCCAACCTTAAGGTCATCTGATATGATTACTGCAGGTCCCTTTCCATTTTGTTGTTGTTACTACCTTCCCCGCCTGTGTAATCTTCCCTGGGTTTTTGTTTCCCAGGTGCATTATTTGCGCTTCTTTGTATTGAATCCAAGCTGTCATACACGCTAACCATTCCTCCAACCTTGTCAAGTCCCTTCTCATCCTTTCCATGCCTCCTTGTGTATCAACTTCATGCAGATCTTTGTGTCATCTGCAAGGGCATACTTTTCCTTTCAGTCCTTCTGCAATGTCACTTATAAAGACATTAAAAGGACTGGACCATACTGAACCCTGCAGTACCCACTAGTAACCCCTCTTTCTTCACAGTGGATTCCATTTACAAGTACTTTCTGTGTCCTGTTGTCCAGCCAATGTTTTACCCAGGCTACCACCCTGGGACCCACTCCCAGGCTGATTAATTTGATTGTTAATCTTTTGTGTGGGACTGTGTCAAATGCAATACTAAAGTCTAGGTAGACCATGTCCACAGCCCTCCCTGGTCTACTACTTTGGTCACCCAGTCAAAGAAATCAATTAGATTCATCTGACATGACCTTCCTACTGTGAACCCATGCAGTCTTGGGTCCTGTGCCCCACTGGCCTCTAGGTACTCCACAATTCTTTCCTTCAGAGTGATTCCATCACTTTCCCTACCACAGAGGTCAAACTGACAGGTCTGTAGATTCCTGCCTCTGTCTTGGCCCACTTTTGTGAAGGGAATTCACATCCGCATTCCTCCAGTCCTCAGGTACCACACCATCATCCCATGATTTGTTAAAAGGGTGATCAGTTGTGTCACTAGTTCTCTGCTTAATTTTTTAGAATTCTGGGGTGAATTCCATCTAGCTCCATTGCTTTGTCCATCTTCAATTTTAGGAGTTCTTTCAGAACCCTTTCTTCTGTGGAAGGACTGGGATTGACCCCTATCCAGAGTGCTTCTGTTAATTGGATTAGGCACCTCCCCACCTCCTCTTTGTGCATACTGAACAGAAGTATTCATTCAGTATCCTGCTTTTCACTGTCCTCCTCTGCCCACCACCGTCCTATTCAGCCTCACTATCCCTCCTTTTGTCTTTCTCGCTCCTGATATACCTATACAAGGTTTTATCCCCTTCTTAACTGAGTTGGCTATCTTTTCTCAGTTTGGGCCTTTGCTATTCTGACTACCCTCCTGCTTCCTTCTGCCTTAACTGGTACAGTTCTCTGTCCTGCTCCTTCTGTGTTTCCTTATGCTTCCTAAATGCTATATTTTCTCCTAGCCTTCCTGCTACCTCTTTTGAGAACCATAGTGGCTTTTCTTTCATTTTGATTTGTTTATTTGCTTCACACAAAGGCTTGTTGTCTCTGTGATGGCAGTTTTGATATTTCCCATTGTTGCTCCACCCTCTTCTAGCCTGTTTGCTAGTGCTTTTCTAAGCCACTCTCCCATCTTGCCAAAGTCAGCCCTCCTGAAGTCCAGAACCTTCACTTTGTATGGCTTGACTCTGTAGCTGAGTTTATCATGAACCACACTCCTTTGGTGGTCACTTGTTCCCAAATGGCTACCTACTTCTAGATCTGAGATCATCTCACTGTCCCATTTGAGAGTACAAGGTCTAAGATTGCTCCCTCATAAGTAGGTCCCAAAACTAGCTGTCTGAGGCATGCCACCTGAAGGGCATCAAGAATGGCCCTGCTTTTGGATGTGGCTGCAGCAAGGTACTCCAGTTTACATCTGGCATATTAAGATCCCCCATCAACAGTATCTCCCTTTCTCTGCCATCCTAAGTATGCCTTCTGTCATATCCTCGTCCATTTCCTCCCCTGACATGGGGGTCTGTGTACAACCCTGTGCAGATTGTGGTGCCATTTCCAGTCTCTAAGGTGACCCACAGTGCCTCCTCTCCTCCTGTCTACTTTTCTGTTCAGTTGCTTTTATCCCTTCCCTTACATACAGAGCTACTTTGCCCCTCTTCTCCCCTCCTGCCTCTCCTGTAGGTTGTATGCCCTGGTATGTTAACATCCCAGTCATGTTTGTGTACCATGTTTCTGTGATGGCTACATCTCAGGCATCCCTCTTCCATCAAGGCCACCAGTTCAGGGAGCTTGTTGCCCAGACTATGGTGTTGGTACTCATTACTCTCCATTTCTTGATGGCCTTACCCTTTTGTCCCATCTCTGTCCTTATTGCATTTGTCACTTTCTCCATTTCCCTGCACTTCTCCTATCAACATCTCTATGTTGGTGTCTACCTCACTTAGTACCCTGATTTTTGGGGGACTAGGATTTCCTGCTCCTCTCCAGTGCCTCCCCTTGGCTAATTTAAATGTTTGCCAATGAAGCATTTAAACCTATCACCAAGGATCCTGGTTCCCTCCTGGACAGATGCAGACCATCATGCCAGTATATGCCTGCATCCTCCAGGTGGACCCCAGTCCCCAGTGAAGCCAGATCCTGAGCTCTGCACCAGTTTTCAACCACTGATTGAATCCCATGGTGTGGAGCACCTAGCCTCACCCATGCCATAGACAGGCAGCACCTCCGAGAAGGTTACCATGCATGTTATTTGTCTAAGGCCCTCCCATCTCCTCAAATGCTTCTTGCACTGCCCTGATCTTCTTAGCCAGGTCATTTGTCCCTAGGTGGACAATGACATCCAGCTCCCTCCTGTGTAGCTGCTCCTGTGATCCTGAGGATTCGCTCCATGTCCCTCTAAGCCATGGTGCCCAGCAGGCACCTTACCTCCCTCCCCTTCCTCCCCCAGTTCTACCTTCCTAACAATGGAGTCCCCCACCAGGAATTGTTTCCTTCCCGCTGGGGTTCCATGCCACCCTCCTGTGGGTCTCCTTTGTGGAATTCGTGCATCTTCCTTGGTCCCCACTGTAGGTGCCTCCATAGAGGAACCACACTTTTCAGAATGGCATAGAAGTTGTGGAGAGGTACATCTGGAGGATGTGCCTCTGTTCCACCACCCTGACCCTCCCTGAGCCTACTGTGATCCAACTGCTCCTCTTTCTTGGCAACCTCTGAGGCAACAGCAGTGACCCTGGTGGTCCCTGGGTGAGAGAGAGGTCCCACAAATCCTGGCCAACTCAGCCTGGAGATGAGCAACCTCCTCCCTCAGCCCAAGAGGTGCCTGCAGATGGGACAACACCGCATCCTCCAGAACATCTCCCAGAAGACTGCTGTGCCTCAGTCACTGCACTGCACTGCACCACTCCCATCATATGTTATTTCTAGCCCCCAATTGTTGTTTGGAATACTTACTCTTTCCTCTGTTTGTTTATTTCTTTTTCTGTCCCTAATTACGTACTACCTGTGTGTCCTTTTAGCTTGCTGTAGTAATGCTTTATTAAAATAATTAGCTGAGACAGTGTCCAGTCTGTTAAAGGCTTAAGCAATGGACTGCAATAGAAGATTAACATCAACTTCATTTTTCTACAAAGAAGAACATTTGTAACATGTCTAACAGGCAATTGAAAATTAATTAGAAATGGGATTAAAAATTATCTGAGAAAAGCATCTCAGTATTAAAACTGTTCATCTCAACCCCTTTACCAAAACATAGGTCCAAATATTGCCATCTACAGTATATGTTTTAATTATTTTCATTTGGGAACTGGTAGATGCACTGGGCCAAGAATTAGCCCATTTCCAGTCATGACCAAGCCATACAGCAAGACTGGTTACAGACAAGGTTGCAGGCATGTAGCAAATATTATAAAATTGACTGACACCAAAAGTATACAGATATAAATCAAAGCAGCAGCTCAGATGGAATAAGGTGCATTTTCACAGTGTGGAGTATAGGACTAGGTCCATTCAAACAGTACTGATGCACACAGTGTGACTACTTTACAAATTAAAGGCAAGAATAATAAATATATAGGTAATAGTAAGAAGACATTATACATTAGGGAGTTGTGGTAGAATGCATGGAAGAGAAAGTCCAGCATATAGTTAGGTAGCAGCAATACACAACCTAGGACATTAAGTATTTTCTTTGTCCAGGGTCTCATGGTTGGGGCCAGAGCCATTTCACGTGGTATGCTATTCCATAATAAAGGAGAGACATATGAAGAAAGCTTTCTGGCCCATGGTACTAGAGATGAGGATTCAGATGGTAGTAGTTTGGAGAAGTCCTTAGGTCTCTGTCATTCCTCTTAGACTTGAGCATCTCCAGTAAAGGGTAATGTTCAGTATTCCTTAAAAGCTTGGCACTGAAACAGCCTTGTAAAGGGTTTCTGTGTGCTTAAGTGCTAACCATCCCAGGCCACCATGTACAGTAGAGTCAGTCTTAAACAGAAAAGCAATTTTATTGTTAATCAGTTGTGAATATGCTATCTAAACTCAAAAGCAATAAACAACCAAATAGTAACTCAGATTCAGATTACTTTATTAAAGAGTATGTACTACAAACAAATTGAACATACAGTGAAAACAAGTTAAAAACTACAAAAGTCACAGAGAATATCTTAATCACATGTATATTTGGCACATCAGTATATCACAGAGGTGACAAGAAAAGATAGTAATATGTGTGTCACTCAACCATATCTAATAGAGTTCATTCCTTCCCTATAGTTTCAAGTATATTGATTAGCTTAGTAGTCATTACAATTTCAATACAGTGCATAGTTATAAGAAGTTAACATACAAAAGCTTGATGTATAAAATACATTAAGAATGCAGTTCTTTAACAGATCTTTAAAAGGCCTATTCCAGATGCTCATGTATTATAAATTACCTACCTAAAAATACATTCATACAGTATTCCATATTCACATAATAGACTTCAAGAGAAATGGCATTACTCCAAGATTTTCTGTTACACAGAAAGAGTTTAAAGGGTCCCTTTAACTAATTCTGGGAATAGCCAAGAATTTAAACAGAACTCAGATGGGTTCAGATCTGATTATCTGCACCACGTTTGCGTAATGTAGCCTGTAATCTCTATATCCATAATTTGGAAGAATGCCTATTATGATCTTAAAAGAGAGTCTTAACAGTCTTTCTGTGTTTTACAGGGTTTATAACACTGTGCTTTTGAAGGAATGCTTTATTTTAGCCTTAAGTCAGAATTCAGTGCTATCCAGCATGAATTTTGAGGTGAGGGTTTGAGTTAAAATCTTTAAATTTCCAAGTTACTAAAATATTAACTTAATTTGCTTCTAGGAAAGCATCAGGAAGACTAAAAATTCCTAACAGTTTGAGACCAGTGACACTAACAGGTTAAAGAAGTTTGCCTTAGCCCATACTTATAGATGTGAGGAATTCAACAACTTTTCCCCATTACTTCAGGTACCTCTGATGAGAATAGTAAAGCAAGCTTTCCCTGTAAGATCCATGGACATTTTAAAGGACTTCACTCAACCATCTAAAACCTGTGTATCTTATAAAATGCACAAACTTGTTCATACTGGCATCTTCCAGATGATTTCATTCTAAACAAGATTTAAAAGCTTTGGGTTTTAGCTGCTTCACTTGGTCCAAAAGACTGGCCTTGTCTAATTGGAAAACAGGACTAGTCCGTCCCTAATGGATTGGTTTAGATACATGAGGACAACCACTTATAATGAAAGGATCAGCTATATGCTACTAAATAAAGTCAAAATGTTTAATAAGAGTTGCAGACCCTTTTTACGTCTTGAACAATAAACTGTAAGTTCTACAGCATGTAACACAATGTAACTTTCTTTTTAGCTGTGTTTGTATGATATTTAACCAAGTTCATATTTAACATTTCCTCAGAAGAAATGTAATATTCTTCTAGTCAATAACAACCTATTTGCATAACTCACTTATGTTTGTTTTCTTTTACTCTATGATATTGTTATTTACTATGATGATTTTATCCTGGTTTCCTAATCTATATTATATTGTGATTTTGAATAAAAATTAATACACTTTTCATTGCAAAAGGTGTCAAATTCCTCATAAAATGGCAGAGTAAAATCCTGTAATCTGATTGGCTCTTATTTATGTGTAAAATATGGTTTACAGATGATTTAAAATTGGAACACAGGCAGTTAAAGTAGCCCCGACAGCCATAACTCATTTTCCACCACAAGCGTGGCTGCTACCTTTACACTGTAAAAATAATCTTAAGCTGGGCTCTGAAAATAAAACAACCTTATATAAGAAATAAAACAAATTAATTAAATGTTGTTTCCCTGATTATCATACTCTCTTTTATACATAAACAAATTAGAAACAATAAGTATTATTTATAGTTTTCACTACAGTTGTTTCTTTGTTGATAGTGAACAATCCCCTTCTATCTTTACCTGCTCATCAGGTAACTCTCTTCTTCTTGCCCTGACAGTGAGATAATTGAGTCTCTCTGGCTGTAACAAAAGGCCTTTGTTGTCTGTGTGTACAGTGTGTTGGAGAGAAACATTCTGCCAGTGGAACTGAGCAGAATTTTGAATCCATGTATTCCATGGTAAACATTCCATGATAAACATTCCAAATCCTGAATGAGGAGAAAAACAGAAAAAAAACAGGAAGAAGAAAGTAGGCAATAATACAATGACATCATCAATGACATCACTGGCAGTGGGAAGAAGGACTATTTTATCACAAATGCACAAGTAAATCTATTGTTTCTACATATAAACATTCTTTTCCCAACAGTACAAAGCAAACAGAAAAAGGAACCAATTTTATAAGTGCAATAAGCAATCAGAGATGCGGTAAAACATTTTTACAGCACGCCCAGCAGCTGAAGTCACGCCGACCTCGGCCTCATGCCTTACTACACACCTAGCTGTGCTGTAAAATATGTTTTACACACACTCTTCGTGCCTTATTGCTCACTTATCCAGAGTTACAGAATGGAGATTGAACATTATTTCTATGCTGTTTATAATAAAGGAAACTGTTTCAATATAATCCAATCGAACCTAGTATACCAATTTCTGCTTGCTTTATCCATTAGAATTACTAAATAAGGTTCCCTGGTGAAAGATGATTTCAGAAATTGATATTAGATATGTATTTTGGATGTTGTTGTTAAAGCAATATCATGTTGTGCATCAACATCCATGTATCTTTGTTTAATTATTTCCATAATAAAATCCCAAGGCATTCTATATATGTTTGTTAATATAGTTCCTAAGCCAATAGGATAGATTTTCATCTTTACGTAATCCAAAACTGGAGACTTAAAACTGAGTCTGAAGTATTCAATCTGTTCCTCAAACAAAGTTTAGGTACTCTATGTTCATGAAGGACCTGTAGGTCTGTTAAGAAAGTAGTTATCCTTATGTTAAAGTGTCCATGGAGTGCTGTCAAAGTTCTGCTAGGAGTATGTAATCAGGTACACAAACTGGTAAATTTAAAAGATACCTGTATAGTTTGTTAAGTAATTTTCAAGAATTACAAAATATGACATACCCCAAACTTCTGATGCATATGCTATGGCTGTGTAAATTTTGCATTTATTGTTATAAGATACCTATAACTGACAAACCACCTTAATTATACATAAAATGATTTACTCCATAGACTGAGAAATGAAGTTTCAGCTTAAGGCAGATTCTATGAATATTCTACTTCAAATGTTTAGCAAATTATAAAGCAAGATAATCTTAAGACTTAACTGTTTCAAGTTTGTATCCATTATGGAACAATCAATAATTATCCTGATATGAGCTTCAGAAAACAAGTAATTGTGTTTTGGTTTTGTTTATTCTAAGACATTTTTATTACATAAAGCAGTCTGTCCAGTTTCCTTTGGAGTCCCAAGACTGAACTTAAAATAATGACAATATCATTTACACACAAGAATGAAATTCAGTTGCCAGACATGAATGCATATTTGTGTCACAGAGTTGTTAAATAATAATATTTATGTAGAGATTGAATATCAATGCTGCTCAAATGCATCCCTGTCATATTCCAAGATTTATTTTAATGGTATTTGCTGGTTGTCCCTTTATATTATACTGGACTTTAGAACATGTTTGTCATATAATCTGATTATTAGGTCTCAATTAAATTTGTCTAGTCTCAAAGTGTAAAGGTACTCCGTAGTTTTCTCCTGCTTGTACTGTGAAAGCCATTTTAAATCTGCTGTATAAAACAACTTGCCCCTTTTAATGTTAATGTACTTCTTTATGATGAGAAAGAATCATAAATGTTGTGTGGTTGAGCAAAGCTTCCTATGTCCATTTTGGGACTTTTCTTTGATGCAGTTTCCCTCAACCCATGACTCAAGATTTGACAAGCTAATATGACGGAACATTCTTAGGGTGGTATCTGTTAGACTAATTGGTCTGTGCGGTCACGTGACAGGCGCCTAAAAGCAGCACTACTCTGGAGCTCCCGACCATCGACCGCTATTAATCTTCTTTTGCCCTACTATCCTTAAAGGGTACAATTTAGACGTTGGTTTTAAGCTTCCTTAGCATTCTGGATCCCAGTGATCGTGTTTTTGTCTGGTTTGTAACAGTGTAACTGGCTTTACAGCGCGAGAATGAAAGCTGAGATGAAGCAGGCCAGAATCCGACATACTCCACCACCTACCCCAGAAAAGCGTCCAAGAAATCAAAGCAACAAAGCACTGGGAATATCCCTAAGCCTGGTTCTTCTGGCACTTCAGTGATTCCCTTAACTGAGGATCGTTTCCTTCAGGAATCGTTACCGTTACAGAAACCCTAGAAGACATCTTGGCAGAGCTAAAATCTATTGTGGAGACCTCAGCTCTTTATCAACAAGAATGGGAGACTCAGAGGCGAGAATCTCCTCTCTGGAGAAATGGAGAGAGAAATCAGAACAGAAATTGTTCACCTGAAACAGCAAATTAGCAAACTCCAACTGAAAACTGAAGATTTGGAGAGAGAAGCAGAAGGAATAATGTGCTGATCTTGGGTCTACCTGAATCGGAGAAAGGAGCTGACACTATTGCCTTACAGAAATTCTTCCCTAAGACTGTTGGCCCTTCTCCTCAACCCACAGTACCACATTGAGCAAGCCCATCATTCTCTGGAGACCGAAACCCCACCTGGTGCATCTCCAAGGCCTATAATTGTGAAATTCCTAAGCTTTTTGAAAAAGCAGCATGTGTTAACCAAAGCGAAGGAGCTCCAGGCCATTCTGTGGGGTAGCTCCAAGCTGAGGATTGCCCAAGATCTTCCTTTTGAAATGTGCCAGAAAAGATCTGCTTTCCACCCTATGGTCAGCAAGCTAATTGCGGCAGGAATATGATTCAAGATGATCTACCCAGCCAAGCTACAGGTTGCAATCGATGGAGCATGGTATTTGTATGAATCTTCTAAGCAAGCAGCCACTGATCTTGCCAGCAAATTACCTAACCTGTTTAAAGCAGGGTGAGCTTTACTGCAGCTACCTGAGGACTACTGTTCTTTTATGCTGTGGGAGTTGATTATTTACCTGTTTGGAGTTTTCTCTTTCCCTTCTCTTTTGGACCCTCGGGGTTGGTTAGCGGGTGGGGAGGCTGATGTGAGCCTAGTAGGCCTGGATTCAGCTCAGTGGAGTGTTCGAGTGCTCCAGTAAGGGGAGGGAGGAATCTTATTTCAGGTGCGTTTCCACATGTTGACAGCAGAGATGGACCAGTTGGTCCCACCGGTTTGTATGTCCCCTGTCACTTCTCATTTTTCGAACTGGGATTGCCCCAGAGAAGCTGACTAGCTAAATTAATTGGGAGTCCTGGGGACTCCGCCTCCTGAATGTTGGCCCTTTGGGTAAGTCAACTTTAAACGCATTTACCTGTGGCAACAGCCTCATTGAGAGGGAGTCGATTTGGCAAGGTTGAGAGTGAGCCAGTTTGCAATCTGATTTCAGGATTTCACAACCATCTCAACATGTAAAGCCTTTACTATTTTGAGTACTGTTACACTAGTTAGGGCTTTCGTTTGCTGTTTTTCCCAAGGGTTGGTGGGTGGGGAGGCTTCAGGATGGAGCAAGCTTAGGAGAGCTGCATAGCACCCAGGAAGGGGAAAAGGTGCATTTCCTGTGAGGTATGGAGATCATAGAGCACTTCAACTTTTATGTCTCTCTTCTGGAATCAGTTCATGGCGCTCTAGTCCAGATCTGGCACTTGAGCGTGATTATCCCTCTCATAGGAATGTAGCCTATTGGGTCTGATTCTCGATACAAGTTATAAAGATACCGAAAACCTTTCTGGTATACAGGTGGGACTTTTTGTATATAGGTTGAGGGGTTTATGGGGAGGGATTCACTGTCCTGATCTCTTCCCCACTGACTATACAGTCTGAGACTATTACAGGATGGTTAATGTTACCTACCTTTTCAGTAACTTGAACATCTTAAGAACTTCTTTGGGAAGGGAAACTTTTCCTTACTAATTCTTCTCCACAGGGTTGTTGGAGATGGGGGTGGGACTGGAGTGTGCCTTCTGGGATCATTTGGTCAGTTAGTGGTACATGTTCTTTTCCTTTTAACAAAATGTACATGACCTTGGTGCCAATTAAAATTGCTGCATGGAATTTCAGAGGCATCAGGGTTCTGTCAAAAGATATCAGGTTCTCAAAAATTGTGCTCTTTTAAATATCGACATTCTTTTGATGCAGAAAACCCACCTCATAGGTTACGGAAACAAGCAGACTCACGTCGACAGAGTTTCTCTCAAATTTCACATCCTCTGGGTCGTCATCTAGCAGAGGGCTGGCAATTTTGGTCAAAGACACATATTGTTTGTGGCAGAAGAGAGTCTAGCAGACCAGAAGGGTAGATTTGTTATTATTAAAGGCATACTCAATAATGTTAGGGTAGTGTTAGGTGCAATTTACGGTCCAGTCGGAGGATCGGATTTCCTTATGAGTTTGGCCAACAAACTGGTGGATTTCTGCCCTCCTTGCTAATTCTAGGTGGTGACTGGAATATTGCTCGTCACAGGACCTGGATAAAACTTATAGGCCATTAAATCCCTATCCTCTCACAACTAGCCCTGAGGGACTTTATGGAGTTATTGGGTTTATGTGACCCATGGTGTCTGCTCAACCCTCTAGTAAACTCTTCTCTTCTACTCTCAGGTCCACCGGTCATGGTCCAGATTAGATTTCATTTGAACTAGCACTACTCTTCTAGCTGGCCTTCACCAGACAGGAATTGAACCAATTGTTATATCTGATTATTCCATGGCATGGATTTTGATCTCCTGACCCGAACCTTCAAAGGGATACCTCATGGAAACTAAACACACACCTTCTAAAGAGGAACAAACAATTTCCCACATTAAGAGCTAATCTCTTCCTTCATAGATTTCAATAAGGGCTCCACAAGCAGGAGGACTTGATCTGGTGCCTCTTAAATGCTACATCAGGGAGAATTCATGAAGCTAGCTTCCAAAAGGGAAAAACAAAGAGTGGCTAGGGTTATCTCATTGTCAAATCAAATAAGGGTTGCTGAAAGCAACCTATCCTTTCATCTTCCCCAACCAACTTGGAAACCTTACTGAAGCTTAGGAAAGAATATGCGGATTTGCTAAGGAAAAGGCAGAATATGCCATCCTTAAAACTAAAGCTTGTTATTTTGACCACTGTGAGGAACTGGGTAGAATGCTAGCCCTTCGACTACAGGAAGTAGAAAGCTCAAGACTGATCCCTTCACTGCATTCCCCAGATGGCTCTATTAAAACCTCCCTTGAGATATTTCCCAGGTCTTGAATCCTTTTACAGGGCCT
Organism: Neoceratodus forsteri; assembly: GCA_016271365.2. Taxonomy (NCBI): domain Eukaryota; kingdom Metazoa; phylum Chordata; order Ceratodontiformes; family Ceratodontidae; genus Neoceratodus; species Neoceratodus forsteri. Next base: position 692,675,571 of record CM057449.1, read on the forward strand.
TATACAGTAAAGGTTCCTCTCAAACCTCCCATTCCTATTAACATTTTCTGGATGGCATTAACCTCCCTTCCTGCAGGCCCATCAGTGCGCGATTCTGGCCTCTCCTATCACTTTGGATGAAGTAGGGAGGCAATTAATGGGTTATCACTGGAAAAATCACCAGGTCCTGACGGTTTTCCTTCCAACTTCTATAAAACATTTGTAAGGAAATAGCTCCCTCCTCCTGAAATTATTTGAGTATATTTCACCTCAGATCCCCTAGACCCCACCTTGCTGGAAGCCACGATCGTCCTGATTCTGAAACCAGACAAACCTCATAGTGAGCCCGCTAGTTACCGTCCAATTTCACTACTAAATTACGATATTAAAATTTTAACAAAATCCTATCTCTTAGAATTAAAAAGATTTGGTCTCATCTGCTGAGCCCGAACAGGTGGGGTTTGTGCAAGGCAGATCTTCTGCCAACCACTTGTGAACCCTTTCACGTATTCTTCAGGTTGCCCAAGACTCCCAGATCCCCACGGCTTTAGTCTCATTAGATGCAGAAAAAGCCTTCAATAGAGTAAACTGAGATTTTCTTTGGGCAACTCTTAAGAATATGGGTTTTCCAGAAACTTTCATTCAATGGATACGGACGGTATACAAAGCCCCCACTGCTAGAATTTACTGTAATGGGGTTTTCTCTTCTCAGTTTCCCCTGTTCACTGGCACTAGGCAAGGTTGCCCTTGTCTCCCTTTTTGTTTAATCTATATCTGGAACCCCTTTTACTCAGTATTAAGAGTTCGCCCCAGGTTATGGGTTATTCAGTATACCAGCAATCTCTGACCCTTTCAGTGTATGCTGATGATATCCTTCTACATTTGACCTATCCAGAAACCTTGCTAACACATGCACTACAAATTGTTGAGCAATTTGGGCATGTAACTAACTATAAGTTAAACTTATCCAACTTAGTAATATTCCCATTAAATGCCCTCACTCACCAGGTTAACTTCACTCACTTCGGTATGAAATGGTCCCTTCCGTGATCAAATATTTAGGTATACATCTCACTAGAGACCCAGAGGCTCTCAGGAGACTCAATCTGGATGATTTGGTGTTGAATATCCAGCAGGATCTCCAAAGATGGATCAAACTCCCATTGTCGTTATGGGGTTGTATCAGTATTATAAAATGAATGTTCTGCCCCGCCTCTTCTATCCTTTAAGCTTACTGAACATCTGGCTCCCAATGTCATATTTTCAGCAGCTCCACTCCACCCTCTCTAAATTCGTCTGGCAGGGCAGACATCCTAGACAGTCTTTCTTAAGCTTAACCTACCCAAAGAAGTGGACTCCGATTCCCCAATTTTATTTTTACTACTGGGCGGTCATCTGTCAAACTGGGGAGATGGTTCAGCAGTTATACCTGATGAATATTTTCCTATCTGGCTACAGCTGGAGAAAGGCTTCTGGATATACATAACCTTAACTCATCCAGAGTTTTTATTATACTACCTCTGCATTGCCAACTCTCATAAAAATTCGGCTGTGGGTGTCTCTATTAAAGTTTTAACTCAGTGTTGGAACTTCTTTAACATTTACGCCTAAAAGGATACCGCTCAATCCCTTACTTTAAACCCTAACATCAAAATAGGAGGTTCACCGTTTTTCTCAAGTGGCTTCCCCAGCCACAGGGTATTCTAGTGGAAAACCTGCTTTCCCAGGATGCTCTCCTCTCCTCAACCAACATAATAGCCAAATTTAATATTCCTCAGAAACATATATTTAAGGTTTTCAGTTGAGACATCTTATGGTCTCTATTTTTGGGACCACATTTAAGCTGTCCCAAGCCAGGCCCTTCTTAAATCAGATACAGAACTATTCAAACAAGCCCCATGGAATCTCAATGATCTGTTCCTTTCTTCTGGGTATCAAATACCCTAATGCCCTTCAGGCTCTAAAACTTGGACCTGTCTTCTGCCAGACTCCACCTTGGTTTGGAGTCAGATCTGGGAGGATATGCATAGATACCTCACTCAAGATAGGCACAGACTTATCCAGTATCACTTCTTAAATAACCTGTACTATACACCAGTTAAGTTGGCCAAATTAGGCAGGCTACCTTCAGCTAACTGTACACAGTGTGGCCAACTGAAGGGAACCTGATACGTATTTTTGGCACTGTGACAAGGTGGCTCCATCATGGAACACAATTCAATCCAATCTAGACTCCCTTCTGGGATTGGATGAACTGTTTACCATAGAAATATGTATCCTGGGATGCTTTCCAATATTAGGGTTCGGGAGCACAGATTTCACATGGCTCTAATTTCCATTGTAGTCAAAGACTGGTTTTCAAGCACTGGATGGACCAACTGGTTATATCATATGCTGAATGGCTGAAGGAAATGTCACTTTGTTTTAATACTGAGAGGTTAAGAGCCAGCTCCGGAACCATATAGCCTCATTTAATCATAAATGGGGTAAACTATATGCTTTATATTTGAACTAAGATCCATGTAATGCATGCCTCTGACTGCCTCAGTTTGTTTTACCTTTTCTTGGTGCTTGTTATTGCTGGAAATTTATCTTTTTGTTATCTCCTTGTTATGTTGTTTTAACAGGCACACTCCGGGGTAGGGAGGGTAGTGGGATGGGGGTGGGTGGATGGGAGGTTAGGGGTATTGCTATATTATTATTTTGGTTATATTTGATCCAGAGACAGTCTGGTGTCATGTTACCATTAGTCTATTTTGTGGTTATTTGTGTGTGGCTAATTTACTTTTTGTTATATAGCTTGTGTTTGACATAAACTAATAAAGATGTTGAACTAAAAAAAGACTAATTGGTCTGTACATCTGCGGTCATTCTGTAAATTGTCTATTATGTTGAAACATAATTCATTTTCTAGCTCATTATATACTGACTGGAAATGTTCCTCCCACTGTTTTAGTTGAATATAAATTTTAAGAGATGAAGAGTATATATTACATCCTGTTGCAACAAGTGTCCAGAATTGTTTAACATCTTTTATATCACTGATTTATGTAATTTAATCCACAGTTCCGGTGGTATTTGCCTTTCTCTTCAACTGATAATTTATTGTATTCTTTTCTTGTTTTATTTAGTAAGGTTAAACTGGTTGTTGTTTTATCCTGTCATGTCTTTCTTACCAATAATGTTAATTCTTTTTCCTTTGTCTACATTTTAAGTTAAACCATGGCCTAGATATTCAGACTCGCCAGGCTGTGGCGCAAGCCTGGGTGCAGCTAACTTGGCTGTGCAGGGGCAGTTGACTGGGCGATATTCAACAGAGCTGCGCCCATGGCACAGCATCGAATACGCACCCTGGCCACCCGCAGTGCACATGGTGCAGTGGCACTACACCAGCACAAGTGGCCAGAGTGGAGCAGGGGATGCGCTAGCGCAAAGTTCTGTTGCGCTATGCACAACAACCATGATATTCAAAGTGCACATGCAAATGGGGCCATAATGTATGCAAAGGCACAAATGGGGCCATTTGCATGTCATTATGGCAACATTTGCATGCAGGTGCACTGATCCCCAGTAACTTGTGCCCTGCCAGGCAGGAGCCGTTAGGACCGATGCCCCATGCACAGCATGGCAATGCCCTCTGCCTGATCGGGCATATGTAGATTCAATTTATCATCCAATATCCCTGGTGGTCAAGTGAACTGCTTGCAGCCTGATCACCGGCATCTGTGTCATAATATATGTCCAATATCCCTGGTGGTCCAGTGAACCACTGCAGCCCCGATCAAGGGCTTCAGTATGACATAATACATCCTATATCCCTGGTGGTCCTGTGGACCACTTGCAGCCCAATCATGGGCATCAGTTTAAATAAATAATGTCCTATATCCCTGGTGGTCCAGTGGACCACTGCAGCCCAATCGCTGGCATATGTAATTATAAGGTGAGCCCACGGTACCTCCCTCCCCACCCACCCAGTGAGCCCCTCTGCCCGCTCCCCAGTCAGTGGTGGGCGGCAGCACCCTGCCTGCCACCCCACCGCCTACTGACTGGCAGTGTATGGTGGGGCTGTACACCCATTGGTCCACAGTGTGAGCCAATGGGTGTCCAGCCCATACCGTACTGCACAGTCAGATATGTGAATGGATCCATTCACATATCTGGACTAATAATAATACAATGCGAGCTTTCATGACAGCTCACCTGTGGGTGGCCAGCCATTGTTCTCTTTTTTTTGGCTCACCTGTGTGCAGCGCAAGTAGGGTTGCACATGCATGGACTCAGCACATCCCGGGCTGAATATCCAGATGTCGGAGTATGCATGGGCATGCCCCCACCTGTGCTGCATACATAACTGATGCACTCCAGCGCGCTCGAGATTTGTGCCAGGCACAATCCCTGTTTGAATATCGTGCGGGGTGCATCAATGGGTTGCGCATGGTGCAACTGAGTCTGGTTCCTGACCATCTCCTTCTTTACCTATAATAATGATATATATATTTTAACAACTTTTCTGACAAAATCATTGTATTCCCAGAATAATCACCAAACAGAAATTCAAACTTGATATGGTATGCATCTATAAATTTAATATCTGTTCTATATTCTGAATGTCCATATATCTTCAGTTTATTCTTCTGAGTTTATTATTTCTATTTGCTCTGGATCCTTTATTATTTCATTTGAAGTGGAAAGTTACAATATATTAATACTCTTAGAGAAAATGTGGTAATTCAGGTCTTTCTATGACTTCAAGATCAATAATTTGATCTATTGCACTGAGATGTGAGAAGACTAGATCTATCATTGATGCACCATTTGCTCAGTGATAGAGGTATTCTCCTTCACTGTTTGCAAAGGTGTGGGAAATAACAGATGTCCATATGATTTTCAAGGTGCATAAAAATGCATGCAAATGTGTTTATCATTTTATTTTAGAAAAAATAAAAAAACAAAAACAAAAAGTTCACAGAAAGGAAAATATCGGTGTTAAATTCACACCCATCCAATACAGGAAATTTGCCTTGATTCAAGCTCCTGAACAATGTCTTTCCTTTCATCCAATAAAGCACTTTTGTGTGAAAAGCCTGCACAACCTCCTCCACTTGTGGTCAGTTGAATACTGATCCACCTCTCTAAATCTGTTCCCTAGAGGACAGTTTATATAGTGCCTGAGGCTATGACATTATGACCATGTGACACACAATTAAGAAAACTTGTGCTATTCTAATCATTCATAATACATTCACACTGGTCTGTGAAAGCTATCAGGGCACATAGATGTGACTATTTCTATAATTCTTAAGACCTGTCACACAAGCGGTCTTATAACTCATGTAAGACCTTAATTTGCTGGAGGGGTGTGATTTGGGGTTAAGCCCTTCCCTCTTGTGTGACTCATCCTCTCTGGTTCCTATATAGTCAGCCATTTTATGGGCTGCCAGCCCTATATTAAGAACTTTCCAGAGTCAACCACAGTCAGGTAAAGAAATAAAACAGTGTTTTTACTTTTTATTCAAAAGGCAAAATAATCTGGTTTAACATGTTTGAACATGAATCTCTAACCTTAGCAAAGAACAACAGATGAGTGGTGCACTCTATTTGTGTTCTTGCCAGGTTACAATTCCACTTCCCAGCAGAAATATACTTTCATAACAAAACAACAACTTCATTTCTCAAGTCTGACTCTGAAAACACATATACATTTCCTTTTCAGGTTGCATGTTTCATTCTGGCACATTTAGACTACTTTCTGGGGCAGCAGTCATATCTGATGGTGATGGCTTGTAATTGCAGCTGACAGCTGAAACCTCTTATTCTGGCTTGGAGCCAGCCTACAGACTCTTATTAAAACTCTGTGGCTGCTCAGTCAAAAAGAAAAAACATTTTGGACACTATTTAGGGCACTACAGGGCTTATTTCCTCTGCCTGTAGTATCCTGTATTAATTTCAGGAAGCAGCCTCTCATTCTGTATTGTATCCATGAAGCAGATACCAGAACAGCACATTGGGTAGCGAGGAGTTGCATCATGGCAACCGTACATAGCTGCTCTATACTCAGCTCTCCCATTCAGCCACACAGTCTTTCTTTGATAAATTGCAACAAGCAGTTGTGATTTTGAAGCACTACAGCTCCATTTGGGGATCTTTCCAGCGCCAAACATCGCAGAAGTCCCTTCACCCAGGGTGCGAAGCCAGAATGTGCGATCATTCGTACACTTCGCCACTGCTATCACTAACGCACTTGCACCAAAGCGCATGGCACTAGTTCATTTACTTGTCTCTGCTTCTGTTTTAAACATTCTAAACCATCACAGACATGCCTTAAAAATAAAGGCAGGGAGTTGCAAAGGCATACTGCTTTCTTGGTATACTTTGAGGTTTGTGTGAGACAGCTGAATAAGGGATTTATACAAGATGCAAGTTAATTTAATTTAAAGACTTACAGAAAAGTAAAGAAAAGAGATAAAAGATTGTCAGGTTGGCCACCCTGACAAGAAAAGTTAGGATAGATATGGAATAACAGTAGAAGACAGTATAGAGTGAAAAGGAAATGGGGTGCATCGCAAGGAGTGTGTACTGCATTATTATTATTCATAACAGGTCTTCCTGTTACACTGTTTCATATGGTTCCTACTTTAATAAGAAATAGATCAAAGTTGTCTATCAATGTAGCTAAAATTTTATCTGCTTCATTTATTTATCTTTCAAATTTTGGTCATTCCTTAGATTTCGATCAAGTGTAGTGATTTTATTTAATCCTCCATGTTACAAGATATATTACTAGCATTTTTTTAGTGTCAGAGTCTCACATTAAAATCATCTGACATGAAAATATCATATTCATGGTACATATCCATTAAATCCAAGAGCATACCACTGAACTTCTGCCAAGTCTCTGTGAATTTAGTTTTATCAGAGGAATATAGACATTGAAGAAGATAACTTTGTAACTCAGTCTGTTTACTTTTACAACCAGAACATTTTTCTATTTTACATCTATTTCTTCTGTTTTAAGGTGTTTTGTAGTTTAACTGTTGTTAGGAGACCCATCTTATTTCTACCCAACTCGATGACTTTTTAGCTTTAATACAAAAATATCAAACACATAGAATCTAGGTGTATCCAAAGCCCACCACATCTCTTATAAATGGACTTCAGCAAGGCCTTCAGTTCTGTACCACACAGGAGGTTGATCAGGAAATTGATGGATCTAGGGATGGGGAGAAACTGGTAAAGTGTGTAGACAATGACCTAGAGAGTAGTGGTGGGGGTATTATCCAGCACCAAGGAGGTCATCAGTGGGGTCCCAGAGGGATCGATGCTGGCATCAGTGTTGCTCAATGTCTTCATAAGTGACATTGGGGAAGGCATTAAGGTCAAGATGTGCCTGTTTGTGGATGATGCCAAACTCTGTGGGAGGGTGGACACAAAGGAAGGGATACAGGACCTGCAGAAGGACCCCAGTAAGCTTGAGAGATGGTCAGGAATCTAGCAACTTGGCTTCAGTACCAAAAATGCAAAGTGATGCACATCAGGGCAGGAATCCTAGGATGGAGTATTTCCTTGGGGGGTTGGGTAGCTGCTTCAGAGGAAGAAAAGGATCGGGATGGTGATTACTAGAGACCTAAAACACACCACACAATGCAAGAAGCAGCGGCAAAGGCTGACAGGATGCTGGGGTGCATACCAGAGGATTTTGTAGTAGGTGGAGCAAGGTGATTTTGCCATTGTACAGGTCAATAGTAAGACCACATTTAGAATATGCGGCAAGGTATTGGCATCCACATAACACAATGCAAGAAGGCAGTGGCAAAGTCTAACAGGATGCTGGGGTGCATAGCCACATGATTCAGTAGTAGGTGAAGCAAGGTCACTCTGCTATTGTACAGGTCAACGGTAAGACCACATTTAGAATATGGGGTAAGGTATTGGCATCCATACCTTAAGAAAGACATCAACATGCTGGAGAGGGTCCAAAGGAGAACAACCAAGATGATAATGGGTCAACAGAATAGGTCCTTTGAGTAAAGGCTGACCATGAGGATGTTCTTCCTGGAGGAGAAGAGAGAGGGGTGATATTATAGAGACCTTCAAATACTTGATGGGGATTAACAGAGTGGAAAGAAGTTCTCTTTAAAATGTGTGACAACAGACCCATGAGAGGACATAGCTTAAAACTCATGGGGAGGTTTAGGAGGGATGCTAGGAAGCATTTTTATGGAGAAAGTGGTGGCCGCATGGAATACGCTGCCAGAAGAGGAGGTCTCAGTAAAGACAGTGGGGCCTTTAAGAGCACCTGGGACAAACACAGAGGGAACCCATGGGACAGAGATGGGGTAGAAGGAAGGCGGATGATATGGGAGGGGATCAGGGTCATTGGCGTAAGCCATGAACCCTGCATCAGTTACCAAGCAGACACAGTAGACCAATAAGTCTTCTTTGCTGTCTTTTCATATGTTCATATTATTAAATCAAAGGAAAAAGAAGCTCCATGCATGTTGGATCTGGAAGTTTTGAGGTTAATCCATCTATATTCCATGATAATACCTTCCATATTTTTTCCTATTATTGTTGTTTCTATTCAGTAATCTATTTAGAAGTCAATTCTGTTTTATTTTTTCAAAGGGCAAATTTTTCTATCATAATAAGTATCCTGAAATGGATTCAATATCTTCATGTACTAAATTTAATTATAAAATGAGTAAAAGAGATACTGTATTGTAATTGGTGGAATCCAGTCACATGGCCATGTTGATATCCTAGCACAATAGCACAGGTCAGAAATGCTTACATTTCTGAACCTCATTAACTGTTCCTAAAATAAAAAATAAAAATCAGGAAGCCATTTTATAATTCCAATAAGACATTCCAGGGTGTGCGTAATTGTGGGATAATGGCACTTCTCAGGTGTGCAAAGTCCTTGACTTCACCTCGAACTTCACTTCCTGAGGTGTGCCGTTATCATGGAATATAGATGGAATAACACACACCCTGTCATGCCTTATTGCTTAATTATAAAATGGGTTTTAAAATGTGTGAAATCTGATTCGTTGAGGGTCACCTTTACCAGCGCTGTTATCTCAGCACAACAGCGCTGGATACAGATCCAGCAGCCTCTTGACACTAAAATCAGTACTAATGAGACATCCTTGATTGCCATCACAAACATTGGCTGTTACCTTTACTCACTAAAAACCTTCAGCTAGGCCCCAAAAATGAAACTTCCTTAAATGTAAAAATAATTAAATTATATTTGCCCTGATAATTCTCTTCTTACACACACACAAACACACACATACACACACACACATACACACACACACACAAACACTAAAAAATGAAGTACTACAGTACTTGCAGTTTTAATTCCTGGTTTTCTTTGCTGATTATGAAAATCCCTCTTATCCTCACCTGTTTACCCAGGAAATTTCTGCTGTTTAACCTGCTACAGATAAAACAAAAGCCCTGGTTCCATGTGAGGTCTTCTGCTGTGTAATTGTGGGAGAGAACATTCCAGCAGTAGAACTGAGCAGATTTTAATTATGTATTCCATCCATAGCAAACATTCCATCTCTTGAACGCAGGAAAGACAGAAAAGAAACAAAGCGGGACAAGGAGGGAATAATATAACGAAGAAGAAAGAAAGGTGAGGCAATGGGTAAATGGGGTGAGTCGGGAAATAGTGTGTTTAAGAACTAATTAAAAATAAATGTATTTTGCTGTGCAACATATTTGAATGTGAGATGGCATGCCAATGCTGGTATGTGCTGGGACTGTTTTGCTGGGTGGATGAACATTTTAAAAAATGTCATAAAATGTTTCTTTTTTATTTTTGTGCATTTTTTAACCTTCAAAAATTTTGGACCCATTTTATAATCATAATAAGACATTTCAGGATGTGCTTTGTGGTAGGATAAAGGCACTTCTTGGGTAGTTGAAGACACTTGGTGATGCCTCGTGTATCACAGTACACCTAAGGTGTGCTGTTATACCACCACAGTACACACCCTGTCATGTCTTATTGCTTAAATATTTTATATCATTCTGCCCATTTGTAAATCATCTATTGAATACTAGTTCTAAATTTATCAGATGAATTCCAAGTATATCTAATATTTCAGATCTTTCTGTCATCGAGGCACAGGTCAGAAAGTATAGGAAAACCAGAAGCAGTTTCAAAATTCACAAATAGGGTTTTCTTTTTCTCAATAACAGCAAAATAAAATTATTCAGTATAACTATTTACAAAGGCAGTACAAACAGAAAACTAGGTCCTTTTTCTGAGGTATTGCTTAACTCCAAGTTTCAGTCTTGCTCTCTCATTCTCCTTGTCTCTCTAGCAAAAGCATTGCTGCTGTTGTATAAGTCTTTGTCTGGGAACTCATTAAGAGCCTGATTCTCATAAAATGTTCTTGTAAGTTTACAAAATGTGCTTGTAAGTTTAATTCCTTGCAGGTGTAGCAAAAGAACAGGACACAAAGCACATTTTCTGGAGCTGGAAGGACACTACTTTCTTCAACTCGAGCTGTGTGAGAAATTCTATATTGCACTTGATATCTGCAACAAACGTGCACTTTTGCTTAATTCTGTGGGAGGTGAAACTAACCACCCTTGGTAATTGCTTTTATTCACATTTATTTAGTGTTTAACCAAGAAGGGGCTTGTAAGCTCTGTTTATCTTGTTAGTAACTTCAGAAGGATTTAAATACTGCATTTGGGTAGGTCCTGGGAGGTAGCTAGATTGTCTACTAGGATTTGCTGACAGTTAAACTATTTTAAATGAATTACAGTTGGCTGAGGAGTTGAAAAAGAAACTTGCAAACTCTGCTTATCTTGGAAGTAACCTCATAAGTGTTTGAATACTTCATTCTGGTTGTCCCTTGGGGGTAGTTGGATTGACTACTAGGATTTTGGGACAGAAACTATTTTTAAATAATTTACTGGTGCATAGGGTTTGTGATAGTTAAACTCTTTTTAACAGAGTTACTGGGGTTAAGGAGTGGTCACAGAAAAACCTGCAGTGTGAAATAGGAAAAGACAGTCTTTCAAGCAACAGAGGGTGGTGGATCTAGGTTTACGTTTGTTTGTTACAATTCTTAAGATTTTCAGTGCAGGAAGAGTTTAAAGCACAGTTGACTTATTTTGGGACTGACAGCTCTCAGAGCACAAACCACCAGGCCTGTTTTGGGACTGGGAAGGTTTACCTGTGTCTGACTTGCATGTGTGGATTTTCTCTGTTTGATTAGCAGGGTATTTCTCTATCAAATTGTTGTGTAGGGCATCTTGCTGACAGAAAGGCACTCATTGCAGCAGTGGGTCAGAGCTTTTAGCTGATTGTTTTGTGAGGCACAGTTTAGGCCCAACCCTTCCCACCTCACCCCACCACCCCTGGAAATAGTTCCTTCATACCTGGGGTTCTGACATCATTTCCTCAAGAGTGCAAGGTGCATGTCACTGTCATATCCTCTCTAGCACACTTCACTGACAATATAAGCATACACATTGTATATTATAAATATATATTTCTATATTACAAACCAATCACACAACAAAAAAACAAAAAAATGTGGTGAGTAGTGCAATGTAATGGCTGTGTGGCAGCAGTCTTCCAGGAGTCTTTCTGGAGGCTGAGATGCTGCCCATTTGCAGAACAACTCTCTGCCCTGAAGGAGGAAGTTGCCCATCTTCAGGCCACACTGGACAGTAGTACAGGGACCTTCCCCAGGCCACACTGGACAGTAGGAAGGAACCTCCCCATCCAGGGAGCACCACAGCCACCACCACTACCTCAGAGGTTGCAAGAAAACACAGCAGTTGGACCACAGTGGGCTCAGGAAGGGTGAGGATGGTGGAACGGAGGCACACCCAGTCAGTTGTTCCACTCCACAATCCATGCACCATTCTGGGAGCATAGCTCCCCTATGGATGCACCCACAGAGGAGACTAAGGAGGCTGAGGACAGCTGTCACAAGGGAGGCCCACAGGAAGGAGAGGCAGAGGCTCCACAAGAAAAGGAAGCAGCTCCTGGTGGGGGACTCAATTATTAAGGGGATAGAACTGGGAGGAGCTGGGAAAACTGAAGCAAGGTGCCTGCCTGGTGCCATGGCTTGAGGGACAGGAAGCGCATCCTCAGGATCACAACAGCTGCAAGGGATTCTGAGCTGGACATAATTGTCCACCTAGGGACAAATGACTTGGCTCATCATGAGGTTAGAGCAGTGCAGGAGGACACTGCAGAGTTGGGGAGGGGCCTAGGACAAGTAGCACACACAGTATCCTTCTCAGAGGTGCTGCCTGTCAAAGGCATGGGAGGTGAGGTAATTTGCACCATGCAGTTTAATGAATGGTTGAAAAAATGGTGCGGAGCACAGGGTTTAGCTTCATTGGGGACTCGGGTTCCACCTGGAGGGACACCAGCCTATACTGGCAGGATGGTCTGCATCTGTCCAGGAAGGGAACAAGTCTTTTGAGCAATCAGTTTAAATGCTTCATTGGCAAGCTTTTAAACTAGTCAAAGGAGAGGCACTGACAAGCAGCAGAAAAATCCCAGCCTCCCTAAAAACAGGGTACTAAATGAGAGAAAAGACCAAGGTAGAGCGGTCAGTGGGGATGCTGCAACAGAAGGTAAAGCCATCAAAAAATGGAGAGCAATGAGTATCAATGCCCGTAGTCTAGGTAACAAGCTTCCTGAATTAGTGGCCTTGATGGAGGAGGAACATCTGGATATCGTGGCAGTCACAGAAACATGGTCACACAAAACCATGACTGGGACATAAACATACCAGGATACACTATCTACAGGAGGGACAGGGAGGGTAAAGAGGAGGAAGAGTAGTTCTTTACATAAGGAAAGGAATAAAAGCAACAGAACAAAAGGGTAAACAGGGAGGAGAAGAAGCACTGTGGGTAAATTTGGAGACAGGCAATGGCACCACAATCCACACAGGGTTGTATAGACACCCCCTTCTCAGGGGAGGAAATGGACAAGGAAATGATAGAAAGTATACTTAGAATGGCAGAAAAGGGAGATATTGCTGATGGGTGATCTGAATATGCCAGATGTTAACTGGAGTGCAGTTGCAGCTGCCACTTCAAAGAGTGCAGTTATTCTAGATGCCCTAGGGGGCATGCTTTAGACAACTAGTACTGGAGCCCACTCAAGAGGAGCAATATTAGACTTGATACTCTCAAATGGAGATGGAGAGGGATCACAGATGTAGAAGTGGGTAGCCATCTGGGAACTAGCGACCATCGAACAGTATGGTTCACAATAAACACAGCAATACAGTCAAGCCATACAAAGACAAAAGTGCTGGACTTTAGGAGGGCTGACTTTGCCAAAATGGGTGAGTGCCTAAGGAATGCACTAGCAAATGGGCAGGAAGGAGGGTGGAAGAACAATGAGGAATAATAAAACTGCCATCACAGAGGTAACAAGCCTTTGTGTGAAGCAAATAAACAAAACAAGACGATGTAAGAAACCACTATGGTTCTCAAAAGTAGCAGTGAAGGTTCAAGAGAAAAGAAAGCATTCAGGAAGTACAAGGAATCATGAAGAAGCAGAACAGAGAACTGTATCAGTTAAAGCAAAAGAAGGCTGGGAAGGCAGTCAGAACAGCAAAGGCCCAAACCGAGGAAAAGATAGCCAACTCGGTTAGAAGGGGATAAAACCTTTATAGGTACATCAGGAGGCGAAGGAAGACCAAGGGAGGGATAGTGAGGCTTAATAAAGGAGAGGGAGGGTGGGCAGAGGGAGACTATGAAAAGGCAGAGATACTAAACAAATATTTTGCTCAGTATTTACAAAGGAAGAGGGGAGGTACATAAAACAAACAGTAGTAACACTCTGGATACAGAAGTTGATACCGCCCATTTACAGAAGAAAGGGTTCTGAAAGAACTCTTAAAACTGAAGATGGACAAAGCAATGGGGCCTGATGGGATTCATCCCAGAATTCTAAAAGAACTAAGGGTAGAACTAGTGACACCACTGACTACCCTTTTAACAAATCATGGGAGGATGGGGTGGTACCCGAGGACTGGAGGAGGGAAGATGTGATTCCCTTCACAAAAGTGGGAGCAAGGCAGAAGCAGGAAACTATAGACCTGTTAGTTTAACCTCAGTGATAGGGAAAATGATGGAATCTCTTCTAAAGGAAAGAATTGTCGAGTATCTAGAGGCCAGAGGGCACAGGACCCTAGGCAGCATGGATTCACAGTGGGAAAGTCATGCCAGATGAATCTGATAGATTTCTTTGACTGGGTGACCAAAGTAGTAGATCAGGAAGGGCTGTGGACATGGCCTACCTAGACTTTAGCAAGGCATTTGACACAGTCCCACACAAAAGATTAATATACAAGTTAGCCAGCCTGGGAGTGGGTCCCAAGATGACAGCCTGGGTAAAGAATTGGCTGGAGAATAGGACACAGAGAGTAATAGTAAATGGAGTCCACTCAGAAGAAAGGAGGTTACTAGTGGGGTACCGCGGGGTTCAGTATTAGGACCGTTCCTCTTCAATGTCTTTATAAGCTACATTGCAGAAGGACTGGAAGGAAAGTATGTCTCTTGCAGATGACACTAAGATCTGCAACAGAGTTGATGCACAGGGTGGGGTGGAAAGGATGAGAAGGGACTTGGCAAGGTTAGAGGAATGGTCAAATGTATGGCAGCTTAGATTCAATGCTAAGAAGTGCAAAGTAATGCACCTGGGAAACAAAACCCTGGGGAAGAGTACACAATGGGGGTGAGATACTAACAACAACAAAATGGAAGGACCTGGGGGTAGTCATATCAGATGACTCAAAGATGGGCAAGCAATGTGAGCGGGCAGCAAGGAGGGCTGGGGGATACTGGGATGCATGGGAGGCATCACCAGTAGAAAACAGGAAGTTATTATCCTCTGTACAGACAGCTGGTGAGACCCATCTGGGGTACTGTGTGCAGTTCTGGAGACCCAATCTCTGCAAAGACATAGACAGGATGGAAGCTGTCCAGAGGAGGGCAACTAAAATGGTGCAGGGTCTGCACTGGAAGACATATGAAGAGAGACTTAAGGAGCTTAATATGTTATAGCCTCGAGGAAAGGAGGTAGAGGGGGACATGATAGAAACTTTCAAGTACCTCAAGGGAATCAACAAAGTCCAAGAGGTAGTATCTTTCAAAAGAGAGTGTGCAAGAACAAGAGGGCACAATTTGAAGATAGAGGGCAGCTCAGAGGTAATTTAAGGAAGTATTTTTCACAGAGAGGGTTGTGGATGCATGGAGCGGCCTTCGGAGGAGGTTGTGGAGTCAAAATCAGTGGTGGAATTCAAGCATGCATGGGATAGTCATAAGGCAATTCTGGGGGTGGGGTAGGAAGAAGTAGGCTGCTGGTTAACTAGGATCTGCAGCTTATCCAGTAGGTAGGAAATGGGCAGACTGGGTGGGCCAAGCGTCCTTATCTGCCGTCAATTCTGTGTTTCTATGTTTCTATGGTGACCTAGAACTGACCTCTTGTTTACAGCTCTGTAAAAGGGCTAAAAACTGCATCTCTAGTTAACCCTTTAGTTCCAAATAACTTTTGCAATCATTTCAACAGTATAACTATATACAAGCTAAAACAAAGTGATCCAGTATCAGTGGCATTTGCACATAAAGATTCACATATATTTTATACATGCAGATGTGCAAGGGGAAAAGACAGAAATAGCAAGGAAGGCAGACAGATAGCGAGAGCGGACAATTGTGAAACCGTCAGAGTGATCAGTTCCTAGGTCTCACAAGAAAATTTGGTTGTACAACCAGACATAGAAGAGACATAAAAGGAGAGGATAGAACAGACCCTTGCATTTAAACTCTTTCTGCATAACAAACGAGGCAGGGCTTAGTCAACCCTGTCACACCTTCTAATCTTTTATCTGCCATTTGTTCACTTTTCAACTGTAAGCCAATCAGTGTGTCAGTACTATGAGCTAGTGCTTTCTAGATCCAAAGAATTAAGTCACTTTCTATTTATTTATTTATTTGAGAGTATCGGATTTACAACCTTTCAGCCAGTGGCTAGTTTACAAAGGTACCTCTTCACATGGAGGACAGAGAAAAGACAGAGATGGTACAGTTACAAAGGAATAGCCATCATGTAATGATTACAGACATTGTTTACAAACATATTATACAATTTCTGGATACAGTTGTTTACATAAGCACAGGAAAAACATTGTTACCATGAGGGAACACCCATTACAGTTGGTGGGTGAAGTGGACTCAATCTGCTCCAAAGCGTTTCAATGGAGCAAAGGCGGATACGAGAGTGCTGCAACGCGAAGCAGAGTATCCAGCATAATGAGGAACGAAAATGCATTAGAAACAGTGACTTTCCATCTGCCCCACTGGTCACTACTCTTTCAATTTTTAAGGCAAGTACATTGGGGCAGTTCACTTACTCACTTCACCTTGTTTTGAGCTCCAAGGTGGATTTTGCAGTGATTCATGGGAGTTCAGGTCACATGGGCTCTATATTGATCTGCACAGCCTCAGTTCAGGGTAGTATGAGTATGAAGGAGTAGGAGACAGTGTGCTCTGATAGCTGTCTGTAGGAATCTTGTAAAGCTGTTGAAAAAGCATTTTGCCTTTTTAGGGATCCAACTGTAGTTTATCGATTGTAGTGAACTCTCCTGTGCTCACATTATTCAGCATTTTTGTTTGTGTGTGGATTTTGAATGTTCATTTACAACATTGGAGTGTGTGTGGTGAAAGACAATGAAAGTGTGCTGTGTGGGGAGGGGCATATCTGTGTGTAGGTAGATTTAAGTTGGAGAATTAGTGATTTCTTTGTGTTTTGGTTATATTTTGTTATATAACTGACTGTGTTAATGTACACATAGTACAACTGTCAGTAATAGTAGAACTTGGATTAGTAGAATTAGTAGAACATGGAGGCAGTATAGCGCAGTGGTCTAAGGCTCTGAGCTGCAAATCTGGTGACATCCAGCAGACCAGACCTGGGTTTGAATCCCACAGCTTCTACTTGCATACTGTGTGACCCTCAGCAAGTCACTTAACCTCCTTGTGCTCCCAGATCTCTCCTGTAAAAAACTTTCAGCTTAGTGTGCTATACCTGGTTAAACAACTAAATAAATAAAAACTTTTCTTGCTGTTTGTTGTGAGTATTTTGTGCAGCATTTCATAAGGTCAGGTTGTTTAAATTAGAAATTTACATTACGTGACAGTACATTGAACTTTGCACTTGCGTCGCATTCCTCGTTGAGCATTGTACACAAACTGTTCTGTGTTGTGTGTGCAGTGTTGAGTGCATCAAATATAATACACCTTTTAAATTGTGACACAGACTAGTGTAAGTGCAACTAAGCGCAGCAGTGTGAACCTGCTATCCACTTCAGCTGCCTGATTTTGTACCGCGATCGTGTTCTCTGTTGTTAGTTTTGCTCTTTGTATTGTAGTGCCATAAAATCAGCACTGTCTGTATTCAGTGCTCCCCCACCCCACATTCAAAGGTTTTTTACCAGACTGGATTGTTTTGTGAGTCTGTGATTTGTGACCCCATCAGCATCACTGGTTACTGAAGTTGTTTTAATTGCGAGACAGTGTCACAGTAGTCTCTTATCTGTTGCTGAAGCCACAGTTCTTTATTTTGCTTCACATCCAGCCAGCATCCCTCAGTCAGAAAGTGAGACGTATCAAAATCTGAATTTGGTAATAATATTTGTGGCTGATCCCCAAAATGCCTGCAAAGAGACGTGCAAGCAAAGCTGTTTCTGGCCATGGCAATGTTGTTAGTAAGAGGGTCTGTGGGCATGGTAGTAGTACATGGACAGAGAAGTGCATTGTTGATGTGAGAAAAGGTATTTCTCCTGCAATGCTTTTACAGCCCAATCAGTAGCTTCACTTATAGTTAGAGGAGATGATGTTTTCCCAGCCGGTGGTGTTAGTGTTACTGGTGTTAGTGGTGGTGGAGGTAGTATAACATTGTTGTATCAAGTTCTAATTCTGACCAGTGTACGTAACCAAACATATTAAGTGTGAAGCAGTGCAAGTGAGTGATGACAGCGTAGCTGATGTCATACTTCCCAGTAACATCTCATTAACTGAACCTGAGAATTCTGATGATCATGTCAATGATAGCAAATGTGATATTCCGTCCACGGCACATAACATCCCGCATTTTCTAGGCAGTGATTCACAGTGTGGTGAAAAATATCAGGTGATGGTGGTGTAGATGCTGATGATGAATGTGATGATGCTGATGATGATGATGTTGCTGTTGTTTGCAACATGCAGTCCACATGTTAGCATCCAAGCAGAAGATGTGGATGTGTGTGAGTGGCGTTGATGAATATGATGATGATGTAATTGACCCCAGTTGGGAACGGAGAAAATAAATTAAAAGTGGCTGTGTCTGAGTCTGTTTGCAGGAATCCCCCACTGTAAAACTTGTGATATACGGTTTTAGTTGATGATGATGATGACAACCCAGTAATCAGTATGATAGGTAGTCGTGGTGTTCATTTGCAGTCCAGGTGTGCAGTGCCGAA
This sequence comes from Neoceratodus forsteri, assembly GCA_016271365.2. Lineage (NCBI taxonomy): Eukaryota > Metazoa > Chordata > Ceratodontiformes > Ceratodontidae > Neoceratodus > Neoceratodus forsteri. The sequence continues at coordinate 692,694,080 of CM057449.1, forward strand.
TCATCACGTGCCCCCACTTCAGTGCTTAAAATAACAGACTTAAATAAGCCACATCATCATGGACATGTTAAAAGCAGAGCATCACACTCCCTTGTTTGGGATTTTTTTGTTCAAGATGCAAATGATGATTCAGTTGCAATCTGCCAGGTTTGCCATGTGCATGTGAGGCGAGGTAAAAGGGGGCCATCTTGGGACAGTAGGACAGCATATGCATCTTAAGAATAGGCACTTGGCTTTGTGGACCCAGCACAAGCTGGCAGCTAATACCAGAGGGGCGCTTCACCTGTGTCACGGCAACCATAGCCAGCATGTTATCCCCTTTCATGACTGTTAAGCCCAGTAGGAAATTAAACATGTGCAGTAGTGCAGTAATAACAGCAGATGATTACTACAGGCATGATGAGTTGGAGGACCATAATGACTTTGAAATGTTGTCCAGTGCAGGTGAGAGTAGCAGTTTTTGTGGTGGCGGTGGTGAATGCAGTATGTCTAGTGCAAGTGGTACATCAACCCGGTTTGCAAATCTGGCAAAATAACATAATTTCTGGGTTTGTCATCATCGCCAGTCAACCACCTTTATCAAATGTCACACTTCACCCTGCCAATGCCATTCATCACAGAGCACAACCATTTTGAGCAACAACACATGCCATGCAAAGCGTTTAAGTCAGCCCACATTACAGAGTGTTTTTAGCATAAGCTGAAGTACCCTCCTCAATCATACAGTGTCACGTGAACTTAATGCTGCTATAGTGGAAATGCATGGCAATTGATCTTTTGCCCTTCTCCTTTGTGGGAAATTCTGGGTTCTGGCAGTTTGCTGCATGTGTCTGTCCAAATGGAAAGTCCCATCCAGGACATACTTTTCTACCTGCTGTTCCCGAATTGTTCCGACTGTCTCAAACTCAGTAAGACATGCACTTCAACATTCCTCCTCTTCATTCATCCATTTAAGTATGGATATGTGGACAAGTGGCAAAACAGCAGGGTTCATATCTGTATATAACTGCACACTGGGCATAGGTGCCAGGGGTTGTTTGTGATGTTGGTAGTGTGAATAATCAGTGCAGTAAGGTGGATTGTTCCAGCATGCAACAATTGCTTTGCAGTGTGACCTGTTCACACACTGGTGAGAACATGTTGGACATGGTACTGACTGAAATTGACAGATGGCTGAACCTCTGTCCCTGAGAGCTGGGTTTACCGTAAGTGACAATGGGTCAAATGTGGTGAAATGCATCACTAATGGTGTTTTTTTCATGTTCCATGCATGGCCCAGTGTTTAAATATTGTGGTTCATGAGTTTCTGCAGCACCCTGACATAAACCAAGTGCTGACCATTGCACGACATATCTGCTCTCACTTTCAAGATCTGAAAGGCCCGTGACCAACTGTGGCAGTTGAAGATACAAAACAGCCTGCCTCAGCACCACTTGAAGCTGGAAGTTGTCACCCGATGGAACTCCACGTTATACATGACAGAGAAGTTGTATGAACAATACAAAGCCATCTCAGAATATCTTGTTATGCACACTAGCGTGACAGTTCCAGGGCCTCCATGTGTATGAAGACTGAACAGTGGCACCTCATAGACTCTGTAATAACAATTTTGTAGCCTTTTGAACATACCACACAGGCAGTGGGTGGTGAGTCTGCCTCCATTAGCCAATCAATTCCACTGCTGTGGGTGCTGAGGCAGACATTGGTGAATGTACAGCATGGCCGTGATGTTGCCGGAGATGGTGGTAGCAGTATATTGCTGCAACATGCTGACAGTATTCGACCAGAATCGTCATTTGTGAGCATTCAGCGTGGTGATAACTTTGCCATGGAAACAATGCTGGATCCACAATACAAACATGGAATTGCATCAGTACTGGAGGAGGGCCTGAACAGGTAAAAATATCAGTGGTCAACTGGTGCGCTTGAATCATGGGCCACAGAAGTCACATGCCAAGGTAAGCAAACCTCAGCCACTTAATCCAATTGAAGGTGTAGCTGAGGACCATCAAGCATATCACGAAGGGTAAGGGGACTGTAGTTCCAGGTGGTCTGTCATCCAAAGTGGGTGGTGTCAACCTGCTTTGGGAGGCTTTGTCTGAAGTGGTATTTGTGAAATAAATGATTCTGGAGAACAGCCTGATGCATCAACAATTGGACTTAGTGAGCACAGAGAATGGTTGAGTCATATTTGTCTGAAAACAGGCATCTGACAATAAGTGAAGATCCTTTTTGTACTGGAGTGGAAAGGTCAGTGAATGGCCAGAGCTGAGTGCAGTGGCACTGAAGAATCTCACATGCCCATCCTCCAGTGTAAGTGTTGAGGAGGGTATTCAGCTCAGCAGGTGCAATAGTCAGGATCATCGGACAAACCTGTCTCCTACAAATGTTAGTTTGCTAACATTCATTAAAATGAATGAGAGGCACATACCAGCACAGACTGCAACCTCAGTATTCGTACCCCGGACTAGTCATGGTGGTCTTGCTAACGTGGAAATGGAGCATCCTGGTGGCACTGGCAGTGGCTGCCTGAAACAGCCCACCACTGGCGAGATGATGACACAATGGAGAAAGAATTTCCCAGTGGTCAGACTTCAGACATCGATGACTGTGAGGGCAGTTTTCTTTATGAGGATGATGATGTGGTTAATGTTGGCAGGTTTTAAGTGCAGTATTTAAAAGGCGGTGTACAACTACCCCCCACCCTGACCACCACCACCTCCGGGACTGATGTTAGCCACTGCCACCTCTGAGCCAGATTCTGTATGTCCCTGGACCACCACCACCGGGCTGATGTTAGCCATTGCCACCACTGAGCCCGAGTCTGTATGCCCCCTGGACCACCACCACTGGGACTGATGTTATTCAAGTCTGCCACCACATGTCTGTATGCCCCATGGACCACCACAACCACCACTGGGACTGATGTTAGCCACTGCCACCACTGAGCCTGAGTCTGTATGCCATCTGGACCACCACCACGGGACTGTTATCCAGGTCTGCTACCACAAGTCTGTATGCCCCCATGGACCACCACCACCACCGGGACTGATGTTAGACACTGCCACCACTGACCCTGAGTCTGTATGCCCCCTGGACCGCCACCACTGGGAATGATGTTATTCAAGTCTGCCACCACATGTCTGTATGCCCCCATGGACCACCACCACCACAGGGACTGATGTTAGCCACTGCCACCCTGAGCCTAAGTCTGTATGCCATCTGGACCACCACCACCAGGACTGATGTTATCCAGGTCTGCCGCCACAAGTCTATATGCCCCCATGGACAACCACCACCGGGACTGATGTTAGCCACTGCCACCACTGAGTCAGAGTCTGTATGCCCCTGGACCACCACCACCAGGACTGTTATCCAAGTCTGCCACCACGAGTCTGTATGCCCCCGACCACCACCACTGGGACTGATGTTATCCAAGTCTGCCACCACAAGTCTGTATGCCCCCACAGACCACCACCACCACCACCACCAGGACTGATTTTAGCCACTGCCACCACTGAGCCTCGAATCTGTATGCCCCTGGACCACCATCACCGGGACTGATGTTATCCAAATCTGCCACCATGAGTCTGTATGCCCCCATGGACCACCACCACCACCAGGACTGATGTTAGCCACTGCCACCACTGAGCCCGAGTCTGTATGCCCCTGGACCACCACCACCGACTGATGTTATCAGTTCTGCCACCACAAGTCTGTATGCCCCACAGACCACCACCACCACCACGGGACTGATGTTAGCCACTGCCACCACTGAGCCATCAGTCTGTATGCCCCCTGAACCACCATCACCGGGACTGATGTTATCCAAATCTGCCACCATGAGTCTGTATGCCCCCATGGACAACCACCACCACCAGGACTGATGTTAGCCACTGCCACCACTGAGCCCGAGTCTGTATGCCCCGGACCACCACCACCGGGACTGATGTTATCCAAGTCTGCCACCACGAGTCTGTATGCCCCCTGAACCACCACCACTGGGACTGATGTTATCCAAGTCTGCCACCACAAGTCTGTATGCCCCCACGACCACCACCACCACGGGACTGATGTTAGCCACTGCCACCACTGAGCCGAGTCTGTATGCCCCTGGACCACCATCACGGGACTGATGTTATCCAAATCTGCCACCATGAGTCTGATGCCCCATGGACCACCACCACCACCAGGACTGATGTTAGCCACTGCCACCACTGAGCCGAGTCTGTATGCCCCGGACCACCACCACGGGACTGATGTTATCCAAGTCTGCCACCACGAGTCTGTATGCACCCATGGACCACCACCACTGGGAATGATGTTAGCCACTGCCACCACTGAGCCTGAGTCTGTCTGGGCCACCACATCCATCAGCCACAGACACAAAGCATCTTAATATTTAAACCATAAAGTGAGTATGTGTACTCAGTCATGTTTGTTATGCTGCTTCACTTCCTTTAGTTTTATGTTTTTCTTTTCTGTGGCTTTTCAGAGTCACAATAGTAAAACACATACGTGCATGTATTTTGTTTCTTTACAGGTTAACCAAAAAGGCTCCATCAATAAAAGATGTTGGGATGCTAATGGTACTGTAGCTGTACCATACAAAGAGGAAGCAATGTAATATCCATGTGAAATCCATTCTGGTAAGTATGAACATTTTATTTCATCCGTTTCATTGTGTTGTGAAGACTGCAGGAAATATTGCACAGGTTGAGAGAACCTGGGAGGACACATAACAATTAAGTTGTAAGAAGTCATTCATTTCTTTTTTAGGAAACTTCAAGATGCTTTGGTGTTCTGTCAAAGTGGCCTCATCCCAAAAATTCTTCAAAATCAGGTGCTCCTTCCCTCGAGCTTGGGCACACATATCAACATGCAGAAGTCATTTCATTACGGACCATGACCATCATAAGTACCGGACTCCAGAAGGATGCTGATGAAATCTGTGAAGAAGTAACAAAATAAGAAATCATTAGACACAAACCTGCAAATATGATTCCCTGCCCCAGAAAAAAAAATACTACCTTCACGTGCTTGAGAGTTATCAGTTTCCAATTCAGCACAAAAATTCTCATTGAGCACTTGAATGTGCACACCAACAGTTTCTTTGTGACCTGTGATGAAGAACAATACCATGAGTACATGTCCATGATTGTCAACCCCTCCCACCTAGAAAATTCACAACTATATATATATATAGATATATAGTATTGGTGTACAGCCAAAGGGCACCCTTCAATCCAGTTGAGATGGTCACATTGCATTTGCTTGAATCGTCTGTCAGGACACATTGGACCAGCAACACATTACTCACAGTTATCATTTTATACTGGTGTATGTGTTGAAACACCCCATTTCACAGTCTAACCACGTGTCAATTTTCTGCAGACAAGCAGGATGTATTTTGAGCCAGCAGAAAAATCTGGGACTGTGCCACTTCTGTGCGCATGACTAATGCGCCATTAATTTGGGGACTTTGTATGTGTTGAAACATCCCATTTCACAGTCTAACCATTTGTCAATTTTCTGCAGACAAGCAGGATGCATTTTGGGCTGGCAGAAAAATCTGTGACTCTGTGTCATTTTTGTGTGTTCTGTGATTGTTGCTGTGAGCTCATGATGTCATGCTGTGCATTTCACAATTAAAGCAGCAGTGCAAGAATGTCCTCACAGTTTTGAACTGTACTTTTTATGCTCCTTTACACTGCCACAGCCACCATTAGTTACCTCAAGCCATGACTTGAATGACTTCTTTTCACAATTTATTTCTGCTTTCCTTACTTGATGACTTTTTTCATGTTTGAAAAAAAGAGGACACCTTTCAGTATTGTTCTTACCAGGTTTGTATTTTTGCAGCTGCTTTTCAATAAATATTGTTCCATGCTGTCATAAAACACTGCTGCGTAATTGTAAATTTACAAAACAGAAGTGATATATAACAACTAACTGATGCAATGGAGAAAAGTAGAGGAAAACAATGACAAACACCTGGTCAGAAGTTGAACCAATTTAAAAGGAATGCTACTTTTATTATTTCACACATAAAAATGTAGTACAGCAGACTCACACAAGTTAGCAAATTCTCATATCATTCCAGTCAGTCAGGATGTAAGTAGAGGAACTTGTAACATAGCATTAAAAATATAGGTCAGAGTTATCAACAGATTGTTGCGCTGCTGCTTTATAGAGATTTACACGTTACATAGTAATGGTAATGCACATAACCTAATATGTGGGGGCCTACTTCGCTGGAATATTTCTTGCTCCACAGAGTGCAATATATATTTGGGAAAACCACCCATAATTTTGTTACAGTGTGTCACATGACAAAGGAATTCCTGTTCAGAAAAGCTGCCACATTCTGCCCCTTTCTCAGCAAAATTAGGGCGTGATGCCAGGGGAGTGCAGGTGCATGTTCCACTACTGTGAATGTCTGGCAAGATATCCTAATATTTCGTTATGTTATAAAATTCACTTTGTGGTGAAATGTGGGAACATTTCCACTACCAAGAGCTTTTTTACAGGAAACGTGCTCATCATTTCAAAACAAACTGACCATTATAACATAAAGAAAAATTCGAAAGTTGCAGGACAATCGGACATTCACTGCAATGGAGCATGCACCCGACTCTCCCTGGCATCATGTCCAATGTTGCTGAGAAGAGGTGTAGAATGTGGGTGGCTTTTCAGAATGGGAATTCCTCCACCATGTGATACACTGTAATGAAATTAGGGCAGTTTACACAGAACTGTATTGATTATGTGGAGCAAGAAAGATTACCCTGGAAGGGAAATGTGGATTACTAAACCACAACAAAGAAAAAGCACACAAAAAGAGTACAACACAACAGTGGGATGGGGGCAGAAAACAATATCTTATTGTGGCCGTGGGATGCCATGGTGGTCCAGCAGCAAGTGCAGCATTGTTATTTGCTGCTGCTGTGCTTCGATGGTGCCAACTTGCTGCTGCAAAGCACCCCCTCACACTGTTCTCCTCCAGGGCTGCCCACACCAAAGTGAGGTCTAACTGTGTTACAGAGACTGTGGCGGGGTCCACTGCAGGAGGAAATCCAGGGAGTGGTGGTGAGAGGGTGGTGCTGGTGGCTGTGGTGGTGGGGAGGTGGTGCAGCTGCTCCACTGGCCCTCCTCTGGCTGCGGCAGCGAGGCACATGTTGTTCATCAGCAGCACCCTCTGCCACTGCCACTGCCACAAAGGGCCAGCAGGTGGACCTCTGGCCCCTTCCATGGCAACCTGCCACTCCACCATGTGGTGATTCATCATATAGGTGCGCCAGCCCCAGTCCCCAAATATGTCCCTCGGGTGCCACGGCGCACCGTCATACCACAGAGGCGGCACACCACCACTGTGCTGTCCTCCCCAATGCAGTCAAAAATCCCACACTGGGAAGCTGTGGGGGGTCAGACAAACTCCTTGAACCACCAGGATTTTCCAAGGTCACCTCCGCAGCTGAGGAGGTGGTGGAGGGTGCACTGGTGCACCTACATCTACCAGCAGTGGTGGTGGTGGTAGTGGCGCAGAAGGTGCATTGACAGCACCCACTGGTGGCACTGGTGCTGCTGCTTCAGCACGGGAACCCAGAAGTCGGAAGCGGTCCAGCCTGACATGACCACCCTGTGTCCACACTCCCTCCTCAGACGATCGCATCCACGGCCACCGACTCTCCTTCCAAAGGCTCCATCTCAACTTCTCCAAGTCCCGTCCAGTCCGACACACACAAGCACACACACACACATACAACACAGTCACACACGCACAAAATAAAACTTCTAAAGAAAATTCACTAACAAAAAAATCACAAGCACAACACTAAAATGGAACAAAGATATAGCTTTTAAAAAGCTGTTGTGGCTGCAGTAAAGAACTAAAGCGTCAGATCTCTATTCTCTCCTTCTCTCTCTCCCAAGAGCTTTCTCCTCTACAAATGCAAAGGAGAAAGTGAAACTGCTTCTCTGATTCACTTCCTTCCTATCTGGCTAAACCATGTGACTTACAGTACTGTAAGCCATGTGATGTGTGAGGCTGCCTATTTACATGGTACTAAGCTTTACTTAGCCTTAAGGCATTATTGGCAATTTGAAGTGGTAATGATAATACAAAGTGAGCATTTGCATTGGTCACTACGTTGTGCTCCGACAACGCAGTGGTCACTGTCACCACTTCGCCAGCGAATTTAAATTCTCTGCATCTCTAATTTCAGTATATTCCAATTTATTCATAAGCCAGAGGTGGATTAGAGATTGTTGCAAGTGGTGAGTCCAAAATGGACCTTGTCAGGGGTTTGGGCCCTAGGGGGTGTGAGAGTGCAGGCTAGTTGCAGGTACGGAGCTGACATTGAGGAGGTGGTTGCAGAGAGCGATTTTGAAAGAGGCAATCCTGGGTGAGCAGGTGATGGTTACTGAGAGTGCATTAAACCAAACAGGAGCCCTGTAGTGGAAAGAACTCTGGGCAAGAGAGGTTTTTACCCTGGGTTCCGCCAGGATAGCTTTGTCCAGAGCTGCAGTGGTGATAGAGGAGTGGCAGGTTGGAGGAGGCCCTTCTAGTTGAATCTTATGAGTAGAGAGAGAAACTCACAGAGTTTCTTGCTAGTTTGTTTCCCAATAAATTCCTTATGAGTAACATCCATCCAGACAAGCTTAATATTTCTAAATTATTTAAAATTTGATTAGAATCCAACTTCACTCTGTTCCTTTGCAGAGTCAGTAAAGTTAAAAATATTCTATTAAGTGCCTGCTGTTGTGTAGTTACTGTAAAATTTCCTTTAAATTGGAATACTGTTCCTGAGTTAAATAGTAAAGATGGAAACCTAGCTTTATTAGCTGCCTCTTCTGTTCAAGAGTTCCTCTGCCATCTCGCTGGCACTTTATGTTAATAATGCTTTAGAATTGCTGCTTTGTTCTCTCCAGCCAATCGCTTAACTTCAAAAGTGTTGTGAAAAACATTAAGTCTGAGTAAATATTTTACTTTTTGTTTCAACATGATATAATTCTCATTTTCAGTCCACTGAATACCTTGTACATGAATATAATGGGAGGATTGGAGGAGAGCAGAGTCAGTAGCTTAAGCAGTGGACCACATAAAACAAGAAAAAATACACTCAGTGGTATGAACCTGGTGCTAGGTGTCAGGCAGTGCAACGAGAAAAACAAGAAAGTCCAAGTATTCCTGGAACACCAATATAAGGAGAAAGCACTGGCAAAAGCTTGAATCGCTTTACAAAACATAGTTTATTGTTACAAAAAATACACACAGTGCTATTACTCTCAGAGAACTTGCTGAATCTCTTGACTCACACCCCAGGTTCACATTTTTAAAATTGATTCAAGCATTTGGGAGTGCTTTCTCCTTATATTGGTGTTCCAGGAGTTCTTGGACTTCTTCACTGCGCTGTCAGATTTTTCCAAGAATCTGTAATCTCACTCACCATTCTGAATTTAGGCTCTGTGGTGCTCCATATTTCATCAATCAAGACACAAGCATTTATTTGTTTTCTTCTTGTACTTTTGTAAGAAATCCAAATATAACTTTGCCATTCTGTGCTGTGTGAGACCCCGCCTTTGGTTTGATAAGAACCTGCCCTTGGCTCTGCCTGCACTTCTAACAATGTCTAAAGCAGGTGGGAGGTGTGCAGCCACTATCAGTAATTCGATCCTACTTCCTTACTCCTACAGTCCTTCTAGATTTTCTTCCCATTTCTGTCCCATTCTCCTTGTACATGACAGCAAGTGTCATCCTGCCTGCAAGCTTCACCTCAGAATGGCCAGATAATTGGTAATTACAAATGATCTAATGCACAAAGAAACCTATTATGTAGCTTTATTTATCTATCATTTCTGTTGTACTGTAGCCTGCTGCACTTTTCACACATTGTATTTATTAGTTATCAGTGTGTCAGTGAGCACCCCATGAGCTTTTAGGGTGTGTACACATGCACTGATGATGAGAACATTCGTTGTAACATTGCCTTGTAACACAGCCCATTTATACTTTTTGTAATGCACTCTATGTCATGTCCCTTAACGCAGCACTTAATCATTTTTGCATTTATGCTGTCTCCTCCTCAGAGTCTTAATTGTTTCCTTGATGTAATAAATCCCACATTTCAGCACCCTGATTTAGTGCTCACTAATATTGATATGCAATCACTCTCCTCAATGTCTGGCGTCTCCAACCACACTATAGTGTTCTGCTCCTTGCTGATGTTTGTGATACAGATGTTTATTATAAATCCATGTTCCTTTCCGTGATGCCGACTTGTACTTCTTTGAGATCAGCCTCCCTACGTCCGAGGCCGCCAGTTCATGTGCCATATATCCCCCAAAAAGCACATGCTCTGTGGTCTACTTGACTGAACCACCTGCTATCATGCATGATGTACCCACCACCTTCCACGAAACCCCATGCCATCACCTTGACACATTGCCCCTATCACCAACACCTCTTTTCGTGACTGCGCTGTGCATGTGTACTCTTGAAGTTCACTATATGGTTAATGGACTGTACATTCCACTCACTGACAGTCAGTCATCAGCTCGTGGTGGTGTTGAGAAGATGATATGCAGCCTGCACCTCCTTTAGGGTTCTGTTGTAGTAAGTGTTGTGAGGTGGTGTGAGGGTGGTTGCACTAGATCACCGCTAATTTGTTGTGTGTAGAATTTGTATTACTGTATACATTTTTTTTTGGTGTTGGTGGGCACAGGAACATGAAGATTTTCCACACCAGTTTGTGACTGACATACCTAAATTCAACTATCTGTGCAATGTAAAGATGCATGAATAGTGTTGCATCACTTATCTCCTTTGTTACAGGCAATGCATTTCAACATGTTCTACCACCTCTGAGACAGCATGGTGAGAATGAGATTCAAAATGAAACTATTGCTGCTGCTTGGTCATATTCTCATTTTCCTAAGTGTAACCCCTTATAATGCCTCTAGTGGTCTTTTAAGAGCTGCCAGCTTGCTGACCCAGTCAGTTTACTAAGAAGGAGGGGACAGTGAGTTCTCTTGCTCGAGTCCCACCTGAGCTGCGGGTAGGTGCTCTATTTTGCCATTGCTAAGTAGGCAAAGTGGGCCTTTATTGGGCTGTAGTATTTATGTATTATATGTTGACTGAGTATTAAGAATGTAGTTTGTCTAACCTGTTTTCCCTTGCAGCTGGGACTTTGTGCGTTTGCCTATTTTGACCCGGACTGTCTATGGGGTCCAATGAGGATCCAGGGCACTTAAGTGGAGCATTGAGCAGCCAATTATATCTGGGACTCTTTTGCAGCCGGCTGCCAATGGGAGGTATGGCCCGTGATCTGGGAACTGAAGTCCAGAAGGTGGCCTTTTTGCACCAATAGAAGGAGGTAGAGGGTATTGGCAGTGATGGCCCTCCAATAGCATTGTGTCATGCCCGAATGAGGACCCCTGCTTATTGGCTGATGGAGCAGAGTCATTGTGGCCGTGATGAGGAGAAGGAGCTCTGGGCTCCTGCGGCTGTACAGTCTTCGTGGGTAGCACGTGTGGAAGGCCCAGTTATGCTACAGTATCGCCAGAAGGTGCCGGACAAGATCCACTGTATGCGGCCGGCAGAGGAGCTGTATACATGACAGCTATCTACCAGGCTCACCCTGTAGATGACTGGAGAATCTGCTTCAATCGCGCTCAGTCTGTCAGGAAAAGTGAAGCTGCGTTGCATTACCCCGTTCATGCAGTGAAAGCGTTTGGGAGTTTAAAGAAGCTGCCTGGTATGGTACCCCTCTGTCCTACATATAAATGTGTGAGAAGTGTTTAGATCACAGGCCTTAGCATCAGGACAGGCTCCTGGCATAGCCGCTGGTGGATCTGTTAAACACCACGCTAAATACAGAATGTGTGCCCAGATAGTGGAGGTAGCCACATGTGGTACCTCTCACAACAGTGGGCCCAAGGACGATCCAGGGAACTATGAACTGGTGAGGTTGAGCACAATTGAGGGAAACTGATGCAATCTATGCTCAAAACAAAGGCTGGTGCAGTTTCTTGTGGCTAAATGCTGTGGTAAACTGTGATAACCTCTTAGAAGTGTTTAGTTGCTAAAGTCTTTACCTGGATTAGGAACTGATTATGAGGGCTGTATGTTATCTACTACAACTGAAAAGGGGATGAAAGTCTTCATCTTGGACCAACCCAGTTTGGCTACTTGGAGAAGGGTGAGGTGGTACTCCAGGGAGGAGACCAGGAGGCCCAGGGGAACATCCAATGTTTATGGAGAAGGACAACTGTAGTGTCCTCCAGCCAACAGGGCATCTGTTGTGATGGAGTGTAGGCCACACTGGCTGTAGGGTGGCAATAATACTAAATGGAGATTGTTGGTAGGAAGGTTGCCGACTGTGCAGTCAGCTTTGCAGACCATTGAAGAGGTAAACTGGCTTAGCATGCAACCGTGGCCGTTGGGGCGGTGATGAGAGACAGTGGGAGGTGAAATGATGGACAAGTTGTAATTGTTGATGCGAGACCGGGACAACTTTCATCAACAGGAGGCGAGCAACTATGGCGCATGGACATTGCCACAGTGCTAGGAAAGTGACCAGAGGTGTCCAGGGGAGCCTCGAGGGCTGCTGGGGAGGGGCGGGCATTGGTTGGCGTGCTAAGTCTCTCCAGTCGTGTAAACCCGTTACACCGTCAGTATAAGAGGTGAGCAGATGGGAGGATGCAAATGATGATGACATATCATTGATGTTAAGACAGGAACTATTACAGCTGTGCAGGTATAAACCAGGCAGGGTGAAGTAACGCAGCAGAGGGACACATCAAGTAGATCGGGAGGCATTGAGGCAAATATGGCTCAGGAGGTGTGGAAGACAGTAGGTTCAGAAAAAGAAGGAAGAAGCTTACACAGTGAAAGGGCTCTCTGGCAGGGCAGGCATTGTACCCCCACCCCTAAAACTTCCAGGTCCTACTCTTCACTCTTCCCTTGGGTCTAGCACTCCCAGACACACTGTGGTAATGCCCTCACCTCCTGATGGCCTGCCAGGGCAGGGACTTCCACAGGCTTGGTTGTGCACCAGGGTCCCAAAGCATATCTCTCACCCAGGGAAAGTGCTCTCTGCCAGGGGACAACTGCTGGCATGTACCCTGGTGACTCCAGAATCAGCCTGCCAGCCTCAGCATCAAGCCATGCCCAGCAAGTGCCATCACAGCCTGGCTAGGCTTCAACAAACTCCCTAGAGTGACTATTAAGCCCAACCACCACTATTTAGAGAAATCCCAGTCAACAGCCATCAGGGCCATCTGGTCTAACCAGCCCCTAGGGCCATCTCATCATACCATCTCTCAGGAACATCTGGTCCTACCAGGACCCAGGGACATCTGGTCACACTTTCTCCCAGGGACTTCAGCTGCCACTAGGATTCCACAAGGACTCAGTGCTCTTAGGCTGGAGACAACTGCTGGCATTCCCCTAAAACTTTCAGGGCCTGCTGTTAACACTTCCATTGGGTCTAACAGTCCCACACTCCCAGAGTTAATGTTCAGCACTTCTAAAATTGTGTTCCTCTTTACAGATGCTTCTCTGGGGATGCCAAGCAAGACAGTGAGACCCTTGTGTACCTGCACAATCTGTGGTAAGAAAATTAAGCATCTACTGAGGCACCTCTGAAGTACACCGCATGACACTGGGAAGGCATGATACTTTGGGAGGCAGTCACTCCTGACTCAACCTCCTGCAGGAAAATGCTTTACAAATGCCAGCAGCCAGACTGTTTGCCATTGTAAGAGATCTAAGTCAGCACTTTTGGAAGGTACACAAATGCACTCTGACCAGCTTTAAAGCCTGACCAAGTATCAGAGACACCAAACTCAATATTCTTCATCTCTGATTTGCCACACTCAGCTGCCAAGCCAGGCTACAGAGTCAGAGACAGAGAGTCCTCAACTGCTGAGTCTCTATAGAGCTTGGCTTCAGACCTTGAGGAGGAAAGAAAGACCAAGAAACAGCAACCACTCACCAGCAGATGCTGACCTGCTTGTGGAACTCCATTGACCCGGCCCTTTCACTCACATCCCTGCTGGGTTCCAGGGCATTCATAAGAAATACTTGATTCCAGAGGCTGAAGCCTCAGGTTTTAAGCCAGACACTATTAAATGTTATATAAACAGCCTCCTTCACTTCCTGAAATTTTAGATTTGAATGGGTTTGCCAGGACCCATCAGGCTAAACTTGACATGCTCATCAAGGTAATTCCTTTCTGGAGAGCTGGCCTCAGTACCTCTGCCATGAAGAGGTGCTACAAAATCCAGTTAAGGGACTCACAAATCGGATACCACCAGAGACAGCATCTCTGTATAAGGACACCTCTGCTGCCAAGGAGGCAGTCAGGATAATTAACAGTTTACCCAGAGCCAGGACACTAGAAACCAAGATCACTGCCTGGCTAGAAATCACCTCATCTTCAGCTTGGCCTCCACAATGCCCAGCGCCCGCTGCCATCCAAAATATGTCTCTGGGTGACTTGAAGAATGCAGAGACTGGTCATTGATAGTGAAGACAGCTATGTCTTAACCATTTTTCTTCATAAAACCATTGCAACACATGGGCCAGCTAGACTGGTGCTAGAAGGAGAGTTCATGTTACTTCAGCTCTATGCACACCATACAAGGCGGCTGCTCCCCAAACTGAGACCATCGGCTACTGGACTTAATGCCCCTGTGCTCATCTTGACAGCGGATCAAACCTGACATGTTCTGCCATCTAAAAGCAGTGAAGAGGCAGGCAGCCATACTCAGAATCAAACACTCTCCATGACTCTGTGGTGGAAGATACCGTAACAAATGTAAGTATGCCTCCAAACTCCACACTTAGCCTGGGTAGATTTGATAGCCTATCCCTAAAGCTTCCAGGCCCAGATTCAACCACTTTCCTCTGGGCTAGAAGTCCCAAACTCATAGGAGTGATGGCCTGACTTCCTGATGCTCTCCCATGGTACATACTTCCACAGGCTTGGCTATTCCTCAGGGTCCCAAAGCATATACCTTACCCAGGAAAGTGCACTTAGTCCAGGAGACCTGGTACCTCACCCCTCAATCTTCCATGGCCTGCTTTTGCCACTTTCCTACGGGCTAGGAGTCATTACTCACAAGGCTAAGGGCCATGACCTCCATGATGCCCTCCCAGGATAGGGACTTCAAAAATATTAGTTTTACCAAGGGTCTCAAAGCATATGCCTTACCGGGAATGCGCTCAAGCCTGGGGACACATGCTGGCATGTCCCCTAAAACTTCCAGGGCCAGCTGTTAACATTCCCCATGGGCCAACGCTCCCTAGACTCCCAGGGGTAATGGCACACACCTCCTGATGCCCTGCCAGGGTAGGGACTTCCACAGAATTTGTTTTACCCAGGGTCCCAAAGCATATGCCTTCCCAGGAATGTGCTTCAAGCCTGGGACACATGCAGGCATGTCCCCAAAATTTTCAGGGCCAGCTGTTAACACTTCCCTTGGGCCTAGCATTCCCAGACTCCCAAGTGTAATGGCCTCACCTCCCAGATGCCCTGCCAGGACAGGGACTTTCACAGGCTTAGTTTTACCCAGGGTACCAAAGCCTATGTCTTACCCAGGAAGGTGCTATCTGAGTGGGGTGGCATGGTACCCCAACCCCTAAAACTTCAAGGTCCTGCTGTTAACACTTCCCTTTGGTCTAACACTCCCAGGCACCCAGGGTCATGGCCCTCACCTCCTGATGCCCTGCCAGGACAGGGACTTCCACAGGCTTAGTTTTTACCAGGGTACCAAAGCCTATGTCTTCCCAGGGAAGGTGCTATCTGAGTGGGGTGGCATGGTACCCCAACCCCTAAAACTTCCAGATCCTGCTGTTAACACTTCCCTTGGGTCTAATACTCCCAGACGTCCAGGGGTAATGGCCCCTCCTCCCTGATGCTCTGCCAGGACAGGGACTTCCACAGGATTAGTTGTTATCCAGGGTCCCAAAGCATATGCCTTCCCAGGGAATGTGCGTCCAAGCCTGGGGACACCAGCAGGCATGCTCCCTAAACTTCCATGGCCTGCTGGTAACACTTCCTTGGGTCTAGCACTCCCAGGCACCCAGAAGTAATGGCCTCACCTCCCTGGTGCCCTGCCAGGTCAAGGACTTCCACAGGCATGGTTGTTACCCAGGGTACCAAAGCATATCTCTACCCAGGAACAGTGCTCTCTGGCTGGGGAGAACTGCTGGCATGTACCCTGGTGACTTCCAGAATCAGTCTGCCAGGCTCAGCATAAAGCCATGCCCAGCAACCTGCATCACAACCTGGCTAGCCTTCTAGAAACTTCCCTAGAGTGACTATTAAGCTCAACCACAGTTATTTAGAGACATCCCAGCTGGCAACAGGTGGGGCTATCTGGTCCCACTTGCTTCCAGGGCTATCTGGTCCCACTAGCCATCAGGGCCATCTAGTCATCACCATCTCTCAGGGACATCTCATCCCACCATGACTCAGTGATATCTGATCACTCTTCTCCCAGGGACTTCAGCTCCCACCAGGATTCCCAGTACTCAGTGTTCTTAGCCTGGGGACACCTACTGGCATGCACCCTAAAACTTCAGGGCCTGCTGTTAACACTCCCTTGGGCCTAGCGCTCCCAGACTCCCACAGGTAATGGCCCACACCTCCCTGATGCCCTGCCAGGGTAGGAACTTCCACAGGCTTGGTTTTTACCAAGGGTACCAAAGCATATGTCTTACCCAGGGAAGTGCTATCTGGCTGGGGTGGCCTAGTACCCCAACTCCCTAAAACTTCAAGGCTTGCTGTTAACACTTCCCTTGGCTCTAACACTCCCAGACACCCAGGGTCAAGGCCCTCCTCCCTGATGCCCTGCCAGTGCAGGGACTTACAGGCTCAGTTTTTACCCAGGGTACCAAAGCATATGTTTTACCCAGGAAGGTGCTCCCAAGCCTGGGGACACCCTGGCATCTCCCTAAAACTTCCACGGCCTGCTTTGGCCATTTCCCTATGGGCTAGCAGTCCCAAACTCACAGGGGTGATGACAGACCTCCCAGATGCCCCACCCCAAGTTGGAGACTTCCATTGGCTTAGTTGTTACCCATGGGCCCAAAGTATGTATCTTACTTTCTTTCTTTCTTGCCACAGTTTCACAGCATTCACCCTGAGGGTAGACATGAGCTTGCATCACACATGAGCCACCAAGCCAGAACAGCAATGCGCACTATTGCCTGATGGGCAGCAAGAGGACAGCATCAGAGTGAGCCGACAAATATGCCAGATAACCACAAAGGCCCCATGCATCACCATCAGCCCACATGCAGGTGCTCCATCACAGACACTGGAGAGCAGTTCAATCACCATGGGTGAACCAGGAAAAGGGCCATCTCTTTCACCAGGTACCTGTATTTCAACAAGAACAAGAAGGGGACTTAGCTCACGGACATCCTGAAGCCAAGAGATGATGGGGCACACACTCCACCTATACGGTCCCCACATTGCCAGCAATCCTTTACTGAACAACAGCAACTGGCAATCAAATCTGCATTCGCAAGCCACCTTACACAAGGCCAGATTAAGACATCTGATGTTAGGCGTATGCTGCAGACTGACACCTCCTCCTGGGTGCCTTCCCCTATCCAGTCAAACCAAAGACTCGCCAAGGAATGTGATGCAAAGAGTATGGACTTTGATTCAGAATCATGCCAGAATGAAACCAGTCAATGATTTCAGCTGTATTGCACTTAAAAATAAAGTGTTGAAATTATTAAATCTGTCAGGCTTCTACTTAGGGGGTCCCCACTGCACCACACTTCCACTGAAACCTCCAGGTCTTGGGTGAATTTCCTGCTGGGGATACCCCCAACAACCATATCAGGGACCAGGGGTGGGGTCATGCTTGCCTGCCATCGGCACCTTCCAGAGACCAACAGGGACATCACAGGCATAACCCAGTTGGCCAGATCCCGCCTCCTCACACAGTTCCTCAGCGCTCTGCTGCCACGTGCATTGGAATACATCCATTTCCCCAGCACAGTCGGAGCACACAGCAACCATGCAGGACTTCCACAGGGTAGTACGTATGCCTGGCGTGATTGGGGCCATTGACTGCACCCACGTGAGCATCCACGTGCTACCTGGCCATGAGGGTGGTGTATATAAATAGGAAGAGGAACCCGAGTGTCAACTGCCAGGTGGTGTGCAATGCCACGGGCACATAACCAATGTCTGTGCCACACACCCTGGGAGTGCACATGATGTGTTCATCTGGCACAGTTCTATGCTATGCCACAGGTTCAAACATGTGGATATCCCCACTGGCCACCTAGTGGGTGAGTATGGCATGGGCAAGCGGTGATGGGCAGAGCATATCATGGGATGGGGATGGCAGGGTGTGCATGTTGGCATAGGTGGCAGAGACAGGCAGGGTGCAGCCTGGCATAGCAGAGGGCTAACCATGTCATTATCCACACAGGAACAGCGCCATCCACTGTGGCCCTGGCTGCTCACCCCTACCAGGGTCCATCATCCCCAGCAGAGGAACGCTACAACGAGGCACACGCCAGCACTTGCAACATAATCGAGGAGTCTTGGCATGCTGAAAGCATGGTTCTGTTGCCTAGACAAGTCAGGTGGTGCCCTATAGTACAGCCCCTGAAAGTCTGTAGCCTATTCCTGGCCTGCTCGTACTGCACAACATGGCCATTGACCGTGGGATAGCTGTCAACCACAGGCTGCACATCAGCCATGGGGGTGCAACAGCCCCCAGGAGTGGACCCACAGAACCGCAACCATGTCCATGAGGGTGTATCGAGGCACCCAAACAGCCCAGCCCCAGGCATGCCTGGGATGTCGAAATCTGAGCCGGCATCGACTGCGCGGGGTTGCCCGACACCAGGTACGCAGGGTGGATAGCACACTACAGGGATCATCTGTGCCCGGCCATGCCCTGTGGCAGCCAGCAGTGCAAAGCCATCCAAGATCACGGTGGTAATGTGATCCAGGGAGGAGGTCATGGCCTCCTGCATGCACTGCATCCCCGCCAGGATCTGCACAGTGCCCCTCTCCTGCTGCTCAGGTAACTGGTGCACCTCAGTGGTGAGCTGCACCTGTTACTGAATGGACTCCCACAGCAAACAGGTGTGCTCAGCCAGTGGTTCAGCATCCTAGGGCTCCCGGCCAGACGCCGATCTCCATGTGGTGACTGGCCATGCTGCAGCCCCTCTCTGGTGGACACTGCACAGTGTTGCCTGCAGGGGACTGGGCAAGGCATGTGCACCGGTGGCAGACCCCATGTCCAGCTGCCCAGTGGCACCTGCAGCCCACTTCTGCCGTTCCCGCCCAGCCACTGCACGCCACCCAGCATCTGCAGCAGCACCACCACCACCACAGGGCACAGCCTGGCAGCACACACCGCTGCACCTGCAGTGGTGGTGGGCAGCTGTTCCACTGTTGGCAGGATGCTGGGCATGCTGCCTGTGTCAGTGGCCAGTAAGGGCATCTCCTCCACAATGGTGGCCATGCTCTCCAGGATGAACATTGCATCGTCATTGGTGTCGGACCCCAACCCGATATGTGTCTCTGTGCACAGGACCCCAGGGCTGGCATCTTGCAGGAACACATCCAGGGCCTCGTCCGACCCAATGTCCAGGACATCCGCCTGCACAGTGTTGGTGAGCTGCAGCCTGTTAGGCTCCCGGATGCCCATGGAGGTGGAAGACTGGTCCTCTGGGACCACTCCAGTGGCACGGCTGCTGCCGCTGCTGGCACCCCATCATCCGCATGGAGGCATGCTGGTGCTGCAAGAGAAAGAGAGGCATGTTAGTGATGCATTGTCCACATGTGTCTCTCCCACTGCCACTGCCTGTGCCATGCAGCATGGCATACATGTGGGTGCGCACACATGCACATGACAGGCATGCTGGCCGCACACACCAGCACAGCCATGTCTGTACCCTCCACACCCCCAGCTGTGTGTTGCTGACATACTTATTATGCAATGATGGGCTGCCACCCATCTGGAATCCACCACCAGGCACACTCTCCACCATGCTGTGGTGCATGGTAGCTGCCACCAACCTCCTGCATTGTGAGCAGTGGTGCTGCAAGCCCTCCAGTGGCATTCAGGGAGGCACAGATGGCTGCCACCCTCTCCTTGATGTGCCTCTTGTCTGTGCCCACCTTCTTCCTGCAGTCCTGCACTGAGTGCTGGTGGCTGCCCTGCTGGTTCACACATGCCACCACCTCCACTCAGGCCCCAGCCATGCCTGTGATGTGCCTGTGGCACCACTCAACAGGGCTCCCTGTCAAGGTAGGCCTCAAACAGGGCCTCTGTCTCCGCCTTAGTGAAACTGGGCCTGCGCTTGTGAGCAGGCCCACGCCCTCACCCTCCTCACATTCTGACATGTTTCTTCCTGTGGACACGGACAGCACAGTGTTTCAGTGACAGCAGCACCGGTTCCTTCCCCCGCATGCTGGCTGGGCCCAGTGTGCTACAGCAGCATGTGCAACTTACCTCAAGGATGCAATACCAGTCCATGGCCTGTGCTGAACTTTGCGCTAATTGTAATGTCATGCTGATTCCTCAGTGTACCATGCATTGGCTGATGAGCTCATTTGCATGTTGTGGCTGAATACTGTGATTTTGCTTCATGCACAATGAGTTTGCTCTGGACCAAGTCGGCGCAATGAGTATGCATGCACGTGTGTAGGACCACAGTGCACATACACCGGATGGTTTAATGTCACCAGTTGTGTACTATGCCAACTGCACAATGAGAATCATGGCACATGGTGAGCCAGGCCGCTATTGCACATGAGCACTGTGCGGTGGCTGAACCATGTCCCCTGCCGTGACCTCTGCCCCTGGGACCTCTGCACCCCTGACCCCGCCTAACCACACCCATGCTGCTCATCTCTGAGACTGCATGATGGGCGGACACAGCACATGTCCCCTCAACACAATCATCTGGCATGCTGTGGCCATGTGCGCTACCACCGCCATTTTGCTCACTGGCTCACACTTGCAGCATGGCACAGCAGAGAGCACCATGGTGGCTAACTAGATGCAGGTTGAATTGATCAACCTTGTCACCTGCGCCCAGCCACACGCACCCCAACTATTCAGGCAGGCACCACTGCAGGGGCTCCGGTAGCGGTGTGGCAGGGCATTGCTGCCACACTGCTGCAGCACACATGGGTGGCCAGGACAGAGAGCAGTGTCACCACTGCTATGGTGACCTGGCACAGAGGGACCCAGAGTGCCTCAGGAGGCTGGAGGCACATGTCAGGCATGGGGCTGTGCCACAGCCAGGTGAGTAGGCTCATAATGCATGTATGCCCTGGTGCTGTACTGTGGTGTTGGTTAGGCTGCATGGCATGCCCTGCAGGGTGTACTGCCATTGTGTGCATGCGGGGTGGCATCGCCTCCGCTGCTTGTGTTGCAATGTCACTGTGCAGGATGTGTCAGGCAGGGGCTCACCCTGTGCACAGGGGTGGGGGTGGTGGGCAGCTGCTGTGGTTGGTTACTGATGTGTACCTGTCTCTGTTCCATTCCCAGGGCCTGAAAACAGGAGAGGACAGCAGCAGCAGTGGCAGGAAGGCAGGCCGCAGCGGGCCAGGGTGGCAGTGGAGGTTCTGCTCCAGCACCAGTGGGGCCACAGAGAGCAGGTAGATACTGACATAGTCCTTTGCACTGTCTGTGGGAGTTGGCAGGGGCATGGGTGTGGGCATGGCTGCCTGTGCCATGTGCCATGGCAGCTATGTGTGTCGCACTGAGCATGGTGCCCACCACTATGGCACATCCATTGGACACATATGCCAGCTGTTGATGGGGTGGTGTGCACCCAACTGCCACTAACGTTGCTGTGGTGCTACCAGAGCACTGTGCCATGTGACTGCCATGGCACAGTTGGGTGGCCACTGTGTGGCAGGGACCCCCATTGTGCACTGTTGTGCCGCATTGCTGGCAGGCGTTGGCCCACCCCGTGGGTTGTCTGTATGGGCCCTCCAGGGCATGTGATCCCATTGCCCATTGCGTGCTGTGGATGGGCATGGTTCCTTGGGACATTGCACTGATCACCTGCCTGTCCCTTGTCCTAGGTGTCCAGCAGCAGCGCAGGAGGCCTCTCTACTGCTGGCTACTCGCCAACTCATTCTAATCACCTCAAGGACCATGGAGGATGTGCTGCAGGTCCACAGGATGCTGCTGGTGGACAGGAGGCAGTGAAGACTGCAGGCGGGCAGACCATGGCCACCGCTAGTCAAGCCCTGAATTCCCCTGTTTCCCCAGCTACCTCCCTCCAGTCCCCTTCCCACTGTACAGCCTGTTCCCTATCCCTTTCCTTGCTTTCCTACCTCCCCCACACCCTTCTATTGTATATAGTTGATTTTCAATATATATCTTTTGACATACCTGCCTGTCTGTGTCTGCTTTGCAGGTGGTATGAGGAGCCATGCTGCAGTGGCCCAGTTCCTTGACGTGTGGTGTGCATGTGTCGGGGCATGTGTTGCTTCTGTGGATCACTGCTGTGTGCTGAGGTGTGTCCCACTGTGGTGGTGTCCCTCCCCTCAGTCGGGGCTGTGCCTTGGGGTGCCCATGGGGCAGCTGTCAGAGGTGTGTAGCAGGTGTGTGCTTGGCTGCATGGTCCTGGGTGTGGCCTGCTCTGGTCTGTGTGTGTAGGGGCACAGCCTGCAGTCTGCAGGGGCCCCCTGGTGGCCCTCTGTTCACCATTGGCACCTCCTGTTGCCTACTGTCTGTGCCACAGTTGTGTTCTGGGGTGGGAACTGGGTACCTGTGTGCACCCTGCTGTGCCCAGCTGGTGGTGGCCTCCTGTGGCCTGACACTGTGCTTCCCTGGCTCTGCCCTGGGTCACCTCTGTGCCATACCCCCTCTGTTGTCTGTTGCTCTGTTGCTATACTCCCATGGTTGCCCTGGAGCTTATCTGTCTACACCATGGCACCTATGTTTTGCACCATGGTGCACCTCTGGTTGCACCATGGCACACCTGTGTCATATTAAGCCAGGTTGCACTGGTGCAGTGTGACCAGCACAACCTCTGAATATGGCTCCTGCTGCCACAGTGCATCGGATTGTGCTGCGCCGGACTTGGGTGCATTTCTGAATATCTGGGACCCTATGTGTAGAATAAAAAGAATTATCATAAAATTCCAGATTTCTGGCCAAGGCTAAGGCCAGACTTAAAATTCTGAATGTAAAATTGGCCAACACATTTTAAAATTCTGCTGAACCGTCACCCAACCCATCCTCTTTAGAACTTCACAATGGTGGGTGGATTTAGGATAGGAAGTGCACATTTACCAATTGACTGTAGTAAAGAGGATTTTTACAATAATACTAGCAGAAGCATTATCTGTAATTACAGTAGCATAATTCACAACTGGAGCCAAGCATTGTTTAGCAATAATCGTCTTAGAATCATTAGTTAAAAGAACATAATCTGTACAGTAATGTCAACTTGTAGTAAATCTTAGTGGTTACTTTAGTAAAATGTAATTCATAACTTAATGTAGGGTCCAGAAGTACTCCCAGATACGAAAACTATCCACATTTTCAAAATAAGTACCTTCAGCAGATTTAACCATCAGATCTGACTCATTTCCCTTAAGCCTTTAAAAACATTAGGTCCCTATCTGGTAAAAGAATCCAGGGGCCCCACCAGATATAATAGTTACAGCAGCTGGCACTATACAGCAACCTCTAGGCCTGGCTAATGCCTTTAACAAGGCCTTCATGGACCTAAGCTGCTCTGTACTCCCCGGAATTTCTCCAGTCCTCCCAGCCCTGGATCCCATAAACACTAACCCACCATCATGTAGAAATGGACAACCACCTTTCTACTTCAGGAAAATCACGAGGCAACAGACTGTGAAATATGTCAAAGGATTCTAAACAAAAACCAGGACTGGTAGTGACTCACTAGGCATGAAACTGCTAGCTCACCTGGAAGAACTTGCAGCCCCATTAACCAAACTGTTCAACACCTCCTCAGAACAGGAATCTTCCCAGACAGGTGGAAAACCACTCTGGTCACCCCTGTGTTTAACAGCGGGACAGAACTGATATGGGGAACTATCGCCTTATCTCGATACTTCCACCTCTCTCTAAAGCATTGGAAAGGGTCGTCTCTGACCAGCTCACCGACTATCTAAACAAGTACAATCTGCTTTTGCCCTCAGCAACATGGTTTTGCCAAAAGCACAGCACCATCATTGCTCTTATTGACTTTACCTCCCATGGATACGAAGCCCTTGATTCAGGAAAATGATGGGGTCCATATTTATTGCCCTCACAAAGCTTTCAACACTGTCAACCACCAAATCCTGCTAAGACACCTACGGACCCAGGGTCTGTCAGTAGATACCATCTCCTGGTTCAACAACTACCTATCACACAGGATGCAGAGTGTTAGGATAGCAGGTGCTACCTCTGATCCCAGAAAGGTAACACTAGGGGTCCCACAGGGCTCAATTCTAGGGCCACTTTCTTCAGTCTTTTCACAAATTCCTTCCAAAACCTGTCCTGCTAAAATGCTGCTGTATGCAGATGATGCAGTGATATCAGTCCTTGCAGTAATGCCTGTGAAATCTCTAAAATCTGCAGTGCAGTTTGCCTTGCTAGAGGCGTGGTTCTCCCAAACCAACTCCTACCGAACTATAAAAAACTAAAACAATGCACCTAACCATGCCACATTCCAAAGGAATGTTGAACCCTGACTATCCTTAGCCAGAAAGGGACAGCATTGAGCAAGTCCACACCTTCAAATACCTCGGAGTACATATTGATGACACACTCTCCTTTGGGCACCATATTGACCACGTAGTCAAGACTAGCAATATTAAGCTAGGCATTCTATATAGGCACAGGCAAGCCATGACACACGAGGCTCTTAAACTAGTTACTGAAAGCTCTATCCTGTCTATCATCGACTATGCACTAGTCATACGTGCTGCCACCGACCAGCCTTAAATAGAATTAAACAACTAGTCAACAGGGCCTGTCGCTGGTCCTCGGTGTCAACCAGCATACCCATACTTGCACCTTTACTCCTCTACAGGGTAGCTCCAGCTCCACCTAAGGACAAGGTATCAGGCTTACATAATGGAAAAAGCCCTACTAGGTCTCACGCCCACTCTACGCTGCACTGTTCCAGTGACACCCCTCTACAAAGGTCACCAGAGGAGCGGCAAAGAGAGTGCTCCATGTACCATTCAAAAGAACATGCTTTGCTCAGTGGTCACTCTCCTACGCAGCCCCACATGGCTTAACAAACTCCCCTCTACCACATTGAACACACAAAAATGGGACCCTTTAAAAGGACCTGTTAACCATTTTGACAGAAGACAATCAGTGTGGCTGCAACAACTAGTTGCAGATGGCCATGATATACCCTCATCCCACCCCACACTTCTCCTGTGCTCCAGCACCTCCTTGACAAAGCCCTAGGCGGCTGCCCCACTCTCCTGCTCCATCCCTCACCTCTTTTCTGAAATATGACAAAGCCCCTCAGGCCACTCCTCCCTAACTTCAGGCTTGATTACTTGAGGCCTTCTTTAAGACTTAACAATATATGTTAAACCACTTACCAAATGCATTACTTGTACTTGTACAATTTAGGAAATACAAAGACTACTTGCCTACATGTACAGCCTGTCAGTATTCTGTTATCAGCAATTAGCAACAGCAATGTCCATCAAACTACCACTGTATTCTTGTCTCTTCCTCTTATGAAATGTAACCTTGGAAATTGTTTATCTGTTTGTTATACCTGACATGGAACCTTTGTAAAAGAGCCTGTTGGCTCAAAGATGTTAATCTGCACATGAAATAAATAAAATAAAAGCCTTGCATTCGTCCCAAATGCCATAGTTTTAGTTTTTATTTTATTTAATACTAAACTATTGGCTAATAGCCATCATTGCACTTTACCCATCTCATTTGTTAATGTTTGACTCAAATCAAATTGGGAAGCTTGAGAGGGAGGGAGTGATGAAAAGTCATTGATCGATTGGGTCAACATACAATGTATAGGGCCTATGGGCAGACTGGATGTGCCTAGTGGTCCTTATCCGCCAACAATTTCTATGTTTCTAAATCAGAAACTGTAGCGTTTGGATAATATATTACTGCATCATCTGCATATAAAGTGAGGCAAGCCACCTCTAGAACTTTAGATATTTTATCAAAGAAAAGTGAAAACAAAGCAGGATCTAATATGGATTCTGTGGACTCCATACTTTACACATGCAATATCTGAAACAATGCTCCAAATGTAACCCTAGGTATCTTCCTTAAGTAATCCTCAAACCAGTTCAATGCTGATTGACCTATACCAAGAGATTCAAGTCTTTTAATTAAAAGTTCATGGTCCACAAGATCAAATGCCTTGGTCAAGTTCATGAACGTGGCCCCAGTAAGACATTCCCTTTCCATACCCTCCAGGGCTGCATTCATGAATTCACCAAGGCAGTCTCTGTCCCATGGCCTTTCTAAACCCATGTTGATAATGTGAAAATAACCCACAACCTTCAATATATTCTATGAGCTGATTATAGACCATTTTTCCGGACTTTAGCCAGAGCAGATAAAATAGAAATGGGCCTGTAATTCACAAAATCACAAACTGATCCAGATTTATGAACCGGTACAACCAGAGGTTGTTTCCAGATATTCGAATCTGCCCCAAACAAAATGATAAACTAAAATAATACTAATAGGATAAGCTATTTTCAGCAGCATCAATTAAGAGATTAGGAATAAGACCATCGGAACCACTGAGCTATCATGTTTGATAACCTTTAACAGTTTACAAACTTCCATTGATGTGGCTATTTTTAAATAAAATTTTCTAAGCCCTGTTGAATCAATAGCATAATTATCAAAGGAAGACCAACTACCTCGATTCTATATATTTTCTAAGTCAGTGAAACTTTTATTAAATTCTTTAGTAATGACCAAAGGACAGGTTATTAAATTATCATCAGATTTCATAGTTAACTCTACACTCTCAGAGGGTTTAATAAGATTAATAACAGTTTTCCAAAATTTTCTGTTATCCACAGAACCATCAATTTGTTTCTGTTTCAAATAATTACTTTTGCAAGTTTGATATGGGTCTCACATTGATTTCTTAAACATCTGTAACTTTAATATTTAAGTTCAGTTTTATCACTTTTATATTTTTTCCACTCCTTATCTTGGTCCCTCATTTATTTCAATAGGAGTGGAGTAGGCCAACTGGAATTTTTGTGATTTATTCATCTTGTAACAAATGAGGCACATTGGTCCAGCACTTTAGTAAATTCAAAATCCAGTGTGCAATTAATATCTGGGATCAAATGTAGATATGCCCAATCAATATTAGCACATTTAAATCGAAATACATTCAAATCAATATTTGAAAAATCCCTAGAGGTGTGTATAACAGGTTTAGGTTTGTGTGTGCTATCATGTTTCCGTAAACAAAAACAGGATGATGGTCACTTACTGAATCTGAAACCAAACCACAGTTCAAAATATGATTAGGATTATTCGTAGTAGCCAGTCTAGAACTGTTTGTGTTTTGGATTTATTATTCAGTCTAGTAGGGTGTGTAATAATGTGACATCATGATGCTTTGACATTACCCCATTCCTTTGCTGCCCAGTATCCTGATATAGCACATAAAGTAGGGACATGCTGAGACCACGTTCTTCCTAATGGTGGTGCAGGCCAGGTAGATCCTACTTGCAGAGAGCAAGAAATCATGATTTTGTACACCACAGAGACAATTCTGAGCACAAGCAGCTTAGTTATCAAGAAGGTGAGTCATTTCCATATAATGCTTCAACTTCAAATCTTATGAAACGACATCTGAACAAATGGATATTGGAATCTTGCAGAGATGCATAAACAGTAGTAATTTTCGTATGTTTTACCACATTAGTATTAAGGTGACTTTTATAACTCACCTTAAAAGAAATGCTACTAAAAAGGTGTTTTAAAAAGTATGTTCTCACAGGACCTTAAATCTAAGTTGAGTGTTATAAGAAGCTTAGGACATAAATGTTCACACCACTGGAACAGAAATTCCTGTTGCTGTATTGGTCTTTGTAACACAAGTTCCACACAGATAGATGATTTTATACCTTTATTGGACCAGCAGAGTTGTTAAAAGAAAATAGGTGATTTGAGCTTTCAGATTACATAGAATCCTTCATCAGAAAACATTCAGAAGTATTCTGTGTAATCCGAAGCTCAAAGCACCTGTTTTCTTTTTAACAACTCTGTTGGTCCAATAAAATGTATCAAATCATCTATTTGTGTGGATCACACCACTAAGTGAGTCACATTTAAATTCATATGACATTATTTTTACTGCAACAAGACTTAGTTGTACTTTAAAATGGAGAGATAAAGTGGGGCACATTTTACTAATAACTCTCTGTATTTTTATTTTAATTTTCTTTTTATTAAAGAAGAGAGGTTGTGACTACAATGCATTACAGACAATTACTTTGTTAGTTTGTCTTTTCTACATCTTCTGTCCACATCTTGATAAAAACATATGTTCTGATAGCCCCTTGTAATTACCCTTAATGCCCATGGGAGAGAACTCTGAATCTTAGTTTGAGGTTTCCTCTGTTATCTCCTTTGTCTCATTTGCTTCCCATCCTCAGGGTACAAAATCAGGGTCTCTGCTGGAAATGTAAAATACCCATGATCTCCATAATAGCTCAGCCTGTGAGGCTTTGTTGTGTAGTTTAGCTCTAAGAGTCTCCAGATGATAGATGCTGGATACTATCCTGTTCCAATCTCCTATGGTGGAACTATCTCTGACATCCAACGTCTTGTTATGGCCTTTTAGCAGCCACCATGTAAATGGGTAGCAATGTTTTATGCTAGGATGGGGTATGTGGGGAAATATCGCCAGGAGAACCATTTCTGCAGTTAATTCGACCTCTTCTCCCAAACATTCCGACACTGCCTGTTGAAGATTACACCAATATGGCATTAATAAGGGACAGGTCCAAAAATATGGGTAAGGCCAGCTACCTGGCATCTACAAGACCTCCAGCATCTGCCATAGGAGGAGGGAGGGAGATATTTAATTAGAATGGCTGGGGATCTGAAAAATGCACTCTGCATTTCCAGGCAAATTCCCTCAAATACATGAATGGGTTATCTTACAGGCCATAGGAGAAGCTCGAAGCCAATCCTGTTCAGAGATTTCCATCTCTAAATCTCTACCCCTTCTCATGATGGAAAGTGATGAGTCACCCAATCCTCAAGTAGGATCTGGTAAATGTGGCCCATCAGATGTTCCTACAGATGACCAGCTATGGCATCTTCTAGGAGTTTCAAAAATTGGAACTGGATTGGGCAACTGAGACATTACATCTCTTTGTCTTGGAAGATCATTTTAAGCTGTGTATATCTATAGATGTCCCTTTCAGGTAAACCATAGTCACTTGTAATGTTTCAAACTGGACAATTCCCTTATCCATTATAAATTGTCTAAAGAACTGAAGTACCACCCTCCTCCACCTAATAAAGGTATGGTATAATGCTGCTGGATAAAAGAACCATCCTCTGAGATCCGGTAAATAGGAAAATAATTCTTTAAAGCATTTATATTTCTTTAGATGGTACCATTGAGTTAAAACTTGAGCTGTAAATGGTGTAAAATCCCTCAGCTGTGGGGCCTTATTTATTGAAGCCATGGTTATTTTCAAAATGTTATATAAACAATTAATAGCAAACTCTAAATCCTTCCAAGGAGCCTCAAAAGACAGGAAAGCCACAATATTAGGATCCTAAAAAAGATGCCAAGGCATATAGCTTAAATTGGGAGGCAGTATAGCACAGTGGTTTAAGGCACTGAGCTGCAAATCTGATGACATCCAGCAGACCAGACCTGGGTTTGAATCCCACAACTTCCACTTACATACTGTGTGACCCTGAGCAAGTCACTTAACCTCCCTGTGCTCCCAGGTCGCTCCTGTAAAAAACTTTCAGCTTAGTGTGCTAATCCTGGTTAAACACAAAAAAAAAATTGGGAAGGTTTGCAACCCCCTCCATCAATGGAAGCTGTAGCAAGGACACCTTACTCAAGGCTTCTGGCCGTGCCATATAAAATTAGAAATGATTCTATCCCATGACTTGAAGTAAAAATTAGCAGGGAAAGTTGGAATATTTTGGAACAGATATAACACTTTTGGTAGGATGAGCATTCTAATGACTCTATCCTCTGAAAAAGGTGAGGCAAAGTAGACCAAGTTGTTAACTCTGATTGAATTTGTATTGACTGTGGTTCATAATTTAGTAACTCCACATTTTCTAAATTTTTGGGATTACTATACCTAAGTACTTAATTTGTGTTTTGTGCCATTTTAAGGGGTACTTGTTCTTTAATGATTGGGTTGGGAAAAGTTTAGGAGCCAACAAATCTGTTTTGGTTATATTTAAAACAAATCCGAAATTTCAGAGAAAAGTGTCAGGAATCCCACAGGGCGAGGAGGGAAGTCTCTGGAGAGAGGCCTGAAACCAAAATATCATCAGCAAATAGAGCTACCTTGTATTCCCTCTGACCAATAGGGACCCCTCCACACCTACGCTTTCTCCAAATTAACTCTGCTAGAGGTTCAACATAAAGAGTTAATAGCAAGGGGACAAGGGACATCCCTGTCTCGTTCCCTTTGTATAGGTTTGGTTGGGATAATGAGCCATTAATTCAAATATAGGCCTTAGGAGATGAGTATATATTCTTAAGGCATATTAAAAAGAATCTGGAAATGCAAATTTGGACAGAGTACCCCATAAGAAATCCCATCCCACTTTGTTGAATGCTTTGTCTGCATTGAGGCTCATTATAATAGAAGGAATCTTTCGGGCCTGAAGGTGTTCCGTATAAGAAATAATCTATGGAGATTGTCTGAAGTACTTTCTTGACTTCACAAAGCCCACCTGATCTTTGTGTATTAAAACCAGTAGGAATGGTTCTAGTCTTTTGGCCCAAAAGGCCATAAATAATTATAATCCAATTTAGGATAGAGATTGGTCGATAAGATTTGGGAGGTGGGGTCCCTTTCTGGTTTAAGTAAAGGAGTTAAAATAGTGTAGTTCCAAGAAGGAGGAGGAGTCTCCTCAGAAACTGTCTTTCAGGCTGGGAGAAAGCTAGGTAATAATTGGGGATAAGCGTTTGTACCATTCTGATGAAATCCATCCAGGCCTGGACTTTTCTGAGATTTAATTGTTTTACCTGGTAAAGTACCTCTTCCAGTCTAATTGGTCTTTGTAGTTGAGAATCTGGGTTTCCAAAGTTTAGGTAAAGGGACATGGTCTAAAAACTCCTGGACTCTATGTTTGTATTCGGGTGGGAGGGGCTGTATATAAAGATTCATAAAATTGTTTCAACGTTTGTTTAATTTTTGTTCCTTTATAAGTAGTAGTGCTAGTAGAGTGGGATTTATTTTCAGGATAGTAGAAGCTCTTTATTGGCCCTCAGTTTCTTGCCAGGTGTCCTTCTCCTTGCGCCCCCTTTCATAGTTGTACTGTCATAGATATGCCAGTTGTTGGAAGGTTTTATAATCCATAATGTTTTGTATCTCCTGTTTTAAGCCTCTTATCCATCTCTGGAGATTAACATCTCCTTCTCTATATAAAACTGATAGGAGAACAGGAGATCTTCTAAGAATTTTAACCTGGCATTTTGTTTTTTTTTTCTGGAGGTGTATTCCAGGATCTCCCCTTCAGTATGGCCTTCAGTGTATCCCACTGAATAGTACAAGAGACGTCCAAGGTCAGATTTTCCTGGATAGCCTGGGATACAGTTCTCATGGCATCAAGGAACTCCTGCTCTTTAAAAGAGTGTATTAAATCTCCAGGTTTTAAATTTTCGCTGTTTCCCTAAATCAATTTTTAGAATCAGAGGATTGTGGTCAGATAATAGTCTTGGTTCATTATCATATCCTGAACTAATGTAAGGTGTTCCCCGTAACAAAAAGTAATCTAGCCTAGAATATGTTTTATGTCGTGCTGAAAAAAGGTATATCCTGGAACTGATGGGAAAGTCTTCCTCCAAACGTCTTGAACCCTAAATATGCTAATTTTTTTATATATTTTCCTGTATTGGGTAATCTATTGGGATTTGGATTGGATGAATCTATATAGGGATCGAATGTCAGATTAAAATCTCCTCCCATGATCAAAATTCCTTTATATCTTTCCATCACCTTATGAAGGAATGATCGAACAACCGAAGTGGAGTCTGTGGTGGTAAATAAGCGCTAACTAAAGTTACAGTCTGTGAATAAATTCTTCAGGTTAGAATCATAAATCTACCCTGTGGATCCAAAAGGAGTCAAGAACCTCAAATGGGGTAGAGGCCGGTTTCAAAATAGCCATTCCTTCTTATGTTTTTTTGATGAGAGGAGACAAACACCTGATATCTGCCCCCAATGTAACTTAGAGTGTTCTGAGAGGGAAAGGTGAGACTCCTGTAGGAAAAATAAATCTGCTTTCTGATTGTGCAGATGTTGCATAATTTTATATCTTTTAACAGGGAATGCAGTCCATTCACGTTTAATGAAAGAATATTCACTGGGGTGTTAGTTATTTGTATCTAGGGGATTGTCACTGTTGTGAAGGTAGGGCATTGTCCAGCTTCCAGAAAAATTAGATGTATTTGATTATATTTAAATTATTCTTTCCTCCATCCTCTGGTGGCCTCTGACGCCAAGCTCAGCATCTCCAGAGATAAAGGAAATTTATTTATCTAATATCCTCCAGAAACCATATGTCCAACCTTTTTGAGGACAGTAGTATCAAATCTAAGTCTGTATCATCTTCTCCTTCAATTTTAACATAGTCAAAACAAATAACCCATTAATCTAAATAACTGTTGAAAAAACATTTGTCCTCTTACCAAGGGAACTATATACATTTGGTGTTCCATTGTGTGGGAAAAAAACATTTCCACTTTGTCCCAGACCCACAAAACCTGTGGTCTGAGGAGACAGGGCAACACTTCTCTAAAGAGAGTATAGACCTGTCTGAGGAGCCTTCTAGAACAGACACAGAATTACCGTATCTGTTCCTGTGGTGGTTGGATGATAAGCATCAAAATCTCAATAGATCAGAATAGAATGTTTAGTAAAAGAATAAACATTCTCAACCAATTCACCTTTTTCTAAATCTAACTAAATTATCCGTGCCCCTTCATCCTATATTTAATACCCGTTTCCCATGCTCCCCATTATATAACGTATCATTAAGCCTATCTAAATCCAGATTTTAATAGATATATCACAGAATTATTCCTTCAGTAAAAAATAATAAATGATTACTGGTTTGATGGTATGTAGAATCAAGGCAAAGTTCCCGCCATGATCTCCGCCCACAAGAAAGGGAGGACCATTCTCAAACACACCCTCCTTCCCCCATTCAAACTATTAACATTACATTTCCACCCCGAATCAAACATCCTCTCAGTTTCTTCCCATCTCCCAAGCAGTAACCTTTGATGGCTTCATCCCCCCACCACCAACAAAGAACAATCACATCCATGCACTTTCCTTCAAAGTCTATCTTGTCCTCCAATGATAAGCGTAGAATAAAGTCTGGGCTTAAAGCTCAAGTTTAAGGCATATACTTCCATCTTTGAATTAATCCATTGGAAATCGTTCATGCAGTCGAAGAAACAAAATGCTCAAGAGAAGAGAAAGAAAAAAAAAGGGGTTGGAGAGGAGAGGACCGCCATCCAAACGAGGGAGGCCGGGAGAGAAAGGCAATCTCCATATCCTGCTATCTATTTCGTCCAGTATAGAGGGACATTTTTTGTGCAGGGTTCTTCAAGAGGAAGATGCCTCTCTCAACCCCATACATCCCCAACAGATCCAGAACTCAGTGGCTGCCTTCCAAGAAGAAGAGGCAGAAGGAGAGAATGGCAATCTCATGCCCTGCTATATGTTTATTGTGCAGGGTTCCTCTATAGGAGATGCCCTCACTCAACCCCCGCAAACCCCCAAACAACCCAAATACCAGCAGCTCCTCTAACCACCCTGTCCCCCACCCCTTATAGCTCCCATCCTCAAAGCCTCCAGGCTTCCTTTTAATCACTACTGGGGAGAATGCAGCCAGGGTAGCCCTCTACCTTGTTACTTTCAAGCCGAATTATATTTGGTTGGTGGGGGAAGAAAATGATTCCACTCCTCAGTCCAAGGAATGGAGAGGGTAAGAAAGGTATCCACAAGGAGATTGCCAGGAGATCATCATCTCTCTCCATTGAAGAGTGAAGGTATAACGTGGCTCCAACTTTAGTGAATAAATTCCTTTCCTTCAACCCTCAAAACTTCAGGTCTAAGCCTCGGAAGCCTCTCTTCTCTGGGTGCCTCCTCCATCCCTCAATGAACCTGCATAGTTATATCCATTTAAGGCTGCAGAGTAGGATTCCTAGGGTGCTATAGTTTGTCTAAAATCGCCTGTAGTCTCTGGTCCCCAATTTCCATTCTGGAAGCTCCTTGAATCCCTGGTCTAGTTAAGGTGTTCTGATCTCTCATCGCCATCTTAGAGATTTCTGTCTCATCTAAGATTCCTCTCTGTAAAAGATCCAATCAGGCTTCCAATGCTGACTGTTAAGTTTTGGAGCCTCCCAAGAACTGAACCACCATTCTTGCAGGATATGGGGTATGAAATTTTAAGTTCTTTGCTCTGAGGGATAGGAATAGCGATGTGTGCTCCCTTCTTATATGCTGTATATCTAGGGCATAGTCTTTATCGAACAGAATTCACTGTTCTCTCCATTGAACTCTCTGTTTCACCAGGCCTTAATTAAAATCTGGTCTTTTGGTAGAAGCTAACAAATTGCATCACAAATGATCTAGGGTGAGCGTCTGGCCTAGAAGGATGGGGACCTAATGCTCTATGCACCTCTCTATATCCAGCTGGTAATCGGGCCAAAAGTCGAAAGTTTGTTGCAGCAGCATATCGGCAAAGGCAACTGAATCGCTGCCTCCTCTCCCTCTGGCAATCCGAACAGGCGTATGTTTTTCTGCCTGCCTCTGTTCTCCATATCCTCTAGCCTAATTGATGTGTGTAATTGTTTGTTTGCTAATGCATATACTGCTTTATCCATGATCAATATTTTATTAGAGTTAGTTGTAGTCTGAGTTTCTATCTCGGCAGTTCTAGATTGTAGCTCTGTCAATTCCATTCACATATCTCGAAGGGCCTCTCATCTCTGACCAAACTCGGTTATTGCTGCTAGGATAGTTTCAGAGTTAGGAAGATCGGGTATCTGTTTCTTTTTCTTTATTTCTTCTACCCTTTTGATTCCGATTGTGGGAGAGTGGACTGGTTAGAATCAGAGCTTTGTATTTAATTTGTCTTCATCTTGTAAGTCTCTCAGCTGTTGAAATGGTTGCGGTCCAAGTGAGCCATTTCTCCACGTTACCTTCCTCAGTAACTGATTTATTTCTTTGTTTAAGTTTAAATCTTTCTTCTCCATCCCCTTTCAAGTTTGTTACAGTTTGCAAATGCTTTAAAATTGATGCTGTAAAGGGATTCTACTGCAAAGGCGAATATGGGGTGAGAGCTGTAGTCCCTTGTGTCCTCATGGTGCCATTTCCCAACCGAAGTCCAATTCTCTGTATTTTTGATCTCTTAGAGTATATCGAGCTAGTGGAAATCACTTGTTGTTTTCAGACTTGGTGATCAATGCAAAAATAGGTTAGTTCTACCTTATTCTGTCACTAAAATGATAATGAAATTACAAGTGAATTGGTGTACTCAT
This sequence comes from Neoceratodus forsteri, assembly GCA_016271365.2. Taxonomy (NCBI): domain Eukaryota; kingdom Metazoa; phylum Chordata; order Ceratodontiformes; family Ceratodontidae; genus Neoceratodus; species Neoceratodus forsteri. The sequence goes on from CM057449.1 coordinate 692,729,856, forward strand.
GAAAATAAATTATTTTATCTTTCCTTTTACTTTCTAAATTTAGACTACTTTTGTAGCTCTGAAATACACAAGTGGTTTATATCATTCTTAACAGTCCTAACAGGTGGCACTCAGTCCATTCTACAGCATGGATGTGAAAAATATTATGCAGCAATATATGTTATGCATTGCAGATGATACAATGAAGAAAAGAATTAACAAAATATATTTTGAATTTAATCCCACAATTCATGTCTGATTTTTGGAAGTAAGGAAAGAAGTGTAAGAGGCACCATTGACATTCATTGTCAACCAGATGAAGTTCCACCAGTACCGTTTTGATTAACTTAGCCTAAGCAAGCTGGAGACCACCTAGTCTTAAATTTCCAGCAAGACACTCAGCAAGCACCAACACTGCACCACCCCATCAGGTACACAAGACAGGCACAGCAGGGTATCAGATCACAAAGTAGCACACTGTGCAGTGGTGCTGGAGTGTGGTGCTCACACTAGAATGGCCAGCCCACATACTTGCAAAGAAATGGGAGAACTCATTCTTACATACCAGGAATTAAGGCTGCACAAAACTATCTTTCTGCTCTCAGCGTGTGAATACACAGGCCATTTATTGTAGTTCCATTGAGTTTATTCAGTGCATCTTACAGTCATTCAAAATGACAGACATAAACAACAGTTTCTTGTGCATCAGTTAATCAGTGTGTACTTCAACTCAGGTGCAGTTCCTGGGAGATCTCTCACCAGAGCCCTGGCACTTTGTCTCTGTAAATTTTCATCCGGGGGTGGATAAAGCAGCATAAGCTACTATGTTTATAGCCACATATTTAAAGACACAGTGTCTCATTAATCATTTCTGCAACTATGACATGGCTCTACAAAACAGATGGGTAACATCTGCATCACAGAAGAACGATCTGCATCATCTAATGATCTCCCCAAGGGCAGCAAATTACACAGCATACAACATGGGGCTAGGAGTGAGCCCTGAGGGACACTATAATAGAGTGCAATGCTATCTGAGATATTATAGCCCAATGCCACTTATCTGAGATATAACAATCCTATGCCACCTGCTGCACCCTGCCAGACAAGTATGAGGACAGATTCCTGCCACATTATTAAAGCCATGAGCAGATGATCCTCATCAAGTTTGTCCTATATTAGAAATCAACCAATGAAATTCACATAGCTCAGAATATTCTCACTTTGTAACTATCACAGCCAGGAGGAGGGCAGCCCAAGTCTTTAAATTATAAGCAGTTTCTTCCAAAGGATTTTTCTCTCCTTATTGTCAAGGGAATAGTAAATCTGTGAGTTGCAGGACCATTCAGTCTAATCTTTATTGACACTGTGGGGATTTTGGGCTCTGCAAATAATAGTATTTTCTTTAGTCACATGTTCCTGAACTTATGGCATGAGGGTGGAAAATTGTCAAGGACTGCTTCTGCCAAAGTATGTCACGTAAGCTGTAGATCATTCTTTCTAATCAGATGCCCAGTGAATTATTCATTAGCCAAGGTTCAGTGGATCAGCTGAGTTTGCTTCTTCCACAGTCCTTCCTATTTAACTCCCAAGACAGCCTGTCAGGGCTTTAGCAGATTTGTCCACCTCCTCCTCCCTCCTTTCCTCCTTCTCTGGTGCTCTGCAGGGGAAGTTGGACCCTGCAAGTCATAAAATCTCCTTTATCTACAGGCTCCTACACTTTTGGCACCTTATCCGCCAAAGTATGTTACATAAGCACTACATCATTTTCCTAATCTAATGCTCCAGTGAACTTTAAATAAAAATAAATAAATATGTAGCACATTTGTGTTTGATCGGCCAGGGTTTGACTGTGGGGACTTAGATATGTATGCATGAGGAGGTTCAGCTATACTGATTGTAATTTTACCACTGCACACTATAGGTGTTTCTTTTCTTTTTTTTGTATTGAAAATCATTATTTACTTACCAATGTCTAAAACAAATATGTTCTATTGACTATCTTTAATTATAGTATTGGTATCTTCCCCACAGTCTCATCATACATAATACAACTGTTGTAGGACTCTGCTCAAGTTACAATTCATTTAGTAACATAGCACAGTACTTTGGTTCCAGAAAGAATCTGGATCAGTCTTGTCCACCCCTACTGCTGCACAACAGTAACTTTATCCAATTGAGTAGTAACACACATATCCAAGCTTAACTGCTGGAATGGTACCCTGACTCTGTCAGTGCAACCATCAGTGCTGTTCTCCCTAAAGAATCTATAGTTCAACAATAAAAGTACGAACACTGCTAGCTCCCATTACCTCATACAAGCCACTACTGTACAGTGCCCTATACAGATTAGCTGAAAAATTCCAATTAGATGGTGTTTTTTAAAATAGTAACATAGTAGTTTAAGGTCCGAAGGGACTCTAGGTCCATCATGCCCTCTCCCTGCTTATAAGAAGGGATAAATAAGTATGGTGTGCAACATCAACTAATTTATAAGGATTTCTTTCTCACCTTTCTCATTTACACTCCTTGTTGGTACTTTGTTCACTGTATATCTTGCCATAGTTTAGGTTTACTGCCTGATTCTTAATTTTATTGTGATTTGTCTCAGCCCTATGATTCACTTTGCCTTGGCAGCTCAACAAAGTATCCAATGAACACAGCGACCATGATTGAGTGCTTTCAAAGGGTGACTCAATGACTGCACCAGTGTTCAGGGCTACCTGGCAGAGTAGCAACCAGATACCTGGGTGGCGGAGTAAAGCAATGGGAAGCGTACATGCATGCACATGCATGGGAAGGGGAGGAAGGGAAGGGAGGTATGTGGGAGGGGGTGATGTGGGCAGCTGCCTCTGGTCCACTAGTATCATGGGAAGGGTGGTCAGTTGGGGTGTGCAGGGTTCAGAGCTTTTTTTGTGCTGGTAGGCAGTTTTTTGTTTTTTTAAGAATTTTTACCCCCACCCAACATTCACCCCTCTGGAGTTCAGAATCCTTAAGTGAGGAGGGTGCAGCCCATATAAATGTAGAATCCATTGCCACCTTTTGTTTGCCTATGAGTATACATCGTCAGAATTCATCTTTGGCAATGTACACTCACCCAAACGGAGATTGCTATTCAACGATCACCGTTATCACATAGAACCACTCATACCTAACTGTAAAATGTTCTTGTTTACACTTTACCAATATACAGTATACCTCCCTGGGTCACACCAGGAAATGAGCCTTGGCTCTGTGTTCCTGTCTCACTTACCAATTTTAGATAATAACAACCAATGAACTCCATTACCCAGGGCACACTGATATTCCTTTTGTAAGCAGAAATTAGGCTTTTGCTAACCTTGAATGCTTTTACTGTCTTCATATCCACTGTCTCTTACTAGGTAGTTCCATAAGCTTACCAGCCACTGCAAGAAGAAGTGCCTGCTAACATTATCCCTGTGTTTACAACCTCTGAGATTCAGGGCTTGTCTCCACATCCTGCTGAAAGATACCGGATCAAACAACTCTGTATGTTCAATTGTATCCCTTCAGTATGCAGAAGAGTGAAATCACGTCCCTGCTCAGCCTCCTTTACTTCAAAGTAAATATGTTAAGGGCCACCACCTTTCCTCCTAGCTTTGGTCCTCCATATACCCCTGAATATTTTGATGCCCTGTATTTCAACCTTTCAACTGCCTCAATGTCCTTTATGTATTGAGGATTCCAGAACTGCATGCAGTGCTCCAGGTGGGTCTAACCAGGGCCTTGTAATGCTATTCACTCCTTTCATTACACCTCTGCATTCTGCCAGCCCTGTTAATAGCAGCTGTACACTACTTATTGTGCTTAAGTCCTATCATAACCCCTGGGGTCCTTTTTCTTTTAAATCTTTATTATGTAATGCAGTCTGTGGTTATACCTGAAAAGCACAGAAAGCAAAACAATTATGTTAATGATGATGATGATCAATGCAGAAGATCACTCTGGTTTGTGTTCCTGTATAGATGAATACATGGTGAGGCCCTAAGTTGTCAACAATTTGATCTCAGGCCAGCAGGAATTGTCTACTCTCTCTGATCCATAGAAACATAGAAAGTGATGGCAGAAGGAGACCAATGGTCCGTTTAGTTTGCCCAAAATTTCTGAGATCAGCTACCGATCTCAGTATCCAGCTCCCCACCCATTTTTGACTGTTCCAGATCCCTTGGATACTGTCTGATCCTAGCCCTATCCCACTCTCTCTTTAATGCCACCACGGTCTGTTCACCCACCACCTCAGCAAGCAGGCTATTCCACAGTACAACTACTCTTTCAATAAAATAGTACTTCTTCAGATCCTTCCTGAAGCTCCCTCCCATAGCTTCCACTTGTGACCCCTAGTGGTTAAGTCGCTACTCTATTGAGCAAATCCGAGTGAGGAACATCACTGATGCCTCTCAAGAATTTGAACATCTTGATCATGCCCCCTCCTCCTAGTCTCAAGTGAGTACATGTTTAGAGTTTTCAGACATTCCTCCAGGAACACTTTAAGTTTCAAGGTACCAAAGGACATCGAATCATATATTTGCAAATGCAGCTCCAATAACTGTAAGAAGGTCCCAACTTGCCTTAATACTTCTATCACACTGGGCAAGCTCATCAGTGCAGCAGCAACAAATGCCTCTCACGATGCTAGTGACCTGGATTCAAGTCCTGAGCTCAGGGAGCTGAAAGGCTGACAGGGAGGGTTAATCATACCATAAGTGGCCCTTCTCCACATGTGGATACTTATTCATCTTGTTAGCTAATTTCCACCTGCAGTGGGTGACCACAGGTAGCGGTGCAGGCTGAACTCGAGCACATCTAGGGGTGGCAGACTGCATGGACATTGATGAGTCTGGCTAGTGGGAACTTTCAAATATTAGCCAGCATGCTGTCAGGGTTGGATTGGAGAGAAAACAGAAAAACTGGATTGGACACCAAACAGATGCTCTGCCTACCTCCCATGACTAACACTGGTCCCACCCATGTGTGCCTCCAAATATCACTGTGATGTCCTCACTCCTCCATTGCAGGCAGAATTTGGGGGTACTTACCTGGAAGGTGCTATAAGGACAGGGCCCTGCCTTATGGGGTAATCTGGGGAGGTACCAGACTGTCAAGTGGCGATCCTGAGGAGATATATCAAGATGGGGCTACACAGCCAGAAACAAGGCACAAGTTGGCAGCAGCAGATGAAGGATCTGACTAGATCAGCCCCAGGGTAACAAATAGAGCACAAAATATGAAAAGAAATTTCTACAACAGTGCTTATTTGTTTGTCCATAAGAAACCCCTGACATTGCTACAATTAATAATTACCTAATTCCTTTTTATAAATTGCTTTTCCCCATCTAGCTACAAGTCATCCCTCTCTGTCCACAAGAAACCATATCCTTCACTAACAAGCTACTGTTGTTTACCAATAGTTCCATCTCCCTGAGCCCTAGGGCAAGCATTTGGGGAGGACTGCCTCCCCAAGATATTACAGAGTCCAGCCAGCCAGCAGGCTTCATTGTTTGAGACTTGAGTGTACAGGGGCTGTCATTCAGATGAGGTTGGCATTTATACTCCTGCTTTCTCCCGGTTCTCCCACCTTCATTCGCCTGTATAGCAGCATGGCACAGTTCCACAGACAGGCTAACATATGTAGATTCATAGAAACATGGAAGTTGACAACAGAAGGAGACCACCTGGTCCATTTAGTCTGCCCTGTGTTTTCTCTGTTGCTGCCTACCTAGCTGCCCTAATGAGATGACTCCCTTGTGTCTATCCCATGCATTCTTCAAACCCCTATCGTGTTTACCCCCACCACCTCTGGGGTAGAGCATTTCATGCGCCCACCACCCTCTCAGTGAAGAAGAACTTCCTGATGTTGGTAGTGAACCTCTCCTTTTAGCCTAAGATCATGACCCTAGTTCTATATCCCTCCTTGAAGTGGAAAAGTTCCTGAGCATGTACCTTGTTAATGCCTTTTATGTATTTGGATGTTTCTATCATGTCTCCTCTCTCACTTCTCTGCTCCAGGGAAATAGAAATGTAGAAAATAATGTGACCTACTGGGAACTGAACCCAAGGCTCCAGAATACCATCCCAGTGCTCTAACCACTGAGCTACAGGCTCACATGATCACTTCCTGGGAGAAGCAAGCTCTTCAGCCTGCCATACAAGGTGCTGGCTGGGAGACAATTGTCAGCAACACATTCAAAGGCAGGCCACCTGAACCAAATGTCCCAACTCAGCTCCTGTCCCTGGGTTGCCAATCTGGCAGTATGTCATACTGCTGGGCTAACAGGCATCCCTAATAATTACCCAGTGGTAACCATCACTTGTTTATTGTGATTCTATACTACCTGTTACTTGACACTACTCCTGCCCCTTTATAAACTTGTACAACTGCAAGCGATGACTTTAGTAAACTCCATTTTGAAAGTTTTGACTTCAAAAATTAGGTAAAACTTCCAAAATAAAGTATGTGTTCTGGGAGGGAATGTATTTCCATAAAAGTGAATAAAGGCAAATAAGATTGTTGCAATTTGAAAGGCATGTGAGTCAAAAAGATAAACAGGCATTTTTACCAATAGTAATTTGTTTAGCTTTGAAAATTGGTCTCTTGACAATTCTGACTTCGGAGTTTGGGACTTAGGAAGTACCTTCACTTCTACAAAACTGGAATGACTTCCAGCTTTGGACCCATGGAATGTTTCACTTCCATGAAGAAAAACAAATTAGCTAAGCCTTAAAATAATTTTCTCAAACTGTTTTTCTTACCCTAGCTACACATGGCATTTGGCAGGCATTCCATCTGTGACTTTGTTTTGTAATGCGCCTGCTGTTCCCCTAACACCTTCAAGAATGTCAGATGCGATAGAGTACGCCATCCTAGTGAACTCAAAATGAAGTGTTTTACATAGATCAGTTTATTTATTTATTTAGTTTTTGTTGACCTGATAAGGGCACTAGATAAATTCAGCCTATTTTCAGGCATGATCCAGGGAGAGGGATACAGATGAATGCCAACTGACCTTGAACCAGATTAAGCTGTTGGTGGTATTTTTTAGTGAATGGGAAATTTTAGCCAGGGTATTGGGGAAATTCCCCTACTGACCTGTGGGGGACTGTTGGCTGTGAGAATGGCCAATGGGTGCAGGACTCAGAGAGAGAATGAGCGTTGAGGTGGGGAGCTGGTCTCCTCTCCTCTCCTACCTTTGGTTTACCAGAGGCCGAGAAGGAGGTAGAAATCTTGTTAAATGCAGAGATTGCAGAAGAAGTACCAGAAATGTTTCTTTCAATACAGGATTTAAGTCAACCAGAAGATCTGGCGAACAAATACAGGGATAAACAAAATGGAGCCAACAGATGCAGAGCACTCCCTGCTGCTCCAAATACAGTAAGAGAAAAATGGCATAAAGTGAGCAAGAACATTTAAACACAGCACTATCAAATTTACACGCTGCATCCCCCACCCCGTCAGCCGTGTAGCCCACCTGTCAATCAGACTGATGTCAGGAGCATCAAAGGCCTCAACAGGAGTGGTAAGTCATCTACTGAATTCCTTGTTCTTGATCAATGCAGAATTTATTGTTCCAGAGCTGCAGAATGGCAGTACTGGTGCTAAATGTAGTGCATGCCAAAAGCCTGAAAAACGCAGGAAGGGGTCATAAGCACGAACTGACATTTTGGTAGCTGGGGAAACTCTTACAAGCACCGAGCAGAATACCACTTCTCAAGCAGGCAGAAAATGCACAAGGGGGTAGAGACACAGTGACTGTAATTTCCAAAAAGATGCTCTTACCAGGGCATCAGGATTTGTATTCAAACAACCTTCTAGGTTACCACCAACAGCAAACAGGGAATGTTCAGAAAAACTAATTTCACTACAGAAAAACAACATATCACAGGAAGGGGCTACTATATTCTCTTCTTGGCCAGGGAGTAATAACAGACTTGGGAAACAAGAAATATGAAGGGAAGAGAGCTGCTCTGACCTCAACTAAATGAAATATATCAGAGACATTCCCTACCCCATTAATTGACATAAGTTCTGCGATCCCCTATTGATAACATGTACATTCCTGCAGCAATGCAGACAGCTTCTTTGGTGCTTTCATTGCCAGTTTCTCCCTGTGATGCATGGTCACCATAAAAAGCCTTGTGCAAAACAGGGTTGAAACAGTTACCCAGTGAGGCTTGCCTACCTGACCCTGAATGGGACCCAACATTGAATTTCTTGCAAGCCAGTCCAGAAAGGCATCCTATTAATCTGGATCAGGCACCATGTTATATACTGAGGTACAAGGACAACAGATATCAGTTCTCAAGACGCAGAATTCTAAGATCACTGACACTGTCCCATGGCCCATTGACTCTTCTAAAGGGAAACTACCAGAAAGACTAACAATATCTTTGAACAACCAGAGGACCCTATTGAGGCTCCTATAGACCAAAATGGACTACCACAGGATCAACGACAAGACCCGGTTCTTCCACAGAAACCTCTTTTAACAGAGTTATTTACCAAAACAAGAAAAAGGCTGCCCCAGGAGGAACATGGTACGGATAAGGTATAAAGGAGGTATAGAAGATAAACCTGACAGACAGTACATGTAGGAAAATGCCTTCTTAAAGACTCACTCCATTTTTCCCCTTGGGAAGTGTTTGCCTTTATAAATATATCAGGGAGGACAATTACAATGTCAGCTTTGCACTGCATATGCTCTGGACACATTTTGGGAACGCTATAACCAAGTCAGGTTTTCCCACGTGGACCCCTTTTCAGTGATTCCATTAGCTAAGCCTTTGATCAAATATGTCACTGTGATATTTAGAAATGAAGAGGTTCACGTGGAGGACATCACTTACTGGGTAATCCAAAAATGAATTACAAAGTGACCCAGAAGCAATCTTAGACACAGAGATGTTTTGATGAGTGCTGGAGCTACAAAGTGAAGCTTAGACAAAATGATTCAGGGATAGAACACATTCCCAACTCTTTTATGTTAGGTAGGGATTGAGGGGTGTACTTCTATGCAGGCCAGCCCAGGGCATGTTACAGTGTGGCTCGGGACCCACCTGTCTAGTTCTTGTGACAAACCCCACTGTAACAACTGCAGAGAAATAGGCCACATGTAATGCAATGTGCCAACCATACATGATGCACAGGGTGGGGTGGAAAGGATGAGAAGGGACTTGGCAAGGTTAGAGAAATGGTCAAATGTATGGCAGCTTAGATTCAATGCTAAGAAGTGCAAGGTAATGCACCTGGGAAACAAAACCCTGGGGAAGAGTACACAATGGCGGGTGAGATACTAACAACAACAAAAATGGAAAGGGACCTGGGGATAGTCATATCAGATGACCTAAAGGTGGGCAAGCAATGTGAGAGGGCAGCAAGGAGGGCTGGGGGATACTGGGATGCATAGGGAGAGGCATCCGCAGTAGAAAACAGGAAGTTATTATCCTCTCTGTACAGACAGATGGTGAGACCCATCTGGAGTACTGTGTGCAGTTCTGAGACCCAATCTCCGCAAAGACATAGACAGGATGGAAGCTGTCCAGAGGAGGGCAACTAAAATGGTGCAGGGTCCGCAACTGGAAGACATATAAAGAGAGACTTAAGGAGCTTAATATGTATAGCCTGAGGAAATGAGGGAGAGGGGGGAGATGATAGAAACTCTAAGTACCCCAAGGAATCAACAAAGTCCAAGAGGATAGCATCTTTCAAAAAGAGGTGTGCAAGAACAAGAGGGCACAATTTGAAGATGGGGGTGGCTCAGAGGTAATTTAAGGAAGTATTTTTCACAGAGAGGGTTGTGGATGCATGGAACGGCCTTCCAGAGGAGGTTGTGGAGTCAAAATCAGTGGTGGAAATCTGCATGCATGGGACAGTCATAAGGCAATTCTGGGGGTGGGGGTAAGAAGAAGTAGGCTGCTGGTTAACTAGGATCTGCAGCTTATCCAGTAGGTAAGGAAATGGGCAGACTGGGTGGGCCAAGCGGTCCTTATCTGCCTCAATTCTATGTTTCATGTTTCTATACAAAATGTGACCTTTAGAAGAAATTGGCATGTCTTTGAAGAATGTCCCTAGACTGCTAAGAACAAAGCCATCTGCATTAGTCCAGAATTATTAATTCAGCAAGCACAGGATTCAACCACCACACAAATACCCCATCCCAATAAATCTACCTCTTCCCACCCCCACCCTAATGTGGACAACTCAGTTCCTTCACCAGAAGAGGAGATTCAACCCTCCCCTTAAGCAAGAACCTAACCCTGTCACACCCATTGACCCTATGATTCTGCACACATTTGTTACAAGGACCGGGCTGGACCAGCCAAAGGCCCATCCAGTACCCCTACCCCATCTTCTGTATCTAGGAAAAGATCCAATAGGAATCTAAAGCCAAAATCACACACACACACACATACACACACACACACACATACAGCAGTGAATTTAGAGTCTGAGAATTGTTATGCAGCACTTTTACTAACTGGGGGACTCTGAGATGGAACAAGGGGATACCGACTCATAATCTGGTAAATGAAACAGGTTCCCCAGAACGTGGAATACAAAGGAAAAAGAAAAGAGGAAAGAAACTGTTTAAAGCAGATTAGGGCCTGGCACTGTCTCCTTTGAAAACAGGAACTATAAACGCTCACAGTTTGCTGAATTCTGTGAAACGGCAGGTAGTTTTCTAATTAAATTAATGAAGACAAATTCGACATCTGTTTTGTGCAAGAAACCTGGATGAATTCCAGTGAACAAAATAGATTTGTTAGAGAGGAATGGATGTAGAAACCTCATACTGGTCCTTCAGGCTTGACAGTGCAGATGGGTGGGCATCTTATTTAATTCTTCAATTTTTCACTGAACAAACCGATAGACCTCATTCCGGTAGAACACTGATTTTGGATGGGGTATGGAAAGGAATAGATTGTTGTCTAATTAATGTGTATGGCCCACAAACCAATGCGGAGAGAGTTAGCCAGATCAACACACTACAACCCTTCTTATTCACCTCTTACAAACTTTTTTTGGGGTGGGTTTTAATTATGATATACGGAAAAGGGGAAAACCCAGAGAACAAGAAAAGATCTACTGTGACTCAAATGCCTTAGCCCGAGTTATCAAAACAGCAGACTTAATTGATTGTAGCACATTTCAAACTAAAGGACCAAAATTTACCTACAAACTTAACAAATTTACAACTACAATAGATCACATGTTTATTTCAAGAACCTGCCCAAAGTAGTCTGCCAAACCATACCTGTAGAGTTTACTGACCACCTATGTTTAGTACTCCAATTTGAGGATGCCATAGTGGAACCAACAAAAGGGAACAGGTGGAAACTCAATACATCTATTCTCACAGACCCCAAGCGAAGTTGGGAGTATTGAATCTAATCAGGGCTAGGATTTCCATTAGTTTCCTTTACACAGAGTTGGGAGAATGGTGGGTTGATACAAAAGCTGATATAAAGTCTTGGACTGATTAAATATGGCAAACAAAAGAAAATGAGAAATTCTTGACATACTTGAAATTAAGACAGCAACTGCAAAATTGTATACCCTGGCTTATACTTCTAGAGCTGATTATTCAACTCAAATTGCTAAGATAAAAGAGATGAAGCTCTATCAATATGACAGGGCAACATAATTAAAGCCATGCTACAAAATGGAACTAAAAAACCCTATAGGCTACCTTTGAAGTGTGCAAAATTAAAAGAAACTACAGAAATGGAGTTTCTAATCAATCTGGATGGAAATAAAGTTCACACTACAGCAGAACTCTACAAAACAATAAAGGGTATCTCATGTGATGTCACCACAATCGAATGGTCATAGGAGAGGGATCTGACACATCCCGCTAGAAAAACTACCAGATTTAATCTCATCGCTTTTAAAAAGCATATAATCCTAACAAGCTATGTCTGGCAGTAAAGATAAAGTGAAGATGCGCCCGGGAGACACAAAGAAAGGGCAGATGGCGGTGGATGTGGGGACGGCCTGCTTCTAGTCGAGAGATATCACCAGCCAGCAGTGTGGCTGGGATTTGATCCTGATACAGATAGAGAAAGCAAGCGGGTTTACTAGGTCTAGGTATGTGAAACGCTTCCTAGCTGAAATACGATGCTCGTGGCAGAAAATAAAAGGAGTTCTCAGCCCTGCAGACCCGTTGACTGAAGTGGAGGAAAGATTAGAACGCTGGGAGGACCTCCAGGAGATTGTTGAGGAGACTACCGCTTACATCAGGTGGTTAATTACTTAATAGACCAACATGAAAGTTTTCAAGATAAGCTAATAGACCTAGAAGCTCGCTCCAGGAGGGACAATCTTAGATTTACGGCTTACCAGAGGGGTCTGAAACTGCAAGATGGAAGATTACCTGACCGACCTGCTCCAAGATGTTTTAGATCTCCCCTATCATTCCAGTTTAAAATAAAGAGAGCGACAGAGCCTTGGTGAAGAAACCGATGGATTCAACGGCCAACGCTCAATAGTCTTAAAGTTATCCAGTTATAGAGATAAAGAACTGCTCCTCCTAACAGCGTGGGCTAAACGAAAGGTAACCTACAACTCTGCTCAGCTGTTGTTTGACAACGATTACCCCTGAAATCATGAAAAAAGGACTGCTTACATCCAATTTTGAGACTCCTGAGGGAGAAGGATTCACTTCCAAACCCTTTATCCTGCCAGATTACGGGTTTGCTGGGACTCTGAATCAAAGTTTATGCAACTCCAGACGAAATTCAGCCGGAACTAAAGAAACTGGGATGGGTTTTCAGTCGACTGGTCCAGTGTCTCATGAAAAGCGCCCCCTAGATCGCACTGGCAGAGCAGCTCGAACAAACATGCAGGTGCAGGTGCAGGCAGGGATTCCGTTCACTTCAGGACATCAGGGAGTACATTGCGAGATCTCAGATGGAATCGGAGGATGGGATCATGGAGACCAGAATTTAAACACCTGATCTGATAATCGGAGGATTCAAATGGCCGCCTACCTCGTATCTCCCCCACTGGAACATCTGTAATGTGTAACAGGACACTGATACAATGACTTAGTCTCTGATCAGACTGAAATATCATGCATAGCCTTACTTTGATGCTATTCCTGAATTAACAGGGGACATGTTATGGGCTACAGGGCATAAAAGGCCCTTATTGTTTCTTACTCTCAGGTTTATGTTTTCTAAATTCCCTAAGCATTTTTTTTTTTATGAGAAGATCAGAGGCAGGATGTGCTGAGGTGGTGTTGAGTTGCTTTTATACCCCCAACCATTTTCTCGCAGCCCAGTCGGGGCTTTTTAAGGGAGGTAACCATGTGGTTTAACTGGATTACTCTCCTTATGTGGCTGATGTTACCTTTATTCAACCTCGATAGGGGTCGGGAGGCCTGACCAAACACACTGTCACACCTCCCCAGGTTTCTGGGTCCTTTTTAAGGTCCACGAGGCCGTGGTTTAGAGGGATAGTTTCTATACCCTCTTCCTCTGGAAGTACTGTTGTAAATAGGTTCGAGAGGTTAATAAATGTTATGTTTAAGTGTGTTGTTATGTTGGGAAATGTGCACAATTTAGTTTTAAGTTGCCAACTAGGGTGTTCAGTTAGATTGGGTGAGTCAAATGTATGGGGTAGCTCAGATCTTCTTGAAATGGATGGAGAGGGAACTTTTGAGATTTTGACACCCAGATACCGGGAGGGTCTCCTTGCAGTTCCCGTTTTCTGGGTACAGTTCAGTTCTGAATATTAAAAATACCCTGGATGGCTAAACAGCCTGTAATTAAAATTTGCTCTCACAACATTAATGGGTTGAATAACCCATTAAAGCGCCTCGAGTGATCAGTTCTCTGAAAAAATGAAACCTTCGTTCCTTCTCCTGCAGGAGACCCATTTGAGTAAACAAGAACACCAAAAACTTTCTAGATTTGGGTTTCCAAGCATAGTTGGCCGGCTTTCAGGAAGGGAAGAGAAGAGGGACAGTGGTTCCTGCCCTAAAAATGTACCTTTTCAACTGTCTGATTCTATACAGACCCGAGGGTAGATTTTCAGTAGTAGTAGGTCACCTGGAGGGACAGGCTATCATGCTGGCTTCGATTTACATCCCACGGGGAGGGGCCCGAGTAAGGAAGCTGTTATTCCAGAGGATTATGGAAATTCACAAAGGGTCTTAATAATTGGAGGTGATCATAACGTAATCACTTAGCACTGGATACTTCTAGTGCGAGCCCCCCAAAGAAATCTCCAGCAGTGCGGATGATGCAGGACTGTCTCTCTGAAGTGCAATTGGTGGATGTCTGGAGATATCTCTTCCTGAATAAAAGAGAATACACACTTTTCAGCCCCCATAAAATCTATACCAGGATTGATTACATGCACGTAGCAAAAGAACACATATATAGGGTGCAAACTGTACTCAGACACCTACGGTACTATCTGATCACTCACCCTGACCCTCACTATATCATGGGAAAAGGAGAAAACTAACACTCTGTGGAAGTTCAATAATTTTGTTGAACTTAAAGACTTTAAGAAATGGTTCAACATAAAATTAAGCAAATACTGGCAGACAATGAGAGGCAGGGACTGGGAGGAGTACTCTGGGACACCCTGAAAGGCAGTTCTTAGGGGCGAGATAATAAAATATGCGGCCTTTTATAAGAAGAAACAACAAGAGCGCCAGACAGACTTCATAGGCAACTCAGGGCTCTGCAAGCTCAGCATGCAGCTGGAGATGAGGGCGTTCCCTCTGTTACAAGCCACCAGAGAGCAGATCCAAGGGATACTGGACATTTGCACTGAGCAGGCCCTACAGCTTATTCGGCAGAAATATTATGAAGGGCCCAGGTCCGCCTGATTGTTAGCCCATAGACTCAGGCAACATAAGACCCGGTCCAATATTGCACAGATCAGAGATCCAGCTCCAAAAGGTGGTTACTCGTCCCAGGAAGATAGAACAGGCTTTTCAGACCGTCTACAGTGCCCTATACAAAATGGAGGGTGGAGGGGCTGGGGATGGAAGCTTATTTAGGGATCTTAGACTCCCTAGATTGTCCAATGAACAAAAGCAGATACTGGAGAGACCAATTTCCCGATAGAATTCTCCCAAGCTATCTCAGCTCTTAAAACTTTTAAGAGCCCAGGACCGGATGGTTACACAGGTGATTTTATAAGGCTTTCAAAAGGAACTATCTCCGGTTCTGCTAGAGGCCTGTAGAGCTGTCCAACTAGGTGAATCAATCCCTGACACCTGGAGATATGCTTACATTTCCAGTATACCAAAACCTGATAAAGACACTACATCCTGCTCCTTGTACAGGCCCATTTCTGTCCATAACATAGATTACAAACTTTGCCTCTATTACAGTCAAGATTTGGAAGTTTTTTTGCCAGAAGTAATAGACCTAGACCAGACTGGTTTTGTCCCTGGACACCAAACACAGGATAACATCAAAAGAACACTACTATTGGTACAGCATGCTAGGAAGGAGGGGTTTCCGCTTTTTACTCTCTGGATGCAGAGAAGGCATTTGACTGCATCGAATGGCCTTTTTATGGGTGGTTCTGGAGATTTGGTGTCCCAGATTCTGTAATCAATCTCATAAAGTCAATGTATCTGGACCCCAGAGCCTTCATCTGTATTAATGGTTCTTTTCTCACCCTATCACACTGTCCGTGGTACAAGGCAGGGCTGCCCTTTGTCTACCCTGCTGTTTGCTATGTATTTGGAACCTTTGGCCCAAGCCTTGAGGCAGGAGGTAGGGGTGTCTGGGGTGGAATTGCCCTCTGGCACTCATAAACTTGCTTATACGTGGATGATTTACTGATATATATGACTGAACCTGAGGCCTCACTTCTCCTCCTTTGGAATAAATTGACCAAATTTGGAGAACTGGCAGGATAGAGGGTCAACCTGACAAAAACAGAAGTTTTGGCCTTAAACTTTACCCCATCTGTAAATCTCAAGGACAGGTACCCATTTAAGTGGGACTTAAAAAGTATAAAATATCTAGGGGTAAAGATCGGTATGACCTACGAAGATCTGTTTCCCTTGAATTACTCACCTTTCCTGCTTAAAACCAAGGCTGAATTGAAAAGGTGGAGCACTCTCCCTTGGCTCTACATCAGAAAGTGGAAGCCATTAGAATGGTGGTTCTCCCCACTTCCTTTATTTAACTCAAACCCTCCCAATACAGCTAGCAGACTCTTTCTTTAGATCGCTACAAAGAAGGTATCAACTTACATCTGGGGAAACAGAAACCTAGGACTAAGCTCTCAGTTTTACAGCTTCCCAGGCAGCAGGGGTATGTGCCTTTCTAACTTCAGGCAATATTATTTAGCATCTCAAATTAGAATTCCGTGTCTGGTTAGATAAGAATTGTAAAGCTAGATGGAAACTAGTCGAGAGCCAGAGAGAGAGAGGTTAGGATGTTGTTCAGACTCTGCTTTCCTTTCCCATACTCAAAAAATTGAGGAAGTTGAAACCCACTCACACGCTCCACTCTGAGGTCATGGTCCAAGATGTTGTCACTCCTGACTTCATAAACTGAGGCCTGCTTTGCTCTCCTGCCCCATATAGCCTCTTTTACTCTGGCAAAGTTGGACAAAGGATACCTTAAGTGGCAAAAGAAGGGTCTTCACCTGATATACCATTTTATGCCACAAGGGATAGTACTACCATTTTCAGACCTAGTTCAAAGGTATGGCATTCAATATTCAGATAGACTTAGATATTTTCAAACCAGAGACTATCTTCACTCTCTTGAAAGGTGAGGCGGAGGGACGACTCCTCCTGAGCTTTTGAAGATTTTAATAGAAGTAATAGATGGGAGGCCCATTCCAGCCCACATTATTTCAACTATATACAGGAGCCTGCAGTCTCTGGTATCTTATCCCTTAGATAAAACCAGATTAGCTTGGGAGAAGGATATAGGGATTGAAATCCCCTTTTCAATATGGGAAAATACCTTAAAACAATGTACATGGGTATCAGCTCTGGACGTTGGAAGAATTTGTCTGGAAAGTTGTGGTGAGGTACTTCAGGGCTCCTGTGGTAACTCAGAAGTACAGCAGGCAAGGTGATGCAAGTTGTTGGAGGCAATGCAGTTCTCTCCAGCCACCTTAAGCCACATTTTTTGGTCATGCGGATTCTGCAGCCCTTTTGGCCCGTCCATGAAGCCCTTCAACAGATAATCTCCCAAATATTGACTCAGACCCTCTCCTTTTCCTGTTTGGGGATTACCCCAGGCTCAATGGGATGTTCCAACCAGGAAATTTGTTAATCTAGCTTTTAGCTGCCAAAAAGCTATCACCAAAAATGGATGTCCCCTTGCCTCCAACTTTGGACCAGTGGCATCAGATAATGATTGACATTTATAAGATGGAGAAATTGCAGCCACTTTAAATAAATCTCAGGTTGTCTTTGAGAATATCTGGAGAAAATGAGTAATGTATATTACACCAATACGAACAGGATTTACCCCATAATCCCTCTCTTGTTTATTTTTACATTGGACCCATTCCTAAAGCTACTATCAGAGCAGCCCAAATGGGCAGACACAACAGGGCCAGAGACAGGTCATAACCTACAGGTACAGGCTTATGCAGATATTTGCTTATTTTTCTCTGACCATCATCAGCTAATCATCTTCTTGCAGGAGATGAACAGGTTTTCACATCTCTCAAATTTTAAATTGAACATTAAAAGTAAAGGCTTATTTATAGGCTCTGGCTACTCAAATCCTATACAAATAGGAGGTATTAAAATCTCCTCAGAACCCCTGAAAATACTGGGAATCACCTTTGGCCCCAGAATCTTCCCCTAGAAAATTGGGAGGGTGCACTTTGGAAAACAGAACCTAAAATCCAGAGATGGAGGCACTGAAATGGTCAAAACTCAAAAGAATACAAGTCTTAAAAAAATTCATCATTCCAAATCTGCAGTTTGTAGCCATGATCTTTCCCCACCAGTGTGACTTGAAACAACAATATACATTTTTTCTTCCAAATGTTCTAGGGAATAAGCTGAACTCTATAAAAGATGTTACACCTACCTGGCAAAGGGGAAAGGAGGATTAGGAATGATCGAACCTGTAGTCTTTTTATATCTTATTCTTCACTCAGACGGTAAAATGTGGGTTAGTCCCTCAGACACTATCCAACACAAATGGACTACATTGACTTTAAATAGATATTTTAAAGTTGGAATACAACCCCCAAAATAAATAGCCACCTTCATATACTTGAATATTTCAAACAGGCAGCACAAAAATTCTTCAGATGGGGTCTAACAACGTTGCAGATCCAATGGGGACAGGACCCCAACTATATCAGGCAGTAATGGACCATGCATACCCCAAGGAACCTAGTTTCAAACATTGCCTCTGCAAAAAATCCACAGATCTTAAAGCAACTTAACAACAGCATACTCCCAAAATGTGGGAAAATTTGTGGTTAGGAGTGTATGGCAAACTGAACATAAGGGAGAATGCTAAACATAAGGTAATGGAGGAAAGGAATTGTCCATATCCCAACTGCATAAACCAAGAAGAGACGATGGAACATTTTTCTTAACTTGTACATACACAATGCTCTTATGGGAATTCCTGGCAACACGGTGGCATATGGTTGGCTTAAACAGTTGTCATATGACACCCTAGTTTTGGAATAATACTACCAAACACTTTCAAAATCCACCAGGATACATTAGCATTTTTGTGTTGTTTAAAGTGTTATGTTTGGCAAGCTAGATGTAAATGGGTCTTGTAGCAACAGAGAATGTCCTATGAAGTAATAAGTCAGTTGGTCCAGCACAGCAGGCCAAGGGGATATATATCTTAAAGACAAAACATTACATAATTCTAAAAAGTTGTTTCTATGATGGAAAGGTTTTCAGTGTTTTACAAAATATAAATAATAAAGTGATATGGGGTGAGTAATAGAGGAAACCATTCTCAGTTCCCTCAATAACAAGAGTTTGTAGGGTCCAGGAAAAGACCCAGACAAGGTTAATTAGATAAAGTTGACTGTGTATGGTACCAAGACAGAACTTTTTCCCTTTTGTATGTTTTTCCTTTTTCTTATCTCACTCAAACTATAGAAATGAATGCTAATATTATACCTGAGGATTTGTGATAATAATGTAAACATTTCTGTCATTTATGCTTGTACCATGTGTTTTTCAAAAAACTCCCCTACTCTTTTCGAGAAGTGCCATGGGATCCTTAACATCCACCTGAACTACCACTAGAACAGGCAGATGGGACCTTGGTTTAACATCTCATCCAAAAGACAGCACCTCTGGAGTGCAGCACCCTCTCATACTGCACTACAGTGTCAGTATTGAGATTTAACCCAAGTGCCTGGTGGGACAGAACACCAGCCTTCTGATCTCCCAGCCTCAGAGGCGAGCGTGCTGCCTGCTGAGCAATTGACACTGCTAAGGGAATACTTAATTGTTTATTGTTTCAGACTGGGAATCATTTAGTGTGATTTATACCCTGATTTTGTTTGCTGAATAAAATGTAACAGGAACACATCCGAGTAAAGACTTGAGGAAAACTGTTGATCTGTAACAAGCATGTTTGAGAGAGAGAGAGAGAGAGAGAGACACTAGTGATGCATTTTACTAAATTTCTAATTAGTAATTAATATAAAACTAGGACTTTGACCAAGTAGTACATAAAACAAATGCTTGAGCTGCAGGTACTTTGTGCACAAGTTTCTCTCATGCTCCTGCTGGTGTGAGCTGTGACTGGTGGCTAAAGTAAGGTAAGAGCTATAGTACAGGACAATCTAAATATTATAGTCCAGGGGTGTAAGCTTTGTTTTTTAATTGTTTATTTACTCTGGATAGTGCAGCTGTGATGTAACATCTCATTTACAGTGGAGTCTTACTTGTACTCATTTCCACTGGCAGGTAGACTAGAGTACTTGGAGGTTAAGTGACTTGCCCAAGGTCACATGGTAGGTGTTTGGTTCCAGCAGAGTTACTTTGAACCTATGATCTCCTGGTTCCTAAAGCTTAGATTTTCTAGCCACAAAACTCCACTGCCTCCAATTGTTTTACAACATATACGTAAGAAAGTGGTCAGAAAGCTTCAGGGTATCATTCAGTGACAAGGCTGTGAGAACTACTGGACTATTGTACCATTACTGTAAATGAGATGTTTTGCATCTAACCCAGTCCTGTATCTCTCTTTTTCTTTCTTTCTGTAAGCAGCTTTTTACAAACATATTGAAGCCCATAAAAGGTGAGTGGGGTTGGTGCTTGCACAACAAGTTGAAGTTTTCTGTTGATCCACAAACCCAGTACAGACCTGCACAGGCAGATACTTTACCACCAGCGACCCCACTCCACGGCGTGCCCCATGCTTACATTTATATTTATTTATGTTGTTGTCCTCTACCCCGGCGATTAGGGTCAGCATGGCTGCACCCTTCCTCCAGTCAAGAGGGTGCAGTAGTGGCTGCCTTTGCAGCTGATGGCAGTAGTGCTCTGTAATCGGCTATCATGGGGTGTATGAAGCAATATGGCCTGTGTCCTCCCTCCCTGCAAGTCAAGTGCCCCACCCCACAGCATGCCTGGCCCCCAGTCAGTCTAAGAGGTACTGGCTTTGCTGGTAGTACATTAAGCCACTAAGCAGGAGGCCTACATTTGTGTCCTGGGTCTGGGACTTGCACAAAGGGTCTGCTGGGAGGATGCAACCCATTAGGCTTGGCAAATGGCTTGTAGTTACATGTGTCTGTCGCCGTGCCCTGGTGCAAAGCATCAGCCACACAATAGTGAGATTGATACTGTAGGTGGGTTTGAACACCTGCATTCCAGTATCCTGAGATGGGTACATAGCCAAGAAAACGTACACCCAGCCATGAGGGACAGACCATGCAGCCAAAATTATTTGTGGGGTGACCAGAGGAGGTGGAAAGGCGCTGGCAATAAATGTAGCCTATCTTGATGTCAGCAAGGCTTTTGGTACTGTGGCATATGACAAGCTTCTGGGCAAATTTAACCAGTACCATATACACAAGTCATATACAAGATGAATTGATAACTGGCTTAGGGCAGCAAATGGAAGGTGGTGGTGGATGTGCACTACTCCAGCTGGAGAGGTGTACTCATTGGCTTCCCTTAACGATCAGTATTGGGGCAACTGCTCTTCAACATCTTCATCACCAATGTGGAAGCTGCTGGTCTCTAGCAGACTGCTTTGGTTTGCAGATGACACTAAACTGACCAGGGTGGTGGACTCCTTGAGGATTAAAACTTGAGGAGGACCTGAACAAGCTGGGTGATTGGTCTGACTCCTGGAGCCTCAGATTCAATGTAACCAAATAGAGGTGCTACATCTGGGGAAGAAAAGCAGAGGTGGGAATTACAGTATACATGAGGCTGCTCTTGCTTCAGTTGAGGAAAAGGACATGGGGTCAAAACCGACAATAGGCTGAAGCAGAACAAGTAGTACATGGTCATCAGCACGAGGCCAGCAGAATGCTTGGGTGTAACAAAAGCAAGGTAACCATAAGAGCAGAAGAAGTGATCCTGCTACTGCCCAAACCAGGACCCACCTGGAGTACCATGTGTATTTCTGGTCCCTCAATTCAAAATGGGCACTGAAGAAGTCAAGTGGATGCAATGCAGGGCCACTAAAATGATCAGTTTGGATGTGCGGGTCAAAAGCTATCAGGAGAGGCTGGGGACCCTTAACATTTTCACCTAGAGATAAAAGAGGCTGAGAGGTCATATGATCTTAGTCTTTCACCTACTCAAAGTTGTCAACAAGATTGAACTGTCAGAGCTGTTTGATCTGAGGTCCTACAGCAGAATGAGAGAATGCTCCCTGAAGGTCAGGAGTAGAAAATTCAGAGGTAACGTTAGGAAGCATTTTTCTCTCAGAAAGTAATCCACCTATGGTATAGTCTTCCAGTGGAGGTACTGGACATGAAGACAGTGCAGGTAAGCTTGGAAAAATGTCTGCTTATGAAGAGAATTACCAGGAACCTTGGGTAGTAGAGTGGTAGGGAATCCCAGTGTTAGTATGTGTTTGCACAGCATACTCATTTCATCCCTTCTTATTAAATGTTGGGGGTGGATATAATGGAATTCCTTCTGGCCTTAAATCACTATGTTACTATGTATAAAGGTTCAGATCTCTCCCCAACTGGCAACTGCTACACCTCAGCTCTGGCACATTTCTGCACCATAAGGATATGACACAAATAGCTGGTGGCAGCAGGTGAGAAGATGGTCCAGAACCTGAACTGGATAAGATGCTGATCCCTTGGTAAGAAGAACAATTACCAGTTGGTGCTGTGACACCCCAGCCCTGCACCCATACTTCTGGGGTTGGGGCTGGTGGTAGGATGGGCGTTCAGGCCCTCAACATGTGTGGATAGCTGGCTGGAAAGGGAGGCAGGGTGCTACAGCAGCCCCTAGGGCTGTGTAGCATCCACTCTCTTCATAGGCTGTGCTTGTTGCCCTGGCAGCACTCTGGATCAGGTGGATGTCTGCCCCATCCCTTGCCTGTGCCTGACCCAGCATGCAGAGGGTCATGCTGCCAAGGATCAAGCATGGGGTGTGGATCACTGGGTGCCCCAAAGCTATGTATCCTGTACATAGGTGGCAGCTTTCCACAGCCATCTGTGGATGCAGAGGCTACATGCCCACTGTGGATTGAGCACTGAGTCTGTCATGTATAGGAGGCAGTTAGATGAAGTTTGAACATTTACAGTTTACTGTACAAGCGGTCTACTGGTTGAAGAATTCATTTACATGCAGCGCAGTGAACAATATCACCATTATCTGTTAAGGGTAAAAAAGTTATCTGTTTTTCTGGCCTATGCACTGGGCAATGAGTGGCTCTGAAGAACACACTGAGATTAGCCCCACTGCAAAAAGATGCCTCAACATACTTGTGGAAGGTTATGGAACCGTCAATCCACAGCAGAATATAAGTCAAAATGACGATTTTTGATTGAAGCAGAAAATGGTCTCTTTATCACTTTCAGGGCAGCCATAAACCTGGCAGTGGTCCAATCTTGTATTGCAGGGTAGATTGTGAAAACCTTTTGGCAGTCGATTGGACAGAGCCCAGAAAGGCAACATCATCTATGTTGGACTCAGGCTTGTCAATCTCATTCACTGAGGCTGACATAAGGATGTTGTAAATAAAGAAAGAAAGGTTTAAGATGGAAGGTAGGATGGTGCTAGCCAAACCTGTGTAATCACTAAGGGTGAATGACTCTCAAATTCCTAGAGAAGTGGCCCTTGGGGGATAATCCAGTTGCTTCTCTAGCATAGGCTACATGTGCTGCATAGTATGGACCCTGTGCAATGACAAGTACCAGTGGTGGTTCAATTTGGCCACCAGAACTAAATCATCCCATTCCAAGGCAAAAATATGGAACTTCAGAGGAACTGACTTTGATAAGATGGCCAGTAGAGTTAAGCTAGCCTGGCAAGAAGAAATACAAGTGAGGGGTACAGGAAAAGAGGGCAAACATTAAGGATACAATACTTAGAAGCAACATCCCATTGTGTTAGAGAGAAAAGCAAGAGCAAAAGAAGGAGGAAACCATTTTGGTTCTCAAAAACAGTAGCAGAAAAGGTCAGAGCCAAAAGGCTGGTCTTCAGTAAATATCAGGGAATGCAGCGGGAAGATAGGGAGATATACCAAACTTCCTAAGGGAAACAGGGAAGGCAGTAAGGCAGGCAAAGGCCCAAACCGAGGAAACACTAGCATGAACAGCAAAGAAGGTAACAAGACTTTCTATAGATACATTAGTGAAAAGAGAAAGTCCAGAGGGGGTATTGCTAACTGAGTATGACTAGATAGATAGTTGACAGAGTACAGGCCTATGGCACAATCATAAGGTAGAAAAAATGCATGAGACTGGATGGGCTCTTGCAGTCCTTATCCAATTCGCCAACTTCTATGTTTCTATGCTAAGATCAAAGGGGATAAGGGAGTGTGGAGGAGGATCAGGAAAAGCATCCATCCTAAATAGATACTTCTGCTCAGTATTTACTGAGGAGAAGGTAGGGCAGGGCCCACAGCTCAGCACCATGGACACCGGGAGGTATGCACTAGTCCCTTCACAAAAGAAACGGTCCTACAAGAGCTTGTTAGCCTCAAGGTGGACAAGGCAATGAGACCTAATAGCATATATCCCAGGGTACTAAAGGAGCTAATGGTGGAACTCAGCAGAGCTACTATCAGAACTGTTTGGTGAGTCTCTGAGCACAGAAGAGGTCCCAGAAGACTGGAGAAGGGCTCATGTGATCCCACCCACAAGAGTGGTAGCAGGAAGGAGGCAGGAAACTACAGACCAGTCAGTCTTACCTCAGTAGTGGGCAAGATTATGAGGCACTCCTTAAGGAAAGGATAGTGCAATGCCTGGAATCCTAGAAGCATGGGTTTACAACAAAAAGGTTTCTTTGACTGGGTAACCAGAGGTGGACCAGGGGTGCAGTTGATGTTGTCTACCTTAACTTCAGCATAGCTTTCAATACTGTTCCACATAGAAGACTGATCAATAAGCTGGGTAGGCTCAGGGTGGGTCAGAAGTTGGTCAACTGGGTGGTAAGCTGGTTGGCAGGCAGAAAACAGAGTGGTGGTAAATGGTATACAGTCAGAAGAGATGCAAGCCGCAAGTGGGGTACCTCAGGGATCAGTCCTGGGGCCAGTCCTCTCAGTATCTTCATCAGTGACATTGCAGATGGACTGGAGGGTAAGGTTTGTCTGTTTGCAAATGACACCAAGATCTGCAACAGAGTAGATGATCCAGATGGGGTGGGCAGAATGAGAAGAGATCTGGATAAACTGGCAAAATGGTCGGAAGAATAGCAATTGGGGTTTAACGCAAAGAAGTGCAAGATCATGCACATAGGAAGAGAAACCTGAAGCCACCTATAGGTTGGAAGGGAGTTTGCCAATCACAAGGAAGAAAGAGATTGGGCATCGTCATCACAGATGACCTGAAATCATCAAAGCAGACCACTAAAGCAGTAGGTAAGGCTAGAGGGATGTTGGGTGCATTAGTAGGGGTATAGAAGTTGTAAGAGGGAGATAATAATCACCTTTTACAAGACACTGGTTAGACCCTATCTGAGTACTGTGGGCAGAACTGGAGACCACACCTGCACAAGGACATTAACAAAATGGAGGCAGTCTAGAGAAGGGCAAGCAAAATGGTGCAAGGACTGCATCAGAAAACATATGAGGACAGATTAAAGGAGCTCAATATGTATACCCTAGAGCAAAGGAGGGAGAGAGGTGATATGATCGAAACATTCAAACATCTTAAGGGCATTAACAAGGTGAAAGAGTCTAACATGTTTCAATATAACAGGAAAAATAATAGGACAAGAGGACACAGCATGAGATTAGAGGGAGGTCGATTAAGGGTAATGTGGAGAAGTTATTTTCACAGAAAGGGTGGTGGATGCATGGAATGGCCTACCTCAGGAAGTGGTGGATATGAAGACAGTGCAGGGCTCCAAACAGGCATGGGATAGGCATAATGGAGCAATACAGATGAGTGTGAACAATAGGCCATTGACAGAGTACAGGCCCTATGGCACATTCATAAGAGCAGAGAAAAATGGAGCAAACTAGTTGGGCCTTGCGGTCATATCTGCTGTCTTCTTCTATGTTTCTATGTGTTACTAACCCAAAGGTAAATGCTAAGGATGTTTGAAACCCATTGGCTCTAGGATGGGTAGACATGATAATGAAGGAAGCAATGAATGAATGAATGAATGAATGAGTGATGAACAGGTACCGGGACAGTAACAGCTTGCAGTTAGAACTACAGTTCAGGCAGCACACTGGAGGTGGGAGAAGGAGTTAGCCAGTTGCCTGGAAGGATTGCTAAGGGTGCACAACAGAAGATGACACTGAGTTGATTAGGAGGAGTGCTTCAGCTAGTAGCTGGTAGACTTGTAAGGCAAAGCTAGTGAAGGGCGTAAAGGTACTTTAGTACCCAATACAGGAGCCCATGGACCAAACTAGTGTTAGTAGCATGCAAGAGTGGAAGTTGGAGCTTCCATGGAGGAAAGGGCCTGCCACTAGCAGGCAACTGGAGGAGTAGTCAGTAGGGTTGGATGCTGCCTGTGGAGACAACTGATGATTTAAGAAAACACCTAGATAATTAAAGGATTTAATGGAGTCAACCTGAGACCTGCTGCAGCCGTTTATGATAATTTTCTCAGGGCTCTGAGCCAGAACCTGT
Organism: Neoceratodus forsteri; assembly: GCA_016271365.2. NCBI lineage: Eukaryota > Metazoa > Chordata > Ceratodontiformes > Ceratodontidae > Neoceratodus > Neoceratodus forsteri. The sequence continues at coordinate 692,756,068 of CM057449.1, forward strand.
GGAGACAACTGATGATTTAAGAAAACACCTAGATAATTAAAGGATTTAATGGAGTCAACCTGCGACCTGCTGCAGTCATTTATGGTAATTTTCTCAGGGCTCTGAGCCAGAATTTGTGACATGCCCAAAGTCATTAATTTGGTATTTTTGTCTTTCGATATATTTGTTTTGGAGTGTAACAGTGCTGAATTAGGTCACAGCTGTGTTGGAATTGGTTTTAAACTGTGCCAGTAGATGGCTCACCTTCATAATGGCCTCAGTGTAGGTCAGACATTGGGCAGCTCACTTACAAAGAAGCATCTGTCAATGCTGAATGTTTGCTTGCTTATATTTGGCATTGATGGTGCAGAGATGATAATTAACAAATTAATAATAAAAAGGTTAAGCCATGTCTCAGACCAATAATATTGGGATTATAGTGACAGCTAAACTCATTACTGCTCAAAAGGAATGGAGTCAGTAGTGCCTAAACCCAAGCAAATGTACATTTAGTGGCATGATAAATGATACTGTATATAGAAGACATATATATATTTTTTTTATTTAGCTTTTATTGACCGGTAAGTGCACTAGACAAATCCTGCCTATTTTCAGGCACGACCCAGGGAGGGGATACAGATGAATGCCAACTGACCTTGAACCAGATTAAGCTGTTGGTGGTATTTTAGTAAATAAGAGAAATTTGGCAGGACACCGGGAAATTCCCCAACTCTTTTGAGAAGTGCCATGGGATCTTTAACATCCACCTGAACTACTACCAATCCAGGAAGATGGAGGGCCATTGTGTGTTTAGGTTATACATAACCTTTCAGTTAGAAATGCCTCAGTATAAAGGGGCCTCCAAAATAACATGTAAATCATATATATATCTTTACAACATGAGATATACATATATATATACCTGACCAAGTCAAACAACTTCACAGGTTGACTAAGTACTTCTATGCACATATATAAGCTTGATTATCCATGGTATCTAGGTTTTGTCTAATTGCAGATTTCAGTTCTCTGAAATATTACTCACATGTAATTGGTTACTGTGTAACCTGTTGATGGTAACTAATTGCTCCTATGTACCTGTTTGTACCTCATGTAATCAACTACGTATAGTCCTGTTATGATGAACCTGTAACTATTATAGTAACTAATTCCAGGTCACCCCTGAAAAAGGGTCCTTTAGTCTCAGCGGCTTACCCTGCTACCAAAATGCCATAAATAAATAAAACACAGCCCCTACCATTGATTATTTACCTAGAAACTGCACAGTTTGTAACTAACATGCCCTTATCTACCTAGCAACAGCCAAACTAAATGAAAATATTTTTTTACCATTAAAATAAAATTTCTTTCCACTTTTAAACATAAAACTAGCAACAGGACATAGGTTTATTTAAAATAAATACAGTTCCTAAGTCATTCAAAGGCACACAGCCTTTGTTACTAATCTTCCCTATTCTACCTAGCAACATCCTAATTAAAGGAAATAAAAGCCTTTCCTTTAAAAATGTTTTCCATTTAATAAGTACAATAACCCACTCCAGGGCATGGGTTTCTTGAGAATTACTGCACTTCCCAGGTGTGTTGAAAGTCACTCGCCATTTGCATTGTGCCTTCCAATTCACCCAGGGTGTGCATTACTCTCTAGAAACACATATTAGTTGTGGGCTGTTCTTCTTACGATTTTATAAAAATAAATAGGAACCCTCTGAAATAGTTTTGTCTCTTACAAAAGAAAGGCCAAATGTCAGGCATCCCACTATAGCTTTAAGCAATCCTTTTGCTGTTTTGCACTTCAGCTGCATGCAAGACATGTTTTCTGAGACCACAATTCAGGCATCAACAAAACATAATTAATGATGAATCATATAGACTAGGGCATGATAAAGAAAATATTAAGGAGCCTCATAACTTTGTACATTACCATAAAACAAGGTCGTTGTCCATTTGACATTATAGCCCAGATATTCAGAAATGTGTACAAGCAGGGATTGCACTGTGCTTGTGCCTCCCACCGGTCCTAACCATGCCATATTCAGAGGCATTGTGCCATCACTAAACCCTATGAATAAAGGACGGTTTGTGCACTATGCAAATGACAAACACCAGTGCAACACAATGCAGCAGCTAAGCTCTGAATACAGCACTGAGGGTAGCGCTGAACACTGGTGGCCATGCAGTGACACAGCCATGACCATAGCACCGAGTACAGAGCTGCACACTGGGAGGCTGTGGGTGGGTAAGGGAGCACCAATGACAGACACATGACACAGCAGCATATGTAGCAAAAAATATACTTTAATGTTACAAAAAGGCAACAGGCCATATGAAACAAAGCAAAACAGCAGCAACAATAATACAGGGGTGGGGAAACAAAACATAAACCACCCGTGGTGGGAAATACTGAGGGATACCTGCCTCTGCTGGTGCTAAATCCCACATCATGGTTCCACTGCTGTTGGTGGTAGTGGCTGCTGTTGCTGCCAGAGAGCCACGACCAGTTCCCAGATGGCCTGGTTGCTGTCCTCCACCCGCTGATCAAAATACACTGCAGGCAAATCAACCTGTGCAGCAGGTCATTTCCATCTGACAGTCCTCCCGACACCTATAGCTAGAACTACAAGGAATTCAGCTGTACACGGGATGAGAGACACAAGAGTGGCCTAATGTGCGCAACCAGAGTGCAGCCAGCCGACACGTGTGATGAGTGGCAAACAGCCATAATGGACTGGTAGTGGTATACCAGAGATAACAACATGGACCTAACAGTAGAGCACTGCACATGCAATGGTTTTGCCCTGTTGCACCAGAGTGAGCCCGAGCTGTGGAATAGACACACTGCCACTGGCAGGGTATGCCAGATGTACAGTATGAACACAGCACATGCAATGGCATTATAGCATTGAGGCAGTATAAGCTGCAGTGGTTCAAGGCTCTGAGCTGCAACTCAGACATCCAGCAGACCAGACCTGGGTTTGAATCCCACAGCTTCCACTTGTATACTGTGTGACCCTGAGCAAGTCACTTAACCTTCCTTTGTGCCCCAGGTCGCTTCTGTAAAAGCTTCCAGCTAGTGTGTGCTATACCCGGTTAAACAACTAAAAAAAAAAAATGGCAGCACCAAGCAGGAGTCTGATAGGTAGTTTCATGGTCCAAATGGTAAGAAATCACACCCACGCACCCTACTGACACTGATCAGCATCCATTACATATGCCAACACTGGCATGCAGGACACAGACATCTATAAGCCATCCAAGGTGGCAGCACAGGCAGGGCTCAGGCATACACAAGTGATGCACACAACACAGCAGTGCATGGCTGGGACCGTCATGCAGCACTGTGTGCAGCAGGCATGGTAATACGCAACTGCAGCAGTGGTTACATGGGTGGGCACTTGACACACTGTTCTGGTCACCACAACATCAGTGTATGATGCAGAGCAGCTTGAGGCACCCTCTGTCCAGGCAGGTGCACATTCTACCCTAAATAGAGGATGTCCCCAATACAGAGCCTTGCAGGTTATTGGCCCTGCAAAGCCCACTTGCAACCACCTGTGTGGCTGGCCCCACCCCTGTACAGTGGAGTACTCATACCTTAGTCAACACTGTGTTGGGTAGACACCACCACGTATGCATAACAATGTCAATCACATATGGTACACTACATGCACCTTCCACCAATGGCCCCACCGTTTGTCAACCCCATGCCACATAGTGGGGCTCTGGTGAGTTGCAAAGGCATGTAAACAGTGTATATGGCATCAGAAATGGCACCACTGCTGGTTGACTACCATAGACTGTATGATGTGCATGGCAGGACACTGGTAGTATATTTTATTCAAAGCCATGAAAAGAAGCACTCCTTTGAGCAAAAGCTCATTCCCAAGGAGGTCCTGATTATATTCATTCAGTTTCAATCAATCCATCACATATTCATAAAACATTACATAATTATATATATCTTTATATATATTATAGTGGCACGGTCGCCACACTATAGTTAGGGTTCAGAGGTCACTTCATATACTCAAAGTCAAATGTTTGGGCATTAATAACTTTGAACCTGTTTAATGGATTTGCCTGAAATTTGGAATGTGTGGTGGGGCATGGTAGATCTCTTGGTTTGCCAAATTTTCGTCAGACTTATGGTCTTTGTGTATGAAACCACTGAAAATGCAAATTATCCATTTTTGGAGGCAGCTTTTGGGATTTTGGACATGGCCCTGCACAGCCGCCGTGTGTGCGTCGCTTTGTGACATTGCTTGTTTGAAAACTTCATGGGCGAACACGCTTTTCATTTGGTGAAAAATATTGAGGCATTCAAAAGTTATAGTACTTTTAAGTTCCCATTATAAGTCAATGGTAAAATTTTTATGGTTATTTTGCAAACAAAGAATGGGGTTTTGGCCATCTGGTCCCTCCTCACGATCAAAGGAATTTGCAGGCTCACAATCAAAGATTCTTTGATCCAAGGGAGGACTAGATAGCAGATTTGAGGACCAGATAGCCCAATTTAACAACTTTTAAAATTAAATATCTCAGAAACAGTTTAGTCTTTTAACTTGAAATTTGAGGTGTTGAGGGATGTCCTGTAGATGTGAATTATGGTGCTTAGGTGTCAGAAAATACATTTGTTGTGGAGATATGATGTGTGAAGTTGTTATATCATGACAGCATTTGCATTTGTGGTACTGGCTTGAAATTTGTAGGGTAGCTAGTCTTACTACCATGGACGTACTTTTCAGTTGTTAGGTGTGTAAATGTAAACAGGTGCAGAATTCTGCCACTCTGACCAATGAAAATCTCAAACTTTAAAATGTTATATCTCGGACACGGTTTGGTCTTTTAAATTTAAATTTGCAGGTGTTGAGGGATGTCTAGTACATGTGACTTATGGTATTCAGGTGTTGGAAAATTTAGTTACTGCAGAGAGATTGTATAGACGACTTACATTTTGCGTGATAGCGCTTTGCATTGTGGTAGGTACTTTTAATGTTAAACCTCACATTTCGCGACGCTAATAACTTGCAAACTATTCCACGGATTTGCACAACATTTGGAATGCACAGTCTGTGTGGTAGATCTCTTGATTTATTAAATTTGTTTTAGTCAAACATACGGTTTTGTGCAGCAAAGTGCCAAAAATTCACTTTTCACCACTTATGTGCATTTTATGTCCGTGGCTCTGCGTGAGACACCGTGTTGGCTATTGGTCCGAATCTTGGGATGTGAAAGAGCTTGGGCCAAGGAACATGCTGCTTTTTGTTTGGTGAAAAATATTAATCTGTTCAAAGTTATTACAATTTGAAACTCTATTATATCCTATGTATTGTTGGGGGAACCTCCTTGACAGTATGGGTAGAAGTTGGTCACGACCTGATGTGCACAGTGTCCTTGGTGACCTGGGAGACCCGGTGTGTGGGCATTCTTGTTCTGGTGCTGCATGGTGGGGCATACATCATGGTGTCTGTTGTGGGGTGGCACTATTCCACTGGACAGGCCAGGGCTATTGGTGGTCCCCCAGTGCCTCCAGCACAGTGGCACACAGGTGATCTATACTGGTGACAATATCCTGGCACAGGTCATGGATGGCCACCATGTTCTTGCATGACATACCTTCAACCGCTCCTTTACACGCTGTATATCCTCATGCAGCATGTGGCAGAGGCATGTCAGTTCTTGCTGTGCAACACTCTGTGCCTCCATAGTTAACTACAGTGGCTGCTAGTTGTTAACTGCATCCCACTTTCACCTGAGACTGTCCATTAGGACAGGATCCAGGCTTCACCCTCAGCTGTTGTGTGGCCGGGGCTGCACCATGGTAGTACTGTAGTTCATTATATGCACTATGGGCTGGCTGCAGCTAGCCTGGTGGGATGGAGTGTGGGTTCAGTGGCTGTGGCTGTGCCAGGGATGGATCATGGAGAGGTAATAGCTGTGGCTGCTGTCCTGTGGTATTGGCTGGGGGTGGCAGGGTGATGGCCATGCTGCAGTGGAGGTCAAGGGTGGCTCAGCAGTGGCTGTGCCGGGGCTGTGGTGGGTTGTACTGATGTGACCACTAGGCCATATGTGGACAGCAGCTGGGCCCCATTGATACTGGGGCTGGCAGGGGACAACCCTTCCTGGTTGGTGGCAGACCATGCACGCCATCAGCTCCTGATGTAGGTCTCATCATCATCATCTTCCGCATCCTCTTCATTGTCCACTGGCTGGCACGATGGATGGGCAGCAGGGCAGCTGCCACTGAGATGGTCATGGGCATTCTCCACTGTGTCCAGTATGACATGGTGTGGTGTTGGGAAAGGAGATAAAGTTATATGCACTGTAACATACAGAGTTGTGTGCCAGCCAAGGTAGCATGCATGCTTGGTGCATGGTAACACTTCACACAAGCTGTGTGTGTGCAGCGACTGCCATTTACACAATCCACACCCTTACACCGGGGTGAGAGCACATACCCTGTCACCATGAGGCACACAGCCCAGCATCAGTGAGCACACACTCCAACACCGTGAACACATACCCACCACCAGTGAGCACACAACGCTGCAGCACATGTGCATACACCCCCATCCCCAGGGAGCACACATTGAATGGGCGAGCACATGGGCAACAACACATAGGGCACAGTCAGGGATCTGCACAGATGGCTACACACTGGGTGACATGGAAACAGTAGTGTGGCCTACACCTAATGTGTCACCAGCACTAGGCGTGTCACATGCCCCCCATGATATATGCACACATATATACACACATGGCCAATGGAATGTCACACTGGCAGTCAATCACATGGCTGGCAGGTCCCACTTGCCTCTCTTTGCCACCATCTGGCACTCCCATCACCTCTACAAACTGTAGGGTGGATGCTATGGCCTCCCTCTAAAGGATCCAATGGATGTACAGACTCTGATGCACTTAGGTCTCCACCTGTGGTATACAGCTCCTGTGGTGTGTTGCCATGACCTGCTTTGTCCACCTCCTTAAGTCCTCAGAGAGCTTCTGTACTGCTTTCATGGGCCTGTTGTGGCTGCTGATGGCACAGACCACATTGGTAATCTTCTCCCAGGCCTGCCATACCTGGGCCTTCATGACCTGCCTCTGGGACAATACTCTCTGGTCATGTGGGCCTGTACCAGTGCTTGTAACCCCTCACAAAGAAGTGGTGGGCCTGAATTCTGTCAGTGTCCTCAATGGTACCTGCTGGACAGGGGAGGAATACAGGAGACCGGAGAGTAGACACAGTGGTAATAGCTGAATGGGACTGTGTTGTAGCCCCCAACCATGTAAGTGTCCAGGTAATGCATGTCCAAACACAACTATCAGCCACCTGCCACAGGTCTACCCATGCACAGACACAGCCATTGTCAAAGTCACAGACAGACTGGGGTGGACATGGGCACAAGCCCACAGGAGCCCAGGGCCACCACCACCTATGTATGTATGTGAGGAGGTGATCTGCTGTCAGTGTGCAACATAAACTACAGTAAGGGTGTGCTCCACCCAGACATGACAACACCACCACCATCATTAGATGTAGATGCCAGTGGCCACCACCGCCACATGCCCAGGGTACCACCGCACACAGCATACACACAGGGTAACACTGGGCAAGAGTCATAGCAACTTTGTTTCACCACCTCACTGAAATATGTATGACAGGGCCACCAACTCTGTCAACCTGCCCCAATGAGTGCTACATGTGAATTCCACTACCTACAATGGACATGTCCACCACCCAGAAATCTGGATGTGAGCATTCCTAAACTAGCAGTGCCCCAGATATACAGGACTTTATTGTTCAGGCAGTTGAGACATATACAGGAAAATGTTTCCCATGGATTTACCTTTGGCTACATAGGACAACTGACTACAGGTACTTTGTCCTCCATAGTACATAATGAAGCTTGTGGAACACTGAGAAACATACCTGGAGGTACGTGGAATATGCAACGTAATCTTGGGGCCATGTTGTGGCCACTATATGCACACAGTTGTTAGACGAGGTCCTTGCACCCTAATTGGTACCCACAGAAGTACATCGTAGATAGCTACCATTTATGTAATGTTATACTAACACATAGGGCTAAGGGCATCTACCGTATAAGAGTAGATGTCAGGATATGTATGCATAAAATTGCTATACGCTTTACTTTCTAATATACACTTGTATTTCTTGCTTACAAGATGCTAGGACACCTGTGTCCTTGTAATGTTATGATATCTGAGTCAGCATTGCCATCTTCTGATGATTTGTATTACTACACGGCTATGTACAAACTATACTTCTGTGTCCACAAAGGATGACTATAACAAAATTGTGTAATGATATCTTGGACTGAGGAGCCACCTCTAATTTAGCCAATAGAGCTCATCTCTGTAACTATTGCCAAGAACCTGAGAGTGAGGTTTATGTCTCCTGTCACAGTCCAGTGCACACCCATCCCTTTCTAGGCCATTCCATAGGATACCTGCCTCCATTCACCTACAGTTCAGCTGTGGGATTTTGTTTTATTTTTAGTCTTGGTAACGGGTAAGGCCCACTAGGCACAAGTGCCTGTTTTCAGGGGCACCTGGGAGCACTGGGCGGTTAAGGATTTGCTCAGTCACAAGTATGTGAGTGGAGGTTGTGGAGAATCAAACTCAGGTCTGGTCTACTGGATGTATCAAGCTCGTTCACACCTTGTTCCTCTAACCTAGGCTATACTGCCAGCCCCTATTTAGATGGTGCACTGTGCTCCTTTATATACTCTAGGCACAATAACACATGCTAATGTAGGCTTACTTGCCAGTAATGACATGCAGATGTGGTTGTTTGCCTACTGACAACAAACTAGCACATTTGCATACCTTGCCTGAATATCTCACTTTTGCTTTCTGTGCTAATGTGTCTTGCAATACACCTGCACTTGCATAACATTGAGCCGTGGTGTGGGCAGGACATCACTTGCATGTAAGATGTCATCAGTCTGCACAGCCCTGCACACTAGACTGTTGCACAATAGCAGCGTACTGCACTCGCGTAGGGCTGTACATGCACATCCTGTGTACATGTGGCATATTGCCCTGGAGCATGCTCCCAGTTCAGCCTCCCAAACCTGCATGTTGCTCAGCACAATGTGACATTGCACAGTGCTACCACCTAGGTGCTGCACAACACTACAGGACACACTCAGACAGCCTAGAACCTCGCAGTGCATCTGACACATGCTAGGCCTATGCAATGGATACCAATATGTCAGGCAGGAAACACAGGGCCATGCAATAGCAAGACCACAGGTGGTCTACCACTGAGTTGGCAAATCTGATTGACCTTCTGGTGGCAGAGAGGACCAGCAGCTGAGGGGTCGACTGAGTCAGACAGACCCGGAGGAGAGGTGTGGGCATCTGTGGGGTGGTGCCTCACATGCCGCACTGGAGTCATCCACCGGTGACCAGTGTAGACACAGATATAATGATCTTCAGCAGCTACAGGTAATGGTGAAAGGGTGCCACCATGTCCAGGCCAGGTGAGTACAGATGGTTGTATGTATTGTGTGTGTGTGTCATAGCCTGTGTAAAGGCTTGTGTCATGATAATATGCAACACGGTTCCTGTCCCTGAGGCATGTGCACATTACATGAGTGTGAAAGTTGTTCCCTGGTGTGCTATGGGACATGACCCACTGCATGGACAGCCCATAAGTATGCAGGTGTCTGAGCCCCATCCCATGGCACCCTGTGCCCTGTATATGACAGGCCCTGTTGTGGTTGCCTGAGACATGCACCTGCCTAGGGCTGCAAGATCTTGAGTCACCACAGAGACATGGTGGCTGTGTTAGAGTGCATGATAGACCCATGTATACTGTTGTGGCATTTTATGTAGTGTCTGTTTACTGAATAAAGTGACCCAAACGTGTCACTGCCCATTGCTGGGTATGACCCAGGAGGAATCACATGTGTCCTACAGGTGGACAGTTGGTAGGTGTCCCAGTAGGACATGGATGTGGCCACCATCTGTGTCCTCCGCACTGTCCTGCATGGGCACTGCTAGGCATATACCTGGTACAGAATGGGGTACTGTGTCACTCCACATGAGGTTCCAGACATGCACCAGCTACTGTATGGGGCCATCTACTGAATTCTGCCCCCCACCAGTCATTGCTCAGGCATGCTGCATGCCTTGTCATATGGGAACTGGTGTACCATGCATACTATGCCTTGAAATGGTCTAGAGCTAACTTGTATCGGTCTGTTGCACAGTGGCTGTGGGGCAGGCAGGATGCGGGCACTACACTGGCCTGTGTACATTGTGCAGGGCCATATCTACCACAGGTGGGTATCACAGCTGCTGCACTTGGGCCATGGGACACATGTGTGGTGCCACAGGTGGTCTGCCAGATATGTTGCAGCCTGCTCAGACCTGTATATCCAAATCAGTCACATGTGGTGGCTGGTGTACAGTACAAGCATATGGGTATTTATACTGTGCAGGTTGTACTAAATGGTGCACTGTGTTCTACTGCAGAATACCAAACACATCTCCCTTTCCCTCCTCTACAGACAGACCTTAACGGGCAACCGTCCCCGACCATAGGCAAAGGTCATCAGCACTAGCTGAACTGCAGTGAGAATGGTCCAGATTGCCAGACCATGACAGAACCCAAAGAAGTCACTCACAGAAGAGGCATTCATGTAAGTACCCTACATTGTGTATACTTTTAAGGTTGCATGTTGCTTTCACCTGTCATAGTTATTGGGCCTGGCTCTATCCATTGCTGCACTCATGGCAGTATATCACCCTGGTAGAGTGTACATTGACACTGCAGTGTGTGTTGTACATGGTGTTACTTACACAGCACCCTCTGTGTGGCATGCAGGGTGTCAACGGAATTGTGGACAGTGAAGGCCTTGGTATTGTTGATAGGGTGGGCAGGGGTCATGGTCTGCTGTGTTACGGCACAGTGGACAGACTTTACCAATGTAAACAATGGGCCTAGCTGGGGGAGAAACACAGCACAGGGTAACGCCATCAGTGGGTGGGGGAGGTACATCACCTTCTATACCTGATGGGGGCAGCAATATGGGTGAAGGTGAACCCAGTCAAGGGGTAGACTTCACCCCTTACATCCTTGGCCCTGCTACTGTTTAGACTCTTCAGCCACCCATGTCCACACTATGCTGCATGTCTTTGTGGCTGGCAACATATTTCCTTTGTGGCCTGCATACAGGATGCATGCCATTGAGCATCACCTCTGGGTGTGTGGTGAGGACACCCACCTGTACTTGGGGCATTAGCCTACCAGTGCCACTGTAGTGTGTCATGGTCTGTACAGTCTACTGCTGTCGCCTACATGCTACTGGGATGGTGCCTGTTTCTGTCTGTCCGTCATGCCGTGGCATGCTATCTACCAAGCGTGGTGTGTCCTTCAGCATTGACCAGGGGCCACAGGGGTTGGCAGTAACACTCACAGCCCCAGTTGTGTCCCTTCAGTGTCAGCCAAGTCTGTACTAAGCATGCTCAGGAATATGTATGCATGGCTGTCATCAGGTGGTTGTCAGTGGCCACTGTAGTACTGGTACACCACCTCACCCGCTGCCTATCAAGTATAACTTGAAATGTTGTTATTTAGATTAAAATCTATTCTATTTCCCTACCCTTTTCTGAATTTATATATATATATATATATATATATTTTCTATGCAAAAATCTTTATTAATGCATCAGTTAGGGTTCTTCTACAGTGTAAAAGCAGAAATTCAATTTTAGGTTTGCCCTTGCACCCCGCCTCCAGCCCACCCCCACCAACAGGCATCGAGGTGCGTTGGGATCATTGGCTCTAACTCTCACCCCATCTCATGTGTAAACAAGCTGAGGTGGTGCAGTGTGAGGAGAATGGGGTGAGAGTTAGGCCAATGACCCAGTGCACACCCCAAAGCCTGTTGGTGGGCCGGGCTGGGGTGGGGTGCAAGGGGGGAACCCTAAAATTGATTCTCACTTTTCACCGTAGAAGAACCCTAACTGATGCATTAACTAAGTTTTTGCATAGAATTTCCTTACTTTTAAGAAGGAATAGAAAAGTAGAAAGTTGCACAAGATGGTGGGAGCACGGGCTCGACCATGTGATATTGTGTGACATAGTAACAGTAAGTGCAATGCAAATGCAAGCACAAATGGTTACACACATGATGACACAAATGTAAATAGAAACACAAACGGAAATAGAAATGCAAGCACAAAGTGACATCAAAGCGAACAGTGACAGAAACGGAGATGCAAACAGAAGTGCGTACAGAATGCAACTGGTAATGCACACGTTTGCGGTGCTACAATTGGAAAGCGTAAATGCTAATGGTAACAGCAACAATAACGCCAAAGGAGACAGAAAGCAAACGCAAGCATCGCATCAAATGAAAACCATAACGCGCATGGACATGGTACTGCAATTGTAAATGCAAATGGTAACAGTAACAGCAAGAATAATGCCAAAGGAAGCAGAAATGGAAATGTAAATGCAAGCGCATATGGAAATGCAAACTGTAGCACGACGGTCATGGTACCGCAATTGTAAATGCAAATGGTAATGGTAACAGCAACAATAACGCCTAAAGTAAACAGAAATGCAAGCACATATGAAAATGCAAACCGTAAAGGCGCATGGTCATGGAAACCACAATTGTAAATGCAAATGGTAGTGGTAACAGCAACAATAACGCCAATCAAAGATAAATGCAAATGCAAGCATGTACAGAAATGCAAACCATTATGCGCATGGTCATGGTACCACACTTGTAAATGCAAATGGTAATGGTAACAGCAACAAAAAGCCAAAGGAAACAGAAACGAAACACCATCGTAAGCGCATAGGAAACACAAACCGTGAATGCATCGGCACGTACCGCGAACTGCAAATGCAAATGATAATGGTAACAGCAACAATAATGCCAAATGAAACAGAAATTGAAATGTAGTGCAAACAAAACACAAGCCATAATGCATATGGTGGCGTAGACAGGAACAGTGGGGACGCGAACGTAACGGAAGCGCAACTGAAAATACTAACTGGCACAGTAACGGAAGGCTACACCCTTCTTTTCCCAAAACTGCATTGAAAACACAGTGAAAACAAAGAATGTATGCATAATAATGGACCTCGGAGCACAAAATTAGGACTTGGCATACTAAATTGCTTATATCTCAGGAACAGTATCGATGTAGAAAAAACATTTAAATTTCATATGAATTATGACTTTCCTGGCTAGTTTTGTACTTAGCCACCATCTGGGGCTAAGCATTTATGTGACAAAAGTCCGTATCTCTCACACCATTTCGAGATCACGGGCCCTGAAAGCGCGACATCCTCTCGGGAAAAAGCGTCAACTCGTGGTGCTGTCACTTTGCCACCCTATAATATTTTTTGACTATTCCACCAAAAGGCACATCTGTGGATGTTGCCTTTCTTCCTCCAAATCTCAAGTAAAAGACCAAACTGCTTTTGAGATATTCAATGTCAAAGATTAGTGAAATTTCCTATCTATTCCATTATAAAAATCTGGCCATCTTGTCCCTATTTTGCGATCAAAGAATCTCACGCTCAAAAGAATTTGCAGGCTTGCAATAAAAGAATTTGCAGGCTCATGAACAAAGAATTAAAACCTTATAAATAAAAAAATGAAGGAATTGCAGTAAACCATCACCATGGTTCGACAGAGCGAAACCCCTGAGTAAAACCCACCTAATTTGACTTCCTAGGACACCCTGGGCTGAGAAAATAGATTTTTTAATTGGGCCATCTCGTCCATTAAACTTGCAATGCACAACTGCGATCAAAGAATCTCACGATCAAAGAATTTGCAGGCTCACGAACAAAGAATAAAACTATTCTAATTAAAGAACTTCAAAGAATTGCGGTAAACCACCACCATGGTTCATCAGAGCAAGCCCCAGTAAAACCCATCATCATTTGTCTTCCCTGGACACCCTAAGCTGAGAAAATTGATTTAAAAAATCTAGCCATCTCATTTCCTCACTCGCGATGCACAATCGCGATCAAAAATCTCGCGATCAAAGAATGCCTAGGATATTCAGATGGCAATGTGAATGCAGTCAGTGGCACTGACTACAGATAAGTAGGTGCACAACCCAATAGAACTGCTGCATGGTTGCTGTTTGCTCTGCTAGTGTGCTGGAGAATACAATGGCCTCCCAGCATGGGCCAGCAGGGCATCTAGTAACTGGCCCAACAGGCACAAAGTGGTTGATTGTAAGATAACAGTGGTATCCCCACTGGTTTTAGAATGTTCTGGTGGCCAGGAAGCACACTGCAGTCATCACCTTGAGCTCCACGAGCAAGCATGGCTATGCTGGGTGTCTGTTTAGAGCTGGGCATGCAGCAGCTCACACAGCTTCCTGAGCATGGGCCAGTTCAGCCTGTACTGGACCACGATATTATATCACCGAGGACTTTGAATGTGACCAGTGGACAGTACTGTCTGTGTGCAGCATAGTGCCTCCATGGCCTACATCTGGGCTCACGGTGGGCATTGGCCCTTTCCTCATCCCCAGGACCTGCTACATGAGGTAGATGATGTGTGCTCCCATGTAAACATGCTGAATATTGCGCTGTGCCAATACGCATGCCCCACACACACACACACACATTTAAGCACTGCACACATTATCTATATGCTGGGGCACTAGCTCTTTTAACACCACGCCAAAGGTACTTTTTGAAAATGGGATATTGGTACAAAATCATGAGCAACTCAGGTGCAATTACTTTGTGCCAGTTACAAAGCTTTGAATATCTGTCTCATCATTTAATTTAAGAAAGAATTTTAGCTGCTGATTAGCGGTACAGACCGGAAAAATTCAAATTGCTTTTGTTTGGTAAATTCTATACATACCTCGGTCCGATTTGAACCCCTAACCTGCTTTCAGCTACTAAATTGTAAAGTGTAAAGAAAGCAGCCAAACAAAGTGCAAAGAACTGCTCAAAGTTAAAATTACATAGCCTGCAGCTTTGGAGAGCAGACTGAGCAGCTCCTCGTGTACTGGGCACATTTTATTTTGATTTCCTTCTGAAATCAAGCACAAGAATTGCTCTCCATTTAAATCGCATCGCCAGTAGCCTAGGAGGGAGACTGTAATTAATTGTAAAACTGCTCTCCTTGCTCTGCTAATACAGTTAACAGCTGCTTGAATTTTAATCTCAACGCCTGCAGCTTAGGAGGAGACTAAACTTAACTGTAAGAACTGCTCCTAGCTTGTCGGGTACTGCTTCCCTGCGTCGCTGTCGACTGCTCCCCTCCCACCTCCACCACTCCCACCCTTAGCTGGCACCAGTTGTATAATATTAGAATAGTGTAGACCACGCCCAGAAGAAAATTAACTATCTCCTCACTTTACCATTAGCAGGCTATATTCTTGGCTGCTAGAGGTTGCCTGATATTAGTTTCCATTTTCTGGCTTCCCAATCATAACCCTGCAAGCAAAATAATTTCTGTTACTCTCATACTGAGCCTTCCTTCCTACACATCCCACCTTCAAATGACCCTCTCAATAAAACTCAATATGGCCATAAATCCTTATGCAATATTCCTACTAGTTTCTATTTTTCCACCCTCAAATGGCCTCTATATTACACTACCAAACAACCAGGAACCATCACTACACCTACCCCCGATAACTCTAGGCTCTCCATTATGCGTATGCCACCATACCTGCCCCCTGACACCTCCCCACTTCTCGTCCCTTATAAGTTCATCTATCATTTAGCCTACACTCTGCATAAATCCCGCTATTCAACCTCACCCTGTCCACCCTTTTCATCTATCGTAGCTACAGTACCTGTTACTCCTAGCCTTAATGTTAGCTGGGGATACTGAGCTAAACCTGGGGCCAGTAGTAAATTATCCCACAATGATACAACCTGGAATGACACCAAGGGCCTCCGCGATTACACACCTGAATATCAGGAGTCTTCTTCATAACATAGCGGAACTTGAGGCGGTTGTTCAATATCACCCTGATATCCTTTGCCTATCTGAAACATGGCTAAACCCCTAACCCCTGATCCCTCTGCTCACTACCAAATTACAATCTAATCAGACAAGACAGGCCCTCATCAAAGCGTGGAGGTGGTGTTGCCATCTTCTATAAACCTGTTTGGTTACTATCCCATAATGTCCTGCCTACCCTATCTCACTGTGAGCGATCCATGCAACCTTACAGCTAGGCTCAAAGAAACTACACATAGTCTGCGCCTATAACCCTCCTGCTGGTGGTAGCATGGGTCTTGAAGAACTCCTCTCCTAAGTGGACAGCACCATTGGCCAAAATGAGAGTGCTTATACTGGGGACCTCAACCTAAACCGGACTAGTAAATCAAACCAGTCCTCTCATACCTGCATGGTACAAGGCCACAACCTTCACCAACTAATCACAGACCCAATTAGGGTCTGGCTCCCCCTCGGACTAGTACTCTTATCGACAGGTCCTTACAAACCGCCCTGACAGTATAGTATGTGCAGGTACCCTTGCAGATGCAATAAGTGATCACTCCCAATCTACTGCATCTGGCGCTCTACCAGTAAACCATCTCTGCCTCCAAAACTCATCACCTTCCGAAATTTGGCTAACTTTAACTTAACACAGTTTATATATGATCTCTCATTGATTGACTGGTCACCCATTTACACCTCAGCTAATGCCCAGTTGGCACTAGACCATTTCCTGGCCCGGTACTCCAGACACCCATGCTCCCTGTGTCACTCGTCGGATTCGTGGAACTCAGACAAAGTGGCTAACCAAAGACCTACTCACCCAAATTAGGGCCAGGGACAAATGTGGTGGCATTTCAAAACCTCTAGGTTTCAGACCGACTATAACAACTACCGATCCCTAAAAACACACATGCAGAAGAAATATTTGATTAGCCAAAGCTCTTTCTGCAAAGATCTGCTAACGAAAGCCACAGGAGACTCTAAGAAATTCTGGTCAACAATAAAACCCTTCTTGGAGTAAAGCAATGGCCACACAAGTGATATGCTGATAAATGGCATACACTGCAATAATCCGATATTACAGCCAACTCATTTAATCACTATTTCTCTGATCTAACCAGTTACCTGACCTCCCTTCACACATCGCTCCCTCCCCCCCAAGCAATACTAAACCTCTACTCAAGCATCCTCCTTTTAGGTTCTGGAGCATTACAAGAACAGAAGTGCTAAAACTGCTACTCTCCGTTCCTGACAGTACCAGCTCGGGGTCTGATGGTCTTCAACCCAGGCTCTTGAAAGCTGCCCCCTCATAGCCTCTCCTAACCAAAATCTTCAACCTATCTCTATGCCATGGTACAGTCCCTAATATCTGAAAATAGCTAACGTCACACCCATTCCTAAAAGGGTGATCCTAAAGAAATCAAGAACTACCGTCCCATAGCAATTCTCTCTGTGCATAGCAAAATCTTGGAAAAACTAGTGGCCACCCAATCCATAGAATATCTTCAGAAGTACTGTATAACCTTCTCTCTTGTTCCGGCATGGTTTCCTCAAAGGCCACAGCACTTCCAATGCCTCCTCAAACTCCCAAACGACATCTACGCTTCTACGGACTCGGCCTCCTGACAGATGCAATTTTCATCGATTTAACAAAGGCATTTGACCTGGTTAACCATATCCTTCTTCTTGCTAAACTACGCTCCTCGGCTTCTCCACCGATGTAGTGGCCTGGTTCAAAAGCTATCTGTCCGACAGAAAACAGGCTGTAGTTTTCAACTCAGCCATATCTGACCTTTCATCTACGTAGTTGGCGTGTCCCAGGGCTCTATACTTGGCCTCTTGCTTTTCTCAATCTTCATTAACGACATCCCATTGCTTGCACCTACCTGTTCATCTTTGCTCTTCAGATGACCTAGTCATTTACCATAGTGCAAGAAATATCGCCAACATAAACCACCTTTTTGCCTTGGACTTCTCAAGGTTCAATCTGGCTAACAGAGAACAAACTTGTTCTCAACATTAGTAAGACACACTCTATGCTCTTTGACTCACCTGTCAGACTTAAAGCAAACCAAAATGCCCTCACAATCTCATGTGCAGATGGCTCCCCACTGGTTAGCACCAGATCCTTTAAATATCTGGGCATTACTCTTGACGAATCTCTGGATTTTGACCTATACATAACTACCACCTGTAAATCTGCCAACGCTAAGTTAGAGGTGCCTACTGTACTAGCTATGCCCTTACCCCATCGGGTTAGACTAGTTGTGGCACAAGGCTTTCTGTTCCCAGCCCTGGCATATGGCTCAGTCACTTACCTATCTGCCTCAGAATCCTCCCTCCATAAATGGGACACCACCTATAATAGCATCTGCACTCGCTCTGCATCCCACATTACAAACACCATTGCCAGCTCTATGCTGACCTAAAATGGCCTTGTCCCTCCGCCCATCGACTCCAGCCCTTTGGCTCACTGACTGACTGCATTGCCAGATCAGGCCCCCTCTATCCCTTGCCTCTCTGCTGCACTCACAACCTCTCTCCTATGGGCTCCGATCTGCTGACCAATCCTCTTCACATCCCTAGATGCAAAACCAATATGGGTGCACATGCTTTCTCATACATGGCTCCAAAGTACTGGAACTCCATACCTCAAACCATCCGTCGAAAGCACCCACCCATGCTAGTTTTAAGAAACTTCACCGTGATCATCTGCATACTACTAGCCCCTGCACTTGCTTTCATCTGCCTTAGACCATCCTTTCTCCTGCCTCTGTTTTCCCTAGGTGATCTACCTCTCTGACATCTCTTTTCCACCTCTCTTAATACCCTTCTTACATGTTTCTCTTGTCATCCTTACCTCTTCCCTGTTTCCTACCACTCTTCCTTTCCTCTCCCCGCTTTCATTAACCACAGATTGGCACTTATTGTATTGTTCTGTGTATACATTTCTTCTGCAATGCCAGCTTCCTCACATTGTTTTGATCTTGTTTTTACTTGTCCAAACTGTATTTTGCCTGCATTATACCAAACAATTTTCTCTATAGCCTAAGTGTGATTGTTATATTGAATCACTGTTTTCTCTACACCCTAAGTTTGATTGTATGTTGATTTCCCTCCTAACTGTGTTACATATCTCATGTGCTGTGTCACATGTATGCTCATGTATTTCAAACTGTTTTCCGGGTAGTGCCTGAAAATAGGCATTCTTATACCTAGTGCACCCACCCAGTTACCAAAAGCAAAATAATAAATAAATAAATCTGTTCTGGTTGCTCATCTATACTGTATATTTTTATTTATGCAATAGGTGTGAGACCAAAAGCCATTGAATAAATCCATTTATTTCACATATGTGAATAAATCTAACCACTCTAGATTTATCCCATATATGTGGATAAATGAAACTGTCAATCAAAGCTTTTTGTTCACTTTTTGACACACAAATGTGAATAACTTTAAAACGAAAATGATAGCATAGTACTGTGAACACGGAAAATGTTCTGGACAAAATATCTACAAAATGAGTGGTGTTTCATTTATAGATACCTTTTAGTTTTTTATAATTAGCAAAAACACAAAATCCTATTTTCTTTTCACTTTTCAGACAAACAAATATAAATAACTTTAAAATGAAAATGATAACATGGTACTGTGAGCACGAAAAATGTTCAGCATAAAAATATCTGCAAAATGAGTGGTGTTTCATTAATAAATACCTTTTAGTTTTTTATAATTAGCAAAAACAGCATAAAATTAAATTTTGTTTCACTTTTTCATCAAACAAATGCAAATAACTTTAAAACAAAAAGGTAGCATGATACTGCCACCATGACATTTGTTCAGCAAGAAGTTCTACAAAATGAGTGATGTTTCATTTAATAGCAACCACCCGCTAGCGGACATACACCAGGAAAGTTAACCAAAAGTCCCAGAAAGTCCAAGAAATTATCATTTAAAAAGAAGATAAACAGTCAAAACCAAATGTTCCCACACTGATAAGAAGTATCCCTATTGCATAATGAATATAATTAACAGGAGAAGTCAGATATGTACATTTGGACTGATCCTCACCGTGGGCTTACGCCACTCGTGAAGGCCCGAGGTCAAACAGCACCCTGTGTAGATAAATCATTTATCTGACAGCTCACCATTGTATATCCCTTATTTATTTATTTTAATTGTATTTATTTATTCTCGGATTACAATACCTTTGAGCACATAACAGCTCTTTACAAAGGTTCCACGTCGGTGGGAAAGGTAACAGACTTACAACGGATGGTATTACATAAAATTTTGACAAGAAAGTATTTAAAATGACACTAACATTGAAACTAAAATTAAAACTATGCATCGGTAGGAAATCAAAAATAACCTTATAAAAGGAGGCAACCCAAGGGCTTTGTCAAATAGGTATAGGTAGATTTGGGTGAACAAAAGTTCAAGTAAGTGAAGATAAACAGTGGAAAGAAGGTGGAAGGTGAGAGGGTGAGGTAGAAAGAAGGATCAGAGAGTGAGGCAGGAAATAGGGCAGAGCAGTTAAGGTGAAAGTGGTCATTCACAGAAAAAGGGGAGAAGTAGGTACACAAGGATGTATCAATACTGCTGAGGTAGTGCTGTCAGTAGAAACAGTCACAGGAACTGTTAGCTGTAAGATGTTGACAAAGAGTACCTTAAATGGTCCCTATTTTGGTAAGGAAGAGATATCTCTGGGCAGCACAATAAACCATAGTGGTGCTCTATATGCAAACGATCATTGCCCTTGTGTAGTCCGGCATTTTGGGACAGAGAAGAGTTGGTTGACTGAGCTACGCGTGTGCTGGGAGCTGCAAGAGGGGTTGAGTAAATTTGTAACACCAGAAGGCAGGAGCCCAAGAAGTGCCTTTTAGTTAGCAAGCAGGTTTGATAGTGAATCCTCCATTTAGCTGAAGCCAACCTGTTTAAGCATACAGTTCATGTGTGGGTAAGGCGTCTGCTCCAGTAAGAAGTCAACATGCTTTATTGAGTGCCACTGATATTCTATGTAAGACATTACAACTCTCTGTTTGTGACATGCTACTGTAATTGTTGCTTTGGAAATGATTATGATGGCACAAGCAGAAGATTGTGATGTCAGGAGGTAAAAGCCAGAGCAAATGAAGTGAGGGCAGGTCTTGTTTGTATGTTAATATGAATAGTTATACTATAAAAGGAGACACTAAACCCAGAATGCTGTATAAACACTTTTTTCACATATCCCAAGTTGTCCTGGGCCCTGTAACAACAGAAGCAGGGTCAGACAATACAAATAAGATCTAGTTACTGCATACAAAATACATTTTTCTTTTGTAAGTGACTTTTGGGTTGAAAACCATCTGTGCAGTTATTAGGACAGAAAAACATGCCCCATTTACAGATAAGTTACTTTTGCTTTGGTTGCCAGTAGAAAAATAAAATATTAACCTCTTAGCACTCATACATTTAACCAGATAATATATCTTACATTAATAAGGCTTTTGTTCATAATCTCTGAGTCTTACTGTACAAGGCATCTCTGTCAACCAGTGGTTTCTTTCTCCTGAAAGTTCTAACCTGAAATAAGTGAGATACTTGCTAGAACTACATACTGTACAGATAAAATGATAGCTGCCTTACTTGCATTGCATACTCCTCTCCTTTTCTGTATATTGTTGGTTTTGTGGGGACCTGAGGGGACACTAAATGCGTTATGTCCCACTGCAACCAGGGTTCTTATTTTATTTTAGGGGAACAAGTAGCAGTTGGCACAATAATGTATAGTTCCTGGTAAATTAACAAGACATCCTTTGGTGGAGTATTACAGACTGTACTTGGCACATTTATTTTTATATAGAAAGCAAACTTCTATTGCAGGCCGGAGAATCTGGAGTGGGCACTGGGCAGCACTCAGGGAAAGCTCTACTACAGTCCTCAGTCAGGATGGAAGGAATCCATGTTTTGGCAGCCTCTGGGACACTACAGCCTACCAGATGAGACAGCAGAGAGAGAGAGAGAGATGGCTGGTACGTTACAGGATGGTTTGTGAGTCTAGAATGCCAGAAAAGCAGCAGCAGTCTCACTGGGAAAGTCTTAAGCACCAGTAGTGGGCAAAAAGTAGGATTCTTGTCTGATTTCCAACTCCAGTCTTGACAGCAGGCAGCATGCAATGGGCAGTGGTGCAGATCTTCAGCTGAGGGCAGGTGGTGGGTCTTCAGGCAACAAGCGGGAGGTTCTGAAAAAGAATGGGAGTGGTAAAGGAAGAAAGGCCTTTGATAACACCCTCCTTGTTTTCCTAACCATACCAGTGTGGGACTTTCAGATCCACCCTCTCACTGATTGGTCCAGCTCCAGCAATGCAGTGACCACGCTGCATATTTGAAACAGACATTGACTGGTGGGTACTGGACCAGCTGGTGAACAGTCAAATGAAAATAAATGCTGCCCAGAACTGACTCCTGCTACTGCCGACCCCTGTGTGATTACAGCAGGATGTTGCCACTAAGTCAATTATGCAGGCAGACAGCAGCTTTGAACAGTAACTCAACTTTCTCCAGAAATTGTCACAGAAGTCAATGTCACTGTCCTTGGCAGACTTTCTTAGCTAATCAAGGGAATCCTCTGGCTCTGAGAGGGATTTTGGCCAAAACACTGAGAACTAAGTAAGCCACCTTCCAGCCCTTGTACCTGTGCAACCGTTATGAGGTGGAGTCGCCTAGCATCAGTCGTTCATGCTGCAAGTTGGCAGGATTCTCCTTCATAGCAAGGATTCAATTGCAGGCTTTGAGTGGGGGCTGTCTGGTCAGCTGGCTGGGACCCGGAGTGGATGAAAATCCTGGTCTCTGTTTGCACCACATTTCATCACCCTCCTGGGCATTTCTAAGTGGCCCACAGCAGGGTCAAGACCAGAGAAACATAGAGGAGAGGATGCTGAAGTGACCATGTGGCCACCAATGAGGGCAGGACCATGTTCAGAATTAAATGAGCAGCCACATGACTTCGCATGCTTCGTATCGCAGCCTAAGATGGTTCCATAGCCGCTAGGTTTCTGCGGCTTGTGCAGCTGGCAGGGCACACGGTTTGGAGGATGGGGTGAGAACAATTGGGATAGAACAGTTCAGCATTTTTCAGCCCACATCAGCTACACAGGGATTGGTGCATCAGGTCCAGCATGCCAGGCTGAGCCACGTGGCAGACGCCTGGTTGGCTGACCATCTCCCCATCCATCCTCCCACCATGTGGGAATTCAACCTGGGCCCTAAACAGATGAATATAGCCCTTCACCTCCTGTTCTGCTGGTAGGTTGCTAGATTTCTTCCCTGATAGGATTGGTACTAAAGAAAATTGGGCACCATGCCATACCTGGATTTTTGGGAGGTTTTGGTGCGACCTCTCTTACAGATTAGTTTAGTCAACGAATCACTGCATTAGCTGGGTCAGTATTCAAGTGAGGCTGTTGGATATTCATTTTGGCTTGATACCCTCAGTTTGATCAGCTCCTACTGGCTCCTGAGTACAGGGACAAGGATTCCAGTGAGCAGAACTCACAGTATGCTAGCCAATAGATTATTATTTGATTGTAAGTCACTCTGCAGGTACTGTTTTCAACAGCTTTTTTCCCACCTGTGAGTTGGGTCATATTCATCAGGGTTAGAGTATTAACTGAGAGTAGCCAAAACATTGAATCAGTTTGTAGAACTAGTGCTCCAGGCAACAGAAGTTCAGCACCCAGCCTTGAAACCCAGTGCCCTGTCTCTCTGCACTAACTTTGGACATGTAAGGCTCATCAGATAAGTGTGAGCATTTTCAAAGTAAGTGAAACTAGGGGTAGCTCACCACCCATCCTTGTCCCAGTTCACAATGGTTACCTTCAGGACAGCATGGCAGGACTAGATGAGCAGGGAATACTGGCAGTTGGTGTTTTTGCTGACAACGCCATGCCACAAGGCCAATCACTCCCCAAGTTACACTGGGACTCACTGGTGCTGCAGCCACAACAGTTGAAAGGCTTGCTGCTGTGGTCCACCAAATGGCCACATTACATATATATAAAATATTTTAAAATAAATTAATGACTGTGAGTGCTATGCAGGCATCTAGAAGCAGATGAATTGGTGGAAATCTCTCTTCTATCCGTCTGTCTGCTTCTCTCACCATTAAAACATCCAACAGGGTGGGTGGGTGTTAGGCTTTTTTTAAATTAAAAGTCTCTCTCAATATAGTTGATCGTATTCACTTCACAGCCTTTGTAATATTCTCATCATGTATTATACAGTCAAAACTCCTCTAGTAAAGAGGGCTGTGCCCCAGCACGTGACCTTTAAACCCAGCAGCACCACAGGTAAATCTGCCTTCAGGTCAGACACACAGGACCATATCTGTTCAGTATGAGCGAGGATGGGTGCTGATGTGGAAATGCAGACGTGGTGCCACAAGCTGTAGATACAGTATACATCAGAGACCCTATGGAAGAGTTAGCTGCTTCGTAGCTGCAGGACTTGGATAGACTGCAGGAGTGCAGCAACACAGAGTAAAGAGGTCAGAAAGACTGCAAATCCCTTACTATAAAACAAGACCTGGATGGAGCAAGGCATACAACTATGCACGTACAACTTAGTGTTCACTCTCCAAGGAAAACCAACAAAGAAGAGACAACAGTTAATTCTTCATCCAGGTGGGGAGGAGGGGGATGCCATGCTGAATAACTCTCTCTTGGATATTCAGGGTGGTTTAGAATCTGAGCCATTTGCGGTGTCCACAATTGTCACCCTGAGTGCCATGTACTGCTTGATGCTACTGATTAATGGCTCCATGCTACAACTGAGCTCATTCATTTATGCAGATAAAAAAGCCATCTGCTCTGTGAATGGAGTGGTTAAAATGCATCACAATCAGCCTCACTGATCACTGGGCTGTCACTTACAAACCCACTGCAGCCTGAGCTGCATTGGACACAAAAGTGACACGCCCAGAAATGGCATTCTTTGTAACAAAATGTTTGCATGTGCACACATACGCATGCAAACATAAAAATGTTACTACACTTGCAAATATAATACATTCTAGTCAGAGCCAAAATGGCTGCAAATGCATTAACTTGATAAAAGATACAGAATTAAAGTGTGGCATGGGTTATATTATTGTGAGATTAAAATTCAGACTTAATATAAAAAGAAAACCTTAAAGGTCAAAATAATGTAGGAGCAGGTGCTGTTGGCTCTGACATACAGTACATTCCCTTGGGATCATGAACACTGACGACACAATTGGGAGGTGAGCAGGATGCACAGCAGCAGTGGGCAGGGCATACTGTTGCAAGGACCAGGGTTTTAAACTGCATTGACTCCTAAAGAAATCCAGTTTCATCAGAGTGCACCCCCCACATTATTTACTTTGATCGGGCTACATCTTAGTGCCTGCCTTACCATCTTTAAGACAAAGATACTCCTGTATGTATGGTATACTGCGGTCATGAAGAGGATCTGTTTAATCATCTCGCACTCATTTTTTTTTGAGACCTTCTGTAAACCTCGCAATTGCTGGAATCTTTAAACAGTGCTGCACTCCTAACGTAAGACTGAGAGTGGTATATGAGCATTTAAATATTCATGCATAGAGTCTTCTGTTTGCTTCAGTGTGAACGAGTTCCTCAAACTGATAATTGACTGCTGTGGAAATTTTGGCATTTCATTGCAGAAGAAGTAATATCACATGACATCAGGTACATGATCCAGCAGTGATTTAAGGAGTAACCACAAATGATTTTTCTGTCTGTTATGTTACAATGGCTTCCAGGTGCCAAGTAACAGTTGAAGGACAGTAGCATTTTTAACAAATGTCTGGCACTTTTCAATGTAATTGAACACTAATGTAATACAACCAGCAACACTGTCTCTATGTAATATGTCTCATTACATTTGGTGCCTTTTTACTTTCTGTGCAGCTTGCTTCAATACTGGTTATAGCCCAAGAGATATATTACAGTAAATCTTGCTTTGTGATCAGACCGACTAATGTTCCATAAGGATTTTTGTCTCCCCCATTTCTAATTTAATTCATGGTAGGCCATTCACCTGATCTGACCCTAGTTGCCAGTTAATTTGACATTGTGATTGCTCCTCTAGAGGCCTGCTTTAATACAAAATACCTATGCCAATGCTTTGCTGGATAGGCTAGAATGAACAACTGCATAGTGTAAGACATCTTCATGAAGAAGCAAAGTCTCAAATTGGTCCATTGGCTGCTTAGATAGGGAGGTCTAGGGAGCTACATTGACCCTATTTAATCACAATTCCACTCAAATCTGAGATCACTGAGTCCAATCCTCACCATTACTGGTGAGAGCTGGAGACACAGGTGGAAGGAGCATTGCCAGGCTGGTAGAGACAATGTGCTGGAAGGGGATGAGCTAAATCAATGGGAGACGCTGAACATTAGACTAAAGAACTGCAAAACTCCATGATGGGGAGATCAACCATAGAAATCAAATGGCAGGCAGCAAGGTCAGGAGTGGATGGATCTGAGAGAGCTGCAGAGGGAAGAAAAGAAGTGAGGGGAGGAGACAGACAGAGGAAGCGCCAGACTGGGGATACTTCATGATGGGGGATCGACCACAGACTGGCAACAGGGTCATGAGTGGATGGAACCAGATAAGCATCAATCTTCAAGAGAGAAAAAGAGATTGTGTGAGTGAACACTGATTTTAGGAAATGGCTGACCTTTAGCCAACTAGCAAGGAACAAAATCTTTAACATAAAAATAAACACCATATTCTAAAGTCCATGTGACAGAGGACTCTCTGTTTTCTTAACTACTATTGTTTGTGTAAACTCATAGCAGTGCTCAAGCAGGAGATCTTACAACTCTACAGCATGTTGGCTGTCACCCAAATGTTTTAGCCAAATGACAAAACTTAGTCAAACTTAAAAAAAAACTGTCTGCAGCCTGTTTAATCACAGTAGTAGTATGGGTACTTGAAAATGTAATTTAAATGCAGAATTTCTCAACTCAGAATACTTCTTGCTTAGGGATATCTTATAAACAAGGTAAAAACAGGGGTCACACATTTACTCTAGGATGATCTTAAATAAATGACGGTAGGCATTTACTGCTTTATAATTTTCAATTATCTAGTTAATGGGAAAGTCCCTCAACCTATTTTCTGTATACCTATTTAGTTTGTAGCCATGAACAGTGATTCTCTCTTACACCCCCGTAATTTCATCCTAATTTAAATATAAACAAAGTGGCTTCACTCTGTTCTGCTCTGGTGCAAAAACCTGTTTGATGCCATTGCAAAGATCATAACCCCATTTATGCAAGGAATCATGGAGTTGATGATGTGGACATGCACAAGTCAGCAGAAGTGCCACTGTCAGTTCCGTTGTATGTCTTCTGAAGCCCCTGTATTCTTGTCTTGTGCTGGCCATCAAACTTTTCAAGGTAAGTTCCTCAATGTTTCAGTTGTTTAAAGTGTGTCTTAGTTGGAAAAATGCAGTGAAAGGATGCTGGTACCTGTAAAGATTTGTTATTCAACTGATTAATTCCCAAGTTCTAGGACCTCTTTGCTTACTCACAGTCCCTTTGATGTGCAAATAAGCATTATGAACTCCCATGTTTCCTTTTATGGGTGGGGTCATGTCCTTTGCAGTGGTGTCAAGCAGGTTTCACACCAGGGCAAAAAGGAGGAAACAACTCATTTAAATGTAAATTAGATGAATGTATGGGGTTGACACTGGCAAACAGGAAAAAAGGTTGAGGGGACTTTCCTTTAAATGCTGCCTTGCTCTGAGCATTATAAGACAAGACAAATCAGCATGCAAGAATCTGAAAGCAGGCTCTTCAGTATTTATATTTTAATCTTGTGTCCATAAGCATTTCACTGATGGACTCAGCTGAAAGTGTTGTCCAGTGCAAGTAAAGCCCTTGTTTGGAACACATATGTAAAGGAGTTGGGCAAATAATATGGGCTAAGTAAAGATCCCTCTCCCATGTACACCTTAAGTGTATCTATAGTTTTCTAAACCTTGAAGGAGCCCTCACATGATGAAGAGCTTGTTTTTAATATCTCTAGGAAGGTGAATATCCAGTGAATGAGACTTAACTAGTAAGATGTATTAGCTTTCAGCAGCCATACCATGTGTTGTGTAACTTTTTATTTCCATGACTGGGCAAACAGGAAAGAGAATACAACATCTCTCTACTCTGACAAGAATGAATGACGGTCCTTGTTTATATATAAACTGAAATCACATTAGTAGAAAATGTCATCTCATTGTGTAGGTACTTAGTTGGAGGTAAATGGGCTATGACTGACTTAGTTCACATACCTCATTCCCATTACTGCCCGAGCCTGGCATGCAGGAGGAAAGCCTGTTTGTGCACAGTCCAGCATCCCCAAAGAGCCAAACTTTGTTCCCTCCATGCCTGACTCTGATTCTAATGCATGCAAACAAGATGGAGGTATACCCCTAGTTTTATCAATGTGTGGCCAGCGGTGTTGGGAGCAAGAAAATAGTATGGTGAGGGGGAAGCAATCACACTGTACTGAATGGAGAGAGCGGGGAGATGTGCTTCAGCTCCACCAGGTGGAGGGAGACAGCTGTGGTGCATTTGCAGTCATGTGCTTCCAGAGCCCCTTTCTCAATGCAATAGCACTATATCAGCATTGCTCTCACTGTGCAGTCATAAAAAGGAAAACATTAGTGGTCCTACAATTGGGACTAATACTGAAATCATTATCTCGTCAGTAATCTACTGGTGCCCCCTAAAACCAATTTCTGCACAGCTGTGACCTAATCCAGCACTGTTTCACCCAAAATAAACTTATTTTGAAAGAAAAAGATCAAATAATGACTTGGAGCATGTCACAAATCATGGCTTAGGACCCTGAGAAAATTACCATAAATAACCACAATGGATCTCAGGTTGACTCCATTAA
The DNA here is from genome assembly GCA_016271365.2 of Neoceratodus forsteri. NCBI lineage: Eukaryota > Metazoa > Chordata > Ceratodontiformes > Ceratodontidae > Neoceratodus > Neoceratodus forsteri. The sequence goes on from CM057449.1 coordinate 692,784,982, forward strand.
ATCTTTAAAATATCTAGGCATTTTCTTAGATCAGCAGTTGTCTCTTTCCAACCATTTCAACTCAATTGTCAAAACTGTCAGTGAGAAACTAGGGTTCCTGAACAGGAACAAGGACTTAATTTCAAAAGGCCAAGTATGTAATTGTTATACAGATCCTTCTACTGTACAATGGAATGAACCAGCAAACGTTAGTGGACATGGAGAGCAGTGTCAATACCTATTGTGACTTAATAAGAATAGCAATTCAAGTCAGAATAGGTATTGGCACTGCCCTGTCCAGGTTCACTTCTTTGCTAGTCTATTCCATTGTACTGTAACAACTAATAATACATTTATATTTAGTACTTTATAATCATTTGCAGTCCTGTTTTGGCTATTTTCTAAGGTGGCCCTGAAGCACAAAACACAAACAAAAAATGTAAATGAAATCAAACGTGTCATATGGTGGGATAACAGATGGACACTCACAACCAGAAATAGGTTTAACACACTGTTGGCTTGGCGCAATGTTTATTTTAAGCAACCAAAATAAAAGAAAGTAAATAAAGGCTTCACTTGTGAGCAAATACAATAAAATATAACTTTTAAAAATAACAGAAAATCTCTCACAGCCATGGCAAACTTGTAGCCAGTTTCCGCAAGGGTGCTAGGACTCCCTCAGTCCTTTGCTTACCCAGGCCAGAACGCACTGACCCTAACTCCTTTCATGCTGAGCAGGTAGACTCCTTTATATATTTGCCCACCAGGTCATGTGATATCAGCATCATCAGAAACGTTAAAAAAACATTTTAAACAGTTTCTTTTAATTTATAAACAGTAAAGCTAGAGCCTTTATGTATATTATTACAATGCTTTAATGTCATGGCTTTGCATTTTAAACAAAGGAGAACTAAAATCAAAATATATTGTTTTACCTTAATCCTGATTGACAGCACTTGTATAATAAAAGTAGTCACTAGAGGCCGCTGCACTTCTATAATGGGGCCAGACAGAGCAGCAGAGCAACAAGGAAGTAGCTACAAACTCCAGGAGGAGCTTTCCTGTTGAAATTGTAGCCTTTTCTTCAGCCTTTAAGTTTCCCCTTTAAACCTACCTTTATGTTAAGCTAAATGCAGCAATTTCTGTTGTGCTTTTAACATTATTCTTTTGTGAGACAAACATTTACTGTGCCCCTTTTAATGGCTTATTTTTCAGCTGAGAAGACTGGTACACTCACGTGGGGCTTGTGTAAGGAAGAGCTCTCCCAGTTAATTTCAGCAGTGGAGTACTGTTTTGTTTTTGTTTTTGTTTTTAATTTCCTGCTGCTAGTGAGAGTAGCAACACTGGTGGTTACCCGAGTTCTGTAGCAATTTAAAACATTGTAATCCCTATGTGGCACTATCCCAAGGGCTACTACCCCTGCCTGCTTGGCTGATTACAGGTTAAGGGGCCTAGGTACTGAAGCGGGTGCCTCCACCTGGGGACAGGGTTGTTAGTAGCAAGGCTAACCTGGGTACAACCCTCCAGGACACTGTAACCCCTTTCTTTCCCTCTAGTGGCCTAGACAATATGCAACAAACAGCTTCACAGTAGCCCTATTCAGCACATACAGATCCCCACACTGTTTGCACTTACCACCAGGGCTGGTTCCACCAGTTTGACCCTGGAGACCACATATAAAACAAGGTTGGGCACAGCATATAACAACACTACAGTGCTTTTGGTACACATTGGGACCACAGTCAGATTAAATGCAAAAGAGTTAGATCTGATTTATTCAGGGAAATTGAACAAGGGAGAGGCGTAATCAGATTGCTGATTCTAAAACTGATCTAGTCAGGCAATTATGCATGCCGTTTAGTCCCTGCACAGTCACACACTCTGGGTACCCAGTTGGAAGTAAGGTGGGCTAGCCTGAAACATTGCCCAGGGTAAGTCGGCACTGCAACTGGTTGGGGCCCTGTGATGCAAAGAAAAGGCATGCACAACCACTCACAATTTAGGATCTGGAGCCAGGAGGCTCAGTTCGTGATGATTAGCCAAAACAATTATTGTAAATCAGATGACACACTTTGATTGAGCTGTTGTTGCAGGGAGCTACCCTGGTGTTTACTCATGCTACCCAGTACAGGACACAGGATGGATGAAATGGAGACTGCAGGATGACTTGCTGATTTGCCAGGAGAAGCAGGGTCCACACAATTCTCTGTGGTGTCATTCCCGTTTGTGATGTTGAGCAGGGTGCTGATCCCCAGGCAGGCCTCTGGGTCGGTGGTGTTTTCTGCCCTGAAGTAACTGGCTGGGCCAGTGTGGCAGGGCCCAGGCTGGAGTAAGATAGTTTGGATATCAGTCCAGGAAGGCTGGATGCAGCTTCCAGCAAGCATGGCACAATTAAATAGTGGGAAACCAAATCGCGACCCACTAATAGCAAACAACACATTTTTATTTTTTCCGCATTTTCACCCCTACCACACCACCACAACATGCACCCGCGGGGTTGAGAATCCTTAAGTAGGGGTGAAAGCCCCCTGAGGGAGAAGAGATGCAGTGCAGCCCACCATAAAATGGAAAATCCAACTCCCGGTGCCTTTTGCTGTGCGCCAGGAGTATCGCCAAAATATTGTTTCAGCCATGTGCCATCGCCCCAATGGCAGTCACTGTTATCACATAAATTCTCTGGATCTGAGTTTACACTCAGAAACCCCGATAGGTCCAGGACCACCATCAGACCTTCTGGAGTCAAACCCCTTAATAGGCGTGCGGATCATCTCCAAAGAGGCAGGCCTATGAGAGGGTGCCTGGACATTGAACCTGATAGTGCAATGGTCAGATCACCCGACTGGCTCCAACACTAGGCAGAGCTCTCCATACCCAGTAGGAAGACCAGGTCCAATGAGTGACCCAAGATATGGGTCACAGAGAAACCACCGTGACAAAACCTAATGAATACATCAATTGAAGGAAATCTTGCCCAAAGTGTAAGAGTTCATCGTCAATCCAGACACTGAAGTCACCCAGCAACATCACTCTGGGGATTCCAACACCATGTCAACAACCAATTTCCTGCAAAATTGCTTCCCATCCCTCGGTGGATGGTAGATGAAAAAATTTTGCACCCCATACTTGCACCCAGGATACACTCAAAGGATCGGGTCTCCCCACTGGTACATCTACCAGCCCCAATTTCATTTAAAACAATTGCCAACACCCCGTCCCAATGAACCAACCTCGGGCAGTGTATCACCAGAACCCAGCTGGAATCGCCACCTCCAAAACTGGACCAGCATTTTCATTCAGCCAGGTCTCGTGATGCAAGCCAGGTCTGCTGACCCAACAAGATTGGCAGTCAATGCCATCTTGTTCTTAATGGACCTGACATTGCACAACACCACCTGGGTTGGATGGGACTCAAGGCAGATCGCACCTCCTGCCCACTCAAGGTGAAGCCCTTAGGTATGGGGACCAGACAAGGAGGACCCCTCTCCAGTCTCCATTTTGCCCTAAGGCATCTTCTTGTCCCACTACCCCTATTAGGCGCCTGATCCTCTCCTCCCCGAGGTCCCCCACACCTTCTTCCTACTATCCCCAATGCTCGACAACAGCCATAAATATCAGCAGACAAAGGAAGACAGTTAAAGGGTCAGAGGCCTGGAACTCGGCAGAGGAGTAGTGCCTGACAGTGAGAGTCACCCGCCAACACATGATCCCATACCAAACCAAAAAGCCAGCCCACCACTAACTTAATAATAGACAAAATAAATTCTCCCACCCTACTAAAGCTAGCAATCCCACCCAACAACTCAAAAACAGTTACCAGACCCAGTAACCCACCCCACAGTAACCCTACTAAATCTCACCCACCAGATGAATACAATAAAATAAACTTAAGAAGTCCAAAACAGTCCACAATGCAGGGCCAGTGTCCAGTTACAAGAAGTACCCAGGTACCCATACATAAAAGTGGACCAAAGGATGAGCCAGGAAATTACAAGCCAGTAAGCTTAACTTCCATCGTGGGGAAGCTGATGGAGACAATACCTAAGGAAAGACTGGTGACCTTTATGGAAGACAGTGGGCTCCAGGATAGTCACTAGCAAGAGCATGTCTCCATAAAATCCTGCCAGACAACCCAGTTGAGTATTATGACTGAGTCATGATGGAATTGGCCAAGGGTCATGCGGTGGATGTCAATAAGGCCTTCGATTCGTGCCGCATGGGAGGTTGGAAGGAAGTTGAGATACGGCGGTGGGGACTAAGATGGTTAAATGGATTGGGGATTGGCTACAGGAGTAGACAACAGAGGGTGGTGATGGGGGCGACCTCATCTCCAAGGGCTGTGACGAGCAGGGTGCCACAGGATTGGTACCGGGGCCAGTGCTGTTTGAAACATTCATAGTGGACATCTCATATGGTGTCAAGAGTAAGATCAGTCTATTCATTGACGATACCAAATTGAGAGTTGTGGTGGATGATATAGCAAGTTGGCAGAGGCTGCAGGATGACCTGACCAAACTGATGGAGTGGTCAGAAGCGAGGCAGTTGGGGTTCAGTGTGAAAAGTGCAAAGTCCTGCACCTTGGAGCAAAGAACCCAGGGAGGGGTTACCAGCTGGGAGGGTGCAGCTGGGTTCCAATAAGGAAGAGAAGGCTCTGGGGTGGGTGTAGCAGGGGAAGATGAACAACACAGACAAGTATAGGAGGAGGCGTGTAAAAGTCAATAGGATGCTGGGTTGTATCATGAGAGGGATCTCCTCCAGGAGCAGGAAGGTGATCCTGCCTCTCTACAGGGCACTGGTTAGGCCACACCTGGAGTACTGTGTGCAGTTCTGGTGCCCGTATCTGAAGAAGGATGTGAAATTACTGGAAGGGGTACAACACAGGGCAACAAGGATGATCCAGGGTTTGGAGGACAGACCATATGAGGAGAGGCTGAGAGAGCTGAACATGTACTCCTTGGAGAGAGAAGGACCAGAGGATATGACTGAGACCTTTAAATGCAGTGCGTAAAGTGGATAAACAAGGAGCACACTGAGGGGATTCTCAGGCTGAGGAGGGGAGGGACATGAGAGGGCATGGCCTTAGATTGGAGGGAAGATTTAAGACAGAAATGAGGAGACACTTTTTCATGGAGAGGGTCATGGCAGAATGGAATGCTCTACCGGAGTAGGTGGTAGCCTGTAAAACAGCGGTAGTTTCAAAGGGATGGGACAAGGTGGGGGTAACTGGGAAGAGGAGGGGACAGGGCAGCTGCAAGGCAAGGGTGCTAGCTGCACACTCGAGTAGACTTGATAGACCAGGTGGCCTATTTCTGCTGGCAAATTCATGTGTTTGTAAGTATGCAAAACTTCTGGGATGGCATTTTAAGGTTAGTGAGGCTCTCACCTTTACCTAGTCCTTACAATTACAGTCTAGAAATTGCACTTCCTCTCTGCTACCAGCAATATTGATTTTAATTCAGTTCAAACCGTCTTCAGTGGTATTCTCACTACCTCCCAGTGGTAACCAGAGTTCTGCCACCAGAAAAGAAACTGAGGCACCAAACAGTAATCTCTGATACAGACCAAGTTTTCCTAACTGTCCCTGCCGCTTGCTGAATCTTCCCATTCGCCACCTCGGGAGTCCTATATCTCGCCCCTAGGGTAGCAATCAAGCCCCAACAGTGATCAGCAACTCACAGATCACTGAGGAAAGCTCCGCTGGCCCTTACCACGGCGAACCCTATGGCACCTTGAAGCTGCACACACCCTCTAGTTAATGCCTCTCCGGTGTCTCCTCTGAATCACCAACTGGTCCCGCAGCAACCCCGAGGCATAGCGCTGCGGCACCAAGTGGCAAGTACTGCCTTCTCTTTCTCCTGAACAATCACTGGTAGCGAAGGCCAACAACAGGCCACTCAGGACAGAGGGCAACCGAAAACCTCGCCACCACACAGGGTCTGAATCCACCCACCCTAAACAATACAAGTGGGATGAAGTTGGAGGGAGGACGATTCAGAGGAAACATGAGAAAGAATTTCTTCACAGAACGGTGGTGGACAGGTGGAACAACCTCTGCCAGAGAGGTGGTGGGGGCTGGAAACAATCACGGGATTTAAGAATGCATGGATAGACATAAAGGAATTCTGGAGGTCAGGGTAGGGGCAACAGACTTCTAGGAAAACAAACTCAACACAAGCTCAAATGGGCAGACTGGGTGGGCCATAGGCCCTATCTGCCGACACTGCCTATGTATCTATGTATCTATGTATACCAGGGAGTCAACCCTCCCATCGAATATCCCCAAGTACAGTTCTCCCCAAGAAGCCTGTCACAACCTGCACCTCTGAAATCACCCCAAGGGAAGAAGCAGCAAGTACCTGATTACCGGGAGAAATAATATGCCCAAGCAAAGTCCACCTTGCTGTTGAGACCCTGGTTGTGCTTATGCCACACCAGCAATTGACTCAATCTTCTGTCACCGCTCTCCAGCAAACACTTCCATCAAGCTTTCTCTCACCTCCGACTGGTCTTAACTCCAGTCTTGGTTGCTCTCTAGTTATTTGATTACATTTTACTTTTCTTTGTGTTTTGCACTTCAGGACACTGTAATTTTAGCTAATGAAATCCAGAAATCCTGCAAAGACTTCATTCATGCAAGCTTCTTATTTTATTTTATTTTTATTTAAATTTTGGTGGCTGGTAGGCCCACTGATTGCATACATCTATAAACATAACAAAATACATACATGTCATTTCATAATTAAAAGTCAATATAGACATACTGACCCAGTCAAGGATACAGTGGCAGGTTAATTACAATCATCACCAACAGGAGAAGTATTATACAGAGACAGTCACAGTCAGATTGAAGTCCCAATAAGGTTAGATTGGCAGCAGGGATTAGGCTGACTCAGCGGTAGAAGTTGCAGAGGCTCAGTTCCAACAGGTGGGCTTTAAGACCCTTCTTGAAGCCCCAAGGTACATTCCTGGAGACTGCTAGGAGACTATTCCAGATGGGAGGGATGAAGGTAGCATAGGATCAGAGTCCTAGGAAAGTCCTAACACTGTGGACTTGGAGAAGCTGTGGCCAGAGGATCTTAGTGTTCTCCCATTCTTTTGGGAGCTATTGTGTTAATGGGCTAGAAGGGTGCCATTTTACTGCAGCTAAAAGCAAGGCACAGTGAGGAATATGATAATCTGCCATCTGGAGAAGGCCACCTTAGAGATAATAGTACCTTGCAGTGATGCTCCATGGTAGCACCCTTGCAGCAAAGCACCCTATTCTGTGATACAGTATTTTTAGCCTTTGCATTTCAGAGCTTCTTACAGAATGTAGTAAAGGGGCCCCATACAGCAAGGGTGGAAGGGTGTACCAGTGGAAACCTTGAGTTTGGATTCACAAGTGAGGAAAGGCCTCAGGCAATTTAATAGACCTAACTTTTGGTTGAGTTTCTTGGTCAGATGGTTGATGTGGCCCTTAAAGGAGCAGTCTTGGTCTAAGTATACGCCTAGGTATTTGATACAGTCAATCACTTCAATTGTTGAGCCATTCGAAAGAACTGGGGACAATAAATGTGGAATCAAGTTGTCAAGGCTTTTAGGGCCAAATAGCATAACATGAGTGTAATATACTAGGCCAAGGACAGTACCTGAAATTGTACATAGAAACAGAGAAAGATAGATAATGATGGCAGAAAAGACCAATAGTCCATCCAGCTGGCTCTTATTCCCTCTTTAGCTTTGGGGCCTACCATTACTCCAGGATCCTAGCTGTCCCACCCACCCCATTCTCTTCCCCAATTCTGACATCCTGTGTGACCACTATAACCTTCATTCTGTCCCAGCCATGCTTAAAACCACTGATGGTTTTGCACCACCTCAGCTGGTAGCCTGTTCCATGGCTCCACCACCATTTCTGTAAATTAATACTTCCTCACATCTTCCTGAACCTTCCCTTTTGTTAGTTTTCACTCATGACCATGTGACCATGAGCTAGCATTCAAGTTAAATAGTTCCCCACAATTCAACCTTAATTCCTTTTAGAATCTGAAGGTCTCTATCACATCGCCCTCTCCCTTCTGGTCTCCAGAGAGTACATGTTCAGTGCATTGAAGTGCTCCTCCTGGGGCATGCCCTGCTGGCCCTGAATCATTTTTGTTACTCTGCGCTGCACGCCTTGAGCCTACCCTATCCTTTCTGAGATGAGAACCCCAGAACTGGACGCAGTACTCCAAGTGTGGGCTCACTAAGGCTTTATACAGACAAATTATTACCTCCCTTTTCTGGTATCAATACCCTCCCAATACTTCCAAGCATGCTATCTGCCTTGCTATAAGTCCTGTTGCACTAACTTTCGATTGCTTTAGAAGTCACGTGATCCTGCTCCACAAGAGTGGCAGCAGGGAGGCAGGGAACTACAGACAGTCAGTCTCTTCGTCCAGTAGTGGGCAGATTATGGCAGCACTCCTTTTTTATTTACCTCTGCTTTTGCGCCTCCCGGAAGGACCCCATCTACTCAGCTCCTCCAGCCCCATCATCCGGAATTACCGAGGTTTACTCTAATGCCTGGTCCAGGAGCAGTGCTTGATGGAGTTGGGTATCATCCTGCTGCTGGTGTTTTCTCTGCCATTTTCTCCCAAGGGCCCCAGGAGAAGGATGCATGAGATGGAGGCGCATGCACCTACAGCCCAGTACTGACCCCTTCCACCCACCCCATTGGCCTAGTGCCAAGCACCTGCCTGCGCTGCCTCCTGGCCTCCACCAGGGGAACCATTGGGTGAGGATGCCACTCCACCACCCGGAGAGGAGAGTTGCCTGCCAGCAGCTCCATCCAGCTCCACCACTCCCCCATGCTGACCACTGGCGAGCCAGGCTTGTTCCTGAACCCAGGTCACGGCGTGCCACGAGGTGGCGTCCAGCGCCTCAGCCCTCTGCACCACCAAGCCGGCGCATGGAGGTGCTCCTTAAGAAAGGATAGTGCAACACTTAGAATCCATAGAGCACAGGATCCAAAACAGCATGGGTTTACAACAGGAAGGTCCTGTCAAACTAATCTCATAGACTTCTGGGTAACCAGAGTGGTGGACCAAGGGGATGCAGTTGATGTCGCTACCTTGACTTCAGCAATGCTTTCGATACTGTTCCACATAGAAGACTGATTATAAGCTGGGTAGGCTTGGGGTGGGCAAGAAGTTGGTCAACTGGGTGGCAAACTGGTTGGCGGGCAGAAAACAGAGTGTGGTGGTAAATGGCATACAGTCAGAAGAAGACGCAAGTCACAAGTGGAGTACGCCGGGGATCAGTTCTGGGGCCAGTCTTCTTCAATATCTTCATCAGTGACATTGCAGATTGATTGAGGGTAAGGTTTGTCTCTTTGCAGATGACACCAAGATCTGCAACAGAGCAGATGATCCAGATGGGATGAGCAGAATCAGAAGAGATCTGAATAAACTGGCAAAATGGTGGGAAGGTGGCAACTGGGGTTTAATGCAAAGAAGTGCAAGATCATGCACATAGCCTATAGGTTGGGAGGGAGTTGCTGGCAATTACAAGGGAAAAAAGAGACTTGGGCATCATTATCACAGAAGACCTGAAATCATCCAAGCAGACCACTAAAGCAGTAGGTAAGGCTAGAGGATGTTAGGGTGTATTAGTAGGGGTACCACAAGTCGTAGAAGGTGAGGTAATAATACCTCTTTACAATACACTGGTTAGGCCCCATCTGGAGTACTGTGTGCAGTACTGGAGGCCGCACCTGCAGCAGGACATTCACAAAATGGAGGCAGTCCAGACAAGGGCAACCAAAATGGTGCAGGAATGCATCAGAAAACATATGAGGACAGATTAATGGAGCTCAATATGTATACACTAGAGCAAGGAGGGAGAGAGGTGATATGATTGAAACATTTAACGTCTTAAGGGCATTAACAAGGTGAAAGAGTCTAACATGTTTCAATATAAGAAAATAGCAGGACAAGAGGACACAGCATGAGATTAGAGGAGGCAGATTAAGGGGTAATGTGAGGAAGTTCTTTTTCACAGAAAGGGTGGTGGATGCATGGAGCGGCCTACCCAGGAAGTAGTGGATATGAATACAGTGTAGGGCTTCAGACAGGCATGGAATAGGCATAAGGGAGCAATACAGATGAGTATGAACAGATAGGTCATTGACAGAGTACAGGCCTATGGCACATTCATAAGGTACTGTAGAAAAATGGGCAGACTGGATAGGCCTTGCAGTCCTTATCTGCGTCAGCTTCTATGTTTCTATGTCACTGATGGTAAGGATAATGTTGCCTGTTGCACTTTAGGAACAACTAACATACTTCAGTTGACACCATTTGCATTTGCTGTTTAAATTACCAAAGGTTTAACAAAGCTAGTCAATGTTCATCTATTTGAACTGAGGTTGTAATTTAAGTCACAGATGTCTACAGACAGTTTATGTGCATGACTTATAATATTGACTTCATACTCTTCCGGGTAGTGCTTGAAAATAGGCATCTTTATGCTTAGTGCACTTACTGTGCCTGGTAAAGAAAATAAATACATACATACATAAATAAGTGTATTGCTATTGCACCACGTTAAGCAGTTTTGATTTTTAATGAATGTGTGTTATGAATGTAGATGACAAGTAGATGTTTTGGTGCAGTATTAGCCACTGTCAAGCAATTTAAATCAAAACTGTAGATTCTTGATCATTTCTAAATGCAGGATCGTAATACCAGAGAAGGAAAGTGAGTGCAGGAACCCAAGACCCAACCATGTGAGCCTGTAGCCCAGTAGTTATAGCATCAGGATGGTATTCCAGAGGCCTGGGATTAATTCCCAGTAGGTCATGTTATGTTTTCCCACTACAATTTGTGTATTATGAACCCAGGCCCTTTTCCTCACCCACTGCAGCAAGAGTTGCCCCCACAATGTTTGTAGATCTTACCTCTGTTTTTGTTCCCCAGGTATAGCATCTTGCATTTAGTTAGAGTAACCCCTCTCCGCCATTAGTGGGGCTTACCTCTATTCTCCCATTGCTTACAGTGGAGACTACAATGCTGTTGACTGTTAGTGTTGCATCATGACTGCCATGGACTGTGGACTGCTGCAGTGGGTGTCAGAGAGTGAATGAAGAAGAATACTACTTCTTTGGCACCTCCTGCACCTGGATTTGCCAGTCCATTGCTGCACCAGTCTTTCCTTGCCACCAGCAGAGCATGACAGATGCTCAGGATGAGCAGGAACTTTCCCTGATCTGTAGCCAGAACTGACCTGACACTAGTACTTACCCATGTATGACATTTGGAGGCACAAAGTGCATTTGGGGGGTTAGTGCCTCTGAAAAGGACTTTCGAAGACTGTGCATCTGGGACTGTGGGCCACTGCAGTCATTTGTACCTCAGACCCCATCGCAGCACGGTAACCATAGTAGACCTCTGTAATATATCTAAAATTATACAGTGGAATCCTAGAATTCTTTAATCTGATTGGCTGACTGGCATCTTTCACCAGTGGTAAATCCTGCAATATACCAGCGGGAAAGGTGCCAGTCAGCTGCATCAAAAAGAAAGATCAGTCTGACCTTGAAACAAAACAAACATGCTGCCATATTGCCCCAGTAAAGTCCATAACAGAGACTGTGAGTTTTAAAATCCTCTGACCAGCAGTCTTCAAACCCACTATAAATACCACAAAACTTAAAACAAAACAGTAACCGTACACACTTCTTAAACTACAAGTACTCAGATATACCTCCAAAAGCCAATACAGGCCAAACTGAGACCACAGCTCCTCTCTACTACATGCTGCATTCCTCGTTAGATCCTTGTAAATGGGTGTGGGGTAGGTAATATGGACACAGCTTTTTAAGTTTTAAAAACACCTTGGTGTGATATTTATTTAAACTCAAAGAAGCAAACAAAATGAAAAATCAAAGTAAGAAACAAAAGCCTGCTACATTCGGTAGCTTTCACAGTTTTGACCTTGTCAATCCAGGTACATCACCTCTGGCTACTTCCCTTAGGTAGCACTTTTCATTACCATTACCAAAGCTCCACTGCCCACTCTCACCACAAGGAGGTGTATATATATAATACCTAGCTGGGTCACCTGACCTGGCCCTTACACTATACATACAGTTGGCTAGCTCTATGTTACAAAATAGGACAGGATGATCACTCTACACAAACAGTCTGGTAATCTGAACATTATATCTTAGTTTAATAACTTAATGAGACACTGTGAGCATAGAAATAGTCTGTGAATAGACAACGAGGCTTTAATGAGCCTTAAGCCCCTCCTACAACCTGAGAGTGGCAGCCTTCTTCTTATAAAACAGGCATTAGAGGGCTGTTTCCCTATACTAGTACATTTCTCCAGACTCCTGGATTCAGGCAGGTCTGGCACAGGGAACTGGAGGAACACTGAACAACTGATTTGCTACAGAAAGGTAATACATTCCTAAACTGTATATTTGACTTAGCTAGAAAGAAGCCAGGTTAAAGCCAGAGTCAAACACTGCCCTAGACAGCTTCTGCCAGAGAATTGGCAGAGAATACCAGGACAAGGAGCTGCTGTTGTGACTGAACTTCTACTGGGACTATACTGCCCTCCTTCCCTCCCTCCACCCCCACCCAAAGTCAGTTCTACTATTATAGGCACATGGATTTGACTGACCACAGGAACTTTCTGTTTGGGAGCACGAAGGGAGTGGTCACAGAGCCACCAAAGACTCACCATCCTAGAAGGATAAGAGTAGCTCTCTGTCCCTCCTAGCTGCTGGAGGTCTGCCTCTGAGCAAGTAATGGGACTACTGAGAAATATAGGATCTTCTTGTGTCACAGAACAGGAAGATCAGGAGCTTAAAGGGCACAGAGGCTGTAAGTAAGTAGGGAGAAAAAATAAATAAACAGAGGAAAGAGTAAGGATTCCAAACAACAGTGAAGGGCCAGAAATAAAACATGATGGGAGTGGTGCAATACAGTGGCTGTGGGCAGCAGACTTCCAGGAGGCGTTCTAGAGGATGCGGTGTTGTCCCATCTGCAGGCACCTCTCTGGGTTGAGGGAGGAGGTTGCTCATCTCCAGGCTGATTTGGCCACGATTTGTGGGACCTCCTCTCCCATCAAGGGACCACCAGGGCTACTGCCATTAGCTCAGAGGTTGCCAAGAAAGAGGAGTGGTTGGACCACAGTAGGCTCAGGGAGGGGAGGGTGGTGGAACAGAGGCACATCCTCCAGTTGTACCTCTTCACAATTCATATGCCGTTCTGGCAAAGTGTGGTTCCTCTATGGAAGCACCCACAGGGAGACCAAGGAGGATGCTGGGAACCTCCACAAAGGAGACCCAGAGGAGGTGGCATGGGACCCCACAGGGAAGGAAACAACTCCTGGTGGGGACTCCATAGTTAGGAAGGTAGAACTGGGGAGGAAGGTGAGAGGAGGTAAGGTGCCTGCCCAGTGCCATGGCTTGAAGGACAGGTTGCGAATCCCTCAGGATCGCCAGAGCAGCTGCATAGGGAGGGAGCTGGATGTCATTGTCCACCTAGGGACAAATGACCTGGCTAAGAAAGGGATCAGAGCAATGCAGGAAGAGTTTGTGGAGTGGAGGAGGGGCCTTAGACAAGTAGCACACCTGGTAACTTTCTCAGAGGTGCTGCCTGTCTATGGCGTAGAGTGAGCTAGGGTGCTCCACACCATAGGATTCAATCAATGGTTGAAAACTGGTGCAGAGCTCAGGGATTTGGCTTCACTGGGGACTGGGGGTCCACCTGCAGTGATGCAGGCCTATACTGGTGTGATGGTCTGCATCTGTCTAGGAGGAACCAGGATCCTAGGTGACAACTTTAAATGCTTCATTGGCAAGCATTTAAACTAGCCAAGAGGGAAGGCACTGGAAAGAGCAGGTAAATCCTAGACCCCCAAAAGTCAGGGTAGTAAGTGAGGCAAACCCCAAGATAGAGATGTCGATAGGGAGAAGAGCAGGGGTAAATGGAGAAAGTGACAAAGGCAATAAGGACAGGGATGGGGCAAAAAGGATAAGGCCATCAGGAAATGGAGGGTAATGAGTACCAGTGCCCGTAGTCTGGGCAACAAGCTCCCTGAACTGGTGGCCTTGATTGAAGAGGGATGCCTGGATATCGTAGTAGCCACAGAAACATTGTACACAGAGAACCATGACTGGGATGTTAACATATAGGAGAGATAGGGAGGGGAGAAGAGGGGAGGAGTAGCTCTCTATGTAAGGGAAGAGATAAAAGCAACTGAACAAAAGAGTAAACAGGGAGGAGAGGAGACACTGTGAGTCACCTTAGAGACTGGAAATGGCACCACAATCTGCACAGGGGTTGTACAGAGACCCATGTCGGGGAGGAAATGGACAAGGATATCATAGAAGGCATTCTGAGGATGGCAGAGAAAGGGAAGAGACTGTTGATGGGAGACCTGAATATGCCAGATGTTAACTGGAGCATATTTGCTGCAGCTACATCCAACAGTAGAGCCATTCTCGATGCCTTACAGGTGGCATGCCTCAGACAGCAGCTAGTTTTGGAACCCACTCATAAGGGAACAATCTTAGACCTTGTACTCTCAAATGGGGACAGTGAGAAGATCTCAGATCCAGAAGTGGGTAGCCATCTGGGAACAAGTGACCACCAAACAGTGTGGTTCATGATAAACTCAGCTACAGAGTCAAGCCATACAAAAGTGAGGGTACTGGACTTCAGGAGGGCTGACTTTGGCAAGATGGGAGAGTGCCTTAGAAAACCACTAGCAAACAGGCTAGAAGGAGGGTGGAGCAAAAATGGGAAACATCAAAACTACCATCACAGAGGCAACAAGCCTTTGTGTGAAGCAAATAAACAAATCAAACTGAAAGAAAAAGCCACTATGGTTCTCAAAAGAGGTGGAGGAGAAGGTCAGGAGAAAAAGACAGCATTCAGAAGTATAAGGAAACACAGAAGGAGCAGGACAGAGAGCTGTACCAGTTAAGGCAGAAGGAAGCAGAGAGGGAACAGAATAGCAAAGGCCCAAACTGAGGAAAAGATAGCCAACTTAGTTAAGAGGGAATAAAACATTTTATAGGTACATCAGGAGTGTAGAAAGACAAAGGAGGGATAGTGAGGCTGAATGGAATGGACGTTGGGTGGGCAGAGAGGGACAGTGAAAAAGCAGGGATACTGAACAAATATTTCTGCTCAGTATTCACAAAAGAGGAGGGGGGAGGTGCCTAATCCAATTAACAGAAGCACTCTGGATAGGGGTCGATCCCAGTCCTTTCACAGAAGAAAGGGTTCTAAAAGAACTCCTAAAACTTAAGGTGGACAAAGCAATGGGCTGGATGGAATTCACCCCAGAATTCTAAAAAGAATTAAGGGAGAACTAGTAAAACCACTGACTACCCTTTTAACAAATCGTGGAGGATGGTGTGGTACCTGAGGACTGGAGGAAGGCAGATGTGATTCCCCTTCACAAAAGTGGGACCAAGACAAAGGCAGAAAACTACAGACCTGTCAGTTTGACCTCTGTGGTAGAGAAAGTGATGGAATCACTTCTGAAGAAAAGAATTGTTGAGTACCTAGAGGCCAGTTGTGCACAGGACCCAAGGCAGCATGGGTTCACAGTGGGAAGGTCATGTCAGACAAATCTAATTGATTTCTTTGACTGGGTGACCAAAGTTGTAGACCAGGGAGGGGCTGTGGACATGGCCTACCTAGACTTTAGCAAGGCATTTTGACACAGTCCCACACAAAAGATTAATAGTCAAATTAACCAGCCTGGGAGTGGGTCCCAGGGTGGTAGCCTGGGTAAACACTGGCTGTACAACAGGACACAGAAGGTACTTGTAAATGGATTCCACTCTGAGAAGAAAGAGGGGTTACTAGTGGGGTATGCTGGGGTTCAGTACTGGGTCCAGTCCTTTTAATATCTTTATAAGTGACATTGCAGAGGAACTGGAAGGAAAAGTATCCCTCTTTGCAGATGACACAAAGATCTGCAACAGGGTTGACACACAAGGAGGTGTGGAAAGGATAGGAAGGGACATGGCGAGGCTAGAGGAATGGTCAGAATTATGGCAGCTTGGATTCAATGCAAAGAAGTGCAAAATAATGCACCTGGGAAACAAAAGCCCAGGGGAAGATTACACAATGGGGGAGGTAGTAACAACAACAAGTGGAAAGGGGCCTGGGGGTATAATCATACCAGATGACCTTAAGGTTAGCAAGCAATGTGAGAAGGCAGTAGGGAGGTCTGGGGGGATACTGGGATGTATAGGGAGAGGCATCACCAGCAGAAAACAGGAAGTTGCTATCCCTCTGTACAGACAGTTGGTGAGACCCCATCTGGAGTACTGCGTCCAGTTCTGGAGACTCCATCTCCACTAAGAACATAGACAGGATAGAGGCAGTCAGAGGAGGGCAACTAAAATGGTGCAGGGTCTACAAAAGAAGCCATATGAGGAGAGACTATAGAGCTTAATACGTATACCCTTGAGGAAAGGAGGAGAGGGGACATGATGAAACTTTAAGTACCTCAGTGGGATAAACAAAGTCCAAGAGGGTAGCATCTTTCAGAAAAGAGATGTGCAAGAACAAGGGGACACAATTTGAAGATAGAGGGTGCGGTTCAAGGGCAATGTGAGGAAGCATTTTTCACAGAGAGGGTGCTGGATGCATGGAACAGCCTTCCTGAGGAGGTTGTGGAGTCTAAAACTGTGGGAGAATTCAAGAATGCATGGGACAGACATAAGGCAATTTTTGTGGGGTAGGAAGAAATAGGCTGTTGGTTATCTAGGATCTGCAGTGTATCCAGTAGGTGAGGGAAATGGGCAGACTAGATGGGCCAAGTGGTCCTTATCTGCCCTCAAAGTCTGTGTTTCTATGTTTCTATCCCTTCTTAACAAACAAAATAAAGAAAAAAGGTTTTAATTATTTAATTTTTAATTGAGGAAGTATTTAGTGAAGAGAGCAGCTGTAATTTCATTCTGGTTTCCTACCAGCTGTCCTCTTCTACTATAAAATGGACCTGAGAACAGAAGCAAGGGATATTTCTATTTTTGATTAATAGCTCCTTCTTGGGTCCTATTTATATCCTTATGGTATTTCTTCAATATACTGAAATGTTTAGGGAGTTGCGGCAAGGTGACGGCAGCTGAAATATTCATTTGGCACCTTGCCAGCTGTTCGCTCCTGCTCACTCACCGCATCACCATCCTTTTCTTACTGGAGTTCTTAGCTTCTTTCCTGACTTCCTCAACTCTTTTATATATATTTCCTCCCAGAGAGTCCAGAGTGACAAAAGAACTCCCCAGGAGAAGCGATAACTGCAGCGCATGAAGGCGCGAAATGTACTTTACATAGTCATGCAGCCCTGCTTCTAAACTGTGCTCTGGGTTTCTGAGCAGCTTGAGATTTAATTATTTCTCAGAACTGATGAGAGCGGTGATTCTTTTTAACTAAACCCATGCCACCAGCTCTCCAAAATAAAAGTCAGGATTACTCTCTCTTTACTACTGACAGGAGCATACATAAAAACAAGCATTTGTCAAAGCGAATGTTTGTTTGCTGGCATTAACATTGGTGGTGTAGGAGTTAGAGAGCTGCATAATAGGATTGGCAGTGAAGTATTGAACTGAAGCCAACCCCGCCACCACCTGCAGAGACTGGCGGGCATTGGGGTGCCTTTGGGCTGTCAGGCATACTGCCCGCCATTTCACCACACCCTACCCTGCAGACACCGACAAGTGTCACAGTGTGCCTTGGGGTCTTTGGTCTTATGTCACCCCATTCCATCAGGAATATGGGTGAGATGGGTGCAGTATAGGAGAATGGGTGAACTTTGGGGTCAAAGACTCCAAGACACACCTCGATGCCTCTCACTGGCTGCAGGGTGTGGAATGGTATGAGCATTACAGGCTAGAATCCCAAGTCACACCCTGATGTCTGTAAATCTACTGGGTGGTGCATTATGGTCAAAACTCTAATGCCTCAGGCTTTCATTGGCATTTCACTCCAAATTTTCAAGATTGTTTTGTGACCCCCACCTTATGAACAGTGGCAATATCAGTTCATTATCCGAAAGCTGATTTTAGCAACCTAAGCCATTTGGCACCACAGGTGCTTAACACATTCGAACAGGATATGAAAAATGACAGCTGTACTGTTTATGGGGAGGTGCAAAAATGGCAATGCTGAAAATCTGCGGTGAAAATATAAAAAAACTGGTGAAGACACGAGCGCAGTATAGAAACTGTGCAACGCACACCTGTAATGCAATTAGTTTGGAGATTTTTACAGCAGATTGTCAACACAGGCATTTTGGAACCTCTGCTCATGAACAGTATCACTGTGATTTTCTTAATCTGTCCAGAACAGTGATTTTCCACAGCGACCATGGATTTCTGCTGGAAGTGCGAAAACACATGCTTGACCATGGTGTGAAAAATTACAGCGTGCTCTTCAAAGGAAGTGTGGAAAAATGCCAGTGGTGAAAATCTGGACTGAAAATATTAGAAATCCATGAACTTACAAGGGGTGCACATGGAAACTGGCGCAATGGTCGCTGTGACAATCATTTTATGAACTGAAACTGAAAAGAACTGGAAGGGACAGGATCAGTTGTGTTCCAGGACAGTAGCTGCTGCTGTTGTTTTCACAGGGTTCTTGTGGATTTTACTTGGTAGGTTAGTTCTTTCTTTCTTACTTCTAAAGGGGCTAGCAGGGGTATTGTTTGGGGACTGCTGGATGTTTGTAAACTGATTTGGTGGCTGTAAGTGGGGCTCATTTTGTGGATGTTTCACTATGTAACAGGCTGCGCTGGTAGAGGCCTATTTCTTCTGATTTAAAACCTATTTGGTGGGATTTTCTTGAGCCTGGTTCTTTGGCTGCTGGGCTTGGAGGGAGACACAGGGCTGATACACTCTCTCGAGTCAGGTGTCTGCCCAGTATCCGCCTCCCCACCCCTCCCTCCCAGAAGTCTGCGAATTTATAGGGGAACACCTGCCTGCAATTGGAGGAAAGGCTGCAGGTGCAGCTCATGTAGTTCTAGCCACTGGGGTTGGATTTAAAGGCTGGGAGAGAGGAGCTTAGGAGTTGTTCATTTCCTTATAAGTTTAATGTGTTGTACTGCACCTAGTAACAGGGTTACTGTGTACAGTGAGACTGTCTCTAAGATTAGTGGGTGACCTGATTAGGCAGTAGGGGTATCTTGGACTAGGGGGAACCTGGTGGCTCACCCAAGGAAACCTATTGGAGGGGATGGAACCACACATCAGTGGGCCGGCATCTTTGAGAGGGTGGTGGGGTGCACAGGGTGTGGAGCAGCCATGATACTGGACTGGGCTTGGAGTTCGGTGGTTGCCCAGTGTGCTACCAGCTAGCACAGCTTAGGGAGGAGGTTCTTGAGGATTAGGAGAAAGCTGGGGGAAGGGGTGGTATGGTTGGGGAAGGGCGGGAATCTTCCACAGGGTTGCACCAAGCACTGGGGGTGGGGGCATAGGGAAAGGTGCAGGAGAATACTCAGGGGTCACATAGGGACCCTGGCAGAGGGGTCCAAAAGGACAATACCAAGGAAGCAGGCAGGTAACTGGGGACCCTCACAAAGGGGGACGGAGGGACAACATTCTCAGGGAAGTAGGCAGATGGCCAGGGCTGGACAGAAGGAAGCAAGGCAGGAGGTGGATCAGACCTTACACTCAGTAACCGCTTCAATTCTCTTCTTCTGCTCAAGGATGAGGGGTGATGTAGCCATGACAGGGTGGTTAGAGACGGGAAGGGAGTGGGAGTGGGAGGCAGGAGGCAGGGGCCAGATAGCAGGAAGAACAGGGGGACCTGGAATGCAGGAGAATGGGGAGCAGTGAATCAGAGCAGGAGGGGCAGGGGAAGAGGGAGGAAAGCGCAAGGAGAAGGACCAGTTGGGAGGAAAGGTAAAGGAGAAGGACCAGAAGTACAAGGAGGATTCAGTAAAGGAGCTGAGGGTTTAGGCCAGGGGAGCATGACGAGCAAGGAGAAACTAAATGGAGACAGGAAGGAAGGAGGATGAGCCAGGCTAGTTTAGCAGATGGGGAGAAGGACCAGTTGCGAGACAGTGAGGGGAATTTAAGGTACAGAAGGATACTCAGGAGGAGGAGGCATAGGATTGGAGGGAGGGTGACCATGGTAAATAAGAAGGGGTGGCATGTGGCACCCAGATAGAGGGAGGAACAAGGAACCAGCTGGGTGGAGGGCTTGTAGAAAAGATGAGGGACATGGAAGGGGGGATGGAGGAAAGGAGTGGTCAGAGTGCTCCTGCTGGGGATTCTATGATGGGGTATCAAATGGGATAGGGAGGAGAAGCCTGGCCAGTTAGAACAAGATGCTTCCCTGGACTAACGGTACACAGGGCTAAGCATGAGGTATATCAGCTGGCAAAGGATTGTGGGGTTCCCCAGACATACTGGTCCACCTGGGTACAAATGACATTGAGGAAATAGCGAAGCTAGAGATACAGGCAAGATTCAGGGAGCTCGCCAGGGTCTGTCATGACATAGGATGCACAGTTTCCTTCTCAGAAATCCTGCCAGTGCCAAGGGCTGAGTGGGGAACACAAAAGGAAAATTAGGAGATAAACCAGTGGCTCAGGGGTGGTGTGAGGCCAGAGGGTATGGGTTGATGGGGATTGGGGGAGACCTGGGAGGATAAGGAGCTGTATGCTAGAGAAGACTACATCTCAATTTGGAGGGAGGGAATCCTTAAGTTGAAAATAGAGGGTTCATTGGTGAAAAGTGGGGTTTAAACTTGTGAAGGGGTGGGATGGGAGAAAAGGCTGTCAAGGGGTGCTGATAAAGGAGGACTCTGTCTCCACCCCCTAGGGACAGGAGGATTGCAGGAAAAGGCCAACTGGCAAAGAGTGCAGACCAGGGGAAAAACAGAATCCCCATGGGAACACGAGCAGGGAAATGGAACTATAGGGAAAGGGTGGAAGGTAGTCCTGCTAAATTCCAGGAGCTTGGGCAATAAAATGCCTGAGCTCCAGGCGATGTTAACTGAGGAGCAGTGGATGTGGCTGCGGTCACTGAGACTTGGGTCACTGCAAGACATGACTGGGACCTGAACCTGGAGGGTTACACTATGTTCAGGAAGGACAGGGGAGGGAAGGGAGGAGGGTAGCAATGATAGTCAAAACTGCATTGGCATAGGGGAGTAAGAGGGAGGCGGAGGGAACCGTGGAGGCGATTTGGGTCACCTGTGATAACAAGGGGGCAAGAGGTAAAAATAGGAGTGGTGTATAGACCCCCTGCCCTGGCGGAGGAGCAGGAGGACAGTCTGGTGGCAGATGTTAGAAGACACTGCAGACTGGGCAGAGGAACGGTGGTGGTGTTGGGGACCTAAACATGCCAGGAACAGACTGGGAGACTATGACATCCTCTGTGACCAAGGAACAGAGTTTGTTGGATGTCTTTCAAGACGCGTTCTAACTCACTCGGGTGAGGAACTGACCAGGGAGGCACGGGTACTGGATGTGGTCCGCAGCAGACGGTGACCAGATTGGGGCCTGAGGTAAAGGGACCCATTGGCGGGAGTGACCATGCCACTTGTCTGGTTCTGCCTGGACCTAGGAGGGGTAGAAGGCTGCACAAAGACGGAAGTAACCGACTTCAAGGGGTTTTTAAGGAAATGGGAAGGATCCTTAGGAGCATTTGGATGGGATTGGGTCAGACATGGACACTGATAGTAGGTGGGAAATCATCAGGAGAGGGGTGCAGGATACTACCAGCACCTGTGCAAGAGTAAGAAGAAAATGCAGTAGGGCCCAAAACCCTGTTGGTGGACCAGGGAGGTCCAGGAGGTGGTGCGGGGAAAGAAAGCAGCCTATAAGCAATTCAAGTGCTCAAGGAGTGAAAGGGATCGAGGGAGTACGAGCTGATGGCTAGAAGGGCCACTAGAGTGGTGGAGGGCGGCCAAGGCAAGGAAGGAGCAGAACCTGGCCAGGGAAATGGGAGAGGGAACAAGGGGTTCTTTAGATACATTGGGGAAAGACGAAGGGTGAAGGGGCAGATTAGCAGGATTAAATCAGGGAGAGATGGGCACAAGAGACCGGGGGCAGGCTGAGGTACTAAATGAGTACTTCACCTCAGTTTTCACAGGAAAATGGGGTGCTGCATCATGGGAGGAGACAGAGATACTGAGGAGGGGGGCCCTACCGATCGGCAGGTCTGGGGAGGGGAGGCATCACTGGCAGGTGGGGGAGGACTAAGCAGGAGAAGAGGTACGGAAGTGGAAATCACAGCAGAGAGTGAGGAAGCCCTCAGCTCCCTAAGAGCAGAAAGCACCGGGCCGGATAAATTACATTCCAGAGTGCTGAAGGAACTTGCAGATGTCCTGGCAAAACCCCTGGCAAAGCTTTTCACCACCTCTCTGAGGACAGGTGGTGCCCCAAGACTGGAAGGTGGCGCATATAGTGCCTATCCACAAGGGGGGATCAAGGGAGGTGGCGGGAACTACAGGCCTGTCAGCCTGGCATCGGTGGTGGGCAAGGTGATGGAGGGCATTGTCAAGGAGAGGCTAGGGGACCTGGATAAGTCAGGGTGCCTGGATGATAGACAGCATGGATTCATCCCAGGAAATCGTGTCAGACAAACCTGGTGGAGTTCTATGACTGGGTGACAAGTGCCTTGGACCTGGGTAGACCAGTGGATGTCCTCTTTCTAGACTTCAGCAAGGCATTTGACTCTGTTCCTCACGTGGGCCTGTTGGATAAGCTGGGAGAAATGGGGTGGGAACCAGATGATCAGATGGATAGGCAATTGGCTCCAGGACGGACCCAGAGGGTCGAAGTGGTGGGATAGTCTCATCCCAAGGAGGGTCATTAGTGGGTCCCACAGGGATCAGTCCTTGGGCTCCTTCTGTTCAACGCCACGTATCTGACATAAGGACAGGAATCAGGGATGAGATGAGTCTCTTTGCAGATGACTCGAAACTGGGGGTGGTGGTGGATGGGGAGGAGGGAGGGTGGCCCTACAGGGGATCTGGAGGCTCTGGAAAGATGGTCTAGAAAGTGGAAGCTGAGGTTCAATGCAGGAAATGCAAGGTACTCCACCTGGGGCCAGAAACCCAGGCCAAGTGTACACCCTGGGAAATGCTACAAGTCTCGATGGCTGAGAGGGACCTGGGGGTGGTGGTGGATGTCAAGATGAACAACTCTGAGACTTGTAGGAGGCAGCAGCCAAGGCCAACAGGATGCTGGGATGCATCACTAGGGGATCACCTCAGAAGGAGGAATAATACTCCCTCTGTATAACTGCTTGGTGAGGCCGCACCTTGAGTACTGTCTTGCAGTTTTGGAGGCCACACTTAAAGAGGGACATTAACCTCCTGGAGAGGGTCCAGAGGAGGGCAACCAAATGATTTGGGGGTGGGGACAGGACCTATGAGGAGAGGCTCAAGAGCTAAATATGTACACATTGGAAGAGAGAAGGGACGGGGGACATGATAGAGGTCTTCAGGTACATGAAGAGGGTAAATAGGGAGGAACAGTCAGGGTGCTTTGAAGGAAGGAGGAAGGGGCCACTAGAGGGCATGGGTGGAAGCTGGAGGGAAGATTCAGGGAGAAAGTAGGAGGTGCTACTTCACTGAGAGGGTGGTGGAGCCATGGAATGCACTGCCTAGGGGGCTGGTGGAGGCAGAGACAGTGGAGTGGTTCAAGAGGGGTGGGACAGGTACAGGAAGGGTTCTGGAAGCAAAATCCAATGCAGCAAAATATCCGGAACTGGGAAGGAGAAGCCAGAGAGGCGAGGGACAGCAAGGTCAGCACCAGGGTGGGGCTGACCAAGCAGCAGACACGAAAGACCGTTAGGCCCTATTCTGCTGGCATTTTAGTATGTTAGTATGAACTTTTTCACCACATTTTAACACAGCCATTGTAACACCTATGCTCATGAACAGTGTCACTGTGATTTTCTTAATCTGCCCAAACATTGATTTCCTGTCACGACTGTACCACTGTGCGCCAATGTGCGAAAACACATTTTGAGTAGATGTGAAAATGTCAGCTGTTCTGCTCATAAGGTGTGGTAAAATGGCAATGTTGAAAATCTGGAGTGAAAATATTGAAAATTGCAAACTTACAAGCGTGTGTAGGAGCAGCATCGCATGCTATAAAACAGTCATTTTGGGAATTTTTCACCAAATTTTCAACATAGGGTTTTGAGGGCCTACCTCATGCACTGTGACACTGTCATTTCATAAATCAGTCCCAAAAGGTGGTTCCATGCAGTGATTGCAAAATCACCTTTAGAGTTGATTAATAAAATGACAGTGACAGAATTCATGAGGTGGGTCCAAAATCCCATGTTGAAATGTGTGAAACAGTTCCCAAAATGCATGAGATATGCATCAAAGTTGAAAAAATCCTATTTATTCTATTATACAGCTTACCAGCATTTCTCAGTTCAAGGTCAGCTTTGAAGAGTGCAGGCGTGTTCCTGGTCCACAAAGATCGTCGCGCGGACTCCGGTAAGCATGGGGTAAGGGAGGGTGTGGGGAGGCAGGGTGCACAGAGGGTGGAGTGCTGGGTGGGGGACAGGGTTCAGGACAGTCAGCGAGGAAGGTTTTCTTGCAGGTTTTTCGTTATCGATGCAGGACTTGTGCCACACTGGGGTGGGCTCCCAGCGTAGCAGCTGGAAGGCTGTTTGGGGGCAGTGGAGCCGATGGGGAGTTGGGCACCCCGTCGGCCATACTGGACTGTTGCCATGCTGGGGTGGACTCCCAGTGTGACACCTAAACTCTATTGGAGAGGGTGCAGCAGAGCTGACGGGGATTGGGCACCACCGTCGGCCATACAGTGTGTGCGTGGGGGCGCGATAAGCATGCAATATCGTGTGTGTGGGTGGGAGGAGCTTGAGCATGCATCTTATCACTGCTCACTGAAGCGGAGCTCTCCCTTTCAACTGTATGGCACTGCATTTTCAATTGCTGTCATAGACAGCTGCAGCATTCATTGGTGAACTGTGGCCCGCCTGCAAACACACTGACTGAACTGGAAGACAGGGTGCCACACCTCACGAAAATTCAGATGATGGCGCTATGTTTCTTGCACATCATGCAAAGCAAACATAACAAGCATTTCAATGGAATGTTTGCTTGCTGGCATTGTCATTGGTAGTGTAACATAGAAACATAGAAACATAGAAGTTGACGGCAGATAAGGACCGCAAGGCCCATCCAGTCTGCCCATTTCTTTTCTACCTTATAAATGTACCATCGGCCTTTGCTCTGTCAGTGACCTATCTATTCATAGTCATTTGTATTGCTCCTTATGCCTATCCATGCCTGTTTGAAGCCCTGCACTGTATTCATAGCCACCACTTCTTGTGGTAAGCCATTCCATGCATCTACCACCCTTTCTGTGAAAAAGAATTTCTACATTCCCCTTAATCGGCCTCCTCTAATCTCATGCTGTGTCCTCTTGTCCTGCTATTTTTCTTATATTTAAACATGTTAGACTCTTTCACCTTGTTTATGCCCTTAAGGTGTTTAAATGTCTCGATCATATCACCTCTCTCCTCCTTTGCTCAAGGGTATACATATTGAGCTCCATAATCTGTCCTTATATGTCTTCTGATGCAGTCCCTGCACCATTTTGGTTGCCCTTCTCTGGACTGCCTCAATTTGATTAATGTCCTTGTGAAAGTGTGGCCTCCAATACTGCACGCAGTACTCCAGATGGGGCCTAACCAATGTCTTGTACAGAGGGGATTATTACCTCCTCTTACGACTTGTGATACCCCTACTAATACACCCTAACACCCCCTAGCCTTACCTACTGCTTTAAGAGGTCTGCTTGGATGATTTTAGGTCATCAGTGATGATGATGCCCAAGTCTCTTTCTTCCTTTGTGACTGCTAGCAACTCCCTCCCAGCCTATAAGTGGCCTGAGGTTTCTCTTCCCTATGTGCATGATTTTGCACTTCTTTGCATTAAATCCCAGTTGCCCTCTTCTGACCATTCTGCTAGTTTATCCAGATCTCTTCTCATTCTGCCCACCCCATCTGGATCATCTACTCTGTTGCAGATCTTGGTGTCATCTGCAAACAGACAAGCCTTACCTCTAGTCCATCTCGAGGTCACTAATGAAGATGTTGAATAGGACTGGCCCCAGGACTGATCCCTGAGTGTAGGAGTTAGAGAGCTGCATAATAGGAATGGCAGTGAAGTGCTGAACTGAAGCCAACCCCGCCACCCCTGCAGAGACTGACAGGCATTGGGGTGTGCCTTTGGGTTGTCAGGCATAACGGCCATGCCATTTCACCACATCCTACCCTGCAGACACTGACAAGTGTCATGGTGTGCTTGGGGTCTTTGACCTATGCTCACCCATTCCATCAGGAAATACAGTGAGATGGGTGCTGTATAGGAGAATGGGGTGAACTTTGGGGCCAAAGAGTCCAAGGCACACCTCAGATCTCTCTCACTGGCTGCAGGGTGTGGAATGATATGAGCATTACAGGCGAGAATCCCAAGTCACACCCCTGATGCCTGTCAATCTCTACAGGGTGGTGCGTTAATGTTGGAAACCCTAATGCCTCATGGTTCGTTGGCATTTTCACTCCAAATTTTCAACATGGTTTTTGTGACCCCACCTTATGAACAGTGGCAATATCAGTTTGTTAGCGAAAGCTGATTTTGTACAGCAACTACGCTTATTTGGCACCACAGGTGCGAAACACATTTCAATAGGATGTGAAAATGACAGCTGTACTGTTCATGGGGAGGTGCAAAAATGGCAATGCTGAAACTCTGCAGTGAAAATATTTAAAAAACTGATGAAGTCCTGGCGTGCGTAGAAACCGCACAATGCATACCCGTATGCAATTAATTTGAGATTTTTACAGCAGATTGTCAACACAGGAATTTTGGAACCTTCGCTCATGAACAGTGTCACTGTGATTTTCTTAATCTGTCCCAAACAGTGATTTCCCACAGCGACCATGCATTTCTGCGCTGGAAGTGTGAAACACATTTCGGCCATTGTGTGAAAATGACAGCTGTACTGTTCATAAGGAAGTGTGGAAAAATGCCAGTTGTTAAAATCTGGACTGAAAATATTAGAAATCCATGAACTTACGAGGTGCATAGAAACTGCACATGGTCACTCGTAGCACAGTCATTTTATGGACTTTTCACCAAATTATTAACATAGCCATTTTAACACCTCTGTTCATGAACAGTGTAACTGTGATTTTCTTAATATGTTCGAACATTGATTTTGCACCGACTGCGCCATTGTGTGATACATGCACAGAAACAATGTTTTGGGCAAGATGTGAAAAATTACATCTGTACTACTCATAAGGAGGTGTGGTAAAATGGCAATGTTGAAAATCTATAGTGAAAATATTGAAAATCTTGTAACTTATTTAGCGTGTGAGGGAGCAGCAACGCATGCTCGTGAATATGTCATTTTTGGGAATTATTTCACCAAATTCTTCCACATAGCCATTTTAACACCTCTGCTCATGAACAGTGTCACTGTGATTTTCTTAATCTGTCCTGAACATTGATTTCCACACGAGTGCTCCATTGTGCGCTCATGCCGAAAAACACATTTTGGGCAAGATGTAAAAAATGACAGCTGTACTGCTCATAAGGAGGTGTGTGGTAAATAGCAATGTTGAAAATCTGGAGTGAAAATATTTAAAATTCACGAACTTCATGGCGTCACGTGGAACAGCGCAACACATGCTAAGTAAAACAGTCACTTTAGGAATTTTTCACCAAATTTTCAACATAGGGTTTTGAGGGGCCTACCTCATGAACTGTGACACTGTCATTTTGTAAATAGGTCCCAAAAGGTGGTTCCGCACAGTGACCGTAAAATCATCTTTCAGGCGCATTAACAAAATGACAGTGACAGAATTCATGAGGTGGGGTCCCAAACCCTTATGTTGAAAATTTGGTGAAAATTTCCCAAAAATGCCTGAGATATGCATCACAGTTGTAAAACCTATTTATTCCATTTTAATATATGGATGTTCAATTTAATAGGTCTGTAAAGCATACAAAAAAAATCCGGTAATACCCTCAAAGGTTTAGTGATAATACTATTGTCAATCACTTTCAATTGCATAGTTTTGTGCTGATAATATGATTGTTGCAAACCTCCAGAAAGTATATGTTCTGCTTACGTCCTAAGCGTGCCTCCCTCATTGTCCGCTTTTCCTCTGTGGGCGGCAGAACAGCTTAAAAAGCATGGTGGTCGCTCTGTCGCCAGCGAGGGTGAATTTGGTTCTCCGTGTTATTTTCTTTTCCTGATCAGAAAATTAAAATATTCTGGTTGATCCTGCCATTCCACTGGTGAAGAGCAGGTAAGATCAAATTTTTTTTTAAAAGAGGCAGG
Organism: Neoceratodus forsteri; assembly: GCA_016271365.2. Lineage (NCBI taxonomy): Eukaryota > Metazoa > Chordata > Ceratodontiformes > Ceratodontidae > Neoceratodus > Neoceratodus forsteri. The sequence goes on from CM057449.1 coordinate 692,813,302, forward strand.
TGCCGCAACCGTCAGAGCGAGCAGTCAGCTGAAGACACAGCGTGAGACAGTGCGCGGTTTGCCATGACCCACCTCCTTAACTGAACTGGTAAACTGCCTGTCTGAAAAGACCCCCAAAACACTTTCGGATCCATGTATTAAAAAAATAAAAGTATGGTTCCGTGTGTCCAGCAATACCATCTGAGTTCTAGACATGTAGGAACCTCTCTAGCTTCACTCTCGAGGTTTCTACATGTCCAGAACCTCTCAATGGTATTGCCAACTGGTACTACACACAGAACCATACATTATTCTCTATATACAGCTTACTGGCATTTCCCTCCAGTTCCTTGGGAGTCGGCTTTGAAGAGTGCAGGCGTGTTCCCGGTCCACTGAAGACCATCGTGCGGACTCAGAGGTAAGTATGGAGTGAGGGTGTGGTGAGGCAGGTGCACAGAGGGTGGACACGGGTGGGGGACAGGGACAGAACAGTCATCGAGGGAAGGTTTTTCTTGCAGGTGTTTTTTCCCTTAGAAGACGCTGGACTTGTGCCACACTGGGGTGGGCTCCCAGTGTGGCAGCAGGAAGACTGTTTGGGGAAGTGGAGTTGACGGGGACTCCATCAGTCATACTGACTGTTGCCATGCTGGGGTGGGCTCCTAGTGTGGCACCCGGTAGTCTGTTGGGGGACAGTGAAGCTGACAGGGATTGGGCACCCCATCGGCCATACAGACTGTTGCCATGCTGGGGTGGGCCCCAGCATGGCACCTGGAACTTTATTGGGGAGGGAGGCAGCAGAGCTGACAGAGGATTGGGCACCCCACGGCTATACAGTGTGTGCTTGGGGTACATGAGCGCCATATGCGGTGTGTGTGTGTGTGTGTGTGTGTGTGTGTGTGGAGCACATGAGCATGCATCTATCACTGCTCACTGAAGTGGAGCTCTCCTTTCAACTGTACGGCACTGCATTTTCAACTGCTGTCATAGACAGCTGCAGCATTCATTGGTGAACTGTGGCCATGCCTGCAAACACACTGACTGAATTGAAGACAGGGTGCCACACCTACGAAAACTCTGATGGTGGCACTATCTTTCTGCACATGCATGCAAGCAAACATAATAAAAGGAAAGGACAGTGCTCTCGATGTGATAAATGGAAAATCCCTTGTGTGGCTGTATAACAAATAGCAGCCCTCATTTAATTTCTATTCATAAATACTCAGCTTTAGACATTGTTTTTCTGTTTTTCACTCCTACCTTTACTTTGATAGGAAACCTTATCTATCCTTAATAGTATTCTGTATAAGTATTAAGAAAATATGAAGGACAGGCTCATGAATGCATTCTGATTTCAACAGGAGATACAGTATTTAAAAAGGTTTCTGCCTTATGATTTCTCACAGGCACCATTCATGCTAAGGTGCACTCTTTATGCCAATAACTGCTTTTGGCAATTTCCTGAAATGCCTTTACTGTGCTTTTGGCACTTCTGTTTCCAGAACCCCTCCCAAGGAAGAAAAGGAAATTAAAGCAATACTAAATTAAGAAAGAATAAGTATCAAGAAGGATAGAACAGGGCTACGATGGGTGGCCACCCCACCGTAACTTGAGAATAGTATAGGTAAAGGAAAAGAGACTACTGTGCAGTACATTTAAGTATGAAAATACAGAAATAATAAAGATGAATTCCTGGGGTCCTATTCTAAAGAGAGGTGGAACACTGGTCCACCACAATCCTTAAGCTGCCACCTCCTGTAATGCTTGGTCCCTCAAGGTTACGTGTGATCAATGCTGCCTCTCTTTTGCCTACATTGTGTTGCCACTAGGTCCCCGATCTTGGCATAACATTCATATTGTCCTCCCAGCATGTAGCAAGTTAAAATCATAACAAAAAGTATGAGTAAAATGCAACTCCAGACCCAGTCTCGATAAGTTCTATACCACAAAACACTGGCCCAACCTTTGTTTCCAAGAGTGGCTCCAACTACTAAGTCATTCCTCCCAGCTCCCTTGCACTGACCACTGCCTCTCTACTCCATCCAACATTTTAACAATTAAAATTATTATTTTTTTAATTCCACCAAGGCACACGTATTCTTCTCTCTCCTCACTGTAAGACTGAACCCAGAAGCAAGAAGGCTTGATGGACTGCAGCCCATTAGTGCTTGCAATTGTATGCCACACTCAGTTTCCAGTGAAAGAAAGAGGGAGCATTGTCTTTGTTTTCTTTTTATTTATTAAAATGTAAAGCATGTGGGCTGCTCTGAATGAAACCATGGACAACATTTTACAGAGTGAGAGAGAGAGAGAGAACTTAAGATTTCTAGTGCTTCCCCGAGCCAAACCAGGAGCAGGGTCCTCTGAGAGAGACCAAGAGAGGATGGAGTGGTAAAGATTAACAAAAAAATAATCACTGTAGAAACCAGAGGTGGGGGTAGGTGTGTGCATGTGTGTGTGGGGGGACTGCCATCTCCTACAAAAATATTCTACCCAACAACGGGAACTATTTAATAATACAGAGGAAGGATATTACAGGAAAAGCAATTTAAAAACTGTTTATTTTCAAGTAAAACCACTTTAGTATTTTAAAAAATCTTTAATTGTATAATTAACAATATACCACAATAAGGTGGGTTATGTTGGTATTTATCCACTTCTGGTGTGGTTTATTCACTCGGACTATGGCCTCATGGCCAAACTCCACCGGCATAGGTAAATCCCAACATAACCAACCGAGATGTAAACCAAATGGGGAGAATGCTTTCTCAGCTGGGCCTCAAACTATGGAACTCCTTCCACTGAATCTAAGAATCTCCTCTCCACACAGCTTCAAATAGGAGCTTCATATGGCTCTTCTAAGCTCTGAACCCTGCTCCTGTACTCTATCCACCCACTCCTGTACTGGTTCCTCCTAGTTGCCTACTGGCTCCAACCTCTACTACTCTCAAGCCTGCCTGGAAATCTTGTTATTTGCTCTCTTCTAGCACTTACTCACTAGCTGTATGACTTATGACTGTTAGTTATTTGCACTTATATTCCTGTTTTGTTACTACATATAGATTCCTGCAAATGTACTGTCATTGCTGAAAATTTTATATAAGTGTACTATGTCTGACTTCTACTTGTTCCCATACTGTTTTTTGTATCTATTATTGTCTCACATACCTCGTTGTTGTAATCTCCTGGGTCATACCTGAAAATAGGCAGCTATGCTGTCTAGTGTACCTACCTGGTTAACAATAAATAAATAAATATATAACCCACACCCTGTTGTGGTATATTGCTTAATTATTTCACAGCTAGTACTGTACCAGTTTTCCTATTTATTATATAGCTTTTCTATGGCTGTGTAAGTGTTGTTTTGTGGGGGTAGGAAGAAATAGGATGTTGGTTAACTAGGATCTGCAGCTTACCCTGTAGGTAGGGAAATGAGCAGACTAGGTGGGCCAAGCGGTCCTTATCTGCCATCAAAGTCTATGTTCCTATGTTTCATGTTCTTCTCTGTAAGTCTAAGCTCTGTATAGCACTGTTCAAAATTCCATTGTTTATATTTAACCTGCCTGTCCTAACCAGGACTTCATTGTAAATGAGCTTTGTCCAGTGGATTTTTCTTCCTGTTATTAACAGCTAAAAGCAGAAAAGCCACACTCAGGGAGGCATAAAACAAAATAACCAACCAAGAAGCTGAATTGCAAAATGTTTACCATATAAGCAAAAAGTGCTTAGAGAGTGGATTTATTAGCCCCAGTGCTTCAACTCAGGACAAGTCTTCATTATGGGTGAAGCCTGAGGTAAGAGCATTCAGTATTTATACAATGAAAATTAAAGACAACTTCAGAAATCATCCTATAAATGCATAGCTAGTCTGCAGTTCTAATTCATTATATAGACAAAGTGAGAAGACACCATAATAAATCTTATTATAAAAAAATAATGTGAAGTGAAAAACAAGGAAATGAACTGATAAAATAACATTTGATTAGGCACAGTGGCCATCAAGCTTCATCAGTTCTTGTAAATAATTGTACTCACTAGAAAGTAAGAGCATTACAAAACTAACTAGTGCACAGAGTTAAAAATCAGCCCAAATATGCAGGTACCACCAGGAAAAAAGAAGAGGAAAGCAGAGTAGAGGTAGAGAATGGGGAGAGAGAAGCAGTTGGGTAGGCTATGTGAAAAGGAGGAATAAAGGAATGGGGCTGGTGATAAGGGAGCTAAGGGTGGGAGAATGGAGAAGAAAAGAAAGGAAAATGGGGAGGAGAGAAAAGGAAGAAAAAGAGTAGGAAATGGGATATAAAGACAAAATGGAAAAGTGGGTAGAAAAAGGAGAATAAAAGGTAAAAGAAAGAAACAGGTCAGGCAGTGAAGGGAATAGCAAGGAGAAGAAAATGTGTGTGGGGGCCATGTAAAAAAAGCATCCAGGTGGATTAAAAGAAGCACTAAAAAGCCAAATAAATCAAGCAACCTGTAGCACAAAGTGTCATAAAAGGGCAAGTAAAGAGACAATCTAGGCAAATGTCTGAGCGGAGCACATGATGATCACATTACAAATGTAACTATTCCAAGGCAAGGGTGAGTAAAGTACCCATCCAGGCACAGAACATGTAAAATGATAATACAGATCTAGATATTCCAAGATCGAGGAAAGGACCGCTCAGATACAAATACAGAATCATGATGAAAGCAGTTTTACAAAACAGAATGATGCCCATGGCATCATTAAGCCCAGAAGTGTGCAATGCTCTTAACTTAAAAATCCAATTCTATTCTTTCTTCAGCAGGATTCTGGTTCTATCCCTACCATGTGGTGGGATTTGAATATACTCTATTCTCATAAACCTAATATGTTGCTAATCACTTTGATGAAAGTGATGAAGTGAGTACTTAAAGATTTTTTGAGTAGCAGTGGTTATAGAGTGCTATGATCCTGCATATATTTTCGTACAGGATGGATTGTCAAGTCCAACATCAATTCTGGGACATGGGCATGTGACCATGTAGATAACATAGGACATGGAGCAATTAGTAACCTGATTAATGTAAACATTTCTCAAGTCAGTTAGGGACATAAAGACACTGCCCTTGATGGAGTGTCGCATGTCAATGCACCAGCCACAAATGTGGCTATCAACGGGATGTGGGGGTAACCAGTTAGTTGTGTCAGAATAGTTTCTGGTGTGTCCACTATTAATGACTAAGTTACTCGGGTTTACCATGCCTGTATGATATAATTGGTTTGGCTTCAGTTAAATCTTTCAGGGCAGGATCTCCAGATAAAATATACCAACATTTGTGAATCAATCAGACTCTCGTGGAGCTCAGTGATTGACTCTGTCACAAAAGTGACCTTATCCAATTGGTTATTATTTCTGTCTCTTGGTTGTAACAGAGTTCTCCTATCTGGGTTTCTGGGTCTTATTTGGGCCTCATTCACAATGTAGATATTGTAGCCCCGCCAAAAGCATTGCTCAAGTCATTAGCTTGTTGTTCAAATGCCTGTGCAGAAGCATTGTGCAAGCAAGTGAACTGGCCATAGGGTATCACCTGCTTGAGCTGTGATGGATGGGAACTTTGTGTCAAATGAAGTGTATTGCCTGGAAGTAGGCTTCATAAACCCATAAGACAATACAGGTTCTCCATCTATGGAGGAGAATTTTAGATTAGAAAATGAATACTTTTATGGCTGGCATTGTGTGAACTGCAGACTGATGTTATTGTTATTAAGGAAACCAAAACAGTCTATGACTGATTCTAAGTCTTCCTGCCATATAACAAGTATAACATCAATGTAAATGCCCCAGAAAAGAATCTGGCAGGTACATACTGTGGTCCATGTTGAACACAATGGTCTTCTCCACCACCCTAGAAAAAGGTTAGCATGGAGGGGCCATGATGGTCCCCATGGCTGTCCCAGAGGTCTGCAGAGAAAAAACTTTTGGTTGAAAGCTAAAATGTTAGATGTTAGGATTAATTCAACAGTGTCTAGTATAAAGTCAAAAGATAAGCCAGATCTAGGTTTGAAAGATGATACTGTAACACTGCCATCCCAAACAGTACTGTATAAACACATGAAGTATAAGGAAACAATGTCTACTGACAGCCATAAGTAATCACTGGACCAAACAAACGCCACCAATTTCTGCAAACAGTGCATACTATCATGGATATAAGTTGGCATCCTAGTATTATTTGCTGGAGGAAAAGTTCAACAAAATTGGTATTCTTTCAGTTAAAGGCAGAGATAATAGATCTACTGGGGTTGGTTTGGTCCTTGTGCACTTTTGGAAGGATACATACTACAGGCGTTCTAGGGTATACAGCCAACATATAATAATTTTCCTTTATGTTGATTACATTTTCATCAGAGGCCTGGATAAAAATTCAAGTATTTTATGTTTAAAGTGTTCAGTAAGGTCAGCAAGAAGCTGGTGATAACTGTGCTGGTCCATAAGTTGGTGGTAAACTTCCTTTATGTGGGATTCCTTGTCCATTACTACTGTACATTTATCTGCCTGTTGTTATTTATATTTTATTGATTTTTCACTAAACATGCCATACAGCATAACACAGCTGTAAACAGTATCAAAATATATAACAATTACATCTCATTCACGTACAATTCCCTCATTTTAGCAGCAGGATTTGATAGTTTACAGTTTTGGTACTACATATGGATTCCTCCCTCTCCCTGGGTTGCATCTGAATCGAGCCTCAGCTCACTGTGCCTTTCCCAGTTACCAATAAATAAATAATCCATATTTTTCTAACACATATAACTTCACAAATGCTAGCCATGTAAGACCTGGGATGCTAACCTGAATGCTTAATGTAGCATGAATAATAAATTAACCCTTGTAGTGACTGTGCCCACTTCCTAACATCTATGATGGGTCCTTAGGGCTTCTAACATACAAGTCCTTCCTTGACCCCACTTCATATCATTTTTTTTTCTTTTTATGACAGATGCAAACAGCCTTATTGACTTTAACAACTTGATAAACTTTCTTAACTTTATGTGGAACTATGCAGGCTACCCACACAATTCCATCTTTACACGATTTAGCTTGCAGTCTGAGGCTGCGTGGTGAAACCACCACATCCCTGCTGTTTAGGATTCAGACCACATCATTTCAACAGCATGGCATCTGCAAAATATCCAACCTCTTACCTAGTGGCCAGTGCCATTTTGGGAAGAAAATCAAGCAGTATTCAGTGATAAGAAACTATGATAAATAGAGAATAATGCCTGTGCAGGTGTGTCCTATGAGGATTTTCCACACACCTTAGTGTGTGATAAACCAATAAATCTTGAGAGTGAAGTCGAGGGGATAATGAGATTATTACACATTGAGGGTGTAAAAATCCTCATAAACAAAATTTGCACAGGCATTATTTTTAAAATAACTGGTGCAAGGTTTCAACAGAGAGACAACTAAGCTGCATTTGTGTGACCAAGCATGTCCCTCAGCAGCCACCCTACTCATACAAAGAAAAGTGACAGCGTGAAGAAGAAAATGCCATAACAACCTGCTATCGAGGTTATTACGGAATTATGTGGGTTATTACTGCATTTTATCAGCCATTATAGGGATCACCAGTTATAGTGTTATAAAGAGAAAACAGCAATGTCTCTGAACATAGAATAGGCATTGTGACCAACTGATAGGACTAAACAACATAGAGAATACTGGATGGGCAACTATGTATAATCAGTATGTTCTGCCACAGAGGGGTTCTGATTCCCTCTGACCTGGACAGTGAAGCTCGAGAGATCCATGGGAATCAGGGCCCTGAAGTGGCAGAACATAGAGGATAATGTATGGTCATCGATAGTTAACGATTTGTTAACCATCGCCGAGATTTACGTCACCATGGTGACCTCGAAACCCAGTGGTTGGAGTTCTAATTTAGAAACAGAACTTCCCATGGGTTCAAAAGGTTCTAAATAATAAATAAAAGGCTTTTTTTCTTTTTGTTCGAACATTTAAAAGACAGGAAATGTAAGCCTGGGAAACAAGCTAATTATTGTGAATTACATTCTGAAATGTTTTAGAGAGACAGCATGAAAATGCACTGCTCATATGCAGAAGTACCAAACACAGAGAACTGTGATGCTTGACATTAGCAGTTTGAAAGGCACAACGTGTTTCTCTTTCATGGGCAAGGAATCAGCATTATTGCTGTGCTAAGAGGGTAGGACTTTTATTTATGTCTTTTTCTTCTCTCAGTATCTTCACCTCTTTTTTTCTCTCCAGTCCCATACATAAAAGTGTTCAGCTCTAAAGAAGAGTAGAACACTAGAACTACTGGCAAATTTCTAGACAAGAATCAGTTGGCTCTGACAACCCTATTCTGCAGTAATGATCCTATGGTTGACAAGCCATCTGGAATTTAGAATCTTATCCAACTCCTGCATCACTATTTTTTAAGGCTGCATGGCAAAAGTTATGCTGACATATTGCCATCAGAGGAGGAAAGAATATAGGGGCCTGGAAGGCCTGATCAGATATCAAATGCACCACATAATGTTTGTCTCTGCAGTGGAGTTGGAAGCACATGATTAGCATGCATGAATCAGTGTGCTTCCTCTCTCTCTCTCTCTCTCTCTCTGTCCACCACTCTGCACTTTTTCTTTTTGTCTTCAGAAGTTCCACTGGCACCACCTCTTTCTCCAGACTATGCTGCCAGCCCTAAGGTCGGGAAGCAAGTGATGGCAACAGCGATCTACACTTCCCACCCACTGCTTGCCCTTGGTTTGAGGAACCATGTAGCTGTAAAAATTCCTCCTGTTCCCTTCCTCTACATGGTCTACCGCCGCCACACTCTAATCTCTTCCACTGAAACAGACCATGTCCCTCCTGCTCCCTCCCTCCCTTTCGTGGTCTCAGACCCCCATTCTCTAACCCTGTCCTCCAAAACAGACCAACCATCCCACTCCCACCTCTGTGCTCCCACCTCACCCTCTGACTCTGTTCCCCAAAACAGACCAAATCCCACCACCCTCCCTCCCCTATGTAGTTTCCCACCCACCATCTAACCCACTCCCTGGAAAATTTATTTTTATTTATTTAAAGTTTGGTGACCAGGAACAGCACATTGAGCTGAGGCTCATTTCAGGTTCAACAAGGGAGAGGGACAGAAGGCAATTAAAATAGACATCTAACAAACCAGAAGTCCAATATACAATTAACACATGTAATACAAGAGACAAGAGTAAAATCAAGACAGGCTGGTTACAGAATCCTGGTAGAAACAAACAAAACAAATCTAATATGCAATTAACACATATAATACAAGAGACAAGGTAAAAATCAAGGTATGCATGCTGAATGTGGGTAGTGCGAGCAGTACATCCAGTAAGAGCATAGTTGGGCATTTGGCAAGATTACGACTAGCAAGTCCACAGCAGCGTGATAGAAAGCAAGGGAATTTGCCTGGCTGGTAGCAAGAACCAGAGGGAGGTTGAGGTGGGAAGGCAGGATTTAAAGAGGTTTACGTGAACATTGCAGGTGGAGCGATGAAGGAAGGAGTTCAGTTGTGAGGAAGCAATAGAAGAACTGCTTGCAGAGTCTAAGTAGAGACGGGATGGGCAAAGTGCTAGGGTCTCTGGAGCAGAGATGGTAGGATGGGTGGGAGGTGGGGAAAGGAGAAAGGCGATGTAGGGGGTGAGTGAGCCAAATCAGTATTTGGCTATGATAGTGGAGGTGTGGTGCAGTCAGTGGGGGAAGTGAGGAGTGCAGTGGTGAGTCCTAGGGGGAGCACTTATGGTGAAACGGCAAAGGCACTGAATAGAAAGTCCAGTCTGCAGAGGGTAGAGGAGGAGACGGACCCATAGATGACATTAGCGTATTCAAAGATAGGTAAGATTGTTTTGTGAGTAGTATATGGTGGACTTGGGTGGAGAGGACATCTTTATTTCTGTAAAGATCACTGAGCTTTGAGCTGAGCTTGGAATGGATGTAGCCAATGTGAGTTGTATAATCTAGGCAGCTGTCCAGCCAGTTGCGCCAGTATTTGTAGTCAAAACCCAGTCCCTCCTGGTCCCTCCCTCTGCATGGCCTCCTGCCCCCACCCTCAACCCTGACCCCTACAACACCCGCAAAAGGTCTCTCAACATTTTCTGTCCCCCTTTACCTCTGGTTCCCAACCCCTACCCTGACCCCTCTCAGCACCCCACCCTCACACTTACCTATCGGATGAACTCCTCCACTGACTGGAACATCCTGCTGTTTCCAACATTGACTGCAAACTCACTGAAAATAAAATAAGTTTGTTAATGTGTTTTTTAACTGTATTTTTATTAGCATTTAGGGAAATGTACATAAACAGTACAATACAGTTAAATACAATAAAGCCAGCAAGAGTTGTATACAATAGTACCAATCATAATTTTTTCCCATTGTTACAATCATATTAGAAACAGGGCAGTTTCAAAAATTCTCCAGGTTATATAAAAAACATTTATACTACCTTCTCTGACTTTGCTGGAGTTATATCGAAGATAGCATTTATGGACCTCAACTCTTAGCAGATACCAAAATAAGGAACATAACCTTGTGTTATATGTATCTGATGAATCTATGCCCAGAGAGCATATCCTCCAACAAATGAACTTATAAGACCTAAGTCCTCTCAGGGACAAAATCCTGCCAGTGGCTCATAATATACAGCACCTAATGTCTCCACAAAATGTCAAACTTTTCTGACTGATGGTTTTGCTGTGCTGTAATCTTTCCATTTTATATATCCCTATTACCAGGTCTTGACAGAGGTAGACTGTGGGTACAGTGGAATGAGACAATTTTTGTAATTGCTTTTTTCGCTGCCAGAAGGCAGATCTGAATAATTTTCTAGTGGGGAGTACAATGGGTCCCCAAACGGGAGAACAGAAGAAGGTCCACTGTTATGGTTTATGTCTTTTAAATGTGTTAACTTTTACTTATAACTGTCATTTTGAATATTTTTGCACAAAATTTCAACATGACCTGTTTTACCCTGCCTCATTAGCCACATGGTTAATTTTTGGATTCTCCAACCGTGTTTCCACTGTCATTCTTCAAAATCACATTTTGATGGGACTTCAAACATTTCACCTACCTGGTTCATGAGGTGGGGTCACAAAAAGCCATGTTGAACATTTGGGGTCAGAATTTCAAAAACTATCAAGTATGCCAGCCCGGTGGTGCTGGAGGTCGAGACACTGGTCACTACACCTCAGATCACACAGGCGACACGGTTCGGAACAAGCCCAGGCCGCAGGGAGTCGGCAGAGGGGAGAGAGAGATCGAGCATCAGAGGACTGCTCTCCCTCTTGGGGAGGAGACTTGTCATCCTACTGTTGATTGCCTTCTGGCAGTGGCTGGAGGGCGGTACAAGATGGGAGGTACATACTGACAGCCTTATATTGGCAGTGGAGGGGACAGGAGAAAAGAGGAAAAATGGAGCTTGGCAGGTTCGGTGATGGCCCAGCGTCTCCGGGCCACCCAGTATCTGGATTGGGTCTCTGGGGGACGTTGCCCTCTTCCTGGCCCCACTGTGGGGACAATCCCACAGGGGATCTTCCAGGGCAGGCTGAGTAGGGGATGCGTGGGACCAGAGAGTGAGTTTCTCCTGAGAGGACCACGGCCACCTGCCAGGGCTCCAAGGAGGATACAAATCTATATAGAAAAAACTATCAAGTTATGAGGAAGTGTTGAATTGTTTCAATATTTACCATAGCTTTGTGGCTTTGCAGATTTTAGACCTTATTGTACACCATAGCCCATTTCTTACCCACCTAATAAACATGTCATGGGTCATTTTTCAAATCACCCTCCAAAACACGCTTTCACAGTCGCTGTGTGAAATCATCTTTTGGACAGGATTTAAAAAATCACCTGTCTTGATTATAAGATGGGGTCATAAAAGACTATGGTCCCCATAGTCAGAGCCAGCTGAGTGCATAGAGGGCTCTGACCAATATTATGACAGCACGCCACAACCAGACTGCATGACCTGTCCGAGAGCAGGGACTGTAGCAGCACATTGTTAGATGTGCCATGCTGTTACTGCCTCAAACTGAGCATGCAAGGCTAACCTGATTAGTGCAGTATGAAATGGTTGAATATGGAGGTCCATGTTGACAATTTGGGGTCAAAATACAATGAAGCTCTGAAGAAACATTGAATCTTTCCAGTGTATACTCATAACGTTCTTATTTGTGCACAACCCATCCCATTCTACTGCTTACTATCCTCCCCACACTCCATTAGCATCTTCCAACTATCCTGGGTAAATAAAATACAAAATGTGTAAAGCAAAACCCTAATTAAAAAGATATTGCACTCTACTGCTATCATCGGGTAATACAGTGTAAAAATATGTAAAAGCAAGACCCCAGTGAAAATGAGATAGTGCATCTCAGCTGGGCTATCCTGGATAAATGCATTGTAAAAATGGGTAAAAGCATTACCCCACTGAAAAAGAGATACTGTATCTTCACTGTGCCATCCTGGGTACATACTTTGTAAAATGGGTAAAAGCAGATCTTAACAAAATGAGGTAGTTAATCTCATATGGCCTATACTGTGTTAACTACAGTGTAAAATGGCTAAAAGCAGGATCCTGCTGAAAACAAGATGTCGCATGTCAGATGGCCGTCTGTCCTAAGTAAATACATTGAAAGCATGGGTAAAATGAGGACCTCATATAAAATGAGATATAGTATCTCAGCTGGGCTATCTTTGCTAAATGCATGGTAAAAGTAAGTTAAATCTGGACACCACTGAAAATTAGATGTAGCATCTCCACTGTGCTGTCCTGGATAACTGCAGTGTAACTATGCAGTAAAAGCATAGCCCTGGTGAAAATGAGATATTGCACCTCAGCTGGGCTATTCTGGATAAATATATTCTAACAATGGGTAAAAGCAGGACTTACTGGAAATGAGATATTGCATCTCATCTGGGAAATCCTGGGTAACTACATTCTAAAAATAGGTAAAAGCAGGACTTACTGAAAATGACATACAGCATCTCTACTGCACCCTACTCAAAACTAGGTATCTCAACGATCTAGCCTATCCTGTGTAAATACAGTGTACAAATGGCAAAAGAACAGGACCCTACTGAAAACAAAGATATTGCAGATCAGCTGGGCTATCTCAGGAAAATACACTGTAAAATTTTGGAAAAGCAGGGCCCCACTGAAAACAAGATATTGCATCTCAGCTGGGCTATCCTGGCTACATACATAGCAAAATGGGAACATTTCTGGACCCCACTGAAATGAGATATTGCATCTACACTCTGCTATCCTAGATAAATAATAAAAATGTGTAAAAGCAGGACCCCAATAAGATATTTCCTGTCAGCTGGTCTATCCTGGTAAACATATTGCAAAAATGTGTAAATGCAGGACCCCACTGAAAATGAGACATAGCATCTCAGTTGATTTGCCCTGATAAAATACATTGAAAAATGGGTTAACACAGGACACAACTGAAAATGAGATACTGTGTCTCTGCTGGGCTATTGTAGATAAATATGTTGTAACAATTGGTAAAAAGGCAAGACCACACTGAAAATGACATATTGCATCTCAGTCAGTCTACCTTGTGTAAATACATTCTAAAATTGCTTAAAGCAGGAAGGACCACACTGAAAATGAGATACACTATTGTATCTTTTATGCTCTGTCCTAGAGAAAAGACAATGTGAAAACGTGCAACACAGAACCCCACTGAAAAGGAAATATTGCATCTCAGCACATCTGTCATGGAAACATACACTGTAAAACTGGTAAAACAAGACCAGAACTGAAATATTGCATCTTACCTGTGATATCAGGAGGCAGTATAGCGCAGTGGTCTAAGGCTCTGAGCCACAAATTTGGTGACATCCAGCAGACCAGACCTGGGTTTGAATCCCAGCTTCTACTTGCATACTGTGTGACCCTGAGCAAGTCACTTAGCCTCCTTGTGCTCCCAGGTCGCTCCTGTAAAAAGCTTTCAGCTTAGTGTGCTATACCTGGTTAAACAACTAAATAATAAAAAAAAACATCACTTGGTAAATGCAGTGTCTAAGGGCTTGTTTACACTGCTGACTTTGCAGCGCATCTATCCATGCACACAGGTTGACACACTGCAAAGTCTGCTTTGTAATCACTTTCCAGTGTGCTTTGGATCCTTTTTTGCGTGACTCAGGAGTGTGGGGATGCGTATCAGAGGGGTATGTTAGCCTGCATTGTGAATGCTTTTTGTGCTCACTCTTATGTAAAGCCTTCCTCCCAGCATCCTCCACTGGCCCCACTAGTCTCTCTTGCCAGAACCAGGAAGTAGGAGAGACAGGCCATGCAGAATAAACTAGAAAGGTACTAAAAGTATGGAAACCACACAAATTGACATCACAGAAAGGATTATGTTCAGTTTAGCAGCAGATAGCATTCTTGATCCTGGAGGCGGGGATACAAAGATACAGTGATATGGGTCTTAATGGGCTGCATTCTGGAGGGACCACCCTCAATAAACCAAAAATTCTAATAAGATGTCTGAGGCCTGGTCACGGCAGAGAGGGTGACCTCAAGGATAGTTGTAAGTAAAAACCTCTAATCTCTGGCAGTATAGCCTAGCTGTGAATGAGCTTGGTACATTCAGCAGACCTGGGTTTGATTCACAACCTCCACTTGCATATTGTGTGACTCTAAGCAAGTAATTTAACCTCCCAGTGCCCCAAGGTCGCCCCTGAAAACAGGCACTTGTGTCTAGTGGGTTACCAGAAGACTAAACCAAAAAAAAAACATTGATGCGTAACCACCTGTGTGCATACACATGCTGTACCAAGAGTAGCTGTAGTCATGAATAATTTGACAAAGTGTTTATGCCTGTAGAAATCAGTTTTGTGTCTGTGGGATTTTACTGAATGGTCATATTTTGTGTCTCCAAAAAAATATTTTACATAAATAAAATGCAACCACCCTTCCTACTGCTTTGTAAGATGTGAATGCTTATAAATATTTCAGTCTTTTCCTAGCTCCTGACCTGGCGTTTTGCTCTAGAGAATTTCACAGTCCACAGAATGGGCAGGCAGCTCTCTACCGCCAGTCTCTGAGGTATCATTTACTGTGACTACCCCCTCCCTCCCTGTCTAGGGTTTTGATGTTGCAACAGTCTCTGAGAAAGGGTGGGGGCACCAGCTGCCTGACTAGGCAGTGAAGCAACACAAGCAGGGCAATAAAACTCACAGTACCTTTGATGTGTAGATTTTGGGATTCATTCTATGATGGCATGGACTTCGGTGAAGTGCTGCTGTTGTTATCTCTTCCTCCTCATCACGATTGAGGGCTCTGACATTTGGCTCAATTGTCTAGAGAAAACTTGGTTAAAAACACAGAAACAAGTCTTTAAAACAGGATCAATGATTTGGCCCAAACAGGAACTTCAATGCAATCTGGCAACATTTTATTTTAAAAGTCCAAAAGGCTCAAGCCACACAATGGCTCCATGGAGAGGAGAGTGGTATTTACAGTTCATAAGTACATCTCCACACAATTACAGCAAACAGCCATGGCTCAGCTACTTGGGGACATGGGTCCCAAACATGGATCTTCTCACACCAGCATTTCTCTTTTGAGCCATAAGGGCTCCTTTCCCATCCTTCCTCACCTAAGCAAACTACTTGAAAAGTTTACTCACTAACTTGTTGACTACATAGGTACATAGTGACCTACTATGTGCCAACAACATCGTTTCCCTCAAGAATCACTCCACCACTACTGCCCTCACACTCCTAACTGACCACATCCTCACAAACATGGACTGTGGAAATGCAACTGGCACAGTCTTCGATTGACCTCTCAAAGCCTTCAACCTGGTCAATCACTCGCTTCTCCTCTCCAAATTGCATCACCTGGCTGCTCTCCAGAGGTCACCACCTGGTTCGAAAGCTACCCACAGGGTGTTCCCAGTTTGTGTGCATTGGCCCAGCCCACTGCTCACCCTGTTTGTCTCTACTGGGGTCCCCAAGGCTCTATCCTGGGACCCTCTTTCTCCTTATTCATTAACTCTTCCAGTGGATAGTCTCAACTGTCACTCAATCCTTCATAGCGACATTGTGCTGTTCTCCAGCGGAAAGTCTCCTACCCTCATCTCTGCAGCCTCTCACAAAACTACACCACAGCCAACAACCGGTTCTCTGACAACCTCCTTCTGGTCAATGCCAAAAAACAAAACAGTGTTGTTCGGATCTAAGCCCTTCCTAACTAAAATGCAAATCTAACCCACCCCTAACTATCACGCCCCTGATGGCCATGTCCTAGAGGACGCCAAACACTTCAAATATCTAGGAGTTGTGTGACCCTCCTTTCCTTTACAGAGCACATAAACTCCCTGGTTCTAAGATTTCACCAAAACTAGGGGCTGCCTACAGATACTGACAATACCTCACCCCTGATGCCCACCATGCCATCATCCAGGGAAACCTGCTACCTATCCTGGACTACTGCTCTCCCATCTACTCCAAGACCTCCCATCCACCATGGCAAAACTATCAGTGGCATACAACAGTGCCTGCTGCTTCTCCCTGCTGGTCCCTTTCCACGCACCACTGTACACTCTACACTACACTGGGGTGGATCCACACAAGCCTGCTTTGACTTTTACACTGTACAGTTTTATTGATTCTGCCATCTGTATTGGCCAGAAATCCCTCTTGCTCCTCTTCTCACCATCCAAACCTCACACCACTGTCTCGCTCCTCCAGTATCCGCTCCTTGAAAATCTCCAGAGTAGCCACGAACATGGATGCTAGAGCCCTGTCTGTAGCAGCCCCCACACTATGAAACAAGCTGCCCACTAAACTGCGCACCATAAACACTTACCGCCAGTTCTAGACTTGCCTTAAAGACTGGCTTCTGCTGGCATCCACCTGCCACTGCTTTAAGGCTAGTTTCCCCATAGGTACCAGGGTAGGGCTAAATAGGTTCTCTTATTTACTGTACCACCATGAGCCTTACTTTGCTTTGTTATTTGTTGTCCCTCAACTACTTCCACCATGTAGTGCCAAATGTAACAACTGTAAACTTTCACTATGTATTACCTGCCTTGTTATGTTCTTGTTATTTTGATGTTTCTACTCTGTGCCACCTTCATTGGCGGGTCGATGCCTGGAAACGGTCCCTGGAATCAGTGCACCTACCCAGTTAACAAAGTCATAAATAAATAAAAAAGAACAGCACTTTAGGGCTCAGAACAGGCAGTTGCTTACTTTAAACCTTCTGCCAGTGGGAGCAGGGCACCTTTACCGCAGACCAGTTTCTTCACTCTGGTGCTCTGATGTTACTGGGCACAGTCCTTTCTCCTGGTGCTGGCATACCATGCGATCCGTGAGCAGAGTTCACACAGGGCAGTAGCCACCTTTCTCTAGGTACAGCTCCTCCAACCCCCACAGCAGCTCCTCTAAGACATGGACAGGCAAGGGGTTGCACTGCTACACAGTCCCTGCAGAGACCTCACTGCCACCTCAAGCTTCGGTCACTCCATGACAGCCTCCCTTTTCTCACTTTCCTTCACAGAGCCAATCGGCTCCACCACTGGCTTCTTCCACTTGATTGCTGAAGTGGACACTTCCGCCTCCCCACCGATGGTCTGTGGGGCATCTTCACTGCTGCTGCTATGGGGCCGGAGGGCAATCTCCCCTACCCCACCTCGGGCCTACCCAGCCCAACTGGCACCTCCCTCATGGTCTAGGAGCTGGTTCTGACCACTCCTCACACTTCAACTCTCTTGATGACTATTCCCTTAACCGACCACCCACACACCAGTTGGCACTTCAGAATTACCTCTGCTGCCCCTGGCAGGCCTGACAGGCACGCAGACGCTGCGATCGGGTCCCCCAATGCCAGCAGGCATCAAATTTGTAACCCCAAAATTAGCACAGGAGTTAAAAAAAGACAAAAGATCAATCTAGTGTGTCCCCTGCAATACAAGCAGTTACATCCAACAGTACTGCTCTCCAGTGGTACTGCTCTTTTCATAGGACTGAAATGGCAGCCTCTCAACATGATTCATTTACAGATATCTATTAGAAACCATGCCATGCTGGTATTCTGTATTTTTGCTGCTTATCTAACACTCACTTACTTTCCACTTCATTAATAAAGACATAGTAGCTTGGTCCAGGAGCTGTGTTTTAATTTCACGGCTACATCGCCTCATGTGACTGGCTGTATAGGTTGCGGGTAGGTCTACCTGGGGTGGGGATCTGGTCAAGGTGAACGCCCAAGAATGTTTGGAGAGGGCCTCTGGGTGGCCCCACAGCAGGGCAGGCATCTTTGGCAGGATTAGGTGCACTGGCTGCAGGGCAGCCATGGTCCCAAACTGGGCCTGGGGAGGAAGGAGATTGCCCAGTCTGTAGGCAGTTATTGCAGATCGGGGAGCTTGACTGGGTATGGAGGAAACTGGAGTAGTTGGGGAATAAACATGTCTGGCAGGGCCTGTGGGGAGCAAGAGGGCAGTGACAGAGTGCTACCTGGATCCGTTTCATCATGCAGGAGAGGAGAACCTACGGGACGTGGGCTAGTAGCAAGGGGTAGCTACCTGGGAGGTAACCGTAGAGGAAACAGGCTAAATCGTAGGAGGCGGGGGGACAGGTGGGTTGGGACTGACAGGGGGCCTACTGGAGGAGTGGATAGCGGAGATCAGAACAAAAAAGAAGGTTGGCTTTGAGTGCTATAATAAATTTGAGCCATTGTGTAAGTTGGTTGGAGAGGACGTGGTGAGGGGGGTAGAAGAGGAAAAGGAGGGTGTAGTAGAGAGGATATGGTGAACAGGACGAGGGCGGCATCAGTAATTCAAATAAGTATGCTAGTAGGGAGGGGAAAATCAAGTGTCAAAGAAGGGGAGGAACCAGCAGAGGGAAGGTGTGGAAGCTGCAAGTCAACTCTGTGAGAAAGGAGGAGAGATTGAAATGAGGGAAGGGCGTCCTTTGAGGTGGAGGATCATACCAGAAAAAGGCCCAAAGGTAAGGGGACCTGCAGGTGGGCATGGAAGGGCAAGAGGAAAGGGGTGAAGAGGTAGGCGAGGTGATGGTAATGGGAATGCTATGTTGGGGGACTGGTGAGGTGGGAGCTGGAGTGGGAAGGAGGTCAGAGAAAAGGCTCGACTGGGGTAGGGAGTGGAGTGGAGTGGAGGCTAAACTGGGGTAGCCAGGAACTCAGTTATAAAAGGCGCGACATAAGGGGTAGGGTGGCTAGGGTTCTCTTGTAGAGTGTCCGGAGAGAAGCCAAGGGAAGTGGTCTCGGGAGAGGGAGGTGATGGGGGAATGGCGGAGGTCCAAAAGGAGGTACACAAAGATCAAGGGGACACTAAGGTTCTCCTACTGTGGGACTCCATGATCAGGGTATCCATTGGGCAGGGCAGAGTGAGGGAAAATCCAGTCCAGTTAAGGTAATGGGTATGTCTGGTCTGACTGTGCATAGGGCGAAGTTCATGGTGTATGAGCTGGCGAGGACTGTGGAGGATCACCAGACTCATGATGCATGAGGAACAAATTATATTGAGGGAATAGTGTGCTGGAAATTCAGGCAAGGTTCCAGAACTGACCAGGGTCTGTCATGACAATGGATGCACAGTCTCCTTCGGAAATCCTGCCAATGCCAAGGGCCACTCAGGGAGAACAAACAGAAGATCAGGAAGATTAATGACTGGCTTGGGCAGTGGGTTGAAGCACAGGCGATTGGGGTGTTGGAAGACTGGTGGGGGAGTTTGGGAAGACAATGGACTGTATGCCCAGGATAGGCTTCACCTAAATCCGGTAGGGAAGGAAGTTCTTAAACAGGGATGGTGGATTTCATTCAGGCTAGATGGGGTTTAAACTTGTGAAGGGGGAAGGGCACGTTAGGGTGATCCGCCATCCATACCACCGGTAGGACTGGCCTGCAACCACATAGAGGGGGGAGATGGTACCCTAGGGAGAAGTGTGGACGGACTTATGAAAGATCTGGGGAGGATATGGTAAAGAGGGGTAGGGACAAGGGTCGGAGGGTGGCTTTAATAAATGCCAGGAGCCTGGGGAATAAAATGCCTGAGTTCCAGGCCATGCTGCTTGAGGTGTGGTGGATGTGGCAGTGGTCACTGAAACTTGGGCCACCCTGGCCATGACTGGGACCTTAATCTGAGTGAGTACCTTGTGCTAAGGAAGGACAGAAAGGTGGGCAGAGGGAGAGGAGTAGCAATGTTCATTAGGCATAACATCAAGATTATGAAAGTGGAGGAATCAGAGGCAACGTGGAGGCCCTATGGGTCACCTTGTGAACTCCGTGGGAGGAAGATCAAGTTGGGGGTGGTGTATATAGGCCCCAGGACTAGCAGAGTATCTGGAGGATTGCCTGTTGGCTAACCTTAAGGGCAGTGTGGACCAGAAGGGGAAGGAGTGGTGTTGATGGGGACCTTAATATGCCAGCTACTGATTGGGGTACTATGGCGCTCCACTGTAACCAGGAAGCAGAAGCTGCTGGATGGCTTGCTGGACGCGTTCCTCAATCAGCAGGTGATGGACCCAATGAGGGAGGGTCATATCCTGGATGTGGTTTTAGCGGATGGGGATCTCGATGAGATCTGGTTGTGGAAGAACCCTGGCTGGGAGTGACCACAACACAGTCTGATTTCGCTTAAACTGGGGGATCATTCAAGGACAATGATAGTTGATTTTAGTGGGGCGGACTTTCAGAACATGGGGAAATTCTCAAGGGACATTTGCAGGAGATAAAACCAGGTTTGGACGGTAAGGTAGGTGGAATCATAAGCGGGGTTACAGGAGGCCACCAGGACCTGTGCAAGAGTGAAGCGCAAGGGTGGTAGGTCTTGTAAACCATGCTGGTGGACCAATGAGGTCTAGGAGATGGTAAGGAAGAAGAAGGTTGCCTACAGTAGGTACAAAAAAATGAGAGGAGAGAGGGATAGAGAAACTATCGCCTTGCAACCAGGAAAGTCACCACAGTGGTGAAGGGAACAAAGGCCTGGAAAGAGCAGAGGCTGTGCAGAGGATACGGGGTGGGAAAAGGGGTTCTTTAGGTATACTGGTGAGCGGAGGAAGGTCAAGGGCCAGCTCAATAGATTGAGGACAGCTGGGGGTTGGTGGAAGGGCTGGAGAGCAGGTGGAGGTACTGAATGAGTACTTTGCCTCAGTGTTCACTAGGGAGAAGGCTGGGAACTTCCAAAAAGGGGTTGAAGGACACAGAAGGTGCAGCAGACCTAACTATTGGGGTACCTACTGAAGAACAAGCCACTGGGGAGGTAGGCCAGGGGTGACACATCAGACTGGTTCTACTGAATGGGGAGGCACAGATGCTGATATTCCTATCGGTTGGGTGTGGGAAGCCTCCAGTCCCTAAAAGGATAAATCTCTGGGGCCTGATGCTATTCATCCCAGAGTACTGAGGGAGTTGGCAGATGTTTTGGCTGCGCTATTGGCAGATCTCTTTAACTTGTTGCTCCAGACAGGGAAGGTTAAGGGATTGGAAGCAGGTGCATGTTGTGCCCATCCATAAAGGGGATCGAGAGAAGAGCCAGGAAACTATAGACCCATCAGTTTGACGTTGGTGGTGGGGAAGGTAATAGAGCATACTTAAGGAAAGGCTGGGAGGTTTCTTGGAGGAGATGGGTTATCGGGATGACCGGCAGCATGGGTTTGTGCCAGGTAGATCATGTCAAACAAACCTTGTAGAGTTCTATGAGTGGGTGACATCAGCACTCAACAGGGGAGACCAGTGGATGTACTGTTCCTGGACTTCAGCAAGGCATTTGATTCAGTCCCTCACATTGGCCTAATGGAGAAGCTGGGGGGATGGGGTGGGCCCATTGAGGGTTAGGTGAATTGAAGTGGCTTTCAGGTCACACTCAGCGGGTAGTGGTCAGAGGGAGGTCTCGTCTCCTAGGAGGTCATAAGTGGGGTCCCCAGGGATCAGTCCTGGGGCCACCTGTTTAACGCCTACATCTCCATATCACAAGGGAAGGTATCGGTATGAAATGAGTCCCTTGCGGACTACTCTAAGATGGGGCTGGTGGTGAGGGAGGAGGGAAGATTGGCCCTGAAAGAGGACCTGTATACTCTGGATAGGTGGTCCTCCACCTGAAATTGAAATTTAACTCTTCCAGTGCAAGGTGCTACACCTAGGGTGGGAAACCCCAACTATGTGTGCGCCCTGGGGGATGAGTTGCAGACCATGGCAGGGAAAGAGACCTAGGAGTCTTAGTGGATGTTAACATGAATCATTCAGAGCAGTGCTAGAGGGTTGCGGTCAGGCAAATAGGATGCTGGGATGCATCGCTAGGGGATTACCTCAAGGAACAGGAGGTGATTTTGCCACTGTACAACAGTCTGGTTAGACCACATCTTGAGTACTGCGTGCAGTTCTGGAGGCCGCACCTAAGGAGAGACATCCAACTCCTGGAGAGGGTTCAGAGCAGAACAACCAGAATGATCCGGGGTCTGGGGATATGACATATGAGGAAAGACTAGGGAGCTCAACCTGTTCTCGCTGGAGGAGAGGAGGGACCGGGGGACATGATTGAGGTCTTCAAGTACCTCAGGGACGTAAATAAGGTAAGCCGAGATAGGATTTTCAACTAAAGGAGAGTGGAATCACCAGAGGACACAGTTGGAAGATTGAGGGTGGTAGGATTAGGGGAAAGGAGGAGGAGGTACTTTACCAACAAAGTGGTGGAACCATGGAATGCGCTGCCCGGGAGCTGGTACAGGCAGCTACGGTGGAGGGATTCAGGAGAGGGTGGAACAGGTATAGGCAAGGGGTGAAGCAGAGGCTGATTTGCCGGGGGATGGAGTAACAGTGGAAGGAAACAGATAGAGGCTACGGTACTCAATCAGGGTGCTGAAGCACCAGCAGACTTGATAGACCAATAAGCCTACTCTGCTGGTGTCTAGTATGTTAGTATTTCCATGAAAGATCTTGGTCCATTAGAATTCATCATCTGATGTCACAGATAGGGTCCATTCATGCCAGCACTTCCTATATATTGGGAGGCATAGCCACGAACGGAAGTGGTCACAGCTGTGAGCACGCCGTTAGCGCATCACTGCCAACATTGATTACAGCCCCTCCGACGAGCAACCTGCAGCACTGCGAGGGCAGGCCATGCAACAGATGATAGACATAGAAGCAGCCAGTGGCAGCAGGAAATGGGTGGCACAAATGTAAGAGCACTGCAGCCATGTAAACATGGCAAAATGTTAAAACCAGCACCCTCACTGAAATAAGATACTTCATCCAAGTCATATTGGTTAAATACATGGGAAAGATGCGTCAAAGCAGGACACCACAGAAAACCAAATACTGCATCTCAGCTGGGCTATTGTACATACATACATTGTACAGACTGGTAAACATGCAAGACTTCAATGAGAACAAGATATTGCATCTCAGCTGCCGCTTTTTCTGGAATCAACTGCTCTATCCTGATTAATCTCCCAGTGATTTCCTGCCTCTAGTACTACCCTCTCCCTCCCTAATCTTCCAATAACATTATCCCTGGTGTCTACTGGCACACACCCCTATTTGTTCCACTGCCAGTATCCCTAGTATCTGGTGGAACCCCAACACCCACTGCACTCTAAACCCCCACCCCAGTCCCAGGATACCACTGGCACATTTTCAGTGTTGGGGGCATGTGTTAGAAACACATACTAGAATAAAGCCTTTTAATATTTAATTTCCTGAGGAATTTTCTAAGATCTGTGTAGATATGAAAAGGGTTTATGTCAGAGTGGGAATGAACTGAGTCCTTTAGGAAGTACTTTTCGTTTGACTTTGCTTAGTTCTGTGTCTGAGATAGTCAGTATTTGAAGCTGCAAGTCTGCAGCACCCAAGGCAGACAATTTTCAGTGTTTTCTCACCCTGCACCTACCCTCTCCTTGTTTTTGTCATTTTAGTGTCATTTTCTTCTTCACATCTGGGTCTTTGGCTTCTGGTAAAAGAGCCAATTCAGTGGTGGAAGTTAAGCACTGTGACCTGGTCTGTGGACCTTGGCTAGAGTATTTTCAGTTCCCTTTTCTGTTTGGTCCGGATCTGAATCTGGTATACACCCTGCTAACTGATCTGTGTGGGCGTTCCCAATTGAATACTTGTTAGAAAAACATAATCAGATTGATCTCTTGCAGATTTATGCCTCTTACACTAGAATACTTTGTTGTATTTTGAAAGGTTTTTTTGTCGTATATGGCAATCTCTGTTTTTCTTTGTGACTAAGTAGTGTTTTTCACATCTTTAATCTCAAGAGAGTGACTGATAGCATTCTTCATCTTGGTCCACCAGAATTTTAACCAACGGACTTGTACACAATGACAGCGCCTTCTCTCACCTGTTTTATAGATTACTGCTATAAAGCCTCCAGTTGGCATTTTATCGTAGCTCCTTAACAAAAAAAAAACAGGGTTAGAAGGCAGCAAGCAACCAGTCAGACTCTGGAGCATGCATTAGAGCCACCAGAGGCCTAATTGGGCAGGAGGACTCCATTTTTGCCTGGGTTCAATGGATCCAATCAGCTGTCAAGAAACAAATAGACAGGCACTCCCCTGTGACTGACTGACTGAAGGATTTATCCAATGAAGAAGCTGTATTGTGTCTTCTCCATTGGGACCATGCCAGCTTGAGTTAGTGCATAACTCCCTGACCAAGGAGGCAGACCTACTATCTGTGAGTGTTAGTTTGCACTCTGCAGTTTACAAAGGAGGGAGAGCGTGTTTCTGTAGCTGCTGAGGAAGAGGCTGCTTTTACGAAAATATCTGTGAGTACTCTGCTGACTTTGAGCTTCAGTGTCAGTATGAGGAGGAGCTTCTTCACTGCTGAAATTGTCACAATGAGAGATACAAAGAAAGACTGCTGTCTATAGCTTCCACTAATATTCTGGCTTCCAGCCCCTGCTTAACTTCCTTAATTTTAATTGTGCAGTTACTCAGTGCTGCTCTGTGCTCCTCTCTGTCCTGAAGGCAACCCTATTTTCCAGCAGTCATAGGCCTTCCTCTTGTTCATGATCAGGTGCCTTAACCACCGAGCAAGGAGCAGCAGCTTCAGGAAGCTCTGTACTGTTAGTAGGCAATTTTACAAATTTCTTAAAATCTAGAGTTTTAATCCTTTTATTATTGATGGCAATTGATAGATGACATCAAGCTGCCTGTAACTATACAAATATTTACCACTGTTCTGGCCATCAGTGCTCAGTATAGGGCAGTTGAATAAGTAGGCAGATGCAGGAGGTGAAAGAACCCGCCAAAAAGTCATGCCCGAAACCCAGCAAAGAAGACTAACCGCCGCTACAGAGGGGACCTTGCAACCCACTTATGGTGCTCTTTTGAGAGCCATACAATTGCTTGATAAGAGGATGGCAGACTTTCAGAATCAGCTCAAACTGATGGATACCAAATCAGTACTCTCACAGATAACACCCGAATGGTTACTCAGATGGCAGATTGAGCTCTTACAGTTTCCACAGGCTCAACGAAGGAAAATGGTCTCCTTCAAAAACATTTGGAAAATACAATCTGTGAAGCAAATGTATGCATATTGGGTCTCTGGAAAATTCAGAAAGGGACAATCTTAAGAAGTTTATTATTACTTGGCTGACAGATCACTACCAATTGTCAACCACTTCAACAGTGTTAAAATCTTACCAGAACACCCTAGAGGAACCTGGAATAGTTGCTCGACCAACGACCATCAGCCTCAGTCTATTTTGGTTAAACTGGGTCAATTATGGAGTGTAAGGAACTCTTGTTGAAAGCCAAAGAAAAGGCCCATTGGAATGGAGAGATGTTGGGTCCATCTTTTCCTGACCTCAGTTATGAAACTCAGCAGAAGCATAAAAGTTTCAACAGGGTGCACACTAGATTACAGCAATTGGGAGTTCAACACCTTTTGCTTATGCCAGCCAGCCTTAAAATAGCATATGGGGATAAGACTTCCACTTTCAGACCCCAAGGATGCTGCTAAGCACTTGGGAAAAATTGAAAAGGTGTTCCAAAGGTGAGATCAGGACCGAAGAAGAATTAGAGGTTGACTAAGCTGGGGGTTGCTATTTCAAAACTAAGCAGGATCGCAGGAGGTATGTCTTTGCCTGATGATGCACCTACTCACCATTCGTACTTTTATGAAGGATTTATACGAACATATGAAATTTGCCAGCAGATAAAGGCCTAGAGGTCTATCAAGTCTGCTCGAATGTGCAGCTAGCACCCCTTATTCTGCAGCTGCCCTCCCTTCCACCCTTCCCCTTCATTAACCCTCCCTCTTGTCCTGTCCCATCCTCGTTTGAAGCAGTCCACTGTTCTACTACATACTTCTGCAGGTAACGCATTCCCACTCAGCCACCACCCTCTCTGTAAAAGTGTCTCCTCATCTTCCTCCTGAACCTTCCTCGCTCCAGTCTCATATCATGGCCCTGGTGGCCCTCCCCTCTTTTGAGCAGCTCCTCTGTACCTGTCTTGTTTATTCCTTTCATGTATTTAAAGGTTTCAATCATATCACCCTGTCTCTCCTCTCCTCCAGTGAGTACATGTTCAACTCCTTCAACCACCTCTCGTATGATAAGTCCCCAGTCCCTTGATCATCTTTTTCACCCTGCGCTGCACCCCTCCAGTAACTTATTGTCCCTCTTCAGATATGGACGCCAGTACTGCACGCAGTACTCCAGGTGTGGCTCCAATGACCTATACAGTGGCAGAATCACCTCCTCCTCGAGGATATACCCATTGCAATACAACCCAGCATTTTGTTGGCCTTTGCAGCTGTCTTCCCTACATTGTGCCGAGTTGTTCATTGACCCTGTAATGAGCACACCCAGATCCTTCTCCTCCTCTGTCTGGGCTAGCTGCACTCCCTAGCTGGTAACTCCTCTTGGGTTCTTCATCCCAAAATGCAGCACCTTGCACTTTTTGGCATTAAACCCCAGTTGCCAGGTGTCTGACCAGGTTTCAAGCTTTGCCAGATCATCCTGCAACCCTGCCATCCCCTAGGTCATCTACCACGCCTACCTTGGTATCATCAGCAAACAGACTGATCTTGCTCTTGATGTCCCATGATATGTCTGCAATGAATATCCCAAACAACACTGGTCCCAACACGAGCCCTGTGGAACACCGCTCGTCACTGCCCTTGGGTGAAGCTCCCCACCCACCACCACCCTCTGTTGCCTCCCCTGCAGCCAGTTTCCAACCCATCTCACCAGCTTTGCACCCATCCCTGTGCCTACTAACTTTCTTCCCAGCCTTCATGTGGCACTGGGTCAATGCTTTACTGAAGTCAGATACAGGACATCCACTGCATGGCCCCTGTCCAGTTGCCTAGTTACCCAGTCATAGAACTCGACCAGGTTGGTTTGGCAGGATCTGCCACATATGAAGCCATGCTGTCTGCTGTCCTGTAGTCCTTTGGCCTTTAGGAGGGCCACCAGCCTCCTTCAGGATAGTCTCCATTAGCTTACCCATGATGAATGTGAGGCTCACTGGTCTGTAGTTTCCGGTTCATCCTTGGGGCCACTCTTGTGGAGGGGCACCACATGAGCCATCCTCCAGTCCTGAGGTACACACCTCGAATGTAGTGAGGCATTAAATAGGTCTGCCAAAGGTCCTGCAAGGACCTCTGACATCTCCTTCAGTACCCTGGGTGGATGCCATCTGGGCTTGGCGCTTTGTCCATCCTCAGTGCCTTCAAACCCTCTCAAACTCTGCCCTCCATGATTTCCCATCTGTCACCACTTCCCCTGCTTCTGTCATTTCTCCACCTTGTGTCACCCCCCTCTCTTTAGTAACTACTGAGCAGAAGGACTCATTTAGTGCTTCCACTTTATCGCACCCCTGCTTCCACCCAACCCTCCTACCTAATCCTTACTATGTGGTCCTTACAGCTCCTTTTCTCCTGATGTACTTAAAGAAGTCCTTTCCCTTCTTAATGCCTTGTGCCAGCCTGAGTTCTGTAGATGCTTTGGCTCCCCTTACTGCCCTTGTGACCTCCTTCGATTCTGTCAAGTACTCCTCCTGTCCTCCTCCCTCCCTGTTTTCTTGTACTTCCTAAAGGCAGCTCTTTTCCTCCTTACCTTTTCCATGACCTCCTTGCTCAACCAGCTCAGTTTCCTCAGCCCTAGCCTTCTTGCTCTGGGCTTTGCAGCAGGTTTTGCTGCCTCCACTATCCCCAGCTTTATGAACTCCCACCTCTGGTTAGTGTCCATACTAGATTGAATTCTGGCCAGGTACCCTTTTACCACTTCCCCATCCTCCCAAAGTCAGCCCTCCTGAAGTCCAGCACTCTTGTGCCAGATTCCACTCCTTCCTTGCCCATATCCAATGTGAGCCATACTGAGTGGTGGTCACTCCCTGACAGCGGTTCCTCCACTGTAAGTTCTCTCACAAAGTCCCCATTTGCCAGCACAAGGTCAAGGGTATTCCCTAACCTGGTTGGTTCATTGACCATTTGCAGCAGGAAGCTGTCCTGGAAGGCATCCAACAGTACCTGCTCCTTCTGTTCCTGGTTGTTGGGGTGCTCCAGTCCACTTCTGACATGTTGAAGTCCCCACAATCACCACACTCACCCTTTCTCGCAGGTCCTCCTGATCTGTCCCGCTAGTTCCCTGTCTAACTCCTCCGTCCTGAGATGGTGGCCTGTACACCACTCCCATTCTAAGAATCTTATTCTTGGAATCCTGGATTTGCATCCAAAGTGACTCGTACTACCTTCTCCCTTCCTCCCTTACACACTTCAGTCCTTCCTTCACATATGTGCCACCCCCTTTCCCAATCACCCTGTCCCTACGAAATAACCTGTACCCTGGTACAGACAGGTCCCAGTCATTGTATTGGGTGGCCCATGTTTCCATGATGGCTGCAATGTCCACCTCCCTCTGCCATGAGAACCTGTAATTCTGCAGTTTTCTCCCAAGGCTCCTAGCATTAAGGGTAAACACCTTCCACCCTTCCCCCCATCCTGCCCTCCTTCCCTAGCATCACTAATTAGTACTTGCCATTTGTCCTTTGTCACTGTTATGGGGGTAAGTTCATATGGTTTCCCAACCTGTGGTCTCTGCATATCTCTTCCCCAACTGCCACCCCCACTCCTAGTTTAAATTCCCAACTTCTCTATGTACTCCTCCATCCTCTGTTTCAACACTTTTTTCCCTCCTCATCCAAGTGTAGTCTGTCCTTGGCATAGAGACTACTGTCCTCCCAGGTCCTCCCCACCCCCAACAGCCCATACCCTTTAGCACAACACCAGGTTCTTAGTCATCCGTTAAATTCTTCTATTCTCAGCTTTCTGTTGTGCTTGCCTTTGGCACCGGAAGTATCTCTGAAAAGTTACTGATCTTCCTGCCCCTCACATAATTGTGCTAGTTCCTCAAACCTCCTCTGGACTATATCTACTGTCTTGTCAGCCAGGTCGTTTGTCCCAAGATGTATAATTAAATGAGGCTTGTCCCTACCTCTTCTAGCATATTTCAGAACAGACTGTCCCACCCTTTCAGCTGTCATTCCTGGCATGGCCTCCACCCAAATGCGACTATGCCTCTCCCCTTGCTTCCCCACTCTAACTCCTCTTAGTACTGAGTCCCCAGCACTAAGATTCCACCCCTCTTACTCCCTGTTTGCTTCCATTCATCTCCCTCTCTCATTTCCAGCTCCTCTCTTCCTCCTGCACATTATTCCCCTTTACCCCTGTTGCAATTCTCCCAGCAGAACCTCCCCACTCCAGTTTGGTTCAGGCATTTATCAATTACTCCTCTAATTTCATAATTTCCTCCTCCACCTTCTTCCTCTCTAGCAGTGCACAACTATTTTCTGAAGACCCTTCACAAATGCCCGCTCCCTCTCTCTTCATAGTAACCTGTTCTCTCCTTGCCACTTCTTCACCTCCCTCACAAGTCCTTATCTCCTCCTTCCATTTGTCTTTTGTCTCCTGACCTGGTTTCCGGCAATCATTCTTCCTGGCCTGGGCCCCTTTGTCTCTGCTTCCTTCTTCTGACCCTCCTCACCACTGTTGGCTTAAATCACCCTCCCTCATCTCCCTTCTTCCTCTCTCTCAGTATTGGGCTAACCCACCCCAATCTGCCTTGCCTGTCTTAGTTCCTCCTGCAGACCTCAATCTCCTTTCTAGGTTTTTCTATGTGGTTGTACACTAAACATCCTCCCACACTCCAGGCAATTTTAGAAAGATTGGTGCACCACAGTTGTTGCAGCTCACCACCCTAACCATTGCTGTCATTGCTCACCAGCGACCCCCCACCCTTCCAGATGCTGGATACCAACCACTCCCCCAAGTCTCCTCTCCCCTCTATCAGTGCAAAACATTTTCTTTATTTCCCTTACCTCCTTTGTTGCACATGTTTAGATATATTGAGCAACTGCTTTTATATTCCTATCCTTCCTATCCATACTCAAAAAGAGACTTTAAGTAGCCATTGCACAACCTTCTTCAAACTCCTACTCCTCCTTTCCCCAATGCAATATCAATGCAAAGAAGTAATAATGAAAGCTCCTAGATTTGCATTTACTTCCTTCCACTGAGATAGCAGTCACCTCTTCACTTGCTGCTGTTCCTTTCCTGGATGTCTGCTTCTGCTATGACAGGTGCATATCCTTTGCCTGTTTGTGGAAGTGATGTCAGAACCCCTGGTATAAAGGAAATAATGGACCAGGGGTGGGTGGGGTGAGGGTTGTGGGAGGGTGGAACCAGCCAAGTCTTCCAGAAACAATCAGGTAGCTGAGGCCTCTGGTCAGACCATTAGCACCCTTCCCCACTCTGCACTCAAACTTTGCAGCTAGTGAAGCCAGCAACAATGAATCACAATTCTACTCAAAGCCCCAAAATAGGTTTGCTACCCAAAGAAACAGTACTCAATTCAAACAGCTTCACCAACAACACATCAAAATAGGCTTGAATTAGAAGATATAGGTCTCCAATTCAAAGAAACAGACCCAGTTAAATCACACCAATTATGTTTTAAAACAGAAGAAATAGGCCTCTACAAATGCAGCCTGCCACACAGTGAATCAAACAAATGAGCCCACTTATAGCTACCAAAACAGGTTTCAAAATTCCAACAGCCCCAAACAATACCCTGCTAGCCCCTTAGTAGTAAGTAAGAAAGAAAAGAAATAACCTTCTACCAAGTAGAATCCACAAGAAACAATGTAAAACAACAAGAAGCTACTGTACTGTAGATCTGATCCTGTCCTCCTTCTAGTTCTTTCTGAGAAGCCAAAGCACTGACTATGTCTATGTCGCTGCCACAAAAC
Organism: Neoceratodus forsteri; assembly: GCA_016271365.2. Classification (NCBI taxonomy): domain Eukaryota; kingdom Metazoa; phylum Chordata; order Ceratodontiformes; family Ceratodontidae; genus Neoceratodus; species Neoceratodus forsteri. The sequence goes on from CM057449.1 coordinate 692,844,549, forward strand.
TATGTGGCTTTACTTTATGTAATTGCTATGTGCTGCGGTGGTTTGTCATAGCTTTGGTGGAGTATGTAACAAAAACATGGTCGCAACATGTGCATTGACAGTCTTCAGAGGCATCGCCGCTTTTCCTTGGAGGAGTCATTTTCATGCCACATGGAAATTATTTACTACATAGGCACATTGGGGAACTCTTTCTAATGCTTGCAGGAGCTACTCAGCTCTGGATTAACTACCCGATGCACTGGAGACAGTAAGATTCCAAGTCTTGTTTCTTGCCTTTCATTTTCCTTGTTAGCAATTACAATACATTGTGCAGTTCATTTACTGTTGGACTTGATTATTGTCTTATAATCTGCTCCATGTCTGGGGTTTGTTTTACTTCTGAGTGTACTTGCATTTGATTGCCATTAAAGTTTATAGTCAGTATCATTTTACTGTCGGCAGGGTGCATACATGCACTGTTAAAGCTCTTTTAGTTTAGCTTATTATTATGCCTCCTATTGTGTGAGTTTTTCTCTAGGGGTTGCCTATTATTTCTTATTAGTTATGTTGGATATTGGGGAGCAAGCCTTACAGTTAAAATAAAGGATAACAATGTTTTATGATATTTGTTTGAGATATGCCCTGCTCATGGCAGATTAAGCTAGTTAGGTGTATTTTGGATAGATCTGTCTAGAACTACCCCTCAGTGTTGTAATAGAGTTTGGGGCATATCATTTTCTTATAGGTTCATAGTATGGTACAAGTTCTAAAGACCAAGGCCTATAATGAACTTACAGTTTGGGACTCTAACGTGGAAAGAGTATTTCCTATCGCCCATATATTGATCTAATCTTGTTTTAAACTGTTCAATATTCTCACTTGCAACAACATTCTAAGGTAAGGAGTTCCATGTAGAAGATACTCTTTGTGTAAAAGTTACACTTCGGTTGTTTTAATTACTGAACCATTTAGTTTAAAGTTATGAGATCCAGTATTGTTATTAAATGTGTGCTTTTCAAGGCAAATTGTTTCTAGTATTTTATTTATTTTATTTAAAATTTTGGTGACTGGGTAGGCTCACTGAGACCATAATGGTCCCTTTTTCAGGGGCGACCGGAGTTAGTTACAGGTAACAGTACAATAAAAAGTAGGAACAATTCAAGGAAAGTGAATACAGACATTACAATCAGGACATATTGTACAATCACAGGCAAGTTAGGTACAGTTGAGGATAACAGGAGGGGTAAAATAGTTTCACAAGAATGACAGTTACATAATGTTCATTTAGCAGGACAGTTTTACAGATTACAATTACAAGTGTTTCAATCAGTGAGAAAGTTCCAATGAATGGGAGAATAGCATGTCAGGTGGCTGGCAATAGTTTCAGAGGTAGTCTACTATACCGGTCCTCAGCGGTGGCATGCACAGAGGCTTAGCTCTAGCAGGTGCATCTTTAGGCCTTTTTAAAGTCCCCAAGGGAGCTGCAGTCTTGAAGATTGCTAGGAAGGCCATTCCAGAGGATGGAATGGTAGGTTGCGAAGACCAAAGGCCTTGGCATGTTCGGACTCTAGGGACGTGGAGGAGTCGATGATACGAGGACCCTTAATGTTCTTTAGGCTGCTTACATTACTGGTGCAATTCAGACTTGGGGGACATTTGGTTGTAGAAGCTTGAAGGCCAGGCATAGGGAAGTGTAAGATAGTCTGCCCTCCAGGAGGGCCAATTTAGTAAGTGCAGTATTTTACAATGGTGTTCTAGGGCTGGGCACCCCAGGAAAAGCGTCCGACTCTGTGATACAATTTTCCTAGCTTCACATCTCTGTATTTTTAGTGAGTGTAGCACTGGGGCCCTATAGAATACAGTGGCCGGAGCATGCCCGTGGCTATCCTTAGCTTGGATGTCTGAGTGAGAAAGGGGTTAGACGGCACAGGAGACCAAGCTTTTGGTTTAGCGTCTTGGTTAATTGGTCAACATGAACCTTGAAGAAGCAGTCTTGATCAATATATACTCCCAGGTATTTGATGCAATCCACTACCTCAATAGGATGACCACTGGACAGATAAGGGATAGTAAGCATGCTCTATCAGGGCCCAGTTTATTGGGTCCAAATAGGATGGCGTTGTTTTTCCTCATTGAGGACTAGCCAATTTGTCAGGAACCAGGTTTCCAATGTGGAGAGGTCTTAGTTCAGGAGTTGATTTAGCATGCTGCATCTGAAGCAGATCTGTACAGTACGGCATCATCGGCATAGAGGGTCACTTTGGCTCCACCACAGTGCTTTGATAGGTCATGATAAACAGGGAGAATAGAAGGGGCCCCAGTATTGAACCCTTGAGGACAACTTCAGCAATGGGAACTTGCCTGACTCTACCCCGCCATCTGATTATCTGAGATCTATCTTGCAGGTAATCTTTGAACCACTGTGCTGAGTGGTTGTCCAGTCCAAGTGAACTAAGCTGCAAGATGAGTAATTGATGGTCTACCAGATCAAAGGCCTTGGTAAGGTCTATGAAGACAGCACCAGTTAGTTGGCCTTTGTCTTGGGCTGCAAGGATGTCGGATGTTAGACTCACCAAGGCAGTATCAGTGCCATGTTGTTTTCTAAATCTGTGTTGTCGTGGAATGAGGAGGCTGTGTTGTTCAACATATGCCTGGACTTGTTGGTACACAATTCTCTCAAGCATTTTATTTAGTGTGCAGAGAATGGAAATCGGTCTATAGTTTTCTACCAGCTCACTGGGTCCTCCCTTGGGGATAGGGGTAACCAGGGTAGTTTTCCAGGCTGAGGGGACTTACCATCCACGCGACCTATTGAATAACCATGTGATTGGCACGGCAATTTCTTGGTCTGCTAGTCTGAGTAACCTGGGTTCAAGCTTGTCGTAGCCTGCAGAATCATTGACCTTAATATTCCTAATTAGCTTTAGGATCTCGGTTTTGGATGTTAGCTAAGGTGGAAGTTAGGTGATGAGGAGGGATTCATTATATCATCAGAGGATGCCTGATTAGGGCTGCAAGGGTGAACCCTATACCTGCCATGGTCAGTGAGGAATACATTAAAGGCATTTGCAGCATCTTGTAGGTTTGTGTGGTGTACATCCCCACAACAATGTCACAGGCACTTTGTGTGTGATGCCCTTCAGGAGTGCATTAATTTGGAACCAGAATTTCTTGGGTTAGAAAGATTTTTGCTTGTAGGTTCTTGAGGTACAGTCGCTGCAGCCTGTTTTAAATCTCTTTACATTTGTTTCTCAGCATTCAGTAAAGGATCCAGTCGTTGGTCAAATTAGTGGATTTGTACCTGCCCCAGGCCTGTCCCTTTCCTGCATGAGCTTTTTTAGACTCACGTCAGCCACCTGGACTGTTGTCCTTTGACTCTCATTTGTTTAAGGGGCGTGTTTGTTGCCAGCAGAGAGGAAATTCTTGGTGAAAAAGTCCAAGACAGCGGCAAGTTTTATTTGAGACCAGTCTATTTCCACAGGGTATCTCGGAAGGACTTAACGTCGAATTTGGATAGTTGTGTGCCAGAAAGGTTCGGAGGGGGGTGGAGTTGGATAATCATTTTCCATATACCAAAGATAGGGGTGGTCACTTAAGGAGTCAGCAAAAGTGCCAGCCAGCTTGAATTTATTGAGGTTGGGCACCAGCAACCAGTCCAGAGTGGTGTGGTTTCCGGTTTCAAGTTCAGTCTTGTAGGTTCATGAATCAGTTGGGTAAGCTTGGCCTCTTGCAAGTTGGACTTAATGTCACTCTTAATCGAGAGGCCCCAGTGGAGATTAAAGTCACCCAGGATTATTTTTCATGGGAAGGCAGGTCCAGAATAAGTTCAGTAAGGGACTTTAGTGCTTCCACTGCAATCTTTGGAGGGTTGTAAACACATTCTATCAGTAGTGGCTTTGTACCACTCAACAGTACTTTAACAAATAATGCTTCGCAACCCTCATCAGCCATAGCTGGGATCTCTACTAAAGACACCGTTAATGACTCCTTAGTGTATGTGATAACCCTCCACCCTTTTTCCTATTCTGTCCTGTCGAAAATTTTAAATACAGGGATCTTAATCTCATGTGCTAAGATCCTAGGTTTGAGCCATGTTTCCAAGATGGCTAATACATCTGGGAGTGCAAGTCAGTCCAGGCTTCAAGTTCTTGCAGTTTAGGTCTGAGACTATTTATATTGATATGAACCAGTTTCAGCCCTTTTGTATTGGTCCAGCAAGGCAGAGAGGGAGTTACATTTGGGATATTGGTACAGGGAGGACCTGGGTTGGTTTCAATATCCCCTGCTAGCAGGAGCTTTAGAAGAACCCACACTTCGAAATGCCTGGAATGGGTGATGGAAAAATAGGTGTTTGTATAGTCTGAGGAGTGTTGCGAGGCATAGCAATGTCCATTTTCCTGATACTATTCAGAGTAAGCAGGCTAGGGTAGTGGTCTAATGGGGGTAAACACAGGGATAATGAGCTAGTATGAGGTCAGGTGGCCATTTATATTCCACCTGGGAGTTTAACATCAGGTGGTCTGTATGTAATGTAAACAAGATATAGCCACTCCCCAGAGTATGCCCAGAAACATGCTTTGTCTAATACAGCAGTTTCTGACACCCTAGTTTATAGGCACAACTAGAGTTGTGTGGGTAGCAAGGCATTTAGTCAGGGAGAAAAGAGTACATCACAAATTGCTCAAAATTAAGCAGGTGGTGTAAAAATAAAAGGTGGAAATTGGAGAAGGCGGGTGTAGTGGTGGGTAAGCACCACTAGAGGGTTATTAGAATATAGTGTTGAGTGTTGGATGCGATTGTCAATGCTGTTTTGTTATAGCGGCCACTAGAGGATGAAGCAGATAGCCTGCAAATGGAAAAGTCACTTGATAGGTTAAATTCAGTCAGGTGCTTTACCCTATAAATATGATGACCCAAGGGTGGTGGTGGGGGCAGTGGGGCAGCTGATGCAGAGCATCGGCGAGGTCCTCCTCTGCCATTTCCACTCCTCATCCTGGGATCCTTTACCAGGTTAAACTTTTTTAAATACTCGTGCCTTCTGGAGGGCCGGCTGCTGTAAGGGACTTGGCTGTCGGGGAGGGCTGGGTGGCCCTCGACCCAGAAAGCTCCCAGAGGCCGTGTGCAATCTGTAGGAGAGGAAAATGAGACCTTTTATTACAATTACAGACAAATAGGCAGGGCTGAGGAACAATGGGGGTGGAGGTCGATCGTGTTACGATAGCCAATGGTATTACTATAGCCCAGCCTCGTTTCAGATTGAATGTACGGGCACTGCTAACAGAAAAAGAAAATTAGAGTGGACTTTAAATGAAAAAAATTTAAGGGGCTCAGCCAGAAATGTTTTTTTTTTTTTTACAGGCACTCAATGTTCAACAATTAAGGTACTCTGTCTCACAACGTAATTCACAGTGTAAAGGGGAAAACTGCAGGTAAAAACAATCAGCACTGTGTGGCTACATAAATATCATGATCACTACAAACAGAAAACTCAGGTCTTTCTATAAAATGGTGCACTCTCACACTCTGCCATTTCCACTCCTCGTCCTGGGATCCTTTACCTGGTTAAACTTTTTTAAATCTTGAAAGGCCTTGTAGGTCAAAACTAGGTCTCCCCTGAGAGCTCTGTATTCCATAGAGTACAGGCCAAGATTCTTTACTCTGTCCTCATAATCCAGGTTAGCCACATTTTGATTGTTAAAATATTGTATACTCTACTGTAAGTTACAGAGTATATTAGTTGTGATTGTGCTTACCTACAGTTTCTTTCTGCTGTATTGTACTGTAGTAAAATCTTAAAAATAAAGCTAAAAAGATTAGGTGCCTTGGGTCCTTGTTGAGCTAGGTGGGCAACTTTGACCTTTTTCAATGACATGGAAACTATACATTAAATTTTAGTGTTGCATAAAACATTGTGAAGTAAAATGAATAGAAAACTGAAAAAGCACGAAAGTTGTGGAAAATACATTATGTGCAGTTTTACAATCCATTTCAGACAGTGATAATGCAAAAACTTTGTAGAAAATAGCATAATTTGTAGAATATGGCAAATCTGTAGAATATTACATACTTTCCTTTTGTTTCCAGAAATTATGTACAAAACAACTCCAGTGCAGTTCTACTATTTTAACAAAATGAGGAAAATGTATACAGAATAAATGCAGACCAGCCAGCTAGCATAGCCATAGTGTTACCACTTGTCATCCAGACAAGATGAGTTTGCACCCTGAGCATGGCATGTCCAGTGTCTACTTCTGAGGCAGGGTTCTGATGTCAGCCTTGGATGACTCCTGCTTTGGGAAGACAGGGCATCTCCTTCTGCCTCGCAACTGCCAAAAAGCTCTGCACTCCAGGAAGGAAATAATCAAGTAAGGCAGGCGGATACGCTAAAACTCAAATTTACTGTGCTGCAGTTTGCTAAAATTTAGCTTTTAGTACACTTCCAGATATACTGTCCGACTATAGCGTATAATGCAGTATGCTGTCAGTCATTATGTCTGGAAGGGGACTGAAAGCCAATTTAGTATAACATTATATTAGGGTTAACCACTCAGCTCTAACACCTGCCCTGCACTACTAGATTGCAGCTTCACTTTCTGAAGTGGATGCATTCACAACTGTCCCCTGTGGTCCAGGCAGGGCCTGTCATGGGGACAGAAAATAGAGATCCCTTGAGTGGCTTAATGTTGGCATGTACCCACTTAGTGGCACATAACACAGTGGTGTCACACACCCAGAGTGGGGCCGGCAGGAGAGTTCTGAAGGAAGAGTGGCACTCATCCACCCTTTCAACAGCCCTTACAGGCTATTGACCAGTCACACCTCATAATTAGCCCCTAGGGTGGGATACCCAGTAAACAAATTTAAATAAATAAATAAGGGAAGGACATAGAGAGGGAAACTAAACACGGCCTAGGCAGATTATGACCCTGTCCTCCACATCACAGTAGGACCTTGCCAGCTCTTTCTTCTCCTCACCAGCTCGCCACTCAGACCTCAACTTCCCCTGGCTTGAGAAACAGGGATCCCACCTAGAGTGGATAAGCTTCCAGTTACAGTTGAAGGTTCCAAATATGGATGCCCAGCAGAGGTTGGCAGAATTCTGGAATCTCAAAGGACTTCTACAGTGAGCATAAGGGCTTAGGCATGTGGAAGGAAGAGCTGGTGGCAGATGAGGAGAGCAAGGGAGGCAAAATTAAAAGTGTTAAAAAGCATAAAGAAAAGTTGCAAAATGCAGAATATTATGTCTGACAAAGACACTGAATGTGTGTGGCACCTCACTGGCTATTACACTATATGTTCTGATCTGATCTTTCTGACAGGTTTCAGCACACAGTTTATGTACCTACACCAAAACTAAAATGAGCTGCAACTATGTGATGTTAACAACAGGGCACAGGATGCCAGTGGTGGGCTTGGCACATGGAAGAGCACGCCAGGACAGGTAAGATACCAAAATAGAGGAGGATAGAAAGGAGGGTGCTTTAGCAGGAAATACAAATAGATGAGCCCCAGCTGGCTAAATGGGGCCTTCTCCTTCTCATGAAACCTTTGCCCCAGTACAGAGTTGCACCCTGTGGTGGTGCAAACAGAGCAAATAGCCACCATGTTGCACCATCAGCATTTGAGGACTGGGCATAGAAGAAGTTATTAGTTGCAGGAGGAGAAGTACCCTGCTGTAACTAAGTCCCAATGCAAATAAGTTAATCAAATGTTAGTGAGCACAAGGGTTTGCGCAACACTAATATGTTGGTGAGTGATTTTCATAGAAGTGGCAGCATGGCATAACATCAATCATATGGTGCTAGGCCATGCTGAGAGTATGTGGTTGTCAACAATGCCACCAGGTGTCCTCCATGCCACCCTTACCTTTTGACCAACTTCTGAGCAGATACTGGTTGACTTTCCATAACACACCTACATCCACATACAGTCGTATTTTGTAGTATGTTAAAAACTGTGATTATAAATTTGCTCTAGTGAAATCAGCGTTGTTACATGTCAGTCAGTTGTTTCACTTGCATTTAATTATATATTTTTTTCCACATTTAACCAAGGGGATAACATTTTATTCCTATGCAGTAGGTATCTGTGACATTACTGACATCATAGGTACTGTTTGCCTATAAATACTGAATTCCTGCATTGAAGTCTTCATACCCTGAGGAGGCTCTAGCCAAGTGAAGCACAGGATTTTGGGGTGTTTAGGACTAGTTATGTCCCTCCTGTTTTGCAGTCATATACAGCACTTTTGGGCCCTTGATTTATGATCGTTCTTGATATATTTTTGCTGAATTTGCAGTTGTTTGTTTATTAAAGGGCTGCACCAGCTTGCTGAAATTTTGTGTGCATGCTATTTGTGCTGACTTGCACTTTACACATCCTGAGGGCACATATTGTAGTTTATTCCACTAGTCACATCCCTGACAGTCCAGTGGTGCCCACATGCTCCCTGAGGCCTCAGAACACCCTGGCATCTGCTGGAATTGGCTTATTTAACCACATAATAACATCCCACACTGCTGTTCCATGATTATCTCCATTCCAGTTCTTGATTACAGTCACAGAGTAGCAACACCTACCACTATCCCCTTCCTGCACAGTTACAATGTGTATAGTGACTGTATAGGAAGGTTTGTAAACCCCGGCTCATTATTGTATAACAAGGCACAAAGTTTCTGATCACCAAACAGTCACTACAGCCATTTAGTGACTAACCTTTGTGAATAGAAACTGGGTCCCGTATGTTCTTATCAGGCAGTTTGTCCCATTGACACATTTGCAGTGTATTTTGCAGCTTCATGGGAGACCAAGGTTCTAAGTGATCCCTGTAATCACACTTTACATTATGTCTTTCACTTGCACAACTTGTACTGTATATTCCTTCCCACATCCCTCCAGGATGCATGTGGAGGCAAGCTGTTATGAGCTTAGCATATCTTTCCGGGAGGGAGGAGGGAGGGAGGAAGGAAGGAAGGAAGGAAGGAGAGAAACTAGACAGCAGAAAATACATATTTCTGGAAAAAATGTCAGAGAGTAAATTATTTTGCTATTGCAAACACAGTATAGTTCTTTCCATTTCCTTTCTCCTTTCAAAATACTTCAAAATCTGCACTGCCTGACCCTGTTTTATTTTGACAATCATCATAAGTTACCCAGCCATTTCTGGTAATAAATCATAGACTGTTTGAGATAAAAAAAAATTGAGTCCACTCAGAAGAAAGGAGGGTTACTAGTGGGTACCGGTGAGTCTAGTATAGGACCGTCCTCTTTCAATGTCTTTATAAGCTGGCATTGCAGAAGGACTGAAGGAAAAGTATGTCTCTTTGCAGATGACACAAAGATCTGCAACAGAGTTGATGCACAGGGTGGGGTGGAAAGGATGAGAAGGGACTTGGCAAGGTTAGAGGAATGGTCAAATGTATGGCAGCTTAGATTCAATGCTAAGAAGTGCAAGGTAATGCACCTGGAAACAAAAACCAGGGAAGAGTACACAATGGGGTGAGATACTAACAACAACAAAATGGAAAGGAACCTGGGGTAGTCATATCAGATGACCTAAAGGTGGGCAAGCAATGTGAGAGGGCAGCAAGGAGGGCTGGGGATACTGGGATGCATAGGGAGAGGCATTACCAGTAGAAAACAGGAAGTTATTATCCCTCTGTACAGACAGCTGGTGAGACCCCATCTGGAGTACTGTGTGCAGTTCTGGACACCCAATCTCCGCAAAAGACATAGGCAGGATGGAAGCTGTCCAGAGGAGGGCACTAAAATGGTGCAGGGTCTGCACCGGAAGACATATGGAAGAGAGACGAAAAGGAGCTTAATATGTATAGCCTCCCGAGGAAAGGAGGGAGAGGGGGGGACATGATAGAAACGCTCAAGTACCTCAAGGGAATCAACAAAGTCCAAGAGGGCAGCATCTTTCAAAAAGAGGTGTGCAAGAACAAGAGGGCACAATTTGAAGATAGAGGGGGCTCAGAGGTAATTTAAGGAAGTATTTTTTCACAGAGAGGGTTGTGGATGCATGGAACGGCCTTCAGGAGGAGCTTATGGAGTCAAAATCAGTGGTGGAATTCAAGTATGCATGGGACAGTCATAAGGCAATTCTAGGGGTGGGGAGTGGAAAAGTAGGCTGCTGGTTAACTAGGATCTGCAGCTTATCCAGTAGGTAGGGAAATGGGCAGACTGGTGGGCCAAGCTGTCCTTATCTGCGTCAAATTCATAGAACATAGAATTTGACTACCTCCAGGTCCCTTCCATTTTTGTTGTTGTTAGTATCTCACCCCCATTGTGTACTCTTCCCCTGGGTTTTGTTTCCCAGGTGCATTACCTGCACTTCTTAGCATTGAATCTAAGCTGCCATACATTTGACCATTCCTCTAACCTTGCCAAGTCCCTTCTCATCCTTTCCACCCCACCCTGTGCATCAACTCTGTTGCAGATCTTTGTGTCATCTGCAAAGAGACATACTTTTTCCTTCCAGTCCCTCTGCAATGTCGCTTATAAAGACATTGAAGAGGACCGGTCCTATCACGAACCCTCAAGGGTACCCCACTAGTAATCCTCCTTTCTTCTGAGTGGACTCCATTTACTATTACTCTCTGTGTCCTATTCTCCAGCCAATTCTTTACCCAGGCTGTCATCTTGGGACCCACACCCAGGCTGGCTAACTTGTATATATCTTTGTGTGGACTGTGTCAAATGCCTTGCTAAAGTCTAGTTAGCCATGTCCACAGCCCCTCCTGATCTACTACTTTGGTCACCCAGTCAAAGAAATCTATCAGATTCATCTGGCATGACCTTCCCACTGTGAATCCATGCTGCCTAGGGTCCTGTGCCCCTCTGGCCTCTAGATACTCGACAGGTCTCAACAATTCCTCCTTCAGAAGTGATTCCATCATTTTCCTATCACTGAGGTTAAACTAACAGGTCTGTAGTTTCCTGCTTCTGCCTTGCTCCCACTTTTGTGAGGGAATCACATCTGCCCTCCTCCAGTCCTCGGGTACCACCCATCCTCCCATGATTTGTTAAAAGGGTAGTCAGTGGTGTCACTAGTTCTACCCTTAGTTCTTTTTAGAATTCTGGGATGAATCCCATCAGGCCCCGCTGTTTGTCCACCTTCAGTATTAAGAGTTCTTTCAGAACCTTTTCTTCTGTAAATGGGCTGGTATCAACTTCTGTATCCAGAGTGTTTCTACTGTTTCTTTTAGGTACCTCCCTTCATTTGTAAATACTGAGCAAAAATATTTGTTTAGTATCTCTGCCTTTCACAGTCTCCTCTGCCCACCCTCCCTTCCCTTTATTAAGCCTCACTATCCCTCCCTTGGTCTTCCTTCGCTCCTGATGTACCTATAAAAGGTTTTATCCCTTTCTTAACTGAGTTGGCTATCTTTTCCTCGGTTTGGGCCTTTGCTGTTCTGACTGCCTTCCCAGCCTCCTTTTGCTTTAACTGATACAGTTCTCTGTCCTGTTCCTTCTGTGATTCCTTGTACTTCCTGAATGCTTTTTCTCTTGAACCTTCACTGCCACTTCCTTTGAGAACCATAGTGGTTTCTTACATTGTTTTGTTTTGTTTATTTGCTTCACACAAAGGCTCGTTACCTCTGTGATGACAGTTTTATTATTCCCATTGTTCTTCCACCCTCCTTCCTGCCCATTTACTAGTGCATTCCTTAGGCACTCACCCATTTTGGCAAAGTCAGCCCTCCTAAAGTCCAGTACTTTTGCTTTTGTATACTTGACTCTATTGCTCTGTTTATTGTGAACCATACTGTTCGATGGTCGCTAGTTCCCAGATGGCTACCCACTTCTACATCTGTGATCCTCTCTCCATCTCCATTTGAGAGAATCAGGTCTAAGATTGCTCCTCTCGTCTGGGCTCCAATACTAGTTGTCTAAGGCATGCCCCTGTAGGGCATCTAGAATAACCCACTCTTCAAGTGGCTGCTGCAACTGCACTCCAGTTAACATCTGGCATATTCAGATCACCCATCAGCAATATCTCCCTTTTTCTGCCATTCTAAGTATACTTTCTATCATTTCCTTGTCCATTTCCTCCCCTGAGAAGGGGGTCTGTATACAACCCTCTGCGGATTGTGGTGCCATTACCTGTCTCCAAATTCTACCCATATTGCTTCTTCTCCTCCCTGCTTACCCTTTTGTTCTGTTGCTTTTATTCCTTCCCTTATGTAAAGAGCTACTCCTCCTCCTCTTTTACCCTCCCTGTCCCTCCTGTAGATAGTGTATCCTGGTATGTTTACATCCCAGTCATGGTTTTGTGTGTACCATGTTTCTGTGACTGCCATGATATCCAGATGTTCCTCCTCCATCAAGGCCACTAATTCAGGAAGCTTGTTACCCAGACTACGGGCATTGGTACTCATTGCTCTCCATTTTGATGGCTTTACCTTCTGTTGCAGCATCCACCACTGACCTTTCTACCTCGGTCTTTTTCTCATTTAGTACCCTGTTTTGTAGGGAGAGGATGGGATTTTCCTGCTGCTTATCAGTGCCTCCTTTATGACTAGTTTAAAAGCTTGCCAATGAAGCATTTAAACTGATTGCTCAAAAGACTTGTTCCTTCCTGGACAGATGCAGATGATCCTGCCAGTATAGGCTGGTGTCCTCCAGGTGGAACCCCAGTCCCCAATGAAGCCAAACCCTGTGCTCCACACATTTTTCAACCATTCATTAAACTGCATGGTGCTAATTACCCTGCCTCCCCATGCCATTGACAGGCAGCATCTCTGAGAAGGATACTGTGTGTGCTACTTGTCTTAGGCCCTCCCCAACTCTACAATGTCCTCCTGCACTGCTCTAATCTCATGATGAGCCAAGTCATCTGTTCCTAGGTGGACAATTACATCCAGCTCAGACTCCCTTGCAGCTGTTCCGTGATCCTGAGGATGCGCTTCCTGTCCCTCCAAGCCATGGCACCAGGCAGGCACCTTACTTCAGTTTTCCCAGCTCCCTCAATTCTATCCCCTAATAATTGAGTCCCCACCAGGAGCTGCTTCCTTTCCCTGTGGTGTCCTCTGCCGCCTTCCTGTGGGCCTCCCTTGTGACAGTTGTCATCAGTCTTCTCTGCAGGTGCATCCATAGGGGAGCTATGCTCCCCAGAATGGTGTATGGATTGTGGAGTGGAACAATTGACTGGGTGTGCCTCTGTTCCACCATCCTCACCCTCCCTGAGCCCACTGTGGTCCAACTGCTGTGCTTTCTTGCAACCTCTGAGGTAGTGGAGGTGGTGCAGGTGCTCCCTGGATGGGGAGGTTACCTTCCTACTGTCCAGTGTGGCCTAGGGAAGGTTTCCTTACTACTGTCCAGTGCAGCCTGAAGACGGGCAACTTCCTCCTTCAGGGCAGAGAGTTGTCTGCAAATAAGGCAGCATCTCAGCCTCCAGAAAGACTCCGGAAGACTGCTGCCCCACAGCCATTACACTGCACTACTCCCTACATGTTTATCTACTTTTTTGTTTGTTTTTGTGTGTGTGTGTGTGTGTGTGTGTAGCGTGTGATTGGTTTGTTATATAGAAATATATATATTATATAATGTGTATGCTTATATTGTCAGTGCAGTGTGCTAGAGGATATGACAGTGATATACCTTGCACTCTTGAGGAAATGATGTCAGAACCTCGGTATAAAGGAACTATTTCCAGGGGTGGGTGGGGTGAGGGTGGGAAGAGGTTGGGCCTAAACTGTGCCCTCACAAAACAATCAGCTAAAAGCTCTCACCCACTGCTGCGATGAGTGCCTTCCTGTCAGCAAGATGCCCTACACAACAATTTGACAGAGAAAATACCCTGCTAATCAAACAGAGAAAAATCCAAACATCCAAGTCAGACACAGGTAAACCTCTCCAGCCCCAAAACAGCCTGGTGGTTTTTTAGCACAAAGGAAAATCAAATATGCAGTTATTTCAGCCTTCTGAAGATGCTGGCAAGATAAGCAGTTTTGAAAACCCCTTCCTAAATTAAAAACTAAAATAATTAAACACAGAGCAATACCAATGTAAAAGTAAGGAAAACTTCTCTCAGATGTAAGCAAGAGAGAGAGATTAGTTACAGATATCTAGTCAATATAGTATATCCCATGCAGCTTCTCAGTTGTTTCAAAGCACACCCAGTACACAACTTGAAGAAGATGGACTTCTGTCTGAAACAGGATCACACAGTAGTTTATAGTAATTGATCAATGCTGAAATGGTCAAGCTAGAACAATTGGCTGTGATGCAGGTATCTCTGACTTGTGAAGACAATTTCCACCACCTCAGGCTATGTCTGGCATCCAATTACACACTGCAGCCTTTGCTATTTTAAATCACACAACCACCACCTGCAAATATTGCAAAATATATTGATGCAGATTGTCACAGAATTCTAGTAATCAGTCCAGTTAGACACAAAGGAAAATCAAATATGCAGTTATTTCAGCCCTTCTGAAGATGCTGACAAGATAAGCAGTTTGAAAACCCCTTCCTGAATTAAAACTAAAATAATTAAACACAAAGCAATACCAATGTAAAAGTAAGGAAAACTTCTCTCAGATGTAAGCAAGAGAGAGAGATTAGTTACAGATATCTAGTCCAATATAGTATATCCCATGCAGCTTCTCAGTTGTTTCAAAGCACACCAGTACACAGCTTGAAGAAGATGGACTTCTGTCTGAAACAGGATCACACCAGTGGTTTATAGTAATTGATCAATGCTGAAATGGTCAAGCTAGAACAATTGGCTGTGATGCAGGTCTCTCTGACTTGTGAAGACAATTTCCCCACCTCAGGCTATGTCTGGCATCCAATTACAAACTGCAGCCTTTGCTATTTTAAATCACACAACCACCACCAGCAAATATTGCAAAATATATTGACGCAGATTGTCACAGAATTCTAGTAATCAGTCCAGTTAGCCACAAAGAAAAATCAAATATGCAGTTATTTCAGCCCTTCTGAAGATGCTGACAAGATAAGCAGTTTTGAAAACCCCTTACTGAATTAAAAACTAAAATAAACACAAAGCAATACCAATGTAAAAGTAAGGAAAATTTCTCTCAGATGTAAGCAAGAGAGAGAGAGAGAGATTAGTTACAGATATCTAGTCCAATATAGTATATCCATGCAGCTTCTCAGTTGTTTCAAAGCACACCCAGTACACAACTTGGAAGAAGATGGACTTCTGTCTGAAACAGGATCACACCAGTAGTTTATAGTAATTGATCAATGCTGAAATGGTCAAGCTAGAACAATTGGCTGTGATGCAGGTCTCTCTGACTTGTGAAGACAATTTCTCCCACCTCAGGCTATGTCTGGCATCCAATTACAAAATGCAGCCTTTGCTATTTTAAATCACACAACCACCACCAGCAAATATTGCAAAATATATTGATG
Organism: Neoceratodus forsteri; assembly: GCA_016271365.2. Lineage (NCBI taxonomy): Eukaryota > Metazoa > Chordata > Ceratodontiformes > Ceratodontidae > Neoceratodus > Neoceratodus forsteri. The sequence goes on from CM057449.1 coordinate 692,859,915, forward strand.
CAGATTGTCACAGAATTCTAGTAATCAGTCCAGTTAGCCACAAAGTAAAATCAAATATGCAGTTATTTTAGCCCTTCTGAAGATGCTGACAAGATAAGCAGTTTTGAAAACCCCTTACTGAATTAAAAACTAAAATAATTAAACACAAAGCAATACCAATGTAAAAGTAAGGAAAACTTCTCTCAGATGTAAGCAAGAGAGAGATTAGTTACAGATATCTAGTTCAATATAGTATATCCCATGCAGCTTCTCAGTTGTTTCAAAGCACACCCAGTACACAACTTGAAGAAGATGGACTTCTGTCTGAAACAGGATCACACCAGTAGTTTATAGTAATTGATCAATGCTGAAATGTATTGAAGCTAGAACAATTGGCTGTGATGCAGGTCTCTCTGACTTGTGAAGACAATTCCCCCACCTCAGGCTATGTCTGGCATCCAATTACAAACTGCAGCCTTTGCTATTTTAAATCACACAACCACCACCAGCAAATTTTGCAAAATATATTGATACAGATTGTCATAGAATTCTAGTAATCAGTCCAGTTAGCCACAAAGGAAAATCAAATATGCAGTTATTTCAGCCCTTCTGAAGATGCTGACAAGATAAGCAGTTTTGAAAACCCCTTCCTGAATTAAAACTAAAATAATTAAACACAAAGCAATACCAATGTAAAAGTAAGGAAAACTTCTCTCAGATGTAAGGAAGAGAGATTAGTTACAGATATCTAGTCCAATATAATATATCCCATGCAGCTTCTCAGTTGTTTCAAAGCACACCCAGTACACATACTCTGTTTCATGGTGCCACCAAGTGGTCGGATTTATCTATTTATTTTTAATCTGTACTTTTACCATCCTGGTCATTCCTCCTCCACCCAGCCCCAGCACCCCTACCCACTACCCTCTTTCCAACTCCCTGGCTCCTTCCACAAGGGAGGGCAAATGGGTCAGGTCCACCCACCCTGTGGAGTACATATGAGTAGGAGGTGCAGAGGCCTGTGTGGACAAGTGTTCTGGGTGTCATTCACCCAGGACAAGGAATTTTATCCCATTTTTCTCCTCTAGGATGTTGGCAGTGAGGGCTCTAATGTGTGCGCAGTAGTGTGGCGGTGTCGCGTAGAACCCGCCTAACATCCACCCTCCCCTAGCTGTTGTGGCCTGCACTTCTACATGCAGTCACTAAGGCAGCAGTTTTGCAGAAGACACTGGCATGAGATGTCAGCTGGTTCCAGAGAAAGAAGCATCCTCTGGGCCACTTCATCCTCCCCTGTACCCGCTAACTTTCTGATACCCCAAGCTCATTCCTGAACCCAGGTTGTGGGTGTCACAGGCGCCAGCTCTGTCACTGTACTAACTGGCCAGCCTACCTAGTGGCCATCATTGCACAGTGTCCTTTGCTTGCAATAAATATACATCCAGCACACAAATAACGGGAGGCAGTGTGGTCTAGTAGCAGTAGTGGTCATAATGTTTATTAAATTGGTGCTTCCTTGTGAAAATCTATTTGGCAGTGCTCATTTTCTGCAGTAGCCAGGATGTCAGAAAATACAGCCATCTTGATAGTGTATTATGTGGTAAGTTCAAGAGACAATCATGTCATACAGTTACATGAACAGCAAAAGCTCCCAGGTTTCAGGTTCAAATCCTAGCATGGCATTTCTTCCTTTGTGACCCTGAGCAAGTTATGTGACCCCAGGCTTCAGTCCTTCCAGCTGTACAATTAGGTAGACACAGGGCACCACTGAAAATGAGATTGTGCATATATACAGTACATGCACTGTCAAACAGAAAATTCAATACTAAAGGAATAATGCATGACAGGGTGTATATCTTGCTAGCATAACACCACACCTGGGGAGGTTGGACACGAGGCCACAGTCTGAGTGCATCCAATGCCTCAGGCATGGTGTTGTCCCAGCACGACACACACCCTGGAGTGCATTATTCCTATTATTCAATGGCTTGTTATATACAGAATAAAAAAAATATTTTAAAGAATGTTTTTGTTAGTGTGGAAAATATTTTGTTTCTTAAGAGAAGATGCAAACAATGCTAATGCAAACAATCAGTCAAGAGGTTCATAGTGCAGAGATTAGACCTGTGATGTTATGCTGGGGTAACACCACAGGTCCAGCCCCAGACTGACCAATCATAGTCCAAGATTCTTTCTTGCCATTGTATAATGTACTGTGAATTGAACCTTGAATTTTCTGCACATTTTAATGGAGTGGTGACAGTGTGCCAAATTGTTTTTGGTTTTGCTATTTTGTTATTCCTCTCCTTATACTGCTTTTATTTAGGTACCAGCATTACAAATTTGTAACTGGTTTCCTTGGTTGGGGTAAGGTCAAAAAATCCACAGTAATTCTTGCATTACTAATCTTGAAAATTCTGATGTGCAACACTGTTAAAGTAAAACAGATTATCTTTTCTAAAAATATAGGCAGCGACACTCCTATAATTCAACCAGTTTTTATTGTCATGGCTTAATATGTTCATGCAATTACTTAATTCACATTTTTCCCCAGAAATTATTTACTACACTATTTCACTGAGGAAAATCCAGATCAAAAGCAGCAACACAGTCTTCCACTCCCCATTTCATTGACCTCATAGTTGACAGAAACCTTGAATAAAAACTGTTTGTTTGTTTGTTGTTCCACTGGATTCATACTCTTAATTTTTCCACAGTTTTCCACACATCCTTGTACCCTTCCCAAGCAACCATAGACCATGTCCTAGTACAAGGGTTTGCTTGATTGCCTTCTCCAAGACTAAGGCTGAAACAATGTTTATTTTCAAGTTCAAAATCCCATAAACCCCATTTTTTGTGTGACAGGTCATCAAAACTTTAAGAAGTATTATGTATGTTGTTTTTCACATTGCTAAAATTGCACAATAATCACAGTTCCTTCACTGGTTTTGTTTTAAATAAACATTTTTTTCAAAAACAGCAAATTTGCATGAAAACAGGATTTTAAGCTTGAATAACATGTCAATTTTAGCACATTTATTTTCTTTGCTCAATTAGTATTTTATCTCCTATAGTTGCCCAACCAAACTCATTCTGGTCCAGTCCCTCCAGCTCCATCAACCAGCTTCTCTGAGACTTACCCATACTTGCCATTCATCTTTTACCCGAGGCCAGTTGCTGGTGTGGGGCCTACAGAGACCAGGCCCTCATCCTGCCATGGTTGGGTGGTTTCCTCCAGTTTTTTCCCCTGGGCCTGCAGTCTGTGCAATGATACACTGTGTGAGCTCTGGCTCTGTAAGAATGACCACCTGGCATCAAGCGAGTGGGACACCTTCGCTGAGGTCCCACTGAGCTGCCACCTAGAACCTCCAGGTGGCAGTTGCCTAGAGGGATGCCCTTATCCACCTCCCCAAGGGAAGAAGGAAGAGGGCTGTCCTGAGGATTCTCAATCCTCCATCCCCTGGCTGGCCCCTGAGTAATCTGCATCCATTCCTGAACCTGGGTCACTGGCATGGCAGGAGGTGAGGCACTCAGCGTCTCAGTCCATGCAGCCACTAGACTGGTTAGGATATTTATTTTTCCCAAAAATGTAGCTTTTGCAAAGTTCTGGCATTTTGTGAGAAACACCTAAAATGTGCAACTAGAGTCCACCCTGCCGTATGCTGACAATGTCAAGTCCTGCTTGTAAGCCAACCATTCTACAGGTGTGTGAATAGAGATCAAGTGTGACTGTCTAAACTGGGCCAGAGAGAGGTGAGTATATGGCATTATGCATTTCAGGAGCCAAGTTAAATAATATAGCTTAGGGTAGAAAAGGGTTAATTTAATCTTGAGGGCCTAGTGGTTCATTTTAAAATTAAGGGCCCAAGCAATTTAAATTCACTCAAGGAAAATGGTAAAGTGTCTGCAAATTAGACAGGAATTTAGCAAGTAGATGAAACTGATTGCTTTATTCCCAGAACAAAGGCATATATTACTTTAGCCAGACACTGAATGAGCCAGCGGTATACATCCACAACAGACAACAGCCATGAGTCAAATGGGAGCTGATCAAGTTGGAGCTAGACTGAAAAGAGTGAGCCTGGAGGCCAATGACTATTTTACAAGCAAGGTCCAAGACCATGGCAATACACTTGATGCATAGCAGGGTTGTGGAATGCATGCATTTTTGTGATGGCCATAGTTGGTGTATTCTGTGACCACTGCAATCTGGCTGCAGTGCTGAAGGCAGAGCTGGCAAACTCAAGTAGCATCTGGTAGCTCTTCAGGATGCAGGGTGGAAGAATCATGAGCTAGGACATGGAGGAAAAGGAACCAAGAAGATAGGCCATGGGGTGTTAGAAACCTGGATTGGATTAAAGTAGACAAGAGAGGGATGGGGCAGGATCATGAGGTCAAGCAGGAGCCATCACCAGTGGCCATAAAAAACTGTTACCAGCCACTGGCTTGAAAGGTGGAAGCAGTCCACTACTGTGGGCTACAGTATGGGGCTCCCACAGGACATGAGAGTCAGGAGGGGAATCAAGGCAGGGTAGCAAGAAGGTAGTGGTGTTAAATGAGCGTTAGCAAGGCTGGTGGAGTGCTGGAATACCAGAGCCATGTGGATGGCCCAGTCACTTGCCTGCCTGTGCACAGGCTACACCTACTTAGCATAGCAAGAGTGGAGATGCATGTGCTAGAGTGGGAAAAAGAGCATACCAATGTGGAACATGTTGGCACCAATGACTTAGGTACAGTCTGACCAGAAATTCTGCAACACAGATTTAGGGAACTAGGCAAAGGCCTAGGAGCAAGACCTCAAGATGGTATTCCCTGAGATACTACTGGTGCCACATCCAGGGCCAGCAAGGCAGCAGGAAATTAAGCAGCTGAATGTATGTCCAGTGGGTTTGGTGCAGAGAGAAAGGATTTAGGTACCTCAAGCACTGGAAGGCATTTAAGGCCAGGAGAAACCAGTATGCTGCAGAAGGGCTTCACCTGAACCCCAGTTGGGTGGGCAGTAGTGCTGGCACACAGTATAGACAGAGTAGTGAGAGAGGCTTTAAAAGTAGGACATGGGTGGGTAGGAGTAGGTGTAGAACACCCATACCCAAGCCAGGTAGAGGCAGTAAAATGTTAGTGGTAAGAACCCCAAAGTGCAGAGGAAGAGAAATGCAGATCTCCGCTGCATGATGGTGAATGAAGGAGCACAACAATCAAGATGTATGAGCTGGAGAGGAATTTCTTTTTGCAAGCAATTAGCAATGACTCTCTGAGATCTGGTTGAAGGAGGAAAACTGCATGCAAAGAGTAGAAGCGTACAGTCTTTTCAGGAGGGACGAGAGGGTCAGAGGGTTGAAGAGGTTGCTTTCTGTGTCAAGACTGAAGTAAATGAAGAAGATGGATTGGAAAGGGTTTGGGCCCTGTAGAAAGTCTGTGGCTGGAATTATGATCCCGGGTGGGAAAAAGACAATTCTGGGAATTGTAACAGAATGCCATGGAGTACAGCAGAGCAGAACTTGGAAATGGCACTCAAAATTAAAACAACAATACAGGTAACTAGGGGGCCCATGGTACTCATGAGGGATTTCAATTTACATAAAATTGACTGGGAGGTTGAAAGTGCCAAAGGAAAACAGAATGTAATTTTTTGCTCTATTTCTGCCCCTTACCAGACAGACCCCATCTGCCTGGACACCCCAGCCCTGTCATCCCGACATCTGCCAGGACTTACTCTCTAGCCAGTTTTCTCCCAGAGCTTTCTTTCCTGGTGGGACTAATGGGAGCCCCCCAACACCCGTGGGAACAGGATCCAGTTCTTACAGGTGCAGTTCCGGGTCTGTTGGGGTTTTCTGGCACCATCCTGCTGCTGGTAGCCATTTTCCACCCTTTTGGTTCCCCTACCAGGCATGGCATGCAGTGATGCACTGACATGTCAGCATCTGCTACACCTCCTCGTGCCTTCTAGGCAGTCCCAGGTGCCTTTCCCTAGCTTCCACTAGGGGACAGGCAGTCACTGGCTCTACAACCCCTCCCCAGCCCCCAATCCTTCAATCTGAACCAGGTGTCATTGGCACCACAGGTGGTAGCACCATTACTCACGCTGATGGGCTGGCCCAACAGGAGGTAGGGAGTTCTAGGCAGTTGTGAAGGATTGTTGCCATTATCAACATGTCAGGCATAGGGCAAGAGGGATGCTGCTCTTGATCTGCTACTAAGCAGCAGGGATGACACTGGGCAGTAAAGTATGGGGACCTGGTGCGTAACAGTGACACTTAGGGCTGTGTGAATATCTTTTGATTATTTGGTATGAATGTTATATTTGGAGGCCCAAATATTCTGACATTGGCATTTGGCTTTGACGGTGAGGAACAAAGGCCTTTTCTCCTCACTAGACAGCCAGGGCTAATCTCTAGTCACCCTCCCTCCTTATTTCAGACTCTTCTGCTCACCTCCACCTTTTATTTATTTATTTATTTAGCTTTTGTTAACCGGGTAAGTACACTAGACAAGTTATATGCCTATTTTCAGGAACGACCGGGAGAGTACAAACAGGTAATACAGGGTACAACAATACAGCAAAAGTTAGGTGAACAATTACATCTCATACTAGTTGAAACGATTACATATACACTTAGTGGTTATGTACAATGGTCGATAAAACAGCGGGCACTATACAGTAGCAGGTAGAGAGTAAGACAGTGATGATAGAATACATAGTGAGTTGACATTTGAACAACATTGACTATCTGAAGCATAAAGAGGTGCAGAAGGACAGCTGGACAGGGAAATTGGAAACTGATTTGGTTTAATTATATTGTGGTTCCTGGAGCAGAGTGCCATAGGGACTATGGTGTCCAGAGCTACAGAGCTAGGGAGGCTTTAGGCATTCACAGCGTGAGGCCAGCTTAAGGTGCTCCCACAAGGAGGTCCGAAGGCTTTGTGGGAAGGGTGGTGTGGACCTGCTCAGGGAAGGAGTTCAGAGCCTAGGAGCATAAGCTGCATAGTCCCTATCACCCATAAGGGTGCGGGTAGAGGGTACATTTAGTATCCCTGGGCCCTAGGACCTTAGTGGGTAGCATGAGCGGTTGGTTGGGGAGGGCTGAACCAACCCTGGGAGTGAGCTGATGCTGATCACTTTGCTCACGTGGCACCCTATACCAAAGTTTAGGTGATTGGTGGGGATAGCCAGCCTAATTTATCATAGAGTTCGCAGTGATGGGTGAGGCGGTGACGCCGAAAGCAAAATGGCAGATGTTGTTGCCCGTTGTATACCATCTAGTAAGGAGGGCTTTGAGGTGCGCATAAATAGGTGGAGTCCATAGCTTAGGGAAGGGAGTAACACTCCCTGGCAAGCATCAGGTGAGCAGCAGGGTGAGGTTGTGTTTGGCCCTATAGACCAGCCCCAGCTTGCAGTTTACTCCTTTGCAGGCGTTAAGGATGTGACTCCCTAGGTCCAGTTGGGGTTAAGCGTCACCCCAAGATATTTGACGGAGGTCACAGTGTGAAGTACCGTCTGTGCAGTTGATTAGCAGAGGGACTGGAGAGGTGCGAGTTTTGGCTGATGAGCCAAATAGCATAGCCTGCATTTTTTTGGTTGAGGACCAGCTTCTGTTTGGTGAGCCAAGCATGAATATTCATGAAGTCCTCAGATAGGTGGAGGTTTAGGGTGGCTGTGTCCCGGGAGTGGGCAAGGAGGACCAGGTCATCCACGTGCAAGGTGACCCTGCATCTGATAACTACATCTGGGAGATTGTTAATAAACAGGGAGAAGAAAAAGGGTCCCAGTACAGAGCCCTGGGGACACCAGAGGTCACCGGCAGGGGATCAGAGAGGACTTTGTTGAATTTGGTTAACTGTTCTCTACCATGCAGGTGTCAGTTACCCATTTCAGGGCAGGGGAGACAGGCAAAGGGACCTCATCTGAGCGCAGAGCAGGTCATGGTCAACAAGGTCAAAGGCCTTGGATAGGTCGATAAACACTGCTCCAGAGGTTTATCCTGGTCCATGGCTATTCTGACACTGCAGGAGACAAAGATCAGAGCCGTGGTTGTGCTGTACCCTTTGCGAAAGCCATGCTGGGTGGAGACAGCAGTTCGTGAGTTTGGATATACTCCAAGAGTTGATTAGCTACCACCCTTTCAAGGAGCTTGCTGATGGCCAAAAGGATGGCAATTGGCCTGTAGTTGTCAGGGACTTTGGGGTTTCCCTGTTTAGCATGGGGACAACCTGGCTACCTTCAGATATCAGGAATCTCCCCTATGGCAGGGGCAGGTTAAGATGTGGGCCACTGGGGATGCAATATAGGGGGCACCAAGTTTGAGAAGCCTGGGCTCCAGGTTGTCAAGGCCAGGACTGGTGTGCTGGGAGGCCAGTGAGAAGAGACAACACCTCACTTTCCGACACCGCCTACGGAGGAAGAGAGGTCTGGGAGGGTGGGCACCTCCAGTCCATGGGTGCAGGGCAGTTGTCACCCTGGCCATACAGATATGTGGAGGAGCGGCAGATAGGTCAGTGAAGTGGGGTTGAGTGCATTAGCAATCGTGTGCGGATTGTTGCAGGAAGCTCCCCAATAATCATGTCGGTAACTCCAGAGTTGGAGTGACCACCGACCAGGGTTTTGATATTACAGAACTTTCTGGGTGTTAGCTGATCTGAGAAGAGCAGTCTTACAGAATGCTTTTAGCCACCCTGGTGGCTTTTTACACTCATTTCTGAGTTTTCTATATTGTTGTAGCAGGGTCTGGTTGGGGAGCATTTGTAGTGGGCCCAGCACTTATCCTCTCGCATAAGAGCAAGAAGGCTCCCATGCAGCCACTTTGTGGCTGACCCCTGACCCTCCATCTTATAAAAGGGCATGCTTGTCTTGCAGCTCCCGAAGGAGTTGAGAAACAGAGTTATGGCAATGGAGGATCAGGGGCTCTGTCACCCCTGACCAGTCCGTGAGCCTTAGTTCCTCCATGAACACATCTGGATCAAACCTGATGAAGTTTGGGATGTGGATGACTTTGTGGGGAACCTTTAGGGAGGGTTTTCCAAACACAGAAGACCGGGAGTGGTCTGAGATGGAGTCGGATAGTGTCCCTGAGATCCTGTCAGGCAATTTGACAGGATCCAGTCTAGTAGGAAGCTGGAGGATCCATTAGCCGACCGTCGGGTAGGCTTCTGCACGAGTTGTGTCAGGGTGTGGGTGGCAAGCAGGGACTCGAACTGCTTAACATTTCCTCTGGCCCAGTTTAGGTTCATGTCACCCAGGATTAAAGTTCATTGTCACCAGTCCTGTGACTAACGGTGTCCAGGAGGTGGGTGAGGTCCTGGAGCCCTCCCTTTGGGGGTTATAGGTTGCACACCACGTGCAATTTCTTTGCACGCTGAGTAGGAACACAGTGTGAAGCAGCTCACAGGGAGACAGCAATGATTGTTGGTGATTCACCAATGATACTTTAAGGTGGCTCCTGTAGTATATCAGGATGCCTCCACCCTCTTTTTCCCACTCCTCTCCAGCTGTAGGAACTCATATCCTTGTAGTCCACAGGCTGAGTCAGGAATCGAGGTTTGAGCCAGGTCTCCGTTATGCCAAGTATGTCGGGCTTATAGAGACCCAGGCGACGAGCTCATCCAGGTTGGGAAATAGACTCCGAATATTAAGATGAGCCACTTTCAACCCCTTGTCCAGCCGCCATTCCAGAGGAATTTCAGAGACCAGGGGATGGGGCTGGGGTTGGGTTCAATGTCTCCAGCCAAGGCTAGGATCAATAGGAAAAGCCACAGGAGGTGCCCTCTGGGGGAGGAATGCCAGGTCAAGGCTTATGGGCTGGCCGCCACCTGACCCTGGTACAATACCATATGAATCCTGGTAACCAGTCCACTTGTGGGGTAGCAGGAACTCGCTGCATCAGCCAGGTGATTAGAGAAGGTGTAGTCTATCTCTGCAGGGGGAACACACACAGTCACCACACATGCCAGGGGCAGTTGTAATATAGAGGGACACCAGTCCCAGGAGGAGAACAGCAAGGATTGTGGGGCAGGAAGGGAGGCAGTGTGTTACCCTGGGGACCTTGGGAGACTCCATTTTGAGGTGGGCCCAGCTGTTCACCAGAACCCACATCTGGGGGATGCGTTGAGTAGGGGTACCTGGGGGAAAGAGGAAGCTAAACCAGTAAGGACCTATGGTCAAGTGTGAAGGGTGGTGGGTAGACAACCAGTTCACACAGTAGTTGGGAGCCCACTAAGGGCAGGGGATGCAGGACCGGAGAGTATAGAGGGCAGTATAAGAGCTGTGACCTGTGGAAGGCAAGGGGCAAAATGCACTCAGAATAAAATACGATACAGTTATCTAAACAGTCTAACAGTGGTAAGTGTCACGTAAAGGATCAAGGCCAGGAAGACCTTGGCAGATTAGCAAAAATTCAATACAATTTAGGGCCAGGAAGACCTTGGCTGTTAGAATAATACAACACAGATTCTCCAGTAGTCAGACAGTGACAAGTGTCACTCGAGAGCAAGACCAGACAGACCTAGGCTCTTAGCAGGGGCTAAAGGAGACAGTCCAACAGCTTCAGTTATCAGTGGCAAGTGTCACAAACTAGTGCAAGGCAGGCTAGGTCAAAGTTCCTGTTAGCCAGAGGAGAGAAGCACAACAGAACGAGTTACTGTAGAAAGGTAGTGATAAGTCAGTTTCAATACCGTCCCCTTCACTCCCTGAGCTGATAGGGCACAACATGGTCTGTGAGTGGGGCAGAGTGGGGATTTAATGGGAAGAGGAGCAGGATGGACAGGAGGGTGAAAAAATTCCATTTCAGTGTCCCCGAGGAGGCTCGTGGAGCTTCGCCTCTGCCGGCACCTCAACTCAGGAATTGGCAGCGGGTGAAAGCCATGGGGGGACCCTCCAGCACAGGTCTCCTCACTACCCCTCCATCAGCTTGAGTCCTTGGTGTCCGTCGCTCGCTCGCTCTCCTTAAGACAGGGGCTCAGGTGAATGGAAGAGGTGGACCAATCAGCGAAGTCTCAGAAAAATGGCACCAATTTTGAAAAACCCTGGTGCTCTCAGGATCGAAGCAGGCGCTCCATGAGTAGGACAAAAGAAGAGGGTTTGGGAGGCTTTAGTAGGGTCTCCTGCACCAGCAGGGGCAGCTCTTGTGTGTGTCCCAGTGAATGAAATTCAGTTTCAGTGTGTCCCCGAGGAGGCCCACCGGAGCTTAGCCTCAAGCCGCACCTCAACCTGGAATTGGCAGTGGTGAAAGCGCGAGGGGGAGACCCTCCAGCACAGGTCTCCCTGCCACCCCTCCGTCAGCTTGAGACCTTGCCTGCTGTATACAGACAGAAAAAATGTTATAAATTGTCTGTAAATGACACTATGATAGGAGAAATGACAGCATCTTTACCATGACCACTCACTCCTAGCGCTGAATCCTATTCCCTTCAAATCAGAAAAATCTGTGCTCACCCTCTGACACCAGTCCTGATTTTGGAGGTTGGGGGTTATGCCAAAGAAACCTATCTTGGCAGTCTGCCCCCACCTGCAGCCCACTTCACCCCACTTGCTCCACACTGTTAGAGCAACTTAATGAATGGAGTGAGTGAACACAAAACATTAGGAGAGGGCGGGCAATAGCACTACAGTGATCTGAGGCAGCCCAACTGGTCAGACATCAAGCATCACTAATACTGCTACTGCCACACCCTCTCCCTGTGATCATGTGCCTGCTCTCAATCACCACTCTATTCATTAAGATGAGCTATCAATAAGAGCAGGCAAAGTGTGCTGCAGGATGGCGCTGACTGACTAGACAGGTTTTATTGGCATTAACCCACAAAGTTCAAGATCGGGGTCAAGGGTGGAAACAGATGTGTATTTTCTGATTTGGGAACAGGGAAATCAGGCGAGGGAGGGTAGGTCATGGAAAAGATGTGCTGGCTCCTGGCATAGTGCCAGGACTGGCAATTTAGAACATCTTTTAAAGTCAGTAGAACTGCAGGAAAGGGAAGGTTGGCTGGAACAGAGTGGAATGGGGAGGTAGAGTAGCCAGGAGACTAGTCCTGGACATTTGGAGGAGGAATGACTTTTTAAATTTTTATATTCATTTATGAATAATTTTGCTTAAATAAGAATAATGAAACTAGCCAGCCCAGTGGCGCTTGAGTGTTGAGGCGCTGGACACCACACCTCATGCTGCACCCAAGTACCCAGATCCAGGAGTGAGCTCAGGCACCAGGGTCAGTGGGGGAGGGAGAGGATTGAGCATCTGATGGACTGCTCTCCTCTCCCAGGAGGAGAGCGGTAGGGCTGTCCGACATCCCAGCAACCCCGTGGAGATCGGGTGCATTGCAGGATGTAGGACCAAACATGTGGGAGGCGTGGCAGATGCCAGCAGGGTTGCCGTAAGCCATGGCATCACTGCACGCCATGCTCAGGGGGAGAAGGGAACTCACAGGGAACAAACGGAAAACCTTTGGCCCCAGATAGGTGACGGCCCCACAGTGCCTGGTCACCACATGCCCAACACTGGACATCCACCTCTACCCCTTTGATCTCCTTGCAGACCTTGGGGCCCATGGGGAGAGAGTAATGTACTTGAAGAAGGCAGGGTCACAGTGGGTGGTAGAGCTGCAAGGCGAGTTGGGAGCCTGAGAGAGTTCCGGGTCCAAGGTGATAAATAGAACTAGAAAAACTTTTTTTAAAAAAAAAAAAAAGAAAGAATAGTGAAAACTATTAATTGGCCAAATATTCATGAAGCCTAACACTCATGATATTTTGGGAATTGAATATTTTGGGTCTATGACCTGGTGACCACTGGTTGGTTGTTGGTTTGTTTGTTTTGACCAGAAAAGGAAGGCTAGGAAAAAATTTGTCAGCCTCTCCAAGGTTAGAGTGGGATATACAGGAGTTACTGATTGATACTGAACCAAATTAAGCCACTGGTGGATTAGTGTATAGGGAAATTTGGCCAGGACACCAGATGAGAAGTGCAAAGAGATCTTTATGCCCACCTGAACAAATATCAGAACAGGCAGATGGGACCTTGGTTTAACTTCTTACCTGAAAGACAATACTAAGAGTGTATCCAAGTTGATATGAAGAAGTTACTTTACCAAAAGTAAGACTAGGACTCTAAACTTCAGTAGAGCAGATTTTCAAAATCTGAGTGAGATGGTTATTTAAAATGATGACTATGCTACTGAGATGGAGTGCTAATACTAATGGGAGGCACCAAAGCAAGATATAAAGGAGGCAGTGACTAGATATAGCCCCATGGACAACAAGGTACGAGGGCTATGGAGAGGCATCCATGTTGTTCAAAGGATGTCCAGAGAAGTTCAAAGAAAAAGGAAGACATAACAAATGGAAGGATTCTGACAACAGAGCAAGGGAAGTAAGTAGTATAAGATATTACAAAAGGAATGCAAAGCCAGGAATGCCTGGGTCAAGGCTGGTATGGAAGATAGGGTCACATAGGGGATCAAGGGCATAATACACACTTTTTTCAATACATAGGAACAAAAGGAGAGTCTGGGTAAGACTGGGCTGCCAATCATTGGGGAGAAGGGGAACCAACTGACTGCAGCAGAAGGTATAGAAAAGCACTGAATAACTTTGTACTTTTGAGTAAGAATTCAGGCAGGAATTCAGGGCAGGGACAGCTGGGGTGGAAATTATGAGAGAGGTGCAAGCCAGACAGGAGGCAGTGCTGATCACACCAGAATTAACAGGCAAATATATGAAGGCTGTGAACATGGAAACATTTGGGGTCTGGACAATATCCACCTGATGGAGTAAAACGGGGTTCTGACTAGACCCCTGTTGATTTTCACAGAACTCCATAAAGACTTATGGAGCAAATGAGGACTGATACATTAGATCTATTAAACACTTACAGGTACATTATGAAAACATGTTACAAGATATTCAGCACATGCCAAACATATAGAAAACATTATTAAGACAAACTGCAGCATTTTGGAAAATGATGTGGGACTGCTAGATAGTGTTAAAAACTCCCCAGAATGTCCTACAGGAATGCTGAAACAATTAAAGATTAATAGGTACATAGTCACTATATTGACAGGAAGCAAGAAGAAAACATGGTTGGATGAGGGGTTCAGGGTTGTTTTAGATGTAAACCTTGCAGTGCCTGTCCTTTTATTACTAAAGGCACCACCTTTTGGGACCTACAGGAAGGAATTTGAGATCAAACAATTCTTGACATGTTAATACAGAAGGGTAATTTACTTGGCAACATGTGAATGCGTGCATTTTATGTAGAGAAAACTAATAGACAATTTAAGTTACGAGTAAATGAACATCAACATGTAATACAAACAAAAATATTAAATATGCAACTGCAATGCAACAGCTTAATCTGGTTCAAGGTCAGTTGGCATTCATCTATCCCCTCCCGGTCGTGCCTGAAAATAGGCAGGATTTGTCTAGTGCACTTACCAGTCAACAAAAGCTAAATAAAATAAATACAATAAAAAATGCATGTTTGCCAACCTGAAACCCAAGGGAACATGCTTTTTCTTCCACATTTTGGATAAGCTTAACTGCAAACCAAGAGGTGGAGGTTACAACTCTCTAGTACCGCAGGGAAGTCTTTTGGATTTATAGCTTTAAAGCTGCAAACTATTTATTTATTTTATTTAGATTTTGTTTACCAGGTAAGCCCACTGAGACCAGCGGTCCCATTTTCAGGAGCTTACCCAGAATTAGTTACAGAAAAGACATTTAGAAGCAGTTATTTACAGTAGTTACATTTGTTACACAGTTATACGTTAGCGACATTATACTGCGGTAGCAGTCAGGTTCACATTCAGGCTCATGCATTATTTACAGTAGTTACATTAGTTACAAAAATGTACATTAGCAGCAGTATATAGGGTGGTAATCAGTTTCACAAACAGGCCCTATTAGTATTGCATGACAGTCGAGTTTCCCCAAGTTCTGGGGAAAGTAGTCAACACCAGAAAATTGACATCAATAGCTTTGGAGATACATCCAAGAAGAACGGAGGCTCAAAGCAGTGCAGCGCCATGGGACCTGGACTAAGGAGCTAACGTTACAGCCACAGAGACTGAGATTGAGAAGATATAGTTTGGTCCAGTTTTGAACTGGGTGAGGGTGGTTGAGTCCGTCAAGCTGGGTGGTAGAGAGTTCCATAGGTGGGAGGCAGCAAATTTGAAGGAACATTTGCCTTGGTTGGAGCGTATCCTAGGGATGTCGAGGGTGATTTGCAGTTGACCGCAGGGTTCAGATTTGTTCTTTGGGGAGAGTAGTCCACTAAGATGGGGAGGAAGCCTAGGGTAGTGAACTTGAAAGCAAGGCAAGCAATGGGGTAGAAGCTAGTTTGTGCCCGAAGTGTGGGCCAGTTTAGTTCAACTTAAGTGTCTCTGTGATGCCTCCTGGGGAGGAGTTTGTGTGACGAGCCACTCGGTTATAAATGCGGAAAGTTTATTGAATTATGTCTCACGGAGGAACTGCAATAGTGGAGCTCCACAAAGGATGGAGGGAGAAGATTGCAGCAGGCAATTGCTCGGCGTGCTGTCGAGGATAGTGAGTTCCCCAGACAGTAAAGGAGGCCAAGCTTTTGATGGTGGACCTGGTTATGAGTCGATATGGGATCGGTAGGTCATTTCTTGGTCTAGATGGATCCCAAGGTATTTAAAACTGGACATGACCTCGACTCTTTTTCCTTGGCTTGTGCAGATCTGCAGCAGCTGACTTCTGTCAGAGTCCAAACGTCTAGAGCCAAACAGTACGGCTTTAGTTTTTTCCTCATTGAGTTTAAGGGAGTTTATGGAGAACCAGGCCTCAAGAGTTGAGAGACTGTCCTGCAGTTTTGTGGAGATGACACTAGGTTGGGGGTCACTGCAGTATATGACAGTGTCATCTGTGTACGAATGAGTTTGCTAAGGGCAGTTTCCTCAATTATTGAGGAAGAGTGAGAAGAGCAGAGGCCTAGATTGAGCCCTGGGGCACCCCAGTGGTGACGGATCTGGGTCCAGTCTATGTACCCTTCCAGCGGACTTTTGGGAACGGTCACTCAGGTAGCTCTCGAACCAGGAGAGTGAGTGGTGATCCAGTCCCTAAGAGCAGGAGTTTGGAGAGAGGAGATTATGACTAACCAAGTCAAAGGCCTTGGATAGGTCAGTGAAGAGGGCGCCCGCTGGGGAGCCTTGGTCCAAAGAGGCAAGGATGTCCGCAGTGAGTCGGATGAGCACAGTGTCAGTACCATGACCCTTTCTAAAGCCATGCTGCACAACAGCCATGAGAAAGTGCTGCTCAAGGTAGTCTTGTAGCTGGTTAGAGACGAGTCCTTCCTGAATTTTCCCCAGGGACTGAGAAGGAGATTGGTCTATAGTTTCCAATTTGTCTCAGGGCCCACTTTTGTGAGACAGGTACAATGGTTGCCACCTTCCACATTTTTGGGACAATACCTTCCTGAAGTGATCTATTTATGAGTAAGGTGACAGGACGGGCGATAGCCATGGCCATGTCGCAGTAGGCGAGGTTCAAGCTGGTCATGGCCCAGCGAGGAAGATGGGTTAATTTTGCATAGGAGAGGTGGTACCTCTGACTGATTGACCAGCTTGAGGTGGAATTGAGGCCGAGGGTGCACCCATGCCTCCAGAGTAGAGGGTAGACCTGGGGAGGACAGGAGGGGTGACCCACTTGGGATAGAGAAGGAGGCACAGAAGGCCTCAGCAACTACGGCTGAAACATTTGTCAGTAAGTACCCACCAGGATGGAGTCCATTTGACTACTTGTGGAGCCCTTGATGAGTAGGTTTATGTGGCCCCAGAATTTTTGGGATCACGAGGTGCCTAGTTTGGAGGTAATTTAGGTATTGAGATTTGGCCTGTTTCGAGGATTTTACACTGATTTCTAGCTGTCTGTACTTTCCCAGTCTACTGGGTTGCCAGTGGCTTTGTAGGTGCCCCATGCTCTGTCCCGCTGGAGCATGGTATGCTTGAGGCACGGGCCTCAGCCATTTATGACATTTTCCTGAACCTTGAGCTTTTTATCGGGGCATGCATGTTAGATGCAGACAAAAAGATCTGAATGAAATATTCAAGTGCCTCGTCGAGTGTGGGGAGAGATGATAGGGGCCAGTCAGTGTTCCACAAATGGAAGCAGAAGTCGGCTGGTACAAACCTACTGTAGTTCCTCGCTCAGTGACCTTTGTGGTAATTTTGGAGGCTTATTGGACCAGATGCAGAAGATAGGCAGTGATCGCCAAGGAGTCAGCCATAATCCCTGCTGACAATATATGGCCCGGCAGTAGACAAGGATCCAGTCAATGAGAGAGTGGTTTCCAGTCTTGGGGTTATGTCTTGTGGGGAGGTCGATGACCTGGGTAAATGGGGAGCCAAGTAATGGGTTTTAGTAGGGGAGGTGAGCAGGGAAGGCCAGTGGAGATTGAAATCCCCAAGGAGATGGTCTCCCATGGAGTAGTTCTCAAGGTGGCTAGTTAGGGATTCCAAGGAGGAGGCAGAGATGTGGTGGAAGGTAGACACCTCCTATGGTAAGGGGTTTGGTGTTTCAAGGAGTACTTTTACAAGCAACATTTCAGCTGAGGGATCACTATGAGAGGGAAGTCCAGCTCTGAAGCTTGAATGTCAGTGCTGACGTAAATGATAACCCACTCCCTTTTCCCTACCCTGTCTTTTCTAAAAGTAAGGTAGCCCACTAGATCCACTTCATGGGGAGGATCAGAAGAATAAAACCTTGGACTTAATGTGCCTTTGATCTGAAACCTTTTAAACAAGGCACAGAATAACCATGAAATGATGGTTTATGTTTATTTATTGTGGCTTTAGTGCATGATGCTGTATTGTTATATAATACATATTTTATGGGGGTCTTTTCTAGTATATGTCTTTAAATGTGAAGAAACTCTGAAACTGCATTGGCATTCCTTCATGTTACTAATGAAATCTGGTTATATGTGGTCTTGTCCTATTGTGATGTATTTGTGTGATGTCATACTGTCTATTTAACTGCAAAGGTTTTATTCTTCTGATTTATACCTTTGATAAAGGACCTCGTGTCCAAATGCATCAGGTATAACCTGTTTGGCTTTGTGGCATTAAATAAATGTTTTAAATATGTTTTAAAATAACTGTGGTGTTTCTTTCTTCTTTAAATAAGGTAAAGGAGTGCCAGGAATGTTGACCTGCATTGCAAGGGTTTTAATAGCAGGAAGAGGGAGGTGCTAATGCCGTTATACAGAACCATGGTCAGGCCGCATCTGGAGTATGGGGTGCAGTTCTGGAGGCCTCACCCTGAAGAGATATTAAGGTTGATGGAAAGGGTACAGAGAAGGCAACCAAAATGGTATGAGGGATGCAGGATGTACCCTATGAGAGAAGATTGAGAGGGCTGAATTTGTACCCTCTGGAGACTAGGAGGAGAGGAGACATGATTGAGACTTTAAGTATCTGAAGGAATAAATAGGGTGGAGGGTGATAACTTGTTCAAATTGAAGAAGGAGCGAACATGAGGGACATAGCCTCAAACTGGAAGGTAGGCAATACAGAGGTAATGTCAAGGGGCAGTTTTTCATGGAGAGGGTGGTAGAGGCCTGGAACAAGCTACCTGAGGAGGTAGTGGCAGATGAAATGGTGGAGGGGTCAAGAGGGCTTGGGATAGATTTAAGGGTTGGGAAAAGAGGGTGGAAGCATAATATGGGGAGGTAGGGTGTTGGGCATCTGTATCTGTAAGTTATCTGTGTAAGTTTTAATTGCCTTTTGCTGTGAGCACCCCAGCCCAGTACAAGTTTTCTTGTGTTATGGAGTTGTGTGTGTTTGTGCAACTGATTAATACCAAACAGCACTTTCAACATAGTGCTATGTGCTTCTTGACTTGTGATAAGCATTCAGAATTGGAGTAACAAGAAGCTTTAAATCTAATAACAAGTGTCTAATTCTTAACTTTCCTTGTGCCATTCTTCACACTGGGTTTTGCTGGAGCACAACACAACTGCTGAACTCCATTTACATCACAATGCTAGGTGTAATTCATACAAAACCTAAAGACTCAGCCACTACTCCAACCACCCAACTGTGTCACCTCACCTCACAGTTGGGGTGGTTGTTGTCAAGGAAGGGAGTTGGGAGAGCACTAGTTCTTGAATTTTAGCCAGAGCAAAGGTAAGGAAGATAAGTCAATAGTTTCTATGCTCAGAAGGATCACCCCCCTCCGAGAAGGAGACACTTTAGTTCTCTACCAAGTGCCAGGAGCATTTACCAGTATGGAAAAAAAACTAAAAATATAGATCAGAAATAGTAAAGCATACAGCAGGAGCAGAGAGGAAAAGTAGTTTGAGGTCAATACCATTTGGGCAGTTATACATAGGGTTATGTGGGCCTGCAAAGCTAGAATGGTAGCAGCAGGAGAGGCAGGGAGAGGAGAAGGATAAGGATAAGGAGAAGGTAAGGTGAGGGTGTGAGGGAAAGAAGAAGAGGGGAGGGAAGCAGCAAGAGGGCACATGCAGAGAAAAGCATCTGGCAATGCAAATCTTTGCCACTTGCATTTCTGTTGTACTGGGTCCTGCTTGTACACATTTTGGTATATATTAAGACAAAATAGACCAGAGGAGAGTGTCATGAACCCACTCCTGAGGGTCAGGTTCACTGAGCTCACAGTGCCCACCGCGAAGTGCAATCCTTGACAGGGAGGGGTAAACAAAGGATACCCTCTTTGTGTCTTTCTGTAGTGCTCACTGAGATCACAACTCACACACATCAAGTCCCAGGGTTCCTCTTTACTCTGGATCAGGGTACAATACTAGTCTTGTAGCCAAATATGAACCCTTCTTGGTTGTTACACAAAGGGTAAGATCCAGGTGTTACAATTTCTTCAGGGTAGCATTGTAACCTTGATTCTGCCTTCTTCCACAAGTCATGCAATAACCTGGTTCAAATCTGCACAGACCCTTCCTTGAGACTTTGGTGTTACCCCTATCTTTACCCAGACTTTCCTTTTCAGACCCTTGTTCGATTTAGCAGCTTATGATGACACCCTTGGCAATAACAGTTTAGTCACAGATTATTACTGCAATACCCCACAATCACGTACACAGTATAGAAATCTCACTCAAGCAGGTTTCTTAAACAAACAAATGTCTTTACTAAATAATTAATTATCATACATTACAACAAAAGGATTTGGAAAATTTTGGTCACAGAATAACACAAATAAAAGTTGATATGTACAAAAATGCACTATAACAATTATCTAAAGTTCTACCTTAAATTCATAGTGAAATGAATTCCAGAAAAATAAATGGTTTTTCAAAGGTTTCAGTCCTTTCTGTAGCAGTCTTGCTTCCTGTGTGTCTGCTGGCAGTTGTTCTCTTGTGGTCAGGAGAGTGTCCAAAGCAAAGTGTCCTCAGAATGCTCTGTGGAGGATCTTAAATACCTGTGGTTCAAGGCAGTCTGTATGTCTTGGTCTGGTCCTTACATTTAGGCCAGTAGATGTCACTCTTGCGCTTTCCCAAAAATTCTTATTAAGGACTAATACCTTTATTAGTCAGACTCTCTACAATTCCAATATCCTGCCAGCTAACCAATGTAATTATACCATGACAGTTTCCTGGAATCTAGCACTGTCCTTGAAGTGTAAAGTTGTTGGGTTTTTTTATGACAGGGCTAGCTGCTAACATCTCCTGAATTTATAACCCTTTCCCTCTTTAATACCTACCCCAATGCTCTCTTCTGGAAGCACCCTGGCTTTTCAAGTGACATTTTTATTACAGATGATAGATTTAGGACCTCTGTGTTAGTTAGCCAGGAAGACTCTTCTGAAATGCAATTTCCAGCTTCCTTGGGAAAACCAATTTCTCTTAGGTAACATTGGTAATACAGAGCTCTATAAAGACTAATGTCCATTAGCCTCGCTTATCAGTAAATTTAATATCCCACTATATTTCTGCCCTTAAATAAGTATCAAGAGACTGTTTGAAGGATATCATAGTCTTACTAGCTACAACCTCAGTTGGCAAGTCATTCCAAACTCTTGCCACCCTGTTTGAAAACCAGAACATACGAGACTGTGTCTTACATCTATCCACCTTAAGCTGTAAGGGGTGGGCACGGGTGTTATGCGACTGTACCCTAAGGTGCAAGTCCATTTGCTCCCAAAGCTAGTTTTCAGATAATGCCTGAGAAATTAGGCACATATCCCTCTCAGCCTATGGTATTCAAGGAATATAGATCCAATTTCTTCAACCTATCCTCATAAGCCATGTCCTTAACTTCATCCATTTTTCTGGTAGCCCTTCGCTGCACCCTCTCCAGGCTCTTATATCCCCTTTGTAGCCTGGTGCCCAGAACTGCACACAGTATTCTGTATGTGGCCTCACAGAAGGTATACAAGGGAGCAATACCTCTCCTTTCCTACTTTTGATGTGTCTATGTATGCATCCCAGGATTCCATTGGTCTTCTTAACCACCTGATTACAGTGTGAGTGGAACTTCAGGTCATTGCTGACCCTAATACCCAAGTCTATTTCTCGTGTAATACTTTGAGGATACTACCCCCAAACTGTAATTCACTTCTAGATTTTTTTTTCCAAGTGCATAACCGTACACTTGTCTGTATTAAAGAGGTCACAGGAATTTGCAGACCTTTGGGAAAAACAATCCATTCCCTTGTTCCATGTGACCCTTTTAACTATTATTCCTTGTGGCATTTTAAACATACACAAAATATAACAGAATATAACACCATATATCATGATCTGACTGGCAGTGGCATAGCTCACCACAGACAGTAATACGCCTTTGCAATGGGGTCCTGATTTTACACAGTTTTATACTGCATTTACCCAGTATAGCAGAGGTGAGATGTGATATCTGCCCGCAGTTACATTGACACTGTCACTTAAAGAGTGACCAGGGACTGGGTTTGAACTGAACACTGAAGATTAGAAAAGAAATTACCTGGAGGTACCCTGGCTGCTGCTATCAGATGACCCATAAGACCTCTAGCAGTGGTACTAGGTGCAGTGGTGCTGACACAAACAAAGGGTAGGGCTCCATGGGTGACTGACACCTACACTTTCTCTCGCTCCAGGTGGCCAGCTGCAGTGGTACATTGCTTAGTGTCAGGGTGGGAGGTCTTCTTCTTGAATCCTGTGACATCTCAAGTACTAATTATTGTCCTTCTAGTACGCTGGCTCCTCCGCTGCAGTTCCAAATACACAATCTCCTCTTGCTCACCAACTGAAGAAAGTGGTGCTGCAGCCAATGAAATGAGGAATGGAACAAGATTTTAAACCTTCCACTGCCTGAGTTATGCAACACAACCCCTTTCCTCATTAAGTCAAAAACACATGATCCAGCCACTAAGTCAATCAATAGTGTACTGGCATCTAGCAGCAGCCAACTGATGAGTGAGCCCATTTGAAGCTCCAGGCTGACGGTACAAAGCTACACCTCCCTACTTCTGGCTGGTTCTGAACTACTGCATGCATATATTTGATTTCAGAACCACAAGGCATAGGCTAGTATACAAAGGAACTACCACTGACCACACCATGTAGTACCTGGCGTTGCTATTGCGGCCCCCAGCCGATCGTCGGTTGTCGAGAGTCACTTAGGAGTTGACAAAGTCAGAAACAATTAAACAAACATAAGTGTAGTTTTTAAAAATCTTTATTGATTCCCACTTCTTTGCCCCTCTGTTTTATGAGTTTACACAGTACTCGAATATACTGAGTGTATGCCTGCCGAAGACCATGTGATGAAGGGTGTGTGTCTTGTGAACATTATGGGAGTGTCTATACGGGGAGTTTTTATATGCTAGAAATATGCAAGTGATATGTTTAACGCTGCTCAGCTGGTTGGTGGGCGGTGTCATGTAGATGAAGGAAGGCTGCCGCTGTCTGATAGGTGCAGCTACCTCTTTTCAACTACACAAAGTTTCCATCCATCAACTGGCAGAGCAATGTCATGATAAGTCTTGCTGATCATTGGACTGTCACGATCGAGCCCATTGCAATTGCAACCTGAGCTGCATTGGACCTGACAGTAACACACCTCTGAGATGCAGTATCATAGCAATATGTTCACTTTACACAAGCACAAGGGTAACACAAAAAGAAGAAACACTGTGGGAAATGGGCTTCTGCTCCCTCTGCCAAGATGAATGGAATCAACTGCCTGGTCACTCAGAACAGCTGTTCATCCCACCACCTCATGGAGCCACTCCCATGTCTGTTTGCCCCCAATTTGTATTATTATTTACAAGCAACTTTTCACAGGTACACATTGTTTTCTCTGGTGGCTTTATTTAAAACATTTTCAGTTCCTCTGCCTTTAACAGACTGCCTAACTAATTTACATTCTGCTGTTAGGTACAGAGAAACTGAGAATTTTTTTTTTATTGATACCGAGTTTAGTGTAAGGTATGGCCAGCTAGGTTATGGAATGGGTGGGCAGGAGCGAGGATCGAAACTCCACATAACCTGCCCACAATACACAAGTTTATTTTAGTTTAAACAGTTCAGGAAGGTGCCAGTGTTCGATCGTAGAGGACTCCTCAGTCTGGCAATCAATCCTTAACTTATGCGACAACTGAGACAAATCAAGACAGTATTAACATTTGTCAGAACCAAGGCAGATCGGGATGGCATTAACATTACCTTTCAGTTGGACTTCCAGTGACATCAGCAACTGGCACGGGGTATTCAAAGCAGAGCTGTTTCCTGCCCGTGAACAAATGACCCCAACATTAATTTAATTCAGTTTTACTAGTTTTCCTTACCTTGGGGCACTCCTCATATTCATGGGAAAAGATCAGCTACTTTGGACCCAAAACAAGCTACGGATTTGAGATCATTGACTCAGATGACCCTAGTAGCACCACTGCCAGCGTGTCCAGTATGGCAGCTGGCAAAGAGACTCCAGGGCCAGGGGCCACTGCGCTGATCAAGAGGCAAAACTTGATCTCATTCTTGGCAAAATTCATGCATTCAGGAGCAAAATAAAACTGATCTAGTGGAGGTTCACTCTAAGCTGGCCACACAGAAAGCACAACTGTGGACCATCAGTTAGCCATCACTGATCTTGCACAGGCCACATGGACAGGCTATTGTTCGAGATGCTGGCCAGACTGCAACAACTGAGGCAAAGTGTGACAACCTGAGGAGATCTAGATGAAAGAATCTGCACTTGTATGGACTCCTGAGAAAGCTGAAGGCAACAACATAATTCATTTTTTGGAGGAGTTCTTTTGATCTAAACTGAATCTCCCTCCTGATGTTGGTTTGGCATAGATCAGGCTCACCAGGCTCTCAGTCCCCCCACCCCGCCTGACAATAAGCAAAAGCCTGTCCCATAGTCATGCAGTTTCAAAGCTATGCCATCAAGCAAAATATTCTTATGGGTCTTTGGCAATTAAAGGGGGTTTATTATGAGGTGATCCATGAGTATGTAGATCATGACTACTCACTGCATGTCATGGAGCAGAGCAGAAAACATGAGCCAGTTCTGGCTGTCCTCCATGCTCACCACCTCTGCTTCTTGATGCCATATCCAGCCCAGCTTAAGGTTTTTATCCTGATGGCCTGGTTCTCTATGAGTCTCTCGTGGCAGCCATGGAGGATCTTCAGAGCGAGGGTTTCAGATCCCAAAGCCACCGGATACCCACAGAATTCTACTATGTCAGCAGATCTGATTGCAGTGAAAGATGCTTTACTCTCTGCCTGCAAACTCACGCTGCCGCTACTATGAAGGACATCCAAGATCTCCTGCCTCCTTCAGCAGGTCTCCCAGACTGAATCCTGACATAGATGAGTCACCTTCTGGTTCAGAACTTATTTCTGGCTGTGATCTCCTGTAAACTTGAATGTTAACAAAGCCCACTCAAAGCCTTTTATTGTTAGAAGATGACTTCTGCAGAATGACGCTGCCTGAGCTCTTTGCTGGACAGACTACATGGAATAGTTTAAGGTAGTGAGGTTGTTTTCCTGTTTTCCTGTTCCTTGCTTTCATTCATTTTTGCCTGCTCATTATATACATTTTCACTAGTTTTTTAAAGGGGTAGGAAGACTGTATGGGTAGTGATAACCTGTTCTGGGTCATACCCTTCTTTTATGCTCATGTTTACTTACCTTTATTCTAGGCATACTCTGTTATGGTGGAAGGGAGGCTTGCCTCTTATGGGCTACAACACCTCAGTACATTTGCTTTACCCGTTGGCATCAGACATATGCCAAGGGAGGGCAAGACTACATTTGTTAGCCAAAACAATTTGCCTGGGGAGTAAGTTCCTCTCCCATTTTCTGTTGAGTCCAGCTTCTCCCAGAGTTACCGCTCTTGCTTTCAGTCATACGGGCTTGACCTGTGCTAATGTGAGATGGTCCTGTGGTTGCCCCACGCATGCTGGCTAACTGTCTGGGGCTGCAGGCTCCCGGGCCCTTTATATGACTTGGATCATAGTGATGGGCCTCTGCAGTTGTTTAAACTGTGGGTTGTTGTTACTTCAGGCCTCCTCACTCTTGATCCTGGACAGCTTTGGTGCCCACCTCTCAGCTTTAACAGCCCATAATCTAATCTCCTAATTTCCCTTAAATTGTTGGGATACCCATGGCTTCGCATCGAGCAGGAACATGTCAGAACTTGGATCTTCATGTGGATTGTTAGCCTGCTCTGGATCCCTTCCTGCCTAACTATTCCCTTTATCCTCTGCCCATTTTCCTTGTGTTCTCACCCTGTAGCCCTTTGGGTCTGCATTGTGGAGGCCTGCAGCAGCGTATCACACACCTTACCTCCACCTTGTAGGGAGAGCCTACTCAGGGGCCCTCACCACAGGAGTTTAGAGTGCCCCATATAGCTCTCCTATCCTGGAAGTGCTTCATCGAGATCCCTTCTTGGAGTTGTTACTCCATGTTATTCTGTTGTTCGTGTTCCATGTTATTGTTATTGTTCTTTCCTGTTTACTTGGTTGTTTGAATGTTTATGTTATGGGCTTATTCATGTGCGTATTTTTATTTAGCTGCTCCACCGCCTATTACTGTTTTAAGATATGTTGAGGAGGAACCACATTTTTGTCTGCCATGTGCTCTGCCACTGGACCTTAGGGCATGCAATTCATTTGCACTTTTACTGGGTGCTCACACACACACACACACACTTCAAGAGTCTTGGCTGTTGCATATATAGTACATCGGTATATTCCCAGAATATAAATGGACTTAACAGTCCAGTTAAGTGGTTCATAGTCCTGTCTGCCATTAAAAACTTTACCCCACCTTTATTATGCTCCAAGAGACCCACCTCTCTGACCACGAGCACCTGGAACTGCAGAAATCTGGGTTTTCTTTCATTGCGGCTTCCTCCTATAAACAGGGAAAATGATGAGGTATGGTTATTTTTCTTCTAAACAAGCACCCTTTCAAAGTACGTCCACCTACACTGACCCGACGAGTCCCCTGACTCTGGTAACTGGGGCAGAGATTACATTAGCTAGCATATATATCCCACGGGAGCAGATACTTCGATAGTTCAATCCTCTTTAATACACTTCTCCAGCATCAAAGAGGCCTCCTCCTGATGGAAGGAAACTACAACATGATTTTTGATCGAATAGACATTACCAGTCTTTCTCCAACCGGGAATCCTGTACCCAGAAATGAGCCCATTTTATTATCAAAGAGAGTGGCTGGACTGATGTCTGGCAGTTTCTCCATCCTATACAATGCCAATTTACCCACTACTCAGGCATTCCTGAAAGGTAGTAGCCATATACGGTGCCACCAACACAGTGAAATACACTCCTGTTGGCAAAATCAGCACTTTGCTGGACAGTTCGCTGTGTTGGTGTGCCTGGGAGAGGGGCATATTGTCTCTGGTCCTGCACTCCCACCCCAAATCAACTCTGACTGAGTTGAGAATCCTAAAGACGTGGGGCGCTCAGGGGCAAAGTCCCCTGATAAAAAAGGACCTGAGACACGAGAACTTCATGTAAACCACAACTTGTGGTCGATATGATTCTGTCAAAAAGATGTGCTCGAAAAAAGGGTTGTCGAACTGGTATCGTAGAGCCTTCCTAAAATTGACACCCATATAGATTTGCTTCACATATTTGCAGAGCATAATGCCTGGTTCATTCCTGTGAAATTAAGCCTATTTATTTGTCTGACCATGCCCCCTTTACTTACTCTGAACTGGGCCCTCTAGCAGTACTAGGATATGACATCTGAATAACTCCTTTTGAATCTCCCAGAATATCTGGAATTTATTGAGACCAAGATTCAACAAATCATCTCTGAGAATGATAAAGGAGATGTCTCCAGAGCTACTCTGTGGGATACTTTAAAAACTGTCCTGTGAGGGACCTTATTAGTTATAGCTCCCATCTAAAAAATGAAGGGAAGAAAATTCCAGACCCTACAAGTGAAATTAGCAGAATATCTGCACTTACATGTGCTTGGCAACAAATCTCAAGGCCCTCAGGTCTCTAAATTACAAAAGGAATTGCAGGACCTCTTAAATGCTAAAACTGAAATGACCCTACGGTATTTGAAACAACGGTTTTATGAGGGGTGCATGGGCATCTAAGGTGATGACGTTAAACTCTAATGGCAGATTTTGCAAGGAGCAGTTATGCACATTTGTGACCACTAGACAGAATGACTGGTCTCTATCCCTGACCAGATATTGTCGGCCTTTCATCATTACTATCAGAACCTATATGGCCCTGCTGATACAACCCCATCCTCTGATTTTTCTAATTATCTCCTCCACACAACTCCCTCAACTACATAAGGGCTTAGCCCAAACTTTGCTTGCACCTATTTCCACAGGAGAACTCATGGTGGCAATTAAAACCTGAAAACAGGAAAAGCCCTGGCCTGGATGGATATATCGGAGAATTTTATATACTTTTCACCCCACCCTGCTACCCCTGTTGCTTTCAGGTCTGTCTAGAAATTCAAGAGAGCTCCCCTATCCCCATCATGGAATTGGGCTACTATTTCAGTTATCCCTAAACTGAATAAGGATAAAACCCTATCCCCTTCTTACTGCCCTATTTCAGTGTTAAATATTGACTATAAACTGTTTACTTAGGTCCTGGTGAAGAGGCTAGATGTTCTCTTGCAAAGCTTGATTGATGGGGACCAATGGGGTTTGTGTAGGACACCAACCCATGTCAATATAAAGTGCACACTCAGTGTTTTACACCATGCCTCCCATTCAAAATTACCTTTCTTTTCCTCAGCCTTGCACTGATAAAGCTTTTGACCAGGTGGCATGGCAATTTCTATTTGCCATTATGTCCCACATGGGCTTCTCCTCCACTTTGATTGAGACCCTGCAAACTTTATATGCCTCTCCACAGGCATATACCAAGGTAAAACCGACAGCTTCCACATTATTTACTTTGCATAGGGACACCCGACAGGGATGCCCTTTATCTCTGCTCCTCTTACCCTATATCTGGAACCTCTGGCCCAGACAATAAGGAGACATCCTTCCATTCAAGCCCCATCATAGTGGACCGCCCACAGCACTTAGCCTCTATGTAAATATTCTCCTTATTTATCTCCAGAACCCAGAGGATTCCTTGATCCCTTATGATAGACCCTTCAAGATTTTGGGGCCTATTCTGGTTATACTTGAACACAACTAAAACTGAGGTCTTTTAATTGAATTACATCCCTAGCCCCTCTACTCGACAACATTTTCACTTTAAATGGGATCTGTCAGCATTTAAATATCTGGGGTCATGCTTTCCCCACAACCAGCACAATTATATTCACTGAACTATGATTTTTAGCCAAGCAGCTAGTCCATGATCTACATATGTGGCGGACTGTTCTGTTCACATTAATACAGTGCATTGACAGTATTCAAATGGTCCTGTTACCTAGATTTCTTTTTACGCAGACACTTCCAATTACCCCTCCAGCACCTTTATTTCGAACTGGGACAAATTGATCTTCAGGTACATTTGGAATGGGAAGGACCTCCATAATAAATACTCTTTTTGCAGCTCTTACAAACTAAGGAGAGCTTGTTACCAACCTGTTGCTCTCATCACATTGCCGCTCAGATTCATACCTCCCTGTACTGGTTGTTGCCCACCCATGTTGCAACATTGGAAAACTATGGAACTTAGGATAGAAGACATTTTGCCTCTCCATCTGTCCTCTTTGCTCAACCACCCTCCCAAAACCAATCCTTAGAAACATAGAATTTGACAGCAGATAAGGACCCTTGGTCCACCTAGTCTGCCCAGTTCCCTACCTGATGGATAATCTGCAGATTCTAGTTAATCAACAGCCTACTTCCTCCTACCCCCACTAGAACTGCCTTATATCTGTCTCATGCATTCTTGAATTCCCACTCTTCTTGTCTCCACAACCTCCTCAGGAAGGCTGTTCCATGCATCTACAACCCTCTCCATAAAAAATACTTCCTCACATTACCTCTAAGCCATCCCCTCTATCTTAAAATTGTACCTCTTGTTCTTGCACATATCTTTTTCTGAAAGATGCTACCCTCTTGGACTTTGTTGATTTCCTGAGGCACTTGAAAGTTTCTATCATGTTCCCCTCTCCTCCTTTCCTCAAGGGTTATATATATATATATATATAAGCTCCTTTAGTCTCTCTTTATATGTCTTCTGGTGCAGACCCTGCACCATTTTGGTTGTCCTCCTCTGGACAGCCTCCACTCTATGTCTTTTAGGAGATGGGGTCTCCAAAACTGCATGTAGTAGTCCAGATGGGGTCTCACCAACTGTCTGTACAGAGGATACCAACTTCCTGTTTTCTACTGTTGATGCCTTTCCCTATGCATCCCAGTATCCCCAGCCCTCCTTACTCCCTTCTCACATTGCTTGCCCACCTTTAGGTCATCTGATATAATTACCCCCGGTCCTTTCCATTTTGTTGTTGTTAGTATCTTACCCTCCATTGTGTACTCTTTCCTGGGTTTTGTTTCCCAGGTGCATTACCTTGCACTTCTTTGCATTGAATCTGAACTGCCATTCATTTGACCATTCCTCCAATCTTGCCAAGTCCCTTCTCATCCTTTCCACCCGACCTTGTGTATCAACTCTGTTGCAGATCTTTGTGTCGTCTGCAAGAGACATACTTTTCCTTCAGTTTCTCTGCAATGTCACTTATAAAGACATTAAAGAGACCGTCCCAGTACTGAACCCTGCGGTACCCCCTTAGTAACCACACTTTCTTCACTGTGGACTCCATTTACTATTACCCTTGCATCTTGTTGTCCAGCAAATTTTTATCCAGGCTACCACCTTAGGACCTGCTTCAAGGTTGGCTAATTTGTATATTAATCTTTTGTGGGACTGTGACAAATGCCTTGCTAAAATCTAGGTAGGCCATGTCCACAGCCCCTCCCTGGTGTACTACTTTGGTCACCCAGTTAAATAAATCAATTTGATTTGTCTGACATGACCTTCCCACTGTCAATCCATGCTGCCTTGGGTTCTGTGCCCCACTGACCTCTAGGTACTCGACAATCCTTTCTTTCAGAAGTGATTCCATCATTTTCTCCTACCATTGAGGTCAAACTGGTCTGTCGTTTTCTGCCTCTGCCCTGCTCCTACTTTTGTGAAGTGGAATCACATCTGCCCTCCTCCAGACCTCAAGTGCCACCCCATCCTCCCATGATTTGTTAAAGAGAGTAGTCAGTGGTGTCACTAGTTCTACCCTCAGTTCTTTTAGAATTCTGGGGTGAATCCCATCAGGCCCCATTGCTTTGTCCACCTTCAGTTTTAAGAGTTCTTTAGACCCTTTCTTCTGTGAATGGACTGGTATCAACTCCCTATCCAGAGTGTTCCTCTTGTTTGGTTTAGGTACCTCCTCTCCTCTTCCTTTGTGAATACTGAGCAGAAATATGTGATCAGTATCCCTGCTTTTCACTGTCACCCTCTGCCTACATTCCCTCCCCTTTATAAAGCCTCAGTATCCTTTTTAAATATTTTATGCCAAATTTTCAACATAGCCTTCTTATGAACCCACCTTATGAACAATGGTGGAGAAAGTTTCAACTCCTGCCCCAAGGGTGATTTGCTGGCGACGGCAAAATCACCTTTCAGGACAGATTTGCCTAACATCACTTGAATTGTTCATGAGGTGGTGTCCCAAAAGGGTTTGTTGAAAATTTGGAGCAAATATTGAAAAATTCCCAAGTTATGCTATTACGTTCAAAACCCCATTGAAATACATTGAACAGCATACCTGATTTTCTCAGTTCACAGTCCAGCCTTGAAGAGTGAAGATGTCTCTGTAGACTGAGAAGATCATGGCATCTGACCCCTGCTGGGTAAAGTAAGGCTGGGGGTACTGAGGGAGGGTCAGGTGGAGGATTAATGGCACAACAGACAATGATAGACAGTTTTCTGTTTCACGAGGTTCAAAAAGCAAAACAGCAAAATGATGAGGACAGTTTTCTATATTTCAGGTGATGACACTGAGGGATTGGTCACCCTCAGTGTCAGTGTTACATGTATTGGGGGGTTGTTGGGTGTGGTGCTGAGTGAGGGTTGAGAGTGCCAGTGGAGAATTCCACTGTTAAAAAAGTACTTTTCATTATCATTTTACCAAATGAGGCCCCATATGCTACAAGGATAAAAGCTTTTGTTTTATATTTATTTTGAAGGGCGGCATGCTCATTCAGTTCAGTGAATGGGAAATCTCTGGGTCTCACTGCCTGTAGGGGGATTCCTCTGTCTTCTCCCTCACATTTACAGTAGATTACAAGGCTCATTCAGTGTGCTGCCTTCTGCACTTGCTTGGCTCGGCCACATGGAAACAGTTTATCTGAGACCTGAAGGTCAACTAATGAGAGAGATGGGATCCAGCAGGAGTAGTGACTGATGCACACTGTTCAGTGAACGTTACCTGTAAAATAGGAGCTGTAGCAGTACATATATATTTTACAATGCATTTTATCCTTGCTTTTGTGAAAGAAGGAATGGACACTAAACCTTAAAGGCTGATTTTGCATATCAAGGAAAGGAGGAAAAGAAAAGAAAAGGGTAAGTCTGAATAAGAATAACAGGGAGCTCAAGCAGAACTGAACTCAGAAAGTCTGGATTGTAGAAATTGGAAGGATGGCTGACCAGCATTATCTTATTGATTACAGTCTCTTTACATCGATAAGATAATGCTGGTTGGCCATCCTTCTAATTTCTAGGAATCCAGATTTTCTGAGTTCAGTTTCGTGAGCTCCGCTGGCATTCTTAACAAGAGTAAAGGCTGACAGGCTTTTTTGAAAGCCACTCAGCTGTTTGCTGACAGCTTCATGCAAATCAAAAATGAAGTTGTCTCTGATTGGAGAGGTTTCGGTCCTTTGAAATACATAGGTTTCCACTCACCAAGCAGAGAGAGTAAAGTCAGAACCACAGCCCATGGTCACTTATGTAGACTGCTGAGCCCTTGCTTTTGTGAACTGCAATGGGCTCCAGCAGTATCCCCCACAAAATCCCCTATCCTTGCCACAAAATGGGTGCACAAGCAGAGCCAACATAAAAAGGGAAGTGAAAGCATGAAACAGAGCTGTTCGCAAGATGAAATGCAGAGCATTTTGAGGACTGGAGAGTGCATTCTGCACTGATAGAAAACAATATGTCTCATTCTACATGTATAGAAAGTGATAGATTGCATTATTTCTGTGTAGACAATGCACACCCAGTAAAAACAATGCTTCGGTCTAAATCATTCTGCAGAGTCAAAACTTAAACAAGCATTTGTCAGTGCCAAAAGTTCACAGTTCACATTGCTATTGTTATTGATTACAAACTCTATCCTGTTTGGTTGTCACAAACCCTCTCCTAGGGGATCAGGTCCGCTGAGCTCACAGTTCCCACCCTTAAGTGCAATCCATGACAGGAAACAGGATACCCTCTTCATCCTTTCTGAATGTTCACTGAGGTCATGACGCACCTCTGCCACAAGGATCAGGGCATCTCTCAAGCTATGGATAAGGGCACAATACCAGTCTCGAGTCTTGTGGCCAAATATGAACCCCTCCTTGGCTATTATACAAAGGAGGAAGACCCAGGCATTACACTCTCTTTGGGGTAGCAGTGTAAAACCTGATTTGGCCTTCTCCCTACAGGACATGCAACAGCCTGGTTCAAAATCCCTGCAGACTCACGTATTCTCCTTATCCTTCCAGATCCTTACAGACTCTTTTCTCAATTTGGTTGCTTATGGTGGCCCTCTAAGCAATTAACAGTTGTCACAGATTATTAATAAACCTTCTACAGTCACACATACAATATAAGAAATTCTAGCTCAGGCAGATATTCTTTCGGAAAACAAATGTTTTACTAAAATACTTAAATACAGCAACAACTAAAAGAGAATATACTAATTTGAGTTACAGTATGCATAAACAAAAATGGAAAAATGTACAGTGAAACACACTAAAACTGTTAGCTAAAAGTCTACCTTACTATTGCAGTGAACTGAAGACCAGAAAAGTGGATGAAAGTTTTCAGTTCCTTTAGTCCTTGTAGACACTGGGTTTCAGCAGTTTGGCTTCGGTGTGTGTCAAGCAAGAGTGTCCAGATGAAAACGCCACTGTTTCTACATATTATACACAACTCTGTTTTAACACTGTTTGTAACATATGCCTTGCAACTGTATGTTAATGTTGATCTTGTACAGATGTAACTTGAACATGACTCTTCCCCTCCTCCATACCTTACCTCTCCCTCTCCTTTCCCCTCTCACCACCACCCTTTTCTTTTCTTTTATGTAAGCACTTGTTTACTTATTAACCTGGCACTTATTAATTTTATTTACTTATTTGTAAATCGGTTTGTACCTTGAGCCAGAGGCTCATTTCCAAAGGTACTCGTCATATTGAGGACAAACATAACAAATTTAGGTTATAGAATACAAGTAACTGAAATTAAGAGTTACACATATTGATTTCATACATTATACACTTTAGTACAGTATTATTGATCACTCTTTCTATTATGCGTAACACTACTGTACCACCGTTTGTAACACCTGCCTTAGAACTGTATGCTAATGTTGATCTTGTAACTTGAATGTTTAATGGTTCACTCCTATTGTACCCCTTCCCCCAGGTCATGCTGGGAGCGAGTGACTTGTCGCTCACTGTGCCTTCCTGGTGAAACATTTCAATAAATAAATAAATGTGTGTCAGGCAGAGTCCAAATGAAAAGTGTGCCCACATGCCCTGAACTGGGGCTATTTATAGAGATGGCCTTTCCAATCTGTACTCTTGCAATGTCATCAAGTCCCAGTTCAGAGCAACTACTCCTTTGGCAGGAGATGTCTCTGTTCCACTGTTCCCAAAAATCAAATCCTGGCATTTAAAGTCTAACCTTTGAAGTCCCTTGTAGACAGCTGGCACCCATAAAATAACATTCACACTCTCCTGTTACAATAGTCATCTGCTTTTCAATTGCTGGCTAAAACATTCTGGGCATTTGAACTAGCTTAATTTAATTAGTTACAAGGAAGATCCGGTAAGGTTTATGATTATATAAACTGATTTTTATCCATTTCCCTCGGGTAGTTAACTAGAGGAATACTCTTTAATCAGTTATCCACAAGCTTTTGACAAGAACTGGTCAGATTCCTGGCAAGCAAGGCTGGCCTGCAGGTTAAAAGAAGGTCAAATCCTTTTTAAAAATCTAGTCTTTTCCTAGGTGCCTATGTGCTGACACTAGCATGTTTTGGCATGTGCATATGCACAGAATTACGTAAAAAATAAATACAGTATATATATACACACACAAATATATACACAAAACAGAATTATATCTACAACTAAGGGTTAGCAGCTGGGCAGCTCGCCACATCAGTCAGATTGATTAGTGAACACAACTCCCCATATCACCCCCAAACACAACATACTGCTTTTCTGATTTAAAAAAAACATTTCTGGTTGACTGCCATGTTCTGACTGATTATCCATCAAGCAATTTTACTTTACATGCTGTAATGTAAGTGACCGAGCAGTGTCAATAATCATAACTGATGTGGTGGCAGGGTTTACATTAAGCAGTCTGTTAAAAAACTTGAAAACTGCTAAAGTAACGTGACCAGGCAGTGTCAATAACTGATGAATAGATGTGGTAGCAGGGATGTAAAATTAAGGCAGTTTTCAAGTTTTTTTTAAAGAGTGCCTTAATTTACATCCCTGCCACCATGTCAGTTATGATTATTGACACCATCTGGTCACGCATTTTAGTGCAGCAAAAGAATTTACTTGATGGATAATAAGTCAGAACATGGCAGGATCAGCCAGATAGTTGTTTATACAACCAAAATGAGTTAAAATTCTAGCTGTGAGAGCTGCTGCCCACCCCAGCAGGGTCAGACTGGGAAGCAAAGGGCCCACCTGGAAATGGGGCCATGAGGACCTTGGTACCGCCATGGTATGTCCTAGTGTACAAACTGCAGCCCAGATTTTACCAACAGCAGTATGTCCTGACACAGGAAATATAGCCTGAATTTTTACCATAAAACAGCATGTATACCCACTTTTCTAATTATTTATCTATTGAAAACTTACACATTATCTTTGAGTAAAGTGCTCATTTACAAGGGTCACATCAAATACATAGTCACAAAAAAATTACAAGTACAGTGAGCAGTTCCAGAGAAAATGCAGTCAAGCCAGGCTCAAAATACTTATGGCAGAACAATTACATACAGTTCTCAGAAAAAAAATCAATACAGATCAGTTTATAAAAGTCATAACTAATGTACAGAGAGAAACCAACTAAAACTGTTTAACAGTTACAGTTGCATTGGACTGCAAATATTTCACTTGGGAGATTCAGCAGTGTATCAGGCAACTTGTTTAACCAGTTAGTAGCCCCAACAGCGAATGACCACTTGTCCAGCTGAGTATGCCAGAAAGTAGGCTTAAGAGCATTCCTGGATATGTTTCTGGTGTTGTACAAATTGCTTTCACACCATCTTCAAACAGGGCGTTAGACCCAAGAGGGCCTTTTTAGCTATCAAACAGGCCTGACCTTTATTCTTGCTGGGTAAAGACAGTCAGTTAGTGAGTTCATAAAGGGTACAACTGTGAGTGCAGTTATCTGCACCAAGTACAAAGCAGCATGCCTTATTACAGATAAGCTTTACTGGCACTGTGTCTCAGGCAGCTACGTAGGCAATGGGCCCATAATCTGTAAGTAACATAATGGAGCTGGCCACAATAAGGCATCTAGTATGTCCACTGAATTTGTTCCTTTACCAGTACAGGGCACCCAGTCTTCTGTTAACTATGACCACTAGATTGTCAACATGCGGTGCAAAAGATAAGTTGTCATCCAAAGTTACCCAAGGTATTTACTACAACAATTCATTTGTTTCACATATGACATGTCAAAAACTCCACTGCTGTATTGAAGCTTAGTAACAGAGAACATCACAGCCCAGATAGCAAGAACGGTTCAATTTTTAAATTTTT
Organism: Neoceratodus forsteri; assembly: GCA_016271365.2. NCBI lineage: Eukaryota > Metazoa > Chordata > Ceratodontiformes > Ceratodontidae > Neoceratodus > Neoceratodus forsteri. The sequence goes on from CM057449.1 coordinate 692,896,320, forward strand.
TTTCTTCCATTGGAAAGCTTCTGTTCTTACAGGGCAGTGTCACAAGAAGGTACCAGTAAGCTTGCTGCAACACTAAATTGTTTTGGAAATCAGTGTAAATCACATAAAAAGTGGTAAGAATATCATATACTGTATGTGTGTGTGTGTGTGTATATATATATATATATATATATATATATATATATATTATACACATTATAGTAACGGACGTGCCACTATAGTTAGGTTGAGGAGCCATTTACATGTTAAACCCAAAAATTTGCACCTTAATAACTTTGCAACCATTTCACAGATTTGCCTGAAATTTGGAATACATGATCAAGACCCAACACGTTGGGATCGGACAAGTTTTGTACTGGTCCTGATACAGCTGCGGGTGTAAGCATGATCTGCCGTTTATGCTTTTCTGGAATTTTACTGTCGAGCGTACAGGTCGCATGGTTTGCATGACGGTTCGAAATCTTCAGAGAATGTGCAACGGGTCCCCGATGTGTCTTTGAAGATTTCATGAAAAATATAAAACAGTTCAAAAGTTATTCAAAAACAAGTTCCCATTATAAGTCAAGGGAAAAAGTTAAAAGTTCAACAGTGTCGCATACGCAGTTTTTACTTTTGCAAATGGCCCTTTCACTGTCGCAAATCCACCATTTTGTTTTCAGTTAGTGATCAGAAAATGCTTGGCATTTAAAATTGGGACCTTCTAGCAACCTAATTCTTTTTGTATTCACCTAGTCGGACCCTGAGGATGCTAACCATGTCTTTATTTTGAGCTACCAAAACACCCCAGAAATATGTTTTCAAATTTCTGGAAAAGTACTTTACGCAAGTACTGTCGCACTTGACAGTGTCGATATGAATTTGCAAAAGCCGCAAACTTCGACATAGCATTTTCTAGGCTGGGAAAATGACAGCACTCTTTTTGGCACCTGCTGCAAAAGAACAGTTGGTGTTTTGGCCTGAAATTTGAAGGAATGCAGCCGACATCTCACAGATGTGCCTGTCAGTGCTTCATTGAAAAATATTACATGGCGGAAAAGTTACGGCACTCCAAAGTTGATGCTTTTCCCATAGGATAACATTATGGTGTCCGACACATTACAGGAATCCTTTGGCACCCTGGTGCAAAATAATGGTTTGGTCTTTTGGGCTGAAATTTGGAGAAAAGACAGCCAACATCCCACAGATGTGCCTTGTTGTGGTTTTATGAAAAAATATTACAGGGAGCCAAAGTTATGGTACTCCAAACTTCTCTTTTTTCCCATAGGATAACATTATGGCATTCGCGCGCCTTTTCAGGGGCCCATAACTAGGAAGCAGTGCGAGATATGGACTTTTGTCAGAAAACTACTTGGCACCCTAAAGGGGCTAAGTACAAAACAACCAGGAAAGTCATAAATCATATGACTTTTAAATTTTTCTACATCATACAGTTCCTGAGATATAAGCAATTTAGTATTCCAACTCCTCATTTTCTGGTCCAAGAACCATTATTATGCATACATTCTTTGTACTCACTGTCTTTCTCTATGCAGCTTTTGGGAAAACCAGCCTGTGCACTTACATTACTTTTACCATTACCGTTTTCACTTGCAGTTCCGTCCCATTTCACTTACCATTCAATGCCCACCGTAGCATTACCCTTTATGCTTTCATTTGGCGCTTGCTTGTGCGTAGTTTTAACATTTCTGTCTACACTACTGTTTCTCTTTCTGTTTTGCTTTGTGTCACCATGCATTACTATTTCTGTTTGCGGGCACAATGTTACTATGTGACAAGACATCATGTGGCGGGGAGCGCGGGGCCCATTATGGCGGGAACACGGGGCCCTTCTTATCATTCTCAAAAGAAGGTAAATTAGAGGCAAAAACTCTGTTTAATGCATTAGGTAGGGTTGTTCCACACCAACAAGAGGAAATTCGGTGTTAGGGTTGAAAGCCCCCTTGGATCCCCACACCCCAACCGGCACTGGGGTGCGCATTAGGGTTGTCGGTCCTAACTCTCACCCCATTCTCCTACACCTCTGCTTCTTTACACATGTGATGGGGTGAGAGTTATGGCCGACAACCTAATGCGCACCCGATGCCGCTGGGGTGTGGGGTCCAAGGCTTAAATCCCTAACACCGACCCCTGCTTGTCAGTGTGAAACAACCCTAATGCATTAATGGAGTTTTGCCTTATATATATATATATATATATATATACACACACACATGAAGACAACAAAGGGACATATCAACATCAAGTAATGTCAGCAGCGATTCTTTTTTAGAAATGGAATCAGGTCAAATCTGTTGAGTCCCAACTATTAAGAGCTACTAAAGTATAAATCCAAAGGAGTGCCTCTTCAGGAAGAAGTGGTCTAAACTAAATCACCACCATATCCCCCAAAGCAACTCAGTCAATGCACAGAACTTAAATTTAATTAACACTACATTTACATTAATTTTCACTGCTATTTTTCCTAGCACGAATGCAATAGGCATTAGTGACATCTTGCCTATGTCCTCTGCACTTATTCTGAGTTCCAGCACATTGGCATAGCTTTATCCAATGTCAGCTACTGTGTTAGATTATCCATTGTAACTTTGTACCCTATTTGATTAAGTGTACCAAATGTACTTTGTTTTGTCTCTTCCCAGTTTTTTTTCCGTTCTATTTTGACATGGAACCTTTGTAAAAGAGCAGTTGACTCAAAGGTATTGTAATCCAAGGATTTTAGCACAATGGTCTAAGGCTCTGAGCTGCAAATCTGGTGACATCAGCAGACCAGACCTGAGTTTGAATCCCACAGCTTCCACTTGCATACTGCGTGACCCTGAGCAAGTCACTTAACCTCCTTGTGCTCCCAGGTCGCTCCTGTAAAAGCTTTCAGTTTAGTGTGCTATACCTGGTTAAACAACTAAATAAAAAAAATGTTCTCCCACCCAACCTTAAAGGCACGGGTTGTCTTGCCAACATAGAATGTGCCACACACGTTGACAAGATCAATTACATTAGATGTCACACAATTTACAAAATGCCTGCTCTAAAAACCTTTCTATGTTTACTGTAGTAAAGGTTTTGGTTATGATAATGAAGGGACAGAATTTGTATGATCCACAGGAAAGCAACCCTTTGAGGAAAGGGTTACTTTCTGAATCATGCAAATTCTGTCCCTCCATATTAAGTAGGTAACATTTGCACAATAGTATAAGCAGAGAAAATATTACTAATGCCTTGGCATTGCATGTGACTAGGAACGAAAACAGCAGTGAACAGCACACATTTAAATTCTGTGCATTGACAGAGTTGCTTTAGGGTAACGTGGTGGAAATTTAGATCACTTGATTCTAAAGAGGAAGTCCTTCTTTAGGAGCTCTGAATAGCTGGGACTCAGTGACACATATGACCTGATTCCGTTTCTTAAAAAATGAATCACTGTTAACATTAGTCGATGTTTATACAGTCTGTTCCTTTTGTTCTCTTTGTATATACCCTTTTGTTCTCTTTGTATGTATTCTCACCATTTCTATGATTTCAGTCAGAATCAATCAATGAGTTACACCAAGCCTACCAGCACCTTCTTGCAACATTGCCCCATACGAACAGAAGCTTAAAGGAGAAGATAAAAAAGATGCAAAACAAAACAAACCAACAAACAAACAATTGGACTATTCTTGCTATCTTCTGGGCTATGATGTACTCTGTTACCAAGTTGCAATATAGCAAATGAAATTGTTCAATATGCCGTATGTGACAGCTCAGGTGAACTTTGAATAAATCAACCCCAGCAGAGGTGTGTTACACAGAAGGGGGCAAATACAGTATGAGTAGCATACAGATGAGTCTGCATAGCTTTTGTGACAAAGGTACTTCTAGTAATAGTTGTTTGGGGTGAGGTGAGGGATGGGTATTTTGTTATAAACCCTTGCTGATTTTCTGTGTTGCTAGTGCCTGTTTCTCAGGCTGCAGTGTTATAGCAGCATGAATTAATTTGAAAAGGTTCATTGTCCCAGCCGAATTTATTGCTGTAAGTACACATTAAGCATGGGGCTTAATACTAGCTGCCACCCTTTAAACACTTAGAATTGCATGTTGCAAATTGTTGCACTGCCTGGCAGTGCCATGTGATCCAGGAACAATCTGGACAATCCAGCCACATTTCAGCGTGGTACGAAAGTCATACTATGTGGGTTGGCTTGGAAATCTTGCCTAGTCTAAATAGATAATGTTATTGTCTTCAGCAGAACTTTGCCTGAGCACCTCCAACATCTCAAAGAAGTATTTGAATGTCTCAGACAAGCCAACCTCAAGCTTTGCCCAGAGAAATGTTGTTTTGTACAGCATCAAATTCATTACCTGGGACATGTTGTTAGTTCTCAAGGCATCTCTCCAGACCCAGACAAGCTCTCAGCAGTCAAAGACTATCCAGAACCTAACAATCTCAAAGGCCTTAGATCTTTCTTTGGTTTGTCTGGATACTACAGAAAGTTCATTGCAACTATGCTTGAAAAAGCGTAATTGTGATTGCAACGTTCAGCTCTGGGGAGCAGCGATTATGTATCCTGTTTGCTGGCTGACCTGCCTATCTTTGTAATAAAAGGCTTTTATCCTTCTATATCTCAGTGGAATTTCTCATCTGAAGTGGACAGTGATGAGGTGCTGACCTATAAAATACCTTGTGAGTACTACTTATTCTGGTTTTGGCCCGTTATTGGTGTTTGTAGTTGCCTGCTTTGTCTTGTGGTTTAGAACTCATGTATAGTTAGTTGTGCCAGTCTCTCTATCAATCAAGTTCTTCTCTCCACTCATGTGCCTCCACTTTCTGGAGGTCATATGGAACCACAGAACTCTCGAAAAGACAAGGCTTCACTTCTTCACGGCCTCACGTGAACAAGGCATTGTCCAATTTGTCAAATCCTGCCAGCCCTGCTCCCAAAACGCCTCCTGCCAAACCAACAAAGGCACACATCATTCCAATGCCTGTAGCCACAGAACTATTTCAAAGTCAGCACACATATTCTTTGGCCTTTACCAACTGCTCTGACTCTGGCAACAAATACATCCTTGTTTTGTGGACTACCTAACAAAGATTTGGAACTAACTCCCTAAAAGACATTAAAGCTACCACTGTAGCAAATGCCTTCCTCAACACAGCCATTTGTTGTCATGGTACCCCTCATACCTGCATTCAGACAGAGACACTAACTACCTTTCAACCATTGTTGAGAAACATGCAAACTTCTCGACATAAAAAACTCACACAATAAGCTATCATCCACAATGAAATGGACAAAGTGAAAGAATGATATCTACCATTCTCAACTTACTGTCAAGTACCTGGATGAAATGCATGACACTTAGGATAAGTTTTTGTTCCATTTGTGCAAACTGCTTACAACACAAGCCCTTGTGTTGACAGTGCAAACACACATCAGTCTACTTGGTCCATGGACGTTACCCAAGAACTCCATTGGACAGGGATCTCTTGCTGTTAGAGGTTCCAACGTCAGCTTCTTCCTTCATTATTCCTGTGCTGGAACAGTTTGAACCTGCTAGATGTGTTGCAATCACCACGTTGGGACAGAGAAAATCTGCAATGCAGAAAATATCAGCAGCCAGGTTGCATGAGCCTTCATTTTCTATTGGGAACACTGTCTAGTCTGTACTGACCTGTCCTAGTTCTGGGTGCCACCAAGAAACTGCTTCACTCTGGAAATGTCCCTTCTACATTGTAGAAAAACTTCCTCCTGTTCACATCCATTTGCGATGTAAGTCCGAAGAAAGCTGTAACACAACAAGGTCCACATCAACCGACTGAAACATGGGCACCTGAGTAACACCTTCCAGATGATCCCAGCCTACCCAACAATGAAGCTGCACTTGAACTTGCTATACTTTCTGAAGCTGAAATTCCTTCAGACAACTTGCAACCAGTTTCTCCAGATCTTCCCACACCTGACACTCTCCAGCCAGATTCTGTTTTGCTTGATCAGCCAGATAAACTTCCTGGAACTTCTTCTCAATCTTCTTCTTCTTCTTCAGGACTCTCTCACTACACACACTGGTGTACCAGATCAAGACGATCTTAAGAAAGAAGTTCACCAATGGATCCTGGACTTACTGTGTCAAGTGGTGTGACTTTGACAGTGCACAGAACTCCAGGGTCACTTTTAATGACCTGACTCTGTCCTGTCAGGAACTGGTGCAAGTCACACATGCCTCCATTCCCACTGACCAGAAAAATTGGCAGAGGTCTTGAACTTTGTGTAACTGGACTCAGTGTGGTTGGGACTAATTTCTTTGGTGGTATTCTCTGTGTTTAAGTGTTTTGCAGTAATGTCTTCTTGTACCTATCTCATTGCACATGTTGCTATGGTACTGCATGATTGGGATTAATGTATTTTTCCAGGAATGCCCTTTCAAATGGACAGTTCCATATGATTAGGAATGATTTGCAACTGTAAATTGCACTGTTTATCCTGCGTTTTGGGGTATCCTCAGCTGCTACCCTTTCCTCTCTTCCTTTCTCCCCTCCCTGCACTGTGGCACTTGTCGCCTGACCAAGCTTCAGATTGCTATGGTGTTTCTCCTCCCTCTGGTACTACTCTGACTGGTCACCATTGTGTCAGATCCTTTCCTCCCTCCCCTGCAGTGGAGTAATGTTGGTAAAGTTGTCATAATGTTGGGTGGATGTTTTGTTTCATGCATAAAGTTTTAGAAATATTTCTTATTATAATGTTAAAATGCTATTGTTGTTGAAGGGGTGCTCATAGCCACTGTCTCAGTGGTGATGTGAAGCACACATTAAGCATGGAGCTTAATGCTAGCTGCCATCCCTTTAAGCACTTAGAATTGCATGTTGCAAATTATTACATTGCTTGGCAGTGCCATGATACAGAAACAATCTGGGCAATCTGTCAGTCTGGGGATAGACCTCATGAAGAGAACATGTCCTGTTGATGTCCCTGAATAAACCTCACTTTATTCATTTAGTTCTGCATCTGCCATTTTATTCGCATGGTCCAGCAAGGTGTCTACTACAGAAGCAACAGATGGGCCTGGCAGAACAGAAAGAAGATTAGGGTCCTTAGTGGCAGACCAACACCAAAACGCCACACTGCTATGGATATGCTTGTAGCTGGGATTACAAATGATGTTACCTACTGTATTATGCAGAAGGGTGTTGTTTCTCCTCTGACCCTTTAGGCAGCAATACAGGTCTAGCCAGGTTGCTTTCTTCTTTATACCACTGTGTTAAATGCTGAATTTGACATAATAACTGGATGCAACCTAGGAACACAGTTTTCTGGTTTGCAGATAATGGCTATACCAAACCTTATATTTTTATACTTCAATTTGTTTGCAGGTTATAGGTGTTTATATTTTTCTTATGGGCTCCATGAAGCCACACCTATCAGATACTAGACTTTCCTGGACACTTCACCCTGTGTCATGTCATGCTTTAAACTCTTTCAGTACTGCTGTTTTATTTTTGTGTGTGAAAATGATAGCTGCTGCCCACAAAGTAGTAACAAACTAGGAAAGCTGTTGGTTGAGTCCTACCATACAGCTAGCTGCTCACCCTCTCCTCAACCCACCCTTCCCTGTGCTGACCCTACCTTTATAGGTACCTGAGTCATACAACTTCCTGCATTTTCCAAAGGTGGTTCCTGAGTCAAACAACTTCCTGCATTTTCTTGAAGGGAAACAGCCCATCCTCTACATAATACTACATAACCCAGCTACTCCACATTTATTAGGGAAAGGCCACATTGCAATAGGTGGTAGTACAGCCAGGTGCAGACATTAGCTGACCCTGGTCATCCCTGTAATTCACGGGTAGATAAAAGAAAAAACTACAAAAAACAAAAACAAAATAGAAACAGATGATGCAATTGTGTTAGGTTAGAGTCAAGGGACTCATCCATACTATATAAGGCACTGCAGTGTAGGGGATACAGCACAGAAATTAGAAGAATAACAATGTGGCACACTAGTGAAGGTTACAATAGGAGGGATTATGGCTGCAGGAGGGCTTGGTGGCAGGGGAGGGGGACTGGTACTGGGTGCAGGAGGACTGCAGACAATCAGGATGGGAAGAATAGTGGGTTGCAATGGATGTGGGGTGGCTATCTGGATGGACACATTATGAAAGCTAGGAGTGCCTAATTTGTCACAGGCTGAGGTCTGGAAACAGAAGTACAGTGGATAGGAAGGGAGTTAGCAAGGATTGGGGGAAGGAGAGGGTGACTGGCACAGGATGGCCACCTCTCAGGGAATCAGGAGCACAGACTTAGTGGAAACCAAAGGATAGGAAACAGGGTAAACAATTACAGAAGCAGCAAAAGGGAATCTAGAGGCTAGCACAAGGGGAGAAATGAACAGTAGAAGCTTGGGTCCAGCAATAGTTCACTTTGCTGGCCTTCACGGTAAGTGATGAGAGGGCTCTCTGAGCAAGAGCAGGAGGAAGGGATAGTGTAGCCCAGGGGCAACACTCAGACAGACAATGGGGACAGGGGTATGGGGAGCAAGGGAAAAAAGGGTTAAGGGTAAAGGAAGGCAATGGAGATAAGGCAGAGGAGGGAGGAGGGAGAAAGGAAATGGGGCACAGTGGGGTAGAAAAGGAGGAGGATGTGGAGACGGCATGGGGTGGGGAAATTCATATGAGTAGAGCAATAGGGAGGGGGCAGGACTAGGGTAGAAGCTGGTGGCAAAGCAGAGGGGACAAATTGGCAGTAGGGGTGGACAGCATAGCAGAGGAGGTAGATCAAGCCATGAATATGCAGGACGGAGTGGGTTCTGAAAGCAGGTGCAAGGAAGGTAGGATGGTGTGGGGGCACAAAGGTGGAGGTAGAGTGGGGTCTTAGTGCTGGGTGACTCAATTCTGAAAGAACAGAAGAGAGGAAGCAAGGGGCGGCATAGTTGAATATGGGTGGAATCAGTACCTGGACTGACAGCGGATAGAGGCGGGACAGTTTATTCTCAAGTGTGCAAGATGAGAAAGGAGAAACGCATGTAGTGGTGCACTTGGCACAAATGACTTGGCAGATAGCATGGTCCGCTGGTAAGGAAGAGGTTCAAGGAATTGGGAAGGTGTGTGAGAAACAGGAGATCAGTGGCCTGCTCAGAGTTCTCCCAGTTCCCAGGGCAAGCACAGAGAGAAAAGTAAGGATAAAGAGTTTAACACTTGGCTGTGAAAGTGGTGTTGAACCAAAAATATGGGTTAGTGGGAGGCTGAGGTAGCGTCTGGGACAACAGTGACCTGTTTGCAGATGACAGGTTACATTTGAGTAAGGTGGGACAGGGGCATTAAAGCAGAGGCTGGGAGAATACATAGCAACTCACGGTGGATTTAAACTAGGTGTGAGGGGAAGGCAAGTGTGCAGTAGGAATGCAGAGTCACTGGAGAGGGGAGATGAATCAGCTTACCCCCAAGCTAACAAGGATGGTATCAGGGATGGATCACAGGAGAGTGTTAAGAATGGAGAGAAATGGGTTAAGGAAAGGAAGGGAACAATTTGGAGGGTTGTCTCTCTGAATACAAGAAGCCCAGGGAACAAAGCAGCTGAGTTACAGCCTCTCTTGGCAGTGGGGGTTGTGGACATCATGGCTATCACAGAGACTTGGGCCATCCAATACCAGGATTGGGATCTGATGATCCGGGGTTTAGGATGTACAGAAGGGATAGGGGCAGGGGAAAGGGGTGGTGATTTACATAAGGAGAGGATGAGGTGTTTAAGGAAGAGGGGAGGAAGGTAGGACTGAGACATTATGGATGCAGTTCCAGGATTCAAAAGTAGGACACTTAGGGTGGGAGTGGTGTACAGGCCACCAGCTCAGGCTGGGGACTCAGACAGGAAATTAGTGGAGCAGATCAGAAGGGTCTGTGGGGAGGCAACACAATGATGATCGTGGGGGACTTCAATCTACCAGGAGTAGTTGGAGCACCCAAGTCACCTTGAGAGCAAGGGAACAGGTCCTACTGGATGCATTCCAGGTCAGTTTCCTTGCACAGATTGCTAATGAGCTGACTCAGCTGGGAAAACTGTAGCCCTAGTACTGTCTAACAGGGAGGCTGGAATGGAGCTGGGGATGGAAGACCTGCTGGCTGGGAGTGACTATAACTCGGTGTGTTTCACGCTCACCATGGGCAATGATGATGTACGGATGTAGGTACAGGAACCAGGGTGGTTGACTTCAGAAAGGCTGACTTTGTTAAGATGGGGGAAATTTTGGAGAAGCACCTGGCAGGAATTCATCCACACTTGGATGCATGCCAAAAAATGTGAAATCGTCAGACTGGGGCTGGTGGAGGTTACTGGGTCATGCACCAAGACGCAAAGCAAGAAGGGTAGGGCCAAGAAACCAAGCTGGTTGAATCAGAAGGCCTTGGAAGGGTGACAGCAAAAAAGCAACATTTAGGAGGTTCAGGAAATCCAGGATATAGGAAAGTTGTTGGCTGAATCCTACTGAACAGCTGCTTGCATTTTGAAATTGCCTTTTGCTCCTTCCACTGAATATTGTATTTACTGTAAATTCACTTGCAATACAATAAAAAGTGATAAACATGGTTTCTAAGCAGTTTTTGGACTTGTATAATCAGACTTCTGATCTCTAAGGGTACAAGTAATGCAAATTGGTTCTGAAATACAACTATTGCTTGTATCTGAAATGCAATTTAATTTGTTTCATTTACACATGTGGATGAACAAAATCTGTATTATGTTTCAATTCACTGACATTTAAAAATGTTGAAAGGGCACAAGAACATTTCCAAAGTGCTATTCAGTAATGTGTAAATTCTTAGTATTTCAGGGACAAACTATCTTGGTAAATTGTGGCCATGGTAAGGTCATCATAACTTCCTACACAGACACAAAGTAATACTATTACTATATCTGTTACACTTAAAGAGCCACTTAAACTGTTGGGACAATTTTGAAAAACATTATGTTAGACATAATGCAGCTTACATTTTACATTAATCACACCCAACACCCAGACTGCCTGCTGCCAACCACACACTTGAAAAGTATATCAAACTGCTGTTCTGTATCAGCTCAGTCATGGCAAGTATGTTATTAGGGCTGTGGGTGGAGCCTACAGCCCTTTAGGATCAGATTGTAGCTCTAAAACGGCTGATCGTGGAACTCCCTTTTGGACTTTTGAAAGTATTCCTCCACAGCTGTAAAATACACACACACACACACACACACACACACACACACACACACACACACAGAGCAGCATGTACTCTGACTAAATAAATTCAGAGGACTGAATTAACAGCATGCCATTTTTGATGATTGTGACTAAACAGCACTTTATGGCACCAACAATAAAATAACTTTGGTCATTTGTAGCTTTTCATAGCCCTATTGGCACTGGCTAGAGTTTGTTCCTGCTTGCTGCTTGTGTCAAGACATGTCAGCATATATTTCAGACACTAGTGGCAGAGGTTAATGGTGATTTTATTAGGACACTCTCATAATCCCTAACAGGTAAATTCATAAAAATGTTGTAAAGCAGTATGCATTAGGGGGCGTAGAGCCGAAGCGGGAGGTGGAGGCAGGGTAGCTACTAAGATGGGAAACTGTCTCTCTCTCTCTCTGTCTCTCTCTCCAAGCCAGGTCTGTTATTAAAAAACTAACTGCTATAATAAATAATGTGCATTGTTGTAGGGCAGAGTGGCAGACAGTCAGTTGAGTTGGGGCAGGCGAAGGTGCAACTTCAATTAGTTTCGACTTTCAGCTTTTCTGCTTACAACCACCCTACAACAGTGCACATTATTTAATGCAGCAGTTAGTTATTATCACATTATTTATTATAGCAGTTTTTAATAACAGACCTGGCTTGAGAGGAGAGATAATTTCCTTATCTGTAGTTACCCTGCCTCCTCCGTCGCTTGCTCCACTGTCTGCAATGCATGATGTCGTTGCTTTGCAACATTTTATGAGTTAATCTGTTAGGGACTGCAGACTCAAGATATATATGCAGGTGCTTCAAGAACAGTATTTGTAAACAGGTTGACCTTACTTTAAACATAATAATCTGTCCTTGATATAGAATACAGAGAAACTTTCTCTGGCTCCATCGTGCCTCTGTCTCTGTGGCTTGTCTGTCTCTCACCCACGCTCACCTCAGAGTCATTACTGATGCTGGATGTTTACAACGTAAAAAGGAAATGTTCTCTGGTCTTCTGCCAGAATGTGGCTTGTCTCTCTCCATCTCCTCCATGCTTGCCTCATTCGCCATGCTAGCCAAGACTGTCAGAACAGGATGTGGTCAACAGGGGTCATGCCCAAAGCTGGGGAGTACTGGAGAGACATAACACAAAAGTTGAAAGAAATATTCACAATCTCAGAGCCTATTGGCCCAAAGCACTTGATACTAGGATTGCACATAGGGAGGTGGGGGGCAAGGTATACTTTGAAACATTCTGCTTGCTTCAGCCCATAAGACCATCTCAAGAAGATGGCTCTGCCCAGATCCTCCAGAGTCATGGCAATGGGCACACACTCTCCAGAGATTCAAGATATGGAGGAGTTGACCCACAAGATTAATTCCAGAACACAGAGCTTTGTGGGTCGCTGGACTCCATGGATGATGCAACGGGGGGTCCTGATACTAATATAACTGGAGATGGTCAGAGGAGGTAAATTAATTGAATCCCACAGAAATCTGATCTGTTGTAAGGCAATAACCTCCTATAACAGAAGGTTAGAACTGTAAAGTTAGACTTGATTCAGTGTATTGAATGTATAACTTAAATGATTGATATTGTATCCTATGTTCTTATTGCCTCCCTGATTGACAATACATATATAAATTGCAATGTATTATGTAAAATGGACCTGTGCCAAATATGCAAAACCTGAATTAAAAAAAAAAAAAAAAAGAAGCTGTCGGAGAGGCGGCTGATATTAAAAAAAAATCGGTACTGAGTAACTTGCCTTGTGTCAGTACAGACTGGTGTGAACAGAATTTGGGGTTATATGCTTGCAGCTGAAGCATTGCAAAAGTGAAAGTGCACATCTGAGAAAGCAGTGAGGCTGACTGATATAAAAACAAAGTACTGAGTAATTTGTCAAAAAACATTGGGCAAGGGCAAGCACAGAGGAAAGTAAGGATAGAAGAGTTTAACACTTGGCTGTGAGAGTGGTGTTGAATTAAAAGGTATGGCTAGTGGGAGGATGGGGTAACATCTGGGACCACAGTGACCTGTTCACAGTGGACAGTTACATTTGAGTAAGTTCAAGTTTATTGCAGGAAAACTCCATTGAGCAAGTTCATTCACAAGGAGGTCCTGTGACATAAACACTAAAGTACAAACACAGGTAATAACAGTATATACATGAAATGCACGTTACATGATACAGGCTGGATATACATACAAGGATACCACATAGGGTGACCGCAGGGTGGTAAACACTGATATGAGACAGGAAGCGACATACAGGTTGCATACTGATAAATGAAACATGATGACTGGTGTGCAATACATATACAGTATTTTGGCAGCTAGAACAAACAACAGTCTACAATTGATATGGGGAGGAGTGATTTGATAGAGTAGCAGTGAGCGTAAGCAAAGATAAAGCCAGGAGTAGAAGGAAGGAAAGCAGTTAATATGACAAATCAATTATACCTTACCAGTGGATAAATATGGCAACATGGGGAAGGAAGAGACTTAATGACAGTTACAGGTGTCTTTTATTTTGGCTGAACTTAGCGATTTGTAGAAGTTTATTGAAACTGTGCTAGTTAGTTTCAGTACGGTTTGTAATTGGTTCCAAATGGAGGGAAGGCATATGCAATAGCACGCTTACCAAAGAAGTCCCGTCCTGGTATGTCAAGCATAACAAGTCAGATTTTCTTAATGAGTATGCACTATGTGAGATACTAATAAGGGAAGAGAAAGCTTGGCAATTTCTGCAGGAGCAGTTTAAGAGTCCATAGCCCAGCATGGAGCAGGCGCCTAGTAGTAAGGGATGTCCAACCAACAGCTGCATATAAGTCACAGTGGTGCGAATGGTAAGGGAGTTGGTAATGAACCGTAACGCATGGTGATAAAGGATGTCCTGCTTACTTAGATTTGCAAGAGTGGTGGAGGAATAGATTACATCGCCATAGTCGAGTAGGGGAGAAAAGTGGTCTGTACAAGCTTGTTTTGAGTTTCAAGGGGAAAGGGGCCTATTTCTGTAGAAGAAACCTAACCTTGCTTTTAACCTTCTAGAGACATCTTCGACGTGGTCACTGAAAGATAATTTATTGTCGATCCAGATACCTAGATATTTGAATTTGGTTACAACTTCCAGAGGCTCGCTTTAGCGTGGTGGCAATGAAATCTTGGGCAAGGGTATTGGGGGCCTGAGACAGCACTGCGGAGAATATCATCGCTTAATCTTCTTAGCATTGAGCAGAAGCTTTGCTTTATTAGATTATGCTCAAGTTTGCTAAGTCCACTTGAAGCACTCCCTGACTTCAGATAACGATGAGCCAGAAGTATACAACACAGTATCATCTGCAAAAAGTGCAGATTGGACGAGATATGTTAGCATCCAAGTCATTAATGTACAGAGAAAACAAGATAGGGCCTAAGATGGATCCTTGGGGACTCCTCTTGTAACTGGCAAGGCAGCAGAAAAAGCCTTCCGCCTTTACTTTTGGAATCTTCCAGTTAGGTGAGCTAGAGAACCACTGGGTGGTATGGTATGTGGCACCCAACTTGCAAGGCAATTGACTAATAGTTTGTGATCAACAGTATCAAAAGCTTTTGCTGAGGTCCAAAAGACTGCACCAGTTACCTTCTTAGCATCTATAGCAGAGATCCAATCATTGGTTACTTTTGCTAGTGCAGTGATTGTGCTAAGATTAGCCCCGAAGCCAGATTGAGCTGGGTTAATGAGAGAAGGTTTCCAAGTGAGGTTTTAACTGAATATGGATCAGTTTTTCGAGAACTTTAGAAAGGATAGGCAATATGGAGATAGGCCTATAGTTGTTTACATCGCATAGGTCACCAGATTTAAATAGAGGGAGGATATGTGCTGATTTCAGTAGGACAGCACAGTAGCAGATGTAATGGAAAGATTGAAGATGTGGAGGAATGGGGCAGTGAGATGAGTGTAGCTAACCTAGGAAAAAGGGTTCCAAGCCATGCGTCCCTCGCTTTTGGTGTCTAAGTTAAGAAGAGAACTACTCTTTATAAGTTATCTCAACGCAGTTGGAAGGGGCTGGGTCAGGACTAGATGTGGCGGGAGGTATGCTGGCTCACCGCAGCACCAGCATAAGGTGACGAGTCAAAAGCTAATCCAGCTGTGGCAAAGTGGGAGTTAAGTTCCTCCAGGATTAGGGATTTGTTTTCCACAATCTTGCCACTTGCAACTATCTTTGTTGAGACAGAGGGGCCATGGCTGTCCTTCTATAGCTTTGATAGTCTTCCATATTTTATGAGAGTTACCTTTAGCTTGTTCGAGAGTAGAAATATAATAGTTAGCTTTAGCAGAGCGGAGTAAGGTGGGGCTGGGGTATTAAAGCAGAGGCTGGGGAATACATAGCAACTAAGGTGGATTTAAACAAGGTGTGGGGAGGCGAGTGTGCAGCAGGAATGCAGAGCGCCGAGAGGGGAGTCGACGCAGCTTCCCCAAGCTAACAAGGATGGTACCAGGGAGGGATCACAGGACTGGCATTAAGAATGGAGAGAAATGGGTTAAGGAAAGGAAGAGAACAATTTGGAGGGTTGTCTCTCTGAATGCAAGAAGCCTGAGGAACAAAGCAGCTGAGTTACAGGCTCTCTTGGCAATGGGGGTGGTGAACATTGCGGCCATCACAAAGACTTGGTCCACCCAGTACCAGGATTGGGAGCTGATGATCCCAGGGTTTAGGATGTACAGAGAGAATAGGGGCAAGGAGAAAGGGGGATGGGTGGTGATTTACATAGGGAGGGATAAGGTGTGTAAGGGAAGAGGAGAAGGAGGGTAGGACTGAGGCATTATGGATGTAGTTCCAGGATTCAAAAGTAGGACACTTAGGGTGGGAGTGGTGTACAGGCCACCAGCTCTGGCTGAGGACTTGGACAGGGAATTAGCGGAGCAGATCAGGAGGGTCTGTGGGAAGGTGAACACAGTGATCATGGGGACTTTCAATCTAACAGGAGTGGACTGGAGCACCCAAGCCACCTCGAGTGCAAGGGAACAGGTCCTACTGGATGAATTCCAGGACAGTTTCCTGGCACAGATTGTTAATGAGCCAACTCCATTGGGTAAAACTCTAGACCTTGTACTGTTTAACAGAGAGGCTGTAAGGGAGCTAGGTCTGGAAGATCTGCTGGCTGGGAGTGACCATAACTTGGTGTGTTTCACGCCACCATGGGCAAGAATGATGTACCAGATGTAGGTATAGAAACCAGGGTGGTTGACTTCAGAAAGGCTGACTTTGTTAAGATGGGAGACATTTGGGAGGCACCTGGCAGGAATTCATCCATACTTGGATGCATGCCAAAATGGAAATCATCAAGCTGGGGCTGGTGGAGGTTACTGGGTCATGTACCAAGACACAAAACAAGAAGGGTAGGGCCAAGTAACCAAGCTGGTTGAATCAGGAGGCACTTGAAGGGGTGAGGGCAAAAAGCAGCATTTAGGAGGTGCAGAAAATCCAGAAGGGGAGGACAGGGAAGTGTTTATGAAGAAGTCCAAAGAGGTAACCAGAATAGGTAGGGTGGCCAAGGCTTTCAAAGAGCTGAGGCTGGCAAAGGGCATCAAGGATGGGGAAATGACTCTTCAGCTACATAAGGGAGAGGAGGAGCTGCAAGGACCAGATAGTGAGGATTAGGAAGGACAGGGGTGGGTGGAGAAAGGGGTGGAGCAGGCAGAAGCACTAAACAGTGGCGTAGCTTGGTTGGCATGGGCCCTGGTGCAAGGAATGAAATGGGGCCCCTCCCGAGGGTGACGATAACGATGACACCAGATGTAGACAAGCAGTCAGTGTAAGTGTAAATGAAGTCTAAGGGCAGTGATCCAGTTGTTAAAAAGTGACTTGTTATAAAACCAAGGAAAAGCTCTATTACAGATGTAGACTAGGCTCAGAGGTTAGGAGTCAGAAGGGGTGGTAAACTGCTTACTCCCACTCCTAGGAAACTTTGCTTTTCTGGGTCCTACCAGCAATTATTTGTGCACAAAACTGGGCTTAGCTTAATGTCTTGGTCCATTTGCTACCAGCATGGCTGTTCATTTGTTCAAAGCAGCAAGATAATTTTATTTTCTACAGGTTCCCAGCACAAGTAATTAATTTAGTCACACAATTCAAAAGATATAACATTAGTGCAAGTCCCAGTCAAACAAGTAAGTTGATCCATCAATAAATCGGACTCAGCACATGCCAAATACAGTGCAGAATTTGGTCGGGACTGGGACACAAGACTGACACCGATCTCTTGCTTCTTGTCAATCAAAAGACAAAACCAGGCCAAAGCAAACAAAGCTGAAAGTCCAATACTATGTCATTGCCCCAGTAGCCTGCCAACTCAGCAGCTCATCCATTTTAAGAATCCAATTTTAAAATCCTCCTACCTTATTTTTGGCACCCACACCTGTCACAAGCCAAGGATTTGTCTGACTGACCAAAAGTAAAGGTGCAGCTTTCTGAGTGGGCTGGCTGCAGAGTCAGTAAGTGTGTTTTCCGCTTGTCATGGACTGTGGTGGCACAGGTTTGAGCGCAAATCCCAGTCATCGCGTGTCATCTCAATTTGTCACATCCGCCCTGTTCAAGCTTGTACTGATTGGCGGTGTGTCCCACTAACTGCCCGGAGTGCCCCAGTAACTTCCAGCTCAAAGAGTCCATACCACAAAAAAAAGAAATAAAAAAGCGCAACTCATCGTCGCTTCATGATCGCAGTCTGCAGTGGCCAGCCATCCTAGGCCCTTCCAGCTTGTGGGCTCCTGATGCAGTTGCACCAGCTGCACACTCTGTAGCTATGCCCTGGCACTAATGAGTAGTTCTGTTCTGTAGTCATGAAAGAGAGGGCAGGCAACTACCTCAGGGGATGGGGAGGTGGGCAAGGGGAGGGTGACAGATGAGGCAATTTCAAAGAGCAGGGTGCTGGAGGTCTGAAGGCTCTGAGGGTGGATAAGGCACCAGGACTAGATGGCATTCACCCTAGGGTGCTGAAAGAACTGGCAGAAGTCCTGGCAGGGCCACTAGCAGATCTGTTCAATACCTCCCTGGACACAGGATGCATACCACAAGACTGGAGGATGGTTCATGTGGTGCCACTCCACAAATGTGACCCAAAGGGTGAACCAGGCAATTACAGACCAGTAAGCCTCACATCCATTGTAGGGAAACTAATGGGACAATCCTGAAAGAGAGGCTGGAGAACTTTTGGAAGACAATGGACTCCAGGATAGTCAGCAACATGTGTTCATTTCAGGGAGATCCTGCCAGACCAACCTAGTTGAGTATTATGACTGGGTGACAAGGGAACTGGACAAGGGCCATGCAGTGGATGCCCTGTATTTGGACTTCAGCAAGGCCTCTGATTCTGTGCCTCATGTGCAGTTGGGAAGTTGGAGTATGTGGGAGCAGGGACAAAGATAGTGAACTGGACTGTGAACTGGCTGAAAGGGAGGCAGCAAAGGGTGGTGGGGAGACTCTCATCCTCAAGGGCTCTGACCAGTGGGGTTCCACAGGGCTCAGTACTGGGCCCGGTGCCGTTCTGGATTTTCATATCGGATATCTCACATGGCATCAGGAGTAAGATCAGTCTGTTCCTGATGATACAAAGATGGGGCAGAGGTGGATGTCAGATTACTGGAGGGGCGAGCACAGGGCAACAAAGATGATCCAGGGTTTGGAGAACAGACCCTATGAGGACAGGCAGAGGGAGCTGAATATGTACCCACTTGAGGAGAGAAGGGATCGGGGCATGACTGAGACCTTTAAATACATTATGGGGATAAACAAGGTAGGTACAGAAGGGTATTTAAGTTGAGGAGGGGAGGGACAAGAGAGAGCATGGTCTCAGACTGGAGCGAGATGAGGGACTATTTTTCACAGAGAGGGTGGTGGCTAAATGGAATGCTCTGCCTAAGAAGGTGATATCCTGTCACGATGGTGATTAGTTTTAAAGGGATAGGACAGGGAGGGGCTTAATCGCGAGGGGAGGAGGGACATCTGCAGTGTAAGGGCTAGCTGCACATTCGAGGAGACTTGATAGACCATGAGGCCTGTTTCAGATGGCAAATTCATGTTTGTAATAGGAAAGTTGTTGGTTGAATCCTACTGTACAGCTGCTTGCATTTTTGAAATTGCCTTTTTGCTCCTTCCACTGAATGTGTATTTAAATTCACTTGTAATGCAATAAAAAGCTATAAAATGGTTTCTAAGTAGTTTTTATGTTGCTTTGCACGCATGTGCAAGAAACATAGTGCCATCATCGGAGATTTCGGAGGTGTGTCACCTCCTCCAATTCAGTCAGTGAGCTGGCAGACCCCTGTAAGCCAATGCATTTTGGAGCTGCTATGACACGCTCAAAATGCATGCACAGTTGAAAGGGAGCTACGCTCAGTGAGCACCGGCAAGCCGAGCCCCCCACACACGCAGGCGTGCGCGCCTCGCACGCCGCCCTGTGTAGCCGACGGGTGCCCAATCTCCGCCAGCTGAGCTGCTGTCATCCTCAGAGGTGGTGCACGCTGGGAGCCCACCCCAGCGTGGCAATCAGTTTTTGCCGACGGGGTGCCCAATCCCTGTCGGCTGAATGGCCCTCCCGTCCTTGTGCCACACTGGGAGCTCACCCCAGCGTGGCAAACATCCTCGTAGTTTTTTTGTTTGTTTTAAATCTGTAAAAACGGTCCGCCGGGCCGCTCCCGACCCCCACAACTCGCACCCACCCACTGCGCACCCAGCCTCCCACACACACCCTCACCCCATACTTACCTCCGGACTCCAGCGCAATGATCTTCGGTGGACCGGAACACGCCTGCACTCTTCAAAGCCGACCGCAACTGAGAAATGCCCGTAAGCTGTATAATGGGCTAGATAGGAGGGTTCAACTTTGTTGCATATCTCGGGCATTTTGGGAATTTTGCACAAATTTTCAATATGGGTTTTAGGACCCTTTCTATGAATGATGTCACTGTCATGGCGTTAGATCCGGCGGGTGATTGCTACAGTGACTGCGCGCAGTGACTGCAAAATCACCCTTCGGGCCAGAATACTGCCATGACAGTGACATCATTCATGAGAAGAGGTCCCAAAACCCCATGTTGAAAATTTGGTCCAAAAATTCAAAAATGACTGTTTTAGAGTGAGTTGCGCAGTTCCTCACAGAGCACAATAGGATTCGCAAAATTTCAATATTTTCACTCCAGATTTTCAACATTGCCATTTTACCACACCTTCTTATGAGCAGTACAGCTGTCATTTTCACATCTCACCCAAAATGTGTTTCTGCCCTTGTAGCGCAGAATGGCGCAGTCGATGTGCGAAATCAATGTACAGGACAAATTAAGAAAATCACAGTGACACTGTTCATGAGCAGAGGTCTTGAAATGGCTATGTTGAAAATGTGGAGAAAAATTCCTAAAATGACTGTTTTATGAGTGTCGTTACGCAGTTCCTATGCAGGCTCGTAAGTTCACAAATTTTCAATATTTTCACTCCAGATTTTCAACATTGCCATTTTACCACACCTCCTCATGAGCAGTACAGCCGTCATTTTCATATCCTGCTCAAAACATGTTTCCACCCATGTAGCGCACAATGGCGCAGTCGGTGCGAACTCAGTGTATGGGACACATTAAGAAAATCACAGTGACACTGTTCATGAGTAGAGGTCTTAAAATGGCCATGTTGAAAATTTGGTGAAAGAATTCCTAAAATGACTGTTTCTGAGTGTGGTTACGCAGTTCCCACGCACGCTCGAGGGTTTGCTAATTTTCAATAGTTCCACTCCAGATTTTCAACATTGCCATTTGCCACACCTCCTTATGAGCAGTACAGCTGTCATTGTTCACATCCTGCCCAAAACGTTTCCGCCCATGTAGGCGCACAATGGCCAGTCGGGTGTGCAAACTCAATGTATGGGACACATTAACAAAATCACACTGACACTGTTCATGACCAGAGGTCTTAAAATGGCTATGTTGAACATTTCGTAGAAAATTTCCTAACAATGACTGTTTACAAAGCGTGGTTGCGCAGTTCATGCACGCTCAGTAAGTTCAAATTTTCAATATTTGCACTCCAATGACTTCCAAATACCTAAACAGCACATAGAAGCAAGCAACATTCGGCATTGACAAATGCTTGTTTGAACTTGTATAATCAGACTTCTGATCTCCAAGGGTACTAGTAATGCAAACTTGCTCTGAAATACAGCTACTCCTTTTATCTGAAATGCAATTTAGTTGTTTCATTTACATTTGGATAAATAAAAATCTGAATTCTGTTTCAATTCACTGACATTAAAAATACTGAAATGGCATATAAACATTTCCAAAGTGCTATTCAGTAATGTGCAAATTCTTAGTATTTCAGGAACAAACTATCTTAGTAAATTGTGGCCATGGTAAGGTCATCATAACTTCCACACAGACACAAAGTAATACTATTACTATATCTGTT
Organism: Neoceratodus forsteri; assembly: GCA_016271365.2. Lineage (NCBI taxonomy): Eukaryota > Metazoa > Chordata > Ceratodontiformes > Ceratodontidae > Neoceratodus > Neoceratodus forsteri. Next base: position 692,917,923 of record CM057449.1, read on the forward strand.
ACACTTAAAGAGCCACTTAAACTGTTGGGAGAATTTTGAGAAACATTATGTTAGCAAATAATGCAGCTTACATTTTACATTAATCACACCCAACACCCAGACTGCCTGCTGCCAACCATACACTTGAAAAGCATATCAAATCACTGTTCTGTATCTGCTCAGTCACAGCAAGCACGTTATTCCTGCTTGCTGCTTGTTCAAGACAGGCCAGCTTATATTTCAGACACTAGTGGCAGTGTGCATTTGTGGAGAGCAGAGCCGAAACGGGAGAGTGAGGCAAGGTAACTCAGATACAGTAAGGGCAATTATCTCTCTCCTCTCAAGCCAGGTCTGTTATTAAAAATAACTAACTGCTATAATAAATAATGTGATAATAACTATCTGTTGCAATAAATAATGTACATTGTTTTAGGGTAGAGTGGCAGGCAGTCAGTCAGTTGAGTTGGGGCAGGCGGAGGTGCAATTTCAATTAGTTTTCAGCTTTCAGCTTTTCTGCTTACAACCACCCTACAACAGTGCACATTATTTATTGCAGCAGTTAGTTATTATCACATTATTTATTATAGCAGTTTTTTAATAACAGACCTGGCTGAGAGGAGAGATAATACCTTATCTGTAGTTACCCTGCCTCCTCCCTCCGCTTCAGCTCCGCTCTCCACAAATGTATGCTGCCACTGCTTTGCAACATTTTATGAGTTAACCTGTTAGGGACTGCAGACTCAAGACAGATATATATGCAGATGCTTCAAGAGCAGTATTTGTAAACAGGTTGACCTTACTTTAAACATAACAATTTGTCCCTCCATATGAGCGAATATGGAGAAACTTTAGCTCTGTCTTGCTTCTGTGGCTTGTCTGTCTCACCCACATTCACTTCAGAGTCATTACTGATGCTGGGTGCTTACTATGTGAAACAAATTCTGGTCAGAGCCAACAAGGCTACATAATGCTATTTTACAGGGATTAGGAGCCATCTACAGGAAAAGTGTTTTATATGGTACCTTGAGCAACTGCCAGCAATAACAATATCCACCTGTGATTACTGGGCCTGCTAAAGTTAGCACATTCTCTGGTTTCCACAGGCACATCCCACCCTCTGATCACGGTCCCATTAATACAAAATCATTCCATGTGTTTTGTGGTACCCCATTGTCCAATCACCTGCCCTGTTAATTAAGCAATAAGGCATGACAAGGTGTGTGTTAGGCGTGTAATAACGTCCGCACTCCTGGGTGGGTTGAAGCATGAGGCAAAGCCGAGTGCTTCCACCAATTCAGGAGTGACGTTATTACACAAGATAACACACACCTTAGAGTGCCTTATTGCAATTATACAATGGCTCATGTTATATAAAACAAAAATAAAATAAAAATGTTTTTAGTAGATTTTTAGTGAGGCAGTATATCTTTATTTCTGAAAAAAAGCCATATCAGCCATATGCTCATCCATAAAATCAGCACAGTGATGTTATTGTGTAATATTATCACTGTCTCAGGCACACACTGACCAATCAGAAACCAGGAAATGTTCTTGCCATTGTATAATAACAAATAATTCCCATGCTGTGGTATAAGTCCGGTCTGGTCCAGCGGTATGTAGGGATGAGGTGCTGTGTGCCTTACCTTCACCACATCAGGGACCCAAGTTCAGGAACATGCTCAGATTGCTGGGAGTCAGACATAAGACTAAGCATTCATTAGATAGCTGTCCTGTCCCTCAGTGGGGAGGCATGCTGACTTGACCTTTGGCTTCTCCCAGGTGAAGGCAGGAATCCAAGGGAGGAAAATGCAGAAATGGCTAGTGCATGCTTCATAAGGCCCTACCTGCCTACCTCTGTCCCACATGCCACCTGGCTGACTGGCTTAGTTCTTGGGGGCAGTAGGGACAGTTGTCCTGGGCCCTGCACTTTAAAACAAAACTGCACAGCTGGGTGCATCAGATGATTCACTTATTAAGACCAAACTGAGGCGCTTGATGATGTGATTCCTGTTGAAGCACTGAGAAAGGTCACATGATCAGAGTCACTCCATATGCACACTTTCCCTTTCCATGCCAGATCATAAGACTAGACCCACAGTAGACACGTTTGTTTGAGCTCAGCCAAGTCTGGGGTCATCGGCTTCTCATCCCAGACTGAGGCATGTGTCTCACTGACTTGGAGTAGTCGATCTCAGAAGTGCTAGCACTGCGTGTCCCATCATCTGCAAATTTGCACCAGGCCACTGGCATTTGGCATAAAAAAAATTATAATAATTTGATTAACCCAGCACCATGGTCTCCCTTTCTCTTCAGATCCTCAGCCTGGCTCTGTATTGGTGAGTCTTGAGTGTGTTGATCTAGCTGTTAGTGTGGAGTGGTTGAGTGAGTGGTGGGTGTTGGTAGTAGGGGTTGAGACCTTGAGTGGGGCTTTCAGGGAGATTCAGAACAAAAGATCACCTGCTTAGTGTCCTCAGCCACTTCCAGTCCAGATGCTGTCTTGGAACAAACAGGCAAGCTAAATCCAGACTGCGGGGTGTGGCAGGAGGCAGTGTATAATCTCTCCAGAAGAATCACAAGGGTTGCAGAGATGAGACCCACTGCAGTACAATTATAGACTGCCATGGCCTGCAAAGTTTACCTATATCCTGGAAGCTGTTTGGATCTAATGACTAACATGGTTACAAGTCAGCTGCAAACATGGGAATTGCAATGACCTATATATCTCCACTGTCCTAAAGGACTTTTCTGCTTCGAGTTGCCCACTGTCAGAGTCTCTATAACCCTAAAGTTTTTTTTCTGTTAGCTGCTCTCTCTGCTGGCTCTCCACAGCCACAATAAGCTTTTTCTTTCAGTTGCCCACAGTAGTGGGTCTCCACAGCCCTGAAGGGCTTTTTCTTTAAGTTTCCCATTGTGGGGAATATCCACTGCCCTGAATGGCATTTTCTTTCAGCTACTCACTGGCACTGTGATCTTCTGCCCACCCTCAAATACAGGCAGCACAGGTTCTTTTAATTCCGCTCAGCAACACTGAAGTCTCCTGCCTGCTCCAATACTTGCAGTGTGGGTTCTTTTGTTTACCTCATGGTGACACTGAGGTCTGCTGCCCACCTCCAAAACTACAGGCAGTACCAGTTGTGCTGTGAATATGACAGTAAGCGAAGACAAGACTGCTGATTGCCAGTGATAGGAGGCCCAGTGTTGGTCCTGTGCCCGGGTTCTGCAAAGTCTAAGGCAGCTCTGGACACATCAGTAATCCCCACCTAACAGTCACAGCACTGTACCTCAGTCACAGCACTGATGACCACCCCACACAGTTGGGACTGGCGCCCCCTCAGACAGTCACTTGGTTGGTGCCTTCTACAACCTTCCTGACACATATACAACCTCTAGCAAATGCTTCAGTCCCTCAAAGCTGGAGGATTGTGCAGAAGCAGACCTCCCAAAGTCATAGGAATGACTCTCACACTGACAGTCACATAAATGACATCCTATCCCAAACATAACTGACCCTGCTCCCAGCAATCACCAGGACTGTACCACTGCTCTGACAGTCACAGTACTGGCACCCTCCACCATCAGTCACAGCAATGACCACCCCCAACAGTCATAGGACTGTGATGATACCCCTCCCACAGTCACAGGATCGTACTCCCCCCAGGCACAGGACTGAATCAACCCACCCAACAGTCACAGGACTGTAATATCCCTCTTCCACAGTCATGTGATTGTACCACTCCCCAACAGTCATAGAGCTGTAGCAACCCACTGAAAGTAACAGGACTGACACCTTCCACTGACAGTCATGACAATGACCACCCACTTCTAGCAGTCACAGCACTGATCCACACCCTGAGCATTACACTTTCTCACTATTCCTAACAATCACAGAATGCCCCCAACCTGGCAGTCATGGCAATGACTGTACATCCCTGAGGCCACAGCACTGATCCCCATCCCCGACAGTAGCAGCATTTCAATGTCCTGGACAGCCAGTATAGTGCTATGCTTGTGCAACTGTGTTAGTTTGGTTTTGGCCGTTCGCACTCCTATTCCAGAGGAATTACCACCCTGTAGAGGTGCGAAGGCAAGGAACCCTCAGGAGATGGTTCCACCCTAGAGGTGCCACAGGATGATTCCCGTGGCTAAAGGTACCTCAGGAATTCCCTAATTAGAGTGCGCTACCTCTGGAGGGAGGATGGTGGGGCAAAGAAAAGTGCTTCACAATGAGGCCGAGAGCAACTGCTTATATAGCTCAGGAAGTGGGAGTGGCTGGCTGCTTGGCCATTGAACTCAGGCAAAGCCTTTCCAATTCAATGTTCTGCAGCAGTTCACTGTGGATTTGTAATGTAACACTTTGCATACAGCAGCTGTTGCAATTGCTGTAACCCTTTCTTTACTGGTCTCATTTGATTTAGGAAACTTCTAACAGAACTGACTGGTTGCATTTGAAATGGAATGCAAAGCAGAGTGTTATGGCTCTGGAGTACTTACCTCATAATGACACAGTTTTACTGTTCATCTAACAAGCATGTTTACTTATAAATTGTAATGGCAATTACTTTTGGACATACTCTTCTACTATGCATACTGTGCTAGTGTGGGGAGGTATGTGTCTATATGAGACATGGGAAGATTTTTTACTTGTCCGAGTATGAGTAGGCAACCTGGAGCAAGTTTGAGCTAGATTTCATCAATTTAGTTATATACATTTACAGATGAAAGGTACAAAAGATGCATTTATTCTGTTATCATTTGACTAAAAACACAAAACAAAAACAACTCCTGAACACATAAGATTTATAATACACAGATTTATTGCTGGAAACAGGAAGTGACAGGCAGAGCAAAATAGTACTCCTGCAGGAGGGAGGGAAAGGGGGTTGTGAGGCCCACAGAGGGAAGGGCAGTGGAAAACAATGCTGTGAAAATGACTGTAGCACTGTGTAAGATCACAGAATAGCTGTCCGGCCAAATCCCTTTATCTCCTACTTCACAGCAATAAGTCAGCATGGCTACGCCTGTGCAGCCTTAAAATGAAACGTTCTCCGGTCTTCTGCCAGACTGGTGTCTCTCTTCCGTCTCTCCCATGCTTGCCTCATTCACAGAGCTAGCCAAGACTGTCAGAACAGGATGTGGTCAACAGGGCACAGTAAGTTTTTGAACAGCCCACCAAGCACTTTTCCATACATTCATGCCTCTATCATGTCTTTGCTTCACATGGAAGCTGAGATAGCAGCATGGTAGGCTTTTGTTTGTCATGTCTGGTTTCAGGTTATTACTTGTCTGATTAGCGGCACCGGTGCCCCATGGTGAACAACAAAGGCAGAGGGCCCAGTGCAACAAAGACAGAGTGTGACTCACAGTTCCTCCACATCCTGACCCCATCCATTGTTGTTTTTTTGGGGGGTTCAGTTTTTCTCTGGTGGTTTCCTTCCATCACAGGTACACTAGACTGCATATGGTGGGGCCCACCCAGAAATTTCAGGTATCTGGCCAGGCCAGCCATGAGACATGTGGACTTGGAGACAATGAGGGAAGGGACCTGTGGGTGGTGAGAGGTGGGGGGTTACATTAGCCAAGCTGTTCAGGACACCAAACAGCTGTTTGTTGGGTGGTGTCCTGCAGATGAAAGGAAAAAAAAGCGGTATGACTGGTGCAGCATTTTTTTCAAATGGAGACATTTCCGACAAAATTCTATCACAATCAGCCTGGCTGATAATTGGTGTACACTGCTGTGCTCTATGCCACCACTTGCATTGGACAGACAGTGTTACGCCCAAAAGCAACTCATCAAGACGCTCATCAAGTGGATGTGCACATAACAAACTTAAAAAGTACTGGTATTTTTCTGGGGTTGAAGTGGCACTCCAGAATCATATGGCTTTTAGTTGAGAAAAGTCTGGATTGAGATAGGGGATCAAAAAACAACAATATTATGCGAGAATTTTTTTCAATCAGACTACATAAGGCTGGCAATCATTCAAAGATCATGGGCAAATAACTGATGTCAATGTGTTTGCACCTGTTTTCTGTTTGTTTATAAATCTAATCTATGTTCAGTATTAGAATAAAGAAGTTTTGCTTTACAGTGTATGGTGGAGCGTTGTTCACATGGAAATCCATGCCTGGAACAGCGTTGTTGTGCTGCACTCACTGCGTCCTTGATATTGTTGTGCTGCATTGGTATGTCACCAGTGCAGCACAACAACACTGAACGTGTGTTCTTGCATGCATTTTTTCTAAGAGACCTGTTTGGGGGATCAAGTAGTGCCCCGTTTGGGGATCAAGTAGTGCCACATATGGTTGCCCATACACTATAAAAGATTGTGTATGAGCAACCATACACAAATCAAGGCAGTTGAGAGATCTCAAGGTTTCCATGGTAATGGACCTCTCGATCTCCACTCGCGAGGTCTCTGTTACCATGGCAACCTCTCGATCACAACTGCCTTGTTATGTATGCTTGGTCATACACAATCCTCTATATAGTGTATAGTGCAATGCTGTTATGCATGAAATTCCTGTAATCCATGTAATATGATCTGTTCTCCAGTGTATGAGCTGGTGAATGCTGTGTCCCTGTAATATCAAGTGTGGTTTTACGATAGGAACGCGTTATATGTTCAAGCGACTCTTGGCACCATCACTGGGAGAAATGATGATCTGCAGTTGCTTTTGTTTCCTGCTAACTGTGTCTATAGCATTTGCTTCACTAGTTTGTTTTTTCACTTGCTTCTCATAGTGCCAGCATGTCATGATCCTGAAGTCTGATTTTAAAACACTGCTGGACTGCCGCTCATTTTAGCAACCCACCTCAAAATACAAGTCACTTGCCGTACACTCCATCAGTAGTCAGGATCAGGACTAGGCATTTTCTACCTTTTGATTCACTGCATTCCCCCTCTCCCTCCCCCAGATAGAAAGAAAAAATCATTGCACTCATTGGGATCACCAGTAGTAAATCACCCCAGCAAAAACACAAGTTGACACACATGTGGCGTGACATGGCCAGACACTGAGTTCACTGTTTCTGCTTTCAAGAAGCTGTCAGAGAGGGTGGCTGATATAAAAAAAGTACTGAGTAACTGCCTTGTGTCAATACAGGCTGGTGTGAACAGAATTTGGGGTTATGTGCTTGCAGCTGAAGCACTGCAAAAGTGAAAGTGCACATCTGAGAAAGCAGTGAGGCTGGCTGATATAAAAATGTACTAGTAATTTGTTAAAAAATGTACTGAGTAATTTGTTAAAAAATGTACTGAGTAATTTGTCTGGTGTCAGTACAGACTGGTGTAAACAGAATGTGGGGAGTCCGTGTTCATGACTGAAGCACTGGAAAAGCCAAAGTGTACATCTGAGCAAGTGGTAAAACAGTTGCGATTGACTGAATTATGTGAGCACAATGCTATAATATACTATTTTGTACAAAGATGTGCACTGACCCATCTCTGTTGTCATTTTAAAACAGTGACTGTATGGAAAAACAACCACAACAGACAGGGGCTGCTCTCCTCTGGGCGAGGGTGGGATGCAGGTCCAGCTGCGATACCGCCACCTGTGTGACCATGGGTGGAGGTGCAGCAAGACTGCATATAAGGAGGGCGTCTACAGAGCCAGGCGTTAGCATGTCGCGACATGCGTCGCTCCATATATGCGTGCAGGCGTCCTGTGGGCTGGGACCAGGAAAGCAAAAAAAACCTGTGCTGGGCTCCTGTAGATGAGACCCAGCTGTCCCGAGATAACCCTTAACCAGACTCCATAGATGGGGCTGGTGACACCTTCCGATGCATACTTGAGGTGTGAGAGGGGACTAAGGGGGGTCCCTCTCCTCCCTGCCGGGGGTAAACCGAGGCAGGATGGAGAAAGGCTAACCAGCACTCGGAGGAGGTACCTGGGGCAGGACTATTGGAATACACAGCCTAGGGATCCCGAAGAAAGGAATCTAGTACAGCGAGAAGGGGCATAAAGAAAGTATAAAAAAAAAAAAAAGAAAAGGCCCTGCCCCATTTGTTATGCAGAAAGAGTTTAAACACAAGGGTCTGTTCTAGTCTCTCCTTCTCTGTCTGGTTGCACAACCAGATTTTCTTGTGAGACCTAGGAACTGATCAGTCCGATGGTTTCACAATTCTTCACCTCGCTATCTCTCTGTCTTTCCTTGCTGTTCTGTCTTTTCTTCCCCATTGCATATCTGTAGGTATAAAATATATGTGAATCTTTATGTGGAAATGTCACTGATACGGGATCCCTCTGTTTAATCCTTAGGCTGCCGACAGAATTAGACGATATAGGACTTTTGGACTGATATAGCAGTCTGCTAAAAATGTATTGAGTTATTTTGTGCTGTTGACATTATTGAAAAAAGCTATTTGGAGCTCAAGGGGTTAACCTGATGTAACCCCAGGTGCTATCCTAAGGGCTACTACCCTGCCTGCCCTAACTGTAGCAGGATGAGGGGCCCAGATCCATTGGTGGGTGCCTCCACCCACTGGTGAGGTTAGAACAGTCGAGGTTGACTCGGTCACAGCCCTCTGGGTTGTGCAACCCCCTTTCTTCCCACTAGTGGCTCCGCGAGTTCAATTTCAGTGTCCTTACCATATACACTTACCCCGGCTCGAACCAGTCAGCTCACTCCAGGGACTCCCTGGAAAGTAAGGTACAGTTACACCACATTCACTGTGCAGTATTTCATCATTAATACACAGACTAGCCAGTGTATTTTTGCAAAACAAGCAATCTGATTTATTTGAGGGAGATAACAAGGACCGGGGAATCAGGTTGATTAGCTTACTACAGTATATGAAAATCTATCTATGGCTCTGTGCACAGGCCTAACCTATTAATTACTGTCCATGGGTACCCAAGCCTAATGGCTAGTTCCTTGATGCAGCTGGTTAGGCCTTGACACAAGCGAGCATTTAATCCCTGAGCAGATCAGATGGCGCCAGAGCTCAATTAGTACAGTCAGCAATACAACAAATGATTTTGCCTTTGTTTGTAACCTTTGACAGGGAGCTACCTGATTCAGTACTCACAACTCCAGCAGAGAACCACTCTTTCACCACTTGCAGGGCTGAGCCTGAGTTTCAAAGGCCTCCTCACACATGTATATGGAAAACAACAGAGGTACCATACCAGGCAGCTACTCCTAGGACCCGACTGGGAGGGGAGGAGGGAGGAGAGCTGGATGTCATTGTCCACCTAGGGACAAATGACCTGGCTAGGAATGGGATCAGAGCAGTGCAGAGGAGTTTGTAGAGTTGGGAAGGGGCCTTAGACAAGCAGCACATCGGTAACCTTCTGGGAGGTGCTGCCTGTCTATGAGGAGAGATGCTAGGGCACTTCTCACCAGGAATTCCAATGAGTGGTTGAAAAACTGATGTGGAGCTCAGGGTTTTGGCTTCATTGGGGACTGGGGAGCCACCTGGAGGATGCAGACCTATACTGGTGCGATGGTCTGCATCTGTCCAGGAGGAACCAGGATCTAGGTGAGAGGTTTAAATGCTCATTGGCAAGCATTTAAACTAGCCAAGGGGAGGCACTGAAAAGGAGCAGGGAAATCCCAGCCTCCCCCACAAAACATGGTGATTAGTGAGGTAAACACCAAGGTACAGAAGTTATTAGGGAGCAGAACAGATTTACATGTAAAAAAGGCAAAGGCAGTAAGGACAGAAATGGGGATAAAAGAGGTAAGGCTATCAAAAAGTGGAGGGTGATAAGTACCAATGCCCATAGTCTGTGTAACAAGCTCCCTGAACTAGTGGCCTTGATGTTAGAGGGTTGCCTGGATATTGTGGCAGTCACAGAAACATGGTACACAGAGAACCATGACTGGGATGTCAACATACCAGGATACACAATCTACAGGAGGGACAGGGAGGGTAAAGAGGAGGAGGTGTAGCTCTCTATGTAAAGGAAGGGATCAAACAACACAGCTAAAGAGTAAACAGGAGCAGATGAGGCACTTTGGGTCACCCTGGAGACAGCAAATGGTACCACAATCCGCATGGGGTTGTATACAGACCCCATCTCAGGGAGGAATGGACAAGGAAATGATAGAGGCATTCTTAGAATGGCAGAAAAAGGAGATATTGTTGATGGGGGACCTGAATATGCCAGATGTTAAATGGAGCACCTTTGCTGCAGGCACATCAAAGCAGGGTCATTCTTGATGCCTTACAGGGGCATGCCTCAGACAGCTAGTATTGGAACCCACTTGGGAGGGAGCAATCTTAGACTGGTACTCTCAAATGGGGATGGAGAAAGAATCTCAGATTTAGAAGTGGGTAGCCATCTGGGAACAAGCGACCACCAAACAGTGTGGTTCACGATAAACACAGCCATACAATCAAGCCATACAAAAGCAAGAGTACTGACTTTGGGAAAATGAGAGAGTGCCTCAGAAAAGCACTAGCAAACAGACAAGAAGAGAGGGTGGAGGAACAATGGGGAGTGATCAAAACAGCCGTCACAGAGGCAACAAGCCTTTGTGTAAAGCAAATCAATAAAACACAACGAAGGAAAACCGCTATGGTTCTCAAAAGAGGTGGCAGGGAAGGTTAAGGAGAAAAGGACAGCATTCAGGAAATGTGTGGAAACACAGAAGGAGCAGGACAGAGAACTTTATCAGTTAAAGCAGAAAGAGGCTGGGAAGGCAGTCAGAATAGCAAAGGCCCAAACTGAGGAAGGATAGCCAGTTCTGTTAAGAAGAGGGATAAGACCTTTATAGGTACATTAGGGAGCGAAAGAAAGACCAAAGGAGGGATACTGAAGCTTAATAAAGGGAGGGAATGTGGGTAGAGGGTGACAGTGAAAAGCAGGGATACTGAACGAATATTTCTGCTCAGTATTCACAAAGGAAGAGGAGGGGAGTTACCTAAACCAAACAAGAGAAACACTCTGAAGGCGGGGTCAATACCAGTCCATTTACAGAAGAAAGGGTTCTGAAAGAACTAATAAAATTGAAGGTGGACAAAGCAATGGGGCCTGATGAGATTCACCCAAGAATTCTAAAGAACTAAGGGTAGAACTAAGTGACACCGCTGACTACTCTCTTTAACAAATCATGGGAGGATGGGGTGGTACCCGAGGACTGGAGGAGGGCAGATGTGATTCCTCTTCACAAAAGTGGGAGCAGGACAGAGGCAGGAAACTACAGACCAGTTAGTTTGACCTCAGTGGTAGGGAAAATGATGGAATCACTTCTGAAGGAGGGAATTGTTGAGTACCTGGGCCAGTGGGCGCAGGACCCAAGGCAGCAAAAGATTCCACGATGGGAAGGTTGTGTCAGGCAGATCTGATAGATTTCTTTGACTGAGTGACCAAAGTAGCAGACCAGGGAGTGCTGCGGACATAGCCTACCTAGATTTTAGTAAGGCATTTGATACAGTCCCACACAAAGATTAATACACAAGATAGCCAGCCTTGGAGTGGGTCCCAAGGTGAAAGCCTGGATAAAAATTGGCTAGACAACAGGGACATAAAGGGTACTAGTAAATGGAGTACACAGTGAAGAAAGGAGGGTTACTAGCGGGTACCAGAGGGTTCAGTACTCGGACTGGTCCTTTTAATGTCTTTATAAGTGACATTGCAGAGGAACTGGAAGGAAAAGTATGTCTCTTGCAGATGACACAAAGATCTGTAACAGGGTTGATACACAAGATGGAGTGGAAAGGATGAGAAGGCTTGGCAAGGTTGGAGGAATGGTCAAATGTATGGCAGCTCAGATTCAATGCAAGAAGTGCAAGGTAATACACATGGGAAACAAAACCCAGGGAAGCGTACACAATGGGAGGTGAGATACTGACAACAGTAAAAATAGAAAGGGACCTGGGGTAATTTATCAGATGACCTAAAGGTGGGCAAGCAATGTGAGAAGGCAATAAGGAAGGCTGGGGATACTGGGATGCACAGGAAGAGGCATCAATAGTAGAAAACAGGAGTTGTTATCCTCTGTATAGACAGTTGGTGAGACCCCATCTGGAGTATTGTGTACAGTTCTGGAGACCCCATCTCCCTAAAGACATAGACAGAGTGGAGGCTGTCGAGAAGGGCAACCAAAATGGTGCAGGGTCTGCACCAGAAGACATCTGAAGAAAGACTAAAGGAGCTTAATATGTATAGCCTTGAGGAAAGAAGGAGAGAGGGACATGATAGAAACTTTCAAGTACCTCAAGGGAATTAACAAAGTCAAGAGGGTAGCATCTTCCAGAAAAAGAGATGTGCAAGAACAAGGGGCACAATTTGAAGATAGAGGGGGACGACTCAGAGGTAATGTGAGGAAGTATTTTTCACTGAAAGGGTTGTGGATGCATGGAACAGCCTCCTGAGGAGGTCGTGGAGTCAAGAACAGTGGGGACTTCAAGAATGCATGGGACAGGCATAAGGCAGTCCTAGTGGGGTGTGGGAGGAAGTAAGCTGTTGGTTAACTAGGATCTGCAGCTTATCTGTTAGGTAGGAAAATGGGCAGACTGGGTGGGCCAAGCGGTCCTTATCTGCCGTCAAATTCTATGTTTCTCTGTTTCTATGTGACTGAACTCACAGCTATACGGGCATCTCACTGCAGCTTCACTGTTCTGACAGACCAGGCGCAATTCAGCAGATTCTCCAGTCCTCTACAGGGTGAGCCTGGTGAGGTAGCTGTGCTCCTGCACAGCCTCTTCTGACCATTGCCCAGCTGGTTTAGTCCGAATCTAATGGTGACGAGCAGCCCAGTGGCCTTCACCACACCGCGTGCTTCAGCGCAAAGACTTAGCGTTGCAGAAGCCCAGGGCTCCTTCCTTGCTCACAGCCACAGCGTCTCTGCCCTTTGGTAGTTGGGGCAAGTCTCTCTATTCGGCGCCACCCGATCCTATTGGAGGGTTGCAGATGCCAGTCACTTATTACGGTCCTCATTGGTGCAAAAGCGCCATGGCCCAGAATGCCACTTCCCAGAATTACAAGCTGTGTCCCCATTTGTCAGCCAGCTCCATCTAGAGTCCTGGTTTCTGGTTGGCTGCTTTTACTCCAGATTAGATACTCCCTTGCTCCCTATTGGACCCCTCGAACTGTCCTGGTCCAAGATGGAGGCACAACACACAGAGTCCATCTGCAACAAAGGCAGAGTTAAACAAAACTGCAATTTACTATCACTCTAAATGATTTCAGGCAAATATACACCTATCGAGGGGCTCCTCTGGCGCTTTCAGCGACCACAGAGGAACAATTACAGTACAGCTCGAGTGGGTCTCGAGCAGGGAAACACACAGTCCCTCATAAACAATGATTTTGTCTGCAAGCAGCGGCTCGTAAAGAGACAGTGCATGAGGCCCACAAGCACTCACTGAGCCATTTCAAACGGCTTCAAGTGCCCAACGCCAACCACCAGGGGAACACTTAGGTAGCACCGAGGAGGTTTTAGGAACCCCATTTATAGGGTTACATTGAGATGCAGGTTTTAAGCCTTTTGCAGAGCTGTAAACAAGAGGTCAGTTTTGGGTCACTATGTTCTTTTGCTGCACCTGCATCAAAACTTACAAGAACATTCTATGAAAACAGGCTCTCTTAAGTTTCCAAAGACTTCTAGATAGAGCAGCAATGCTTTTGTTAGAAAGACATGGAGCCCACCCATTGGTACAGCAGTGGGATTTCCAACTGCGGCGTGTGACCAGTTAGAACGGACCCAGGTCGTCGGAGGGCCAGCTCAGGGGAGAAGGATGAAGCATCCCATGGACTGCTCTCCTTCTCTGAAGGAGAGTGGGAAGAATGTCGGTGTACAGAGGACCTGGTGTGAGACCAGGGTACCACAACGCTAGCACATCTGGTCATCTGGGGGCGGGCGGACGCTGGTCTGCCACTGCACTCCCGCCCTCAAGCCTACAAGGGAAAAATACACGCCACCAGCGTCTCCAAGCGCCCACCTCACCAATCCTTCATCAGCTCCCAGCTGGCTCCCCAAGACCAGACCAGTGCCTGCGGCCTCTTGGCAGTGCTGTGGCCCAGCTCTGGGGGTAAGCCAGGGGCAACTGAGAGTCTTGGCTATCTGGGAGTGGAGGTGGCTAGGACTATGCCGGGGTAGAAAGCCCGATGTTGGGATGGACAAAAAGTATAATAAATAGAAGAAAAAAAAAGTCAAGGAGAGTGGCGACTGAAACTTGGAATTAAGATATACCCTCAGAAAAGGACTTAATTTTCTGTTTGTACTGCCTATGTAAATAGTTATACTGAATAATTTTTATTTTTATTTTGCTACTATTGAGAAAATAAAATGCTATTTGTGAATTTTGAAACTGTTCCTGGTTTTCCTATGCTTCCTGACATGTGCCTTGATGACAGATAGTGTCAGATTCGCCAATACATACTCTAAGCCAGGAGTTTTGTGTGGGTACCAGATCTAGTACCAGAGAAGCATAGTAGAAAGGTATGGATTCTGCATCAGCAAGCCCAGGAGTCATTACTAGAAAGATGGCAGCCAAACTAGCAGAGACAAGAAGAGGGACAGCAGAGAAAAGAAGAGGAGCAGTGGAGAAAGAAGAGATGCAGCAATAGGGCAGCAGAGAAGAGAAGAGATGCAGTGACTGGAGCAGTGATGGCTGAATGCTTTGCAAGTTATCAAAGCTGGAAGTTCTGGCACAGGTCCAGTAGAGCAACAAAACACCAACAATTTAAAAGACCTTAGACTTACAAAGTTGTGTCACTTAGATGATATCAAATCATACCTATCAAATTTTGAAAGGGTTGCCATAGCCTGCCAGTGGCCAAAGCAGCAATGGACAATCAGACTGGTATCTTACCTGACAGGGAAAGACCAACTTGCCTACAGCAATATGGACACTGCGCAGTCAGAAAACTATAGCCTGGTGAAAACAGAGGTCCTTAAAGATATGGCATCTCAGGAGAGACCTACAGGCAGAGATTTCAGTCTCTGAAATATAACTCAGTCGACAGTCCTTGAGAAGCCTTCACCCAACTCAGAGAACTCCGTATGAAATGGCTCCAGCTAGAGGGCAAAACACTCCCACAGATCATCAAAACATTTGTAATGGAGCAGTTCATCAACATCCTTCCTACAGGCGTGCAGCTTTGGGTAAAAAGACTGACCAGAAAGTGGCGAAAAGGCTGTTTCTTTGGCTGAAGACTACCAAATGGCCAGACAGATGCCACAGCAGTGAGAGTAACAGCCAAGCACCATTAAAACACTCTTTTTCCATTTAAACTCCAAGTCTAATAAGAACTCTGGTGGGGGTGACAAATCTGCACAAAGACTTTATTGCTATAACTATAATAAACCAGGTCATACTGCAAGAAATTGCCATAGTAAGAAGAGTGACACTGGAGCAGATTTGTCCTTAGCAAATTGGGCAAATACTAACAGATGTGAAGATGGGAGATAAGACTGTGAAGGGACTTATAGATCTGGGAAGCAGACAGACCTAGTGCATATTCAAATGCTGGGAAAACAATGTCCAAAAGGACCAGGTACTAGTGTCATCTGCATCCACGGGACATGATACTATCCCACCAGTCAAGTGACTCTGACTATGAAAATGTGTCGCACCAAATGAAAGTGGGGTAGTACCTAAATTACCTGTACCAGTGATTATTGGTAATGACTTTCCAGGATTTACTGAGTTAATCAAAGAGTGAGTAAATCCTGATGTTTCAGTAACTGTGGTGACAACAGCTCAGGCAAAGAACATCCCAGATGGTGGGGCCTCTATTCCTTTCTTGATTTTGATATGGCTTGTTTGAGCACAGCTTCAAGATCCAGAAGTCCAGGAAAGAAAGATGATGCCTGAAGAAACAGTGGCAACAAAAGACTGATGGACATGAGGTTAACATATGAAATGCTGAAGCTAAACTGATCACTGATTGTAATTTTCTTTCAGAACAAGCTAACGATGTTTATCTCCAGGGTTATTTTGAGCAGCTGGAGGTGAAACCAAAACAGGGTGAAAATCTATTCACTGGAAGAGAGACAGGAGGGGATATGATAGAGACTTTCAAATACCTTAGAGGAATAAACAGGGTACAGGAGGGATCATATTTCAGAGATGAAAGTGCACAGGACAAAGCGACATAACATGAGGCTGGAGGAGGGAGGCTGAGGGGAGATGCTAGGAAGTTTTTTCACAGAGAGTGTGGTGGATCCATGGAACAGTCTACCAGTGGAGGTGGTGGAAGTGAACACAGTACAGGATTCAAAGTGCATGGGATAAGATGAAGGCACTCTACTGTACAGCAGAGTGGGGAAAGGAGTTCAGATAAGAATAGGGATTCCCAAACCAAGTAGGGAAATGGGCAGACTAGGTGAGCTGTATGGTCCTTATCTGCTGACAGATTATATGTTTCTGTGTTTAAATAATGTAATGGGCTACTGTACAGAGTTTAGGTTAAACCTCAGACACAGGAACAGATGGAACAATTGTCTGTACCACAAAGTATAGCTCTGAGTTGTTACAGATGGGACATGATAGCCCTATGGCTGGTCACTGGAGAGGATCGCACCTTTTCCAGATGGCTGTACTGATTTTACTGGCCTGGAATTCATGAAGATATTGCCATCTACTGCAGTTCTTGTGCTGAGTATCAGAAAGTAGCCCCAGTGACTAAAAAACAAGGTGCCTCTGGTGCCCCTACCCTTGATAGATGTACCTTTAAGAGAATTGCAATGAATGTGGCTGGCCCCTTAAACAAAAAGTAAAAGGGTAATTGACTCATTTTGGTAGTATGTGACTATGCTACTCGATACCCAGAGGCAATTCAATGCATACTGTCACAACCCCAAAAGTGGCAGTACAGCTTGCCAAAACTTTCAGCAGGGTGAGCAACCCTAAAGAGATTATTACTGATCAGGGTAGTAATTTTGGTGCTGCATTACTGAAGGAGCTATACTGACTACTAGGTATCACTGCCATAAGAATATCCCTTATCACCCTCGACAGACAGTCTTGTTGGGTGTTTCAATCAAACCTAAAACACACATTTAAAAGGTTTGTAAAGGGGAAGAGAAAGACTGAGACCAATACTTACCTTACCTGCTTTTGCCTGAGAAGAGTGCCACCGCATCAACAGGTTTTCACCATTTGAAATGCTGTATGGTAGACAACCTAGAGGGCCACTAGATGTAATAAAAGAAACATGGAAGATAACCCATCAGAAATAATATATTACATCTTATATGTGTGCCCTGAGAAAGAAGCTGGCAAAATATATTGAAATCACCCATAGTAATCAGGAAGAAGCCCAAAACCAACAGAAGGTGTATAATGACCATGGGGTAAAGAAAAAGTTTTGAGCAAGGTGAAAAGGTCTTGCTACTGTTATCAACTACATAAAATAAACTGTTAATGAAATGGCAAAGGGCCTATAAGGTTTTTAGATGTACTGATATGATAGAAAGAATACTTAGAATGGCAGAAAAAGGGAGATATTGCTGATAGGTGATCTGAATATGCCAGATGTTAACTGGAGAGCAGTTGCAGCAGCCACTTGAAGAGTGGGGTTATTCTAGATCCCCTACAGGGGCATGCCTTAGACAACTAGTATTGGGCCCACTCGAGGAGGGAGCAGTCTTAGACCTGGTTCTCTCAAATGGAGATGAAGAGAGGATCACAGATGTAGAAGTGGGTAGCCATCTGGGAACTAGCAACCATCGAACAGTATGGTTCACAATAAACACAGCAATAGAGTCAAGCCATACAAAGGCAAAAGTACTGGACTTTAGGAGGCTGACTTTGCCAAAATGGTGGTGCCTAAGGAATGCACTAGCAAATGGGCAGGAAGGAGGGTGGAAGAACAATGGGAATAATAAAAACTGCCATCACAGAGGTAACAAGTCTTTGCATGAAGCAAATAAACAAAGCGAAACGATGTAAGAAACCACTATGGTTCTCAAAGGAAGTGGCAGTGAAGGTTCAAGAGAAAAGAAAGCATTCAGGAAGTACAAGGAATCACAGAAGGAGCAGAACAGAGAACTGTATCAGTTAAAGCAAAAGGAAGCTGGGAAGGCAGTCAGAATAGCAAAGGCCCAAACCGAGGAAAAGATAGCCAACTCAGTTAAGGGGATAAACCTTTAATAGGTACATCAGGGGGCGAAGGAAGACCAAGGGAGGTTAGTGAGGCTTAATAAAGGGAGGAGGGTGGGCAGAGGTGACTGTGAAAAGGCAGATATACTAAACAAATATTTTGCTCAGTATTTACACGAAGGAAGTGGGAAGTACCTAAAACAAACAGTAGAAACACTCTGGATACAGAGTTGATACCAACATTTACAGAAGAAAGGGTTCTGAAAGAACTCTTAAAACTGAAGGTGGACAAAGCAATGGGGCCTGATGGGACTCATCCCAGAATTCTAAAGAACTAAGGGTAGAACTAGTGACACCACTGACTACCCTCTTTAACAAATCATGGGAGGATGGGTGGTACCGAGAACTGAAGGAGGGCAGATGTGATTCCCTTCACAAAAGTGGGAGCAAGGCAGAGCGAAACTACAGACCTGTTGGTTTAACCTCAGCGGTAGGAAAATGATGGAATCACTTCTGAAGAAGCATTGTTGAGTATCTAGAGGCCAGGGGCACAGGACCCAAGGCAGCATGGATTCTGGCGGAAGGTCATGCCAGACAAATCTGATAGATTTCTTTGACTGGGTGACCAAAGTAGTAGATCAGGGAGGGCTGTGGACATAGCCTACCTAGACTTTAGCAAGGCATTTGACACAGTCCACACAAGATTAATATACAAGTTAGCCAGCCTGGGAGTGGGTCCCAAGATGACAGCCTGGGTAAAAGAATTGGCTGGAGAATAGGACACAGAGGTAATAGTAAATAGAGTCCACTCTGAAGAAAGGGGGTTTACTAGTGGGTACCATGAGGTTCAGTAATAGGACCGGTCCTCTTCAATGTCTTTATAAGTGACATTGCAGAGGGACTGGAAGAAAAATATGTCTCTTTGCAGATGACACAAAGATCTGCAACAGAGCTGATGCACAAGATGGGGTGGAAAAGATGAGAAGGGACTTGGCAAGGTTAGAGGAATGGTCAAATGTATGGCAGCTTAGATTCAATGCTAAGAAGTGCAAGGTAATGCACCTGGGAAACAAAAACCCAGGGAAGAGTACACAATGGGGGTGAGATACTAACAACAACAAAAATGGAAACGGACCTGGGGTAGTCATATCAGATGACTAAGGTGGGCAATCAATGTGAGAGGGCAGCAAGGGAGGGCTGGGGATACTGGGATGCATAGGGAGGGCAGCCAGTAGAAAACTGGAGTTATTATCCCTCCATACAGACAGTTGAGTGAGACCCCATCTGGAGTACTGCGTGCAGTTCTGGAGATCAATCTCCATAAAGACATAGACAGGATGGAAGCTGTCCAGAGGAGAGCAACTAAAATGGTGCAGGGTCTGCACCGGAAGACATATGAAGAGAGACTTAGGAGCTTAATTTGTATAGCCTCGAGGAAAGGAGGAGAGGGGACATGACAGAAACTTTCAAGTACCTCAAGGGAATCAACAAAGTCAAGAGGGTAGCATCTTTCAAAAAGAGGTGTGCAAGAACAAGGGCACAATTTGAAGATAGAAGAGGCGGCTTAGAGGTAATTTAAGGAGTATTTTTTCACAGAGAGGGTTGTGGATGCATGGAGCGGCCTTCCGGAGGAAGGTTGTAAGGAGTCAAAACAGTGGTGGAATTCAAGCATGCATGGGACAGTCATAAGGGAATTCTAGGGGTGGGGAGTAGGAAGAAGTAGGCTGCTGGTTAACTAGGATCTGCAGCTTATCCATTAGGTAGGAAATGGGCAGACTGGGTGGGCCAAAGCGGTCCTTATCTGCCGTCAAAATCTATGTTTCTATGTTCTATGTTACTGGCACAGTTAACCATGAGACTGAGACCCTGATAGGAAAAATCCTACTAAGATACACTATGCTAACCTCCTCAAGAAATGGGTTGAAAAACACCAAAAGCTGCTTTGCTAGTTTCACCAGAAACTGATAAAGAAGATACTGATGTAGCTTATGATGACTGGAACAAACTGTAACTGCTGATACTGTAAAGCGAATCTTTCCTTAACCACCAAACAAACCGCGAAATCTGTAACTTGCTGAAGACATTTAACAGTACTTTTACCACTGTACCAGGCCGAGCAAAGGGGTCGAGAACGCGTAACAGTGACAAGGAATGCTCAGCCTATTGAGACAAAGACATACAGATTACCAGAGCAGTTAAGAGCAGACGTGGTTGAGAAATGTAAAAAATGAAATAATTGGGTATCACAGAAGAATCAGGAATTGCTTGGTCATCACCAATGGTGACTGTAAACAAAACAGAAGTGGGTGTGAGAACATGCCTTGATTTTAGGAAACTTATGTGTCAGAATTTGACAGTTATCCTATGCCCAGAAAAGATGATTTGGTGGAAAAATTGGGGATTGCCATATAGCAGCACCTCGATCTCATCAAGGGTTACTGGCAAATCCCTCTAATTAAAGAATCCAGAGACAAAACTGCACATGCCACTCCTGTTGGATTCTATCAGTTCACCACCATACCATTTGGTTTACATGGTACACCCGCTATATTCCAGTGGTACATGGATATAATTTTATTCCCTCACACTGGTTGTTGTGCTGTGTCCTGGATGATGTTGTGGGGTACAGTCCAGACTGGAAAAGCCACCTGGAACACCTATGAACAGTTATCCAATGGATCAAAAGGCAGGTCTGACAATTAATCCTACAAGTGTGCATTGGGCATGCAGGAAACCAGATATCAGGGCTATGTTTTGGGAAATGAAGAAGTCAAGCCAGAGGTTTCCAAGATAGACACTGTAGTTAACAGCCCTGTCCCCAAAACCAAGAAACATCGATCATTTTTTAGGACTGGGCGCTTATTATTGGAGATTTGTTCCCAGCTTTTCCGGGTTAGCTACTCCCTCACTAAACTCACAAAGAAACAGTTCCCAAATAATGTGAAATGGACCCCAGAGCATGAAGAGGCTTTTTCGGCCATTAAGGCTGTATTATGTTCAGCCCGTGTTTTAAGAAGCCCAGACTTTGAGAAGCAATTTCTGTTACAGACTGATGTGTCAGAGGTAGGCCTAGGTGCAATCTTGAGCCAGCATATAGATGGGAAAGAACATCCTATTCTATACATAGGTAGGAAATTGCGACAGAGAAAAGGTACTCCACCATTGAAAAGGAATGCCTTGCAGCAAAGTGGGCCATGGAGTCCCTTAAGTTTTACTTACTAGGAGCTGACTTTGTATTTGTAACAGATCACAATCCTTTCTGTTGGCTTAACCAAATGAAGGATAAAAAATCTAGAATCACACAGTGGTACCTGGCACTACAATCATTTAAATTTAAAGTGATGTACAAATCTGGGAAAGAGAATGTCAATGCTGATTTTCTGTCGATATATGGATCAGGAATTGAGAATTCCAAAGACTGAGAAAAAGTTAGTTGAAACTTCTCTGTTTGCTATGCTGCATATGCAATGAACTGTAAAAGTTATAAGCCAATGCTAGAAGATAATTAAAGAAAGTTTTGGAAACATTTTTGTAAAACAGGTTCCCTCTTAAAGAGGGGTATGTGACAGGGTCTAATAAGGCCCTGCCACATTTTATGCAGAAAGAGTTTAAATGCAAGGTCTGTTCTATCCTCTCCTTTTCTGTCTCTTCTCTGTCTGGTTGAGCAATCAAATTTTCTCGTGATACCTAGGAACTGATCCTCTGATGGTTTCACAATTCTCTGCCTCTCACAATCTCTCTGCCTTCTCTTTCTGTTTCTGTCTTTTCTTCCCCTTGCATAGCTGCAGGTATAAAAATATGTGAATCTTTATGTGGAAATGTTACTGATACTGGGATCCCTTTGTTTAAAATGTATATAGTTATTTTGTTCTGTTGAAATTATTGCAAGAAGCTATTAAGAACTCAAGAGGTTAACCTGAGATGCAGTTTTAAACCTTTTGCAGAGTTGTAAACAAGAGGTTAGTTCAGTCACTATGTTCTTTTGCTGCTTCTACATCTGCATCGAAACTTTCAACAATATTCTGTGAGAGGCAGGCTCTCTTAATGAGTTCCCAAAGACATAAAAAGAGCAGCAATGCTTTTGCTAGAAAGACAAAGAAAGTGAGAGACTGAAACTCAGAATTAGAGATACCATCAGAAAAAGGACTTAGTTTTCTCTGTTTGTACTGTCTGTGTAAATAATTATGCTGAAAAAGTTTTATTTTTAATTTTGCTGTTGAAACGCTATTTGCAAATTTTGAAACTGCTCCTGGTTTTCTATGCTTCCTGACCTGCCTCGATGACAGGGTCTAATGTGCAACTACGATATTCATAAGTTTTATCCTGCAGTTACAGCCTCGCCTCCCACAAGGATGGTAGAAACTCCAGTTCATTAACCATATCCATGTAGTTAACAAGCAATAGTCTCCACCAAACTCCAATGGTAGCACCTCCCCAGCTTATCCCCCCTCCATCTCACCTTAAAAGCAAATTAGAAATGCTGCTTAAAGAACAGAAAAATCATGCTAACTTTTCCTTTTGCTTCTTGCCTGTTTGCACTGCCATGCTTCTGCTTTGTGAGTATCCTTAGAGTATCCCCACTTTAGTTCTGGTTTGGCAATTTTATTTACCCAGGATAGCCTATGATGCAACACTTAGTTTTTGTTGAGTCCTGTTTCTATGCAGTTTTACAGCTGAATGGCCTGAAGCTCATGGAGGTCCATTTACTTGTTCAATATCACACAGTGAGCCAGTGGCTAGGGTGGGATCTGAACCTGGTATCTCCTGTTTTGCATTGCAATACTTTAATTCGCTAGACAACATTGATTTCCAGGTGAACCAGCTATGGCAGCTGTGGACTTTCTCAGTACCATTACTTGGCTAATAGGCTTCACCTGTTTCTCCAGCCGAGAAATGTACAATCCCTTGAACAGAATGGTACCCCAGTATTACTCCCCATCCTATTACTGACCACCCCACCCTGGCATAATGGAGATCTAAGAGTCATCCCTACACTGGATTCAGCTTTCAATTTTCAACATTAGTGGCATTTAAGGAATGTGAAGTGTAATCGCTGGACTTACCTAGTATACAGTGGAAGCATCTGTGAGTAAAGTTATAACACCCTGTTTATCTGTTACTCTTCTGCCTTGCTTCTGCTGTTACTGATCTATTCAATGCATTCTAGGTCAAGGCTGCTGTCTTGTGTGCCCTGAGTCAGGCTACCACCTCATAGATTGTGCTGCTGCTTATGGCAATGAACAGGAGGTTGGAGAAGCTCTTCAAGCATAGGAACCCGATAAGGTAAAAGCTCTTGAGGTGCATTAATAGTACTTAAAGGGTTCCCATTAGTAGCTGCAGTGTTAGAAATTAAAGAAATTCACTGGGAGAATCCACCCTCTTTGACATAGGATTGAACATGTCTGACAGGGTCTGGGATTATTGTTTCCTCATTAATTGTTATATCGGTTCACTTTATTTAGTCAGTTTTATGCTTTTAGGTGGTATATGGTACACAAGTAGTCCTTATCCATTTTGTTCTTGGAACCAAGTCAGACTTTTGTCATTAATTTCACTCCCAGAACAGAGTCTCCCCCCTCCACACACACATTTCTTCACTGTTTAGCTGCACATTCAGCATCTGCAGACTTTAGCGAACAACTATCGGTGAGGTGCTACTTAAATCTTTTATCAAATGGTGCATGTTGGAGATGTAATGCTTCTGGGTGCAATTTGCTCCATATATTATGGTCCTGTAGTTGTATAATCCTTTTGGCAAAGGTCCATCATTTGCGTGTAAAGGTTCTTGGTTGCAATATTCCTTTTGTAACTATGTTATTTTATTGGGTATCATAGACTATGCCCCTCTTCTTTCACGTTATCAGCATAGATGGTTAGCTATATTATCTATGTAGGCAAAATGCCTCATTTTAATTAGATGGAAATCCTCTATGATACCCTCCCTTGAGGGTTACTAACTAGCCAGTTTCTTTTGACAGGCTTATCCACTTGGCTAGTCAGTTAAATAAGTATAAGACTTGTTGGAATGTGTTTTCAATTTTACAATCATTTAACTCTGGGGCTCCCTAGGTCTCCTTTAAATTTCCAGCATCAATCTTTATTATATAATTTAGTATGGTATTGATCTCTCTGGGATGTGTACTTAATTTCTAGTTGTTATGGTTTCATCTATGTACAATGTATGTGCTGTTAATCATGTTATGCTGTTTTAATTCTGTCATTTGTAATTTTAGACGCACATGAATCTGTACTTTCTGTATCTATATTATTTGTGTTGATGTAAATTATATAACGACATCAATACGATATAATGTTACTTGTACAATGTCAATGCACTTACATGTAAAAATTTTATAAAAAGATTGCAAAATAAAAACTATCAGTGAGGTGAGGGGTAATGCTGTGTTCTAGTAATCGCACAGGAGTGTGGTGTGCATAGTTTATGGAACACATACAAAGAAGAGTGAGAAAGAATAAGTGCCTCAGCTGGGACTTGAACCCAGGCCACCGAATACCGTTCGAATGTGCTAACCAGCTGCGCCACTGACACAACTGGACCTGGGATGTCCCTGGCACATTACTCTTTCTCAAATGCACAACCCAATGGCAAACATATTTACTTCTAACAATCACACAGGAGTGTGGTGTACATATTTTATGGAACACATACAAACAAAGGTAAGAAAGAATAAGTGCCTCAGCTGGGTAATGCTGTGTTCTAGTAACAATCTTTAGTTGTAAAGCAACAGGGCAGGGAACCAAGATGAAAAACTCTGTAATCATGGTCATACATACATAGTTGCCAGCCGATTAGGCCTATCAGTCTATCTTGTCTGCCCGGCGCAGCTCACTGGTAGTGCACCATTTCATTCCCCTCCCTCCCATCTCCTCCCTGTACTACTCCGGTGATCTCCTTGCCCCTCCATACCGTGCCCCTGCGTTGTCCCATCCCTTCTGGAAACCCCAACTGTTCCCATTTTACTATATCATCTGACAGAGCATTCCAGGGCACCACCACCCTCTCTGTGAAATAGTGACCCCTCACCTCCCCTGTCAGCTTCAAACTATGGCATCTTGTAATCTCCTCTTCTCTCAGCTTGAGCAAACCCTCCCTGCTACCTCTGTTGAACCCTTCAGGTATTTGAAGGTCTCTATCATATCCCTTATCCTCCTGTCCTCAAGGGAGTACATGTTCAGCTCTCTGAACCTATCTTCATATGACAACCCCTCCATACTACTGATCATTCTCGCTGCCCTTGTCTGGACCCTCTCCAGAAGTGTGATGTCCTTTTTAAGGTGTGTCACCAAAACTGCCCAGTACTCCAAATGCGGCCTCACCAGTGAAATGTACAGGAAGTATGACCTCCTTTCTCCTGAACGTTATCCCTGGCTATACATCCAAGCATTTTGTTTGCTTTGGCCACTGCCCTCCTGTATTGCTCTGAGTGGTTCCTTTTAGCATCAGTCATAACCCTCAGGTCCTTTGCCACTGTTGTTACAGCCAACTGTATCCCCTACCCCAAGTGGTAGATATACTTAGGGTTCCTACTACCGAGGTGCAGAACACTGCATATGTCATCATCAATTTATTTTTATAGCAGTTTCTGAAAAGCTCAGAACACTTTATATATACACTGTAGTAGCATGTACATAATAACAAACTACAGGGTGTGCATTAAGCTATAACATTTAAAAAATACTTTTTAATGTCTATACAAAACCATTTTAAAGTTCAGTAAGACACTCCAGGGCATTTATACTGTATATAATAAACTCACTCCAATTCTATGTCCTGAAGGCACTTGACATATGGTCTCGTGCCTCACTTGACCAACCATCGTCTTGCCTAATTGCTTGCTTGAGCAATGAGGCTGCTGACAGAGTGCTTTCAAACATAGCACAGAATGTAGACCAAGCTCTGGAATACTTCATTGCTAAATTCAATGTTGTCTGTGATACCTATGCCCCCACTAAAAAATAAGATAAAAGTGTTAACAACCCATGGATTACCCCCTCTCTCTTAAATCTTAGGCCACCAGAGATAATCTTTGGCACCATGCCAGGGCCACCAGCAAGCAGGCTGACCTCCAGCACTACAGAGTCGCTAGAAATGCCTGTACGCATGTGATCTGCCTGCTAAACTCCACCACTTCAAGGAGGGGCTCTCAAACTCCTGAGGAAATGGCAGGCAATTCTGGAATAACATCAAGGATCTCATGGGCAGAACCAGTAAGGCATCTCCTCTATATTGTAGGTCAATAGAATAATCACCCAGGACCTCAAATGCATCACCGACACCTTCAGCTTGATGTTCTCTGACCTTAGTGGTATATTTCCACCTGACTTTTCAACATACCAACCAACACTGACTAGCCCAGTAGTAATGATAACCCTTAGGGTCAACCCCCTTTCTACTTCAAAACAGTCACCCCCATTGGATACAAAAGTACCTGCAGAGGGTGTTCAGTAACTCTAGGCTTGGTGGTGACTCACTGGACCTTAAACTCATTAGCCTAATTCTTCATGAGGGTCCTATCACCCCTAACAAAATTGCTAAATTTGTCACCATGCCTCGAGCCAGTTCCCGAGCGGTGGAAAGCTGCAATGGTTACACCAGTACACAAAAGTGGGGACGAGCCCTGCACACAAACTACCGATCTCAATCTTCCCACCTCTCTCGAAGGTGCTGGAACACATTGTGGCTGATCAGCTTACAGTACCTCGAGAAGTACCAAATCCAATGCACACAACAGCATGGTTTCCGAAAGGCACATAGCACCACCACTGCCTTGCTGGAATACACTACCTACATACACAATGCAATTGACCACGGTCAGATAGTTGGGGCGATTTATATCGACTTAAGTAAAGCATTTGACACAGTTAATCACACCATCCTGTCAAACTCCTCCAGGAGACCGGCCTATCATATGATGTGGTGGGGTGGTTTAGAAGTTACCTCGGCTGCAGGCCACATCAAGTTAAAATAAGTGGCATCTTATCTGACAGTCAGCAAATAATAACTGGTGTCCCACAAGGGTTGATCCTGGGCCTTTACTCTTTAGCCTCTTCCTCAATACCCTCCCCATGGCATGTTCCAACAATATACTACTATATGAGGATGATGCTGTCCTTTTTCTAGTCATTCTGACACCATCACCCTTGAATCACAACTCAATATAGCTTCTCAGCTGCTGAAGCCTGGTTCACCAATCATAAGTTACTGATGAATTACAGTACAAGAAGACAAAAGCCACGGTTTTCTCGAGCCCTCACAACAAAACAAATCCCACCAGCTATCCATATTGAACAATGTAGGCTCCCCTTGAACAAGTCCAAAACTTCAAGTATCGCAGGATCACACCTCTCCCAGATCTCCTTTGGCCTATCTCCTTTACCCCTTCCTTGATCCTGCTGGATACTGAGTAGTTTGGTTATAGGTCTTAAGGGACGTGGGACTTCGTTTAACCTAAAGTTGATTGTACTTACAATGATTATTGTATCTCATTGTCTGATTGTAAATGTCTCACATCTGTATTCTGTAGCTCTTATAACTGAATTGTTCTGCCATTGCACTTGTATATTTGATGTTTCCCTATTTGATCTGTTTTGTTATATGCTCGTGCCTTTTGGCCGGGTCATGCCTATAGCAGTTCCTTAGATCAGTGCACCTTACCAGTTAACAAAGTCATAAATAAGTAAATACATTGGACAGCTTGCTATCCTATGGGTACCCACACAGATCTTGTTGCAGGAGCGATAAAGACCAGGCTAGGGCTGTTACACAGACACAGGCATTGTCTGGCCCCAGAAGCCCTCAGCCTTGTTGTAACTTGTTCAGTTCTGTCTATTATTGACCATGGCCTGGTTGTATACAGAGCAGCAATGGACACCACACTCAAAAGGATATGTACAGCACTAAACAGGGCATGCAGATTGATTACTGGGGTGCACAGACTAACACATATGTGTGACCTGTATGCACAGATGAGCTGACTAAACCTGAAGGGCAGAATAAACTACCAGACCTGCCTACTAGCAATAAAATTAGCCTGGGACAGTCTCCCCACTGCCCAGAAATACTTAATCCCACATCTAACCCTCACCAAACCCAGGGTGTGTTGAAACAGGCGTGCGAGTTCCTTTCTGCTGAACCTCCCAGGCACAGTGATCCTTCTCATATAGGGCACCCAGATGTCTAAACAACCTCCCTTGGTTATCCAGGATGAGTATAGGATAGGCCCTTTTAAGAGAAACTTAGACAGCATCTCTCTGCATAGTAACTGCGACTGTCGCCTTTAGGCTGCCCCTCCACCACATTGATATGCATCCTCACCCTCCTCCCTCCCAACCTAGATACCAGATAGCCCAGTCAACTCTCACTGGTAACTCTCTCCCCCCACCTCCATGTAGCCTTTCCCGTCTCTCTCCCCTAACCTTTAGCTCACACACCCTCCTTCCCATCCCACCTCGTGCACTCTCCCCTTGTCTTAGCCCACCGTCCTCCCACCCACTCACTGCTGCCTCTCTTTTCTTCAGGGATATTGTCCCCCACCTTCCAACCTCCTGGTACTATCCTCCAGCTGTCCTCCACCCCTACAAACCCTAACTCTTGTTGTTTCTGTCCTTCAACTGTTCTAGTCCCCTCTCACTCCCCTCCCAGCAAAACCTACCTTCGACTGCTTGGTCCACTAACTGTCTCCCCACCAACAAAGCCTACCTCTGGCTGCTTCTATCCTCTGTCTTGTTTATACCTCTTGATCACTATATGGTGGTTGACTTGTATACTCTACTGTTATTTTTGATTTAGAATGTATTGACATGATGTTTTTCCACCTTAAGTGTATTTATTGGTGATCATGAATGTTTGTCAAATTTGTTATTTGCCTCTGTATTGATCCATTTTGACTGGAACCTTTGTAAAAGAGCCTCTGGTTCAAAGGTATTGTAATCCGAGATTTAAAAATAAATAAATAAATAAATAAAACAACCAGGAAGTGCAGTAATATAATTTAAAGCACACCCTGGAGTGAATTACTGTACTTACAAAATGTGTCTTTACAAAACAAAATATGTAAAAGAACGAAGACAAAACTTGTGGCTATGCATTGCACAATACTGCCACATGATCAAATGATGAATCTCAGCCAATCATAGCTGTAACCATTTGATAAAGTAGTATAAACATTTCAGTGACAGAATAATTACAAATTGAAAGCTAGTCTAAACAAATTAGTTCGTAATAATAACTTAACACTATAAACTGAAAGTTAGTGATGTGTTTCACTAGGTAAAGCATTTAATA
Organism: Neoceratodus forsteri; assembly: GCA_016271365.2. Lineage (NCBI taxonomy): Eukaryota > Metazoa > Chordata > Ceratodontiformes > Ceratodontidae > Neoceratodus > Neoceratodus forsteri. The sequence continues at coordinate 692,947,206 of CM057449.1, forward strand.
AGGCTGAGGCAGCAACAGGAAATCTTCAGTCTTCAGTTTTGACCAATGTAGATGTTTTGTGTTCCACCATAAACTCTCCTGATGAATGTAAAGATTAAGGAGAAGTATAGGAAATTACAAATTATATAAGAAGAGAGAGCCAAGACCCATACCTCTCAACCTTTTGTCACTGAAATGAGGGACATTGATATTTTTGGACACTCAAAATGAGGGACAGTGAGGGACATAGACCCTCAGAATGATGGACCCATCCTCAAACATGAAGATGTAGGCTCAAAACATTGTAAAACCATAGTTTTTACTTGTACAAAGTTAATGTTTGATTTAATATTTTAGAATATTGAGAATTTGTGCTTTAAAATCTGAATTCACAGCAGATTCTCTGCATAGGCAGCGCCTTTTTCATGAGGGACTGATGAGGACGAGCGCCATTTTAAGGGTAAAATGAGGGATGTCCCTCGTAATGAGACACTTGAGAGGTATGCCAAGACCATGTAATGCCTTATAAGTCTAAAAGTACGACCATGAACATTATATAGTACTTGATCCAGAAGCCAATGTAGATGCTAGAGTGCAAAGAAAGTACACTTACGTGAGAACTTACGTAACAGTAGATCTTGAAGGAGCTCTTGCAGCAGGCTATTACATTTAGGACTATGCCACAGGCACTAGGACCACACGGTGAAAAACTTCTGCCAACAATACCAGCGGGGACTGCCCCGGCGTCGGTCAGGGTACAAGAGGGGCAGACCCAGCTCCACCTCAGTTCTCCCATGCAGAACCCAGCTGAAGGCCTGACAAGAGAAGAAGTGAAGCCCACCATCTAAAAGAAAAGAAAATAGATCTGCACACTCCGAGGGGAAGGGGGGAGGAAGCAGCGCCTGCTGCAGAGCTCCTCTCGAAGATCTACTGTTACAGTAAGTTCTTACGAACTGTACTATCTTACTTTGAGGAGCTCTGCAGGCCATTACATTTAGGACTAAATCCCAAGCAGTCCCACAGCAAGGAGGTAGCCGACCGGGAGGAGGAATATGCTAACTCCAGAGGCACTAGGACAAAAGTCCTTAAAACTGCTAGGCCGAAGCCAGCACGGCGTCTGGAGATGAAATCCAAGGTGTAATGCTTGATAAAAGTATGCACCAAGTTCCAGGTGTGGCCGCACAAATGTCCTGGATAGCGACATTCCACATGGTGGCAAAAGAAGCTGACACTCCTCTGGTGGAGTGACCCTAACCGGGCCCGACGAGGGTTTATTATTGATGCTCGTGCAAAGCGAGACACAACGGACTATCCATTTAGAGATAGTCTTCTTGGACACCAGTTGACGTAAGCGATGTGGTGCAAAAGCCACAAAGAGCTGCTCCGATTTATGGTGTTGAATCGTTCTGCTGATGTAATACCTCAGGTACCTGTGGACATCCAATGTGTGGAGGAGAGCCTCCCTTTATTGGAAGGGAAGGAAAATAAACTGGAAGATCAACCGACTGGTTAAGGGTCAACTCGAGACCACTTTGGGAAGAAACTTAGGATTAGTTCTGAGGGAAACTCTTTCCTATGAAAACCAAATAGGGCTCTTTACACATCAGAGCCTGAAGCTCAGAAACCCTTGAACTGAAGTAACAGCAACCAAAAACAAACTTCCAAGGAAGGTAATCGAGCTCACAACTCGCCATGGGTTCAAAAGGAGGGAGGTGAGTTTCTCCAACACAAAAGAGGTCCCAGGGTGGGACAGGGTCCCTAATGGAGGTCTCATGTGGAGAATTCCTAAGGAAGGCACAGGCTACATCTAGCTGTGCCACTGCTCTCTCCCCATGACAGCATGATAGGCGGAAATGCCCTCATGTGCACCTTGATAGAGGAATAACTCAGGCCTTTCGCACAAGGAGAGGAGATACTGCAAAGTGGAGTTCACAGGGCAGGTGACAGTATCCAAATGTTGCGGCAAGGCCCAAAGACAAGCAGCTTCCACTTCATGGCATAAGTGGGCGGGTAGAGGTCTTTCTTGCGATGCTAAGACCTCCGCCACTTCCGTGGAAACCTGTATCTGTTTCTAGCTTCGTCTGAAGGAGCCAAGCATGAAGGTGCAGGGACCTGAGATCTGGATGGACTAGAGACCCTGGTCCGGGACAGCAATTGCGAGCATATGGGCAGCGGATTGAGGTTCCTGGGACATCCGCTGCAGTAGTGGGAACCAAATCTCATGAGGCCAGTTGGGAACACAAGGATCATCCAGGCCCTCGGCCTGCAATTTGAGTAGAACCCTCTGAATGAGAGGAAGGCGCAAAGGCATAAAGAAACCTCCTGCCCAGCAAAGGGATAACGTCTGGCCAAAAACTCCCAGGCGCGTGCTCTCAGTGCAAAACATTGGCAGTTTGCCATTCGTGGTGGCCTAAAGAGGTCCAGCTCAGGAAGCCCCACCTGTCGAAGAGCTGGTCTGCTACGGATTGTAGCAACTCCCACTTTCTGTGTGCTTGGCCCGCGACCTGCTGGAGGTTGTCGTCAGATCGCTTAGACGCCCCACGTATATGGCGGACGTAGAATGCCCTGCTCCAGTGCCAGTACCAGACTCTCATTGCCTCCCTGCAAAGAGGATAGGAATGAGTGCCTCCTCGCTTGTTGATATAAAAGATGACTGCCATGTTGTCCGTCTGAGTTAGAAGAGAGCCCGGTACCAAATCCTCCCGAAAGACCTGAAGAGCGAGGGGACTCGCTCGCATTTCCAGCACATTGATGTGGAGGGACCATTCCTCGGGTGACCAAACCCCGCGCTTGATGAACACCCAGGTGTGCCCCCATCCCAGGTCCGATACATCAACGTTAGAGTCTGACCTGAGGCTCCAGACGAAAACTGACCCTTTCTCCAGTATGCTGGGGTCTAACCACCAAAGCAATGTTCTCTGACTGGCTCCAGGATCCTGACTAAAGCGCCCAGGTCATCGTAGCATTGGTCCCACTGCACCCTGAGCATCCACTGTGGGACTCTCATGTGGAGGCGGGCCAAGGCGTGACTGGAATGGCTGCCATATGCCCCAATAAGCTGAGGAAGTTCGGGCTGGAACCCGAGGTGCTATAGATCCATTCCACCAATGTTCAAAGCGAATCCTCCTGTCCTGTGGGAGAAGGCCATGCCCTGGACAGAATCCAGGATCGCTCCTATGAGGCGAGCTTTGACTGGGCTCTGGGATGACTTTTTAAATCCAGGGTGATCCCAGCTCGGAATAGAGTATAAGTGTCTCCGAGACAGCATAAGAGGCTGTCCTTGACGGGGCCGAAGAAGCCAGCTGTTCGAGGAAAGAAACACATAATGTCCCATCCGCCTCAGAGCAGCAGCCACCACTGCGAGGCATTTGGTGAAGACTCGCGGAGTGGAAGAGAGGCCAAATGGGAGCACCCGAAACTGAAAATGCTCCCTTGGAAGTGGAACCTCAAGAACTTCCTGTGAGGAGGAAAGACCCCTATATGCATATATGCATCTTGTATGTCGAGAGAACAGAGCCAGTCCCCTTGGTGCAGCAGGGAAGGAGACCCTGAAGAGTCACCATCCTGAACTTTTGTACTCTATAAAGAGATTTAGTGGACTGAGGTCCAGAATGGGACGAAGGTCCCCAGTCTTTGGGACCAGAAAGAAGTGGGAGTAGAACCCCTGGCCTCGCTGCCCCCAGGGGACTCTCTCTATAACTCTTTTTGCAGGAGGCGCGAATTTCTCCTTCTAATAGTGGGATGTGAGAGGAGGATAATGGGAGAGCTCTGGTGGAGTGTGTGGAAAACTCTGTGAACTCCAAGGTGTGTCCTCTCCGTACAATGTCCACGACCCATTGATCCGTGGTAACAGACTTCCACCCTTCGAGATGAAGGAGCATGTCAACCGCTCCCCATGAGCTTCTGTCAGAAGAGGGGGTGGTGGAAGGAGTCATTGGGCAGAACCGGGAGTTGGGAGAGAGGCCTGGAAGGACTTGGGCCCACGGCGGAAGGTCCACCAGACTGCTGGTTTCAGATCTTCTCATGGAAGCCACCTCTCTGCCCATGCTGGTTTCCGTGGGCTGAAGCCTGGTTGCCTGAGGACTTAAGAAAGGCCGTCGGGAGTGGGACGCCGCTGGTCACCACGGTACATCTGGCGGACCAACCAGATCGACTTACCGATTCCTGGAGACGGGAGATCATAGCCTCATCTCCTGCCCAAACAAGACGGTACCCTGGAAGGGCAAATCCCAGATACCAGACTGCAGATCCTGGTGAAAGCCCGAGACCCCAACCAGGCATGGCGCTCGAAGGCAACTCCAGAGGCGGCCGCCCTGGCTGCCATGTCCGCAGTGTCATATGAGGCTCTCAGCACATGACAGCCTATGTCTGAGCCCGGCTGCAAAGGGCCAGGAGCTCCAGTCTTCTTATCAGAGTCTGGCATGGCCTGTGTCAGCTCAAGTCCCCATTCCCATAATGCATTCTGGTACTGCACCATATGCGTGAGGAAATTCAGGGAGGCGAATGGAACAGGTGGAGGCAGCATAAACTTTTGCCCACCTGATCCAGGTAACGGACTCCAGGTCGGGAGGCTGGGAGCTGAGGTGCTCCCGGCTGCCGAGATTTATCATGGGCAGCCGTAATCACCGATGAATCGGCCTGAGAGTGTTCTGCCAGGAAGGGTTCCACCGGGCCTTATAGAGCCTATCCGACTTTTTCGGAACTGCCGGGATGGAGGCGGATGCATCCAGGTGGATCTAGTAAGATCCTGGAAAGTATCCACCAAAGGAGGAATAACCAGGGCTTTGGCTCCTTCTGCCTCAGGTATTTAGCCAACTCTGGCTGCTCCAGATCCAGGTCTTCTGTGTCCCACTCATTGAAGCCTGGATGCCGCATGACGTCCATAAATGTAGGATCGCCTGGAGGCGAGCGAGGCAAGTCCTTCTCTTCGGGAGAGCACTTGAGACTGAGAGAAGAAGAAGAGGTCGATGAAGAAGAGGAGGATCGACTATCTGATTTGGAATAGTCTGATTCTACCCCATGACCATGCCTGCACTGGTGTGGGTGACTGGGAGGTACCGACGGCGGTCGAAAGACCGACTCCAGTCCCTGGACGGCGGCGGAGCAAGACCGACGTCGGTCATGAGACCAGCGTGAGGAGTGGTCCCGCTTAGCGAGAAGGGCTCCTGGAACAAGACCGAGACCGACGTCGGTCACTAGAAACTCTAGGTGGACGTTGGATCTGGGCGGAAGCGAGCCCTGGAAGGGCGAAGGCGGGCGCCCGGTGACCTCAACGGAGAAGTCTCACCTCTGGCTGTGGTTCTCCTGCAGGATCCCGCACCGTGTCTGGGCCAGCGATGGGGAGGTTCACGGAACCTGCCCCACCAAAAAGAAAAGCTGCTTGAGCTCATCCTTGAGAAGATATCAGCCGCACGCTAGAAAAAAGAAGCTCCAGAGCGCGGGACGCGGCGAGAGCTCCTGAGGGGCCTGGGAGGACTTGACACGGGACGCTAGTATTTCCATGATTGACCCCAGGTCCTTAGCTCCTTCGACCGTGTCGGGTGTAGGGACCACGACGGGTGATGCCAGGGTACCGGAGATTCCTAACCTCCGGAGGCATGCCTTTAGCAGGCGGCGCCAGTGCCTTGGTAGGTAGGGCCGTAAAACAGGCACTCCAAGGACTTACGATGACCCTTAGCGGAGTCACCGGCTTGCGGGCTTCTCCTGACGGGCCGGGCCTAGCCTGGGAAGACTTCAGCGATTCTCCAGACCTCAACGGACGGGCCTTTTTGGAGAAGGCCGCAACGCGATCTGACCAAGACTGGACCGTGTTTCAGACCGACTACACTCCTTTACAGTGCCGCTTCTTCTCCTTTGTCTTCCTCCGACGAGTGCAGATCCATTTTCTGCTCTAGAAGGTAGGCCTTAAGGGATTTCATGGTGGATGCGGTCCGCTGGTAAAGGCTTGGCAGTCAGCAAAATTAGCGGTGTCGTGATCGGGGCCGAGGCAGAAGATGTAATCGCCGTGCCCATCCTTAGGGAAATTGCAGCCCTCAGTCGACTTGTTTAGGTGTTCAGGGACACCGAAACCCAGGAAGACATTGAACCAGCCGGGGAGAGGCTGACTCGGTACTAAAGGCGCAAACACCGCACAAAACACACAACCAAATGGCAGGAAAACAGAACGAAATGACGGCAGGATACTGACGCCGGTGTCGGTGAAACGAACAAAAAGCGCTGAAAAAGCGTAAAATCTTTCTAGATTCTCTTGTTTCGCTGAGAGTCGCAGGACAGAAGCAAGCTTCACGCGTGGCACGCTGGGCGGAAATAACTGAGGTGGAGCTGGGTTTGCCCCTCTGTACCCTGATCGATGTTGGGGCGGGCCGCATCGGGCGGTCCTCGCTGGTATGCTGGAAGAAGTTTCACCACATGGTCCTAGTGCCTGCATAGTCCTAAATGTAATAGCCTGTCAAAAGAGTCTCACCTCAAGTAAGATCTAATGTCAGTTTTAGATCTGTTGGTAATGGTCAGAGACTAATTGTGGAAAAGTGGATGTTTGTTGTGTGACCCAGAACTGCCAAAGAAATAGGGAAGCTGCTATTAAGTTGCATTGGCATTTGGAAGACAAAGAGCAATGTTTTCTCGCATGTTGTATTAAGCACCTACAGAGTGAAATATGATGACCTGTAGTTCTTCAGACAGAAGATAAATATATTTCTCAGTCTGTATAAATAACTGTCTGAGAAGTGCTACAAAAGACTGTGGTAACTTAAAAGCTGATCACAACTTGCCATCTACAGCCCATCAAGAGAGAAGATGTCTTCATTATCTCCAAGTTGTGGAACACCAAACACCACCCTGCTGATGTACAGCCAGCCTGCCAGAAGACTCTTGCAGACCTCAATCTTGATTACCTTGATCTATACCTCATGCATTGGCCTATGGGCCTCTGCAAGTAGGTATCAATGTGTGTATGTGTGTGTGTGTGGGGGGTCATACCTATGGAGATTCCTAATGGAGTGTCTCAGGGTCTGTGTTAGAGCCTCTATAGTTCAATATTTTATAAATTATTTATGCATGGGTTCACAGCAGAGTGCCTAAATTCATGGATGTCACGAAAATAGCCAGAGTAATAGAGTATGTGAAAGAAGGAAATATTACAAAGTGACCCAGGTGGCCTGAAGAAATGGGGTGAGCAGATGGTAGATGAAATTCAGTGTAGACAAATGTAATGCTGCATTTAAGTGTAGAAAATAGGGCACACCATAAACAATAAATAAGCAGCAGAGACAGACTTGACTGTGGTGGGCTTTAGAAGAATGGGGTGGCGGGTCAGGAGCACATTCCTCACCTGGCATCACTATGCAACTAATTCACCACTCTAATAGGATCAGACTGTCAGAGGGAGACACCTGTGGAAGTGGCCAGGTGGATGTGAGGGTCCTCCCAAGGGAAGGCCCCAAGGGAGAGGTAGAGGACCCCAGCAGAAGAAGAAGAAGCAACTCTGGTGGGGAACTCAGTTGTTAGGGGTAGTTTTGAGAGCAGAAAGGGGAGAGAAAGAGGAGGCTGAGGTGCCTGCCTTGCATCTCGGCACAGAGGGATAGAGACTGGATCCTAGGGAGCCTAGGCAGTGGGGCAGGAGGGAGAGCTGGATATCATTGTCTTCTGGGGACTAATAACCTGGCAAAGAATGCAGCAGGGGTAGTGCAGGATGGGTTTAGGGGCTGGGGAGGGCCTGAAGTAGATATCTCGTATGGTGGCCTTCATTGAGGTGTTCCTATACCGGTCAGGAAAGGCTAGGAACACCTGCACAGAGTCTTCAATGCGTGACTGAACGATGGCAGGGAGGAGGGTCTGCCTCATAGGGGACTACAGAATTTATACCAGTGATTGGCCCAACTAACATCAGACATGAGTACTAGATAAACAAACTTGGGAGGAGGAATGCCTTTGAAGCTCTTTACAAAGACGGAAAGTTCTTGCAAAAGAATTCCAAATTCTTTTATTCATTCCCTACGTTTCGTTCTCTTCATAGAGCTTGTTTATGGGTGGATGCTTCTTGTTGGAAAACTTTTTATAAATCTGTAAATAACACACACATTTCAATGTTATTTTACTTCTTGTATATAGTTCATTCTCTATCGTTTAACAACAAGGGCAAATAATTTTATTCACTCAAAGTATACTTTCAGCCTACCTAATCTCTTTAATAGACTTCTTTTCTTTATAAGGAATTTGCAGGTCTCATATCTAAATATAAAACAAATAATAGCAAAAGTGAGATTTTCATTCGCCATGCAGCACTGGATATTTTCATGTCCCCAAATGGGTATCTTCCCTTTATACTCTGAGCCACTTCAGCAAAATAATTTATAATTGCTTTTAAATCCTAACAGATTTTATGAGGGAAACCAAGACTCCCTCCGAAAGATATAAATTTATCAATGTTTTAATATAACTTATATCCAGTTTCAAAACTGCTTACTCAAATATGTTACATCTTCTCTGCAATTATGAATGTTTTACCTTAAAACAGGGGCTGCAAGTATAAGCACTGCTTCCTTGTTTGCAATGTTTTAAATCCTGTCTGTCTTTAAGATTAAGTTCTGTATAGAAATCCTTCAGTTCTTGTTCAGTCCCCATCCAGATCATAAAATGTTATCTACATATCTCAAGCCAGGTGTGCACATTGAAATTCAACATACCGCCTCTGCATTAAAATATACATATGTTCAAATTGTCCATATATGCATTGATATGCTGGAGCCATGGCGAACCCATGGCTGTACGCCTAATCTTCTGAAAAAACTGGTTATGAACCTCAAATATTTTTTGCAATATAATTCTGCCAATTCCTGTAAAATTCTAGTTTTTGATGTGCTCCCATACCCTTTTATCCAAAAGTTTGCCCATACATTCTACCCTTCCTGATGTGGTATTGAGGTGATAAGTCTGCACAGCAAGGTAACCAGAATATATCATCTGGGATGCCCTGTTCAGAAATCTATTTCAATTTATGTATCATATCCATCGTGGTCTTTACATATGCTGAGGTTTTGATGACTAAAGGCTGTACTGGAGATCCTGGCTATAGGGCTATGCCATAGAGTTTGCCACAGTATCCAGAAGAGGTCATTTGCAATCCCTCTACCTCAGAACCCAGTAAACAGGAAGGCAGTAATTCAAACCTTAGATCCTTGATAAATATTCAAAGCAATTGTCCCAGGCTAGGGCCCCCCCCCAGTAAGGAGGGCCTGGAGTTCTATTCAATTTATTTTATTTGGGGACCTGAACATTTGAACAAGTTTGTCTGCCACACAAACTTCAAGATTAAGTCCTTGCAGTCAGTCATACAGGCCTTCCAAACCAAGGGACTTTTAGCATCCATTGATCTGAAGGATTCCTATCTCCACGCCCCCATTCATCAGTTGCACTAGAAGTTTCTGAGATTCACGATTCAGGGACAGCATTTCAGTATCAAGTGTTTCCTATGGCCTTGAGACAGCACTCAGGTTATTTTCGAAGATCCTGATCAATGCTAGTAGCACAACTGAGACAGGAGGGAAATCACATATATCCCTCCTGGATGACATGCTCATTTGAGCTCAAATGCTTGGATGACAAGAAGATCAGTGTCGAGGATTTTGGAGGTTATTGAGTACATTGTTGGGTTGTCAGTTGACAGAATAGCCCCTCATTCCATCGCGAGATGTTGGAACACTTGGCAGCAGTGTTCCGGATGGACAAGGCAAGTGTTCCTCTCCTGTACAAAGGAGACAGCCTCCATCCATCTGGGAGGGGAACATTAGTCCTGGGTGGAAGGTTTATATGCTACTTTGATGGGAATTTAATCAAGCTAACGGGAGGCAGAAAAACTGGGAAGGTAGAGATTGCCCCCAAGAACAGAGAGCAGCAGAGAGGAGCATTTAGGGGAAATTAACTCCTATGGGTATAGGCATAAGGACTAGGGTAGGGCAGGGCACTACAGGTCAGGAAGAGGAACCTAAAGTTGAGGGAAGGGTTAAGGATGGTAGGCAGTGGGATAGGAAAAGGGAGGACAGGAATGGGGAAAAAGGAGGAACAAAAGATGAACCAGAAAGGGAAGGCAAATAAGGAAACATAAAAAGAAGTGGAGAGCCAAGTGTACCAATACAAAGAGCCTCAGGAAATAAAATTCTTGACCTTGAAGCAATCATTGTGGAGGTAGACTGGGACCTGGTACTATAATGGAGTCATGGTGCACTGACAGCTACAATTGTGAACTGAGCTATAATGGGTTGCACCATGTTCCAAAGGACAGGACAGAGAGAAAAGGTGTAGGGGGTTGTATTATATGTAAGGGAAGGTATAAAGCCCACAGCAATACAGGTAACGCTAGTAGGATAAGGAAGGGTTGGAGGTACTATGGGCTGGCTTACAGTCAGAGTCAGGCCTTTTTCTGCATGGGGTGGTGTACAGACCACCAGCACAAGTGGAGAGTTAGACAAGGTATCAGGAGGCCATTAGCAGAATGGCAAGCAATGGGGAGGTATTGATTATGGGAGACTTTAATCTACTGGATGTAGACTACTGCATTCTGGCTGTAGCCACAACAAAAGTATGGCCATCCTTGACTCCTGACAGGGACCATTTCTCAGGCAGCTAGTTACAGAACTCACTTGAGATGGGGCAGTGCTAGACCTGGTACTTACAAACAGGTACAGCACTGCAGACATCACAGGGTAGTCCCTGGGTGCAAGCAATCATCATACTGTGTAGTTTGGCATATGACTGGGCAAGAGAAAAACACCCTAAGACGAGGGTCCTGGACTACAGGAGGGCAGATTATAAACAAATGGGAGACTGCCTCAGTAAATACCTCACACGAAGGATGGTCAGGGTAGAGTGGAGAGCCAATAGAAAAAGATCAAAAGGAATATCTATGTAACAGCAAGCTGTCTGAAGGATGTATGTAGGGGACTGAGGAGGAAGGGGCTGCTACGGTTCTCAAACAAGGTGGCTAAGGTGGTAAACGTGAAACATAAAACAGCATTTAGGAGGTACAAGGAGACCAGACTGAGATGACAAGTGGGTAGTATCTGGAAAAACAATGGGAGGCAGGAAGAAGGGTGAGGGCAGCTAAGGCACAGAGGAGAGGATCACCAAGGAGGTAAAAAAGGGATAAGACTTTCTTCAGGTACATGAGTGAAAAAAGAAAAGCAAGGGGTGGGACAGCGAGAATCAGGAGGACAGGTGGGGGTTGTGCAGAAGATCAAGAAAAGGTAACATTTTAATGAGTACTTCTGCCCAGTCTTTACAGTAGAGAAGGGGCAGACCAACATGCATCAACAAGTACCAAATGGAGGGGAAGTGGACACAAGTCCATTTTCAAAGGAGAGAGTCCAGACAGGGATTGGATGCCCCTAAAGGAGAACAGAGGCAATGGGACCAGATAGAATTCACCCAAGGGTTCTAGAGAACTGGGAATGGTGCTAGCTATAATGGAGTCACGGTGCACCGACACAATTGCAAACTGAGCCATAACGGGTTTGTACCATGTCTGGAAGATAGGACAGGGAGAAAAGGTGTGTGGGGGTGTATTATATGTATGGAAGGATAAAAGCCCACAGTGATACAGGTATGCTAGTAGGATAAGGAAGGGCTGAGGTACTATGGCCGGCTTAAGGCAAGAGTCAGGCCTTTTTCTGCATGGGGTGGTGTGCAGACCACCAAAGCACAAGTGGAGTGAGTTAGACAAGGTATCAAGGAGGCCATTAGCAGAACGGCAAGCAAAGGGGAGGTATTGATTATGGGGACTTTAGTCTACTGGATGTAGACTACTGCATTCTGGCTGTAGCCACAACAAAAAGTATGGCCATCCTTGACTCTGACAGGGACCATTTCCAGGCAGCTAGTTACAGAACCCACTAGAGATGGGGCAGTGCTAGACCTAGTACTTACAAACAGAGACAGCACTGCAGACATCACAGTGGGTAGTCCTCTGGGTGCAAGCAATCACCATACTGTGTAGTTTGGCATATAGACAGGGCAAGAGAAAAACACCCTAAGGCAGGGTCCTGGACTAAGGGAGGCAGATCATAAACAAATGGAGACTGCTCAGTAAATACCTCAAACGGAGGATGGTCAGGGTGGAGTGGAGAGCCAATGGAAAAAGATCAAAAGAGAATATCTTAGGTAACAACATGCTGTTTGAAGGATGTATGGGACTGAGGAGGAAGGGGCCTGTTCTCAAACAAGGTGGCTAAGGTGGTAAAAGTGAAACATAAAACAGCATTTAGGAGGCACAAGGAGACCCAGACTGAGATGGACAAGTGGGTATATCTGGAAAACAATGGGAGGCAGGAAGAAGGGTAAGGGCAATTAAGGCACAGAGGAGAGGATCACCAAGGAGGTAAAAAGGGGATAAGACCTTCTTCAGGTACATGAGTGAAAAAGAGAAAAGCAAGGGTGGGGCAGTGAGAATCAGGAGGACAGGTGGTGGGCTGTGCAGAAGATCAAGAAAAGGTAACATTTTAAATGAGTACTGCCCAGTCTTTACATTAGAGAAGGGGCAGACCAACATGCATCAGCAAGCACCAAATGGAGGGGAAGTGGACACAAGTCCATTTTCAAAGGAGAAAGTCCAGACAGGGATTGGAAGCCCCAAAGCAGAACGAGGCAATGGGACCAGATAGAATTCACCCAAGGGTCCTAGAGAACTGTGCATGGTGCTAGCTGCCCCTCTGACAACACTATTCAGCACCTCATTTGAGATAGAGGTAGTGCCAAAGGACTGGAGGAGGGCTGATATGGAGGATAGCTATCAACTCACAGGGACAGTAAGTTCCCATCAGTGGTGGGGAAATTAATGGAGACCCTACTGCAGGAGTGGCTGATGGAATGCCTGAGGCAAACAGGCTGCAGGACCACCAGCAGCATGGATCCACAGGAGGAGGTCATGCCAAGCGATTCTAATAGATTTATTTGACTGGGTGACTAGGGAGGTGGATCGGGAGGGCAGTGAATGTGGTGTCTCTGGACTCAGTAAGTCCTCAACACTGTGCCCATAGCAGGCCAATAAAGAAACCAAGCAGCCTGGGGATTGGGAAGCAAATGGTAGCTGGGTATCAAACTGGTTGAAGAACAGGAGGCAGGGTGGTGGTAAATGGCATACAATCAAGGGACAGGGCTGTGACTAGCGAGGTACCACAGGGATCAGTACTGGGATCAGTCCGCTTCAATGTCTTAAGTGACATTGCTGAGGAACTGAGGAAGGTGTGTCTCTTTGCAGATGACGCAAAATTGGACACACAGGATGGGGTGGAAGACAGTGCAAGAGATCTAGGGAAACTAGAGGTGGGTCTAGGTTTTGGCAGCTGGACTTCAATGCCAAACAGTACAAAGTCATGCATCTGGGGCAGGGAAATCCAGGAGCTGTGTATAAAATGGGGGAGTAGGTACTACATTCACCAAGAAAGAAAGGGACTGTGAGTCATTATATCTGATGATCTCAAGGTGGCAGGGCAGTGTGACAAGGCAGAAGGCAAGCAGCTAGTGGGATGCTGAGGTGGATGTGGAGGAATTTCTAGGAAGAGAAGGGAGGTGGTGTTGCCACTGTTTTCTTCACTAGTGAGACCCCACCTAGAGTATGGTGTCCAGTTCTGGAGGCTGTACCTCAGGAAGGACATTAACAGGGTGGAAGCAGTCCAGAGGAGGGCTACCAAACTATAAGAAGGGAGGCCGTGGGATCTCAAAATATACTCCTGGAAGAGAGGAGCGAGAAGGGACATGACTAAGACCTATAAATACCACACAGGGGTGAACAAGGTGCAGTCAGGGAGTCGCTCAGGAGGAAGAAAAGCACCAGAACATGGTAGTATTCAGTGAAGCTGGAGGGGGTGTTAAGGAGAATGTGAGGAAATACTTCTTCAGAGAAAGGTGGTGACACCTAGAACTGCCTGCCAAAAAGTGGTGGGGTGAAAACAGTGGGAGCTCAAGCTTGTGTGGATAAGCACACAGGAATAATAAGGAGAAGAAAAGGAGGCAGGCGGATGCCGTGACCAAATAGGGTCCAAGTTGTCGGAATAGGCAGGGAAAAATATGGTAGACTGGATGGGCATACTAGCCCTTTTCTGACAACTTCTGTTTCCATGTTTCAGGAAAGGTAACTTGGTGATGCAATTATTACAAACAGAAAAGTAGGGCAGTACATCTCAAAAGTGTGTAGCAGCAGTGAGTAAACTTAACTGCATACCAGGATGTATTAAACGGGTGTTGTAGCAAGCAGGTCATGTGAGTAATATTGTCACTTTAAAGAGAACTGATAAGGCCACATTGAAATACTGTAGTTGTGGTTACTGCAGAAGAAAAGAATTGTGGAGACAGAAAAGCTGCAGCATAGAGCAACACAAATGATAAGGGTACTAGAAGATTTTGAGCAGCTGGGAATGGTTTACTATGAGTGTGGGAGCACCTTCTTGTGAATAGTTGGCTAGTATTCCTTTTGGGACCCAAATATTGATTAGTTGTTACTTGACCAAAAGGTAAATAAAAGTAAAAACAAAAACTCTAGCCACCTCTGTAGCCAGGGCTAATCCTTTTGGTATTCTATACCCCTAGTTATCTCCTGCTGTCCACCGCTTCTCCTCCCTCTGTACCTTCCTCACATAAAAGGTTCAGTCTGTTCAGCCCTGAGTTTTATCCTACCACATCTATGACACCAGTCTGTGTTGCACTGCTACCTTCCTATCCCAGCACAAACACCCCATCCTCAAAGGGCCATAATAGTAAAGTAGGTTTCCCACCATGATCTGTGATAGGGGCAATAGTAGGGGATCTTTCCTGGATGCTCCTCCCTATTCTCAGTATGCAGTCTCACTCTCTCAGCAAGCTGACACCCAGTCGACCTGCTGGTGCTGAGGGTTGAGGCACTGACACCACACCTTGTACTATGCCAGTGACCCAAGTTCAGGAACAGACTTGGGTCACCGGGGTCAGCAGGGGGAAGAGAGGATTGAGCATCTGATGGACTGCTCTCCTTTCCTGAGGAGGGTGGTTTGTGACTCCGCAGTCTGGCAGCTCCCAGAGGAGACTGGAAGCATCACAGCTGGTGGGTCACACTGAGGGGTAGAGGTGTCGGCAGATGTCCCTGTGGGCGGGTGCGGGTGCACTCCACTGTGCACCGGACATCACTGCACGCTCGCACCTCCAGGACCGAAGAAAAGAGGAAACACCCTGGCACTGGGGAAGCCCCCACGCCAGTGCAGGACCAATCCCTGCCAACCTCAGGTTCTCCTCCTCTCCTCCGCAGCACTCTAGATTGTAGATAGAGTGCCGGATAGGGAGTTGAAGGCCCAACCTCTGGGGAGTTCAGAGCCGGGGATGGCGAGTTGGGATGAGGTAAGGGAACACAGGTTCGGTCTGGGAGGGGTTTCAGGTGAACGGAAAGGCTGACATCCCTGTGTCCTGCCAGAGAGAGTCCTAAGGGCCTAGTGCAGGATCATTAAGAGAGTTCACAAAAAAAAAAGACAAGCTGACAGCCTTCAGTGACTCATCAGGGAAGAGGGGCTGGTCAACCTTACGTCACTGAGTGACACCAGGCAGATAGTAAAGAGGAGGACCAGATTCAAGATCAGTAATGTATTCCATTCAGCCATTTATTCTATAAGCTTCCTGCATTATTGTTGCCATCTTTTAAAGATGATGTCCTTAAATTGGGTCATTTGCCCCTGGTTTTTATATTCACTCTTTTTTCTCTTTACCTGACTTCCTAATTGGACCTCTTTGATCCTGTTCCATCCAAGAAGCTCCTCCAACCTCCTGTCATGCAATCAATGATGCTCCACCACACCAACCCGTGACTTGCCTTCCTTCCCTGCCATACAGCACAGGCTCATCAAGCCTTTCCTCCATGCTGCTCGACTGGGAGTGAATCCAAATAAGGGTGGGTGACAGACCTGAAGATGGGGGGCCTGGCAACTCACCTTCACATGAAAGACCCTTTTAAATCTGTACTCTCTGCTCCTGCCTCCAGGCCTCCCCATCTAGTTTCTGCTCCTCCTTCTACCAGAAGTGACTTCCCAACCCAATCGCCTCCCAACTTCTGCCATACTCCTGAACCTTAACGGCTACTCCTGTGATGTGGCCAGTGGCAAGGGGAACCACCAGGGCTGAGTTGCAAGGTACTGAGCTCAGCAGTAGGGGAGTCCCCCCACCCACAGAACAGTGATGCACTAGGGAGTTCCAAATGTACACACACTATGCATGCTGATACAAGACCCAGCTGACAAACTCTCTCACCTAGCTCCTCCACTATACTGCCATCTGTGGTCTCCTTGGTGGCACTACCAGTCAAGGCAGCAATCCTCCCTAACAAAGGAGGAGGGTGTCCTGTAGGATACACAATCCTCATTCCCCTAGAGGCCCTCCAGTGGCTCAGACTCACTCCCACACCTTGGTCGTCGCATCAAGAGCAGAAGCTCTGCCACTGTGCTGACAGGTCAGCCCAGGAGCCCATTTTCACATTTTCTTGTCCTGCCCCTGTACTGCTATGCCACGTGAGTCCTAAGCAACACTTAATGCAAAGGTTCCTCAGCACACCCTCCTACTAGACATCCTTCCATCAGCAATGTCCCCAGCCTTCCTGCTTCAAAAGAGCAACTGCTCAATGAAGACTGGACTTCTCCCACCTGAGATGAAGAGTGGCATGTGGATGCTACTTCACCCCTGCTGGCCTGCAGTGATGGCCCAGATTCAGATTCTGAACCCAGGTCACTAACACTGTAAGCAGCAACCCTGCTGCTGGGTCATCTGGTGGCCCTGTCCCTTAATTTTTAAAGCTCTGTTCATGATTGGTTAGACAATTGGTTGAGATGTATGCCTGCTACACTGCAGTTTTACATATCTACCAGCAGCTCTGTGATTCTGACTTGGAGCCTCTAGTGCAAAAAGGGTGACTTGAGTATTTAGTCATGAGGCTGGCCTTTGCCTCCCTAAATGGTTGCCATTTCTCCCTGCAGGCGTGGTGAAGTTGTGGATGCCCAAGAATGATGATGGAACAATCTGTTATGATTCTACCCACTACACAGAGACATGGAAAGCCATGGAGAAGTTGGTAGAAAAGGGCCTTGTCAGGGCTATTGGTTTGTCCAACTTCAATGGCAGACAGATTGATGACATCGCTGCTATTGCAAAACACAGACCTGTAGTCAATCAGGTGGGGGTATTTTTATTTACTGTTTCTTGGTTACATTATCCAAATGTTGCATACATCCCATTAGTGTCATGGACTCCTCCGCTGTGAGTCTGCTAGTGATGACAGTTACTCTGTACATGCAGTGAGAGTGACAGAGAGGAGAATTGTCATGCTGATGGATTGTGTTTGGCAATACATACGACAGGTAAAGGGAGAGTGACACACACACATACACTCAAGTCTCTGTAGACCAAATAATATAGAAAACAACAGAAAAAAGGCTTCCATCACTTTAAATCTTTAGTTCTACAGCAATACATACTCTCCTATACCATTTCACTTATTTACCACTAATTCTAAATTCCTCAGAGATGGTAGCACTGTGTCAATAGCAGACTGTGGGCCAGTTGTGAATTTCCAGTGACTTGTCTGGGGACCCCATGCCTACCACACAAACAGCTCCACAAATCATGCTATAACCCGACATCCAAAACCAGGATCTGGGGATTGGAACATGACAGGAGCAGCCTGTAAAACAGAAGGAAAATCTATAAGAAAACATGCCCCAGAAACCAACCAAAAGTCTAAGGGACTGTAGAATTTCCATCATCTTGTCTTTAGAAGGTCAGGTGTACATGTAGGGGCATTACTACAGTACTCGTAAATACCATAAAGCATGGAACTACTACAAATAATAGACTATTTATTAGTGACTAAATAACAGACAGTATGCACTATTTGGGGTATACTTATTTGGGAATTAGTTTAAAGAAAGTTAAAAAAAAAAAACTTTCCCTTTCCAAGATTTCCACAGTGGTCCTATGATCATCACTACCCCATCCCTACCACCACCCCAGTCATCTTTTAATGCCTCCGCTGCTGGTTCCCTGCTCAATTTTTTTACAGTGTGTTTTCACCATGATTGTTGCGCCCATGTTTCTAATATTTAACTTACCTATGGGTAAGTGGCAGTCAGCAGCTGCAGACTTCATGTAGCATGTCTGTTTTCAAAATTTCATTTCTGACCTCTACTATGGTTCACTTATCCCTCCCCCAACAGTTATTAAAAAAGGCTTCTTGCCAGCCCTTCTGACCAGCCAGCACCATCATTTAGAACCCACCCTCCTTACTAACCTGACACTGCCAATGCCACTGAATTTAATGCAATTCTGTGACGCTGCAAATCTTGCACCCAAGTTAAGTGAGGAATATGGGGAGAATAGGTTATCTTAGGTCGCTTTCGATATGCAAAAAATACATGCTTTTAAATGTTGCAATATCTGTTGGGGATATGTTAAATTATTTGATTAAAATGAGTGTGAAAACAAAAATAGTGATGACAATATTAACATTAGGTTATTTTCATTGGTCAGAGATCTCATGACATATCCTATAAGAATCTTGTCTAATCTCTCTCTCTCCCCTCCTCCTTCCTCCCCTCTCTCTCTCCAAACTAGGAAAGTTAATGGGTTTTGGAAGCAGCAACTGTGGTGTCTATTGTCAAATCAACTGTGTGCAAATGTTTTAGTACTTGTGAACAATACTGATTTGACAGCATTGGAACCTCGAAGTTCTCTGCATAACCACATAACAAGTACAGCATAGGCGATCACAGTGCAAGCTTCCATACTGTCCCGAAGCTTAGAAGATAGTTCTGTGGTTAAAACTACAGAACTACCTCTCCTATCATCCCCTTGACCGAGGTCCCTGAGAAGGTGGTCTTCGATTATTTAAAGGTATTCTAGATCAGGAGGATAGTCTGACTCCTTTCTGTATGGTTTCAGAGTTGAACACAGTACCTTGTATGCTCTGACTGATCTAACTGCCTTGACGGGACTCTGACTTCGGAGATATGGCTGCAGCCATTTTTTGATGTATCTAAAGCATTAGATCTGGTTCATCACGATCACTAGCTTGCATAGCTCAGTGACCTGGGTTTATCTAGTGAAGCTGTATCCTGGTTTAAAGACTACTTGTGTTAGGAGATAAAGGGTGCCATGAAATAACGTCATGTTACCCTTCACTCATGTTGTAATTGCAGTAATCCAAGGTTCCATCCTGGTGCTACTATTACTTAGTCTTTACTAAAATGAACTCCTGCTGTTGTTTCCTTGATCAATATGCTTCTATATGCTGAAGATCGTGTAGCTCTGTTCACCTGGGGCTCTGATTTGGGAACCTTCAACACAAGCTTTCAAAACAATTGATAATGTTCAGAATTGGCTTGTTAAAATGGTTTTGTGTTAAATGTTGCCAAACCAAATCTGTTTAATCTATATCTCCTGAGGATTAGAGACCTACAGAATCAGCATATTGAAAGCATTGATCAATTTACTTCTCTCAGTCTAATAATCAACAGTAACTTTTCTTTTAATAATCATATTATCTCTTAGATTAAAATTTCACATTCTTGTCTTTTGTCTGTTATATGCTTAGAGGCCGTCTTTCCCTCACTTCCAAAAAAACTTTGGCCCAATCATTAATTATTTATGTAACTGACTATGGCCTTCCAAGGTACTTGGGAGCATTTGATACCTCTTTGCAAAGAGTTAATATTTTATATAACAATGTTTGTTGTTTTATTATCTCTAGTTGTTTCTAACACATCATCGTAACTTTTATTCTCAGTTGATTTTTTTATTTGATTCTTGATGTCCATATTAACATTTTATTTGTTTTTCTGAGATTGAAGCAAAGTCCTGCAAAGCTCACTTTTAAAATTGTTTGACCTCGGGGCCATCTGACAAGTCTCAGTGACAAGCAATGTCTAACACTCATTTACCTCACCGACGCAGAACGCCGGCTCCCCACTGCCCCCACCACCACCCTTTTGGTGGGCTGTCATATATAGTGGAGTAGACCACACCCTTAAAGCTTTTAACCTATCAGCCAGTTTTCCCATCTGCAGCTTATACCTGCCCACCACTAGGCATCCTGCTCCTCTCCTTGCTCTGGACCTTCATTGCTGTATCACTAGCACTCTGGCTAGCTCGACCATGCTCCTGCTCACCCTTTATTACGCTCACCCTACTGCTTCCCCACGCTCCACCCTCCCTCTCCCTATCATAAACAAGCCCAGGCTACTACCCAGTTGCGCAATAATATAAATATTAACCTTTTCATCTTCACCATCTCCCACAGAGACCTTCTTCCTGGAAATGCACACTATGGAGGCCCTCTTTCTTGCCAACACCTGACAGAATCCCTTCCTCTGTGCCTGCCCCCTTTCCCACTTTCTCCTCCCTATCAGCCCCCATACCCTGAAACTCCCGACATCCACCATGGGTACCCACAGCTAACATGCCTTCACTAAGCACCAACAAGTAACAATCAACTCAGATCACTCGTCCTCCTCCTCCTGATGGGCAACGCCACCCAATCCGGCCCACAGAATGCTCCCCTGCCCCACCCACAAACAGGCCATGAGCTCCACATTGCATCTATCAACATCTGCAGCCTACAAAATAAAATGGGACTCTTGTCAAGGGTGGTACTCCAACACCACCCTGAAATTATAGCCCTGAGTGAAACCTGGCTCTCCCCGCTGTCCTTGCCGCAGCGGTAAACCTCCCTGGTTATCTCCTCTTTCGATCCAATAGACTAGGAAAAGGGGGCTTCTACCTAAAGACTTCCACTCAGGCCAAGAACGCCCCTGCCACATCTAACATTGGGGGCTCAGGCCCTCACCCTTAAATTAACCCTCAGGCAAGTTTACCTCCCTCTCCTCCTCACTACTGCCTCACATCCCTCCCAGGGACCAGAAGCAAGCATTCCAAGACATCCTGTCCCAGCTCTCCACCTTTCCCACGCAGTATGAAAACTAATTATGGGGACTTCAACATAAATTGGCTGGCCAAGACAGCCGCACTGTTCATTAATGAGGCCGCAGCACTTGATCTCAAGTAGTCACTGACCCCACCCGGTAAACTCATGCACAGGACATCCTCCCTCCTAGATCTTGTCTTTACTAACCGTCCCCACAGAATAACCAACCCCGTGGTTCTCCCTGGACACACCAAGCGACCACTTCCTGTACTCTTCACCTGGTCCTGCACTGCCCCCAAAGCCCCTAAAATTACATCTCAACACAAACTGGGGCCTGGTAACTAACCCAGCTCAAGGCCTACCTCAAAGACTGGGACTGGACCCCTAACTAACACCCTTGACCCGGATCATGCACTTGAACTATTTACCACCATGTTCAACGCTGCCTGTGATAAGTTCTCCCACCCAACCAAGAGCATGTCCAAGGGCAATCATGCTCCCTGGTTCCCTGACCATCTCCGGGCCTCCTATGGCACCGTGACACCCTCTGGTATCAAGCAAATGAGACCCAATGGCCTGAGGACAGGCTACAGTACAGGAGGCCCATAACAAGTGCACATGGGCCACTTGCTCCACCAAAGCAGATTACTACTTAAGCTGCCTTAACCTCCACCTGGGCGCTGGCTAAATTTTGAATAATATTAAGGAACTATGTGGCAAACCTACTAATCTGCCCCCAGACCAAATATTAATTATCTGTAACCTTCCTTGATCCCTCAGTATAGCCTCAGCCCTAAACTACGCCTTCACTGATCTCACCCATGTCCTCCCCAACTTCTTTGACCCACAACCTGCCTCAGGAACCCCACCACCACCCCATGCCCCACCCTTCTATATAATCACGCATCCTGTCTGGTCACAAAATTCACCTTGCCAAAGCCCTTAACCACTCTCCCTCAGTAATGATTCCCAGACCTCAGACTCTCCACCTCACCCTCTGGAAAGTCCTCACCCCGCTCACCTATATTCTCAACCGCCTCCTGTGCCAGGCGAAATGTCCTGCATGTTGGAAAGTGTCCTATATCACCCCATTCATAAGAGTGGGATCGCACCTCCACTAACAACCACCGCCCATCTCCATCCTACCCTCCTTATCTAAAGCATTAGAATGCATGGTCACATCAACTCACTGAACACCTCCCTACATATAACCTTCTATACAGCCAGCAACATGGCTTCTGTAAGGGCAGGTCATAGTACCACCACGGCCCTCATTGAACTTACCTTTCATGTCCACTCCACCTTGGATCACGGCCACATCTCAGGAGCCATTCTGGACCTCTCGAAGGCATTTGATACCGCCAACCATGCCCTCTTACTGAACACTTGGCCTACAGTGGCCTCTCAAGATGCCTTAAACTGGTTCACCAGCCATCTATCTGATAGAACTCAACTAGTTAAGGTAGGCACTGTCCTGTCCCCAAGCCTCCCAATCCACCCGGTGTCCCACAGGGATCCATTCTTAGCCTCTTCTATTCTGCCTTTACCTTAACACCCACTCAGTGGCCTGCCCCAGCAGACTGCTCCCCTTGCGGATGATGCCATCCGTTTGCTCCTGATCCGACCCCTCAAATTACACCAAACACTCCCGACACGCCTCAGTGAAACTGAACACTGGCTCACCATCCAGCACCTAATCATTAACTACAATAAGACAAAAGTCATGATTTCTCCCAACCACAAAACCCTCTTAAGAACCTCTGCCCCAATTTCTAACCATAAATCAAACCCTCAAACCAGTGGACACCTTTAAATACCTAGGTGTCACACTAGACCAGCTCTCAACTTCTATCAGCATATCCACCAACTATCCACTGCCCTTGACTCTAGACTAGGCATACTTTATCGGTACAAGCACTCCCCACCCCTGAGGCTCCTGCTCTTTACCAGTAACTCTTCTGTACTCACTCCTGGACTCACGGCATTCTTATCTACAGTGCAGCTCCCACCTCAGCCCTCGACAGACTCCGGCTTGTTCTAAACTAAGGCTCTGTCATCCCAGGATGTGACTGCTTCACCCACACCCGCGCCCCCTCTGTACCACAAATCAAGAACTTAGACAACAGGAATCAAGTACCACACCCGCCTAATGACCAAAAGATTACCCTAGGCCTCACCCCCCCACCCTAAACAAAATTATTTTCCTGCTGTCCTGTCAGAACCACCGAAACACGACCAAATCACATTATGGGTACCCGCTGCCGACTTCCCATCACCAAAGAACGTTCAGTTACAAAGCCCTCCAGGACAAATGCGCCTCCCTAGTCCAATAACCAACAAACAAGAATAGGCCCTTTAAATCCAGTGTAAGGAATCACTCCAGACTGCAAACCGATGTGACTGCCCTGACCTGTTCCTCCCTGATGACCTAGGTCAGCTTCTTTGCGGTTGCCAGACCGATCTACTAAGCTTCCTAATTTGACAAACAGTCTCACTGCTTCTTTATGTGGCTGTGCTATAATACTGTATTTCAAGAGATCCCTGTCTTTAAGTCACTTTTTGTACCATGCATGTATCCTGCACTGTGATGTATGTAATGTCCGTAAACTGTAAGCAAACGTTATCTCTGTACCTCTCTATGTTTCACGTGGAACCTTTGTAAATGAGTCTTTGACTCAAAGGGCTTCTGAATACCTCAATAAATAAATAAAACAATAAGTAAATAAATAAATTACAGCACTGTGGCTGGTCAATGCTCATTCATATACAAGGCACGAAAAAGTGTAATGCACTATCTACCGATTTTCATAATTTAGACTCATAGGGAGGGGCATTAGCCAATGAGTTCAGATACTCTAATAACAGTACTCCACTGAACCGTGATTAAAAGTCCAAAACTGCTTTTTGATGAACTTTTAACTGCAGATAAACAACATACCTGCTTAAATATCCTTGAGACAATTATTTTGGTGTAAAAATCTCAAAACCAGACATGGGAAGCCAAAACAGAATGCTTGGTTTATAGACAGCCAATTGTAGATGTGACCCCTGCAAATGGAGGTTCCCAAAAAGTCTTCAAAAGCTTGCCTATTTGCTCAGAGCCTGGTTGGTGTTCAGCATTAAAGCCGTTTAATTGTAATTCCCAGTGAGTGCTTTTAAAGCTTCCAAGTAGTGTCTCTTTAAGGGCTGCCTGCTTACAGGCTAAATTAATCGGATGGGGGGTCTGTGTGTTTCCCCTGCTAGAGTCCCACTTCAACTGCTGACAAATCGCCCGCTTTCTGCCATCGCTACTTGGACAGAGTGAGCACTTTTGAAAGATGTAACTAATTACTGATGACCATTAGTGTAGTAATGAAAATGTAGTTAGTCTAATCTGCTTCTCTTGCAGCACGGACTATTTCTGTTATGCTCCACCATTTTGGTCCTGAACTGCCGAATGGACCAATGGGGTTGTTAGGACTCTAAAATGGAGCCTATAAAGTGGATCTGCGTGGTGCCTGACTCTGGGAACTGTAGTTTTGGATCCATGGCATCATTTTGCACCAATAGAGGGAGCCCTGTGCTGACTGACAACTGAACCGACCAACCAAACCCTTTGGATCTAAGGGAATGCCCTGAATATTTTGCTGGCAAGCCAGATTCGAGTTTGACGCTGAAGGAGCAGCACTGTTGTGTGTTCGAGCAGCTGTTGTATGAGTTTGCAAGGGAGAACCATGGAAGGCCTGATTCCTGGCCTACTAGCCTGCTGTCTGCCTGAGAGGGAGAAGAGGATTTTTCAGACTGAATCCAAGTTTGTGGAGAATGAAGCAAGCTGCTGACCTGTAACCAGGCTCACCCTGTAGAAGACCCAAGATTTTGTTGAAAGTGATTGGCCTGTCAGGACTCTAGCTACTGAAGTGCTCTGGGGTTTAGCAGTGATTTTGTGATCGGACCGAGGAGTTGTTTGCCTGGTACAGTAAACTTTCTTTGCATATGAATGTGCTATGTGCTGAAGGGATCGCGATCTGAGTTCCCCATTTGCTGTAGACTGTGCTAGTGCTGGAAGTTGTTTTCCCAGCAAGAATCAGACTGAATCCATGCTGCCTGATGCAGATAGGGCTCTGCCATGAGGGTCTTGCCTCACTACCCTGCTGCACAGAAGATCCATCGTTGAGGGGTCCAGCTTCCCGACAACCCAGCCAGTCATCCATCAGCCTCCTGTGTTTAGCCTGGGTACCGTAAGTAATTATCAGGGTAGCTCCCTGCAACTTTGTCTAATCAACGTGTGTCATCTGATTGACTTGTATTTTCTTTCCACGAACTGAGCCCTCCGCTCTGGATTACAAATAGTGTGTGTACATGTTGTTTTCCATCACAGGGCCCCAACCAGCTGCAACAGACCTGGCTAGCACCTTTCCCATCCTGGGTACCCAGAGAGGTGACTAAGTTGGACTCTAAGTGCACGCACAATAGTATGATTATTAATGTCTTCAAGCTAATTAACATGATTATTCCCTGCTTGTTATAGACCCCTGAATAAATCAGATCTGTTTGTTTCTGCAATTTACATTGACTGTGGTGTCAGTTTATGTTGAAGTTATTGCACTGTTGCTGCTGTACTGCCTCACCTTATTTTATAGGGGGTCCCCAGAGTCACGCTTGAAGGAACCAGTCCTAGGGTACGTAGAGGCACAGTGTATGTGATATGCATATCAGCGGTATTGGGAAAGTCACTGTTAGGTACGTGTGGGCCACTAGTGGGAGAAAAAGGGGTCAAGTGTCCCAGAGGGCTGTGATCTGGTTAGCGTAACTCAAACCAACTCAGACCTTTGGGTGGAGGCACCCATTTTAGAACTCAGGCCTTTAACCTGTTAGTAGCCAAGCAGTATGGGTAGTAGCCCAAGGGATAGCGCCACCTAGGGTTATATAGAAATGAAAGGAAAAGTGTGCCTCTCACCGGATTTGAACCCAGGACCTCAGCAATCCATGCTTTAGCTCTAACCAACTGAGCTATGAGAGTTCAGCCAATTAAGGCCCCTGAGTTTTCCTTCGGACTCACACATACATTCCTTTCTGGTGTTGCAATGAACAACCAGGAAGTCTTTTTCAGACTCAAATAACTCCTCAACCTCTCCCAAGTGTAGTATATGCCACTGCAGGCAAATTTAGAAATCCAATTGTAGAAATGAAAGAAAAAGTGTGACTCTCATTGGGATTTGAAACCAGGACCTCAGTAATCCGTGCTTTAGCTCTTAACCAACTGAGCTATGAAAGTTCAGCCAATTAAGGCCCCTGAGTTTTCCTATATATGAATCACACATACATTCCTTTCTGGTGTTGCAATGAGCAAGTCATTCTCGACAATGCAGTCATCTACCGCCCTCCTCTAATCTGGAAGATCTCAGCTCGGGCTACAGGATGACCTGAGATCGATAGAACAATGGCTTGTCACCAATAGAATGATCATAAATCCTAACAAGACCAAGGCCATGCTGTTTGGCCCAAGAACCCTCAGTCGTGAAAGAAGCCAACACCTCTGGCTGACGACCTGCGCCAGGCAATGGGCTTGAAGTGGTCGAATCCATAAAATACCTTGGCCTACACTGGACCAGGGCTTCACCTCAAGAACATGTAGACCAGGTAACCAAAAATATTCATGCCAAACTCAGGACCCTGTACAGGTTGAAAGACCAGTTGATACCAGCGCCAGGGCCTCCATCACCACTAGCGTCTTGCTCCCAACCATTACCTATGTGGCCCCAGTGGTTCAGGGAAGCAGCCAGACAAGAAATGAACAGACTACAGGTTCTTCTATCATAAGGTGGCTCGCTTCACCACACTATCCTCCCAGAACCCACCATTGTTACACTCTGTCCCAACTAAACTAGCCCTCCTGGGATGCCCAGTTCCAGTACCTCCTACTCTGTCATACCTATAAATTACTCAGCCCCTCCCTCTTCCCACCCTCACTGGACTCACTGCCCATAAGAGTAACCCTAGGCTCCTCCGAATGACTGACGAGACTCTCCTCGAGTGCCCAGGGTTAGAACCAAGGTGGTGGCAAGTCGCTCGCCATCACTGCCCCCATCCTATGGAACTCCCTGCCCCAGGTGTCCAGGAAGCTACCTCTACCAACACCTTCCGACTAAGCTTAAGGCTCATATGATGGTCACCTCAAATGCAATTGCTAAGAAAGGGGCTCCTAAAGCGTAAACTAATACATCACAGCTCACTATGCACAGGGCCATCCCCTCGCCCCTCCACCCCTCTCAGGGATAGACCTATATACATGTTATGTTTCTATGTGTCTTATGTAATGTACTTTTGCTGTATACAATCTCGCTGTAAAATTCCATGTAACCCTGGGTCACCCCTGAAAAGGACCTTCGGCCCAGTGG
Organism: Neoceratodus forsteri; assembly: GCA_016271365.2. NCBI lineage: Eukaryota > Metazoa > Chordata > Ceratodontiformes > Ceratodontidae > Neoceratodus > Neoceratodus forsteri. Next base: position 692,974,479 of record CM057449.1, read on the forward strand.
CTCACCCGGTTATCAAAATTTAATAAATAAATAAAGAATATAGAAGCATACTGACCAAGGAAACAACAGCAGGGAGTTGCTTTAAGTAAAGACTAAATAATAGTGACACCAGGATGGAACCCTGGATCATTGCAATTACAACATGAGCTAAGGGTAACATGACATTATTTCATGGCACCTTTATAGACAGGTAAGACCCTCTTAGGCAAACTGATGGAGCAGGTGGGAATGGCTGCTGACAGCCAAGTGACTGACCAAAGAGGAACAGCCATCACATTAGGCTCTCTTGAAATCCATTAAAGATTCAAATAAAAAAAGGATGCCCCGAGAAATCGCTTTTGCTATGGACACCAAAATGGAGAAAGCAACTGCTACAGCTAATTTAGCATCTGAAACTGCCAGCAATACTGCTACAGTGGTAACTGGACTGATTGCTGAGAACAAGGTGCTTAGACTTCAATGGAGCATATGGAGAACAATATGTGATTAGGTAACCCTTGAGTATTGGGGTACCAGAGACTATTGAGGAACGGATCAAAATGTCTTTTGGTGGAATTATTTAAAACATATATAGAAATAGACACCACTGGGCAACTTTCTAAAACTATAGAATCACTCCCTTTGTCGAGACAAGCAACACCAGAACAACCGCACTATCCTGGCAATGCTGAGGGCTCTGACAAATCAGAGATCTTATCTTGGCTACAGCAAAGAGTAAGACCTAATTCTACCTGGACAATGGAGCCAGAATTCACTGCTTCCTGGACTTCTTCATGACTCACAAGAGGTGTAAGGCATCTGATGCTGTGAGAAGTGGCCTGCTCGCCTTCAATTTCCCACCTGACTACGGATCACCAATGTGGGTAAGACTTTTCTTTACATCAATCCAGCTGAGACTCAGAAAAGTTTGGAAACTATTAAATTTACTTTGCCCAGCAACATAATAAGGCTGACTCCTCAGAAGAGGAGAATGAGGATTGGTAAAGATTGGAGAAGTTAAACTCTATTACAAAATAATTTCTGGGACTCTGACAATGATTACAAGCTAGAATGTTATACAGGCATTTTCAAAATAAGGCACTGTTTAATTGTCTTAATACATTTTTGATTTATGTGAATGTGGTCAAATGACAATAAAACAGTGGTTTGACTGATCTTTGAGTCCGGCAACTAGTTTGCAGAGAGAACCCTGCATGACAAGTGGCTACACTACGAGGCACTGCAGAGATACTTCCACTTCACCGTGCACTAAGCCTCTCAGTTCCTCTGAAATGTTAGACATTTTATAAAATATATTCCTGGGAAGAGTAAAGTTATGATCGACAACATGTACTGTACCATCAGATTTTTAAAGTATGCTGTTCTGAAATATTTACCATTTGCAAGAAAGACTAAAATATGCAGATATGTTACTGCTCATTTAATCAGCTGTGTTAAATTCAACAGTAGTAGATTGAGTGACTTACATTACATACTTTTTACAGTTTGAAGCTAAGCTACATATACAGTATCTTTTATAGATTTCTTTCCCTAGGGCTTTTTCGTGTCACTGCTAAAAATGCAAGATTATGCATATGGGTAACAATAACCCAGGGCCAGTGTACAACCTAGGGTAGCACATTTCAAGTTTCACAGGTTTTCCAGCCCTGAACTGGTGCCCAGCTCCAAGCGTGGCTTCCTTCTACAGCCGCTGCTGCCTGCCCTCCCACGAATAGGCTTTCCAGCCCTGAGCAGGCACCCAGCTCAAGCGAAGCTTCCTTCTACAGCTGCTGCTGCCCCCTCCCATAGAATAGGCTTTCCAGCCCTGAATGGGTGCCCAGCTCCAAGCATGGTTTCCTTCTACAGACGCTGCTGCCCGCCTCCCACAGAATAGGTACGAGTGCTGCTCAGTGAAACCCTGCTTCTTTTTGAAATGTGGTGCCTCTTCTTTGCCAGACTCCATTGGCTTCCTGCTTACTTGTACTGAATTTGTAAAAGGCTGCACTAATTGCAGGCTTCCTGATTAAGAAAGTCACAAAGCAGGTTAAGTTTATCTGAATTGTAGACAGATTAAGTTTATTTGAATTTTAAAAGGCTGCATTAATTTAAGCTGTTAAACCTGTTTCTCTGAATTTAAACTTTCTGTTAAACCTGTTTCTCTGGATTTAAACTTTTTCTTGAGCAACCCTTTGCACTCTCTCCTCTGCTCCAAACTACCTTTTTAGTCTGTTTTGGCCCTTGAGGCTGTATGCTTTCCTCTTCTACTTGATCTTGCTTTCACCTTGAATTGGGCTTTGCTAAGTCCCTGAAGACCCTCTTCTAAGCGACCTGCCTCTGCTCCTGTCCCTGTCTGCACTCCTCTCTCTCTACACAAACCTCACCCTGACTTTAATAGTGTATAAATAATTACTTTCCTTTTCCTTCTCCACTACAGGCTTTCCAGCCCTGAATAGGTACCCAGCCCCATGCATGACTTCCTTCCACAGTCCCTGCTGCCCTCCCTCCCACCCACAGAATAGGTACAAGTCTGCTCAGTGAAGCCCTGTTTCTTTTGAAATCTGGTGCCTTTTCTTGCTAGACTCCATTGGCTCCCTGCTTTTCTTGTGTACCGAATTTTCAAAAGGTTGCATTAATTGCAGGCTACCCTGATTAAGAAAGAACAGTCACAAAGCAGGTTAAGTTTATCTGAGTTGTTTGTTTTTTTTGATTTTCCCATTTGCTTTTATAGCATTGGGCCACTAGGAGCAACATAAGCCTCACTGTCCCATTGTAGTCTGCTTACTCAGTGTACATTACATACCTCCCTTTGGGTCGGCGTCTGTCGGGCCCTGCCATCAGCTTTCTTCCTCTCTCCGTCTGTGACCCAGCCACCCCCAGTTATGCCCATCTATTGTCCTCCATGTTTCCGTCAGCCAGGGCGCAGTAATGGGGGAAAGTGGGGAAGTTGTCCGGGGCCCAGAGCTCAGGAGGGACCCACCTGAGGAGCTGGTATTACCCTTGGCATTAGCTGGTTTGGGAAACAGGGGCCCATTTCCATTGACTTGTCCTGGGCCCCAAAATTCATAGCTGCAGCCCTGCCGTCAGCACTGCAACTCTGTAACTCAGTCCCCATTTTAGCCCTTCCTTAGGCTTTCCCTACTGTCTCCGGCCCCCTGCTGCTCTGCTGTCACCTGTTTTGTACAGCGCCCACCGCCCCCCTTCAAACTACATTGCCATCTTGGCTTCTCCCACCATGATCTGTACTATTTAATCAATTTCTCCTCTCTTCTTCTCCCCACAGCTCTCATTCCTTGATTGGGTGCTCACTTGCCTGCAACACGGCTGAACTCCACCGCCATATGCGCACCTTACTGTCACCTCAATACTTCCCTCAGCCAATGCAGGACTCAGTGAAGGATGGTATTTTTTCATCTTTCAATGCTCCCCCAGCCAAAGCTCTCTGGACTGGCTGCCTCAGCTAGGACCTCCCTGATTGGTGCACCTCACAAGCTCTTGAACTCTGTTAGTTTTCTTGGCTCCTTACCATCTTATTTTATATTTTACTGTCTAATTTTCTCCTGCCCACCCTCCCTGGCCCCATCCTCTATTAAATATGCCTAAGCTCCATCTTTCAGATGAGACGTTAAACCGAGGTCCCATCTGCCTGTTCTGGTGGTAGTTCAGGTGGATGTTAAAGATCATGGCACTTCTAGAAAAGATAGGAAATTTCCCCAGTGTCCTGCCAAATTTCCCCATTCACTAAAAAATACAGCTTAATCTGGTTCAGTTTCAGTTGGTTATCATTGTATCCTCCTCCCCTTTCGGGTCGCCCCTGAAAAGGACTTCTAGTCTCCAGTGGGCCTACCAGGTCAATAAAATTCAATAAATAAATAAGCTCCACCCTGTACCACCTACCCCCATTGGCCACCACTAGATCTCAGTCCATCTCATAACTGTTTAACCCACTCTCTCTTACTCCAATCCCTAAACTCTCCTCATACTACTACGTGTTAAATATCACATCTGCAGGGTCTGCACTCCCAGCATAGCTGCACATTTACTCTAAACCAGGAAACATGATCTCTTTCTGCATCTCTCCCTGCACCTCTTCCTCTTATTTTCACCCTGCTCTCTCTTCCGTTCTTTCAATTGCTAAATACTTCCTCCCCACCACACTTCCTTTGCAAAACCCTACTACCCAGCTAACCCCTGCTTCAACCAAGTGGCAGCTCCAACACCTTTTATCATTCCTGGACCCACTTCTCTACACAGCCTTCCACCCCACTCATGTCTTTACCTTACTCCTACACTTTACTGTGTATCCTTAAATTTCAGCTCTCACTTTCAGTTATTCACCTTGTTCCCCAAACCATCTAACAAACCTAGGTTCAAAGAGTACCAAGCTGCATTTCATCATTATCTCTCTCATCTCCTCTCTGCAGGAGACATAAATCCAACCCGGGTCCAACACTTAGTAAAGCCCCACCCTACCCTATCCACTCCCCTCCCCAGCCTCCGCTCCAACCCAGTTTCACTCCCTCATGACCTAAAATCCTCCACCTTAACATATGCAGTTTCCTCCTAAATTTGACCTGGTACTCCCACTTGTAGGATCCCTCAATCCAGACATCCTCATTGTATCAGAGACCTGGCTAACAAACAAAATCCCTGATGCTTCTATCACAATTCCTGGATATGCCATTACCCACCAGGATCACACTGGTAGGGGTGGGGGCATACCTATCTCTCCTCCTCTTTCCAAACCACTACTGTTCTATTGACCACCAACCCCAATGCCTATAGGCCCTTGTCTTTAGACTATCTCTACTCTTTTCCTTATCAATATTTATATGAGGCTTACTGCCGTCTGGTCTACACCACTCTGTAGCCACTTAGTCTAATCACAACTATTGGGTCCCTTACCTTCTCGGGTGAGCTCTACCTGTTGGGATCTAAGCCTGAACTAGTTGTCACCCGCCCTAGGTAAGACTCGTACTGACATAGCTGCCCTCAGTCTGTCCCAATTAATCATGGAACCTACTCGCCTAAACCACAAATCCCATAACCACACTCTCATAGACTGGGCCTTTACCTCCCATCCTCACAGCATAATTCAGTCGGCCCTACTGTAAGGCAGCTTAGCGACCATCATATGATCAACCTAGTTAGGAAAGTCACAGACCTAAGGCACCCCACAAACTACTAATGATCCACTCTTACAAAACATTAGACCTTCTCCTCTATATCATGACTTAACTCACATTGACTGGGCCCTACAGTATATCCTCAGGCAAAACTATCGATCATGCCCTGGCATATTTCAAAGATAATTTCGTCAACATCTGGAACAAACAGACTCCCCTTGAGCAAGTTAGAGTGCATGGTAGTCACCTCCCTGGGTAACCCCTGAACTCCTGGCCAGTCAAGAAGCACATGATAAAGCATGGAAAACCCACAAATCCTCCAAACTCCCTCATGACTGTGCTATCTACGGACACTCCAAAATGCCTGTGTCAAAGCCATCCACCTAGCCAAAGCAGAATATTTCCAGTCCACCTTTAATACTAACATTAACAACCCGTCAAAGTTTTGGAAAGTAGTACACTCACTTTGTTTGTTTGTTTTACCAGGAGAGACACACTAAGCTGAAAGCTTGTTTACAAGTGTGACCTGGGTGCACAAGGAAGTTAAAGTGACTTGCTTAGGGTCACACAGTATGCAAGTGGGGGCTGTGGGATTCAAGCCCAGGTCTCTGGGTTTGCAGCTTAGAGTCTTAAACCACTGCGCTATACTGCCTCAAAGAAGAATTTTCTCTCCCAAACTAAACCACCATCCCTGCTGCTCAAAATAAACAACCAACTCATTGCAACCACCCTACAGTAGTGAAGGAATTCAATTTCTGCTTTACTTCTTGTGCCTCCACCCTGTTAGCCTCCTCCCATCCATCCCACCCTACTACCTCCTCCCTACTTCTGATTCCTCCCAACACCACCAATTAGTGGAGAGTTTTACCTTTTCACCATCTCTCCCAATAAGACCTTAAAGGCACTACTTTCTATCAACCCAACTAAGGGCAGCTTCGATGGCCTTGACCTAAAGCTGCTATACCCCTCTGCTCCTGCTATTTCCTCCCTCTCTCGCTGATCTGCTCAACCTGTCTTTCCACACTCAAACTATCCCTGAAGCCTTGAAACATGCTCCAGTTCTCCCCTTACCAAAGGGGTGATCTCTCATCTCCTGGGAATTACTACCCGTCGCTTCTACCCACCTTGGCTAAACTTCAGGAACACCTCGTTCTCTGCCAACTCTCCTCCTTTCTTGACAATTCCTCCTTCACTCCCTTCCAATCTGGTTTGGAAGAATCACTCCACACCACTTCCTTACTTAAACTCACTGACTCTATCTATTCAGCCATGGATAGGGGTTACATTACTTCTGCTGTCTTTGTCGACCTTGCCATGACTTTCAACACAGTCTCCACTCCCTCCTCCTCAAAATTCTCTCATCAGCTTGCTTGTCTCTGTCTGCCTGCAACTGGTTCAGAGCCTACCACGTAGGTAGAACTCAATCTGTTAAAATAGCTGACTCTACATCCCTCCACTACCCATCTTATTGGTGTGCCTCAAAGCTCCATACTTGGCCAACTCTTATTCTCAATTTTTCTAAATAACCTACCGTCAGTATGCTGCTCATCCTCCATCCATATGTATGCTGATGACACGGTCTTGTTCACCTCTGGCCAATCTCCCTCCGATGTGACTTCAGACTACAACTTGACTTCAATAATGTTCAACACTGGCTAAGCTCCATCAACTCTTCCTCAATGCCAAGAAGACAGTCTCCATGACCTTTGGCACTAGGCAGAGACTCTCTCCTATGCTGCCTCCTTCCCTCCTTCCACATCCTTGGCGGGACAACACTAGAAGACACCACCTCTTTTAAATACCTGGGTGTCTGGCTTAATAACACCTAAATTTTCCATACATATTGGCATCCTGAAAAAACTGCACCAAGCACCGGCACCTTTACAGGAACCGTAGTTCCTTACCACTTGAGACTTGATCTTGTTCAGAAAATGACATTCCCTATTTTTGACTATTTTGACATAGTCTACAGTGCTGCTCCTAAGTCTTCCTTACCAGGCTGGATACTCTCTTCAATGCTTTCTGTCACTGTGCTCTTGACTCCCCTCCTGCACACATCACTGTACCTTGTACCACCCTCTAATTTTCCCCTCCCTTGAGTGCAGATGTCTCTCTCATTGCACCAAGTTCACTTCTAAATTTTGGTTTGGGACTCTGCCCTCTTACCTTTCCTCCTCATTCTAACTAAGGAAATCTTACTGTATTCTAACTTCTGCAGTATGGTCTCATCATAAGACTGCCCCAGAGCTGAAATGGTTAATAGAACCTATGTAAACCATGGGATGTTAAGCTCAAGCTCCAGTTTTCAAACCACTGTCCCCGATAAACATTCTGCAACCATCAGATTCTTTACTCCGCTTGTCTAGTACGAGCGCCTCAGAGAGCCCTCCTTCATCTTTCTTGAGATCTTATTTTCTCTGTTTTTGAAGTAAAATGTTATTTTTGTTCATTTTAAAGCACTGTCCTTGAATTTACAGGTATATTAGTCTAGATTTAGTTTAATTCCGGTAAGGTTTTGGTTTCCTCTTGGTTCGTTTAAAAGGGAGAAACCAATCATTTATTTTACATTCTTGAAGTTTAATTTTAAGTTTTGAACCCTTTTGGACGGTTATTTATTTTGGAGCAGAACGGGTAATTCTCGTTCTCTCTTGATCTCTAAACCGACACCAAAAAAAAAAGTGTTGAAAGATATTCTTTTGTGGTACTTGGGCTCACAAAACCCAACTTTTAGGGTTTTTGTTTGCTATGTCACTACCCAAGAAAAGAACTGGCCCAACAGGTTTTCAGCATTGTACAGAGTGTGGGGAAACCTTTGCTAAAGCTGATCCCCACTTAGTGTGTGTTGTCTGTCTGGGGTTTGAACACCTTGAGGCAGATTGTTAAATCTGTAAGAATTTTCCTCAGTCAATGCTTGTATAGGCGTTTGAACAGAATTGAAAGAAAAATGTCCGAGAAGGCTGCTGACCCAGCTGAGACAAATCTTCCTCCTCTCAAAAGAAGAAACCGAAGGAACCGGTTGAATAACCGTCTGACCAGAGGTGAAGGTTCCTCCGTAAAAAGAGAACTGCAGACACTGCCTCTGAACCAACAAGTGTGGCTAAGAAAAGAGGAAGGAAAAGCACTTGGTTAAGGAACCACAACCAACGATTCCACTGGTTACAACCACAGAAGCTATAACTAGCAGCTGTAAGTATTCTCCAGGTGCTGCAAACTGGTGCCATGGTTCCAGTTCAGCGTCCGTTCTGAGTCCTCAGTTCAGGATCTGGGTTCCTCCTCAGTTCCTGGTTCACTTGAACAGTTTACTGAGGTTTATATGGAAAGGGAGGACAAAGATGACGAGGATGAGGATTATGGGGAGCCTCTTGGGCCAGAAATATCCCTGATCCTCATTGTCCTGACTCCTGAGAAGGAAGCTGAGGATTTTTCTTCCACTTTGCTTTTACGAAGCAAGTGGCACAGACTCTGGACCTCTCCACCCAAGAATCCACAGAGGAGGAAGAGGAACTAGACTATATGGAAATGATGGATGTACCAGCAACAAATAGGTTGTTGATTGTCCATCCACAAGTCCTTGAAGAGAAGGGCCTCCAAGATTTTGCAGACCCCACTTCCATCCCCAGTGGACAAGAGGATGGATAGGAAGCACTGGTGGCCAAGTCTGGAACAGAATTCCTTTTTGGGCATCCTAGCCATAAGGGAGTGGTGCAGGCTGCTTGATAAGGCAGGATACCCTGGCATCACATCCTCCAGAAAATGATTCCAGGAAAATGGATTCTATGGCAAAGAAATCCAATGTGGTTGCTTCACTGGCTATGAGACAAGCAACATATATGGCTTATGTATCCAGATACCAGAAGAGCATCTGGAACACTGTTCTGGAAATAACCAGGGCTTCCCTGCACCCATGGCATCTGACTTGTCTGAAACTGCAAAAAGGGCACAGAAGCTTCCAAATGCCAGTTTTGGATGGCAATGGATGCAAATGACATTGCTGCTAGGCAAATGGCATCCTCAGTGTCTCTGAGGAGATTTTCCCAGCTAAGGGCCACTAATTTGTCTCACGATACACAGACAAAGGAGTTGGATTTCCCTTGTGAGCCTACATCTTTCTTTGGTGAGCAAACAGAGGCTTACATGAAAAAGGTGGATGAGTACAAAGTAGCCTACAAGAGTGCTGCTGCAAAGAGAAGGCAGCAACACCACCAAAGTACCAGGGGAAAGGGGCAAATCAATACAGACCCTTCTTCCAGGCCCAGGCATTGACAGCATATCAGCCCCAGAAAGGGTACTTCAGAGGCAAAGGCAGAAGGGGCAACAGCCAGGCTGGCCCCAGCACTCAAGCAAGGTACACCATCTAAGCATGATTCACAAGGTGGGGTGGAAAGGATAAGAAGGGACTTGGCAAGGTTAGAGGAATGGTCAAATGTATGGCAGCTTAGATTCAATGCTAAGAAGTGCAAGGTAATGTACCTGGGAAACAAAACCCAGGGAAGAGTACACAATGGGGGTGAGATACTAACAACAACAAAATGGAAAGGGACCTGGGGGTAGTCATATCAGATGACCTAAAGGTGGGCAAGCAATGTGAGAGGGCAACAAGGAGGGCTGGGGAATACTGGGATGCATAGGGAGAGCATCACCAGTAGAAAACAGGAAGTTATTATCCCTCTGTACAGACAGCTGGTGAGACCCCATCTGGAGTACTGCGTGCAGTTCTGGAGACCCAATCTCCATAAAAACATAGACAGGATGGAAGCTGTCCAGAGGAGGGCAACTAAAATGGTGCAGGGTCTGCACTGGAAGATATATGAAGAGAGACTTAAGGAGCTTAATATGTATAGCCTTGAGGAAAGGAGGAGAGGGGGGACATGATAGAAACTTTCAAGTACCTCAAGGGAATCAACAAAGTCCAAGAGGGTAGCATCTTTCAAAAAGAGGTGTGCAAGAACAAGGGGCACAATTTGAAGATAGAGGTGGGCGGCTCAGAGGTAATTTAAGGAAGTATTTTTCACAGAGAGGTTGTGGATGCATGGAGCGGCCTTCCGGAGGAGGTTGTGGAGTCAAAACAGTGGTGGAATCTAAGCATGCATGGGACAGTCATAAGGCAATTCTAGGGGTGGGGTAGGAAGAAGTAGGCTGCTGGTTAACTAGGATCTGCTACTTATCCATTAGGTAGGGAAATGGGCAGACTGGGTGGGCCAAGCAGTCCTTATCTGCTGTCAAATTCTATGTTTCTATGTTAAGCAGACCCCTGAGGGGCCTGCCAGGGTCACCTCCCACTCCCAGTAAGAGGCAGGCTGGCCCATTATCTCAGGCTTGGAAACAATCACCACAGACAAGTGGGTCCCTAGAGGTAGTGGCCCAGGGCTTGCTCTCAGTTTCAGAGTTCTACCCAAACTGAGGGCAAGGCTTTTCAAACCTGCCAGTCAAGCAGAGGCAGCTCTGTGAGGAGGAAATAGCAAAGCTGATTCTGGAAAAGGCAGTAGAGCCAGTCCCATTGGCACAAGGGGAAGGGGTCTCTACTCAAGATACTTCCTCACTCTAAAGAAAACAGGGAGTGGCGACCCATATTGGATCTCAGACATTTAAACAAACATTTGACGAAACCAAAGTTCAAAATGGTCACACTGACTACCTTTCTCCCTTCTCCCAGAAAGGAGGATTGGCTGGCATCTCTGGATCTAAAAATGCCTACTTCTATATTCCAATCAAGCAATTACACAGAAAGTACCTCAGGTTCAGATTGCCTTCAGGTCACTGCCAGTTCAAAGCAATGCCTTTTGGCCTGACATCTGCTCCAAGAGTGTTCACAAGTGCCTGGCAGTAGTGGTGGCACATCTAAGAAGACAGGAGGTTACAGTCTTCCCATACTTGGACGACTGGCTGGTGGTAAACCAGTCCCCACAACAAGTAAGAGAAGCACTGACCACCACTCCAGGACATCCTGAGCACACTAGGCTTCCTGGTGAACCAGAAAAAGTCAGTACTAACACCAGTTCATCTACTGGCATTCATAAAGGGTGGAATTAGACACTCTGAGAGGAAGAACTTTCCTCCTCAGGAGCAGTAGACAACTTGATACAACTGGCAAACTCATTTCAGCTTCATACCCCAGACCAGCAAGCATTTTCTCCAGTTGCTAGGTCACATGGCTGCATCGACACCAACAGTGTTAGGGTCAAGATTCCAGATGAGGGACATTCAGTTCCACCTAAGGTCTCATTGTGTCCCAAAGAAGAATTCACTGTCAAAGATGGTACCAGTTACAGGAACCTTGTTTCACACTCTACAATGGTGGCAGGAAAAGGACAAGCTCAGGGAAGGCATGCCTTTCCTCCAGCTGCCACCAGCAGCAGTCTTGACAACAGATGCCTCCCTCCTAGGATGGGGTGCCCACCTGGGGAGCATACTGCCCATGGTACCTGGCTCCAGCAGGAGTCTCTGCTTCACATAAACCTGCTGGAACTCAGAGCAGTCTATCTGGGCATTCAGTCCTTCACTTCAATGCTGCAGGGCAAAGTGGTTCAGGTCAGGACAAACAATACAACTACAATGTACTACATCAACAAGCAAGGGACACAACATCTTCCCCACTGTGCACAGAAGCCATGAAAGTATGGAACCTGGCTTATTCCTGGGGATCTCCCTCTCAGTGGTTCATCTCCCAGGAAGGACAACATCTAGCAGATGCTCTTAACAGGATCAACCAGAACCACCATGAGTGGTCACTAAACAGGCAGATCCTGCAGGTTGTGTTCAGAAGGTGGGGCACCCCAGAGGTGGACCTCCTCGCAACCCCAGACAATAACCAACTGCCCCTGTTTTGTTGCAGGCCTCCTGCAGTGGGCACAGTGCCTCTAGATGCATTCCTGATGGACTGGACAGGAAGTTTCTCTATGATTTCCCTCCATTTCCCTGCTGCTCAGAGTACTGAAGAAGCTCAGGGTTCAACCAGAAACAATGATTCTCATTGCTCCAGATTGGGCCAGGCAGCCTTGGTACTCACTGCTACTGACTTTGTCAATATCCAAACCAATCTCTCCCGCCCAGGAGGCACAACCTACTGACCTCCTCTCAGGGCAGGGTTCTGTACCCAATCTCCAGTCCCTCAGACTCACAGCTTGGCTCTTTAGGACTTAGAATATGCTGAGCTACACCTCTTGGAGGGGTTGCTGGAGGTCCTCAGGGTATCTAGAAACCTTCCACCAGAAGACTTAGTCATCTAAATGGAAGAGGTTCTATATTTGGTGCGAACAGAGACAGACAGGTCACCACCAAGCTGGCTTGTCAGTAGTTCTAGACTATCTGGCACATTTGCATTCCCTAGGCCTTCAGCCTTCCACCCTCAAGGTGCATTTAGCAGCTATCTCTGCTACCCTTCTGCTGGAAAAGGGGCATCCCTGGCCTCCAACCAGGTATTCAGGAAGTTCTTCAAGGGCCTACTGCATCTGCATCCCCTCACAGGAACCCACTCCTGCATGGGACCTTAATATATGCATTGGCCAGCTAATGCAGCCACCATTCAAACCCATGTCTTCAGCAGAGCTCAAGTACATGACATGGAAAACAGTATTCCTGGTAGCCATCACCTCAGCCAGGAGGATCAGTGAGCTCAGGCCTTGTCCACAGAACCAGACTACATAGCAGTCCACAGGGACAAGGTGGTCCTAAGGACCAATAGAAAATCTCCCTAAGGTGGTATCAGAATTCCACCTTAATTAGTCCATGACTTTGCCAGTCTTCTTCACTGACCATCTACCTCAGGGAGTGAAGACTGCACAGTCTTGATGTCAAAAAGCTATAAGCTACTGCTTGGATCACACGAAAGGACATAGGCAGGATAGAACACAGCTCTTCCTGACATATGGAGAAGTGGATAAGGGCAGACCCACCTGAAAAAGGACCACTGCCCACGGATTGTTGCCTGTATCCAATTTTGCTACAGCAAAGTGGGTAAAGAGCCTCCTGTAGGCCTCAGGACCCACTCTACAAGGGGTACAACTGCTTCTATAGCAGCTGCTGGAGATATCCCATTGTTGAAATCTGCAAATCAGCTACCTGGAAAACAGTTCACACCTTTACCAAACACTACAGCCTGGATACCCAGGCCAGAAGTGATGCCAGGTTTGGCACAGCAGTACTGCAGAGCCTGTTTCCTAAATAGTTTCTCTACCCTCCTCCAAAGGTGCTGCTTGGGCAGTCAGCAGAAGTCAGGCTATAGTAAGATTTCCTGGGGTTAGAAGAAAAATTACTCACCATAGTAATCTTGTTTATTCCAGTGGAATCTTACTGTATTCTGAGCTTCCGCCCTACCTCCCTGTTGGAATCTATGGGTACTGCAACACAGCTGTTCATGCTGCTTGGAACCTGTAGGTGTTTCCTTTTTGGGCCTAGTGATCTGAGTCTTAGTTTTGCCACATTTTAAAATAAAGAGGAATGGTTGATGTTGAGTGTTGTTAATTTGTTATTTAATTATTAGTATAGTTTAGATAGCTTGTTATCATACATACTCCATAAGAATGTTTACTAGGGACAGTGGTTTGAAAACTGAGCTCAAGCCTAACATTCCATGATTTACATAGGTTCTATTAACCATCTGGCTCCAGGGCAGTCTTATGGTGAGACCATACTGCAGAAGTTAGAATACAGTAAGATTCCTTGGAAGGAACAAGATTATTATGGTGAGCAATCTTTTCCTCTCTGCTCACCTCCTTCTCCTACCTTCTCAGATCCACTGGCGCATGCACTCTAGCTATTCCTGTCCGCTGTACCTCCATAGGCCAGGAGGCTTTTTCCTACTGCTTCCCAAAGCTTTGGAACTCGCTGTACCTCCTATCAGACTTTCCTCTTCCCCATCTTCAATCTCCTTAGCCCTTCACAATTTCTATTCCCTGACTGTACTTGTTTTAGCCTCCCTTCAACCCTCCCATCCTGGTGCATTATGCTTTAGCCCTACTTTACTTCTATTCTCCTAACTGTACTTGTTCCTAGCCCTCCTTCACAACCCTCCCCACCCTTGTGCACTGTGCCTACTCCTCTGTCCCTGACTTAGCTTCTGTCTCCTAACTGAACCCTTCCTCTGATTACTATCTCACATTCTACCACCTACTATACCTCCTCCTCCTCCCACCCCTATCACAAGCTACTGTGCCATTTTGACACTCTACTACCATCCACAACCTACTGTGCTATTTCAACACCTACTGCTGTCCTTCTCCCCACTACCTCTTCCCTCCACTGATATCCTCCCTTTTCCATTCCTAGTTTACCCCATTTTCTCAGCCTCCTATTCCTTATCCATCTCCTCCCCTTCAGTCACCATACAGTCCCTCTTCCTCCCTGCCCCCATTCTCTCCCTCCTTTTCTGCCTGGTCCTGTCCCCCTTGCAGGGTTCTCTGTCATCCTGAAGGGTACAGATCTTGTCTCTCTCTCTCTTTCACCCCTCTTTTCCCCACTTTCTAATACTGACCCCCTTGCAGGGTTCTCTGCATCCTGAAGGGGTACAGACTCTCTCTCTTCCCCTCCCTTCCACCAATTTCAAATCCATCACCCGCCCACTACCCTACTTCCTTATCCCGTCCTCCCCTCCTGTTCTCCCACTCCTCTCTTCTCACCTCCTCACCCCTTTCTCTCCACTCCCTTTCTGCCTGGTCATATCCCCTGCAGGGTTCTCAGCATCCTGAAGGGGTATAGATCTTAGCTGTACCTCTCTCCCCTCTCCCTCTTCCATTCCCCACCTCTACCCCTCGCCCATCCACTTCCCCACTTGTCTTATAACTGCCCCCTTGGGTATACAACAGCACTTCAGATCTTGTGCTCAGCCTACTACTTCTAGCACTTCAAATGTGTTATCCATCCTCTAACCTTTACCCTACTGGATCACCTGTTCTTGGGTTGTTGTAATGTATTAAATCAAACATGGTTTTGTTTACCCTGGCAGTTGGTCTGGGTTATTTCTGCTCTGTAATTGTACTACACTGATTATACTTGTATTGCTCTATTATTGCTATGTGTTTGCTTGTTCTCCCAACTCCTGTAATCCCCAGGACGCTTCTGGAAATGAGCTATTTAAAACTCATGTTGTCTTTCCTGGTGAAACATTTTCCAAATAAATAAATAAAATGGAGTGGGATCTGGGTGCCATCATTTCAGATGACCTGAAGAAGGCCAAACAATGCGACAAGGCAGTAGCAAGAGCTAGCGGGATGCTGGGTTGCATAGGTTGGGGTATAACCAGCAGAAGGAGGGAGGTTATACTCACTGTATAGATCATTGGTGAGGTCTCACTTCAAGTATTGCATCAGTTCTAGAGACCCCATGTCCAGGGGACATAAACAGAGTGGAGGCTGTAGAGGAGGGCAACTAGGATGGTGGGAGGCCTACACAATAAACCCTGTGGAGACAGGCTGAGGGAGCTGAACATGTACTCATTGGATAGGAGAGAGGTGGTCATTTTATTTATTTATTTATTTATTTATTCATTTGTTAACCAGGTTGGTGCACTGATCCAAAGACCTTTTTCAGCACGGCCTGGGCCAGGTACTAGCAAATACAACATGAAAACAACATTCAGAACAAACAGCAATAATCAAACAGGGTTCATAACAGGCAGACAACAAGTCAGCTGATAATACAGTGGCATGGAAGTAGATACAGTAGACAGCACCATGCACGTCTAAGAAGTTGAGCACGGTAAGATTCTTAACATACACAGAACAGGACAAATGTAGCTACAACATGCAGCAATTGTGAGATGAACAATGTCTGATGGCAATCTCAGGTGTTAAACATAGTCCATGAGGACTGGGTTCTGGAAGGCAACTAGCCATTAGCCTGAGGAGAAAGGCAGTTTGGAGTTAGTGCTTGGGGCGGGGGGGACTCTAGTGGAAGGAAGGAGGTGGGGACTCGTGGGAGGAACAGCAGGGTTGCTTCCAGTGAACACATGCAGGCTGAGGAGGACAGGAAGTGTGCTCTTAACAGTGTATTTAGGTTTGAGGGGTCATGGGAATGTGGTGTGGGGAGGTCATTTCAAAGTGAGGACTGACTGCCAAAAGAGCTCTTTGGCCCATTTTAGTGGTAATGTTAGGGCATTCAAGTTGGAGCAGGATGACTGATGCAGATTGTGTCTGAAGGTTCTGGTAGGAGGGATTGTGTAAGGCATCCTTGACTGTTCGGGCCAGGAGGTAGGAGCATCATGTTTGAAGGATGAGCCAGTTTAGGGGCTGGTAGAGTGAACAGTGGTGGTGGTGAGAGGGCATGGAGGCAAAGTGGCATATTTGATTATAGGCAATGCTCAGCCAGTTTAGGTTGGCAGCTGAGGTAAGGGAGTAGACTGGGTACCCATAGACAAGGAGGGAGGTAGCTTCAGGTTTGAGGGTGATCAATTGGGTGATAGCACGGCCCAATCTTCTGGTTTATGTGCCTGATCAGTGCAGCTATGTGTTGGTGTAAGTATGGGAAAGGTCAGTATTACCCCCAGATATTTGAAGGCGGGAACAGTGTCGAGCGGGGAACCATCTGGGGAAAGGACAGAGAGGATCAGCCAGAGTGGGCAAGGGCAGACAGTTTAGGTTTGCAGCCAAATAGCATGACCGTCATTTGGTGGCATTGACTAGTACTGTAATTTGTTGATGGAGAACCAATGATGGGCCTTGCAGAAATCGCGGTGAGTGTTGGATAGAGAGGTGGGAATGTGTCACTCTGGAATAGTATTAGTTTGTTCACACAGAGGTGTGTTTTACAGGTGAGGCCCTCTGACATGAGAGTTTATGAAGAAGAAAGGGAGAGGGCCAAGTACAGAACCCTTGGGGACACCTGCTGTGACAGGCAAAGGGGAGGAGGCATCTCCAAGGCAGACCATTTGGGTTCTGCCAGAGAGTAATTAGTGAGCCAGGCGGTGGAAGCAGGGAGAAACCAAAGCAGCAAGTTTTGCTATCAGCATGTTGTGATTAACAAGATCAAATGCCTTGGACAGATCAAAGAACACTGTGCCAGATAACTTCCATCATCCATCTTCCTTAGGACGTGATCAGAAAGAGAGCAAGTGCTGTGGTAGTGCTATGTTCCTTCCTGAAGCCATGTTGCTGTTAGCAAAGGAGAATATATTTGAGACATGCTTGGTGATTTGGAGGTTTACCACCTTCTCTAGGAGTTTTCCACGGTGAGGCAGCATTAAGATGGGATGGTAGCGGTGCTTAATTTGTGCCAGGGCTTGCAGGGCTCAGCCCCGCACCTCTTTTCATGCCAGGGCTGAGCCTGGCATCTCTCCCTGACACTGCACTTTAAATATTGTTTTTGTGTGTGTATTCACTGTTCAAAGTTGGCTGATTTGTTTGTGCTCGCGGCAGTGCAGATGGTTAGCTCCACCTCCTTGCAGTTGTCCTCAGCTGAGCTGCTGCCTGCTGCTGCTCGCTTCCTCCATGCTGCTCGCTCCCAAGTTGCTTGTCTGGGGGGGGTTGAGTTGCCAGTGGCGGGCGTGCATGACCACCTTGCATTTGCATGCTTGTGCTTCATTACTAGACACACAAAATGTGGGCATCACCTGACCAACTGTTCTGTGGTCAGATGTCTCATGTTGCATGTGAACATCATGGGAGGAGTCAGTAGTCACTGTCTTTTGCAGGCTGTGGCTGCATCTACTGTCATCTCATTGTGAGGAAAAACATTTGCGTGCTGATGGATTCTGAGTAAAAATAAATAATTCTGAAAATTAAATTTACTTGAGGCGCTGTTAAGTTGTACTGAGATTGGGGAGTCTGTCAGGGCTGCTTAATTAAAAAGGAGAAAGGAAAGTCATTCATCGGGTGGGCAAGGCAGGGAGTGGGCCGACTAAGGGATGAGAAACAAACACCCAGGTGGTGGGAAAGTAGCTGTGGCTGGGAGTGACTGGGACAGTCAGTGGGAAGTAGATACCTGGCTTAGGGAGGAGATTCAAGGAAGCCGGCAACATTCAGGGGTACTCTGAGCGGTGAAGCATTTAGGTAGAAGCCAGAAGGCAAGGAAGTAGTGAAGGGAGAAGTGCAGGGCACAACAGAAAAAAGCCTGCTTCTGTGCTCCAGGCCAGAACTTGAGACGTACTACCTAAAACTAACCTAAAGTAAGTGGCAAACCGAAAGAAAAAAAATACTTAAAACCTTGGCTCGTCAAACAATTTAGTGTAAAGAAGCAGACTGCATTGAGGTTGACAAGTTTTATTGCCTGAGCAGAGAACTCATCAGCTCAGTTGTGTATGAGCTTAGTAAATTCAGTCAGCAGTCTGCCTGGGATTGATTAATTATTTTCCTAGTTCTCCACAAGCTGAATTAAAAATTAACCCCTAAGGCTACAAAAGGCTGAGGAGCTGTGTGAGACTGGTAGTATATCCAGTAGACTGGCAGTCTAGTGTTCTGTTCCTACCATATCTGTGGTTAAACAGAGGAGCTGGTGCTGATAACCAGTAATTCCCACCCCCAGAAAACTCATAAATGTAAGAGGAGCTGTGTCTCTGTGTGAGTTCGGTACATACAGCAGATAGACTGGGTATAAAATGAAACAGGTTGACCAAAAAAGGTTAAATAAGAAAGGTAAATGAGTAGCAGTGTGTGAGTTTGGTACATACAGCAGCCTGTCTGGGGTTCATTAATTATTATACTTTCCAGTTCCACTCCACCAGCTAAAAGAAAAAGAAAATAAACCCCTAGGCTAAAGGCTGAGGAGCAATGCTAGACATTTTAGTAACCTGTTCTGACTAGTCCCCAGAAAATGTTGGGTTTTAGATGGTCTGTTTTGAGCAGAGGAGTGTGCAGAGTCAGTGAACAAGGGTGCCAGAATCCCACAAAGCTAGGGAGATCTGGGGTATACATAATTATATTATAATTTTGTTGGAGATAATTTTTAACAGGTGGGCGGGGCCAGGGTAGCCCCCACCCGCGCACACCTATGGTTTTGATATTGTGGCTTTTATTGAAGATAAACACACTTCACATGATACAGGTTCCACCTGACTCCTGGGAAGAAATATTTTTTCACCTGGACAGAGTCAGGGTATTGAAACTCTCGCTGACCTTATTAAGCAACAACAATATGTACCACAGAGCATCTAGCAGGGTGCAACTTTGCCCTGCTATTGTATGTGCACAGTGGCCAGGTTCAGTAAGTCTTAAACCCTGTCATATGATGAGATGTTGTTCTTACTTGAACAGCTAACCTCCCATTGTAACAATTGCAGGAGCATAGTTATAATGTTATAGAACAGGCTCACACCCCAAAGAAGGGACAGGTCTTGCCCAGACAGGACGCTTCAGAATTCAAAGTTGGGCTTTTTTGCTCGCTCTCCCACAAGCTGGACTACTCAGGCTCTGGAAACAGAGCCCTTGGCTAGAACCCAGCCCTAGGGGTTTATTTTCTTTTCTTTTAGCAAGTGGAGTGGGAACTAGAAAGTATAATAATTAATGAACCCCAGACAGGCTGCTGTATGTACCAAACTCACACACTGCTATCTCCTTTACCTTTCTTATTTAACCTTTTTTTGGTCAACCTATTTCATTTTATACCCAGTCTATCTGCTGTATGTACCAAACTCACACAGAGACACAGCTCCTCTTACACTTATAGTCTGAATTGCTTCTCTGCCTATCCCCTCCCGTTTCCTTCTTTTGTCCTGTAGGCTCACCTCTGTGTTCTCCCGCCCATTCTGTACAATACTTATAAACTCTGTTTTCTCTCTCTCTCCCCCAGGGTCGCGAGGGCATTTTAGCGAGGAAGGAGTCCTCCCCGACTTCGGCTCACACCCCAAGAAGGGACGAATGCCTTGAACAGGACCAGCTTCAGAATTCAAAGTTAGGCGCCTTTTGCTCGCTCTCCCCTGGCGCTGGACTACTCAGGCTCTGGAAACAGAGCACTTGGCTAGAACCCAGGCTGCTGTCGAACAGAAACACAGGCTGCAGTCTGCTATTTAACTCAAAACACAGCCTGCTTGCAGTTCATTTTCTCTGCCTGTAAGCTGCAGCCAAGCAGTGATTTCATTTGCTCGGTGTTCTGCCCCACCAGCGCTATCGTTTGGCTCCCCCGCCCCACCACCATCCTTGCTCGGCTATCAACTTTATAGCCAGGGTTGGTCAGGTGACATCGTGAAATATCCTATCAGCTCACTTTTCCAGCTGCAGGTTATACAAAACTAACACTAGTGGCGCTGCTGCAATTTTCTCTCTCTATCCACCTATACAACGTTGTCCTCACTAGTTGCAGCCCTCCTGATTTCCAAGCTCTTACAACACTCTACTGCCCCCGTGGCTCCCAACCCACACTCGTCAAACCCACACGTACCATTGTTGTACCTATGATTACTACCAGATGCAGTCCTCTAACACCTCCTTCACAGGCCAAATGGTTTCTGCTGACCTTTATTCACACACCTCACCTTAACCCTCTTGCCCCACAAGATAAGCATTGTACATCAGCACTTCCCTATCAGACCACAAGCATATCCCACATTGGTAAGCCCCAAACTCGTGCCTTTCCATATCCAACCCTACTAGCTGCATTTCCCTGTCTCCCAGTACCACCACCAGTACTAAAACCTACTCCCTACCAATCCCAACGTCACTCATCCAAGCTCTCAGGCTGGCCCTCCTCTGGCTGCCTTTCTACTTCTCTTATTATCTGTCAATGTCCACCCTAACCGTGGACCACTCAGTCTAGCAGCCACCAAACAGCACAAGGGGCCTACTGATAGCGACCCTTAATATTTACAATCTGCCTAAAAACACACACCCTCCTCCAAGGCTGGGTTTGCCCAGCATGCACGGATATCCTAGCCCTCTCAGAAACCTGGCTCTCTGAAAATATTCCCAACAATGTGGTCTCCCTCAGTAATTATTCCATCTTCCGGTCCGATGGGATCAGCAGGAGAGGGGTGGCTGTGCAATATATGTTAAATCCTCACCAAGCCACTGTGGTTCAAACCCCTCACCACTCCATGGCTCAGGCACTTACAGTCAAACTCAGTCTGGGTTCAAAAACACTTCAGATTACCTCATCGGCTATCCCCCTAGAAGCCAAAAACCTGCATTTGATTCCCTCCTCCACAGTCTCACTCCTACCTAACACGAGTGAGTCCATCGATACTTGGTGACTTCAATGTCAACTGGCTATCCCCAGCCTCATCCAGCTTTAAAGACACTGCCATGGCATATGATCTTGCCCAGCTCGTCACCTCCCCACCAGACAGAACATTAGATCTGGGACCTCCACCCTGTTAGACCTTATCTTCACCAACAGGCCAAGGAACCTCTCCCATGTCACGGTGCTCCTTGACACCATCAGTGACCATTCCCGGTGATCTGCTGGTGGTCTGGTAAAATGCCTACTGCCCCACCTCAAATCTTTTTACAGAGATGGCTAAAAAGAGGTGGTATTGCAAAACTCAAAGCCCATCTCACCTACAACGCTGGCTCCCCATCTACACCTCACAGTCAGTTGACCTAGCACTCTCACACTTTATAACCACGTTCAACAAGGCCTGTGACATTTATGCTCCCACGTGAAGCAAGTAGTAAAACCAGAACCACACCCTGGATCACACCTCACTTCTACACCTGCTCCAGCAGAAGGACAACCTATGGCACAAGGCCCTTGACTCCCAACGTATGCAGGATGGCAGCTCTACTGGGAGGCCCATAACAAATGTACTTGGGCCCTTCACGGCAAGCAAGCGGCGTACTACCAACAAACCCTTGCCTCCTCCTGGGAGATAGTAAATAATTCTGGAAAAACATAAAAGAACTTAGTGGAAATCCTGCTCCCTCCCTACCCAACTCTCTATTAATGGGGCTCTCACCCAGGATCCTTCGCTATTGCAGAGCCCCTTAACTCCGCTCGGATCTCTCCCATATCCTCCCTCCTAATTTTTCAACCCTCCCTCCACACCTCCTGACATCTTGCATAATGGCAACTCTATACCTTCCAGGCTGAAAGTCATCTCCTGCAGCGAGGCAAAACACTACATTGCTAATGCTATTGCCAATACCCGTTTCAGCAATGACTCCCTTGATCTTAAACTAATCCGGCTGACCCTTGATGTCACATTACCACATCTTACTAAAATTCTCAACCTCTCGCTTTACCTCGGTCAGTTCCCTCAGTCTGGAAGAGCCAGAATCACCCCATTTTGAAAAGTGGCGCTGCAAGCCAGCAACTATAGACCAATTTCAATACTTCCTCCTCTCTCCAAAGCACTCGAAAAAATAGTATCAGACCAGATAACTGAACACCTTACTAAACAGAACCTTCTCTGCCAGGAACAACATGGTTCCGGACTGGCCATAGCACTGTCACTTCACTAGGGAACTCACCTCGTTCATACACGAGGCCCTTGACCAAGCTCTATCACTGGTGCAATCTATGTGGACCTGTCCAAGGCTTTGACACTGTCAATCATGAACTCCTGCTCAGTGTCCTTCCAAAGCTAAATGTGGCCGCTGAAGCTACGGCCTGGTTTAAGGATTACCTCTCAGGCCGGTCTCAACAAGTCAGAATAAATGCCACCATCTCCTCCCATAAAGCAGTCTGCTCGGGGGTTCTGAGGATCTCTACTTGGACCACTTCTTTTCACCCTCTTTTAAACTCTCCCCCAAGGCATGCAGCGGTCATTTTCTACTCTATGCTGATGATGCAGTCCTGTTCTGAAACAACCACATCCTAGTACCCTCCAACTTGCCCTACAGGGCTTCTTCTGGGAACTTGAAACATGGTTCACTGAACACTGCCTGATCATCAACTATAGCAAAACTAAGGCTATGATCTTTGCACACCGTCAAAGCCCTCACAGTCAGGCTGCGCTCCTAATCAAAAACACACAAGGCACCTCTCTGGAACAAGTTAATAGTTTTAAATATCTGGGCATCACATTGACACCTCCCTCTCCTACCATAGTCACATTCAACTCCTCGTGTACACTATCAATGCCAGGTAGGTATCCTCTACAGAATGAAACACTGCTTACCCGCACAGGCCATGCAGCATGCAGTCTCCTCCTCAATCCTCTCCTAATTGACTACGGGATTGTGATCTATGGCTCAGCAGAGACCCACCACACTACGTTACATTAACATTGCCATGAATAAAGCCTGTCATCTAGTCACTGGCTGCGACAGACTTACCCATACCTGTGAGCTCTATGCTCTAGCTGGTTGACTTAACTTCCAACAAAGGCTAAAGTACCACCTGCATCCGCACAAAAGATACATCTCAGCAAGCCCCATGCCTTCTCCCCCATTGTCAGCGCTGCCCCCATCAGGCGCAATACAAAGGCTCCTGCCAACCCTCATTTCTTATCCCCCGCTGTAGAACATCCCTTGGCTAAAGATCCTTCTACTACCGTGCCCCCACTTTGGCTAAATGCGTTACCTCTGCCGCTCTCTCTGACCCATAGCATCTACCATTTCAAATCAGGCCTCAAAGCTCAACTTCTTGAATCTGCCATATGTGACTGTATGGCTAACCCTGCCAATGCTTGTTTTCCCAGTACCCTCCTTCCTCCGACACAGGGTCTCTATAGATCCACATATAAGCCTTGCCTTCTTGTCTTTCTCTTGCCTTCATGTCTTTTCTATTTCAAGTGACCTACAGACTACTGCCTCGTCTGGCAGCAGTTTATCTAAGTTAATGCCTGGACTGTGTCTCAGTACTGTATTATCAATAATGATTGTCTGTATGTTATTCCAGTACTTGTTTACCCTCCACCCCCTGTATCTGACGTGGAGCCTTTGCAAAAAAGTCTGTGACTCAAAGGATTGTAATTCGATTCTATTCAATAAATAAATAAATAAAATGCTGTAATATTCCAGTCCAACTGCATGCCTGCTGTATTAATTGGATTCTTCTTACAGAACCTGCATAAAATGTAAAGTAACATTTTGTTACTTTACTTGGAAATATGGACATGTGTTCAGGCTCCTTAGTATACCTTCTGCAATTTTTTCATCAATTTACTTTGAAATTATATTCCATTTTCTTTTTATTGGCCACTTATTGCTGCTGCATTAAATTCATTTTAATAATTGCTGATCAGTTTATAAACTGCAAGCTCACGGTAAGGTTCCATTGCAGGCCACACACACTGATGCTACAGAGTCCTTTGGCCCCAGCACCTTGCTATTGCATTCTACATGCTCATAATCCTTTACCTATAGAAAACTTTTCATGCCTCAGTTTGAATGGCTTTTATGGCCACCAACTAAAAACTGGACCTTGCAAGATTAGCTATGGTACCTATTATTGCTTAATAAGATTAGCCAGAGTCTCAAATACCCTAATTCCAAGTGGAAAAAATTCTTCCCTGGATGGGTTATATGCGCTGTGGTGAGTTTTGGATCTTTACTGAAGATAAAGGATACTTCTGTTACAGGTTCCTACTAGGGAACCTTAACAGAATATGTGTTTTATCTTCAATAAAGGCCCAAAACTCACTCCAGAGCATCTAAAACAAGCGCTTCTGGGGCCCTGGCTTTTGGATCACAGTACTGTGCCATTGCTATCAGCACTCCTCTAGAAGGTAGCCTGAGGAGGAGGGCTTGAGTGTGCAGGGGCGAAATGGTATTAAAATAGAAAGAGAGGCTGCTGGAAGTGGTGGGAGTTTAGTCAAGTAGTTACTAAGGTTGGAGAAGTGGGTATTGAGTGCATTTGCAATTTCAGCAAGGCCAGTCAGGGGCTTTGATTGAAAGATATAAATACCTCATGGGAAGAAACAGAGTTCAAGTGAATTAAATTTTCCAAAGAAAAAGTGCTTAAGAACTAGAGGCCACAACATGAAACTAGAGGGTGGGAGGCTCAGGAAACATGAGGAAGTACCTTTACATGGAGTGGGTAGTGGATAGATGGAACAGTCTGCGGCTGAAGTGAAGGGGCAGAAACAGTTACAGGCTACAAGAAGGCATGGGACAGGCACATAAGAAGCCTGAGGACACTAAGGGAGTAACCATTAGGCTAATCTGGGTTCACTAGATACAAAACAGGGCAGGTATGGTGGCCCTTGTCTGCCATCAACTTATATGTTTCAGTGGGAAATCAAGTCTTAGAGCCTCGTTTAGTCTTTGGTTAAATTTACAGTTTCAGCTAGGCATGGAGTCTATCTCTGTACATTGTGTAGTAGATGTGCTTTGCACATTTAGTGTTATTTCTGACTTTCATAACTTTTCATGACTCCATGGTCACTGCTGCACAGATTTACATAGTTAAAACTGAAATCAGTTTGTAATATGATGTAGTAGGCCCTCCTATTGTGTAACAATGGATGCAGAGTGTCTAATTCTAGTTATGCGATTACTCAGACAATAATTGCTATACTCAAAACCGAGCATGTTCATTTCCATTGTACTAGTTACTGTGAAAAAGCAAAAAACATAACTACTGCTGTTTATGCTCCTACATCTCTGTGTTTGCCTCCTTGGCCTTCTCAGTCCTATCACCTTGGTGTCACCCAGGACTTACCCTTACCTCCAAGAGTTCCCCAGAGCTTAACCCCCTCTAACAGAGATGGCAGAGACATCCCAAACTCTGCTGCAGAATGGATCTGGTCTAGTGGAGGGGTGTCTGGGTAGCAGATGTAGGGGCCTGTGAGCAGCTGGAGTCATCCTGCTGGCTAGAGTTTTTCCTGCTCTGTTCTTCCCATCCCTAGGACATCGGCGTAAGGATGCAAAAGCAAGGGTACAAGCAAGCATGTGTTGTGGCACCAGCCAATGGCCTCCCACTCACAAGCTGCCCTGACTGCACTACCACTTGTGGTCACCCAGGTGACAACACTGCAATGGAGCTGGCTGCCCTCCCTCCTCAGAGAAGGAGAGCACCTCCTGGGACACTCAATCCTCTCCCCCAGGCCAGCCCCTGATGACCAAAGCTCTTTCCCGAACTTGGATCACCGACGTTGCAAGTGGTAGCATTACCACTGTGCCAGTGGCTGGCTAATAAACATAAATTTTAAAAAAATTAATTTGTATCTGTTCAAGGCAAAACATGAATCGTATTTCATTGATAAATTGTTGTGTGTTTTATTTAATTGTATCTTGTGTATCATTATTTTAATCTCTTTTCTCAGGTACCCTTGAAAATGGGCAATTTATGCTCTTGGGTTCTTACCCAATAACATTTTAAATAACAAAAATTATCTGTACTGGCAAAATAAAGTAAAGGCTATGTGTACCTCCCTGTTCCCTGTGTGATGACATCTTTAAAGTATATTCCCATTCCTAACCCAAACTCTCATTGGACCTTTCGTGGGAAAAATAAATAGTTATGACTTTAAGAGGTTTTAGTGTATAACAAGGTCACCAAAGTTGTTTATCAAAATGTTCATTTCAGCTGAAAGAGCTTTGGTAGATTTTACATTCTGTCCAGCTGTCTATGCTTGTATGTTTGCAGCTGAGAAGTACTGTGTTATAGAGCAGTGTCTATGTTAGAGTAATTTAAGAAGCAGCTACTGTATACTGAAGATACAGTTTTTCTGTTCATAGTTCTGTTGATATATGAAAGTAATAAAATAATCGTGCACTGAGAGAGTGGACTATGGCTCTTCTTCAGATACAACATAAACATTACTGGCACTTCCATGATGGGGGGCAGTAAGAATGACACAGCTCGAGGTTGCCCCCAACAGCACTGCAGCTGTTGTACACTGTCAACAGATACAGCAGCTGAGCATGGGGAGGGGGCTGCCTACCACCACTAAGGAGTTTATTGGTGTAGTACATTTGCAGCAATGCAGGAAGTGGGAGTCAAGCTGAGTAGCTGAGACACTTTTATTGCCCCCATAATGGATCTGAGGTCAGGGGCAGAAGAGCCAGTAATGTTTGTTTACCCAGGAAGGGCACAGTGGAGGTTCGTTAGGGAGGAGTATATACTTTAAAGATGTTGGCAGGTGGTGGTATGGGGACTCACTAAACTGCTGGGATTATTCCATATCAAGTGTCAGGGGCACTCTTTGCTCTTGCATTTTCTTTTGCCCATAGAGGTTTGGGGTTCTACAAAATTATGTTGGGTGGGAGTGGCCATGGGACTAGCCTTGGCCATGTGTAGGAGGAGAAAGGCTTTTTAAAGCCTTTTAACCTACAGCATGTTCTGGTCCAAATAAAGAGTAGCAGATCATTTGGGTCCTGAATATTGTTCAGAAGATGTCTGCACCCCACCCCACCCACAGACATTACCCATGTCCAGACCCTGAACCTGCTGGAAATCCTTGCTGCCAGACTGTACAGACTCTGATCAATTTTAATTGTGTACTGCTCAGTATAATTTGATAGGCAATTCCCCCATCCCCATCTTTATTGAGAAATACACTTTTGTGCATAAAACTACTAAAGCACAAACAACATGCCAGAAGTAGGAACAAACACACGACAACAGTACAAATTTAAAATGAGACAAAGAAAACTCAGAGGCACAAAATAAATCACACTGTAACATGGCAAAACTGAAAGTGCCCAAATGGAGCATTTCTATTGGTCAATTAACAGTAGCCAGCCATGCATTAATTCCCAAGTAATGCACAGTTGGTCTGGTAGTACTGTGTACAATCACTAAAAATCAGAAACCCACAAAGAAATGCTCCACTTGAGCACTTTCATTTTGCCATGTTTCAAGCACCAAATATTAATGACAATGTAAAAATGATGTACAGCTCTATTAAGTACATAGTGTAAGTGACGGTATTCTGTTGAAAAAGCAGTGCCTTGTAAACAAATTTCCCATACAGTTAAAGTGTTACATGTACAACTCTAATGTTCCAGTAGTACTGAGAAAGTAGAATATTGAGTTAGTAGCGGGGAGCACCATACGGACCATGGCCAAGATGTACTACAGGTAGCTATCTACAAACAGTAAGTACAGCGATGCTCTCTGACACTGTGCAAACTGGAAAAGCTTTTCAGTGGTCAAATATATAATCATTATATTGTAGGCGTTTAGGCACTTACTTGGCAGAGAACACCAGGAGGAAGGAGTGCTGTGTGACTGGACTTCTCTACTGGGACCTTCAATTTAGGGTAAAAAACACACACAAAAAAAGTTAGTGTGTTTGTCTGAGTTAGCTGAAGTGAATGGTTATCTGAGCAGTTATCTAGGTGTAAATCTCAGGTGGCTGAAGGGATTGTTATATGTGCAATTTAATTACATGTAGAAAGATCTGTTTAGTAGATGGGTGGCTTAGCTAGAAGGAAGCTAGATTTAAACACTGCCCTAGATAGATTCTGTCAGAGGCTTGGCAGAGAACACCAGGAGGAAGGAGAGCTGTGTGACTGGACTTCTCTACTGGGACTTTCTATTGCCAGGATTGTGGGCCTCCTCTTCCATCCAGGGACCACCAGGGACCACTGCTGTTGCCTCAGAGGTTGCCAAGAAAGAAAAGCGGTTGGACCACAGTGGGCTCAGGGAGGGTGAGGTGAGTGGAACAGGCGCACCCCTCCAGTTATATCTCTCCACAATTCATATGCCAAATGTGGTTCCTCTATGGAGGCACCCGCAGTGGAGACCAAGGAGGATGCTGGGAACCTCCACAAGGGAGACCCACAGGAGGTGGCATGGGACCCCACAGGGAAGGAAACAACTCCTGGTGGGGACTCCATTATTAGGAAGGTAGAACTGGGAGGAAGGGCAGAGGGAGGTAAGGTGCCTGCCTGGCACCATGGCTTGGAGGACAGGGAGCGAATCCTCATGATCACTGGAGCAGCTGCACAGGGAGGGAGCTGGATGTCATTGTCCACCTAGGGACAAATGACCTGGCTAAGAAAGGGATCAGAGCAGTGCAGGAAGAGTTTGTGGAGTTGGGGAGGGGCCTTAGATAAGTAACACGCATGGTAACCTTCTCAGAGGTGCTGCCTGTCTATGGTGTAGGTGAGGCTAGGGTGCTCCACACCATGGAATTCAATCAGTGGTTAAAAAACTGGTGCAGAGCTCAGGGATTCAGCTTCATTGAGGACTGGGGATCCACCTGGAATGATGCAGGCCTTTACTGGCATGATGGGCTGCATCTGTCAGGAGGGGAACCAGGATCCTAGGTGATAGGTTTAAATGCTTCATTGGCAAGCATTTAAACTAGCCAGGGGAGGCACTGGAAAGGAGCAGGGAAATCCTAGCCCCCAAAAAGTCAGGGTAGTAAGTGAGGTAAACACCAAGATAGAGATGTCGATGGGGAGAAGGGCAGGGGTAAATGGAGAAAGTGACTAAGGCAATAAGGACAGGGATGGGGCAAAAGGAGTAAGGCCATCAGGAAATGGAGGTAATGAGTACCAATCCCATAGTCTGGGCAACAAGCTCCCTGAACTGGTGGCCTTGATGGAAGAGGGATGCCTGGATATCATAGCAGTCACAGAAACATAATACACAGAGAACCATGACTGGGATGTTAACATAGGGTAATAACCTACAGGAAAGACAGAGAGGGAGAAGAGGGAGGAGTAGGTAGCTCTCTATGTAAAGGAAGGGATAAAAGCAACTGAACAAAAGTAAACAGGGAGGAAGGCACTGTGGGTCACCTTAGAGACTGGAAATGGCACCACAATCCGCACAGGGTTGTATACAGACCCCCATGTCAGGGGAGGGAATGGACAAGGATGTGATAGAAGGCTTCTTAGGATGGTAGAGAAAGGGGAGATACTGTTGATGGGAGACCTGAATATGCTAGATGTTAACTGGAGCACATTTGCTGCAGCCACACCCAAGAGCAGGGCCATTCTTGATGCTCTACAGGTGGCATGCCTCAGACAGCTAGTTTCAGAACCCACTCATGACCAAGCAATCTTAGACCTCATACTCCCAAATGGGGACAGTGAGAGGATCTCAGATCTAGAAGTGGGTAGCCATCTGGGAACAAGTAGCCATCAAACAGTGTGGTTCATGATAAACTCATCTACGAGGTCAAGCCATACAAAAGTAAGGGTACTGGACTTCAGGAGGGCTGACTTTAGCAAGATGGGAGAGTGCCTTAGAAAGCACTAGCAAACAGGCTAGAAGCAAGGGTGGAGCAACAATGGGGAAACATCAAAACTGCCATCACAGAGGCAACAAGCCTTTGTGTGAAGCAAATAAACAAATCAAAATGAAAGAAAAGCCACTATGGTTCTCAAAAGAGGTGGTGGGGAAAGTCAAGGAGAAAAGATAGCATTCAGGAAGTATAAGGAAACACAGAAGGAGCAGGACAGAGAGCTGTACCAGTTAAAACAGAAGGAAGCAGGGAGGAAGTCAGAATAGCAAAGGCCCAAACTGAGGAAAAGATAGCCAACTCAGTTAAGAAGGGGATAAAACCTTTATAGGTACATCAGGAATGTAGAAAGACAAAGGGATGGACAGTGAGGCTGAACAGAATGGACGGTGGGTGGAAAGAGAGGACAGTGAAAAGCAGGATACTGAACAAATATTTCTGCTCAGTATTCACAAAAGAGGAGGAGGGGAGTGTCTAATCCAATTAACAGAAGCATTCTTGTTAGGGGGTCGATCCCAGTCCTTTCACAGAAGAAGGGTTCTGAAAGAACTCCTAAAACTGAAGGTGGACAAAGCAATGGGGCCGATTGAATTCACCCCAGAATTCTAAAAGAATTAAGGGAGAAGTAGTGAAACCACTGACTACCCTTTTAACAAATCATGATAGGATGGTGTGGTACCTGAGGACTGGAGGAAGGCAGATGTGATTCCCTTCACAAAAGAGAGACCAAGACAGAGTCAGGAAACTACAGACCTGTCAGTTTGACCTCTGTGGTAGGGAAAGTGATGAAATCACTTCTGAAGGAAAGAATTGTTGAGTACCCAGAGGCCAGTGGGACACAGGACCCAAGGCAGCATGGGCTCACAGCGGGAAGGTCATGTCAGACAAATCTAATTGATTTCTTTGACTGGGTGACCAAAGTAGTAGACAAGGGAGGGGTTGTGGACATAGCCTACCTAGACTTTAGCAAAGCATTTGACATAGTCCCACACAAAAGATTAATAGCCAAATTAACCAGACTGGGAGTGAGTCCCAGGGTGGTAGCCTGGGTAAAACATTGACTGGACAACAGGACACAGAAGGTAATTGTAAATGGAGTCCACTCTGAAGAAAGATGGGTTGCTAGTGGGGTACCACAGGGTTCAGTACTAGGTCTGGTCCTTTTAATGTCTTTATAAGTGACATTGCAGAGGACTGGAAGGAAAAGTATGCCTCTTTGCAGATGACACAAAGATCTGCAACAGAGTTGATACACAAGTAGATGTGGAAAGGATGAGAAGGGACTTGGCAAGGTTGGAGGAATGGTCAGAGTATGGCAGTTTGGATTCAATGCAAAGAAGTGCAAAATAATGCACCTGGAAACAAAACCCAGGGAAGATTACACAATGTGGGTGGAGGTAGTAACAACAACAAAAATGGAAAGGGACTTGCGGGTAATCATATCAGATGACCTTAAGGTTAGCAAGCAATGTGAGAAGGCAGTAGGGAGAGCTGGGGATATACAGGGATGTATAGGGGAGGCATCAAGGCAGAAAATATGAAGTTGTTATCCTCTGTACAGACACTTGATGAGACCCCATCTGGAGTACTGTGTCCAGTTCTGGAGACCCCATCTCCACAAGGACATAGACAGGATAGAGGCAGTCCAGAGGAGGGCAACTAAAATGGTGCAGGGTCTGCAAGAGAAGCCATACGAGGAGAGACTAAACAAGCTAATATGTATATCCTTGAGGATAGGAGGGAGAGGGGGACATGATAGAAACTTTTAAGTACCTCAGTGGAATCAACAAAGTCCAAGAGGTAGCATCTTTCAGAAAAGAGATGTTGCAAGAACAAGGGGACACAATTTAAAGATAGGGAGGACGGTTCAGGGGACAATGTGAGGAAGTATTTTTTCACAGGGAGGGTGGTGGATGCATAGAACAGCCTTCTTGAGGAGGTTGTGGGGTCTAAAACTGTGGGATAATTCAAGAATACATGGGATAGACATAAGGCAATTCTTGTGGGGGTAAGAAGAAATGGGCTGTTGGTTAACTAGGATCTGCAGCTTATCCTGTAGGTAGGAAATGGGCAGACTAGGTGGGCCAAGCGGTCCTCATCTGCTGCCAAAGTCTATGTTTCTATGTTATTCCATATTAGTTTGTGACACATTACCGTCAGTAAACATATGGATATTGTTAAATACTGTACCCACAATCCACCAGTAGATACTGTTGTTGGCTAGTTTCTAAGCAAGATAATTCTGTATTTCTAAGTATTCAAAGTGTTTTATTAGGATAGTTACACTTAAAAACAAGTGCTGTTGAAATGTTGCATACAGTTTTTTTATCAGCAACCACGATGTATCGTGGCTGGTTTACCTCTTACACAATCATATTTTACCAAAGGCCAAATATGACATGAAATCCTGTCTCTGTGTTATTTTTCCTGCTGTTAAAGGAATAATTTCTTAACAATACTATACATATCAAGAGCACTTGCCATGTTACAAGTGCATTAAACCTGACAAAGGGTGTTCTACTATGGAATTAATGCATGGTTGGATAGTAGTAGGCACTCAGCCTGTGGCCTCGTGCCAAAACTCCCCAACCATGCAATAATTCCACAGCAGAACATTCCTTTGTCGTGCTTTAATGCTTACTTGTAGTTAAAAGATATGCTTGATTGATTGATAAATTGTGATTACCAGAAAACTGGACTGAGACTGAGTAGTTTTCAACCACATCCTAGGGCAGCAGCAAAGCTGGAGGCACTACTGTAGTGTCTATTTATACAGGACCAAACTTGCTGAGAAATGTAGGGCATTGTAAGACAATTTAGGTGCTCAGATATGTTTTTCTTGCTTGGTGTGCATGTATATGGAACACAAAGAGACAGGAGAATAAGAAATAAGTGCCTTAGCTGGAATTAGAACCTAGGGTGCTCAAAATACTGTTCTGTTGCACTATTAGCTGTGTCACCAAGACAACCCGAAACCTGAGACTCCCAGAAACAACTACTCTTTCTCAAATGCACAACCTGGTGCTGCACAAATTAATTATATTTGTATTCACAAGGGTGGGGTGTGCACCAAGGCAGCTGGAAAGAGACATTTATTTCTTTATCGTGTCTATTACTCTTGTTGTGTTTCTGTATAGATCTAATCATTCTAATTTCAGACACTAAAATCAATCTCATAGGTATTTTCCTTTTATAAAAAAATACACATAAAACAGTAGAAAACATTGTACTTGTTTTTGTTCCCATTCTTGTTGACTTAACAAATCATATAGTCCATTAAGTCTGATTTTCACAATTATTTGCATGAAGGTGAGCTACATCTGAACTAGGCAATGCAATATGTTCAAACTCTGTAATCCTTAAGGACTTGTTTAATTCATTATGTTTGCCAGTTTTGATACTTTTCTATTATTGGCAAATGATCAAGGTGTTTCATGTTTTTTCCTACAGTATATGGGGCAGCTTTGATTAACTTTCTGTAGCATAGTGGTTATAGAGTTTGACTTTGGAGTAAAGTGTGAGAGTTCAAATCTGATAAAGAACTTTCATTAAAATTATATTAACATATATGACTATAATAAGAGTTGGCTGGAGCCAACAATGTCAGTATTGATACATTAGTCACAGTCTCTCACACATGCAATGTCACACACATACATTTGCATAATGCCACAAAATGTAGGATTAATGGCACAATGTGAATATTTACTTTACAGAGGAACACTTATGTGCACACTTTCAGAAATGCACCCAATATATGATTCTAATTAAATGATAGTATTAATATATGTAAACTTCCATGAGGAGCCTACCTTTAGGACTTCCTGGGTTCACACACATAAAAGACACCAGATGCCTTCTCTGGAGCCAATGCATCAGCACTGATGACTAAGTTGGAAATCTCCCAGTCGTTGCCCTTACCAAACTGGAAATGTAAGTGCACCCGTGTAGAACTGGTTTGGGACCCCAAATACTGTCTGAGTGCAAGACTTTGTGTAAATAATGGCATTATGGCAGGACTCCTGTGAACTACAAATTTGGCAGCCATCTTTGTCACCTCTGACCTAAGATGGCATGGTGACAGGATCAGAGGGTGATTGGTCAGGCAATCAGGATCAGAAACCTGAGGAGAAAGCCATAAGGGCTCATAAACTTGTAGTGTTCTTTATTAATTCAGGCTCTTTTGCAGCTTCCAGTCACTTACTGAGTAGCAGGCCTCCAGACCTGCTGAAAGGGATTGATAGCTGTAACAACCTATCCTGAGCTGCAGTTCCCAGTGAATAGCAGGAGTTGTTCCAGAATAGATCAGATCTACTTGAGACATCAAGCGGAGCAGATTGTATACCGCTATAGAGACATACCACATATCTGCTACTGACAGAGTGAAAGAGGAAGATCTCCTGACATTGTACAGAAAGAGGTGATCTTAGCTAGTTCAGCATAAATTGAAGTTGAAGGCTACAGCTGCCATGTGAGAATTTGCTGCTCCGCAGCCCTGAACAGTCTAACTGTGATCACAGCTAATCTGCAAAGCCACTCAGCCAGTACCACAGTATGTGATGCAGCAACACACTAGGTACTGGATGGCAGGATGTGTTGTTGTTCAGATGTGGTTTAGGATTCTTAGGCTGAGTTGTCCTGTGTGCAAGATCATCTCAATCAATCAATCAATCAATCAAATCTTTATTTATCCAGGCAGGCACCATTGAGCAAGGCTCATTTGCAAGATGGACCTGGCGAACAAAAATGATAGTACAGTAACAAGGAAGACAAAGTACAATATCATGCAGAGAAGTAAAAATACTTGTGTACAGAATAGTGTGATGTATACATATATCCAGAAATATACATCAACATTGAGCAAATGAGCCTTTACAACAGATAGGCTCGTAAAAGGATAAAAGCTGGCATGTTCACTAAGAAAAAGAAAAAACAGGTAAGGAAGATATTACGGTCGGTATAGTTAACTGGCATACAACTGGGATGTGAGTAGCACCTGGCCATGGCCAAAGCAATAACTGTTTAGCTCAGGGAAGGAGTCTGAGTGGGGACTGGGACAGAAGAGAGACAGAGAAAGAAGGAAGTAGAAGGTTTGGGGAAGGAGAGTGAGGCGAGGGGCCAGGGCAAGAATGAAAGTCAGGTAGGGTAGGAGAGAGACTGCAAGGGAAAGAGCTAGCAATGTGGGAAACAATTGCAGGATTCCTTCATGGAATGGTCATAAGTGACTTGAAGATTCTCAATCTAACAGGACAACTCAACTTCAAGCTTTTGCATTTTGTTCCACAATGAAGGCAGCGTGAAACTTATGGCAGCTCTACCAAAATGAGATTTGACCTTAGGCATTTGCAGGGCAATTAGAGTGTAGCTTTGTAAAGCATAATTACCTATCACACTCAGGGAATACAATCGAAATGTATAGGGAAGCTTTTTGGTCACCGCTCTGAAGGCCCATAGTATGGCATTTCTACTTCTCCTGTAATGAAGGGAAGTCCAGCCCACAGCAGTGTACAGCGAGCAATGGTGTGTGGAGAGGAAATGCCAGTTATGAACCTGATTGCTCTATGATATAGAGTATCCAATTTAGCCAAGGAAGAGGCAGAGCAATGGCGGAGAGAAGATTAGCTTAATCGATCAATGAGAGGAATGTTGCTTGTACCAGCTGCAGCTTAGCATCCCTAGTAAGGAAGTGGTTAATTCTGTAGAATAGTCATAGCCTCCGTCTTAGTTTCTTCTGTAACTCTTGAAATGCTCAGAGAAGGAGAGTCTGTGGTTGAGCCACACTCCCAGATACTTAAATTTTGACATAAACTCCAGTTTTTGCCAAGAACTGTGGTAATCTGTGGGATAGCCCCAGCATTAGCTAGGTACACAGCATAGGTAGAAGGAGAAGAGAGCATTGCTTTAGTTTTTTCACGTTAAGCAGAAGTTTCTTACTTAGTAGCTGATTCTACAATAGATTAAATTTGGTTTAAAGTCTGCACAAGCTGCTTCGGAGTTGGTCGACTTAGATAAAGTACTGTATCATCTGCGAACAAGTGGATGTTGGCCTTATTGATGCTGTCATCGATGTTGTTAACATAAACAGCAAACAACAGGGGACCAAGGATAGACCTCTGAGGCACACCTCTTAGTAGTGGTTTAAGAGGTGAAAGATCACCTTCAGCCTTAACCTGCTGTTGCCGTCCTGCAAGGTAGTCGGCAAACCCATACATAGAGTTAGGGTCAAGACCTCAGCTATACAGGGAGGAGAAAAGCAGGCTATGATCAACTGTATCAAAGGCCTTACTTAGATCCAAAAACACTGCACAGACAAAATTCCTATTGTCAGGTCAAGGAACCAATCATTAAGTCACTTTGCTAGGGCCGTTATGGTGCTGTGCTTTGCCCTGAATCCAGACTGCAGTGGGTTTAACAGGTTCCTGGATACTAGGTGTGTCCTTAGTTGGCCACTCACTATCCTTTCCAGTAATTTAGACAGAATGGGAAGGAGGAGATCGGACTATAATTGTTAAGGTCGCAAAGATCACCTGATTTGAGCAGGGAATGACAGAGCCAATTTCCATTGCAGTGGAGGCTCTCCTGGGATAATGACAAGTTAAAGAGGTCTGTGATTGGCACTGCCAACACATGGTATGCACATTTCAGAAAGTAGGGCTCTAAAGAGTCCATGCCCATACCCTTCTTGATATCCAACTGCAGCAATAGATCTTGACCTCTTTTAGAGTGGCAGGCTGGAAGGAGAATACTGCATCTGTGGCAGGTGCCTCATGATTCAGTAGGCCCAGCTGCAGCAAACAGCATTGGTGGGGAGTTGTCAAATGCTAGCCCAGCAATTACAAAATGATTATTGAAGGCATCCAGTATCTCTGTTCTGTCTGAGATGGAGTTACTACCAGAAATAATTTTTGTTGGAAAGGAGTTACTACGTGAATGACCAGACATTTCCTTAACTGTATTCCAAAATTTCGATGGATTCCATGAGGCAGAGTCTAGCTCAGAGTGACAGAAAGTGGCCTTAGCTGCTCTGACCAACTTAGTGCACTTGTTGAGTGCCCTCTAATTTGGCACCAATCCATAGTCGTTCTTGGTTTTGTGTGCTTTTTCCAAAGCTTATCTCTTTCTAGCATGGAGCCTTAAGTTCTGGAGAAAACCAATGACAAGTTTTGCTCCTCATTCATTACCTTTACCGTGGGTGCATACTTGTTTAAGGCCATGGATACAATTTCATGGAAGATGTTATATGCCTTGTTTACTGTTTTGGCTACAGAGAAATCCTGCCAATGTAGTAGATACTTCAATTAGTTGATGTAAGCAAGCATGTCAAAGTTGCATCTGCACCTCTTGGTCGAAAATTTTGTTACAAATTGTGGATTATGCACTTATCTAATGCTGGTGATAAAACAGTGATCACTGATGTCAGAAAAAATGTTCCAGCATGGGAGAATAGATGTGGTTTGCTTACCAATATGACATCTAGTAGGGTGCTATTACTAGGGTTCTTTTTATTTGGAGCGTAGGTTCGTCAATGAGTTGCACCAACACCAGGATGTCACAAAAGTTTCAAAGGAGGTAGAGGCTTGGAATAACCAGTCGTAGTTCAGATTGCCTAGAATAATAGTTTCCAGCATACTAAGCCCAAGGCGGTGCTTGATGCGATAAAAGATGAGACCCACGAGACGGAGGCCTGTAGCAGCCTATTACACTGAGTGCACAAGAGGATGATAATTCTACCTTAAGGGCCAAACACTCAAATTAATTTGGGGAGGAGGATGAATCAAGGCATGATACCATGAATTTGTCCATGACATAAATCGCCACCCCTCCGCCTCTTGACTACCTATCTGCTCTGAATAGCAAATAGCTTGGGATGTTGATTTTCCTGTCTGGAGTGGCGGTCTTAGCCAGGTCTCGGTAATCACCAGAACATCTGGCAGGGGTGTAGCTAACCCAAGCCTGTACCATGGTGATCTTTTTAAGAGACTGCAAACATTAACATCAAGGAATGCCATTCCTTTGATTCTAGCAACATCAAAGGGAGCTCGAGGGAATCTAGGGGCCCTGGGTTAAGCTCTCACATTGCCTGCACACAAAAAGCAAAAGCAGCAGAATCTTTTTAGGGCAGCAAAGTTTAATTTGTAATCCCTGTTCTTTAGCGTCTGGAGGGTGGATGACGTTGAACACACGTTGCTCCATGCCTGATGCTATACTGACCTAAGGTTGCTACTACTAGTATCCTGACTGCAACATGCAGGGATAAGTAAATATCAAGATGAGTGGGGAGGACCCTGCAAAGGATGTTTGGGAGAGGTCCCTCCGCTAGGTAAATACAGTTGTACAATCCAGTACGCCTATAGAGATTCATGGGAGAGTCGTTGAGCACATAACAAGGATAAAATAATTCCTCAAACCCACCCTGGGAGGACTGTGAAGCCTAGAAAGAACTCTAGGCAGTAGTAGAATAAAGGACAAACAGAGGAGCCAGCTATGCTTTCCATGGTGAGACCTTCTTTTGGGCACAAGGCTATGTGCTATAAGTCCTTTGACCACATAGTAGGCTAATAAAGCCTATGGTTGTGCTGAATAAGCAGAAGGAGCCGAGCTACTGTACATGAGAAAGTGATACATCTCTGAAGCGAGCTGAAATAAGCACAAGATAACAAACGGTTAAATATAATGAGGGTGAGGCCTGTGGTCATGCAGACACGAAGGGAGGGATGTAGAGTATTTAATAACTGGCGGGGTGGGGGATGGGTGAGGCGGGTGAACAATTGCAGCTTTTGCCATACCTCTTCAGGGAGCGAGTCCAGCCTGGAGGTCTCGGGCAGCAGCTAGGCTTGGCAAACCCCGCCAGATGGCTGAGGATGCCTCGGCTGGTGAGCTGGGGAGCCCTGGGTGGCTTCTAGCTGAGGAAGGAAGAAAAACAGAGGAATTAGGTACTGGCTGTGGACAATGGACCAGCAAAAGCCAAGGAGTCCAAATCTACACTACAAAGAGGCGGTTGAGAGTGGCACCCAGCTGTTTGAGGACCCAGTTTAAACACTTGCACAATAAGGGACTGTAATCACAATTTAACAGTCTAAAATGCAGCTAACAGAATTGCAGTAAACCCCAACACATTTCTAGAAACAGGCTAGAAAAAATAAAGATTACAGTGCTTTTCTGAAGCTGTGAGAGTGAGAACAAAGTGGAAGCAGACTGCTGGCCAATTGGGACAGAGCAGAAAAAGGCGCCACATTCCGACTGGATGGCGGCTTTGCCATACCTCTTCAGGGGCGAGGAGTCTGGCCTGGAGGTTTTGGGCAGTGTCTGGTCTGCCACGACCGCCCAGTGGCTGAGGATGCCTTGGCTGGTGAGCTGGGGAGCTCTGGGTGGCTTCTCAGCTAGGGAAGAAGAAAAAGGAGGAATTAAGTACTGGCTGTGGACAATGGACCAGAAAAAGCCAACGGGAGTCCAAATCTACACTACAAAGGGGCGGTGAGAGTGGCACACAGCTGTCTGAGGACCCAGCTTAAACACTTGCACAGTAAGGGGCTGTAATTACAACTAACAGTCTAGAAATGCAGCTAACAGAATTGCAGTAAACCCAACACATTTCTAGAAACAGGCTATCAAAAAATAAAGATTACAGCACTTTTCTGAAGCTGTGAGAGTAGAACAAAGTGAAACAGACTGCTGGCCAATTGGGACAGAGCAGGAAAAGCACTCACATTCTGATTGGACGGTGGCTTTTGCCATACCTCTTCAGGGAGTGAGTCCGGCCTGGAGGTCTTTGGCGCTGGCTAGGTCTGTACTGACCATCTGGTGGCCGAGGATGCCTCGGCTGGTGAGCTGGGGGGCCCTGGGTGGCTTCTCGGCTCTTGGGAGTGAGTCTGGCCTGGAGGTTTTGGGCAGTGGCTAGGTCTGCACCAACTGCCCGGTGGCCAAGGATACCTTGGCTGGTGAGTGAGGAGGAGACCTGGTGGCTTCTCAGCTCTTCAGGAAGCAAGTTCTACCTGGAAGTCTTGGGCAGTGGCTAGGTCTGCCGACCACCAGTGGCGAGAATACCTACAAACTGGCTAGCTGGGGAGCCTTGGGCTTCTCGGCTCTTCAGAGAGCTAGTCCGACCTGGAGGTCTCGGGCGGTGGCTAGGTCAGCGCCGACCACCCGGTAGCCGAGGATGTCTTGGCTGGTGAATGTAGAAACCAGGAGAGGCTGAGTGGGACCAAAGAAAACATCCTTCTGCCAATCGACACTAGAGGCCTTGAGAGACAAAGAGAGAGCGAGACAGAGAGAGAGACTGAATCCAGCCAGAGAGGGATTTGCTGCAACCACGCTGTCAACCTTGTGCATCAAAGAAGATCCTGTGGCCTGGAATAATTGTGATTAAAACAGAACTTGCACTGCCACGGCATCACTGTATTGGGAAATTTTTTAAAAGACTAGGGCATCTGGCTGGGATTTCAAATACCACTGGTGGGTTTAAGTATGTAACCCTGGTGCTGGGCATCTGAGAGCTACACTACTGCCCTTGCCTTAGCTGGCCACACCAAGGTTCAGGGGCCTGGTTTCGTGCTACTTTAGAACTGGTTCTTTCCCAGAGATAACATAAATGCGCAGTGCCTCCACCCAGAATTTATACTGCATTGGGCTAGAATCAATCAATGCTGTACCCACCCACAATACCATAGTGCCATCCCAAACATGACCCCAGAGAATTGTCAGAGAACACCAGGATAAGGAGCTGCTGTTGTGGCTGGACTCTCTACTGGGACTAAAGAAGCAAAACTCTACTACTGGGACCTTCAATTTACTGGGACTTGAAGTAGACCTCTACTATTGGGACCTTCAATTTAGGGTAAAAAAAGTTAGTGTGTTTGTCTGAGTTGGCTGAAGTGAATTATCTGAGCAGTTATCTAGGTGTTAATCTCAGGTGGCTGAAGGGGATTGTTATCTGTGCAGTTTAACTAAGTGTGGAAAGATCTGTT
Organism: Neoceratodus forsteri; assembly: GCA_016271365.2. NCBI lineage: Eukaryota > Metazoa > Chordata > Ceratodontiformes > Ceratodontidae > Neoceratodus > Neoceratodus forsteri. The sequence goes on from CM057449.1 coordinate 693,015,491, forward strand.
AAGTAGGGGGGACTTAGCTAGAAGGAAGCCAGATAAAGCCAGTTTTAAACACTGCCCTAGATAGCTTCTGCCAGAGAATTGTCAGAGAAAACCAGGACAAGGAGCTGCTGTTGTGACTGGACTTCTCTACTGGGACTATATTGCCCTTCTTCCTCCCTACACCCCCAAGCCAGTTCTACTTTTATACTGTGGTACAGGATTTGACTGACAACAGGAACTTCCTGTTTGGGAGAAGGAAGTGAGTGAGTGATCACAGAGCCACCAAAGACTCACCATCCTAGAAGGACAAGAGTATCTCTCCACCCCCCAGCTGCTGGAGGTCTGCCTCTGCACAAGTAAGGGAATACTGAGAAATATAGCATCTTCTTGTCTCAGAACAGGAAGATCAGGTGCTTAAAGGGCACAGAGGCAGCAACTAAATAGGGAGAAAAAAAATAAACAGAGGAAAGAGTAAGTATTCCAAACAATAACGAAGGGGCCAGAATAAGACATGATGGGAGTGGTGCAGTGCAGTGACTGTGGAGCAGCAGTCTTCCGGGAGACATTCCAGAGGTTGTAGTGTTGTCCCATCTGCAGGCACCTCTGGGCTAAGGGAGGAGGTTGCTCATCTCCAGGCTGAGTTGGCCAGGATTTGTGGGACCTCCTCTCCCATCCAGGGACCACTAGGGCCCTCCCATTGCCTCAGAGGTTGCTTAGAAAGAGGGCGGTTGGACCACAGTGGGCTCAGGGAGGGTGAGGGTGGTGGAACAGAGGCACATCCCTCCAGTTGTACCTTTCCATAATTCATATGCCGGTCTGGCAAAGTGTGGTTCTCTATGGAGGCACCTGTAGGGAGACCAAGGAGGATGCTGGGAACCTCCACAAAGGAGACCCACAGGAGGGTGGCATGGGACCCCACAGAGAAAGGAAACAACTCCTGGTGGGGACTCCATTGTTAGGAAGGTAGAACTGGGGAGGAAGGGAGAGGCGGTGGGTGCCTGCCTGGCGCCATGGCTTGGAGGGACAGGAGCGAATCCTCAGGATCGCGAAGCAGCTGAACAGGGTAGGGAGCTGGATGTCATTGTCCACCTAGGGACAAGTGACCTGGCTAAGAAAGGGATCAGAGCAGTGCAGGAAGAGTTTGTGGAGTTGGGAGGGGCCTTAGAACAAGTAACACACATGGTAACCTTCTCCGGGAGCTGCCTGTCTATGGCGTGGGGTGAGGCTAGGGTCGCCACACCATGGAATTCAATCAGTGGTTGAAAACTGGTGCAGAGCTCAGGATTTGACTTCATTGAGAACGGGGTCCACCTGGAGTGATGCAGGCCTATACCGGAGTGATGGTCTGCATCTGTCCAGGAGGGAACCAGGATCCTAGGTGATAGGTTTAAATGCTTCATTGGCAAGCATTAAACTAGCCAAGGGAGCACTGAAAAGGAGCAGGAAATCCTAGCCCCCCAAAAAAGTCAGGGTAGTAAGTGAGGTAACACCAAGTTAGAGATGTTGATAGGGAGAAGGGCAGGGGTAAATGGAGAAAGTGACAAAGGCAATAAGGACAGGGATGGGCAGAAAGGGGAATGTCATCAGGAAATGGAGGTTTGAGTACCAATGCCCTTAGTCTGGGCAACAAGCTCCCTGAACTGGTGGCCTTGATGGAAGAGGGATGCCTGGATATTGTAGCAGTCACAGAAACATTGTACACGAGAACCATGACTGGGATGTTAACATACCAGTGTACACAACTTACAGGAGAAACAGGGATGGGAGAAGAGGGAGGAGTAGCTCTGTGTAAGGGAAGGTATAAAAGCAACTGAACAAAAGAGTAAACAGGGAGGAGAGGAGGCACTGTGGGTCACCTTGGAGACTGGAAATAGCACCACAACCGCACAGGGGTTGTATACAAACCCCCATGTCAGGGGAGGGAATGGACAAGGATATGATAGAAGGCATACTTAGGATGGCAGAGAAAGGGAGATACTGTTGAAGGAGACCTGAATATGCCAGATGTTAACTGGAGCATATTTGCTGCTGACACATCCAAGAGCAGGGCCATTCTCAATGCCCTACAAGTGGCATGCCTCAGACAGCTAGTTTGGAACCCACTCGTGAGGAGCTATCTTAGACCTCATACTCTCAAATGGGGACAGTGAGAGGATCTCAGATCTAGAAGTGGGTAGCCATCTGGGGCAGTGACCACCAAAGTGTGGTTCACGATAAACTCAGTTACAGAGTCAAGCCATACAAAAGTGAGGGTACTGGACTTCAGGAGGGCTGACTTTGGCAAGATGGGAGAGTGCTTTTAGAAAGCACTAGCAAATGAGCTAGAAGGAGGGTGGAGCAAAATGGGAAACATCAAAACTGCCATCACAGAGGCAATAAGCGTTTGTGTAAAGCAAATAAACAAATCAAAATGAAAGAAAAGCCACTATGGTTCTCAAAAGAGGTGGCAGGGAAGGTCAGGAAGAAAAAGATAGTATTCAGAAAGTATAAGGAAACACAGAAGGAGCAGGACAGAGAGCCAAATTAGGGCAGAAGGAAGCAGGGAGGGAAGTCAGAAATAAAAGGCCCAAACTGAGGAAAAGATAGCCAACTCGGTTAAGAAGGGGATAAAATCTTTATAGGTACATCAGGGATGAGAAAGACAAAGGGAGGGATAGTGAGGCTGAACAGAATGGACGGTGGGTGGGCAGAGAGACAGTGAAAAAGCAGGGATACGGAACAAATATTTCTGCTCAGTATTCACAAAGAGGAGGAGGGGAGGTGCCTAATCCAGAAGCACTCTGGATGGAGGTCGATCCCAGTCCTTTCACAGAAGAAAGGGTTCTGAAAGATCTCCTAAAACTGAAGGTGGACAAAGAAAAGGGGCCTGACGGAAGTCACCCCAGAATTCTAAAAAGAATTAAGGGAGAACTAGTGACACCACTGTCTACCCTTTTTAACAAATCATGGAAGGATGGTGGTGGTACCAGGACTGAAGGAAGGCGGATGTGATTCCCCTTCACAAAAGTGGGAGCAGGACAGAGGCAGGAAACTACAGACCTGTCAGTTTGACCTCTGTGGTAGGAAAGTGATGGAATCACTTCTGAAGGAAAGAATTGTTGAGTACCTAGAGGCCAGTGAGGCACAGGACCCAAGGCAGCATGGGTTCACAGCAGGAATGTCATGTCAGATGATTCTAATTGATTTCTTTGACTGGGTGACCAAAGTAGTAGACCAGGGAGGGCCGTGAACATGGCCTACCTAGACTTTAGCAAGGCATTTGACACAGTCCCACACAAAGATTAATAGTCAAATTAACCAGCCTGGAAGTGGGTCCCAGGGTGGTAGCCTGATAAAACATTGGCTGGACAACAGGACACAGAAGGTAATTGTAAATGGAGTCCACTCTGAAGAAGAGGGTTACTAGTGGGGTACCGCAGGAGTTCAGTACTGGGTCCAGTCCTTTTAATGTCTTTATGAGTGACAGTGCAGAGGGACTGGAAGGAAAAGTATACCTCTTTGCAGACGACACAAAGATCTGCAACAGGGTTGATACACAAGGAGGTGTGGAAAGGATGAGAAGGGACTTGGCAAGGTTGGAGGATTTGTCAGAAGTATGGCAGCTTGGATTCAATGCAAAGAAGTGCAAAATAATGCACCTGGGAAACAAAACCCAGGGAAGATTACACAATGGGGAGGTAGTAACAACAACAAAAATGGAAAGGGACATGGGGTAATCATATCAGATGACCATAAGGTTAGCAAGAAATGTGAGAAGGCAGTAGGGAGGGCTGGGGATACTGGGATATATAGGAAGAGGCATCACCAGCAGAAAACAGGAAGTTGTTATCCTCTGTACAGACAGTTGGTGAGACCCCATCTGAGTACTTCATCCAGTTCTGGAGACCCTATCTCCGTAAGGACATAGACAGGATAGAGGCAGTCAGAGGAGGGCAACCTAAATGGTGCAGGAGTATGCAAAGAAGCCATACAAGGAGAGACTAAAGGAGCTTAATATGTATACCCTTGAGGAAAGGGGGAAAGGGGTACATGATAGAAACATTTAAGTACCTCAGTGGAATCAACAAAGTCCAAGAGGGTAGCATCTTTCAGAAAAGAGATGTGCAAGAACAAGGACACAATTTGAAGATAGAGGGGCGGTTCTGGGGCAATGTGAGGAAGTATATATTCACAGAGAGGTGGTGGACGCATGGAACAGCCTTTCTGAGGAAGCTGTGGGGTCTAAAACTGTGGGAGAATTCAAGAATGCATGGAACAGACATAAGGCAATTTTGGTGGGGTAGGAAGAAATAGGCTGTTGGTTAACTAGGATCTGCAGCTTATCCTGTAGGTAGGGAAATGGGCAGACTAGGTAGGCCAAGCAGTCCTTATCTGCCATCAAAGTCTATATTTCTATGTTCTATGACCCACCATTCCAAACCCCACATTTCAGGCATTTGTGAATTTTTGATGCTCTCTAATAATATTCTCATGACAACAGATTTATACAAAAACAGCAAACAGCTATTTATTTACATGGGGTGAGGGTTAGGTAAGGGTAATTGGAAGTCAGGTCAAGCTATTTACAATGGATTAGAATTGGTTTAGACTGGCATTTTGAATTGGCATCAGATAATCACTCGCATTTAAATTCAGACAGTAATCACAGTGGCCACCCAACAACCTCTGATGTATTCAGATTCTTTCTGGCTACCTAGCCAGTTGCCTTAAACATGTAGATAACACATGCCCCATGCCCACACTGGTACCAGTTTCCAGAAATGCATTAGAACCTAGCAATCCTAAAACCTTTCTCTGGGTACCCAGTACTGGAGTCTAAAGGTGCAGGCCTGTTGTTCAGTGCAGCTAGGATGGCCAGCTAAGTTAGGGCCCTTGAAGAAGATAAGCAATTAACTTTACTTCTCATTCTGGGACACATTGCTGACTGTAGATTTCAGAACTTAAAACTGGTTGATCTCAAGAGGCTTTACTCTAAATACAGAACCTAGCTTAGTAACCACATTAACTATTTACAAGTCAATCTGGGTTAAGCAGGGAGGCCCTGCATACTCACAGTTTGGTAGTCATCACAGGCAAGTCACGATCAGGCTGTATAAAGTAGATATGGGTGATTGCAGCAGGCAGGCTCTGCTATAGATTCAAAGATGCGGCAAAGGCTTGCAGCCAGGGACCCTCTTACTGACTGCAGGATCTTGCAGCCTTTGCAGATGGAAAGCGTCCTTTAGCTCGTCAGAAGTGTCCCTCTCTGGACTGAAATCACCTTCTGGATCAGACCAGGCCAGGACCAGGGCTGGCATGCTTCAGACCCCACGTCTAGGCTATGCCCCCTCAGGGGAAGCGCATATGGCAGCGCCCTAAGCAGCACACTACCAGGCTGTCTTCCAGGCCAATCTGAGGCTGTTGTACTGTATTCAGCACATTTATCAGTTGCACATTTATACATTAGCTCACAGAAGTCACAATCCATTCAATCATGTGCCAGCGTGGGACCAAGATCCTCTCAACCTTGCAGACACATGTTTCAACTGACTGATGCTTCTTTCCCTAAGGCCAGGTGACCCAGACTATCACAGTCCATGAAGTAATACCTTGAATCCTTAACATCATCAGACAGAGCTTGAGGCTTGGCTCTCCACCATTTGATAACTGCCCTGCAAAAACAACTGGACACATGTGCTTCTCTTAAACTTAAGACACAAACATCACAGTCCCTTGTGGCTTTGCTGGCATTAATAGCTCCAGCTTGGACATTTAGACATCTACTAGCATCCCAGGCACTGTTGAGTCAGCTCAGCGTAGCTAGGAACTTTCCTTTCATTCCTGTAGCACCTACAGTCACATTCAGCACATACAAACACTGAACCCCTTTCTTGGTCACTTTTTAAGAGGTCCACCCTCTCTTGAGCGCTGGTTAATGCAGGGTGCAGACAAACAATAAGCACTTCTGGGCTTTCTGGACTTCTTAGCCCCAAAGCAGGATCTCAGTTTTTAAAGGTGCACATGGTGTACTTGTAAATGTCACAACAATGCATGCAATGGTTACTCACTCAGACAAATTCAGCACTCCTTTCTGAAATTATAGATTTCTTCAGCACTCTCACTGCTGAGGCAGACACTTTTTGCTGCCCTCTCACAACTGCAGGTGGATGCTGACTTCTTTTCCACATTTTTCTAATGTGGCAGGGAACTCTAGCCCTGGAGGACAATCTCTGGCAACCCCCAGGCTGATGACTTCTGTTGCTGGCAGTCACTCTTTCTCTCTGGCACAGGCAGAAGCCCCCTTCACTATGAAGGGCCCACATGGAACACACTAGGCCCATTCCTCCAGCTGGGGGCCTGAGGCCCCCTGTGGAGGGGCTTCCACCAGAACTGAACTCAGCCTGAAAAATCCCTGGGTGTTATGGAGTCCTTTGCAGCTCCTGATTGGCTGAATCCACTTTGTGTCCCAAGATGATTGGTTGAAATCACTTGCCAGTCCACTAAATGAATATGCATTAGCCTCACTCAATGCCTGATAGGTTCCCTGTGGCTGCTGCTCTGCAATCATGGCTGCTGAAATGCACAGTCCCCTTGCATTTTCACCAGTCCCAATAATAAAGTTCTGGTGCAGCCAGGAGAAATATTTTATTTACCTTTGTGCCTCACTGTTCAATAGCCATTGATGTGCCCTCTTAAATGCTGCCACTCTCAAACATTTTGCTTCAGTCTCTAGCCTGTCACTGCTGCTGAAATATAGTGCCCCTAGGCAGCAGACAGGTAGGTTATCTAAGTCTCAATGTTGGCAGTCTGGGCAGCCAGAATATTTATTTTATTTTACTTATTCCCCTTTGTTTATTAGCCCTTTGAGTGTCCGTTGCCATGCTGCCTTTATTATACATTTATTTACATATTCACAGTGGCATCAATGCGAAAACTTACAGTCCTAGTCACAAAATGGACCCACTCACAAATATTAATGCCCCCTCATTAATATTCATAGAGCTGAGCAGGGGCTTACAGAGCACACAGCTCTTTATTTTACCAATATATTTGGTGGCTCCCTCGGTCCAACACGAGGTCACTGGCTCCCACCTGAACCTTACTGAGACCAGGACCACCAGGAAGCCACTCTTTGACCCTTGAGTGTGTCGACCACTGGAGCACGCTTTTATGCATGCATGACATACCAACCAGCTCTAAATGCTGGTGGCTTGTGATCTTGCTCTGGGAGCCTGAAGAGGCGAAATAAAGTAAAAGACTCTCAGGGATCTCTGGGCACACAATGGGACCTGAGCAAGGATGGAGAGGATGGGTTCAATATTCGGGGACATGGCAGGCATCAGGAGACAGAGCTGGAGGTGCTCCAGGAACAGGAGCAAACAGGAGAATGGGCAATAAGGTAAGCCCCCATGTGGGGAGCATTACACTCTTCCTGCCTGTGAAAGCTTGGCATCCTCACCAAGCCTGTGCCAATCCTGACACACAATAAGTAGCATTTAATAACTTTTAATCAATCTAACCAGTCTAGCTAGACACATGGCTTCCTAGCTAGCATTGGTTACCATACATCCTATTATAGACACATACATTCTGCCTAAAACAATAAACATTTGCAAAGACTGTGAGCACTTTTAGATGTTGCATTCTCCTGGGGACCCCTAACAGTAAAAGATTTTAAGTTGGAATAAATTTCTGGTGCATTTCCACATTTGACCAACAGGGGTGTATGTTCCCCACTAACATTCACTGACCAGCAGTGAAGAGGCTTGGAGCAGATCTGGCACCAAAACACTTACTTACATAGGTGACAGCCATTTTAAAGGGACACTGTCAACCCCACAGGCTTCAAAGTGTCCCTAGTTTAATTTTATGATTGCCAACATTATGTAAAGATTGTTGATGAAGTTGGTAGTTTGAGTCTGATTCTTTTTTCTTATAAAAGTAAAAACAGACTGCCCAACATACTGGTGTTGCACATAAAAACAGGTTGTTTACATTCCTTAATCAACTCCAACTGCATCTTTCCTGGGCTTGGGAACACCTCCAACACAGTCTAGATACGCATGTTGCAGTGGGAGTTTAGAAGGTTGTTGCATCATGAGTGACTGCACTGTTTGGGGTACTTCTAATGTTCAGGAAGTATTCAGTAAGAATAGATTCAGGATTTTAAACAAAACAAAGTTGTTTATTAATACACATCAGCATGCATTTCAGTTTTGCTAAACAAGGAGACAGACAAAACAAACAGAAACATCAATGAATTGTAGAGAAGGTAAGCAATCTTAAAGTGTAGTTTTTAACTAGAAATACTATGATGCAAAACTGGTCATCAGTGTCCCTTTAAGGGTCCCAATGCTTAGACAGCTTGGGCGGAGGTCCATGCTGGGAATGACATGGCATACAGGAGATCCAGTGGTGCCTCCATCCATGTAACCCTGGTGCCAGGTATCTTAGGGCTACACTACCCTGCTTTAGCTGGCCACACCAAGGTTAAGGGCCTGGGTTCATACTTTACTTTAAAACTGGTTCTTTCCCAAGATAACATAAATGCACAGTTCCTCCACCCAGGGTATACTTATATGGGCTAGAATCAAACCTGGTACAACCCTCTGGGATGCTGTACCCACCCATAATAATACCATAGTGCCACCCAAACATGATCCACTGTTCCAAACCCCACATTTCAGACATTTTTGAATTTTTGACTCCAAAACATGCTCATGATAACAGATTTATGCAAAACAGCAAACAACAATTTATTTACATGAGGTGAGGGTTAGGTAAGAGTAATTGTTAGTAGAGGCAAGCTATTTACAATGGATTAGAATTGGTTTTGACTGGCATTTTGAATTGGCATCAGATAATCATTCTGCATTTTAAATTCAGAAAGTAATCACAGTGGCCACCCAACAACCTCTAATGTATTCAGATTCTTTCTAGCAAGATCTTCCCGGACAAACCCATGCTGTCTCGTCCTCGTAGACAACGCTATCGAGAAAGGTTATCAGTATCAAGATCAGGCTATACAAAGCAGATATGGGTGATTGCAGCAGACAAACTCTGATATACATTCAAAAGATCTGAGCAAGGCTTGCAGCCAGGGACCCTCTTACTGACTGCAGGATCTTGCAGCCTTTGCAGATGGAAAGTCTTTAGCTTCTTCAGAAGTGCCTCTCTGGACTGAAATCACCTTCTGGATCAGATCAGACCAGGCCAGGTCTGGGGCTGGAACACTTCAGATCCCACGCCCAGGCTATGCCCCACAAGGAAAAGTGCATATGGCAGCGCCTGCGCATACACACTACCAGGCTGTCTCTCAGGCCAATCTGAGGTTGTTGTGTTGCATTCAGCACATTTATCAGTTGCACATTTATACATTAACTCAAAGTAGTCACAATTCATTCAACCATGTGCCAGCATAGCCTATAGTCTTCTCAAGCTTGCAGGCACAAGTTTCAACTGACTAGTGCTTCTTCCCTAAGGCTAGGTGACCAGACTCTCAACAGTCCATGTGTAACTTGATTCTTAACATCATCAGACAGAACTTGAGGCTTGCTCTTCACTATTTGGTAGCTTTACTTGACAAAATAACTGGTCACATGCAGCTTCTCTTAAGCTTAAGACACAAACATCACAGTCCCTTGTGGCTTTGCTGGCATTAGTGGTTCCAACTTGGACATTTAGACATCTACTGGCATCCCAGGCACTGTTGGGTCAGCTCTGCGTAGCTAGAAACTTTCCTTTCAGTCCAGTAGCACTTTACCCAGTCACATTCAGCACATACAAATACTGAACCCTTTCTTGGTCACTTCAACAGAGGTCCACCCTCTCTTGGCGTTGGTTAGCATGAGGTGCTACAAACTATAAGTACTTCTGGGCTTCTCAGCCCCAAGCAGGATCTCAATTTCTCAAAGTGCACATGGTATACTGTAACACGCTCATGACCATGCAAGCAGATAGTTACTCACTCAGACAAATTCAATGCTTTCCTTTTCTGGAAAGTACAGGTTTCTTCAGCACTCTCACTGATGAGGCAGAAACATTTCTTGCTGCTCTCACATTGCAGGTGGATGTTGACTTTTGTCCACGCTTTTCCCATCGCGGCAAGAACTTCTAGCCCTGGAGGACAATCTCTGGCAACCCCAGGCTGATGACTTCTGTTGCTGGCAGTCACTCTTTCTCTCTGGCATAGGCAAAGCCCCTCTCCTCCCCTGCAGAGGGGCCCCATGGAAAACACTAGGTCCATTCCTCCAACTGGGGTCTGACCCTCCCTGTGGAGGAGCCCCCACCAGTACTAAACTCAGCCTGAAAATCCTTGGTTATATGGAGTCCCTGGTAGCTCCGATTGTCTGAGTCCACTTGTGTGTCCCAAGATGACTGGCTGAAATCACTTGTCAGTCCACTAATTGAATATTCATTAGCCTTGCTCAACGACTGATAGGTTTCCTGTTTTGGTGCCTGAATTAGAACCCTGCTTTTCCCCACAAACACTTGGCAAAGTCTCAAGAGTCTCTTGCACTGTCCCAACAATCCTTGCTTGAAATCCTTTCTTTCCAACTGGCTGCTGCTCTGCTGTCATGGCTGCTCAAATGCACAGTACCCTTGCATTTCACACAGTCCCAGTAATAAAGTTCTGGTGCAGCCAGAAGAAATAGTTTATTTAACTTTGTGCTCCACTGTTCAATAGCCATTAATGTGCCTTCTTAAATGTTGCCACTGTCAAACATTTTGCTTCAGTCTCTAGCCTGTTGCTGCTGCCAAACTATAGTGCCCCTAGGCAGCAGACAGGTGGGTTACCTGAGTCCCAGTGTTCGCAGTCTGGGCAGCTAGAATATTTATTTTAGTTTAATTAGTTTCTCCTTTGTTTATTAGCCCCTTTAGTGTCCACTGCCTTGCTGCCTTTATTATACATTTATTTACAAAGTCACAGTGGCAGCAGTCACCCAAAACGTACAGTCCCTAGTCACAAAATGGACCTGCTCATGAATATTAATGCTCCCTCATTAATATTCAGAGAGGTGAGCCAGAGACTTCTTGCACACACAGCACTCTTTATTTACCAATATATTTGGTGGCTCCTCTAGTCCAACCTCGAGTCACCAGCCACAGCCCTGCACCTTATGGAGACCAGGACCACCAAGGAGCGCCCAGACCACGAGTGTGGTCAACCACCAGAGTGTGCCTTCTGTGCATGTGCGAGCTCGCCAACCAGCTCAAAACACTGGAAGCCTGCAACTGTGAGCCCAAAGAGGGCAAAATGAAGTAAAAAGCTCTTGGGGATCTTTGGGAAGACAATAGGACCTGGGCAGGGATGGAGAGACAGGACAACATTCGAGGACACCACAGGTGTCAGGAGACAGAGCTGGAGGTGCTCCAGGAACAGGAGCAAACAGGATAATGGGCAATAAGGTAAGCCCCATTTGGGGGCATTACAAGTATTTGGATTTAGGGTTTTGCAAGCTTGATAATTTGCTTAGTGCACCACTGCCATCCAACCACGGCAACATAATCAGCTCATCGCTGTTTCCACAGCTGTTGTACCCAGTGAGGCACTGTGAACTCCATAACAATAACTAAACGGTTACAAGGCTGCGGGGGAGGGTAGTGCCCACTAGTTTATTTTATTTTGTTTTAAAAAGTTGGTAACTGGGAAAGGCACATCATGAGCAGAAGCATGTTTCCAGGTGCAACCCGGGGAAGGGAGGGGTAACAGCAGAATGAGAAATATAAATGAAATAACACAACACAACAGGGCAAACAAGAAAACAGAACAGGTAAAATTCACAATCAAATACAAACTAGGAAACTATGTACAAATAGATGAAAGATAGATACAAAATAGATAACTATATACAACAAATATAAAGAAAATGCAAGCTATTATACAGTAGTTCAATCATAAAATGGAGTTTAAGGTGAGTAGTGGTCAGTGGCAGACTAGGAGGGAACAGTTGCAGGAGGTGACTGGGGTTTGGTCTGAATAGGTGCTTAGATGGGGAAGGAGGGAGAGGTGAGTTAGAGGGGAAGGTTATTCCAAAGGAAGAAACTTGTAGAAAAAGGAGTTTACCAGCTGAGGCATGGTTACAAGGCGAGAGAAGGTGTGGCACAGTTAGACCATGAGTTATGTAGAGAGGGAGAAGCAGGAAAGAGGAGTGAGGCAAGGTATGAAGGAAGAGACCCAAACCAATACTTTGCTATGAGGCTGGAGTAGTGAGAGGAACGCTTCTGTGCAAGTGAGGAAGAGAGGGAACAGTAGAGGTCGCAGTAGTGAGTTAGTGGGGGTGGGCTTTGAGGCGAACCTGTAAAACCATGGACTAGGACATCCAATTTGGCAAGGGAGGTGGCTGGGGCAGTGCTGAAAACTATGTCAGCATAGTCAAAGGCAGGAGGATTCATTTGACTATCAGGTCAAGTCTTACAGGAGGGAGAGGCTGGCTTTGTGACAATAGAGTAGCCCAAGTTTAGGGCACAGTTTGGCATGGAGCACGCTGAAATGGGAGGAAAAATCCAGGAAGGGATCGAGCCAGACACCAAGGCGTGTAAGTGCAGACGCGTGTCAAAAGGTGTTAGCTGACGAGAAGAAGACAGGTAGTGAGGAAGTTTGGCAGTTTTGTTTGGAGCCAAAGGTCATGGCAACAGTTTTCTTTGTGTTAAGTCTTAGGTAGTTGGCATCAAACCAGGCAGTGACTGCTGAGAGGTCATTTTGGGGTGGTTTGGATGGCATGGGTGGACAGGCCAGAAAGGAAAAGGATGGTGTCGTCACGTATGTATGGATAGTGGAGTGGGTGCATATGGAGGTAAGGTCATTGATGAAGACAGAAAAAGAACTAGACCCAGAATAGAGCCCTGGGGCACACCAGCGAGGATTGGGAGGGTGAGGGATGAGATATTGTTAATTGAAACTGACTGGGAGGGCCATTAAGATGAGAACTGAACCAGGACACTGAGGCAGGGATAGGCCAATGGAGCATAGCTTGAGAGTAAAGTGGGTGGGAGACCAAGTCAAAGGCCTTGGCTAAGTCAATGAATATAGCTGAGGTGATGTGGCCAAGATCCATAGCGGTGTGGATGGCATTTGTGAAGTGTAGTAGGGAGGAGGAGGTGGTACAGTGGATTTCCTGAAGCCTGACTGGAATGGGAAGAGGGCGTTAGAGGTGGATAGGAAATTGTTTAGGCTGGAAAGGATGAGAGATTCTTGGACTTGTGAGGGCAAGCAGTAGGGAGATGGGGTGGTATTTGCCAGGGGTGGTGGGATCACCACCTTTGAAGAGAGGAGAACTTTAGCAGACTTCCAGGCTGTAGGGACTGTGCAGTGGAGAGCAGAGGTTTAGGATGTAGGTTAAAAGGGTAATTATTGAGGAGCAGAGATTCTGAGGAGCCTAGGTACAAAACCATCGGGGCTAGACTTAGTAGGGTTTAGGGATGTGAGGGCTCCCAGTACCTCTGAAAGTAAAATTAGTGGGAGTTGAAACCCTGAGGGCTGTGGGGAAGACGGAGGGGGACGGGTCCCAGGTGGAATAGCACTGGAGGTGAAACACTTATTTAGAACTCGCAACACAGGAGGGTCAGAGACAAGTGAGCTAGCCTTCTGGATGGGGGGAGTCGGATTGGGGATGCAGGAGTGAATGGAGATCCCGCCAGAAGGAGGAAGGAGTACTGTTTGAGTGGTGCAGACGGATTTAAAGAAATCTGATTTAGCATGGTGGATGCTTTGGGTGCAACTTTGGGGAGGATATGAAAGGTATGAAGGGAGGCTTGGTTGCCTGAAGATTTAGAGTGGTGCCAAGCATGGTCACATGCTCTACACTTAGCCAGGATTTCAGGGGTGATTCGGGGATGGTGGGCAACTTTAACGCTGGATGTTTTTAGAGGGATATGGGCATCCCAAATGCTTAGGAAGATGGAAGACAAGTGGGCAAGGGCAGTGTCAACTGAGAGGGAGCAGTGTACTGGGGACCAGTAAGCCAGGGCCAAGTCATGGAGGAGTTTATTTACATTGAGGGACTTAAAGGGGCAATGTTGGATGTATTTGGGAGGGATAGAAGGAGACAGCACTTCCTGACACAGAAGGTAGGGACAGCGGTCACTTAAAACATCTGGTAAAGTACCAGCAGAGCAAATGCGATAGGGTTGGGATAGAGCACCTAGTCAAGAAGGGAATGTGATTGACTTTGAGGGTTGGTAAAGGCTGGTTCTTTAATTAGTTGGGAAAGGTTTAAAGCTTCAATTTGCTGGCATGAGCTTAGAGAGGGGGGCAAGCCAATCTAAGTTGAAGTCACCAAGAAGGATTAATTCTCGTAAGTTTGCTAAAGGGAGATGATGGAGATACGGGAAGGTGGAGGATTTTAGGGAGGTGTTTAAGACCCCACTAAAAGGGGAGATGAGGAAGGAAAAGTGAGATTAACTATGAGTAGTTCATGGAGCAGGAATTGCTTCACGATGGAAGATGGCACAGTTTAAGGAATTGCAGAAGATAGTCACTCCACTGTCACTAGTACAGCTGGGCAAAGCAAACCTTGAGCATTGTGAGGTTTGGGGTGGGCTATTATATTTTGGGTTGAACCTGAATGTGCACCAGTAGCACAGTCCAATTTATAGTTATCATGTGACTGTGCCTAGAAGGACAATAGAAAAGCAGTCTTGTGTTACTGCAGGTTGAGCCTGGATGGGCACAGAACAAATATCCAGTAACTATACAGAACAACCTCATATAGCCCCCCAGTTTTGTTTCTACTTACTGTCTGAGTACTTTACTGTTTTAAAATGTAAGTTGCATGCTTTGAAGGAGTTTGACTACACTGTGTTGGTTCTCAGATGAACTGATCATCTGGGGAGGTGGGGAAGTACTGCATCCCAAGGAGCATACCATACCTAACCAGTCCAATTTCAGCCCTTCTCTGGGTGAGGGACCAAACTATTTAGTTCTAACTTTGGAAGCAACCCACTCCACCCCTCCACCCCAAGCTGGAGTTTAGCAAAACCAGGCCCTTAAACCTTGCTGAGCCCACAAAGCAATGGTAGAAACCACAACAATACTGGTAATCTGGTTACAAATATACTGTATATTCTCACTCTGTGATATGGGAGTCTACATTCTTGTGACGTTTTCTAAACTAAAAGAGAAACAAGAAATCTTATTAAAAACATAACACATGTATCATGTATCCTTGAATGCAGAGCTGTATGTCAATAAACCTTATGTGGTATTAAAGTTGGGGTGCTGGACTTCATCTCAGTAAAGAGGCAAGCAGAGTTGGCCCCTAAGTGCAGCGGCAGTGCTGCTGCTCATGTTGATGGGGACCTGTGTTTGTACACTGAGCCTGGATAGTCAGGGAACTATCAGGAGGAGGAGGACTGAGCATCCCAGAGGATGCCCTTTTCTGCCTCTGGGGAGGGATGCTTGTCCACTGCACTACAGCCACCTAAGTAACCAAACAATGTATTACTGTGATTTTAGAAAATGAGGAAAAGAATTTCAGCTCTCTCACTGGCTAAGAGACTTGTCTAGGTGGGCATTTATGAAACAGCAATGCCTACCTAAAACAAGTCCCTCTGCAAACCGATTACCAAAAAGAATCACTGAGCACATAAAGTTTTAAAAGTTTCTGAGCACCATTTTCTTCTCTAAACACGAGTAAGTTAACCAGCTAACAGCTGCGCTCTGTCTCATTTACATTAATCAAAATAAATAAACTTATAAGTGCCTACTATTTACTTCCACATTCTCCATGGCCATCCGAGCGTCCTCTGTTGTGCCACATTTTGGCAACCTGTATCATCCACATTCTCCAGCCGCATGAGTTTCTCTCTCTTGACCTGCAAGCTCGTCATAATGTCTCCATCTGTGGTAGCCAAAATCAAGAAAGTACTGGCAGTATCATACTGGACCTAGCACTGCAGTATTGTGCTCGCTCATCTTCTGCTCAGACAACAATTACAGTATTCTGCTTGCTCTTTCCTGCTTAGCAGACAGTAGCCAATTTAAACAGCTAAGTAGGAGGGTGGGTCATAATTTACTATATTAAAAAAAAAAACACAGCTTCTGAACAAAGTAGCACTGCATAAAACAGTGCCCCTGCTGCTAATCCCAGCGAGGAGAGGACTACTTTGCAAAAAATAAGTTTATCTAAATTTACTATTTACAGGAACTGTTTTTAAAGTAAAATTTTCCCAACCAAATGGACCAAATCCCATTTTCTATGTACAATAATACCTGCAGGGTGGACGGTATGGTCTATACCCACCCTTCCAGGGGTTATAAGACCCTCTCTGCCTGCAGCATTTGAGCACATTACACTCCTGGGCAGGTGGGTATAGCCCAATACCACCCACCCACCTGTTAGGTATTACTGTTTACATACTGTAAAGGACCCATACATGTTAGGATATGCTTGATCCTGTTATTTAATTCAGCCACAATTGGTGATAACTTGACCCCAAGAAACTAAGGTTAAGAATGGCGGGAGGGCTTAGTTACTGCAATTGTGTTTTCAACATAACCAATTGTGGTTTTTGCCAGCTTGAATTTGTTTCTATAACTTGTAGACAAGTTGTTAGCCATTTCTCTCACACATACAGAGAAAATGGACACTGACTTTAAATTAGCAGAAGGGCAGGCCTTGATGGACTGTCCAGGCTTTTCCCATCCCAGTTCTTTTATGTTCCTATGAAGATATCACGTATCTATATGTAATACTAGATACTATGAGGCCTGCCACCACAACTACAGGAGGGGCAAGCCAGGGCACTAAGAGTTTTGGTCGGACCATGGAGCAACTAATACAGTCAGACACAGGGTTGGACTGGGGTGGGGAGCAAACATGGAAAATGGATACAGGGACCCACCTGGAAAATAAAGAGAGGGCGAGGTGACACACTCATATCAACATTCCACTTGATGGAGGTTGTCTCGAGATTGAGGCCAACACATTGTGATCTGGACCCAGGTCCAACACGACTTTTGTCAGATGCATGGACCTGATTGGACCTGGTTGGCCAAGATCATCCAGAGTTCCTTGAGGAGGGGGTCTTCCCATCGGCTTTTAAAAAGGCCCTAGTTAGACCCTTATTAAAGAAACCCTCATTGGACCTGGATCACCTTGGCAACTACAGACTGGCAACTAACCTCCCATCTTTGGGAAAGTTATAGAAAAGTGGTGGCAAGTCAGCTCGAAGAACAACTTGCCTCATCCTCCAACTATGAGGTTTTCTAGTCTGGGTTTAGGGCTGGGCATAGTATGGCTATTTCCTGTGAAGGTGCTCAATGATCTCTAATAGCGAGAGACAGGAGAGACCGTACTCATCTTGGTCCTTCTGGATCTCTCAGTGGCATCTGACATTGTGGACCATGAGGTGCTGCTTGACCAGCTGCGGTACCGTGTGGCCTGTCTGGTAAAGTCATCAAATAGTTCAGGTTATACCTGACAGGCAGAGTGAGATGGTGGTGATGGGGTTAGCCTCATTTAGCAGAAGCCTCTGACCTGTGGTGTTCCACAGGGGTCTGTCTTGTTGTTCACGGTGTATATGCTGCGTTGGGGACATTACCAGGCTGTATGGGCTGGGTTTTCACTGCTATGCAGATGATACCCAGCTATCCCATCCTGTGCACCAAGTAATCAGAAGGCGGACTCAGATTAACAATTGCCTGTCTGAGATCCAGACTTGGATGACTCATAACTAGTTGAGACTCAATCCAGACAAGACTGAGGTGCTGGTGGTGGATCTGGGTCCTCGGGAGAGGGGTTGGAGAACCCCTGGTCTTGTACTGTGGGGACCACTGATCCCGTCTGAACGGGTAAAGAATCTTGGTGTGATCCCCGACAGCAATTTGACCTTTGATGCTCCGGTGTCGGGCCGTTGTTAAAAGAGCAGATTCTATCATCTGAGGAACATTGCCAGGATTTGGAACCTGTTACCCCCTGAGGACCTAGCCTCACTGTACATGCTTTCGTAACATCCAGGCTGGATTACTATATTGCCCTGTACCTAGGGCTATCTGGAAAGTAACCTCTGCCGACTGCAGCTGGTGTAGAATTCGTGGCAAGATTGCTGACAGGTGCTCATAAGTGTGATCACATTATACCTCTCCTCCGCAAACTGCACTGGCTGCTGGTTAGGTGGAGGATTGCCTTCAAGGTTGATTTGCTGACCTATAAAGCCCTATGCAAGGAGCCGGTCTGTCTGCAAGATCTCCTTGTGCCTCACCATCCACCCTGGGCTCTCTGTTCCACCGAGGGTTGCCTCCTTGGCGTCCTAGGGTTATGTTGTATCACTCCGTGATAGGCGTTTCAGTGGCTGCACCTACCCTATGGAACTCTTTACCTAAACACTTCATGGAGTCACCCTCAGTGGAATTCTTTAAAAATGACTAAAAACATTTTATTTAACCAGGCTTTTAATTTATAGATAGCTGAACCAGATTTTATTATATGGATAGATAGTTTAAAATATGTTGATGCTGTATATTGCTATCTGCTCTAACTCTGTATTTTAATGAATGTTTTAAAGTTGTTGTACTCTGTTTTAATTGTGAAGCTCCCGAGTCCATGGAAAGGTGCACTATACAAACAAAATATCTATCTGTCTGTCTGTCCATCCGTCTGTCCGTCCATCCATCCATCACTTAAATTTGATACACTAGCTTTGTGTTTGCATCTTAAATTTACCTGCTGAGCCCCAAATATCCCATTTCACTAGAAAAAGATGAAAATGCAAAGATTATCTGTGTTCAGGAAGCAGGTACCCAACGGGGCACCTGGACATTTCGAGGTATCCTATCCGTTAACTTTATTTAAACAAACTCCTTGTTCACACAAAGTTCTTCAGTCAGGTAGCAGGGGTTTATTTTGATCTGGCACTCTCAGAAGGCATTTACTTGGTGTTGCTAAATATGTCTCCTCCTGGTAGGCTGCTACAATTGCAGTTTTGTTTATTTTACAGTTTTGACCAGGAAAGACACAATAAGCCAAAGCTTGTTTCTATCTGCAGCCTTTGAGCACGGGGAAGTTAAGTGACTGGCTCATGGTCACAGAGTATGCAAGTGATGGCTGTGGATTCAAATCCAGTTCTCCAGATTGCAGCTCTTTGCTCTTAACCACTGTGCTGTACTACCGCCAGTACTAAGAACTATGGCCAAAGATGAATAAATGAGCTATAGTTTATCCCAAAGACTAACATGACAAAATATAGTACAGTTACATAAAACTTACCATAACAGTAAATCTTAGAAGCTCTTGCAGCAAGCCACAATTGGCAAGACTAAGACGTCCAGGCATCAGGACCACTGGGAAACATCTAGCTAGCAGTCCACCATGGGGCACTGCCCACCACTGACATCAGGTTTCCTATAAAGGTGGACGGTGCCCCACACCTACCTCAGTTCTCCTGCTGGACAGCCTGAACGGGCAGCAAATGGAGAACCAAGGAGGTTCCTGAGAGCCAAAAGAAAGGCAGAAGCAGTGCAAGAGAAACAAAGAGCAGCAGGGGAAGGAGGGAGGGAAATCAGGGCCTGCTGCAAGAGCCTCTTCGAGAGCTCTGCTGTTACTGATGGTTCTTACGTAACTGTACTATCTTACTTGAGGAAGGCTCTTGCAGCAGGCCACACTGGTAGGACTGAGTCCCAAGGAGTGCCGGTACCACCAGGAAGGAAAACAAAGAGGAGGAGGACAACTCAGCAGCCAAGAGCTCAGGAAAGAAGACCATGAAATATTGCTAGCCAAAATTGGCCCTGCACCTAGAGGCAAGGTCCAGACTGTAATGTTGGTAAAGGAATGGAGAGAACTCCAGGTGGCAACTGCACAGATGTCCACAGCAGACACACTTCTGAAAGAAGCCATTGAGGCAGACACATCCCTTGCGGAATAGCCCTTGACCACTCCAGGAAGGGGCTTACTGTACTTGCAGTAGCAATAAACAATACAATTCGCTAACCAGTTAGACAAACACTGTTTGTAACAGGAGCGCCCCTCTGGGGCGAACAAACAAACAACTTGTCAGATTTCTGTGAAGGCTTGGTACAGTTTGTATAGTACTACAAAATCCTATGTACAGCCAACGATTGAGCAAAACTTCCCCGATTAGAATACTAAGGAAAATAAACCGAAGGTGGATGGATTGACTCAACGTAAACTCCAACACCACCTTAGGTAGAAACTTAGGATTAATTTTGTGAAAAAACAAATAAGGCTCTTTACACATAAGATCCTGAAGCTCAGAAATCCTTCAAGCAGAATTAACAGCAACTAAAAGATTGCTTTCCACGACAGAAAGCACAGCCCGCAACACGCAGCTGGTTCAAAGGGAGGTAAAGTGAGTTTTTCCAACATAAAATTGAGGGTCCCATGGAGGGACCAGGCCCTAAATTGAGGTTTCAAATGCAAAATGCCCTGCAGGAAGGTACATGATACTTCAAGCTGGGCAATAACTGCCCTCAATAGGTGCATGGTATGCAGAGATGGTGGAAAAGTTGCACTTTTTTTGTTAATTCCCCCCTTCCACCTTCTGCTTGACCCTCAAGCTTCCCCAGTCCAGCCTCCACCTCGATGATAGGATGGGAGAACCATGACTTACTCTTCTGAGAGGGACCACATCACTCTTGAGTCCCCGCCGGGCTTGATTCGATCCAGGGGCGTGGGTCCATCAAGGCATCACTCTTCACGCTCTGAGGGGTTTTTCCTTTTTATGTTCTCCAAGGTGCAGACGTGCAATGATGTTAGTGCAGAGGAGCGCCTCCTGAAGATGTCCGCCATCACCTTGTCCCCTTTCACATCCCCTGTGATGCAGTACTCCTGATCTTCACTGGAGCTGCTGTAAAGTGGGGAATCCCAGCAGATCACCCCAGGAGAGGAGAGCAGCTCTTCTAGATGCTCAATCTTTTCCTTCCCGCCAACCCCCAGTGATCCGGATCCGCTCGAACCTGTGTCACTGGCGTGGTGAGATGTGGCATCCAGCACCTCAACCCCCAGCACCACCGGGCCAGCCTGGAAAAGTGCACCTTGAGGGCGGAGCACCACAAGCTGGAGTCCGAAAGGGAGAGAAGGTACTACAACATCTGATTCACTGGGCAGGTGAAAGGATCCAAATGGTGAGCAGCTGCCCAAGAAGTGAAATGCTTCATTTCATGGTGTAAGTAGCCCTGGTGAAGGCTCTAGCAGCCACCAGGATGTCTGCGACCCTAGGGAACACATAAAGCAGACAATAGCTAGGTCTGCAGGAGCCATGCATGGAGATGCAGTGACTGAAGTCCAGATAGACTAGATTGCCCCAGTCCTGCGACAACATGCTGGTGCATGGGGCAGGGCACCAGAGCTTCCACCGCCAGCTGTTGCAGCAAGGGGACCCAAATCTGACACAGCCAGAAGGGAGCTATGAGAATCATCTCCACCCTTCCAACTGCAGCTTGAGCAGAATCCTCTGTAGAAGGGAAAAGAAGAAAGGTGTAGAGAAACCTCCTTCCAGGAGAGGAAAAATGTGTCTCACCAGAAAACTCAGGCCCAGATCGAGCAAGCAGAAAAGCGGCAGTTTTGTTGTGTGGGGATGCAAAGAGGTCCAACTCTGGATGACCCCACCTGTCAAAGAGATCTTCAACCGCCAATGATAGAAGCTTCCCACCATGAGCCTATGACCTGGAGTGGCTGAAACTCAAGACCAAGATGTTTAGAAAGCTGGGAACATGGAGAGCAGAGAGCTCCAGACTGTGCTTGATGGTCCAATACTAGACTCTCATCGCCTCCCAACACAGGTAAGAACGAGTCCCCCTGATTTTGATGTAATACACCAAACACATATTGTCCGTCTGCATCAGACCAGTGAGGAGATGAGTCTGAAAGGCCTGCAGAGCACAAAGGACCACTGCAACTCCAGGACGTTGAGATGGAGATCCTGTTCTGTGGCCATCCAGGTACCCTAGGTCTGGTGACTGGCCAGATGAGTGCCCCATACCAGGCCAGATGCGCCTGTCTTGAGAATCTGACGGTGGTCGAAGCTGAAACGAGACTCCCTGAAGAAGGCTGGCTGGACTAAGCTTCCACAACAGAACTATCTGGACTGGGTCAGAGACCAGGAACAACTGTCCAGGTCATGTGTATTGGTCCCACTGGACCCTCAAGGTCCACTGGGGAACCCACATACGTAGGGCGGGCGGAGGATCATACTAAGGATCATACTAGGGAGTTATAGGAGCTAGAAGGCTTAGAGGCCCAAGAGTGCTCCTGTATTAATAATAATTAAAGTTACTCCCTGAGAGTATCAATTTGTCCAAACTCCGTTTGAGCGTTACTTTGGATTCCACTGGAGATAATCTCTAAGGGAAAAGCATTCCACTTGCATTAGTGATTCTAATGGTATTGAAGTGTTTACGTGCCATTAAGTTAAATTTTCGATCATAGATTAGTAAAGGGTGGCCTCTGGTATTATGAGTATTATTTTAAATTCAAATCCTAACACAGTTATTAGAAATGGGTCCTGCATAATGTCATACATGAATAGGAGGTCACCCCTAAGATGACGGGTAGTTAGAGGCATTAAATTCAAGGATTCCATTCTTGATTCATTTGGGACTTTATAATACCCTGTATTGAGTTTAGTGAATTTCTTGTACTTCCTCCAACTGGATACTGTCTGATTTCCTATCATGGGCACCATAATTGTGAAGTATATTCAACATGGGGTTGGATATATGCTCTATACAGAGGCATCATCACTCTACTATCTCTGCATTTAATGTTACTCTTAATTGACCAGATAACTCTGTTTGCTTTTAAAATAGACTCATTAATCGGAGATGCCGATAGAAAATCATCTGAGATGTGGACCCCTAGATCTTTTCATTAGATGTCATTAGTAATATACTTTTGTCTAATTTATATGCAGCCCTTGGGTTATTTGGGCCTAAGTGCATGACTTTACATTGTTGGGATTTAACTTCATATCCCACTTAGTTACCCATTGTGTAATATTATCTAGATATATCTGTATAGAAGAAATTTGTTCAAAATTGGAACAGGGTCCACCGAATTTGATATCAGAGGGACCATGGCAATAGCCTCCATATGGCCCAGAAGGTGCAGGAACACCCTGGTGGGGACCTGCCAGCTGGAGGAAACCAGACAGGCCTGCTCCATCAGTAGCTCTGCCCTGTCATCGGGCAAAAGGCCTTGCCCTGGTTGGTGTGCAGGGTTGCCCCTATGTATTGAAGGTGCTGGCAAGGGAAAGCCAGAACTTTGGCAAATTGACAGTTACCCCAAGGCCTGAAAAAAGATGGAAAGTATATTCCAAAGTCTGAACCAGGCGATCCCTGGAGGGGTTGCTAGCAGCCAATTGTCCAGGTAGGGAAAGCATAGAAGCCCTGTCTCCTCAGAGCAGCACGTCACTACTGCCAAGCACTTGGTAAATACCAGAAGGCTAAGGAAAGGCCAAAGGGAGGGACCAGAATTGAAAATTGGCTCCTGAAAGTGGAAACCGAGGAAGCAATGATGGGCAGGGAAGATTCAGATGTGCAGGTAAGTGCCCTGCATGTCCAGAGAGCATAGCCAATCCCCTGGTGCAAAAGAGGTAACAGCCCCTGGAGAGTGAGCATTCAGAAGTGGTTGTACTCGAGATATAGATTCAGATAGCTCAGGTCCAGGATGGGCTGAAGATCCCCAATCTTTCTGAGGATGAGGAAGAAGTGGGAGTAAAACCCCTTCCCACCGAGATGGAGGGATGGGCTTTATGGCTCTTTTTTTGGGAGAGCATGAATTTCCTCCCAGACTAGGGATGGGGGCGGGAGTGGAGTTTGCCAGGGATTTTCAGAAGGCCACTCTAGAAACTCCAGTGTGTGACCGTGCTCTATGATCTGAAGCACCCAACTGTCCATGGTTAACCCCCGCCACTCATCCTAGATGGAAGGAGAACCGACTCCAGACCACCTCCCTTGAGTCCTCAGCCGGAGGGGGTGGCTAAGCAGCCAGGAGGTGGGGCGGTGCTGGCAGGGTGGACGCAGGAGCCTGAGGGACTCTGGCAGCAGCAGCCGCGGAGGCCACTGTGGCCTTACGCTTGGGGTCGTTCCTTGGCAGGCTGGTTCTAAGATTGCTTAGGGAGGACCTATGAAAGGACTTACATTGGCCTGCTCTAGACTGAGTGTGATTGAGTGAATGGACTGACTTGAGGGCCTTCCTGACTCCTGCAGGGTGGAAATGATGTCCGCACATTCCCCAAAAAGGACTGAACCACAGAAGGATGTCCAAAATGCTGGACTGTAGTTCCAGGATAAAGCCAAATACCCAGAGCCAAGAATGGTACCAGAGGCAGACTCCAGCTGCTGCTCCATGCCCAGAAGCATCCACAGCATTACAAGCAGCCCGGAGAACATGATTACCTACGTCTGAGCCCGATTTCAAAAGCTGGGCAAGCTGCATCTTAGTGGGTTCTCTGGCAAAGTCTAAACCAGGTCACTGGCTTGGTCCCACAGAACATTTTGATATTGAACCATTTGAGCCGGATAATTCAGGGCCTAGATAGCCAAGGTAGTGACACGAACATGTATTTGTCCAGGTGCCCAGCTGTCTGGACTCCAATCTGGGAAGGCACTAAAGTGCTTGGGCTTGATATGATCATGTGCCATGATAACCACTGAATTCGCTTTAGGATGACCCCCACCCAAAATGGTTTACCCAACGGAGCGTGGTAAAACGGTCTGCCTTCTTGGGCAAAAGGATAGGTGGTGGATAGGTGATTCCATACTGCCTGGGTGATGTCCACATAGGAGTCAATCAAGGGGGCACCACCACAGGAAGGGCATCCCGCTGCCTTAAATAAATGACCAAGCGGCATCTTTCTGGGTCTTGCTCTTCCATCTCCCAGCCCATAATGGACTGGATGTGGTGTATGACATCCATAAAAGTAGGGTCATCGAGGGGGACTTGGGAATCTCGTTGGGATCCTCCTCATATGAGGACTCCTAGGTAATGAGGAATACTCCAAGGAATTGGATTCATCCTCAGAAGACTCACTATCTGGGGCCTACACCGACACTTATCCCCTGCGAGAGCTGGAGCCGACACTGGGTTGAGCTCCAGAGGACCCTGACGTTTGGAGTTAGCTGGGTCTGTGCCAAGCCCACACCTGGGGTGGTGGGTTCTAGGGAGAACAGAAGGGAGATGCCAGAGGCAACCCTTGAGGCAGGGGTCTGCCTCTGGACATAGGATAACCATGCCAAAACAGGGCATTATAATCCACCAGGGGTGGGAAGTTATACACCAGTGGATAAGGATAACAGGGCATCGGGTAAGGATACAACAGTGATGGGGCTGGCATCCAGTACCCAGGTGCAGGACTGCCCACTGCCAGCTGAGGATCCGCATTGACCTAACGGGCTCAGTTGTGGTGCAGGTTGTGGCAGGGGTGACGACGGAGTTGGGCCTGCGGGCTGAGACAGTGACAATACTGGCAGGTGGCCCAGCAGGCATCTGCCTGGAACACCCAGAAGGAGAAGAAGATGTGGCAGCAGCCTGCTGTGGCGTGCTGCCTGAAAAGGCTGACGCCAGCCCCAGTAGTGGGAGCCGATGAAGGCAATGCCATAGTCAGAGGGGGGATGGTGGAGGAACTGCCGCCCAATGAACTAACACTGGCTGAGCCACCTGGCTGAGATCTCTTGGAAGATAACGGCCTGAGCATCAGGGGCAGAGAGAGCAGGAGATGAAGTCCCCTACCTGAAGAACTGCCACATGAAATAGCAATGAGGGTGGGCAGTGGAGCCACCAGGAGCCCGAAAAGAAGAGAGGCTGGCAGGGACTGGTGGGGGCGGAGGGCGACTCCATCTCGGTCCAGCAGTTTATGGGGTGACTGCGAGTGGGAAGTTGTCTGAACCAGGTTACGTGTTTGTCCCAGTGCTTGTGCTCCCCAGACTTCTCCTTGTGAGAAGAAGAGGCCTGTCACAGTATGTGGGAATAAACTTCAGACAAGGCACATTTATAGGTTTAAACACACCATGGTGTGACATTTATTTTTTCAAAAGTTCAAAAATAATAAATGAAAATAAAAATTACAAAGAAAATCACTACTTAACCTCAGTAGTTTCTCACATATTACAATCCTGGATCTGACAGCTCCTAAGACCCTTTAATCTGCATTCAACAGCTTGTCTACAGTAGCAGTAGAACCTCTCCTCTCTCTCAGGGCTGAGCCTCACTGCACTGATTCAACTGCTTCAGTGAAGAGGTTTTTATATCTTTTGGTGGGGTCACCTGACTGAGCCCTTTTCTATTTACATGTCTGGACATGCTGTTTCATGTCTGAACATGTTGTTTCAAAACCAAGGGAGCTTGTTTGTTCCAGGGGACTTCCTGGTTCAATTAAAGGTACAGTGTATATCTCCACAGATATTGAATCTCTATAACTCTGATTCATAATGACTAACCATTTTATAAAGCATACCACAGTTTTTGCTTAGCTTCATACAGTAACAGGTTTATAATGTGAATTTATGAAAATACCTTAAGGATTTTGTATAACCGTATTAATCATGAAATTATTATTGTTTTATATGGCTTCTGAATCCTTTTATTTAAAAAGATTTTATTAACTGTATTTATTCTATTTAAAATAGCCTTCATGTTTATTTTACACATAGAAACATAGAATTTGATGGCAGATAAGGACCGCTTGGCCCACCTAGTCTGCCCATTTCCTTACTTGATGGATAAGCTGCAGATTCTAGTTAATCAACAGCTTACTTCCTCCTACCCCACTAGAATTGCCTTATGCCTGTTCCATGCATTCTTAAATTCTCCCACTGCTCCTGACTCCACAACCTCCTCAGGAAGGCTGTTCCATGCTTACACACCTCTCTGTGAAAAATACTTTCTAACATTACCTCTGGAGCCGTCCCTCTCTCTTCAAATTGTGCCTCTTGTTCTTGCACATCTCTTCTTCTGAAAGATACTACCTCTCTTGTACTTTGTTAATTCCCTTGAGATACTTAAAGTTTCTATTATGTCTCCCTCTCCCTCCTTTTTCAAGGGTATACATATTAAGCTGCTTTAGTCTCTCCTCATATGTCTTCTGGTGCAGACCTTGCACCATTTTGGCTGCCTCCTCTGAACAGCCTCCACTCTGTCTATGTCTTTAGGAGATGGGGTCCCCAGAATTGCATGCAGTACTCAGATGGGGTCTCACTAACTGTCTGTACAAAGGAAAACAACTTCCTGTTTTCTACTGTTGATGCCTCTCCCTATGCATCCCAGTATCTCCCCAGCCCTCCTTACTGCCTTCTCACATTGCTTGCCACCTTTAAGTCATCTGATATAATTACTCCTAGGTCTCTTTCGATTTTTGTTGTTGTTATTAACTCACCCCCATTGTGTACTCTTCCCTGGTTTTTGTTTCCCAGATGCATTATCTTGCACTTCTTTGCATTGAATCTGAGCTGCCACATATTTGACTCATTCCTCCAACCTTGCCAAGTCCTTTTCATTCTTTCCACCCCACCTTATGTATCAACCCTGTTGCAGATCTTTGTGTCATCTGAAGAGACATACCTTTCCTTCCAGGTGTTCTCCAATGTCACTAATAAAGACATGAAAGAGGACCGTCCCAGTACCGAACCCTGCAGTACCCCACTAGTTACCCTCCTTTCTTCACTGTGGACTCCATTTACTATTACTCTTTGTGTCCTGTTGTCCAGCCAGTTTTTTATCCAGGCTGCCACCTTGGGACCCACTCAAGGCTGGCTAATTTGCATATTAATGTTTTGTGTGAGACTGTGTCAAATGCCTTGCTAAAATCTAGGTAGGCCATCCACAGCCCCCTCCCTGGTCTACTACTTTGGTCACCCAGTCAAAGAAATCTATTAGGTCTATTGACATGACCTTCCTGCTGTGAAACCATACTGCCTTGGGTCCTGTGCCACACTGGCCTCTAGGTACTCAACAATTCTTTCCTTCAGAAGTGATTCCATCATTTTCCCTACCACTGAAGTCAAACTAACTGGTCTGTAGTTTCCTGCCTCTGCCCTGCTCACAAAATGCACTTATGCACTTTACACAACACCTCTCTGGTGTTTGGCATCATTCAGGGACTGGATGGATGGAAATGGAAAAGAATGAAAAGAGAGAACTAGTAGGAAGTTTAGTAGGGATAGTAAAGGCAATAGCTAGGTGGCCAAGCTAGGGTGGGGGGGGAGAAAAGCAAATAGAAAAGCATTAACTATTGCACAACAGAAGCTTCAGTAGCTAGGAAATAAGGAGAGAGAAAGTTATCCATCAGTCACAGCTGAGGTGTAGCCTAAATCCCTACAGGGCCCTGGAGAATTGTGCTGGCGGGCTGAAGAGCTCCTGGCCTGCAGCTCCTTTCCATCATGGTCAAATTCTGTTTCAAAGATGGCTCTCTAGAGTTTTAAGATGACATCTGAGTGGCCTGGTTTAATTTCTGGCAAAACTGGCGAGTTTGGTGTCATGGCTGGGGCCCTGGAGATGAGACACACAGAGTGGCCATCCATTCTAAGGTTCTGTTGCCACAGGCACACTTTGAGAGTGGCTGGAAGATGAGGTTGGTGGAGAAGACACAAACTCATTGATGAAAACACCAATAATTCGATGTCTAACACTAAAGAAAGAACGAAAAATAAAGTGTGGCAAGTGCAAGTAATGGAGGTTAACTGTAGCTGCAGCATCCACTAAGGTCCAACGTATGCAGGTCGATGGTGGGAAAAGAACTGGGGTAGGTGTGGGACTGCCCCTTTATAAGATAGGCTGACCTCAACTGACTGACATCGGCAGTGGGCGGTCCCCGTGGTAGACTGCTAGCTAGAAGTTTTCCATGTGGTTCTGGCACCTGATGGCTTAGTCCTATCAGGGTGGCCTGCTGCAAAGAGCCTTCCTCAAAGTAAGAGCCATTGTTAGCCACAAAATCTCCCCAATTTTCCCAAAAACTGGACAGAATAGAAATGGCTCTCTGGGAGGAGAGGTACAAACTTGGAATCATCTTTCTCTCAATATTCAAGTTATGAGCTCTATACTTGATTTCAAGAAAGCCTTAATGAAACATTTAACCAAACCATGTACATGTAACGTGTAAACTGTGATATAGTTTTGTACTTATAAATTGAGTTGTTTGTATATTTAAAACACGTGTATTGTTTTACATATGTGCTTCATACAAGTCTACAGTTGAAAATAGGATTTTGTAAACAGTATGTACCTATAGGTGCGAGGCAGTATAAGCGCAGTGGTTCTAAGGCTCTGAGCTGCAAATCTGGTGACATCAGTAGACCAGACCTGGGTTTGAATCCCACAGCTTCCACTTGCATACTGTGTGACCCTGAGCAAGTCACTTAACCTCCTTGTGCTCCCAGGTCGCTCCTGTAAAAGCTTTCAGCTTAGTGTGCTATACCTGGTTAAACAACTAAATAAAAAATATATAAAATAAAGTTTGAATGAAGACGCCACCTTTCACATTTTGGTGATTTTGCTTCCACCCACAGGAGCATAACCTCAATGACTTCCTCTAAACATAATTGCCATTTTCTCTCACTTTTCTCTCACACAGGTGGAATGCCATCCTTACTTGATTCAGAAGGAGCTCATTAATCACTGTAGACAGTGTGGGATTGTGGTCATGGCCTACAGCCCCCTGGGGTCACCCTGACCGCCCTGGGCTAAACCTGGGGAACCCAAACTTCTGGAGGATCCTAGAATTGTAGCCCTGGCACAGAAATATGGAAAATCCCTGCTCAGATTATAATAAGGTGAGCACTGAAACATATCAGGCTACAATGGAAGGTTCAAAACAGAGTTCAAGCTTCAGGCTTCCACCCTTCAGAACAGATATGTTTGGGGGGTCAAGATTGTATCTGTTGAGATCTACCAACCTGATTAGAGGATAAGGAGGTGTCAACTATGAATAGAGACTAGACATATTCAAATTTTCAGCCTAGAGAGGAGAAGCGTGAGACAGAATCACCATGTGCTGAAAACTAAAGGGATAGATAGAGTGGAGTATGCAGTACACTGATGTTTGAGCTGGTGATTGCAGATTGAGGGGAGAAAAGGAAACAGTGAAAGGATTGCTTCTTGGCTGGCCAGTTGGCACAGTGGCAGCATTTCTGCAAGCAACACTGGTGACACAGGTTTGAGAATGAACCCGAAGCTAGAGGTCAGTTGGGGGTTGGGCGGTATGAGCATGCCAGAGGATGCGCATGATCATGCCACAGGACGCTCTCCTCCTCCAGGGTGTGAGGCTGCTGGTTCCCATTCTGTAAGGACACATAAGGTACCACAAGTGGCACTACAGGTGGAACATCTGAAAGGAGGGAGACCCTTGGCTATATTCCACATGTGCACACTGCGGACCATGTTAATGCCAACATCTTGGGAAGGGATAGAGAAACACCAACACCAACCTTCCTACCACACTCTGGCACCTAACTATAGCTAGCCTTGAACTCCCAACTTCAACACTAAAGGCAGTCACCCCTACTGCTGCGTATCTCAGCAGCCTAACTACTTACTAAACTCCCACACATCTTATTAACTCTGCACTAGGTTTAGGTCACATACTTACAGCCAAGCCTCCCCAACCTAGTGATTCTCACAGCTCCTCTCTCTTCCCTTCTCTCCTCACTCTCCTGCTATAAGTGTGCTCTCTGCTAGCAGGTATCTCCCTTCCAGCCATCCTGATGAGGACTCCTACCTGCAGTGTTCACACTGCTCTTAATACTAGCCATGCCACTCATCACACTGCCAGGGTGAACTCTCCCTTGCACCTCTGTTATCACTGGATACCAATTCACATGGGATACACTCTGCCTCCGAACTCCTGCCACAAATGCCCAATCAGACAGGACTCGTATACTAAGAGGCCCTCTAACATTTTCACGTACCCCTATCCCCCAGTACATCTAGACCTGCTCACACTTACTGTCAAACCTGGGAAAACAAAATCTCTCAACTGCTCACGCGCCTGGCTAGAAAGCTCCTGAAATAGCAGGTTATAAGACTAGCTTGGTTACTTTGCTACTATCTGGGAACATCCACCAAACCTGGACCCAGCCCTCACCACCAAAAAGGGAGGACTACTATCACCTCAATGAACATCTGCAGCCTCCTGGCCAAGCATGACTCCCTCCAGGTCTGGATTACCCAGCATAAACCTGACATCCTATCAATCATGGAAACCTGGCTAATTCCTACAGTCCCAGACCAGGCCATCCAAATTGACGGTTACACCCTCTTTAGACAAGATAGGCTAGGAAATGCTGAGGTGGCTGTATCATCTACATCAGAGACACCATCCGGGACTGATACTATCCTGTCCCACCACCTGTGGCTTCTCTCAAATTCTACTCATCCAGGTCCAAATCAGCGCCCAGAGAAAATGCCTCACCCTGGTTACCGTTTATATCCCCAAAAGAACAATCAGGCGGACTCAATCTACCTTTGACTATCTTAACAGCCTGTGCAGGAACTCAGAGATCCTAGTCCTTGGTGACTTCAATTTAAATTGGTTATCCCTGAGCGACCCTTACAAGGATACCATCTCCTCCTTGGCATGTCCCAGCTTTTTGAATCCTAACCCTCACCAACTACCACTCCGGCACATGTGCCTTACTTGACTGACTGATAACCAACCATCCTGAGAAAATAACCAGCACTAATGTCCTCCAGACTGTATAAAGGGATCAGTCCTTTCGTGGTTAAAAAGACGAACACTGATCAACCTTCGTGGTTAAAAAAGACGAACACTGATCAACAAATATCACTGCAGGGCTACAATTTATTTAGAGCAGATAGAGAGTCTAGAGGTGGGGGTGTGGTTATCTCACGCCAAATCTAAGTACTTGGTCACCAATATTAGTTGCAAATCTCTAGCCAAGGAATTTAAGTTAGTTTCACTGAGCCTTCATCTCCCCTCCTGGAATGTATATCACTATCCTAGGTGGCTATAGACCCCGTCTGGTGGTGGCGAGTCCTTAATCTTTTGAAATCCATGTTCATGGATGCAAAAACTGAAACAATATTTCTAGGAGATCTAAATATGGACTGGCTGTCACCTAAATCACACGACCTCAAATCCCTTTGTGACGAGCTAGGTCTTGGGCAATTAGTCAGTGAACCTACTAGGAACAACACTCTAAATACTGCCAACAGTTTCATTCTAGATGTGGTACTAACCACACATCCACAAAATATCTCTTCGGCAGTGTTTCACAACACATGAGCGATCATGGAATTGTTGCTGCATAAGATCTCAAATTAGGCCAGTCGCAACCATCTTTATAACAAAAGATCCTTTCTCAAATTCAGTGCAGTAAACTTCCTATCTGACCTGAGCATGATCAGATGGCAAGATCTTTACCTAGCCAAAGATGTCAACAAGGCTTGCATCCTTAATGACAAACTCACTACAATAATAAATAAGCATGCCCTTTCATCAAAGTAAGTGCGGAACAAGTCCAACCCTGGTTCACCTCGGATCTCAAGGCAGCCCTTATAGCTCGAGATAAGCTCTAGGCTAAAGCTAGACATTCAAAGAATCTTCGGATTGGCAGGCCTTTAGAACAGCCAGGAATAACTGTCTTGAAAAACTTTGCTCTGCTAAAGCTAACTATTATATTTCTACTCTCGAACAAGCTAAAGGTAACCCTCATAAATATGGAAGACTATCAAAGCTATAGAAGGACAGTCCATGGCCCCTCTGCCCCAACAAAGATAGTTGCAAGTGGCAAGATTGTTGGAAAACAAGTCCCTAATCCGGAGGAACTTAACTCCCACTTTGCCACAGCTGGATTAGCTTTGACTTGTCACCTTATGCTGGTGCTGCGGTGAGCCAGCATACCCTCCCACCACATCTAGTCCTGCACCCAGCCACTTCCAACTGCTGAGGTAACTTATAAAGAAGTAAAAGATTCTCTTCTTAACTTAGACACCAAAACGCGAGGGACGATGGCTTGGAACCCATTTTCCTAAGGTCAGGCTCGCCCATCTCACTGCCCCAATTCTCCACATCTTCAATCTTTCCATTACATCTGCTACTGTGCCGTCCTGCTGGAAATCAGCAAATATCCTCCCTCTCTTTAAATCTGGTGACCCATGCGATTAAACAACTATAGGCCTATCTCCATATTGCCTATCCTTTCTAAAGTTCTCGAAAAACTGATCCATATTCAGTTAAAATCTCACTGGAAACCTTCTCTCTCATTAACCCAGCTCAATCTGGCTTCCGGGCTAATCATAGCACAATCACTGCACTAGCAAAAGTAACCAATGATTGGATCTCTGCTATAGATGCTAAGAAGGTAACTATTGCAGTCTTTTGGACCTCAGCAAAGCTTTTGATACTGTTGATCACAAACTATTAGTCAATTGCCTTGCAAAGTTGGGTTCCACATACCGTACCACCCAGTGGTTCTCTAGCTACCTAACTGGAAGATTCCAAAAAGTAAAGGCGGAAGAGCTTTTCTGCTGCCTTGCCAGTTGCAAGAGAATCCCCGAGGATCCATCTTAGGCCCTATCTTGTTTTCTCTGTACATTAATGACTTAGAAGCTAACATATCTACATCAATCTGCACTTTTGCAGATGATACTGTGTTATACTTCTGGCTCATCATTATCTGAAGTCAAGGGGTGCTTCAAAGCGGACTTCGCACAACAGAGCATAATCTAATAAAGGCAAGCGCTTCTGCTCAATACTAAAGAAGACTAAAGCGATGATATTCTCCTGCAGTGCTGTCACAGGCCCCACTACACTTTTCGCAAGACTTCATTGTCACCACGCTAAATGAGCCTCTGAAGTTGTAACCAAATTTAAATATCTAGGTATCTGGATCGCAATAAATTATCTTTCAGTGACCACGTCGAAGATGTCTCTAGAAGGTTAAAAGCAGGTTAGGTTTCTTCTACAGAAATAGGCCCCTTTTCCCCTTGAACTTCGAAACAAGCTTGTACAGGCCACTTTTCTCCCCTACTCAACTATGGCGATGTAATCTATTCCTCCATCACTCTTGCAAATCTAAGTAAACTGGACATCCTTTATCACCGTGCATTACGGTTTATTACCAACTCCTTACCGTTAGCACCACTGTGACTTATATGCAGTTGTTGGTTGGACATCCCTTACTACTAGGCGCCTGCTCCATGCTGGCTATGGACTCTTAAACTGCTCCTGCAGAAAATTGCCAAACTATCTCTCTTCCTTATTAGTATCTCACGGTACATGCTAGTTAAGAAAATCTGACTTTATTATGTTGACATACCAAGGTAGCGACTTCCTTTGGTAAACGTGCTATTGCATATGCCCTTCCTCCATTTGGAACCAATTACAAAACCGCACTGAAACTAACTAGCACAGTTTCAATAAACTTCTACAAATCGCTAAGTTCAGCCAAAATAAAAGACACCTGTAACTGTCATTAAGTCTCTTCCTTCCCCATGTGTGCCATATTTATCCAGTGGTAAGGTGTAATTGATTTGTCATATTAACTGCTTTCCCTTCCCTTCTACTCCTGGCTTTATCTTTGCTTACGCTCCTGCTACTCTACCAAATCACTCCTCCCCATATCAGTTGTAGACTGTTGTTTGTTCTAGCTGCCAAAATACTGTATATGTATTGCACACACCAGTCATCATGTTTCATTTATCAGTATGCAACCTGTAAGTCGCTTCCTGTCTCATTATCAATGTTTACCACCTTCGGTCACCCTATGTGGTACCCTTGTATTATATCCAGCCTGTATCATGTAACGTGCATTTAGTGTATATACTGTTATTACCTATCTGTGTTTATACTTTAAGTGTTTATGTCACAGGACCTCCTTGTGAATGAGCTTGCTCAATGGAGTTTTCCTGCAATAAACTTGAACTTGAACTTAGATTCCCATATATCATGCAAATGGGCGAACAAGTCACCCAAGCCCCCGAACTATACTCTCTTGAGTGCTAAAGGCAGAGCAACTTGATCTGCTCAGATCCCACCTCAGACAACAAGACTGGTCAGTTGTCTGCCAAACTAATGATGCTGACATGGCGCTTGAGGACTTTGTCAATATTTTCAACTCATCGTGTAACATCTATGCACCCATGAAAAAAATGGAAAGTGAAGGGAACTAGTAAATCCTGGGTCACCCTTCCCTCCTCCACCTCATGCATGAAAGAGATAACTTCTGGTTGAAAGCCCAAAGTATAGCCTCTCACTCAGACATAC
Source organism: Neoceratodus forsteri (assembly GCA_016271365.2). Classification (NCBI taxonomy): domain Eukaryota; kingdom Metazoa; phylum Chordata; order Ceratodontiformes; family Ceratodontidae; genus Neoceratodus; species Neoceratodus forsteri. Next base: position 693,050,624 of record CM057449.1, read on the forward strand.
ACAACTTCACAAAACTGCTGGCAATAAATGCACCGAGGTCATTCACTGCAAAAGGCCAGTTCTTTAGGCAGGAGCTAAATAACACCTGGGGAATGGTCAAAACTTCAGGAAGAATATAAAACAATTAACAGGAAACCCAGCAAGACTCCCCCACCCTGCAAAATATAAATGGTAATCTACCCAGAATCCCAAAGAAATCTCAATTCCTTTAACAAGGCTTTCACCCGACCTCGGCGGTGTACTTCTGCCTAACATCCTCAATTTTCCATCCGACTGTATCCCCAAACTTGAAGGTCATGACCGGAATCTCTACCACTCCATCTACCTCAAAATAGTCTCAATCTCAGAGGCCAAAAATATATCACTAAGACCATTGGGAAAATCAGATTCAGTAATGATTCTCTGGACCTCAAAGTAGTAGTCCTCACCCTTAATGAGATTATCCACTGTTTAACCAGTATCATTAATCTGTCGCTAATTTGTGCTAAGTTCCCAAAATATGGAAAAAGACCATGGTTACCCATCTTTAAAAATGGGGATTGTATCAATATAACTAACTACTGACCCAGCTCCATACTCCCTTCCTTTTCAAAGCCTTAGAAAGGATAGTCAGTGACCAACTAGTTGACTACATGGATAAATACAAGCTCCAATGTCCAGAACAACATGGCTTTAGGAGGCAGCACAGCACTACCTCTGCTCTTATCGAATTCACCAGCTTTGTTCACAATGCTCTAGATCCATCGGTACCAGGTCGAGCCACATTTATTGACTTATCAAGGCCTTCATATGGTCAATCATGGGCTCCTTCTAAACCAACTATCATCAACTGGAATATACCCTGAACCCTTATGGTGGTTCCATAGCTACCTTATGGAATCCTAAATACTATTTCTGACCACTGTAAAGATTCTATTGGGGTACCCCAGGGCTCTATCCTGGGCCCCTTCTCTTCAGCATATTTCTAAATGAGCTTCTGCAAGCCTGCCAGGCCAAGCTCTCCTGTGTACTGATGATGCTGTGCTGTTCATGAGCCAGACCAACCCCTCTGATCTAGAAAAGCAAATGCAAACCAGCTTCTCTGTCATTGAAAATTGGTTCCTAAATCAAAACTCCTTCTCAACTACAAGAAGACAAAGACCATGATCTTTGCTTTCCCTCAGAATAAACACAAATCTCATCTTTTGCAAATCTGCAACAACAACAAACAAGAAAACGCTAAAAATGGTTCACGCTTTTAAATACCTGGGGGTTACCCTAGACTGCTCCCTCTTCTATGTGCAGCACATCAATCTGGTTGCTAAAACTGTTAACACCAGAACTGGAGTGCTATATAAACATAAGCACTGCCTCACCGATGATGCACTCAGGCTAGCTGTGTCCAGCTCTGTCCTATCGGTCATAGACTACGGACTTGTTATATATGGATGCTGCTCTCGGACACAGCCCTACAGAAAATTAAGCTAAGGCTTCTCTCTGAGGCCACTGCAATACATACCTGTGAGCTCTACACCCATATGGAGTTGCTCAGCCTGGACTGCAGAGTCCAATACCAAACCCGCCTACTAGCCAAAAAGTCCATCATGGGCCTCACCATACCTGGGGTTGCAGGTCTACTCCACCCCTATAACTCCAACAGGAGAACCAGGAGGGAGGGCACTGAAATGCTAAAAATCCCTCCGATGGACCTCTCAAGGTCAATGCTCCTTCAAGTATAGGGCCCCAAACTAGCTAAACTCTCGTAGCCCAGATCTCTAGCCTGTCCCAAGCTAGGCCAATTTAAGGCACAACTGAAGACTCACCTGGTTTCTACAACACCAAGTGCAACTGTGACCTCTAACCTCCCTACCCTGCTTTCCACCTTGTTCCTCTCCTACTTCCCAGGCCCTCTGGCACTGGCCCTCACGTACCCTCCTGTTTGAGAGAGATATTCTCTGGGCCTTCTGACTATGACCCCCTTCTCCCCTCTCTCCACATCCCTGTTCCTATTCTCCTACTCCACCCCTTTCACTCCCGACAACATGAACCCTCTTGCAGCTCTTTGCCCCTCCCCCACACCCACTTTGACAACACTTTGCCAAGCTGCTCAGACTCATCCATCTGTCCTGGTAATACCTCCCTATATCAAAGTACTTTGATCCATTATTGCTCATTTAAGGTCTTGAATGTACTACTTTAAAAATGGTATTCCATCCTGCTTATACACACTGGCTGTTTTTTCTGTAACTTTCCTCTTTGTATATACTGTGCTACCTTTATGTACCTTGTTACTTAGTTTTTGTACTGTTTGCAATGTATTCACTTTGTCTATTGTAAAGTTGTCTATTCTCTGACATAGAATCTCTGTAAACGAGCTTCTAGCTCAAATGTGATAATCCTAGTATCAGTAAATAAAAATAAATAAAATAAAATGAAGGAAAATCCCCAACCTGCAGGATGACACTCTGTTGCCTCTCAAGCCCTGTGCCTCCATCCCACTAAGCATGGAGGATTCCACTGGATTTGGTTTCAGAGGGGTGCCACCCAGAAGGTCCCACAGTAGGGGATAGTCTGTGGGTGGGCAAGGGAGTTATCTGTAGGACATAAATGCTAAGGACTGGGATGCTGCCAGCAGATTGGAGTCTGGGCTGACACCTAGGGAAAGAAAGAGATTAAAAAAGAAAGCATTCTTAGCATAATGGTGACTGACGTGTGGAAAGCCTACTATGTGGCTACCACCATTTAGGTTTCAAAGTAGGACTAAATCAGTTTCTGAAGGTGAATGGCACTGAATATTAAACAGTATTGGTAGGGCAGCATTCTGGCTTGTGTGTGGTTGTCTATTCTTAAATCAGGTATAGTTACTGCTTTGTGGCAGGAGAAGCAGACAAGAAGGACATCAAATCCCTTTGTCACTACAATACAATGTTTTACTACACTGTTAATCTGGTCAAACCAATTCAGTCTTTGATATTCAAAACTAAAATGCTGTAAAATAAACAAAAAGAACACTACATGTCCTTGCACATTAATCTTCCACTGCAAACTAAACACTGGCAAAACTCAGTTGGGAGGTGGAGCTGAATGGAACAAGCCAGATGAAGATAAAAATCTTTATGGAAACAAGCATTTGTCAATGCCGAATGTTTGCCTGCTTGTATTTGCTTTGTAGTTGTACATAGGTAGCACAGAAGGTAAAATGAACAAATTAATTACCTGAGTAGTGAAACTGCCAAGATTGAAATCTCATTTGTGATAATAAGATTGATTTCTTGGGTAACCACGTCCATGTTGTGCTTTGAAAGGTCTAACCACTGGTGGAAGGGACACATGCTGTATGTTTCAATCTACTGAAACCACTGATGGGTACATACTGTTCCCAGTATTTAATGGATTACCTGCAGCACAAGTGGCATGACCACTGAAGACATATTTAGCACTGTTCAAGCAAACATAGAAAGGATCTTGAAGAACAGAAAGAGTAGGGAAAATGGCAGAGAGAGAGAGAGAGAGAAGAAATGCCTTATGAAAATATTTTGGAACACAGTGAGAAAGAGCAGAGACCTGACAGAGCAATACATAAGCAGACTGAAGGCCAACTCAAAATTGTAGACAAAATGCCAGCCAGCAGAAGTGGAAATTATGTTGGAAGAAACAGTCTGAATTTACAAGTAAAAACGAGGTGAAGCTGACAATGGCTGTGCCCGTTTCTTATAATGGGCTATATGCTTACCACACAAGTCATCCACTACATGGAACAAGGTGATACAATACAATTCATCAGTTTTCGGACCAGTAGGCTAGTGACAACTCTAACCCTGATAAAAAATAAATGTTTGGCCCAATTGGTGCAGCCTTATCCCGCAGCAACAAATGTGCATTCTGTATAGGTGCCCTGGCTGTTAGCTGTTGTGCCCCTCTGTACCCTGATAACCAATAAAGGCCAGAGTCACCACTGACCAAATACTATATTCAACTCTGAAGAAGTGAGTGTTAGCCCAGCAGCTCACAGCCTAGGTTACTAACAGGTATGATGTTAGAGGAGAATGGAGCAGGTCATGTTTTTCAATCGTCAGCTGCACATAGATCCAGGTCATGAAGCAACTCATATTGGCCAGCTTAGTGCAAATCTCAGCAGAACTCTACCAGCCCCATGCAACACGGAGTACAACACAATTCACCAATTTTGGATCAGTAGCCTTCTAAAACCAGTGGTGGCGTTATTCCTGGTCAGTCGCCATGTGGTACAGACTTATCCCTACAGAAACAATATGTGCACTTTGTATCTGGTTGTTACCTATTGTACCCCCACCCCGTTCTTGTCACTAATAAAGACTGAAGCCACCACAGGTTAAACATTAACTTTAAAGATGTGAATATCTGCTCAGCAGGTCACAAGTTCTAAACAGGAAAGATGGAGAGAACAGGCTAGGTCAAGTTTTGTCACTAAGTCAGTTACACATGGACCCATGTTACCAACAAATCATGTTGACCAGATTGGTACAAATTTAAGCAGATCTCTATCCCCAGACCACCACCACCACTACTACATGGGAGAAGGTGGTGGTATAAACCGATTTACCAGTTTTCAGTTCAGTAGGCTGTCACAACCAGTGGGCTCTACCCCAGGTTAAAGATAAAAAAATGTGCCCCAGTTTGTGCAGTTACTTCCAAAGCAACAATATGTGCAGTTTGTACAGGTGTCCTGACTACCAGCTGTTGTGCACCCCTCCTCCATCCCTGGTAACCAACAGAGGCTGGAGCTATCACTGGCCAAACATTACGTTTAACTTTAAAGAAGCTAGTATTAGCCCACCAGGTCACAGCCTAGGTCTCTGACAGGCATGACGGAGAGAGAACAGCCATGTCACATTTGTTAAGTAAGTCAGTTATACATGATCCCAGTCACCCAACAGCCTATACTGGCCAACTTGGTGCACACTTCAGTGGACCCCTACCACCATCAAACTGTCCCAGTCCGTTTCCTTACCTTCTGGTATTGGCTCTCCTCCGGCGAAAACTTGCTGCCCGAGCTCTTGAAGTGGATACTGAAGTGGAGTAGCCAGTGCAGAATGTTGCCAATCAGAGCAGGGAGTAACTTGTCACAGCCACCATGTTCCTCTGAGTCCTGGAGGGCGGTTCAATCACAGCAACTTCAAAAGATCTACTGCAAACTGGAAACTGTCAATCCTGTATCAGCAGCGAAGAGACTGGTGCTATATGTATCCTATCTCACTGCCAGAGAAACACTTATCAAATGGTCAGATTGAATTACATGTCAAAAGAAACATACAATGCAGTATCCTAAAAGAGGCATTTAAGAACCCCCACTATTAAACCAGCAGTTGTGTTGAGCAGTTGACTCTTATTATTGAGCTAATCCCTTTTTATAAAACAGATCTTATCAATCTGATGGATCTTAGAGCTATAAAGTAATTTACTAACTGATTTATAATGACTTCATCTTCAATTGTCATTAAAAAGTAGTTAGGTCCTCAGGAAAAAAAGACAAGTTGACAAAATTGGATACAGCCAAATTTTCTGGTTTTGTTATACCAGGGGTACTGCAGCAGAACATACTCTAAATTTTCACAGGTACCAGTGTTACCGTTACATCTTTTGCTAGGGATCCCAACCTTTAGTAAACCTAGCAATTAATACATTGTCTTTGAATGTTTCAAATTTATAACTAATATACCTGTAGTTATTTATTTTTCTGGATCAGCATTAAATTCAAGATAAGACCCATATGCATACCATACATCATTATTAAAATAGCAGGGGAGAATCCGGGATTTTGATTAGCTCTTTAATTGATTTTGATCCATTTTCTTTTTGACACTGTATGTATTTAAGGCTGAGCATAACATTCTTCTTGACATAATTCCCAATATAAGCCAAGTCATATTACTGTAAAAGAAGAATAACATTATCTAACCAAGTAGAATATCTGCATTCCAATTGTAACTATTTTTCTTTTCATTCAGACAACGTTTTGGTATCCTATCCTCAGACATTCCTGTTACCTTAAGCCAATAATTTAATACGTATAAGTCAGAGTTTTGAAGCTGTCCATGCCTACCTCTGCTCTTGCAAAACATAAGGGAGTAGATTTCTTATGGCCCGGAACAGTTTAAAAAGCTCTGCTACTTTTCAAGTTCCCCAACCTTGTCGTGCCCCTATTATCGGCAGCATATAGGGCTTGAGCATTACATCTGAGGGACATAACTTGTATTAAGGTTTTACACTGTTTCATCTGAACTGATAATTGAATTAGTTTCACCCTGTAATGTGTGCCTAAGTTTGGCCTTTGCATTTTAAATCTGTGTTGACCAGAAACAATTTGCTTGAAAATCCACGTAAATATGTATAATTAGAAACTGTATCAAACACCAGCAAACAGATTTTCAGTGGTTCACGGACTAAGTTCCACTCTGCATTAGGAAATCTCCACACCGGTGAGGATTCCTATTCTCAACCTGTGTTCTGCATGGTGGAAGGCACAGCATGCGGGACATGTTATACCTAGTCCTACAGGCATAACATTTTAGCACTAACTGTGCTGAAAAATGGCCAAATGCTGCCGTAATTGGAACTGGTTGTAAACCGGCTTCACCTTTGAAAATATGGTGGCAGCAGGAAAATAATGGCTCCGCAAGTGGAGACCCACTTGTACCAGTTTTTTCCCACACCTGCACAATGTTCAAGGGCTTTGAATATCTAGTCCAGGTCTCCAACTTCCAATTACTTTGCTTTGAATTTTGGAAGCAAAGATGACTATCTGACTTTTGTGCATTTATTTTTAAATGTAGCTTCTGTAATTGTATAACATGTTTAGTTTTGTATGTAGACCACGCCTGCTTAATGAAAAATGGCCAGGTCATCAGCATACACAAGAACAGGTATCTCTACCTCACCAACTTTCAGAGCATCAGAAGTCAACTTAGATTTAGAAGAATCTGATTTATATAAATGTTGAACAGGTGGAGGCCAAAATATAACCCTGCCTTACCCTTTATTTGTCATAAATGTTTGTGATGAGTGTCCATGATCTCCTGTTCTTATCATGGCTCACACAGAGGTATACAGACTTTTTTCTAATATTTTTATTCTTTTGCAGCCCATTCTCTCCCTCCCCGACTGCTACTCTTCAGAGACCCTACACTGTGAATCCCTCTGCTCCACCCCAGGTAACTCCCCATTGGAACCTTGCCAGATCAACCCCATCCATCTGCGGTTTGCCCCAGGCAGAGAGTGGAGAATCCCGTACCTCCACAGTCCGTAGTGTGCATTGGGTGGTCTGGGGTGATCCTGACAGGGAGCCTGGGTCTGGAGACTAGGGGCAGCCGAGTCTCATCTACCAACAGCCAGAGCGGGGTATTTTCCTTGTTCGTGAGAGCACCGGCACTCAGGGAGTCAAGGAGGTGGGGCACGCTTGAGACATGCTACTGCTTCTGAACTCCGGATGATGCCCTCCTCCCATGTATTTTTGCTATTCCACTGCACCTTCACTCATGGTCACCCAGGTGGCGGTAATGTTGTGGGACACATAGCCCCCACCTCCCGGAGGAGGACAGCAGCCTCCGGGTGCTCGGGTCCTCCCCTCCCAGCCAGCCTCTAGCATCCTGAGATCGCTCCTGATCCAGGTATATAGACTTTGATTATTAAAACCAGTTCCAGGTACATGCCCTAAGAAATAATTTGTTGCCATAAGACTGTTCCTGAATTGGAACTAAAGGCCTTACAATTAAGCAGCTTTCTATTGTACTACAGTTTTCCTTAAAACCTGACTGCAGGAATGAAAGACCACCCAGTTTTGAAATCTGTTCATTTAAACTAACAAGAATGATTTTTGGAAGATTTTTGAAGGACTGTCTAGAAGACATATAGGTCTGTACATATTAGGGTCATCTTTGTTTTCTTTTTATGTTCACCCTTGTGCTTGTGCAAAGTGAACATTTGGTATAATAGTGGGTTTAGGGCAGTCTGCAAGGGGTTCATCAGTGTCAGACCAATCATCAACCAGGATGATCATGATACTGTTCAGGTCTTGCTGGGTGGAAACTTCATGTAGTTCAAAGGAAAGAGCCAGGCCAGTCTTAGGACAGTTCTTTCATTTGCTCTATGTAATGCCACCCAGCAAGCAGAGCTGATCAGCATCCTGATCAGTCTGCTCCACCCCACCGTGTAACCTGAAATAATGAAACTGTCCTCAATCCTTCCACCCTTCCTTCTTAATTTTCTGACACCAGGGTGCCAATGCCTAGTGCCCCCATTTCTGGTGCCATCAAACATAAGACTACCATCCCTTAATCCCTCCCACCCCTTCCTTGTTAAGTGTTTGACACTAGGGTGCCCAGTACCTGGTGCTGGCAACTACTCACCACCCTGTCTGTTTTCATTGTGCAACACCATAGAGCCTACCCTCCCCGGTGCCACCAAACATAGCACCAACACTGGGGTTCACAGTCCCCCTTCACAGTCTTTTTTAAATAACTTTATATACACTGTAAAAAGAAAACCATATCGGTGTCTGTTGTCACCATAGCTGCTACCCTTCCTCACCAACCTTCCCGCTCAGCATCCATTAATTTTATGACACTGGGGTGCCCAATCTCTGGTGCTGGCTACTACCTCCATCCTGCCCATTTTCATTGAGTGACACCTGGAAGCCCACCCTGGTGCTACTCAATATAACACCGCACTGGGTGCCCAATCCCCAGCCTCGTAACTGAAATAAAGAAAACCACACTATAGTTTGTTTTTTTTATACACCCTGTAAAAAGAAAACATCCATCAATGTCTGTTGCTGCCACTGTTACCTCCCTCACCTGATCCTCCCACTCAGCACCCACCCACCCCTTACCTGTCAGGGGTCCAATGCCACAATTCTATCTGGACTGTAGACATGACTTCACTCTTCAACGATGGACCGAAACTTAGGAAATCAGATAAGTGGTTCAAATTATTTCAATGTGTTTTGAACTTGTTCTCATAACTTGGTCATTTGAACTTGTTCTCATAACTTGGTCATTTTGAATATTTTTGCCAGATTTTCAATATGGCCTTTTGGGACCCCACCTCATGAACAGTGGTAGTAAAATTAAGCAAACCTGTCCTAAAAGGTAATTTTGTGGTCACTGCATGAAATCACCTTTCCAGTAGGATTTGAAAATGTTCTCTGCCCTTGTTCATGAAGTGGGGTTATAAGAAGACTATGTTGAACAAGAGCCAGCCAGAGCCAATAGGGCTGTGAAGAGCTACCAAGAGACCAAAGTTACACATGTGCATAGAAATTATTCAATGCCCAGGTGTAACTTGGCCATTTTTGAGTTATTGCACCAAATTTTAAACATGGCCTTTTGGGAATTCTCCTCATGAAGAGTACCATGTAATTTTGGTTACTTGTTCCGAAGGTGATTTCCAAAGCTAATCGCTATTCTATGCCATAGGTGCAAAACACATTTTGGGCAGGATGTGGAAAATCACAGCTGCACTGTTTTGAAGGAGATGTTGAAAAATGGCAATGTTGAAATGTGGAATGAAAATATTAAAAATTGGCGAGGTTAGAAGCGTCGTGAGAAACTGTGCAATGCACTTTTAGTACGCAGTCATTTTTTCAATTTTTTCACCAAATTTGCCACATGGGCTTTTGGGACTCCACCTCATGAACACTGGCACTGTCATTTCATGAAGCAGTCCTGAAAGATGATTCCGCGCAGTGACCACTAAATCACCTTTTGGGACTGAGTAACAAAATAACAGTGACAGTTATCATGAGGTGTGTCTCCAGAACCCCATGTTAAAATTTGGGTCAAAATTCAAAAATGGCTGATTTATCAGCATACATTGAAAACCCATTTAATGGCATTATAGCACGTTTACTGCTGATTCTTCAGTTCGTGGTTCGGTTTTGAGGAGTGCAGATGTGTCCTGCACAGAGAAGAACACAGAGCTGACCTCCAGAGGTAAGTATGGGGGGTGGGAAGTGGGTGCTCAGTGGGAGGGAAGGGGACTGCAGCAAAGATGAGGAACAGTTTCTTTTGCAGGGAAAAGCGCTACGACAAGGGACGTTTTCTTTTTTCAGAAAGAAAAAAAATTGGGCACACTGGGGTGGGCTCCCAGTGTGCCACATGAAGATGAGGGGAGCCACAAATGCCGTGGAGCTAGCATGGCGATGCTACTGCACATGCGTGGCACTACATGCAAGAGTTGTGGTGAATGGCATTTTGCCATTCACATGATGGCACCCAGCAGAACTGCACTTGCGCAGTTCATGCCAAGAGGACGCGAAGTAATAGCCGAAATAGTGGCTGTTATTCTGTAGCGCCAATCGTGGTGGAGGGTTTTAGCTCTTGCTGGACTTTTGGAAGGATACTTCCAAAAGTCCAACAGAAAGTTCCACGATCAGACATTTTAGAGCTACTGAATGATCGTATTAGTGCTATAGACTCTGCCTACGGCCCTAAAAATTGGGCTCAAAATATTTAAACAATAAAGTTATGAGTGTATAATGCACAATCATAACTTTGGTAATTTTCACTATTTTGACCCAAATTCTCAACACAGCAATTTTTACACCACCTCATGAATGTGACAGCTGTATTTTTTTTCAAATCCTGTCTCAAACATGTTTTTGCATTTGTGGCACTAAATCAACTTTTGGCCAGGGTTTGAAACTATTCTCCACCTTTGTTCATGAGGTGAGGTCATAAGAAGGCTTTGTGAGATCATAAGAAGGCTGTGCTGAAAATTCAGGGTAAAATATAATAAAAATTCAGATTGGACTGACAGGCCCACTCACCATAAGTGTAATCAAACAGTATCACAGTATTCACAAAGCATTAAATTAGACTTTCATCCTTTTGCTTGCCATGAGTAAAATCCTATTACCTGTATGTTACCACTGTTGTATCTCACACTGTAACCATGTCTACCCTCCCTGTGACGAGGTGCCTTTGTAAATGAGTCCCTAACTCAAAGGTTGTAAATCCGACTCAAAAATAAATAGATAAAATAAAAATAAATAAATAAATTAGTCATCTCTAACCTTAAATTTACTGTATATATCCAGTCTTGTTTTAAATATTTCTAAAGTCAGGCTATCACTATCTCTTGTGGAAGGGAGTTCCAATGAGGGACCACTTGTTGACTAAACCAATATTTCCTTTTTAGTAACTTTCACCACTGTTGTTTTAACTGTTTACAGTGAGTTCTAGTATTGTAAGTTTTTCATATAGTTCAAGTCCTAGGTCTAGTCAGAGGTTATTATCTTGGAATGATCTATAAACCAAAATCATATCACCCTTCCATCTTCTATATGCAAGAAAATATAGTCCTCTAGTCAATCTCTATACGGTTTGTTCCTTAACCCCACCACTGATCTAGTTGTCCTTCTTTGCTCTCTCCAGTCTATCTCCCTCTTATGTGAGGGGCCCAGACTTGGAAACAGTACTCCAATTGGGTTCTAACCATTGACCCATACAGGAGGATCAAACCTCTCTACTTGCTTGATGTATGTCTCAAAATACAATTTAGGGCTCTATTTGCATTTTTACAGTCTGATCACATTGGGAGCTAAAAGTGAGGTTATTTCTTACAACACCTAAGTCCCTTTCTTTCACAGTTTGTTTTAGTTGTTTATTATTTATAGTGTAGTTTAATTCCAAGTTTTTTATCCATATGTAGAACTATGCATTTGTCTTCATTTAATTTAAGCTTATGTTTTGTTGTCCATTCCTCAGTATATTTGAGGGTTTCCTGAAGTTTAATTTGGTCCAGATTTGAATTTACCACTGCCCTACTCTGCAGTCATCTCGCAAATTTGGTCATCCATATATTCTCCGAATTGTACTGTAAGGATGAAATATATATATTGAACAGATAGGGTCCCAACACTGAACTCCTGACGGACCCTCTTGTCACAGAAAGCCAGTCGATAGTTCTCCATTTATCACCACTCTCTGTCTCTTTTCTTGTAACCAATCTGCTATCCAATTGACAAGTTTTTATTGATCTTTAGGAAAGAAGGAATTTGATTAACTCATAATGTGGGAGTTTATTGAATGCTTTTGAAAAGTCCAGTTGTATTACATCTATTGATTTCCTAAATCTAAATATCTGCTTACTCTCTAAAACTGTAGAAGATTGGTCTGGCAAGATCTTGATTTTGTAAACCCATGCTGGCTATGATCAAACAACTCATTTTCGGTCAGGTGAACATGAATGTTTATTTAATTATTTATTTAGCTTTGTGGACCAGGTAGGTATACTAGACAAGTTGTATGCCTATTTTCAGGTACGACCGGGAGAGTACAGTGAAAATACAGGTTCAAACAAGGTGCATAACAATAAGAAGGAAATGTATAGTTACAGGAGAGCAAGATGAACAGAGAGAGTCTACAGTGAACAGTAATAGGCAAAATATACATATACATACAGAATAAATAGACTAAGACATTCAATGGAAATTACATGTATGAGTGACCCTTACCAGGGCCACACAATCTATAAGCAGATGGCAAGCAATCACGCAGCTTCCCAGAGTTAGAGGACAGTGGATAGTGGATTGGATGAGACCACTTTGGAAACCTGATTAAGGTGGCTTAGAACACCCACACACAGAGGACAGTTTCAAGTGCACCAAAGGGGAATTCTGGAGACTTAGGGGGAGGGGAGGTATTAACATGGTCTGAAGGAGTTCCATAGCCAATGTGCTCCTTTATAATACCTTCCAATACTTTTCCCATTATAGTTGTTAAACTCACTGGTCTATTGTTCATGGGGAATCTTTTATACCTTTTTAAAGATTGGTACTACGGTGCTTCTCGCCACTTTTGATCACTTCCCTTTATCTATTAACCTTTGAAAGATAAAGACTACTGGTTGGTCTATCTCAGCTGCTATTTCTGTAATGAGTCTTGGATGTAAGTTATCCGGTCCTGGTGATTTATTGGTTTTAATCTTCTTTAATCTATCCAAAACATCCTATGTGTCAATTTTAATCAGCTTTTCATTAGAAGTATTGTATTTTATATCATTTGTTGATTTATCTTTAGAATTAAATACAGTGCTAAAATATTTGTTTTGCACATATCTGATTTCTGTATAGTTAGTATGTTGCCTTTATCTTCCTTGAATGAACCTATTGATTGTTTGACACCTTTTTATTATTAATGTAAGCATAAAATGCCTTATAGTTGTCTTTGCTTCTGGTTGCCAATTTTTTCCAAAATTTGCTTTAGCATTTTGATTAATTTCTTTACTTGCCTTGTCTGTTCCTTATATTTTGAAAGGTAATTTGTATATAACGTGGATCATTTATACATTTTGTAGTTTAGTTTGAGTTGTCTTTTATTTTATGAGTTAACCATTTAGGGTATTGCCCTGTTTTAATTTTACTTATATACGGTACATGTACAGTCATTATTTATTTCTGTTTAACATCCAGCATCTTTATCCTACATTTCGGGAAAGAAGTTCTCCTTCCTCAGGGAGTCTGGTTTACATTTTCTAGAAAATATATAAAAATCAGTTTGATATTTAAATGTCTAACAAACTTCTGTTTATATAATTCCATCAGGGGCAAGAGCCTTATTCACATTAACACTCTACAAGTGTATTCAGTTTATACAAATGTTCAGTTTTGAGGTAATGTTTCTCGGCTTACTGCACTACAGGACAAAGCTGTCATTAATATCTATATATTGTTACATTCAACTCTGTTTATTCTTTCGAAAAATATGTGCTAGCTCCTAGTCCCACCTTGTTATGGGCTGTGGTGCTTATTGTTTCCAGGCAAAACAACTTTTTTCTTTTTACGTATTATTTCTCTGTCTTCTGCAAGTAAATAAATAATTCTTTTAGTTTAACCGAACTGGTTTTCATCTGCCATCAATATAAAACAGTATATAAACTTAAGCTTTCAACAGATGTTTTCTGTACCTGGATCCTTGCCACAACCTTCAGGCACCTGCAAGTATCTGCAGAGGCAAGGAAGTTGCTGGAAAGTGGCTCTTCTGATGTGACCAGTACCAGAATCCAGCAGTGGACACAAGTCCTCAGTGATGTGGAGAGTGTCACTGTGGAGCGTGTTCAGAACCAAGTGCGTGAACGTTCAGCTGGGTGCCGGACCTGCTCTTGCAGTGGCACCTAGTGAAAGTGTCTGGTATTGTTTGCAGTTTTCTTTCTTTCATACTTTCTTTATTTAAGTTTTCATTTTACATACATCAATTGTAGACATTAATGTTTTGTATACATTCATATATAGGCAACTTGCCTTTGTTCAAAACTTTGTGCTTCTTGTTGTAGTCCATTTTGTGTTTGTTGTTCTCTTTCCTTTAGTCTACAATGGCTTGTTTTACAAGAAATGTAAAGCAATAAAGTATAGCTTTACTGAACAAGTAAAACTATAACTTTTCTAACCATAACTACAGCATGAATCTCTGGTATTTCCTTTTTTTTTTTTTTAATTTAAGCCTTAGTTGTTGGATGTGCCTCTTCCAGTTCTGTGGGGCCCTTTCCTTTAATATTCTGCATTTTTTTATCCCGGTCACTATTATGTTGTTTTTTTACTTTTTACTATGTGTCCGTCTAACCCAGCCTCTTTTTTTCTCCTTGTATACCCCTTAGTCCTTATTGTTTTTATGAATTTGTTTCATGATCCACTTTGTCCATCTCCCCATGAATATTTCTATTCTGTCTTGTATCTGTGTATCATCCTTTCCATTTCCTGAATTTCACTTACTATCTTTTCCCATTCCTGCACTGTTGGCATCTCATGTGGTTTAGCCACCTTCTAGTATTAGCTTTCCATATGGCCACAACTCCTATGTTCCTAAGATAGCTTGCATTTGCCCTTTTATTTCCCTTGGTGGAGGCCCAAGATAATATGGTGCATTTGGTGGGTGTGGTGATTTGAAACAACTTTTCTAGTTTTGTTTTCACTTCTGATGAGAATGTTTTTATGGCTGGGCAAAAGTAGAACACATGTTCATAGGTAGCCTTCTGCTCTCCACAGCTTCTTCAACACCAAGCACCCCCCAGGTTTCCCACCTGGCCTTTCTATTGTTATAAAGAATCTAGACTTCACTTTTCATGAAAACTCCTGCCACCGGGATGATGTTGTTTTGAAGGTACCCTCTCTAATTCTACACCACTCTTTTCTGGGCTGGATGAAATCCTCCCCCCATTTCTCTGTAATGTGTCTTGCCCCTCCTCCCTGTATGCATTTATAAATTGGTAGATGTGGATATTGCTCCTTTGGGAGTAGTCATGTTTAGTAGCTCATCTAGACTGGGGGCTTCCTCTGGGATATTTAATATGCTGGCCTGTTTTCTTAATTGTGTTTTGATATAGTTCCTAAGTTGAAAGTATCTCATCCTGTCTGCCTCTGTCCAATTACATTGCCTGTGCCCTTCCTCAAATGTTAGGATAGACTGCCTTCATTATCCTGGCTGGGCAGGTCATCCCCTTTGCACCTGTCTCTCATACCAGTTGTCTAGGCCTCCTGGTTGGAAGTCCCTGTTCCAGATCCACCACTTATACCTCCATGTATCCTTCTTCATCAGTTGTATTTCTGAAATTGCAATAGAGCCCCTTCTGTGGTCCTCACCACTAGTTTCATCCTTACATCCCTTTTGCTGTCCTCCTGTGGGTTAAAAAGTTGTACCTCCAGTGGCCTATCTCCCCTTCTCTTGCCTCCAACTGGCGCCAATGTGTTGTGATTTGGGGCTGTCCCCACATCAATGCCCATCTAACCTGTACCACCAACCAGTAATCCCCAGTTCTGGTACTGCCCAGCCTTTCATCTTTTTTTTATCACTAGCACATGACTTCATACCCTGGGTTTCCTGTCTGCCCATATGAACTTATATATCATTCTTAGTATATCCTTTAGCCATTGGTTCTGTGGCTTCACTGGAACACACTGGAACAAGTATAAAAACCTTGTAGATTCATCTTTGGATTCTGGCATTGATTGGTAAGGGTAGGAGGGTCCATCTTTAATGTCTTCCCTAACTTGTTTTATTAGGGTCTTAGGTTGTCCCAAAATAATAGGTTTGATGTGCTTACACAACCAGCTGAGATATGAGATGCTTGTGTAACTTGATTTACTTTGTGGCTTTCCACCTCCATCCATGGGATATACCACCCTGTAGGGTATGACACAAGGAACCCTAGAGGAGAGCTCCCCCCACAGGTGCCCGCAGGGAATGATTGGTCAGCTAAAGGTGTGTTAGGAAGAAGCCCACAGGTACACAGATACATAGACAGTGTCGGTAGATAAGGCCTATGGCCCACCAGTCTGCCCATTTGAGCTAGGTTCAGTTTGTTTTCCAGAAGTCTGTAGCACTACCCTCTGACCTCCAGAATTCCTTTATGTCTATCCCATGCATCCTTAAACCATGATTGTTTCAGCCCCCACCACTTCCTCTGGCAGGGTGTTCCACTGTCCACCACCCGCTCTAGAAGAAATTCTTTCTCCTGTTTCCTCTTGAATCGCCTCCCTCCAACTCTGTCCCATGCCCTCTAGTCCTGGAACATCTTTTTCGCTAAAAATAGTGTTTTCCTGCACCTGTTCCTCCCTGTAAGATACTTGTGTCTCTATCATATCCCTCTCTCCTCCTCTCTCCAGGAGTACATGTTCAGTTCCTTCAACCTGTCTTCATAGGACTTGTGATGCAATCCATGCACCATCTTTGTTGCCCTCCTGAACCTTCTCTACCCTGTCTATGTCCTTAGGGAGGTATGGTCTCCAGAACTGTACACTGTACTCCAGGTGGGGCCTCACTAGTGTCTTGTATAGCGGAATTATGACCTCCCTTTTCCTGCTGGTAATGCCCCTGCCTATACATCCCAGCATCCTATTTGCTTTACCTGCTGCCTTGTCACACTGTTTCCCTACCTTGAGGTCATCAGAGATGATAACCCCAAGATCCCTTTCCTGCTTGGGCATGCTATATCCTCACCCCCAACTGATATATTGTGCCAGGGTTTTGTGCCCATATGCATTATCTTGCACTTCTTTGCATTGAATTTCAACTGCCAAACCCTGACCATTCTTCAAGTTTCTGCAGGTTGCTTGTCATTCTGTCTACACCTCTGGTGTGTCTACTCTGTTACAGAGCTTTGTGTCATCAGCAAACAGTGAAATTCTGCCTTCTAGGTCCTGCGCCATGTCACTGATGAAGATGTTGAATAGGACCGGTCCCAGCACTGATCCCTCTGGTAGCCCACTGGTCACTCTTCCCTCTGTGGAGTGACAGCCATTTACCACCACCCTCTGTGTCCTGCCACCCAGCCAGTTACCTACCCACTACACTACTGTCCTGCCCACCCCATATTCCCCAGTTTGTGTAATAGTCTTCTGTGGCACAGTGTCAAAGGCCTTGCTGAAGTCCAGATAGGCCATGTCCACTGCCCTCCCTGATCCACCTCCCTAGTCACCCAGTCAAAAATTCAATGAGGTTGGTCTGACATGACCTCCCCTGGTGAAACCATGCTGCCTTGGGTCCTGTAGTCCTTTGACAACCAGATGTTCCACCAATCTCTCCTTCAGTAGTGCTTCCATGATCTTCCACTACCGAGGTGAGGCTGACTGGTCTGCAGTTCCTGCTTCCTCTTTGTTCCCACTTTTGTATAAGGGACTACATCTGCTGTCCTCCAGTCTTTGGGTACCTCCTGTTTCCAGTGATCGGCTAAACAGGATAGCCAGAGGTTCAGCCACCACCTCTCTAGTTCTTTAAGGACCCTGGGTGCACCTCATCTGGCCCCATTGCTTTATCAACTCTTATTACTTCCAGTTCCTTCAGGACCCTTTCTCATGTAAAGGGACTTGTGTCCATTTCTGCACCATTCTCACCCTTGTACTCCCTTCAGACCCATTACCTCCTCTTCCTCAGTAAAGACTGAGCAGAAATACCTGTTCAGTATGTCAGCTTTACTGTTGTCATCCTCCACGCGCCCCCATCCTCCCCTTCAGTCTCACTATCCTCCTTTGTCTTTCTTTTTTTCCTTATGTACCTGTAAAAGGTTTTGTCCTCTCACCCACTGATTTTGCAATGTGTTCTTCTGTCTGAGCTTTGGCTTCCTTACTGACCTCCTGCCTCCCTTTGCTTCTCCTGGTACTTCTCCCTATCCCCTTCTGCGTCTTTTTGTATTGCCTGAATGCAATCTTTTGGCTTTCACTTTCTTTGCTACCTCTTGGAAAACCATAATGGTCTCTTCCTTTTCCTCTTGCTAACCTGCTTAATACATAATTCTGTTGTTCTTGTAATCCCATTTTAAATACTGCCCACTGTTCCTCAACCCCTGATTCCTGTCCCATTCCCTTAATGCCTCTTTCAAGTATCTCCCATTTTCCCAAAGTCTGCCCCCTAAAATCCAGGATACGTGTTTTGTGTGGTTTGGTTCTGCTCTTTCTGTGATTTCAAACCACAATGACTGGTGGTCACTGTTTCCAGGTGCTCCCCCACTGTTACCCCCATCACACTGTCCCTGTTTGTGAGCACAAGGTCCAGTATTGCCTTCTGCGAGTTGGTTCCACGACCAGTTGCTTGAGGAAGGCACCTGAAGGAGTCCAGGATAAATCTGCTCTAGTTGATGCTGCTGCTGGGATGCTCCAGTCCACATTTGGAATATTGAAGTCTCCAACCAGTACTACCTCACCCTTGTCTGCCATCCTTTGGATGGCTAGCATCAGCTCCTATCTGTTTTCTTCCTCCTGGGCTGGTGGTCTATAGACCACACCTGTGCGGATGGCTGTCCCCATTTTCCTTTCCAGCTTAACCCACAGTATCTCTCCCCATTTTGTTCCTCCTGGATCTCTGTGGCCTTTATGTCATTTTTCACATACAGTGCCACTCCTCCTCCTGCCTGCTCTGTCTCTTCTGAATATGTTGTAGCCAGGTATGTCCATCTCCCAGTCGTGGTTATCATTACACCAGGTTTCAGTGATGGCCACAATGTCCAGGTCTGACTGCACCATGACAGCCTCCAGATCTTCCATCTTGTTGCTAAGGCTCTGGCATTTGCACACATGGCTTTCCATGATTTGACCTCCTAGACTGTCTCACTATTCTACTCCAGCCCTTCCTTGGTTGTCATTTATCCTGGTTCTCCTTGCTGTCTGCCCGTCTGCTGAATTTTGACCCTTTTCTGCTTATCCACCTCTTGGGCACTAATCTCCATCTTTTGCACACTGCTTTGCAGAGATAGCCACCCTCTGGTTCACTGGTTCCACTGCTAGCTGTGGGGTGAGGCAGGTACTCCTTGCTGGCCTGCCACCCCCTTTGCTAGTTTGAATGCTTGTCAATGTAGCATTTAAACTTATCATTGAGTGCTTGATTCTCTCCAGGATGGATGCAGGCCGTCAGGCTTGAACAAACCTCCATCCCTCCAGGTGGGTCCCCAGTCACCAATGAATCCAAACCCTTCCTCACAGCACCAGTTCTTCAACCATGAGTTAAAGTTCTGGTGCATGCACTCTATGCTCTCCCTTGCCTCTCACAGGTAGTACTTCTGAGAAAGTGACAGAAGTAGCTACTTGCTTGAGACCCTCCCCAGTTTCTAAACTCTTCCTGAACTTCCTTGCTCCCCATTTGCCAGGTCATTAGTACCTAGGGTGGATAATGACATCCAGCTCACCCTCCCATCTTGCCTTCCCAGTGATCCCCAAGATCTTCCTTCCATCCCTCCATGCCGTGGCACCTGGTAGGCACCTCACCTCCTGTCCTCCCCTCCTGTGTTCCTAGCTGGATCCCTCTTATGATGGAGTCCCCACCAGGATTTGCTTCCTCCTCCTCTGGGGTCCACTGCTTTCCCCGCTGAGGTCACCTCCTGGCTAACCTCCACATCCTTACCTTCCACTCTCTGGCTACCTGTATTTGGTTGTCCTTGTTTGCCAGTGTGGCATATGAGTTCTTGAGTGGAATAGGATCTGGGATGTGCCTCTGCCTGACTGCTCTAACCCTCCCTGAGCCCACTGTCATCCAAGTGCTCCTCATTCTCGGCATCCTTTGAGGCAGTTGCATTGGACTGGGTGGTCCCTGGATAGGGTGATGGTACTCCTGACCCAGTTTACTTCCGCTTGAGTCTGTCTACCTCATCCCGCAGTCCAGATAGATGCATGCAGATAGGGCAGCACCTCAGTGTCCAGAAGGTCTGCCTGAATATGGCTGCCCCACAGCCACTGCATTGCACCACTCCCACATTATACTGCAATTCCACTACTTGTCTGCTGCTGAAGCTCTCCTAGTTAACTCTTTATTAATTTACTGTCCTAAAAATCCTGCCACTGTTCCCCTATAATATTTGAAAATACATACACTTCTATCTAAGCTCTTTATCCTTACAATCAAAAGGTAACTACAATCACAATCTAGTATATGGGTGCTGCTTTATTGTCAATGGATTTCAGCAACTGCTGAAATCTTGTTGTAGTATAGTTCGAAGTAAACAAAGTTGTTGTACTATCGCCTGACATCACATCGATAGTACAACAACTTTTACCCCTTGACCTGTTGACTGACTGGCTTAGAGGACACTCTATAGAAAAAAATTTAGTGAGCGCCCGAGCAGTGAGCCACTGACTGAGAAGCTGGGAATCGACAGAGAGCCATACATGGCTCCTTTCTAAAACAATTGCTTCTATTTTTTCTCACCGATTTAAAAAAAAAAAAATGATGTGCTGAGGAGCAGGACGGAGCCTAAGCGGAACGGCCGCAAGCAGAAGCACCAGAGGGGAAGCAGGAGCACGGCGCCTACGGCAAATGAAAAAAAAAAAAGTAAAACAAAAAAAAACAAACATATACTATAAAAAACGGTGGATGGGTGAACATCCACAACTAAGTCTCATCCCCATCTCGGGCAGTTGATGACATCAACGAGACCTCTTGAGCTCGCTCTCGAGGTCTCTGTGATGTCATCAACTCCCGATGGAAACATTAGCCTTGTTGTGGATGTTTACCCATCCACTATTCTATATAATCTACCTTCTACTAATACAGATTTTGTCACAGAATCAGAGCACAATGCAAAACATCTGCTACTTAGCAACAACAAACAGGTGACAACATACCAAGCTGATGTAGCTTTTTAAAATAGAAAAGAAAAATGTAATTGTTTAAACCAATAGAAATCAGCAGTTCCAAAAGCACCTTGAACTACAAGAAAGAACACAGTACCACACCTCTGCCACAATAACTAAACAGTTCTAAAACATTGGAGAAAGAAGAGAAAAATTAGAGACTGAGCAAAAGATACAATGTACTATAAAGTATTAGGCAATAGGTATAGTCAGTTGTTTAACAGAGAAAATAAAGTACCTACCAAAACAGACAGGATACCCACAAATGACACTTAGGTTCTCAATATCAGACACCACCAAAGGCACATACAGAAAGGGTTTAAACTATAGTATTAAAATAAACCACATCAGAGTAGAAAGATCACACTAAATAAATGTGTTGATCCTTCTGACTTCCAACGAATATCTGCCGCACAAATTTTATATCTTCCTGGAGCCTACAGGGTTGTCTTTCACAATCACCTAAATTTACATAAACAAAACAATTTTTAAACTGGAAATTATATCAAAAAGCACTTAGCTTTGGGAGCTCTTCTCAAACACAGCCACTCAGCTCAGAGTTCTAGAATCAGAACCAGGTAAGAGAGATGTTCTGCTGGAGGAGGAGGAGGAGTGGATGGTGGGCAACAAGAAAATGAATACTGGATGGCTCCAGGATGTGTGACCTTTAAGCTCAAGGGGAGTGACATTGTTGCTCTGCCCATCGAACCTTGGGCTTAAAGCCCTTCCATTCGATGTGCTTACGCAACCAGATGAGATATGAGATGCTTGTGTAACTTGATTTACTTTGTGGTTTTCTGCCCTCTATCCATGGGATATACCGCCTGTAGGGGTATGATGCAAAGAACCCTAGAGGAGGGTTCTCCCTACAGGTGCCACAGGAATGACTGCATTGGCTAAAGGTAGGTTAGAGAAGCCCAAAAAGAATACCCATAGATGTCGAGCATCAAGAGGCAAGGATGATGAATGAATTCTGAAAAGATGATAAGGCTGACTTCCAAGAAGAGAGGGAAAGCTGGGGCCACCATTCGCCTCCATCCAACAGTGGAACCTAACTAACTAACCTGAAGAAAGCACTAACTTAACTAGCATTATGACCGCTTGCATGGAGGAGAGGAAAACCCTTTAAGGAGGAAACCTCTGGGGATCCAAGGCCTAGGTTGCCTTCCTCCAGGCTGACGCTTGATTTGAGAATGTATGTCGGTCAAGAGAATGGTTCATTAATGAGGGGTACAAGTAGGGAGGAGTAAGAGAAGGATTCGTTAAAGAGAAGGATATGAGTAGGGAAGATGATAATGAGACAGGGAAAACCCAAAAGAAGGCATAGATTGAAGAAGAAACATGAGGCAGCGATGAAGACTGAAGAGGATGATCACCACAGGAGGCGGCTGCAGTGAGAGGTATGTATCCAGATGCAGTTTGAGAATGAAGAAGACTGACGGTGATGATGATCGCTAGGGCATGCAGCAGGTTCAATGAGGTAGCATAGGATTCAATGATAGGAATGCTCAAGGAAGCGATGTAAATAGATGAACCATGAGGTATGGATGAGTGACTGAAGACCAGAGTCATGAACCTGGAGATAGGGAGAATGGAGGGAAAGCCATGGAGGCTGGTACAGTGAAGGTGAGGACCGTAGGATACAAAATGGACAGTGGTACGAGATGAGCAGTACTATAAAGGAAGGAAAGCCAAAAGGCTGGTACAGGTAGAGGTGAGGTATGGACTGGAACGATGTACGATAGTGGAGAAAAAGGCAGAGGAGTCGAGGATAGGTATACTCAAAAGGAATGCATGGGTTGGAGCAGAGGAGACGAGAGAAGGACATTGAGCAAGACAAGAAAATGGGAGAACAATGAGGTTAGCATGGTGCTGAGGATAAGGAAGGGAGGAAGGAAAGGAATAGGTGCTGAGGAAAGGACAAAGGTCAGTCAAGTAGGGAGATCAGTGGGGTAGCATAGGACCCAAGGAGAGCAGGATAGGGAAAAAAAATGGACAAGGCAGAGAAGGAACAGAATGGAGACACGGAGGCCAATAAGACAGGCCTGGAACCAGATGGTTGGAGTGAAGCCATGAGCAGATGGAATCTCGATGGCCGATATGAGAAGGGGCAAAAGAGGAATGAAGGAGGCACATGTAGGGTGGGAAGCCCAGAAGGCTGGAATTGGTAAGACACATGAGATACCAGACTGAAAACTAGGTATGAAGCGTCCGAAGCCAATCATGGATGGGCAAATGGTGCCACCTGCTGGACAGGAGGAGAACCAGCCTGCTAGAGTGGAGGAATCCTCCCAGTCAGGCTCCCAGGTACATCCGGGCCAGGAGACATAATACAGAAGTCAGCAGAGTACATCAGAGAACAGTAGATGCCCCATAGGAAAAGAGGCAGAGAATAAACCTTTGTAATGGAAAATGGCCTTGCATCCAGACTGCCAGGGTAGGAATGTGGGAATGTGAATGTGAGACAGGGAGAAAACTAACTGACAGAGTGAAAACAGAAAAGCATTGAGGCAGGAATGCTGTAAAGGAAAGAGTGTTTTTTTTTTGTTTGTTTTTAAACATTGGCCCTGGAGATGCTAGAAGATCGTGAGGGATCGGAATAAGTACAGAAAAGGCAGCTAGCCTCCGAAGCTCAGTACTCACCTAGGAACCAAAGCCATGAGTGAACCCCAGCAAGACCCAGCAGTTGGAGAAGGTCGAGCTCGTCCAAGACACGATCCAGTTGAAATGCCCAAACTTCTGCTCGGTAAGCAACAGAGCATGACCGAAACTGCAGTGTCTCCAGCGGCAAGGTAGAGTATCAGGAACTAAACAAATTCTTGGATGGCCACCCAGGAAGCAGCGCGAGGGGAGGTTGGAGAGCAGGGGCGGCGACAGGCAAGCCGCCAGCTGAAGCTGGGTCCAAATGCTCAATTCAGAAAGCTGCAAAGCAGAACATTTCTGGGCCAGTCGGAGCCATGTAGTGCTGTCAGAGCGGAATGAGGAAGCACAGCACAAGAAGGGAGTGGGAGCTCCAGAAGAGTGGGGCAACAACAGGCAAGAGACAGTCGGGAGCAGCAATCAGAAATGGAGAGATGGCTGAAGCAGGCTGCGAGGCAAAGGCAGTGCAGAATATGGTCACGAACAGGGCAGCAAGGGAGTCTAAAAAGAAGCAGGTGGATGAGGGCAGCTGGAAAGTGAAGGAGGGAGGAGAAACAGAGGGAGAGTGGTGGGGAACAGAATTGGGAAAGGCACAACAGAAATATGAGGAAATGCCGAAACAAAAGATGGACCAGGATGGAGAGAAAGAACAGCTGACCAAGCCTCCAGCTGCAACGAAAAATGAATCCTGGATGGCTCCAGGATGTGTGACCTTTAAGCCCGATGGGGAGTGACGTTGTTGTTCACCTATCGAACCTCGGGCTTAAAGCCCTCCCATTATTATTATTTCTGAGGTTGATCCCTAGGTATTTTAGGACACTGTAAATCCCATTTCATTGGGTATTGCTTCATAATTCTTACAGAGGGGTATAGTTAAATCTCAGCATTTCAGTTTTGGATGTGTTTAGAGTATATCCTGCCACTTTTGTAAACTCCTTTTATCATATGAAATATTCTGAGCATGGTCTTTCTGGTTCTGTTATATCATTAATATATCATCTGCACAGAGAGCCAGTTTATGTTCCTGGTGTCCCACCTGTATCCCTTTTAAGTCTGGATCCTGCCTAATTCACTGTGCCAAGGCTCAATGTATAAGTCAAAAAGCACAGGGACACCAAGCAGCCCTGTCTTGTGCCTCTTCCCAAATCAAACCTTCTGGACAAATGCCCATTGGCCCTTACATATGCTTGTGGGTTGTCATACAGTTTTTTTAATTGTCCTTATAAAGGTTTTATCAAAGCCAAACCTGGAAAGGACCTCAAACAAAATGACCAGTCCACCTGATCAAATACCTTTTCGGCATCCAGAATCATAATGACTGCTGGAGTCTTTTACTGTTTAGATATTCCACCATGTGCAATGTGTCGTATATTATATGCTGCCTGTCTCCCCATCACAAAGCCTGACTTGATCTATCTCCACTAATTTTGGAACTAAAGATTTTAATCTCTTTGCCATTATAGCCATTAACATTTTGTAATCTACGTTGAGCAAAGATATAGGATGGTACGAGGCACGTATAGTTGGGTCCTGCCAGGCTTGGGAAGCACTGAGATTACCGTTTGTTTTCATGATGGTGATATAGCTCTCTCTCACCGTCTCTCCCATCACCTCCTGGCATGCGCCATGGAGCACTGGTGCCACTTTCTCCGAGAACTTTTATAAAATTTGCTCAGGAATCCATCTGTTCCAGAGCATGTCCCAGTCTTACTGTTCCCAATTACTGTTTTAATCTCTCCTACTGTTATCTCCTGTTTAGGGCTGCACTGTGATCCTCTGTTAGTTTCGTAACTTGAGTTTCTGAAAAGGGACAAATCTTTCCTTAGGTATCTCTGGCTTCCTGGTATATACTTTTGTGTAATATGCCACAAATGCTTCCAGCATTTTGTCTATTTTATGAATTTTTTCTCCCAAGGTCAAATGTTGTATTTTAGTAATCTGTGCCTTAGCTCTCCGTGCCCAACAATTTAATGGCCCATGGTCCCCCTTTATAATACCTTTGTTTTAGAAATGTTAGATTTTGCTCTACTTTCTGATCTAGGATGGAGTTCAGTTCCCTTCTCCAGTTCTTTTGTTTTTTAATCCTCTGTTTTTCCTATCTTCTTCTATAGGGATCAACTTGCCCCAAGTACTGTCTTGGTTGTGTCTCATAGTATACTTTTACTGATATCCATATTAATATGGTCCTGCATTGTTTGATCTATAAGTGTTGGGATTTACTCTATTACCTCCTTATCTTGGAGGAGAGATAGGTTCAATCTCCAAAATGTCATTTTATTGACTGTTTGTAAATCTATCTCCATCATTACTGGTGCATGGTCGGACGGGTCCAGTATTCCCATCTCACATTTAATTAATTTGGTATTGCATCCTTTGTTGTTAAAATAGATCCAACCTGGAGTACATTTGAGGTACTGAAGAATAGTAGGTGTACCCGGCTGGGACCCTCCAGATACCTCCACACATCCTGCAGCCCTAGTTTTATCAACAGGGCTTTCACCTGTTTTGCTGCTCGATGTGTCATTCTGAGTATCTGTGAGGTACTGTCAGTCTGGGGTCCATTGTAGTTCAGTTCCCACATATAACCATGCCTTCCTCTTTTCCATTAGCTTCATTAAACTTGTCCTGTATAGGGTGTATGGGGATCCTGGGGGCATATACGCTGACACTAACGTTACCATGTTGCCATTTAGCCTGCCAGTAAGTATAAAGTATCTGCCCTTTTTGTCTGTCTCTTTCTCCATGCATTCAAATATTGACCTCTCGAGATTAGAATCAAACCCTCTTTCATTTTTGTAGGATGAGGAGTACACCTCCATACCCAAATTGACACAGCTTTGCATGTTCTGTCTCTGACAAGTGTGTTTCCTGAAGGAATACCACCTCAGCTTTAGTTTGTTTAATATAAGACATAATTTATTTTCTTTTAACTGGGCTGGACAGGCCATTCACATTGTAGGTTAGTATCCTCATCCCATTATTATTCATCATTCTGGTTTTTATCTTCCACGCTTATTCCCTCTTGGCTCTGTTGCCTCCTGCTCCCGATGGAGGAACATCCAAGTTAAAGTTCTCATGCTTACTACATTTTAACTACTTAACTCTGGTGGATTTGCTAACTGGGCTGCCCATCTTCTTCAACTTTATTAAACTATTTTTACCTCCAAGGTAAAGGATGGTGCAAACCAACCCTGTCTCCGGTTGAGGGTATTCTCCTTCCTCCATATACCCCTCTTCTGGAGTAGTAGCAGTGCCACTTCCCCTGCTCCCAGGAGCCACTACCTGGGTCTCTGGTAAATGTGGGGTTTGGTAACCTGCACCTTTCCTTTCAGGACCTGTTAAGAGTAGTAACATTAGCCACGTATGGAACAACAGCCTTCTTATTCCTTCCATTTGTGTCCCCTCCTCCTGAGGTTAGTCTGTCATTGTGCATTCCATGGATTTATGTTCAGGGTTTCCCTTTCTCCTCTGGTGTCTATTCTTCCAGTTCCCTTTTCCCACTTCTCTCACTCCCCATGCCACCTCGATCCTCACATCTTATGTATTCGATTCTAAGGCTGTGTTTACCCTGCTTGTTTAGTCACATTTCTTCCCTCCCTGCTCCTGCCCATTATCTTGTCTTCCTTGTGTTTAGGTTTATACTTTCCCTCCTCCTCCTCCCATCCCCATCCTTGTACCTCTTTATCCAGTGTTGTTTAGGCATCCTCACCGACCCATGGTACCTCTATTCATCAGATCTGGCCCTCAGACTTCACAGTACATTTTTTCCATGCATCCTTTGCTGAAGAGGTCCGCTATTTCTCCATATTTCACTCTAGTGGTGTATAAAGGGATCCGCTGTAAAGAAAGAAGTTGTAAGCCATTTTTCTGTAGTCATATTCACCTTTAAACACTTTTCTTATTCATTTGTACAATAAACCTTTACTGCCTGTCATTTTTGTATTTGCTTCTCACTTTATCTCTCTATGGCCAAGTGGCTCCATTAATATCCCATCTTTTCATTTGTACAGTAATTTAATTTCTACCCCATCCCCTTTCAGCCTCTTCCCTCCCTCCTGGATGCCTTTTTCTCCCCAACATTTATTTCTATTGTGCTTTATTCTATATTTTCATTATCTGTATTTATACTCACGAGGGATGTCACTTTGTCTGTTGAATATTCTCCCCCCATACCCCTAGTCCATCCTCCCCACAGATAACATTTAATAGACTGCATAGTTTGAAGAGAAGAGAAAAAAGGAGGGGACAGCCACCTTTAAAATTCGAAGGAGAGACAGTGAGAGAGAAAGACAAGCACCTCCAGAAAAAATTGAATGGAGAGAAGCCCCCCCACACACACACAGGTTGAGCGTTAGTCACCCTTCATTTGCACAGCGTTTGTTCTGGAGAAACCCTTTTGTACTCCTCTGCCATCTGGTCTTGAAATGTGTCCCTTCAGTCAAATTCAGAATCCTTTTAGGACCAACAAAAGTCCCAAGTTCAGTTCTGGTACTTCTCTAGTCACAGAGAGTCGCGCCTCTCCTTGGCGGTGTTCGATGCATTCATCTGTTGCTGAAGCAGGGTCCTGATGTCCGCCATTGTCTTGCGTGCAACACCTCTTCCCGCTGCACCACGTGTTCCTCCTTTGTGCACTCTGCCATCCCTGGGGCTTTCTTACTTGCTGTGTCATTTGGGTCTCTTTCTCTGTTTCAAGGGTACCCACTTGTAATGCAGCTGTTGCTTCTTCTGGTGTCAGATATAAGCGGTCCCTTCCCAAAAATTCTAATCTTAGTTGGGTAGGAGGTTTGAAATTTGATCTGTTTAGCTCTCAGTGCCTGAACAATATCTAAGTACTGCAGTCTCTGCCTCTGAATATTGGGCAGGTAGTCCTGATCAAAGTAGAGATGGCTGCCATTGTAACTGACCTCTTTTTGCCATGCTCTCCTTAAAATCTCCTCCTCTGTGAAATAGCTTGAGAATTTCACGTATATGGTGTGTGACCTTGCAGTTGGATCAGTGGCTTTTTGGTAGAGAGCTTGATGTGCCTGCCGACACGCACACCCATCCCCACTGGTAGCTCCACACATCCTTGAGTATGTAACCCCCAGCCCTCCGCCTTAGAGGCATACACTTTCACAGATAGTCCAGGGCATTATAGGAGGGGTACCCTCAAGCGCCAAACACTGAGACAAATGCACTTCATACAAGGCAGGAAAATATGTGGCCTACCTCTGGCATCTTCAATCATCCATGCACTCTCACCTTCACCCATGGAATCTGGAACTCCACACTGCACATCTACCATGTCTGGAGCCCCCTGAGCCCCTCGGCCCCACCAAGAGCGGGATGAAAATTTCATCTGGAATGCAACTCATGACAGATTAATTTAGCTTAACAGAAAGGGGAAAAGGGAAGAAGGTTTTCATTTCATTAGCTTCCTCCATTCAGTTTAAATAATTATTTTCAATTTATCAAACAATGTATTTATATACTGGAAAGTATGTGAGCAAAAATGCCCGCTTCCACAAACGTCCAATGTTGGAAAACAAAAACTGATAATAGTAACATAGACAAAAGGTAATACAAACTATGTACATTGTTTTTCACAATGGTAGAATTACAGAAGTATGTGTACATTGTTTTTGCAATGGTATTATCAGAGCAGTATATGATTATATTTACAATAGAATTAATAGGGTGCAGTCAGCAAACAACAGGCAATAGGAGAAAATATAATGTTAGCAGACAGAAAACCAGGTGGGGGTGAGGTGATTGGTGATGTCAAGGGAACAGTAAAGCTAATTGGAGAGGATGATTTGAAGCTGGAGTGTATACCTGAAAAGGTCAGGAGAGATGGGCCACGCATGGACCCAAGAGTTTAGAGGCTGAGAGGTGGGGGAGGTGAAGTGCAGATATTATGGAGAAGTATACCACTGGATTTAGTTGGTGGGCCAGGTGGGGGCATACCAGGGCAGTGGCAGGTGGATGATTCGAGGAGGTGCTTTTGAGTGCAGTGCTAAAGAGTACACTGATCCTCAGGCCTAGATTTTGGGGGCAGATTGTCGACAGCTTAGTGCCCTTGTAGTTGATCAAGTTCTGGGCCTGTTTAATCCTGTAAAAAGGTGTCAAGACCAGACTGGAGGCACTCCTGGTCCACCACCCAGGGGCTGCAAATGGGAACAGGGAGTTAATACTAGGTGGAGCATACTGACGGATATCTTGTGAAGGAAGAAGAACATCTTTAGTTGAAACCTCGCTTCAAAAGTGGGCCATCCTGGGCCCACCCGGTGGAAACTGAGGTTGAGGCACTGGATGCCACACCTCACACCACGCCGGTGACTCAGGTTTCGGGGCAAGCTCCAGGCACCGTGGGTCAGCAGGGAGGGAAGGGATCGAGTGTCCCAGGATGGCTCTCTTTTCCTGGGGGAGGGTGCTGGGTGTCCGATGTCCCAGTGACCCCAGGCGGAGACCAGGGCACTGAGGATCCCGGACTGAGAGAGGTGTAGCAGATGCCGGTGGGGTCACCGTGTGCCATGGCGTTACCACATGTCATGTTCAGGGATGGGAAGCATCAAAAAACC
This sequence comes from Neoceratodus forsteri, assembly GCA_016271365.2. NCBI lineage: Eukaryota > Metazoa > Chordata > Ceratodontiformes > Ceratodontidae > Neoceratodus > Neoceratodus forsteri. Next base: position 693,080,891 of record CM057449.1, read on the forward strand.
AGAGGGACGGATAGGCTACGGCATCCCAGTGCCTTGACCGCCACATGCCCAACACTGGGCCTCTGTCCCCGCCTTGATCTCCTCGTGGGTTTGGGTTGGGGCCTGCAGGAGCGCTAATGCCTTTGAGGGGCAGAAGGTCACAGTGGGTGGTAGAGCGGCAGGTGAGTGGACTGTCCGAGAGAGTTCCAGTCCTCGGACATAAACAGATTTGAAAAAAAAAAAAGAGGGCCAGCCAAATGTGGAGTAGAGAGTGCAGTGGTGTGTGTGCCAGGGAGACCAGTGATGAAATGAGCTATGCTGTTGTATGTGACTCTGAGTTTTGAGTAGAGGAGGGAGGAAGTAAGAGGAGAGAAGACGATGGACCCATAGTCAATAAGAGGCAGGTGTAGAGAGCTGGCTAGGCAAGTTCTGGATATGAGGATCAGGAACTTTCTAATCCTGTATAGCTTTCTAATCCTGTATAGAAGACCAAGCCTAACATGAACCTTTCTTGAAATTTAATATCTTTATTGTTTTGTGATGTAATACATCAGTAAACAATGTATGAAATATAGAAGAAAAGACTATTCAATACAAACAACGGACAACAAATAGTCAAATAGAAGGGAAAATACATCACGGTGAAAGAACAACCTCCATAAACCCCATGAAGTGTGCTATATATATTATAAGATTTTGTATGTATAGCTAAGAACTGAATACATTATGTTGACTTTGGGGAGACTATCAATTAACAGATATCAATGCAGGTATAAGGCATAAAATTTACCCCATTTTTATCGAAACTGACAGATTATTGCAAGAGCCAGCAGTCAGATGCTCGGTCCTAAAGTAGGCTGAGAGGTCATTCAGCCATTCAGTATAGGTTATAGTTAGCTGGTCCAGCCAGGTCTGAGCACTAGTTTCTTGACTACCATTGAGAGTAAGGCTGTTATGGTATTTATGCTCCTTAACCCAGATATTAGAGTAGATTCCTACAATACAAATCTCCACAGTTAAAAGATCTTCTAGGCCAAGTAAGGGATCTAAGTCTGATTGGACTCAGTGCCATAGCGAAGCAACTTTTTCACCACGACCAAGAATGTGAAACAGATTCCCGTCAGCTTTGTCACATCTAGAACAGTTAGAAGTAGGTAGATGTCCAATTTTGGCTAGTTTTACTGGTGTATAATATAAGTTGTGTAGTATGTGGTATTGGGTAATTCTGAGTTTGTCCTGAGTGATGTATCTATATAAGTCTACCTAGATTCTAGGCCAATCAATGTTTATACCTGGCAACAGAGAAGACCACATTTTAGAGCCGGAATAACATCTGGGTGGCCTATAGTTAGAAGAAAATTACATAAGCGGATAAACAATGTGGTTTAGAGGCTAGGTTGTGGAAGCTGTCTAAAATAGGTTGTATTTTGGATTCTTGTTGGGAGGTACCAAATGTTTGCCCTATTAAATATCTCAATTGAAAGATCTTGAAGGTGCAAGTAGTGGGAAGGTTATATTTGTTCCTTATTTGAGGAGGAGAGAAGAATTGTGGAAATACAGGTCCGCTACTTTAGCATTATGAAACTGAGGCAGCCAGTTGCGGTGAGGTGTGTATTACCTACCCTGATGTTAGGTTGAAAAGAAGAGGTTGTGTAAAGTCTTGACACGGGAGAGTATCATGGAGGTAAAGAAATGGGAGAAGACTCTGAGGGCGTCCCAATTACGGATTGACATATTGAGTCTGGTAGCTTGTTCATAGGAATATAAAGATGACTGGGAGAGGAAATGATGTAGGAGCATCTGTGATTTCAACTGTAGCCAGAGGAATATAATCACTCAAGCGGTTAGTATTCCATCTACCGATCTTGGAGAAATGGCTCGCCCAGTAGCAAAGGAGAAAATTAGGAACCAGACCACCTGATGGTCTGGGAGGCTCAATTTGAGATATGATTTCCTGGGTTGTTTATGTAGCCATATGAAGTCGGAAATGAGAGTGGACCTTCTGAAAGAAAGAGAGGAGCCAGATGTTCAGCATATTCAAAGGATAAAAAAAAACGAGGAGAACGTTCATTTTGATTATGTTAATACGTCCTAGAGAGTCAGTGGAAGACCTCCCATCTATGAAGATCTGACTAAAGAGTTGCCACTAGATCATCCAGGTTTAGTTTCCTGGTGAGAGATTGATCTGTGGTTAGGTGTATTCCCAGGTATTTAAGTGAATTAGGGGACTATTTAATATCAAGATTGTTGAAATCCACTTTATGAGTAAGATGACTGAGGGAAAATTTCAGTTTGGTTAAGGTTAAGTTTATAGTTAGAGAGAGGCTGTACTGGGATACTACTTCCAGTACATGCTTGAGAGAAGAATCAGGGTTCTCTAAATGAAGGATAATATCATCCGCATAGGCAGAGAGGGTGGTTTAAGATTGAGATTCCTTTTATTTGTGGGGACTGTTTAATGTGGAGCAGAAGAGGCTCCAGGCAGAGACTGAATAAGAAGGGTGAGAGGGACAGCCCTGTCTTGTACCAGAGTAAAGAAAACTTTGAGGAAAAACTCCGTTACAGTATATTTTTGCTGTGGGGATGAATATACAGCTTGGATCCATTGAATGAATAAGGGAAGCCAATTTTGCCAAAGTTAACCAGAGAAATACCAGTCCACTCTGTTAAAGAGCTTTCTTGGCGTCCATCGAGATTAGGGCCATGGGGAATTGGGATAGATGGGCTGCCTGGAAAATATGGGTCATTTTCTAAGGTGCTCTGCTAAAGACCTACCTGGGACAAAACCTACTTGTTCCTGGCTGAGAAGCTGGGACCATACCTTATGTATCCGATTAGCGGTAGTTGCATCAACATTTTAATATAACAATTTAAGAGGGAGCTCGGTCGGCAGTTTCAGGAGAAGGTGAGGTGTATCAGGTTTCAAGAGAAGAATTATTGATGCCTCTAATAAAGAGGGGCTAAAGGTTTAGCTTCTAACATATACTGGTATAATTTAAGCAGAGGTGCCAGTTCTTTGACAAAGGTTTATAGAAGTTGGTGAGGAAAAATCAGGGCCTGGAGCTTTATCTAGAGTTAAATCCTGAATAACCACTATCTCTTCCAGGGTAATGGGTTCTACCAAAGAGATCTGGGTTCGTTCCGACAGGGAGGGAAGAACAAGAAAGTCTAGGTACTGTTCTATATTTTGAGAAGATGTCTCTGAGGCTCCCCCATAGAAAGACTGATAGAAATTCTCAAAGGTAAAAGCTATATCTCTAGGAGCTGTTTTATCGTACCATCTAGGGGCCTGTATGGAGGGTATGAGTTTGAGCTTTCTAGTTCACGTAGCTGGAGAGCTAGAAGTTTCTGGCCTTTTCCCTTGGTCTTTATATGTAGCGTTAGTTTTAAAATTGTATATTCTGCCTTTTCTCTTAAAAGTCAGCATATTTATTCCTAAGATCTAGAAGCTCTGATGCTGAAACAGGAGTAGTTGAAGAAGACAGGGATAATGCCACCATTCTAATTCGAGCTAGTAGAGATAAAGCTTTTTGTCTCTCAGTTTCTTTCTTTCTTCTAGATGCTATTTTAATAAGTTACACACAAATGTAGCATTTGAGTGTACACCAGAGAAGGTCCTCGCTTTGAATTGAACCAATATTTGTATCTGTGAAAGTTTGAATAGAAGACTGAATTCTAGAGATACTGTTTTATCCTTTAATAATTGTGTGTTCAGCTTCACGACCTATCTCTGGGACTAGCAGGGAGAGTAAGGTCTATCCAGACCAGCGAATGATCTGATAATACTATTGGTTCAATGTTGGTTTGCGCAGACCGGGTAAGAGAGGAATACTAATAAGGATATAGTTGAATCTAGACCATGGTTTAGGGACGTTAGAGTAAAAGGTGAATAGCTGGTAGGATGGATTAAGTAAACATCATGGATCACAGAGTCCTAGAGTGTCTATAAAATCATTTAGGGCTCTCTGGGATGCAGAGGGAGATTTTAAGGGTTGGTGTGTCCTGTCTAGGTCTTGGGTGAGGAATTCAGTTGCCCCAATATCAAGGAAATGAGGAGGAGTGGATCATTCTTACTGGCAAGCTCCATAAAATGAGGATTCTCCACCTGTGGGCCATATGGAGCCTAGTAACACTGTAGCCCCATAAGGATGCCTTTAACAAGAACGTATCTGCCATTAGGATCTATTACTGTGGAATCTGTTTAAAAGGAAATTGTGTTCTTAATTAGCATAGCTACTTTTTACTTGCTGAGGAGTCTCCTGCTGCAAAAATTGTGAAAACCAAGTCTCTGTAGCCAGATAGCCTCTCTTGCCAGCAGGTGAGTTTCTTGTAGCAGAATAATATCTGCATTGAGCAGGGTACAGTGCTTAAGGACCTGGTATCTTTTTGTAGGCTCCTGAACTCCCTAACATTCCAGGACACTATTTTACAGTGATTGACAGTCATAGCTAACAATGAACCAGTTAATCTTTCCAGAGGAGAAAATGGTAAACAAAAATAACTGAGTTTGAGACACCAAGCTCCCCCTCCCACAGGCCCCAGCAACCTTACCCAGGTAGTGACCCTGTAGTAAAATAAGCAACCTGCTTGAAAAAATAAATCCCAGAACTTGAAGCCTGTAAGGTTGCCCCTTCCCCATCCTCCCCAAGACATAATTTAAGTCTAGTCTGAACTTTGTGAGTAGTAAACGCTGGAAATCTAACTGGTCCAGATCGAGGTATCAGTAGTACAGAGAGCAGTAGGTGCTCTTCGCCCTCCCTTAACAAACCCCAGCAACTATTTACACAAGCCTACCTTGAAATAAACCTATCAGATTAATTGTAAGCAATCCCATATAAGGAGACCCCCCAAGCAGCTCCTGAATACAACCCCCAAAAGTGAGATGTAAATGAAAGTTATGGAATGCTGGTTCTGTACAAGCTTAGAAGTTATTGTCTTCTTTAACCAGCACCAACATAGGACTAGTATAAGGGATGTAAAGGCCAACCCCCCATTAGGTGCGTTGTGCAGCGAACCCTGGGCTTACTCGATCCAGGGCAACCCTTCCTCCCACCACATCTTCAATTCTGGATGCCAACACTGGGAGGCTGTAAACTTCATCTATATAAACATAACAGGGTCAATATGATACATGGAGACCCAGAGGAAATAAAACCTAATTGGCATATGTTCCTGCCTTCCAACAATTACTTTTAGCATCTTGGGTTTCTGGTGGCATTATAACCTGCCAGTCCTGTTTCCAGTTCTTTATCCCCACCTAAAAAGAAAGAAAAAAAAGGAAAAAGCAAATAGTACTCCTGACCTTGCTCCTGGAGGAGGTATAACACAGTCTGTCCAGCATGGACTTTACAATTAAAAGTCTGTATGGGGCAAGAAGTAAAGGGAAAAAAAAAAAGAAAATACAAGAGTCTGTACTTGCAGTGAGGTAGTCCTTGGATGTTGTCTCCTTAGAGCGAGGGAGTGAACAGGGAAACAAATATGCAAAGCGACCATTTTTGGTCCTACATGATAAAGATCTCCTCTCCTTTATGTCCCATGGAAGCAGCTCCTGCTGAATTAATCAGCCTATGTAGAGGCCTGCCGATGAGGAGATCAGGCCCATCCAAGAAGAACAAACAAGGCCGAGGTGGGTTCAGATCTGCAGCAGACAGGCAAAATTCCAGTTCCCTCAGATGCTCAATGTAGAAATTCTTCTCTCTCACAGGATCATGATCCTACAAAAAAGAGCTCAATGCTCTTTGAACAGGTCTAGTAGTCAATTCTTTAGGTCAGCATAGCTAGAATCGGCGTGTCATAAGATATCCAGGAGCCAGCCACTGACACTTGAAGTTTAGTAGGGTATAACATTTTGAATGGGATACTTGCTGCTATGAGTTTAGTAGCTGGGTGAAAGGCAGAGCACTTTTGGCATGTCTAAAAAGGTAGATCTTGGGTGAATCACAGCTTGGAGCCCTCCCACATAATTGACTGAAGTTCTTTGACTTTATTTAGCACGTTGTCGTTCCACATAGCTCAAAAATTTTAAGATTAGAGGTCTTGGTGGGCACTCTGTGCGGGTCAAGGTCTAAGTGATCTGTGGGCTCGTTCAATTTGGTAGTTACCCCCAAGGAGAGACAGCCCCATGGTTTTTTTAGTAATTTTCTGGACAAAAAGAATGACATTGTGGTTTTCTTCTGTTTCAGGAAGACCCATTATTAAGACATTGTTCCTCCAGCTCTACCTTCAAGGTCTTCAGTTTTAGTTGCAGCTTAGTAATTTGCTGTCGGAGCTGGAATATCTCTGGATCCACTCTGTCTCTCCATTTTTCCATGGAGGTGGTTCTAGCTTTGTTGCCACTAACCCTTCTAGCTAGATCTGACATGTCACTCCCTCCTAACTTCTTTGAACCCCCTCAAACATAGAATTTGACGGCAGATAAGGACCGCTTGGCCCACCCAGTCTGCTCATTTCCCTACCTGATGGATAAGCTGCAGATTCTAGTTAATCAACAGCTTACTTCCTCCTGCCCCCACTCAATTGCCTTATGCCTGTCCCATGCATTCTTGAATTCTCCCACTGTTCCTGACTCACAACCTCCTCAGGAAGGCTGTTCCATGCATCCACAACTCTGTGAAAAATACTGTCTAACATTACCTCTGTGTCCCCTCTATCTTCAAGTTGTGTCCCCTTGTTCTTGCACATCTCTTCTTCTGAAAGATACTACCCTCTTGTACCTTGTTAATTCCCTTGAGATACTTGAAAGTTTCTATCATGTCCCCTTCTCCCTCCTTTCCTCAAGGGTATACATATTAAGCTGCTTTAGTCTCTCCTCGTATGTCTTCTGGTGCAGACTTTGCACCATTTTGTTGCCCTCCTCTGAACAGCCTCCACTCTGTCTATGTCCTTGCAGAGATGGGGTCTCCAGAACTGCATGCAGTACTCAGATTGGGTCTCACTGTCTGTAGAGAGGGATAACAACTTCCTGTTTTCTACTGTTATGCCTCTCCCTATGCATCCCAGTATCCCCCAGCCCTCCTTACTGCCTTCTCACATTGCTTGCCACCTTTAGGTCATCTGATATAATTACTCCTAGGTCTCTTTCGATTTTGTTGTTATTAACTCACCCCAATTGTGTACTCTTCCCTGGGTTTTGTTTCCCAGATGCATTACCTTGCACTTCTTTGTATTGAATCTGAGCTACCACATATTTGACCATTCCTCCAATCTTGCCAAGTTCCTTTTCATTCTTTCCACCCCACCTTGTGTATTAACCCTGTTGCAGATCTTTGTGTCATCTGCAAAGAGGCATACCTTTCCTTCCAGGTACTCCAATGTCACTTATAAAGATATTAAACAGGACGGTCCCAGTACCGAACCCCTGCGTGCGTACCCACTAGTTACCCTCCTTTCTTCACTGTCCCACACCATCAACTGGCCCCTCCCAGCCTACCCTCCCTTTCATCTACGGGTATCACCCCCAAGGCTCGCGGAGCCTTATCTTAGAAACGCACTAAGAGATGCTCACTACAGCGGTGACTCCTTGGATCCGAGGCATCTCTGGCTCACTCTCCATGATGTACTATACCCTCACCCATATTCTCAATCTTTCTCTCTGCCAAGGCAAATTCCACCCTATGAAAATCTGCATCCATAACCCACATATTTAAGAGTGGGGACCGTTACAGCCACCAGTAATTACTGGCCCATCTTCTCCCCTCTATCTAAAGCCTCGAGAGCATTGTCTCATGACCAGCTCACTGACCACCTCATCAAACATGATCTTCTCTGTAAACAGCAACATGGTTTCCCAAAGGCCACAGCATGACTACAGCCCTCCTGGAATTCACCGCACACATCCACTCTGCACTTTACAAAGGCCACACTACTGGCTCTGTATTTGTTGACCTTACTAAGGCTTTTGACACCGTCAATCACTCCCTCTTGATAGTCACTCTCCAACATTGGCTTCTCACAGGATGCCCTACAATAGTTCACAGACAACCTATCGGGTGGCGGCAACAGGTCAAAATCGGCACCACCCTATCCAGTCACCTACCAGTTCTCTCAGGGGTCCCCCAGGGTCCATCCTTGGCCCACTCCTTTTCAGTCTTTACCTTAACTCCCTCCCTAGCTCCTGCTCAGGAAACCTTCTTCTATATGCAGATTATGCTGTCCTTTATTCTTCCAGCCCTGACCGCTGCAACTCCACCAAACCCTTCAGTCCTCCTTTAGCGAAGCTGAACGGTGGTTCACTGCACAGCACCTCATATTGAACTACAAGAAGACCAAGTTCATGATTTTCATTCACCCCAGAACTCTAGGAAGAAGCTTTGCCCCAGATCCTAACTGCTGCCCTAACCCCTCTTGAACAAGTGGAATCCTTCAAATATCTAGAATCACCCTGGACCCGGCTCTCAATTTCCACCAACACATACACCATCTGTCCACTGGTCTCAATGTCTGCCTTGGCCTGCTCTACCAGTTTAAACATTGCCTTACCCAGGATGCCTTCAGACTTGCAGTCTCATCCTCTAGCTCTCCCTCCTCGACTCACGGCATACTCATTTATTGCGCTGCCTCCACATCCGCCCTCAATAGGCTCAGTCTCTTCCTCAACAAAACCTGCCATCTTGTCCTGGACTGCGACCGCCTCACTCATACCTGCTCACTTTATAACTCCACTAACTGGCTTAACTTAGACAATAGAATCCAGTTTCACACCTGTCTCATGGTCAAAAATAAAAATCACCCTAGGTCTCCCCGGCCTCACCTCCCTAATCTATCTGGCCACAGCACCTAAAATAACGTGTAGCTCCAGCAAGAAGCTGTTCACTGTTCCCTGATGCTCGCCTCCCTATTTCAAAGGTTCTTCAGCTTCAAGGCCCCTCATGGATGAATGGCCTACCCAGCTCCATCACAAACGAAAACTCTATCGGCCTCTTCAAAAACTACTTAAAGTTATCTCCAGTCCTCAAACTACTCGACTGCTATTGAACCTGTTTCTTGATCCTCCCCTACTATGACAATGGCCTCTGGCTGGCTTACCCACCCCATCTTCCTATATATTTATTCTGTGCCACCCTAAGTTTCTCTGGTCCTGTTTACGAGCCTTACATTGTGCTTTTACCATGTATACAGTTTATTTTGTACCATTACCATGTATCTAGCCGTTCTGTTTCATGCAATGTATGTTTACCCTATTACTGTACTGTCCAATACTTGTGACGTGGAACCTTTGAAAATGAGTCTCTGACTCAAAGGTACTTTCCAATCCTGAATAAATAAAAATAAATAAAATGTATTTAAGTGGATATGTCAAGCAAAGTCTCTCTAAAAGGCAGTAGCTCTTGTAAAATTGATCCTCTGTGAGTGGAACTGAAGGGCCTGTTGCTGGATTTTTGAGTTGGAAGCTCCCCCTTGAGGTCTGGCTTTTGAGTCAGCTTTTCAGGCAGGAGGCAGATGTCTGAGCTGGGCCATTTTCACATCTGCATCCATCGCAGAAGAAAAACTCCCAATAGCGATGCAAAGTTGTTGATATCGAATGCTGAAGATGTCCTCTCCTCTTGTTGTGGTTATTAGGCAGTTTCAAGTTGAAATTAAGTAGTAAAGATGAAGATGTGATGTTAAGGATAGGAGCCCGTATCTCTGCTGCCACTAGGCTGCCTACATCACTTGACCAACATGAACCTTCTTAACGAGCTTGCTAATGTGAAGATTGTAGAGAGGTGGGAGTCAAGGTGACAACCCAGGTATTTGAATTCAGATACTTGTTCAATGAGGTTATTGGAGTTATCAAAGAGTTTAAGGTCAGAGAAAGGGGTTTCTAGGGCCTGAGAAAATCAGGAACTTGATCTTCTTGGAATTGAGGACCAAGCCTTTATTGGACAACCAGGAATGCAGCCTCTTAAAATCAGACTGCAGACTGTGGAACATGGTGGTGGGGTTTTGTCACTGCAGTGCAGAGCCGCATCATCGGCGTAGAGGACAAGTTGAGTGGGAAGGCAGATAGAGGTGAGGTTGTTAATGAAGAGTGACAAAAGGGGCCTGGAATTGATCCTTGGGGACACCATATTTAATTGGACATTTGCCAGAGAGGTGGCCTTCAACTGAGGTTATGTGGGATCTCCGGAGAGGTAGCTGCCAACCCACTTGATGGCATTTTCAGAGAGATGCATATCTCGTGGGGTGTTAAGGAGAAGTACATGATCCACGAGTGTAATGCCTTGGTCAGGTCAACAAAGACAAAACAAATAAGGCACATCACTGCTATTTTTCTCCCAACTAGCTTCTTTATTTAGCTCCTGCACAGCAAATGATTCCCAGCAATGCAGGGTCACATACTTCATTCAGATAAAGCAGCTCCATGGGGCTAATAAACTTTTACAGACATACTGGCTGGACATTTAAGGCAGTAGAAATGATGGATCTTAAGGCAGTAACAAGCAAGGATTTTTCTACTCTCTCTGATGCTTTACCCAAGACCTCTCGAATTCAGAACCCTGCAATCTCCTGTCTCTCTGGATCTGGTAAGCCAAACCTTTTTCTGGTCTACTGCCTCTGGGTTGCCAACTCACTGGCACTGGTCATCCCCAAATTCCTGCATGGGAAGCGGGCTGCTTCCCCCACCTGGACCCTTGGGCACTGGCTCATGCCACAGGGGTGCAGGAGTTTTTATATGACCCAGGCTCCATAACCCACTTCAAGTTTGGCTCTTTACTGGTGCTACATCAGCACCTGCCACCTTCATTCCACTCAGCCTCCCAACAGCTCCACTGGTGCAGCTGCCACCATCGGTCCTGCTCCAGTACTCCGGCCCTACTACTGGCTATCCTGCCACTGAGATCCTGGGCACTGCCACTGCCTAAGTCCCTCCGAACTACCTGCCTTCTCACACTGATGGCCCCAAGCTGCTCCAGTTTCTGCTGTTCCTCTATGGGAATCCCTGCCAGGCCCACATCCCCTTCAGCAACTCTTGGACTTGTGTTAAGCTCCAGCCAAGGGCTACCCTCCAAGGCCTGCCATTATGGCCTATGACCCACCCAGCCCTCATTGTATTGGTGCCCAGGACCTGCCCTTCCAAGAAGACCCCATATTCAGGTGAAGGCCCCAGTTCTCTCTGCCCCTAGGCAGCCCTGCCACACTGAGTATGAGGGAGAACTACTGCCACCAGCTTCCTCCTGTGGGGACCCTGTCACTACCCCCACAGCCCTGATGGCCCAGGGATCACACTGACAGGGGTCTCTAAGGGCTCCTTCCTTTCCTGTCCACACATAGCCACCTACTATTCCTGCCCCAACAATGCTGGACCTGGATAACCACATTTCCCCAAGGGTTCCATTCTCCCAGCTCTCATCGACCCACGACACTTAGAAGGCTGTCCTTTCTCCACTTTGGGAGTCTTCCCACTAGCCCTCCTGAACTGCCAAGCTCTCCTTGCCCACCTAACTCTGCTCCTCCGCCACCCCTCAGTCCCAGCCAAATGCCCAGGCTGGAAAAGCCCTGAAACTTCCTGTCTGCTCCTTATATACTCCCTAAGCCTACTCTCTGCTGCAGCCCTGAGGGCATCCAATGACCAATATTCCCCAGAGCACTAACATATTCTCTAGCTCTGGGGGTAGGAAGGAAAGGAAAGGATGCTAATTGGGAGCATAAGCCCCTCTTTGAAGGGAAGGCTTACAAGTAGATCTTGTAAGAACAAGCACGCCGCCTGTCTCAGCTTGTTCTGGTAGCCCTGATAGCCACAAGTTGTCTCTGCATGACTGTGCCTCCAGGTCTGTATATTTGTCTTACAAGGCCTCAGTCTGTGCTACAAGGGTGACGGCAATCTTGCTCAGGTTGCTGGTGTCCTGCTCCATCCATCCGGCTCTCTTCTCTGCTGCTTGTACCCACTTTTCCATGCCAGTTAGTCAGCCTTGAATATTCTTGAAATTAGCCTTATTTTCCAAACAGGATAGTTTGATTTCTTGGAGGAGCTTCTCAAATCTAGTTTTCATGAACTGCCTCGTCCTCCTGGTCGGTCTCGTATCCCTGGCCTAGTCGGGTTTCCAGAGACATGCTATGACTCCCTCTGAACTCAGGGCTTGTTATCATGAACCATTTCCATTGTTTTTAGCCGACCCACCTGGGATCTTGTGTTCCTTGCATCCCCTTTCTCCTTTGCTGGCATTTATTTCAATTTTTTCGTATTTTGTCTCGGAGTGGAAGGGAGCTCTTCTGTCTAGGCACCTACTCCCTCCGTGAAATCACAGGAATGTCATTGTTTGCAGTTGTCACAATTAATGTCATGAAGGTGTTACGTTATTAAAAGCATACAATTTCTTTGTGGAAAAAATGACTTTTCTCATGTCACTGAGGGCTGCATCCACTGACAGATTTTTTGAAAGAATAAACAGAGTTGAATGTAACAATTTATAGATTAATGACAGCTTTCCTTCTCTAGTACAGTAAGCCAGAAACATAACCTCAAAACTGGGCATTTGAGAAACTGAATACACTTGTAGAGTGTTAATGTGAGTAATGATCTTGTTCTCGACGGAATTATGTAAAGAGCGGTTTGTTAGACATTTCAATATAAAACTGATTTGTATATATTTTCTACAAAATGTAAACCAGACTCCTGAGGAAAGGAACTGCTTTCCCTGAAACATAGGATAAAGATGCTGGATGTTAAACAGAAATAAATAATGATTGTTTGATTACATTTGTGGTAAGTGGGCCTGTCATTCCAAGCTGAAATTTCTTTGAATCAGCCTTGACTGGTTTGGGCCTCTCCATCTTTTGATGTTTCTATTTGTCCACTGAGGTTGGCGAGCCTGCTTTTGGCTTTCAAAATATTATAAAACAACAAACCTAATGAGTGTAGATGAACATTTTTCAACACACACTTGTAACTCTGGAAATGTTCAATATTTTAACCCCAGATTTTCAGCGTAGTCATTTTTTACACCACCTCATGAATGTGACAGCTGTCATTTTCAAATCCTGACCAAAATCTGTTTTAGCACTTGTGGCACAAAATCACCTCTCAGGCAGGATTTGATCATTTTCTCTGCCCTTGTTCATGAGGTGGGTCATAAGAAGGCTATGTTGAAGATTTTCTGTAAAATATTTAAAACAACAAAGCTATGAGTGTACATTAACATTTTCAACCCACGCCATAGCTTTGGTAATTATCAATATTTTGACTCAAAATTTTCAACATAGCCATGTTTTCACAACACTCATGAATGTGACAGCATTTTTCAAATCCTGGCCAAATGTGTTTTCACAGTTGTGGTGCAAAATTATGTTTCAGTCATTATTTTATAAATGACACCTATCATGTTCAGGAGTGGTCATAAAAGACTACATTGGAAATTAGGGGTCAAAATGTGCAAAAACTAAGTTATGAAGAAAGGTAGAATTGTTCCAATGTTTACTGTAACTTTATTTTGCAGATCTTGGCCCTTAATATTCAGTGGATCCCTTGTATTACCCCCACCTTCTGAATATGACAGGTGTCATTTTTAAAACCCCTCTAAAACCTGTTTTCGCAGTCACACTAAAAACACCTTTCAGATGACATTTAAAAAATTCCACCTGCCTTGATTATAACGACAGGTCATAAAAGACTGTTGAAACTTTGGGGTAAAAACATGGGAGCCCATCAAAATTAGATATTGCCTCTCAGCTGTCCTATCCTGGGTAAATACAGTCTAAAATGTAAAAGCAGAACACAACAAAATGAGATACTGCATCCTTCTGCTCTGTCCTGTGTAAATATATATTAAAATATGTAACAGTAAGACCTGGTACAACAGCAATGCAAGAGGTGAACATTCGGCTTTGCCAGATGTTTGTTTAGATATAGGGTGATTCCTACCCCATGCCAAGACTCTGGACAAACGACTCAGCTAAACATTTATTAAAGTAGACCAGAAAAAGATTAGCCCATTCATTGGGAGGTGTAAACAGACCTCAGTGGAACTGGGCCCAAGCTCAAACTTCAGTACGAAATGTGAACAACATTAATTTGTACTGGAGACAATTTATAGATCAGCATTATGGATAGTACAGCAGAATAATACAGTGCTGTTGAGATTTGTCCCAATTAGCATTTTGTGTGCAAAAAATATTTTTACTTACTGTTTACTGCAGAATAGTAGATAGTATCAGCCTGATTCTCCTCAATCAAAAGCTGACATTTGATGCAGCCAGAAATCCCAGAATCTCCTGCAGCTGATGCCAGAGCTGGGCTGCCCTAGTTGGAGATTCAATAGTCTGCAGTGCATGTTATAGTGTTTTATAAACTCAGGTTAGATATTTGCCAGTCCTGCTGTTCTCTGGGGTCTAGGTACAGTCCCTGGGAAGTCCATTAAATCTCAAGAAATGCATATCCTGATGTGAGTTATTGTACTTACAAAATGGAAAAGGTTTTATTTGTGAGTAGCTAGGATGTTGTTATGTAGATTATGTTAGGATAGTAACAAACTGTGCATTTACTGGGAATGGTCAAGTGATGTGTTTTGACCAATGAAGTTGCTAGGATTCCAGTGAATTCTGAAGTTAGGATGTTGCTAGGTGGATCATTTAGATTAGTTATGAAGTGTACCTATTTAGGGATTCAAAGCACGGTCAGTTCATGCTTTTTAACCATAAAGTGTCTAGAATGTATTCTACGACTGAAAGTGATTTTATAACATTTATAACTGCATCTACTACATTATCCAAACAGATAATCTTTTAATCAATTTATAAGTCTCAGTTCCTGCAAAATTATCCCTAGTAAGGGAAAATCTAGAGAAAGGGATCCAATCAGAACAATCTTTAGCCCATTTGGTTGGATGGTTCTGAGTTTGTGCATTCACCTAGTCTCTCTTTCTCTCCTCTGTACCTCTTTAGCAGGAGTTTCACCTTATTCTCCCCTAGATAATGGAGCAATATGGTCCAAGCCCAAAAACAGTACACCTGTGGAGTTTCTGTTGTGGTGAGCAGGACAATTGTGTTCCAAGTCGATTTTCAGGGTCATTATTCCTGATAGCCCAGACATGCTCCATGATATGAGCTTTCAGAGGTCAGATGGTGTATACCACATACACTGTGTTGCAAATTCAACAAATGGCATGGATAACAAATGACATTTTATATTTACTATTCCACCTGTTGGATTCTGGGGTTCTGAAAGAGCTGCCCTTTCTGTATATAGGCAAATACTATAAGAGTTGCACCTGCAAAATCTTTTCTGTTTCTGCAAAGTTCATTGTGTGTTTTACTGAATGTGACTGTTGTATGCCAGTGAGTTATCTGTATGATTTTATCTCGTGAAGGTTGCCCTTTGAGAACTCCTCACAATGGTGCAAGCACTGGGTCACTTCTAAGTACCGCATGAGCCAGATATTACAGAAAATCCAGTAACCACTCTAACCAGGGCACTAGTTAAGAGTGGCTATTATTTCTAACTAGGGCACTAGTTAGAGTGGTTACTGTTTCTAACTAGGGCACTAGTTAGAGTTGTTACTGTTTCCCACACTATGCTGGATTCATGAGTGTTCCTTACTTTTACTGTATACTGCACTGTAATAAACTGAATATATTGAACTGCTGCAACATATGCTTGGTGTTGGTGCTGGTCTTTCTATATCCCTGTGTTATTATGTGACCAGGCATCATAAGCAATAATGCCACGACAGGGGTGTATGTCATGCTTGGATAACATCACACCTCGAGTGGTTGGGCATGAGGCTGAAGGCCAGTGCGCTCCAACCCTGAGAAGTGACATTATCCAAGCATGACAGACACCCTGAGTGCATTATTGCTATTATGCAATGGTTTTAAACAGAAAAATAAATAAAAAATACATTTTAAAATACTTTTGCTTAATTTTTTTCTGTGTTTAAAGATACTCCAACTTTGTCTGCATTTCCATTGTAACCTTCCACATCGCACCTAAAATAGGCATTCTTTGTCTAGTGTCAACCTGGTCAACTAAAACTAAATACAGAAAAAGTTTCTGTTTTGCATTTGTCCAGTAGGTGGTGCTGTTATATAGTGCCAGTGAATTAGTGTGGCAGTGTGCTACTAGAGCTCACTTCTCTGTGTTGCCTGTGTGCTTGCCTTCTGTTTAGCTTGCATGCCCGCCACACACACAGACACAGACGGAAGTTGGGACATTTCTGTGTTTACTTCTCTCCCCTCACAGAGAAGTCAGGATGTTTCTGTTTGTGCTGCTCCAATCCCATTTTCTCACTACATGGGGAGAAGAATGATCAACAGAAACGTAGTGGTGCCATTTGATAAGTTCAGTGCAAGAGGCATGTTTGGGTGGACGGATTATGTGCGTGACTGGGGAACCCATGGTAGGGAATATGGATACTTTTACTTATGTTTTTACTGGCAAGAATGCCAGTATGTGAAGGCAATTGTACTGTTTTTGTTTTATTTAAAGGACACTGTCAGCTTTTGCAGCCATTTCAGTGACCTCGTAATTCTGTGCCTGTAATACAGAACTTAACTCACAGTTTGCTCTGATTGCATGCAGAATCCATAGCGTGCCTTTTTATTTGAAATTTCTTTAAAAATGACAGTTGGTCGCCCTGACCACAACACTGTGGTCCGCTCCTTCCTCGCATCCCCAACTTTGAGAAGCCTGAAATGACGTGGACTCGTGCATGGAGGTGGTGGTCGAATTGAAGGGTTATAAAGAACATCCAGGGTAGATGCTATTGCCTGCACTGACTTCAGAATCTAATTCTTTTCAAACACTGAGGGCTACTTTTAACTACTTGATATTGAAAGTGAATCTGGGACTCACAGATGCGCATGCCCTCGGTTTTTAAAAGAATTAGACCAGGCTGTTCTAAACTGGTTTCAGACCAGGTTGGTCCCAGATCAGTCATCAGGGGAACAATCTTCCCACACCTAAGATGGTTAGTCTTTATTACAGGAAGTTTCTCTGGGTAGCTTCCCTGAAATCATAAGGGTATGAGCATTTGAATAAGGCAAGGGGAGGCAGAAAAATGAGGGAGGCAGTTAATGCCCCCAGTGGTTTTAAGGCCAGGAGAACAATAAGGGAGGGTAGACAAAGGGAGGATAGAAAGAGGGAAGACAGTACCAGGGACAAGGGAAGGAAGGACAAAGTGGGGTAAGGGAGGGATTTTGTTTTGTAGATTCTTTGTCAGGCCAGTCGTGGAGCATCTCTGGTGCGGTCCACTCAGCCAATGCTCTACAACCCCACCTGAACTCCCACCCCGACCAATGTATCGGGTGCTGGGTCCCCCACCCCGCAGACCCTATATGGGCAGGCAGGGACCATTGAGAGTCAAGTCAGGAGTTAGAGCTGGCACTGGAGCATGTGGGAGAGGCCTGGAGTGTCCGTGTCACCTCCCCAACAACTTGGGTTTTCCATCTTGTGTGTGCTGCCTCTGAGATGCCGGATGTGCAATGACATCTGTGCGAGGGACGTGCCCTCACTGGCGTCCATCAGTGCCTCCCCTGAAACAGCATGCTCCTTGCGTACCTCTAGTCTCCACCAGGTGTCACTGCAGAGCAAGGCATCCCCACAAACCCACTTCTGAGAGGAAAGCAGTCCTCTGGACACTCAATCCTCTCCTCCCACTGACCCCCAGCAACCAGAGTCCATCCCCAACCCCGGTCACCGGCATGGTGCAGGTGTGGCATCTAGCACCACAACCCCACTGCCACCAGGCCAGGGAGTTAGGGATTTAAGGAGTGGAGAGCCATGGTGCCATTCTAATGAGCCTAGGAAATAAAATCCCTAACCTTGAGGCTACCACTGCAGAGGTGGACATTGATCTGGTGGTCATAGCAGAATCATGGTGCACTGACAACCACATCTGGGATGTACTCATACCGGGATATACCATGTTTCAGAAGGACAGGCAGGGTGGAAAAGGGGTTGTTTATATGTAAGGAAAGGAATAAAAGTCATGGAGATACAAGGACACCAAGAGATAAGGAAGGGCTGGAGGTTCTTTGGGTTGGCCTTTGAGACAAGGTTGGGGGCCTTTATCTGCATGGTGAGGTAGAGACCACCAACACAGGGGAGGAGTCAGACAGGGTTTTGGGGAGGCCACTGGCAGAATGGCAAGCATAGAGGAGGTACTGATTATGGAAACTGTTAATCTGTTGGATGTAGACTGAAGCATTCTGGTCACAGCTATAACTACAAGCAGGGTCATCCTAGACTCCCTGCAAGGCATTTCTTAGTCAGCTGGTTAAAGAACCCACTAGAGACAGGTCAGTGCTGGATCTGGTACTTACAAACAGGGACAGCATTGCTGGACGCCACAGTGGGGAGCCCCTGGGTACAAGTAATCATTGTACAGTGTGGTCTGGCATACAATTGGACAGGAAAGAAACACATTAGATGAGAGTCCTAGAATTCTGGAGAGTAGATTTGAAAGAAATGGAATATTGCCTTAGTAGATACCTTGAAGAGGGGGATTGCCGGGAGATGAAGGCACAATGGAAAAGGAAAAAGGAAGGAATAAATAAGATAAGAACAAGCTGTTTGAATGAAATAAGCAAGGGTAAGAGGAGAAAAAGGCCATTATGGTTCTCAAAAGAGATGGCTAAGGTGGTAAAGGAGAATAAAACGGCTTCTAGGAAGTACAAGAAGACACAACTGGAAGGGGATGGGAGGCATATCTAGATAATAAAGGGAAGCAGGAAGGAAGGAAGGTAAAGACAGCAAAGGCTCAAACAGATGACATGATCACCCAGGAGGTCAAAACAGGGGATAAGCCTGGTGGCACCAAGGGCTGAGGTGCTGGACACGTTACTTCACATCACACTGGTGACCTGGGTTTGAAGTGACCTGTGTCATCGGAGGAGCGGACATGGGGTGGGGGTAGGGAGGGAGCAGGATTGAGCAACGTGGCAGCTCTCTTCTCTGTGGAGGACTCTGTCTCCTGTAGTATTTCCACTGCCCCCAGATGGAGGTCTGTGGGCAGTGCAGGTGACAAGCAGTGGGAGGGTGTCCCAGTACCACGGCATGTGCACACCTCCACACACCGTGCACAGCCAGGCAGGGTCAGAGAAAATGGGGGTAAATTTGGGGCTAAAACATATAAAAAAAATGGGGATAAGGCTTTCTTCAGGTATGTGAGTGAAAAGGGAATGTGGTGTAGTGAGGATCAAGAAACCGGGGCGGGGGGACGGACTGTGCTGATGAAGATAAAGATAAAGCTAAATTTTAACCAAAGACTTCTGCTCAGTCTTCACAGTGGAGGGAGGGAATGAATGTTCATGCATTAGCAAGCACCGCAGGAGGGGAGTGGACACAAGTCACATTTTTGAAGACAGTCTGCCAGGGACTGAAACCCTAAAGAAAAACAAGGCAATGGGGCCAGATGACCCACCCAGGGTACTAAAAACTGAGCATGGTGCCAGCACCACTCTCACAACACTATTTAATACATCATTGGAGATGGGGGTAGTTCCAGAGCACTGCAGGAGGGCCAGATTGGTCCCCTGCACAAGAGCGCTGCAGAGAGGAGGAGGAGGTTAGCAATTACAGACTAGTCAGTCTCACATCAATGGCAGGGTAATCAATGGAGACCCTGCTGAAGGAGAGACTGATGGAGCATGTGGTGGCAAATGGGCTGCAGACAATTTTGTAATTACAGGGGGCTTGCCAGGGCTCGACCCCAGTAGTTCACACATCACTGTCATTGATTTATAATGGAAAGGGCCTCCAATTTAAAGATAGGGGCCTTATGGGTCCCCTAGCCCCAAAGCTCATAAAGTGTAATTCCAACACTGGCTGCAGGGCCACCAGCAGCACACATCACAGGGGGAAGGTCACATCAAACAAATCCCATAGACTTCTTTGACTGGGCAACTAGGAAGGTGGATCAGGGATGGCAGTGCATGTGGCCTATTTGGACTTTAATAAGGCCTTTGACACTGTACCACACAGAATGCTGCTTAAAGAAACTATGCAGCATGACCACGGAGAAGGTGGTAAGCTGTGTATCAAACTGGTTGAGGGATCAGAGGTAGAGGGTGGTAGTAAACAGCAGTCACCAAGGACAAGAAAGTGACCAGTGGAGTACCATAGGGATCAAACTGGGTCCTGTCTCTTTGATGTCTCTGTAATTGATATTGCTGAGGAACTTGAGGGGAAGGTTTGTCTCTTTGCAGATGACACAAAAATATGCAACAGGGTGGATCCCCAGGAGGGGTGGAGAGAATGCAAAGGGATCTGGGAAACTGGAGGAGTGGGCTTGGGTGTGGCAGCTGGGTTTCAATGCCAAAAGTGCAAAGTCATGCATCTGTGGTGGGGAAACCCAGGGCTGTGTATTAGACAAGGAGGGAGGAACTTTAGGTTACCAAGCAAGAGAGGACCTTGGGGTATTCATATCTGATAATCTCAAGGCAGCAGGACAGTGCAACAATGCAGTAGGCAAGGCTAGCTAGATGCTGGGGTAAATAGGAAGGGGTTTCTAGCAGAAGGAGGTGGTGTTACCACTGTATCTGTCACTAGTGAGACCCCACCTGAGTACTGTGTCCAGTTCTGGAAGACATACCTCTGCAAGGACACTAACTGGGTCCAGAAGAGAGCTTCCAAATGGTGAGGGGTTGCACGAGAAACCATACAAGGAGAGGCTGTGGGAGCTCAACATTTTCTCCCAGAAAAGAAGAGAGAGATATGATTAAGATGTATAAGTACCTCATGGGGTGAACAAGGTGCAGGAGGGAAGTCTCTTTCACAAGAGGAGAAGCACCAGAACACAGGGGCTTGCTATAAAGCTTTGGGGAGGGAGTTTATGAGGGATGCGAGGAAATACATTTTACAGAAAGGCGGGGTGGGCATCTGGAATTGCCTTCCAGAAGAGGTGGTGGGGGCAAAAACAGCGGGAGCTTCAAGCATGCATGGCATAGGTGCTTGTGTAACAAGCAGAGGTATATGGGAGGGACACCTGTGACCAAATAAGGTTCAGGGTGTAGTAACGGCAGGAAGACAGGGCAGTCTAGATAAGCCTACCACCCTTTCTGCCAACACATTCTATTTTCCTCTGTTTCTATGGGTATGTAGATAAGATGGCAGGGTTATATCACCACCTATCTCCACATCTCGCTTTCTGGGACAGATACTCAGTACACTTGTGCATTCAAGTAGTTTGCATATATATCATGCTTAGCTAGCTTAAAATTATATGTTTAACTTTTAAACTGATTTAAACTTTTCTGATTCAGATATCACTGGCTAACAATGAAGGACAGGTTGACTGCCTCAATATTTCTGGCTAAATATGAGGATTACTATGCCTCCCAGTTACTCTTGCCTTGAAATTGTTGTAACACGTTCAGTTCTGCTGTTCCTGCTGAAAATCAACATTTCTTGTGAATCTGGAACCTGAGAAAGGGTTGCTCAATGTGCTTTATGTGGGAGTAAATCAGGTGTTTTGAACATCAGATTCAGATTACTGTTTCAACTCTCCATGCGTTTTTTGGCCCAGGCAAGCCGACAGTAACCTTTTCATATATTTGTAGGATGTGTGCCTTTATTATCTTTGAAAAATTGAACTTTGATTAATACAAGTTCTATACAGAATTAAATCTCTTTTTCTCTAATGTCTCACTATGGAAAGGTTTGCAAACATGACTTTTTTTGTACAAAACAGCAACTCAGCATAATGTCTACTCTGGGGATACTCATCAGTGAGATGTACCGATGTGAGTACATAACTAACAAAGAACCTGCAGTGCAGCTTTTCAGTATGGGCAATGCCTTTATAGTAACATTGCTGCATACATTACTGCTTTGATTCTGTTTACACAAACTGCCACCTTGTACCATTTGCCTCAGCCTTAAGGCACTCCATTTTACGGATAAGGATGACCTTGTCTCCACTGTTGATGTCGATTTCAGGTGGCAGGTACAACGAGGAGTGATTTGCATCCCCAAGAGCTCTACCACCTCAAGGATCAAAGAAAATATTGAGGTACGTGAGACACCTAATTACATTTCAGTCCCTGAAAATGTGTTTTCTTCTTAGGGTGTTACCCTACTTCCTTCACAAATGTACAAGTTATGCAAACCCAGGGGTTAAACTGACACATACTGTACTAACTGGTGTGACTCAAGTCCCACTTGACTAATATGACTGGAAAGGATCTGCCATAAGAACAGTGGAGGAGATAACTGTCATCCCTCTGTACCACTAATACTGATTAGAAGCAAAATGGTTTATAAATTGGTCAGCTGGTTCAATTGTAGCAAATAATAATGCTCAGCCAGCCTCTGGGTTCCCATTATTAGGGTTATAACTATTTGGAAACCTTCATATTTAAAATCTATTACGCATATACATACAAAACACATACACATTTTAAGAGGAAGCAGTCCACTGGACTAGTACATTTCTCCTCCCATCAGCTCAGTGGGAGTAGCCCGTTACCCCATTTTTTTCAACATATTTGTTGAGTCTGAGTTTGAAGGCCATTACAGTATCATATCACGTGGTCTGGCAGTCTATTCCAAGTGTTCATCATTCAGTCTGTGAAGCAGTTCTTTCTGATATTTCACTTGAATCGTCTCTCTTCAGTGATAGTCAGTGTCCAATTGTCCTTTCACCCTTGTGCATCTTGACCAGCTACACTTGGTCTGATGGCATTTATTTAATTATTTTATTTATTTATTTATTCAAGTCTTTGATTATCGGGTGAGTGCACTGATCCAAGGGACCATTTTGACACACAACCTGGGCCCACAAAGTGGCACAACGAAATATACAATACATAACAACATACACAACCAAATATACATACAGATGCGATCAGTATACAGGCAGAAAATAGTTGAATACAGTATAGTTTATAAAATATGTCAGGGTAAAATCAACAGATATATTGTAATATATTGCCATTATCCCTTTAGATAAAGTACTTGAATACTGTAATCATGTCCCCACCCCATCTCCTCTTTTCCATGGAGAACAGTCCTAGTTCTCAGTCAGTCCTCTTAGCCCATGCTTTCCAAACCATCTCTGATCCTGGTCACACCCCTATGCACCTTCTCTGTTGTATCAGTATCTTTCCTTAGATATGGGGACCAGAACTGCACACCGTGACAGTACCTGAGTTACAAAACAAAGAACTGCAAATTGTAATTAAGATAGGACCAGCTCAAAGATCTGTTTAAGGGTATTATAACAACCACACATCTACTTACAAAGTTTCTCTTAATGCATGTCATGATTTTGTTTGCTTTGCTAGCTGCTGCCCACATTGCTGCTCCTGTTTAAACTTGCACTAATCAATATTCTTTTCTGCTTGCTTTCACTTGTCTCAATGTCAGATTGTCATTTATGAGACAACTTTGAAAACCATCTATATTCTTATATGTTGTCTGCAGTTCTCTTTCCTGTACTCTTCATTACTAGTTTTTCACAGAAGCATGACCGTTGCCCTAGAGTTCACATGTTGGTGCTGCTTAATCATATGTAGTCATAATCATCTGTGACATTTAGTTTGTGGTTGTAGAAATAAGTATGATGTCACAAACACAAGATTGTGATACAACAAAATATTTAACCACGAGAGTAAATTAAAATGCCGAGGAAAATTATTCAGTTTCCATGCAAATGTGGCAAATAATTAAGAATAAAATAAAATACAGGAGTTTGTCAAATTTGTGTCCAGAATATTATGGGCCTCATATTCAGATAAATTCGCAAACACAGCATAAATGACAGCACTGCATTTGTGCCTGTGCTCATCCTAGCTGCTGTTATATTCAGTCAATTACGAGTGGTACTACCCGACTGAATATTGCGCTGTGCTGGCACAGTGCTAAGTTTAACTATGCTGCCCTGACACAGACCTGGGCTGTATATAGTCCACGGGAATAGCGCTGCCTGAAATAGGATATCGCCAAGACCACTGTGGGCTATGTTTAGCTCAACAAGCAGTGAACCCATTGGGCATGCAAGGCACTGAGGGTCCATTTGCATGCCCATCATGAGTTCATTTGCATGGGGTGCAGCAACCCCTTAGTGCCACTGGCACAGAGGACCATGTAAGTCCTGGTGGTCTAGTGTGTCCCTCCCCACATCCAGATGGCTCCTCAGAGCTGTTTGTAATCATCTTTGGTGGTCTAATGTGTCCTCCACTGCCCCACCGATTCCTCCACAGAGATGCTTGTAATCAACCCTGCTGGTCCGGTGTGTTTCCCCAGCCTGATGGCTCCACAGAGCTATTAGTAATCATCCCTGGTGGTCTAGTGTGTTCTCCCATCTCCAATGGCTCTACAGAGCTGTTTATAATCATCCTTGGTGGTTTAGTGTGTCCCCCACCCCGGATACTCCTCAGAGCTGTTTGTAATCTTCCCTGGTGGTCCAGTGGTTCTCCCCAATTGACTGTTTCAACTGTATAATTATACCCTGGTGTCCAGTGCTTCCCCCCACCCAATTGCTCCTCTAAACACTCTTAAATATATCCTGGTGGATGTTGGTCCAGTGGCAAGGACGGAGGCGTCGTACCTTCTGCCATGCTGGCGACCTGTGTTCAGAAATAACATGGGTTGCCAAGGGTTGGTGGGGTGGGAAAGGATCGAGTGTCCCAGGGACAGCTCTCCTCTCATGGGAGGGTGGTCAAGCTGTCTTGGCCCATGACTGCCACTAGGTTGAGGCCCAGTGGTAGTGCAGGCAGGAGTGACTCAAAGGAGGGAACTGCAGTGACGAGGACGAATGCATCTCAATGCACACCTACTGGCGCCACACCATGGGGAGGGACATGAAAAGAGGACAGATTAGGGCCTTGGCTTTGTGAAGCCCAGCCCATATCCCAGTGGTCTTCCATGCCACTCCAGTCCCAGAGCTAAACTGGGTATGTCTGCCAGAGGGGTGGGAGTATGGCCCTTCCCTTCTACCACAAGGGAAAATCTGTGGAGGAACAAGCTTCGGACCAGGTCTGCTGAGAAGGATAAAACCTTTGTGGAAGAAATAATACCCTAGTGGATTGTGGTCCCACCCCTTGATCACAAGTTCACACAGCTTAAAACAAGCCCCTGGTGATCCAGTGGCCCAACAGCCCCCACCCAACCCACCTGCTAAAATCTCATCTCCGCAACCCCTTCACCCTGGTGGCTGGTGTCCTCAGCTAGAAACAGTGACCAGCACAGCCATCCTCTCACCTCCACAGCTGGCTGCATATGAGCTGTCAGTCAACACATGTACATTAGAAAGGATTCTACTGTACGTGCACTCCAAGGACAGTTCATAGGTGAGGAGGGCTGTGGGAGTGGGATGTCAGTGGGTGGAAGGAGGCCATTGGGGCCACCATACCATGAAGGACTCTAAACCATGTGAATGGTGATTGGGGTGACCACTATGTCATCAGCATATATTTAAGGGTGCCAGAAGGAACAATCAGGGAGGCGGTGGAACCACTGGACACCAGGGCATAATTATACAATTGAAATGGGCATTGGGGTGGGGAACCACTGGACCACCAGGGAGAATTACAAACCATTCTGTGGAGCGATCAAGAAGTGGAGGACACATCAGACCACCAGGAATGATTACAAACAGCTCTGCAGAGCCACCTGGGTGGGGGGACAGATTAGACCATGAGGGATAATTTACACAGGCTTGAATGGGTGAAGGTGGATGCAGTACAGCTGCCCTGCCTTGGGAGGAGGGGAGTGGAATTAGTGCCCTTTATGACCTGTTTTTTGCAGCAGTGAATATGAACATATGAAGAAGGCAGCAGAATAAAACCATTTGATCTTAGTCTGCTCATAATGCAGGGTCCTCAGCTTATGCTACTGACCCTGCCCTTTCTCCATCTGCCCTCCCCATGCCCCATATTTTCCCCTTATGCCTATCCCAGCCTCTCTAGAATCTGCCTACCAACTTTGAAACTACCTCCTCTGCAGCACATTCCAACTGGTCACCACCCTCTCCGTGAAGAAATGCTTCCTAACCTCTCTCCAAAACCCTCCCCTCCAGCTTTAGACTGTATCCCTTTGAGGTTGGCTGCCACTTAGCTCAAAGAGACCCTCCTTATCCATCCTATTTATACATTTCAAGTACCTGAGGTTTCTATCTAGATGTGATCAGTTCACAAAAACTTGGGGGCCCTCTGAGTTAAACACTTGAGTCTGGTTGTTGTTTTTCAACATTTTTTATTAATATTTCCACGCTTTCACTCATAGTTAGAGCTTGATCACGGGTTTCCAAATCTATTATTGCATAATAATATATTATTTCATTTCATATTGTATTTCTTAATTAACATTCTTTCATTGTGTTAAATGTGTTTTGGCATTAAAACATATTTGTTTATGCAGTGTCTGCCATCACCTTTTGTACTGCTTGTAAAAATGCTTTAATTCACTTAGCTTCAAGCAGCAGACTCTTTCTTTCTGTAATTTAAATAAATATGTTCAACCAATTTGATTAGGCCACAGAGCTATCTTAACACAGGAATTCAATTTCTGTAGCCCCAATGAGCTTAACCCCCATTTTACTTCAAACAGCCTACCTTTTACAGGTGGTGGAGCTAAATCATGTGGGGCTTATTTTTCATATTTCTTCTTGCCCTGTTAAGACACAATTCAAATATACTTCTTGGTTTACTGTTCTTTTTTAAATTGCTTTTAAGCATTCTTATAATGCTTTTAAAGCTTTTGTGTTGCTTACCCCCACAAACACTCATTTTCTCTTAGTCACTGCACTGTGAGCCCAAAAATGCCTTCTTGGTGCTGTTTGAATCTCACCTCTTGCCTGTTTTAGAGATCCCGCGCCCGCTAGTACTATGAGGTTGAGTTTATCGCAAGATGCTGATAATGATTGCTAGGCAACAAAAGTGCTGAACAGCATAATCGGACTCACAAAACAGGCCTTTCCTGTGTTGTTGTAGCTCTGTGGCTCATCTTCATCTCTTTTGATATTTTAGTTCTTCTGTCTCAATTGTAAAGGATGAAAAGTCACCATTTATGCCACCAGTACCGCTTCTAACATTCACTATGGTAAGAGGTGGCAAAGAGATCTCATAGATTTTGTGCTTACAAGGCTATATGTATCCCATTATTCTGTTCATTTTAAGTCAAAAGGGACTACAACATTATTCTGTCTCTTCAGATGCATATATCCAACGTTACACATGCTCATACTTATAATTCTTATTCATTTAATCACTGCATGTACATACTATATTTTTCTGAGAAGATCACCTAAAGTTGACTTCCCTATCTTGTTCGCCTTAATTATTCAATGTTGGGTCAGTTTTCTTGGCACTAGGCCAGTGGACTGTGGTCTCCTTATTACTATATTGTTATTTTATGAGAATACTTTTTTGTGTCAGGGTCAAATAAATGTTGACCTCCTTTGTGAACTTATCTTAGAAACAGTAATGTACTAGTAACTCTATCAACCAACATTAAACAATTTTTTACTCTAATAGCTCTCTCTTTAGGTCATTATAACACTCTGACCTTGAGTTTGTTGCATAAACCCTTGTGTTATTTTCTAAAGACCATAATGTTATACTGACCACCTGCCTCATTTTTGCTTTTGTTTACAACCTTAGTTATATTGAGTCAGTGATTCACTTAGTCTAACTTGTTAAACTGTGAAGATTTCTCCTCATCTCACTTGTTAGATATTCTGCTGTGCACCTTGTAGAAGCGTGGAAAATAACAGTTGTCCAGACCAAGGTTTAAGATGCATAAAAACGCAAAGGTATGCGTTGTCAATTTATTTCCAAAACAAACAAAAAAATATATTCTTAACTTAAAGTTCACAGAAAGGAAAAAATCGGTGTTAGTCTTCACACCCAAAAACAACAGGAAATACTTCTTTCCACAGACTCCTGAATTGCCCTTTCCTTTCCTTTTGTCTGAACAGCACTTTGTGTGGTACACACACAACCTCCTTGCTCTGTGGTCAGTTGAATACTGACTCTCCTCTCTCTATCTAAACAGGTCTCCTAGTGGAGGGTTTATATACTTTCCAGAAGGGGCACGTCTTGAACTGAGCCCTCCCTATTGCGACATCAATTTACGTGAATACTATAAAGGCATCCATTTTGTAGGCTGCCATCCCTATAGCAGGACCTCAGCAGGAAAAGCAAGACATTCAGGTACACATGCATTTTTTTTAATACAGAAAGAAAAAAATTGTTAAAGATTGAAATAAATTGAGCCTTTGGCAAGGAAAAACAGATGAGGGCGTGCTCCTATCTGTCTTCCTTGCAAGGTTTCAGAATTCTATTTACTTTAAGTGTAATTGTCAGAAAATAAACATGCATTTATTTTAGACAACAATTCTAGTAAATATTTTACACAGTAGTCTCCTGTAACATATTTTCTTATATGTGCTGCATAATGCTTGTTTTTTTATAAAATTCCTCACAGCTAGAATTTCAGCTGACTGCTTGTTTTACCATGCAGCCTCCCATTTATAAGAGGTATTCATTTCAGAGACCATAGTTCCGTTTTGTCATTTATCTAGGACACAGGGCTTTAGCCAAAGTCTCCAAGCAGAGAACTATGTTCTATTTCTACATTCTTTTCTTTTAATGCAGCACTAAGATGGGATAGCCTGTATACATTTATTCCTGTAAGGGTACACAAAACACAAAACTATAAACAGCCCTTTAAATAGAGAGCAGGGAAGCTCTTAACAATATTGTTTCTTACTTTCAACAATACTTTTGCTGGATTAGATACTTAAGGCAAATACTCTTTATTAAAGTCCTACTCCATAATTAAACAACTGCTTTTCGCTTATCAAGATTTGGATGCCCGATTGTTTTAAAGATAATCAGGACAGTAAAGAAAGTTTAAAGATTGCCAGGTTGGCCACCCTGACAAGAAAATTAGGATAGATAATGATTATAGAAGCAGACAGGATAGAGTGAAAATTGAAAGGGGGGCATCTTGTAATTTCTTGATATTTCACTTCATAACAGGACCCTGTTACACATGGAGGAAGAGGACCACCTCCCACCAAGAAGGCAACATAATAAGTTTTTATTTGTTGGCTGAGACCTTCACCCTGGAAGGGTTGGAACTTCCGCCACTCTCAGAAGTTCCACCTCAGGGACCCTTATAACGAGTTCTGTACATAACCAACATTTACTATCTTATCAGAACTACTGAACAAAACAATTCTGAGGTGTCTAGTGCTTACTTAGCACCAATATTCATTTTACTTTGGTATTCCTGCAGCACCATATCGAGATAGAAAATCAGCATTTAAATGCTTGCTCCTGACCTGTGTTTTACAGTAAACTTATATGGTTGTACAGACAAGTACCATCTCATAATCTGTGCATTCTTATCTTTCATCTGGTTTATCCAACACAACGGATTATGATCTGTCATCACTACAAAATCATTTCCCACAAGTAATGCTTAAGGGTCTCTATGGCCCAATTCAGTGCCAAACATTCCTTCTCTATCATAGAGTACTTCCTTTCATGCTCATGCGAAGTTTCCTGCTAATATACAGTACTGGATGTCTCTTTTCATCATATTGGGTTAACACAGCCCCCAAACCTGTCTCTGAGGCATCCGCTTGAACTTCAAAAGGTCTTGTAAAATCTGGGCTAGTTAGCACAGGGCTGAGCAAAGACCGCTTTTATGTTCCTGAAGGCCTCCTCACATGCTTGCGCCCATTTAACTTTATTAGGATATTTGTTTTGGTCAGCTCTGTTAAGGAGTTGCCAGAGAAGCAAAATCCAGGATAAATCGACGGTAATAATTTGCTAAACCCAAAAGATCGAACATGTTTCTTTGTAATGGAGGTGGGTCTGGCTGTTGGCTACTGCCTCCACTTTATCAATCTCTGGTTTCAAGGATCCCTTCCCAATTATGAAACCCAAATATCTGGTTTCTGTCCTTGCTATGGCACACTTAGCGGGGTTTATTGTTAATCCCGCATCCTTAGTGGTCTTGAATAATTGCACTTAAATGCACCAAATGTGAATACCAGTCATGACTGAAAATGACTACATCATCCAAGCACACTGAACTGTACTGGGCATGTGCTCTTAGGACGTGGTCCATGTACGTTGGAATGTGGCAGGTGCCCCATGGAGTCCAAATGGCATAGTGGTAAATTGGTACAATCCGAATGGTGTAGGAAAAGCTGTTATTGCTTTAAGTGGGGCCAAGGGAATTTGCCAACACCCCTTGGTTAAATCTAATGTGCTGATGTAGCAGGCATTTCCTATTCTATCTAACAAATCATCTATTCTGGGCATGGGGTACCCATCAAAATCTGAAACAGAATTTATTTTTCAGAAGTCTAAACATACTCTTATTCCTCTTTCCTTTTTGTTCACTACCACCATTGGGGAAGACCATGCACTCCTTGAAGGACAATCACCCTAACTGTTCCATCTTTTTATCTCATCAATTACCTCCTGCCTAATCTTTTCCGGTAATCTACAGGCTTTTGGTGTATGGGCTTCTGCTGGTTGACCTTAATGTCATGTTCTATTCCCTTAGCTCGTCCTTGAGGGGATGTGAAAGTGTCCTGAAAATAGTGTAACAACTGATCTATCTCAACCTTTTGTTCAGGGCTTAGACCAGGATTTATTTGTATACTTTTATCATTTGTGGGCCGGTCAAGCCTATCATAAGCAATCTCCAATTATGTCTGCTGGGGCTCAGGGTGAATGTAGAGTGCTTGGACCTGGGGTTTTTCTATCCATTTCTCAAAAGATTTGCATGGTATACCTCTTAGTTGGTCGATGACCAGGCATTTCAATTTCAAAGTTGACACTTCCTGTTTATCTGATTACATCAAAGGGACCCTGCAGCGCATCAACAGTTTGTTCTCTGTTGAGGTAATAGTAACAACACTTTTCTCCAGGTATAAAACTTTTACACTTTAACCCCGTCATATGCTCCTTTTTGTCCCATTTGTTTCTGGGTCACATTTAAATGGGCCATGTTTACATATTTGACCAATCTTTCTCTTAATGCAGTCATGTAGTCTATGATGTTACTATAGCCAACATTTTACCATCCTCCCAGTGTTCTTTTACCACATCTAAGGGTCCCTGGGATTTCTACCACAAAGTAAGGAAAAGGTGAAAACCCAGTTGTAGCCTGTGGTACCTCTCTGTAGACAAACAGGAGGTAAGGGAGATATTTGTCCCAATCTCTACCTTCTTCCTGAATGTACTCTGTAGCATTTTTTTAAGGTTTTGTTAAATCTCTCCACAAGACCATCTGTTTGGGGGTGGTAAGGTGAAGTACGCACAGCAGATACCCTAGGAGGCAATATAACTCCCTCAACATAACAGAAATAAAATTACTACCTCTGTCTGTGAGAATCTCCTGGGGTATCCCCATTCTGCTGAATACTTTGGCTAACTCTTCAGCTATGCGAGGTGCAGTAACCGTTAGCATAGGAACAGCTTCAGGGTACCGTGTGGAATAATCACATACCACTAATATGAACGGTTACCCTTAGAACTTTTGGTAAGAGGGCCTACAACATCATCCATTGCGATTCGTTCAAATGGGGTAGTGACATAAGGTATTGGTTGAAGGAGCACCTGATCTCTTTTTCCCTTTGGGCAACCAATTGGCATTCTTTACAGGCACGACAACATTCAGCCACATCCTGATGTATACCTGGCCAGCTAAACTGTGAAAGTAATCTTTGCAAGGTTTGATCCCTCCCTCATGACCTGCCATTGGGATATTGTGTGCTAACTGCATGAACTTTTCTCTATACATTTTGGTACCATTAGCTGTTCTACAGGTTCATTTATGGTAGTATCAACAGTGACTCTATACAAGTTTCACAATAAAATGAGATTGTCTAGGTGTTTCACATGTTGAACCTGTGGGAAAAAGGTTTTAAGGAAACATCAGCTTGTTGTTCATTAATAATGTCTTGCTAGGGTAATCCTGGCAAAATGCCAGCAATACTGTTCTTTTGTTGTTCCACCACTTTCTCTGCTCTTTTTCTTCTGATTTTTGACTTTCTGGGTTTCCCCAAACCTTCGGCTCCTTCAAAGAAATCCTCTTCAAAAGAAAACACTGCTTCTGACTGTTGTTTTTTGCTTGGGCATGGGTTACCACATTTACAGATTTTACACAGTCTTGTGCTTGCACCAGCGAGTTAAAGAGGGAAAGTCTTGGCCTATAATCACTGGAACTGGCAATCGAGGCACCAGGCCAACACTCACACAGTGGTGCTCATTACTGACATTCATTTCAACCACTGTAGTGTGATATTGATGAATATCCGTGTATGCACATTACTGTTGTATCATTTGGGGTAACCTTGCTGTCCGGGGCCAGATCTGCTCTCAGCAGGGTCTACTTACTCCCTGTATCTAATAAACCCAATGTCTGTTGGTTTCCAATATTAGCCAATGCTAGGTGAGACATGTCAGCTTTTCTTATTTGGACAGTTTCTCATTATGTGGCCTTTGCCAAGACACCCATGGCAAATCAGTTCAGAATATGGTATTCTTCCCTCTGTCTTGCCTGCTGTAATTATTCTGACGTGCATTAGAATAAAAGGCCTTACCATTTCTGATGTCTGAGGTGGGGTATTTTGTTGCACTCTGGGTCTAGTGGGTCGAGCAGCTATATAATCTTCTGCCAGCTTTACTGTATCCTCTGCAGATTCAGGCTGATGTTCTTTCACCCATAGCTGGACGTCATGAGGTAACACCTGAATAAACTGTTCAATGACAAGCATATCCATCATCTGCTCTTTAGTTTTACTAAAGGTTGTAGCCATTTCCACCATAGTCCTTTAATTTTGCATAGATTTCTCTAGGGTATTATGAATAGTCATCCTCTGGGTACAAAACCGCTGCCTATAGGTTTCCACGCTAATATCATGCCGAATATCTCTTCTTTTACTCAATCATAATTATTTGAGTCCATCCCACTTAACTGGCTATACACCATTTGAGCTCTACCAGTTAAATATGGGACCAGTCTTATGACCCATTGATCCTGGGGCCAAGCGCAAGTTTGGCAATCCGCTGGAAAGTGGTGAGGTATGCCTCTATATCATCGCTTTGTTAATTTAACGTCTCTGGGTATAGTTCGATCAGACTGACCTTGTGCAAGTGCCTGAATAGCCTTCAGGGCATCCGTCCATTTCTCATCCTGTTGCCAATGTTCCTCAGCCTGGACACACCAGTCCTCTTCCCTCTGGCGTACGATCCTCATCTCTCTGGCGATGATCCTCTTCCCTCTTGATGATCCATTTCGATTTGGTGAATACACAGCCACTTTAATAATTCTCCAGGGTCATCTGGTACTGGGGTCACCTGGGCTGCCTCCTGCCTCAGGGGTTCCGTATCCACATTCACCTCCTCTGTTCTCCTCATTTTAGGCCTTGCTCCAGGTTCCAGGTCAGGCAATAACTGAATACCAGTTTTTTCAGTCACTGATCTAGTGACATGATATGCATCTTTCTTTGTTAGGTCCTCTTCCTCCATCTGTTAGGGTACTTAACTACAGTACCCCCTGGCAACGCCTCCCAGGCAGTCTCAACGTGCTAGGTAAATCCCACTTCTAACACCAGTGTAGAAGCGTGGGAAATAACAGATGTCCAGACCAAAGGTTTGAGATGCATAAAATGCAAAGGTATGCATTTGTCAATTTATTTCCAAAACAAACAAAAAAATATTCTTAACTTAAAGTTCACAGAAAGGAAAAAAAAACTGGTGTTAGTCTTCACACCTAAAAACAACAGGAAATACTTCTTTCCACAGACTCCTGACTTGCCTTTTCCTTTCCTTTTGTCTGAACAGCACTTTGTATGGAAGCGCACACACACAACCTCCTTGCTCTGTGGTCAGTCGAATACTGACTCTCCTCTCTCTATCTAAACAAGTCTCCTAGTGGAGGGTTTATATACTTTCCAGAAGGGCGTGTCTTGAACTGAGCCCTCCCTATTGTGACATCACTTTACCTGAATACTATAAAGGCAGCCATTTTGTAGGCTGCCATCCCTATAGCAGGACCTCAGCAGGAAAAGCAAGACATTCAGGTACACATGCATTTTTTTTTAATACAGAAAGAAAAGAAACACTTGTTAAAGATTGAAATAAAATCTGAGCCTTGGCAAGGAAAAACAGATGAGGGCACGCCCTGTCTGTCTTCCTTGCAGGGTTTCAGGATTCTATTTACTTTTAAATGTAATTGTCAGAAAATAAACATGCATTTATTTTAGACAACAATTCTAGTAAATATTTGTACACAGTAGTCTCCTGTAACATATTTTCTGTATATGTGCTGCATAATGCTTGTTTTTTATAAAATTTCTCACAGCTAGAATTTCAGCGGACTGCTTGTTTTACCACACAGCCTTCCATTTATAAGAGGTCTTTATTTCAAGAGACCATAGCTCCGTTTTGTCATTTATCTAGGACACAGGGCTTTAGCCAAAGTCTCCAAGCAGAGAACTATGTTCTATTTCTACATTCTTTTCTTTTAATGCAGCACTAAGATGGGATAGCCTGTGTACATTTATTCCTGTGAGGTACACAAAAACAAAACTATAAACAGCCCTTTAAATAGAGAGCAGGAAGCTCTTAATATTGTTTCCCTTACTTTCAACAAAACTTTTGCTGGGTTAGATACTTAAGGCAAATGCTCTTTATTAAAGTCCTACTCCATAATTAAACAACTGCTTTTCGCTTATCAAGATTTGGATGCCAGATTGTATTAAAGATAATCAGGAACAGTAAAGAAAGGTTTAAAGATTGCCAGGTTGGCCACCCTGACAAGAAAATTAGGATAGATATGAATATAGAAGCAGACAGGATAGAGTGAAAATTGAAGGGGGGCATCTTGTAATTTCTTGATATTTCAATTCATAACAGGACCCGTTACACACCTAATGACTTTTACTCTAGTTATGTATTCCTATTCTCCAGACATTCATTACTAATATGTGATTAATACTGTTGTTCTCATATTTACTTTTGTTTTGGTTCTATCAAATTCACCCTTTCCCAGTCCATTGGACACATTTAGGTACAGGCGTTCCAGTTCATCTCAGTAGTCATGCCTATACCGTTCTCATATAAAAATCCAACACATTTCTGCACACAATAGTAAATCTCGAAATTGCCACTCTTTCAGGTTTATTTACTTTCTCAAGTCCCCAAAATGCAAAGATGCCCCATTACGGCTCGCTTCACAAAATGCATGGACCACAGGGAGGTTTCATCCTTCCTCCTTATAGCTCATGTTCTTGAATTCTGGTTTGAGCATTCTGCTCGTCTGTTCTATATATAACATGTCACATGGGCACTGGAAGATATACATTGTGCCCTCTGTTGTACAAATCAATACGTTGTTTTATTTGGTATCTCTGGCCTGTGTGAGAATGAATAAAGAAATCCTTTTTGGAAGTATGGTTACACACTGAGCATTTTCCACATGGCAACATACCCAGTGCCAGTGGTCCCAGTAATAACTGTTTTTCTTTTCTACAGGTAATTTAAATTGGGACTGTACTAACTGGTCCTTCACATTTTTAACTTTCTTTGCTGCTATAATGGGTCTACTTTGATGTTCTGGTATGTGTTCATTATCTTCCTGGACTAGATACCAATGTTTATTCATAACTCTTCGAATTTCAGTCATTTTGTGATTATATTTTGTTGACAGAACAACCCTCTGTGTACTTTGATCCTTCCTTGGCCCTAGTAGATCCTTCCTGTCTTTTTTTTGAATTTTAATCTCTGCTTGTTTCAAAACCCTTGTTTATATCCTCTACTTCGAACCTTCCCAACATCACGTCCATTTCTTTGTCAGAATCTTTCGTGGTACTGCAGTTTTGTTTTACTCTAGTTAACTGAGAGTAAGGTATGCTACTCTTTAATTTTGTTTTATAACCTTATTCTATGCAAAATGGTGTTTCTGTCTGTCTCCTTACAATACAGAGATGTTTCAATCTTGTTATTTTTTAGCTTTATCATTAGGTCTAGATATGGTATCTGTTTTATCATAGTTCATGACAAATTTTAGATTTTCATCTTTTGAACTGAGTTCCTCATAGAACTTACTCGAGTCTTCCTGGGATCCATCCCATATCATAAATATATCATCTATAAAATGTAGCCAAGTATGGATTTTAGTATCCGTGATAGTGTATATGTGCTGTCTTTCAAAATTGTACATGTACGTATTTGCATAGGCTGGGGCCATAGTAGACCCCATGGCTGTGCCCCTTTGTTGGGAAAAACATCAAATTCAAAATAATTCTTTTTCAGAATGACCTCTGCCATTTCTTGTAGTACCTACATTCTTGGTTTGCTTCCCTTTCCTTAGTGTCTCGTAGATTTGCTATACACTGTATTCCCTCTTGATGAGGTACTGAGCTGTACAGATCTGCTTTACATCTACCATTACCAGGATACTTCTCCCTTTGATACCTCTATCCAAAATATTTTGTAATTTTAAAATCATGTCAGCTGTGTCTTTTACATAAAATTTTTTTTCTCTATTAGTGGTTGAAGATGGAAATTGATATATCTAGAGAATGGTTCAAAATAGAATCTATACCAGAGCCTATTGTCTCCCTGGTGGGTTCATAAGGTGTTTATGTATCTTGGGGATGGAACAGAAAGTAGGGATTCTTGGAAAGTCTTTGGTTAATGTTTCTGTCTCTCATGGTTCAGTCCATCCCAAGGCTGAATATTCCTCCAACATCATATATTTCTCATGTGATTGTTCCTGTGGGGTCCTCTAAAAGAATCCATAGTTTTACCTGTTGTTAAGTAAATTCATACACATTTGTCTATATTTTTCCCTATCCTGTATGACAATCCCTCCACCTTTATTAAGCTTTTTATAATAACAGTTTTGTCCTTCTTAAGGTTTTCTAATATTGTCCTGTCTTTTTGTGTGAGGTTATTGAATCTTGGATTCAGACTCCTCTATTTTGAAACAGTCCCATTATTTCCTTTCTGTTATCTTCAAAAACATTTCTATTCCATGATTCCTGCCACTTGGTGGTTGTATCTTGATTTTATCTGCATGTCGTGTTTAAGTCTCTGTTTCTAATCATCTACATTGGTTGTTTGACCTACTCCACATTGATTCTTTAACCTAAGTTTCTATAAAATTTTTGAAGGTCTACCTCAGGTCGAAAAGGTTAACGGATTGTGTTGGGGCAAATGATAAACCCAAACTTAAAACCTTTACTTCCTTTCAGTTAGTGTTTTCTGGCTCAGATTAAAGATTGGTACCATGTCAGGGTTTGTGGGTTTCTGCCTCGTCCCGTGTGCCTTGCTAGCCTTCCACCTGTTCCCCTCCCTCCATATCCTTCCCGTCTGTATGTGCTTTTCTGATTTCTTAAGTCATATCTTCCTTCTCTGTTATTTACACCTGATGTGCCTGGTACCTGTTCATCTGGTTGTGTGCTTCATCAGTGCCTCGCTGTGGATCTCGTGTATAATTGCAGTCACTGTCTGTGCTTTCATATGTTGTATATTGATTGTACTGAGATTGTCTGTTTCTACAAAACTTTTATACATGTATACTCTATTGTCTCTATAATCATTTGTGTCTCATACATTTTTTATTTTCTGCGGTTTGTCAATCCTCATATTCTTCTAGTTTTTGTTTAAACTCTTCAAATTTTTTGTGAACTCTTCTTGCATTTTAAGTTTTAATGTGTTTTCTGCTGTCCCAATATCCATTTCTAATGTTTGCCTTTCATCAGTAATAGCCTCAATGAGGGCATACATGAAATCACAGCTAGCCCTGTTTCTAATGCCATCCCGTTGTGTCCAATTTTACCAATGTTATTCCTAAATTTGGTTCCACATTGATTCTTAAGCCTCTAGGTATTCTATTGTATTGTAAATATTGGGTGAGAGTTAGGCCATGCCATTCTAGGTGACAATTTTTATATTTTAAATTCTGCTTTTCTGTGCAAGTCGTTTTGGGCCTTCTCCATCTGGACAGCTAAATCTCTATCACCCCTCATGGCAGTAACTAGTCTCTTTTTTCCTTCATCTGTAAAATATGCAAATGTAGAGTGCTTTGTACACTCCCTCCAATGTCTGAAAACACATCAGTATTAGGGTTATGCAGTTTTTGTAAGTTTTATTGCTTTATAGTTGGTAGAGCAGTCCACTATCTAATCACAGTAATTATATGCCCAATGTAGCTGTTTTGCTTACTAAAATATTCTTCTGTTCATAATGTTTCCTAAAACCAACGTCCACTAATATGTCCATATAACCTGAAAACATGGACCAATAAACATTGCAAAAAAACTCAAAGGAGAAGTCCACCCAGAATGTGCAAAAACATATGTTATGTAAAGTGTTTTGATATGTATGTTAAGTCCTAGAGTGCCCTTCCATCTGTCTGCTATTAGGAGTTTTTCCTAAATTAGCCTGCTAGTTGTATGGTAGTTTTACGACCCTGGGGATCTCCATCACAAACAGGTGTATTGGCTTTCTTTCTCCACGATGCACCCAGGCTCATGTGACAGTGATGTAGCTATGTTCTAGATTTAGCAGAGTCTGTCACAGCTCAGCCAAAAAGATAATACTTCTTTCAGAGAAGTCACACGTTAGATTTTGGGTGAGTGCAATCATTATTATATTTTGATATTGGTACCTTGTCCTGCTATGTTACAACCAATAAGGTGACGTTCAATTTTGCTAGTTAGTATTGGTGCAAAAACTGAAAGTGACTGAGAGGAACAGAGTAAACAGTGACATGATTCAAACACACACACAGCAGAACATAGGAGGACATGGTACTAATATCAAAAATAATAATGATTACACTCACCCAAAATCTAGCAGTGTGTCTTCTCTAGAAGAAGTATTTTCTCTGTGGCTGAGCTGTGACAAACCCCTGTAACAAGACACTGGCTTCCTGCAGAAGCGATTAGACATCATACCAAAGGGCACTCTTGGGAAGACTATCTGGGACAAGAGACCATAAAAGAAACCAGAATGGCAACCTCCAAGGGCACAAAACAGGGAAAGTTAGAAAGAGCAAATCTCACAGCCAGAGGAAAAGAAAACACTAGAAACTGGTTAGAACACAGAAAAAAAAAGACTACTACATATCTTTTTCTCATTTTAACATGGAGTTTTCCTTTAATTAGTGGGTAATGGAAGTCCTCCTCTTTTTCCTCCTTTTCTTCAACCCCACGTGCAGGTTCCAATTCAATCAGTTCACAAAAACTTTGGGAGGGGTCTTTGAAGTTAAACACGAGTCTGGTTGTTGTTTTCTTCTCCTTGGGCCTAACACATTCTCTATGGCAGCCAGTATTCCTTCTTTGATGATCGGATTATTTTTGGTCCACCCCATATCCACTCTGATACCAGCCAGGTGCCTCTTTAGCACCTCGCCCATCCTCCTGAAGTCTACTCTCCTGAAATCCAGGATTAATGCTGTTAGGGGCTGTTGACCACTGCTGCAAACCTATGACTATATCACTGCACCAATATGCATGAGGGACTTCCTTATTTGCACAGGTGCAGCGGTATTTTAGTGCTTTGGGGCTGCTGGGTTTTCCAGACACTCCAAGGGCCTCTGACTAAGGCATGGCTGCGCTTGTGCAAACTTGGGTTACCATCAAAGCTACCTTGTTAGTGCAGGTGCTAACCTTTGAATATTGAGCCCTATGTGTTTTAAAATGTTCCAAAGTGACCAATCTCTTAAAGCAGTATCTTGCCTTGCCTTCATATTCCTCTTTTCTAAATGC
This sequence comes from Neoceratodus forsteri, assembly GCA_016271365.2. Taxonomy (NCBI): domain Eukaryota; kingdom Metazoa; phylum Chordata; order Ceratodontiformes; family Ceratodontidae; genus Neoceratodus; species Neoceratodus forsteri. The sequence goes on from CM057449.1 coordinate 693,120,535, forward strand.
ATTACCCTGCATTTCTCAGCATCAAATTCAGCTACCATTTTGCTGCCAATTTTGTAAATCCATCCAGATCCTCTTGCTTTTAATTTACCTCCTGCTGTGATGTAACTCTGTTTCCAATCTTGGTTCAATTGGCATACTTGGCAATCCACCTGGTGGAACCCAACCATATTCAATCAATGTAGGTCACAGGACTGACCCCTGTGGAAACCTGCTGATTACTTGTTTTGCTGGTTATAGGTTACCATTTTTATGAGCCTTTGCTTTCTATCCTGCAGTCAATTTTAAACCTATTTATGACACCCCATTACAGTGTGGTACTCTAGTCTATGAACTAGCCACCTGTGTGGTATGGTATCAAATGCTTTACTGAAGTCCAGATACACAGTATTCACAGGATTCCCACATCTAGTTCCCTGGTAACACTTTAAAACAAGCATTTGTCAATGCTGAATGTTGCTTAATTGTATGTGCTGTTTAGGTATTTGGAAGCGATAGTTCCATGCCTTCCTCCCAAGACATCCACTGTGTCTAATGACAGTTGTACTGTCCATAAGAAGTGTGGAAAATGCCACTGGTGAAAATCTGGACTGAAAATATTACAAATTCATGAACTTACGAGGGCGTGGAAACTGCAATGCTCACTCGTAAAACAGTCATTTTATGGACTTTTTCACGAATTTTCAACATAGCCATTTTAAGACCTCTGCTCATGAACAGTGTTACTGTGATTTTCTTAATCTGTCCCAAACGATTGATTGCGCACACCGACTGCGCCATTGTGCGCTACATGCGTGGAAACACATTTTGGGCGAGATGTGAAAATGACAGCTGTACTGCTCATAAGAAGGTGTGGTAAAATGGCAATGTTGAAAATCTGGAGTACAAACATTAAAATTGCAAACTTACGAGTGTGAGTAGGAACTGCACAATGCAGCTCATAAAACAGTCATTTGTAGGAATTTTTCACCAAATTTGCAACATAGGCTTTTTGAGAGCCTACCTTATGAACACTTGCACTGTCATTTCGTTAGTCAGTCCCGAAGGTGATTTTGTGCGGTGTCCGCTAAATCACCCTTCAGGCCCGATTAATGCCATGACAGTTTCAGAATTCATGAGAAGGGTTCCAAAACCCCATGTTGAAAATGTGGTGCCAAAATTCCAAAAATGCCTGAGATATGCATCAAAGTTGAAAACCCTGTTCATTCCATTATACAGCTTACCGCATTTCTTCAGTTCGCGGTCGACTTTGAAGAGTGCAGACATGTTCCTGGTCCACCAAGATCGCCACGCTGGACTCCGGAGGTAAGTATGGGGTGAGGTGGGGTGGGGGCTAGAGTGTGTAGAGGGTGGGCGAGGTGGGGAGGGGGGACACGGAGACCGTCCGGAGGGAAGGTTTTTGCTTTACAGGGTTTTATGTTTTTTTTTTTTTTAGGAAGACGATAGCGGGTGTTTGCCACGCTGGGGTGGGCTCCTAGCATGGCATCTGGAAGGCTGTTTGGGGAGTCCTGGAGCTGACGGGGATTGGGCACCCCGGCCGGTCATAAAAATATTTGCCACGCTGGGGTAGGCTCTAGCGTGGCACCTGGAAAGCTTTTTGGGGGCATGGTCGATGGGGGATTGGGCACCCCTGTCAGCCATAATAATTTCACCCCAGCATGGCACCTGGAAAGCTTTTGAGGGGTGGCAGCCCACAGTGGATTGGGCACCTGCCGGCCATACAGAGTGTGTGTGGGGAGACATGAGCACGCAATATGCATGCGTGTGTATGGGGGAGCGCTGCTCACTGAAGAGGAGCTCTCCGCTCAACTGTATGCCACTGTATTTTCAACTGCTGTAATAGACAACAGCAGCATTCACTGGAGAACTGGGGCCACGCCTGCAAACACACTGACTGAATTGGAAGACGGCTGCCACACCTCCAAAACTCAGATGATGGCACTATGTTTCTTGCACATGCATACAAGCAACATAAAATGCAAGGTTTATTTGGCGTGATTTCTTCTTATGGATTCCATACTGGGCTGTTGAGTCCAAGCTGGGTTTATTTGATAAGTGTTCAAAAATGTATTTCTTGTGATTGTTTCCTAGCTCTGCCCTGAGCCTTTTTAAGTTTGCCGCATGGTACATGCACAGCGAGCTTTATAACAAGTAGCTTGTCTGAAAATTTCAAAAGAAAGTCGAAATGTGTGGAATGTAGCCGATCCGCACATGTGCACTAGTGACACTGCTTGTGCATATGTGTGGAGTCCTGTTTTATTTTCATACTCCTCTGCTCATCCGCTCTCTGTATGAGAACACCGGGTTTTCTTGACTTCTGCAACCGCAGCTGTAACTCATGCTGCCAGCTGCAGAGTCATCCAGGTGCCTGTTTTCCCGTGTCTGGTGGCAAGCCCCAGCCACTGACAGGTTTTTGCCAACATCGGGTGCCTAATCCCCGCATCCGCAGTAGAACCCCCCACACCAGTAGTGTGGAACACTGGGGAGCCCACCACAGTGTCCCCAGTTATATCCAACCCCCAGTACTGCGGGACACTGGTTAGCCCACTCCCAGTGTCCCAAAATATTGATTCAATGTACCTGTGAAAAGAAAACAGTCCCTGATTTTTTTGTCTGAAAAAGAAAACGGTCCCTTGTCATCTTCCCCATCCCCTTGCCCATCCCGACCCTTACACTGAGCAACCCACCACCACACACACACCCCCTTGCCCTACACTCACCACTGGAGGCTGTCAGCTACCATCTTCTGTGCACTGGACTGTGATGCACTCTTCAAAGCTGAGCTGCAAACTGAGAAATGAAGGTAAGTGCCATATAATGTATTTCAATTATGCTTTCAACTTATGTTGCTATCTAAGCCATTTTTTGAATTTTTCACCAAATTTTCAGCATGGGCTTTTGGGACCCCACCTCATGAACACTGTGACGGTTGTTTTGTTATTCTGGCCTGGAAGATGATTTTATGGTTGCTGTGCAAAATCACCTTCGGGACCAATTAATGAAGTGACAGTGCCAGTGTTCATGAGGTGCAGTCTCAGAAAGCCCATGTTTAAAATTTGATGGAAAATTCCAGTAAATGGCCAACTTATGTGCACTCATTGAATTTTTTCTATGCACGCCATAACTTTGAAATTTTTATATTTTGACTCCAAATTTTCAACATAGCCATTTTTCTAGACCACCTCATGAACAATACAGCTGTCATTTTCAGATCCAGCCTAAAATGTGTTTTCACACTGATGCAGAATGGTGTAGTCCCTGCTCGAAATCACCTTTCGAGACTGATTAACAAGCATAAGCATCTTTATTTATAAAATAGCTATTCACCACAAAGGACCATAATGCTAGAACAAAAATAGTAAAATCAGATAAAATCACAGCTAAAAACTCCAATCATCACAGTTAAGCATTAGGCTTACACAGCATCAGAAACAGCAAGATTAAACAAATATGATTTTAATGCAGATTTAAAACTCTCCATCATCAGACACTTTCTTATCCAACACGGTAGAGAATTCCAAGAGTAGGGGCCATAAACTCGAATGCTCAGGCCTCAGAGGTCTTCAAACAAACCCTGGGAATCTTTAGCAACTCTTCATCAGCGGAGCAGAGTGGGCGAGAGGGGCAGAGGTGAAAAGTCTGCAGATAACTCAGCTCCTGTCCATGTAGGGCCTTATAGGTCAGCAAGCAGACCTTGAAGGTGATCTGCCACTGAATAGCAGGCAGTGCAGATCGCACAGCACAGGTGTGACATGGAAACCTTGAGGCAGTCCAGTCATCAGCCTCAGCTGCCGTGCTCTGCACCAGCTTCAAGTGGCGGATATCAACCTCGTAGCCATAGGTAGAGGGAATTACAGTAGACAAGGTGGGAGGTCACGAAGGCATGGACCAGAGTTGGCAGGTCATTGGGCGGAACTAGGTGTTTGATCCAGCAATGTTCCTCATATGGTAAAGGCAGTCTTGACAATGGACTACACCTGAAATTTAAGTGTCAGTCCCTCATCAAGAATCACCCCAGATCTCGCACCCATTCAGAGACCATCAGTTACAGCCCCCAAGCCAAAACCCAGATGGTCGCCCCACCAATGATCCCTCTACCCAATGACCCAGTTCCACCACCGAACCTCGGTCTTGTTCAGGTTCAACCTCAACCAGTTGGCACTCATCCAGTTTTGAATCTCAGAGATGCAATTGTTAAAACTCGAGACTGCTCCTCACCTGATCGGGCACAAGGACAAGTAGAGCTGAGTGCCATCTGCACAGCAGTGAAAACTCAGCCCATACTGCCTTACAATGTCTCCCAATGTCAGCAAATACACCACGAACAACATGGGAGATAGCACCAGCCATGTGGCACCCCTACACAACAGGGAGAACTTGTCAGAGGAGTATACCCCGAGACAACTCTGAAACCTGCTGGTGAGAAAGACTGAAACCATCTGAGGACCATACCTGAGAGTCCACAGATCGCCGCAGGCGCCTACCAACACACCATGGTGCACGGTGTCAAATGCTGCACAGAGATCAAGAATAACCAAGATGGAACGGCCCTTCCAATCTCTCGCTATCAGGAGATCACTGAGAACTCAAACAAAGGCCATCTTGATACTATGCCTTTTCCGAATCCAGACTGGGAGGATCATAGATGTCGTGAATGGTCCACTACCACCTTCTCAATAACCTTACTCAAAAAGGAAGGTTAGAGACGGGTCTGTAGTTTGCAAGACAGTCTGGGTCCAAAGAGGATTTATTAAGGAAAGGAGTCACCACCACCTCCTTCAGGGTGTCCAGAAACACATCTGACTCTAATGAACACCAGATGATCTCAGCTAGACTGGGCGATGACCTCAATGCACCCAAGGAGGCGTGTTGGGCCACAGCAGCAGGTTGGCTGCATACTCTGGACAATCCTCACGACATCCTTGATCGCCGGTCGGGCAAGTCAGACCAGACAGACTGAGGGGCTGCAACCTCCCACCGATCCTTGCAATCCCTCTGGAACGAGCTGCATGGATCTCAGACCTGATGTCGGCAACCTTATCAGCAAGGAATCGAGCAAACTCATCACATTTCTCTTATGACAACGCTCTCAGAGTCTACAGATAGGCTGGATTGCACAGTCTGTCCACAAGTAAAGAGCTGCGAGGTAAATTCTGTGCTGCAGCAATCTCCTGACAGGAACTCTGCCTTCTTATGGGAGATAGCCGATTGATAGTCCTTATAATGGGACATCAATCTAAGCCTGTCAGTATCAAGGCCTGACTTCCACCAATTATGCTCCATCCTTCATCCTACTCTTCTCAGCTCCCTCAAAGTCCCATCAAACCAAGAGGACCAAGGGCACTGACTGAGGGGCGAACATGGACAGGAGTGATTAGGTCCAGTGCCTCAGACACAGCACTGTTATAGCTCTTACCAGAGTATCCGACCACCACTAGTCCCTCAGGAGCCCGATAGGTCCAGTACCGCTGCCAGGCCATTGGGGTCAAACCCCTTAAAGGGCAATACTGGACCATCTCTGTAGCAGCAGGCCTATGGGGGCCTGGAATTGAACCTTACGATGTGATGGTCAGACCAACTGATCGGCTCCACCACCAAGTCAGAAGTCTTCATACCTAGTAGGAAGGCCAGATCCAAGAAGGACCATGATTATGGGTTGCAGAAGTAATCACCTGTGTGAAACCCAATGAATTCATCAATTGGAGGAAGTCTTGACCAAACTGTGAGAGTTCATCGTCGATCCAGGCATTGAAGTCCCCAGAACCATCCATATGGGGGACTCCAACACCATGTTGATAATAAAGTTTGCGGCTCCCTGCAGGAATTGCTTCTCACCCTGGGTGGATGATAGACAAGAAGAATCCTGCACCCACACCTGCTTCCATGATACATTCAAAGGACCGGGTCTCCTCACTGACACATCCATTTGGCACAATTCCATTTTAAAACATATGGCACCCCCATCCCTACCATCCATCCTTGGGCGGTGTATCACAGAGAACCCGGCTGGAATAGCTGACTCAAGAACTGGGCCAGAATTTTCATTCAGCCAGGGCTCGGTGATGCAAGCCAGGTCTGATGACCCAACAAGATCAGTAATAACTGCCATCTTGTTTTTGATGGACCTGGCATTACACAACACCACCCGAGTAGGATGGGACCCCAAGGCCAGCTGAGCCATCTGCCCGCTCATGGTGGAGCCTTGGGTATGGGAACCAGACAGGGAGGACCCCTATCCGGAACCCATTTCACCCTAGGATGTCTTCTAGACCCCACTACTCCAATCTGACCACTTAGCTCTCTCTCCTGAGGTCCATGGCCCCCACCCCACGACCTCCTCACAATCCCCAATGCTCGCATCAGCTGTAAACCTCAGTTGGCAAATCGACAGTCAAAGGGTGGAGGCCATGAGCTCAGTGGAGAGTAGCACCGACCGGTGGAGACCATTGCCAGCACATAACCAAAAACTCACACCAACAAACAACAAAATAAAATAAACAAACCAAACTACCTATATTAAAACAAAATACCCACAATCCCGAATGAAATGAACTAATAAGACCTGTACCTACCAATCATGTGCCAGTGTTCATGAGGTGGGGTCCCAAAAAGCCTATGTTGAAAATGTGGTGAAAAACATCCTAAGAATGGCCGAGTTATGTGTGCTCATTGAAATGTTTCTACGATATTCATAACTTTAGTAATTTTTAATATTTTGACTCCAAATTTTCAACATAGCCATTTTTCACACCACCTCATGAATAGTATAGCTGATATTTTTCGTGTCCTGCCTAAACATATTTTGCATCTGTGGAGCAGAATGGATGCTTTTGACATGGATTTGAACATTTGCACCTACGGATTTATGAGGTAGGTTATAAGAAGACTATATTCAATAATTGGGGTCAAACTATAAAACAATGGCTAAGTTATGACCATTCATTGTAATTTTGGTATGCTTGCTAGTAACTTTGGAAATTTTATATATTTTGACCCCAGATTTTCAACAGAACCTTCTTATCACCCAACCTCATGTATGTTACAATTGTCATCTTTCAAATCCAGACCAAAATGTGTTTTCACACCTGTGGCACAGAATGGCATTGCAGTTGGGCAGAATTATGTTTTGGTGGGGATTTAAACATTTTCTATACCAGGTACATATGCTGGGGTAATAAAATGGCTATGCTGATAATTTGGTGATGTATCTACGGAGGGATGGGTGCACTGGGTCCAAAGGACCCTACGCCTCTATAGTTTCAGGCCCTGCTCTCCCACTGTGACATAAGGACTGTTATGGAGGGTGGAAGCACAGGGCTCATATCAAACCGCAAGTTATTGCGGAGGTGCAGACATTAATACTAATGGCGAACTTTCAACATTGACAAATGCTTGTTTGAATACTGGCACATGGTCACACATCAAGCACAGACACATGCAGTTCTAATGGAAATGTTGAATATAACTGCTAGTAGTATAGGCAGTTCCTTAGCTAGCTCTTCCAGGATTTTTGAATGCATTCCATCTGGCCTCATTGCTTTGTTCATATATACCTTTTTAGCATTTGCTCAAGTTCTTCAGGTGCTACATGTACAATGTCATGCAATGTATCCTCTGTTACCCTTGAATATTTCACTAACAATAACCTTACTGCAAAAGCATTGAAGCATGGGTTATGCTGGAATGACATTATCAATAAATCCAAGTTTCAAATAAATAGAAAATTCTACATATCCCTAATACAAAGCATTATGGGTAGCATATGAAAACACCATGAAGGAATTACATTTGGCCAGATTTTAAGCAGGATTGTGTGGTTACTGGTCCTTTAATGGACTGCCAGTTCTTTTCTTCTTGTTTACATGTCTGAAGATTTGTTATGTTACTGGATTTGGTCTGAAGTGCTATCTGTTCTTCTACTGCTTGTTTTGCAGCTCTGATTTTATGTTTGCTCTCCTTGGCCTGGATTTGCAATGCTTTGGATGCAGTTGTTTTGCTACAGCACTGTCACTGCAAATACACTATAATATTTGCATGCTATTTTCAAACACTCTGACACATCTGCTACACTTTCGACAGAAAAATGACGTGTCATGTTTGATGCATAACTCGCAGCACCTGTGACATGAAGTTAGATCATGTTTTATGTTGTCTAATAGTTATGCTGCAAGTAGCAAAATTGCAGCAAAACTGTACTTCAAGTTTTTGAAAACCCAGCCCCAGAATTTTATTGCTGTGAAGTAGGCCTGTGTTCACTGTCTCCTTGCAATCTACTCTTCTGGTATGCCCTTTTGCTGAATTATTGATTTGAGTGCTTCATTTATCATCCGCCATGGTCTGCATCTTTTACTGCTGTATTTTTGCTTCTGAGGGATACAGTCTTTCTTTAGCAAGCCCGAACTGTTAGGCTATGAGTGGGAGGTAAGATAACAGAGAAGGACGAGCACAAAGCAGCCATCCTTAATGATTACTTCTGCTCTGTCTTTGCAAGATAAGACAGCGGGCCTCTGCCAGAAAGTGGCATTAAGGTGACTGTAAGGAGATCCCAGTGATAAGGCAGCAAGTATTTACTAGTAAAAGGATCCAGAAAGGGCTAGCAGACCTAGAGAGACAGATAAGGCCTCTATGCCAGATGGATGTATCCAAGGATGCTCAAGAAATTGGCATCAGAACAGCTCAATTCAGACGGACACTTCCAAAAGACTGGAGAATAGAGGACATAGTCCCAATCCACGGGGCTGCAGGGAGCAACTGGTTTAGCTACAGACCTGTTAGTCTTACCACTCTCGTGGATAAACTTATGCGCCACTAGTCAAGGAACACCCTGCAGACTGCAGCACTGGTTCATGACAGGGAGGTTTTGTCAGACCAACCTAATAATTTTCATTGACTGGGTAATGAAGGCAGTTGATAAGGGCCAACGTGGAGTTACATTACTTCATTTTCAGCAATGCCTCACAGAAGGTTGCTGAAGAAGCTAGAGGATCTGGGTGCAGCAAAGGACACAATCAGATGGGTAGGTAATATGCTGGCAGACAGTAGAGGGTTGTGGTTAATTGAATCAAATCAGAAGAGAGGGAGGTTATGAATGGATTGCCACAGGAGTTGGTCTTAGGCCCTGTCCTCTTCAATATGTTTACCGGCAACATAGGAGAAGGAATTCAAGGCAAGACATGTCTCCTTGCAGATGACACTAAGCTCTCTGACAGGGTAGACAGCAAGTAGGGGATTAGGGAGATGCAGAGGGATCTACAAAGGCTAGAGAGGTGGTCTAAGGTTTGGCAGTTGAAATTCAATGCCAAGAAGTGCAAGGTGATACACTAAGGGAACAAGAACCCCAGGACAGACTACTGGTTGGGAGGCATAAAGCTGGGTACTGCCACTGAGGAATGAGACCCAGGAGTCATCACTGGTGACTGTAAGTCAGTGTAACAAGGCTCACAGTAAGGCAAGCAGGATGCCAGGTGCATTGGAAGGGTACTGACAGTAGAAGAAAACAGGTATTACTACCTCTCTATAGATCACTGGTGAGGCCACACCTGGAGTACTGTGCCCAGTTCTGGATTCTCACCTAATAAAGATAAGAACAGGCTGGAAATGGTACAACAAAGGGTGACCAAAATGATTCACAGCCAGCAGGGAAGATTTTAAGAGGATTGGCTCAAGACACTAAACATGTACAGTACTTGCTGGAAGCCGGATCAGAGAGTGGAGATATGATATAGACCTTCAAGTTCCCGAAAGGAATAAAGGTAAACTGTGAGGAACTATTTAGCATGAGTAATGGTTCAAGAACATGGGAGTGTGAGGGTTTCATAGGAACTAGTGGCAGACTGACTGGACTGTTTGGACTTCTGCTATCACTTTCCATGTGTCTATGTTTTTTAAGACTTTCTTATTGCTGCTTAATGCTGATGTGCTTGTGAGCTTGGTTCCTTGTATTGATTTACTACAAACTAGTTCTTCAGTGTAAATTTTAGGCTACTATATGGAAATCAAATCTGTATATCTATTTTATTTGTTGTGGTTTCAAGTTTTAGGATGATGCAAAGGCGAAGTAACAACTTTGTTCTTTCCACATAAAACAGGTTTTGACTTCTCTCTGTCTGAGGAGGCATGAAACAAATTGAATCCTTTGACTGTAATGGACGAATGATAGTCCCACTGATTGAGGTGAGGAAGGTTTCCGACTCTTGCTCCACATTCTCTGCATTACATGGATATAAATTTGTATCGGATTATAAAGCTTCATTGAACCCTGGAAAACTTACAGCATCCAGTTTGACTTTTAGACTTAATTTTAGGTTTATGAACAACTGTACAGATTGTGACAGCCTTTTAAAATCAAATGGCTGTGTTTTCATAAAATGTGCAACCCTCTATCAGTGCATCGGTATGCCATGGAAGAGCAAAACTCTGTCAGTGAAATCCTCCACAGTGACATTTTAGACCAAGACCCGAAAATGTCGTTGTGGGAACCCGCCGGAGAAATGTTGCCTTTTCGCTGACTTCGTTCCCCCACCACGTTAACTCCAACTGAGCTAAGAATTTAAGTGGGGGAGGGGGCGATCCCCCACGGAGGGTTCGGGGCACAGCCCACCGATAGAACACAGACGATGTCCACAGGTGAAATTTCACCTGTCAACATCTGGGATGCCGCTTATGCCGAATGTTGACAACATTGCTGTCGCTTGGCATAGGTAAACCCAGTGCATCGACATGACTGTGCCCATGATGGGGTGGGCATGGCCTAGAGTACTCCGTGTCTAGGTATAATACATGTTTCAGCTGGCCAGAGTCCCTTGCAAACAATCTTATCCACCAATTTACCCTCTAATTTTCCCAGGAGGAGCTGCTGAGACACGGGAACTTTTAGTTTGATGAAACAACACTCTGAAATAGGAGATCAAAATCAATAGACTCTCTTTACTGGGGAAGATAGTACTGTACTTAAACTCACAGTTCACACTGGTCAACAAGATCCCAATCGTTCAACTTCTATATAATATTTTATGGTACTGCTTTGAGTGTTGCCTTGGTCCCAGCACTGCAATCACCGCCTGACCTGAATCTATGTCCTGGACTCTCCCGTTCCTGTTCTGAAGGGAATCACCGAGCCCTGAGAATGCACCTGGTCCCATCTTTGCTACACTGGTCACTGGGAATGTCTGTTCCTGAATTGATACCGCTGGACTGCCCTTTCACTACAACTTTCTAGGGCAGCCAGTGTAGCTCAGTGGTTAGAGTAATGAGCTGTGAATGAGTTTGGTACATCCAACAGACCTGGGTTTGATTTCCACAACCTCCACTCTGCACACTGTGTGACTCTGAGCAAGTCACTTAACCACTCTAATGCTCCCGGGTCGCCTCTGAAAACAGGTACTTGTGCCTAGTGGGCCTTCCCGTTATCAAAGAATACAAAATAAATTATGTATCTGAGGATTTGTTTTTCACCTATGGTTACCATTCTGCCCATAGTGAGTCAGATACTAAATGCAAATTCAGACTGCTATACAACCAAGGCTCCCATAATGTTAAGGCTGAATTTATTTTCTTGCCTTGTACCCACTGGACTAGCATCTATAGCTATGACCCATCTCAGGAACTCCCAATGCCTGCACCCACATCATGGGGCCCACATCAGCCAGGGGTCCACCTTCACTGTGGCACCTTGTAGCCCACCCCTGATGACTTCCCAGTCTGTCAGTCACAAGTGCCCCACTTACCATCTTGGGGACCTCACCACATTCTCAGAGACGCTCTCTTACTTTTACCCTCTGAGACTCTCTCCTTCATGTTTCCAGAGCATGCAGCTCTAGTGTCGACTCCTGGGACGGCCAATAAAATTCCCAGAGTCTGCCCCTAATTCAGCCAAATCTTTGAGTCATCTTCAGGAGAACCATCTGCTGGCCCAAAAGACATTAGATGACATGCCGTGAGGGTTATCCCCGGGATTCTCTCCTGGGATCCCTCTGTTACAAAGAAGAGCCACTTGGTCCAACTCCCACCTCCAATCCTTGGGTCAAGAAAGTCTGTCCTGGCCACCCCAGGCCTGAAGATATACCAAGCAGCACCACTGCCATGCCCAGTGTCTTGACTTCATGCCACCCCAGCAGTGAGGGTGGCAGGCATTCTCATACCCAGGCCGGAGCCTGCATCAGTAACTGTGCACCCCTGATCCATGTCTTATGCCAGCCACCTAGTACATCACATCATGTGACCTGTCCCACCTTGAGCATCAGAACCTCTACTGAACTTAGCCATAAAGTTGGCCTGACTGCAAAGCACCTTTGGCCAGAACCCTGGTATTAAGGCACTGTGTATAATCCTTGCCCCTCCCAGACATCACCCATCTAGTGAGGGCACCTGGACTGTGACGCCTCTCCCTTCTTACTCCTAGGTTGGCTAGCCCTTTTCTTTTCTCCTATCCAGCATTCTGCCAAGAAAGCAAAGTATCCTACAGGCCACAACTGCCCTTGCTCCTTCTATTCCCACTATTCATCAGCGGGTAATGCACAGGCACCCTGTCTTTCGATTGAGCATGTCTGGTAACAACCCTGGCCCCTACCATCGGGGAGAGATTGTAACAGATGTTTGGATACATCACAAACCAACCTTCATAGGAGGCTTTATTTCACTCAAATAGTGCAAAATTTGATTTATTTTAGGGTTGGTCAGCTTGCTGAGCAGTTTCTGTTGTAATCATACAGAGGAGTGTGTGATGTCCATTTTCTCTTGCACTGGGGTTTGGTCCTGTGGTCCAAAACAAGTGAGTGTAATGTAATTCAAAGGTGATATGAAGCAGTTTTACACCTCTAGATGCTCTCCAGTTGTCCCTTTAGTGTCTAACAAAATGATCAAAACATCAGAATACTGGGGTGGGATATTCAGATTTCGCCAGGCGGGCGCAAGCCTGGGCGCAGTGCATCTGGGCTGCGCCAGGGCAGGGACAGGCGATATTCAGTGGTGATGCACCATGGCTCAGCACCGATGAATATGGCACTGAGGGCATGCACTGCAGACGGCACCAGTGCAAGTGGCAGAAGGGAGAGCAGAGGACCGTGCCAGCGCCAGTCTTGATTCGCGCTAGGTGCAGCAAATCACGATATTCAGCTGTGGGCATGCAAATGAGGCCATGATACTTGCAAGGGGCAAATGGGGCCATCTATGCGGTGCGCCGAGCCCCGGGCGATCTGCTGGCGCCCCTGCCAGTCTACAGCCGCCGGGGCCCAATGCCCTGCTGCCCCACGCAGGCTCTGCTCCCGATCACAGGCATGTGTAGCAGTAATCCCTGGTGGTCCAGTGGACCGATCCCCATTGCCCGATGCGGGGCATATGTCACACATCCCTGGTGGTTCAGTGGAACGTTACCCTTCACTCGACGCAGGCATAATCTGTTTCGGTACCCCATCCTCAGCATCGCGTCATAACCCGGTGGTCCAGTACCTCGCCCATCGCAGGCGAATGACGGATTCTGGTGGTTCAGGTCCCCTTCGCTACTCATCATGCCTCGCACCCCGCACCCCCAGTCAGTGGCGGGCGGCAGCACTTGCCCACGGGCCACCAGACGGCGTACAGTAGGGTTGTGCCACTGGTCCTTTCTGCGTAATACTGGTAGACTATATTGTATTATACAGTCCCAAATTGTGAATAGACGCCATTCTGCTACCCGACTGTAGTACAGTATGGTCTGCATGCCCATTGGCCCACGTGAGGACCGACAGGTGTACAGCTCACTGTACATTGTCAGTCGGTGGGGGTCGGTGGCTCGCGCGCTGCTGCCTGCCGCTGACTGGGGGTGCAGAGTGGTGGGGACGAGCGGTGGGTGGAAGAGGGTACCACTGACCACCAGGGTGTCCGTGAGATTGTTCTGCCCGCGCGATTGCGCTGAGGGGGTCCACTGGACCACCAGGGATTTTTAACCTATGCCCGCGATCGACGCTGGGGATCGGTCCACTGGACCACCAGGGAGATATGTAACTTATGCCCGCAATCGGCGAAGGGAATGGTCCACTGGACCACCAGGGTTTAGTCGACATACAACCCTGATCGGGCGATGGGGCATGACGCCCCTGGGCAGGGGGCTCATGAACTGTGTCCTGGTGGTCGGGTGGCCACCCACGGCAGGTGGCTGCCGTGCTTGTGCCTTGCAACATGGCAGCTCGCCTGTGGGTGGTCAGGACTCCTCCTGGTCTCCCCGCTGGCACACCTTGCGCCCCCATGCGGTGCAAGGGTGGGTATGTGCCAGCATATGCGCCTACACATCCTAGGGCTGAATATTGGGATGTGCCACATATGCATGGGTACACTTCCGCACTTGCACCGCATACATTACTGGTGCGCCTCTACGATCGGGGTCTATGAATATCCTACCCAGGGTAAATTAAGAACCCCTTTAATTGTCTTTGCAACTACCTGAATCCCCTCTCCTCGGCAGTTGCTGCTTTTTCTCTTTTCATACTGCTGAATATTCTATGACATCAGTAACACAATTCCAGGCCAATCAGATGAATAGCATGGAATGATGTTATTGATGTCATAGAGTGTCTTAAAATGTGAAATGAAACAGCAGTAGCTGGTGAGGAGAGGAATGCTATGTAGATCTGAGGAACCCCAAAGTTAGATTATTTATCAAAATTGGTCAAAGTATATCAGAATACATAACTGGCATGGAAGGGAAGAAGGAAGGTAAAACAATTACCTATGCAAAAATAATTTCCTAACTCCTTTAATTTGTTGGGTGTCATGTCAGTTAGGGCAGCTGAAACACTGATTAGTTGTGTAGGTGTCTGTGCAGGAGAATGTAGAGAAACTGGCAAATATTGGCTGAAAGAGCACTGCAAAGCCTGGCTTATTGCTTTTAGTTCAAGTTTCATACAATGCTATCTTCCTATGCTAATGAAGCACAAAGAGCAGGACTTTTTTCTCCCATCATTTCCTTTATGCTCCTCTGGCAGGCTGGGCAGCGCATTAGCCCATCCTTTCGGCACGCAGCCTTCCCGAGTCTTCCCACCCTCAGTCCTCTGAACCCTCGGGCAAGCTGTCAGCATCAGCTGGGGAGCTACATTAAGCCTCAACCCCATTTTGTTCCACCAGTTTTCTTCCCTCCTTATCCCCAGAGCCCCACACAAGTTCACACATGTACATGGAGGCACACATGCATGACTTGGCCTGAGACGCACCCCACCCTCTCACCCCTGACCTAGCATCTGGCCCTCCATTGCCTGCACCACCACACCTCCACATGGTGGCAGTCAAAGGCTGGGACAGCCAATCTGGGAGAGGAGACCTGCCTGGAGGCCACTCGATCCTCCTCCGGGGCCGACCCCAGTGACGCATGCTCATCACTGAACATGGGTTGACGGTGTGGCAGGAGGTAAGGCACAATGCCTTAGCCCTCCACAATACTGGGTCAGCCAAGAACAAGACTTTTTAAAGCAGCTTAGTTGTGATTCTTTTCAGGGAAGACAAAGATACCTCAAACAACAACACTGTGATATTTAGTGCTAGTAAAAGGTGAAGGAATGACAGTACTGGACACTGAAGCCCACTGTATACCTACAACTTAGCTACAGTGTGGGGAATGTACACTAAAGGTTCACCACACTGTGATGTGTTTACCGCTGATGAAACACGAGGATGTGACAGTACTGGAGACTGAAGCCTCTGTTTAGGCATAGGAAGGGTAAACATTAGAGAACATTACTTCACATAGAGAGTGTTGAACATGTAGAATAACCTTCCCAGTGGGGTTTTGGAAACTAGCACTGTTCAGGCTTTCAAAGAATGACTTGACAGACTCCAAAGAAAGAATGGTATTGAGTGATGTACAACATAAATTGGAGATAACATTCCATCTGTTAAGCTTGGATGCCTATCCATACTCTAATTGGGTTTGTTGTTACCATGTGACAGGGAAGTAGACAAGATGAAGCCTATGTCCCATTTGTCATCACAATAATTTGTAGGACTGTATGAGTATGTACAGTGGGGTGAAACAGAGCAGCCTTCCCCATACTTTGATAGATTTAGTGCAAGAAAGGTAAGGACTGGCAGCCATGGAGACCAAATCCCTGTGTTTATCCACAGGGCCTGGTACAGTGTGTGGTGGGATAGTACAGGCCTCTGTATCCTGTAATAGAAGATTTAGTGCTGGTTAAAGGTGAGAGACTGACAGCACTGGAAACTGAAGCACTTTTGTGAATGAAATGGCCAGGTACAGACTGAAGAGCATTAACTTCAGTGTGATTTTGTACATAATTAGCACAGACAGGTATAGGGGTTACTACACAAGCCCGGACAATCTACATGATTCCCCAGATTAGTAAATTAATGTTACAATTGACCCCTGGAGTATGTTTTTTTTTTTTTTTTTGTGGAAAGAATTCTGAGTTCCATAAAATACGTTTACTACATTGCCAGCACATTATACAGAAAACTGAAGGGCTACTGCAGGTTCAATGGTGCCACCTGTAAAACACACTATTGAGGAAATAAACAAATGCCAGGCACATAAAAACACTACAAAAATAGGGCACGGCTTCATAACCATGCATATAATAACAGCCAGAAACAAATGCTGCAAATAAAACGGCATGCGCTATAATAAGATCGGAAATACACCAACCTACAGAAAAGTGCATGCCGTTGAAATAAATGGGCTACTCTATTTTTTCCGGGAGGCTTCACCTAGTGCACCCCCAACATGGGGGGAACAAACTCTGGGGTGGGTGGACTTAGGAGATGGAGAGAAAGTCAGGAGGGAGGAACTTTTTTTTAAATGACAGCAAAAGTAGTAGGATGGGAGGCCCTGCAGAATCAAACTACAGCCCCAAGTCTCCAGATGCCGTGGCGCTGGTGCCTTTAACCGCTCCACCACGGGAGCAGCTGACCAGGCAGCTAGCACAGTAACCTGATGCCTTCCCAGTAATTGATATAGCTTTGTAGTGCACTCTTCACAGCATGGTTAATACCATGCTATATTCCATGCACGGTATTGACCCAGTAGACAAAATAGAGAGACACACACCCAAGAATAGGTGTCTTAAGCCATACCTTTTATTACTGTAGGTCACTCTGACCCAAGAAAAACACAGGAGCACTGTGTGAATTGTTGAGTTGGTGGAAGGAACACTGCAACTTTTATATTTTGGCTGTACTGAATTTTACTGCCTACAAATAAAAGGTATTAATAAGAGATATATATCTCGGTGAGTGTCTCTATTTTGTAGCATATATGTGTGCCTGTTTCATGACTGTTTTCTGAATAATTCTTATTACCGTGACTCATAGTAATGTGACACTTGGCAAAACCTGATTTCTGAGGAGTGTCTAAATACAAATGAGTGTTATATTGCAAGTCACAATGATTATAACAGTGATATGATCAAGCCATTATAATGAAAACATTGTACCCTTTCCCCCAATACATTTGTAACCCCTGCAAATGGGGGTTCACAAAAGTCTTCCAGGAGCTTGTTTGAATGCTCCAAGCCTGGATGGTGTTCGTGCCTAAGTCAGTTTATCTGTGAGTGCTTTTAGAGCCTCTGGTACTGTCTCTTTGAAAGCTGTCTGCCTGCAGACATAATTTATTTGGATGGGGGTCTGTGTGTTTCCTGCTTGAGTCTCACTAGTTGCTGCCAATCGCTTCTGCTTTCGCCACTAAGTGGGCAGAGTGAGCACTTTTCAAAGATATAACGGTTTGCCAGACATCATTTAGAGTAATAACGAAAATACAGTTTGTCTAACCTGCTTTTCTTTGCAGTCAGAATTGTGTTTGCCTAGTCCCCATTCTAGTTTTGAACTGCTGAACTGGACCAATCAGTGTGGGGGACCTTGAAATTGAGCCTGCTGCCGGCAAATCAGAACTTGTACTCTCATTGTGGAGCCAGCCACCTATGTAGTGTAGCGGCCAATGCTTCTGGGAATTGTAGCTTGGACTTCGGCGCTTTTTACATCAACAGGGGAGTTTACTGTGAGTGACAGCAAAACCAGTCATTGAACTGGGAGGAACTCAAAGGAAATGCCCGGTTCTGTCTACTGGAAAGTTCAGTTGAGTTGTGACTGTGAAGAAGGAGCTCCATGCTCCTGCGCCTGTTGAGTTTATGCGCAGAAGCTCGTGTGGGCCCGAAGTTCGGCCTACAGCTGTTTGTGAGTGTAGTGTAGACTGAATCAGAGTTGTAAGGAGAAAGAAGCACCAGAAGTGAGGAAACCAGGCTCACCCTGTAGAAGACTGGAGAAATTGCTGAATTGCGCTCGGTCTATCAGGAACTGAATCTGCTGTGTGTTCTCTCGGTATTGTGCAGTTATTGCGATCGGATAGAGAAGCAGCCTGCCTGGTACAGTACTTCCCTGTTTACATATAAATGTGTGTAGACTTGTGGAATCACGTCAAATCCCTGTACAGTGAACAGAGTGCATGAAACTGGAAGTAAAACCCCAGCTTAAGACAGACTACATCCATTTGCTTTAAACTGCAGTGGGGTCCAGTCACAGGGACCCTGTCCACATGGTCTGTTGTTCGGCAATCCAGGACAACCTGCCTTCCATCCAGTTCCCAGCATTGAGTTGTGAGTACAAAGCATGGTAGCTCCCTCGCCATCTGTTTGTCGAGTGCAAGTGTATCATCTAATTGTTGCTTTTTTCATTTCTTCACGAACTGAGCCCTCTGGCTCCGGATTACAATTGGGTATTGTGCAAGTGTTTTCCATCACAAGGCCCCCAAGCAGCTGCAACCAATCCTGACTAGCCCCCCATCCTGGATACCCAGTGAAGGTGACAATTTGGGACTCTGAATATGTGCACAGTACTGTGATTATTAATGTGTTTAACCTAATTAACCTGATTTCCCCTGTCCTTGTTATATCCCCCAAATAAATCAGATTTGTTTGTTTCAGCAAAGTTACACTGCCTGAGGTATTCGCTTACATTAAAGTATTGTTCTGTGGCTTTTGCACTGCATCATCTTGTTTTACAGGGTGTCCCCGGGTCCAGTCGACGGAGCCAGTCCTGGGGTAAGTGTACATTGTGAAGATATTCCTAATGCATTGTGTGGGCCACTAGTGGAAGAAAGGGGTTACAGTGTCCCAGAGGGCTGTGACCAAGTTAGTTTAACTACTGCAAACCCTGACCTCTGGGTGGAGGCACCCCTATTGGACCTAGGCCCCTCAACCTGTTAGTAGTTACAGGCAGGGTAGTAGCCCTGGGATAGCGCCAAGTAGGGGTTACATCCTGGAGGCTCACCACTGGGATTGTGTGTCCTCTAGTGGCCATATTTACGAACCACTGTTAAGAAAAAAAAAATAAATAAATGGGTACCCGACAGAAGTGACTGTGCACGGTTGGTGGAGTGGTGTACTGGGGATGAGATTTGCTAAATGGTTGCTGGGAAGGGAAAACTGTGGAGGACTTGAAGAAACTATTCTTGCCACCTGGGGTGTTGCTCCCCAACACCCTCTCCGGCTCCAGTACCCGTACGGTGGCTGAATCAATGCAGGCTCCTATCTTCTGCACCTGCCATTAGTCACGACTTCACCAAGGTTGAGGATCTTCTCTGGCACCTCCCCACCCCCCAAGGGAGGATGACTGGAAGACCTGGATAGACTATGTTGCCCTCAAGTGCTAGAATGGCAATGCTCGGAAGCCGAAAAGCTAAAGAGGGTTAGGTGACAACCTCCGAGGTTCTGCCCTGGCTACCATCCGTAGGTAACGGGCCAGTAATCCTGGAAGACTGCACAGGACTATCTTCAGGCCTTGGAGAATGTGTATGGGAGCCCAAATTCCGATGAGGACCTGTGGTGAGAGTAAGAAATGCACAACAGTACCAAGGGGAGTTGTTGCCTCTGTATGTATCTCGCGCTGGAAAATTGTTGCAAGAATGCCTCAGAAAGGCAGTTTGCCAGCAATTGAACTGGACCGAACCAGGCTGGACAGGATCCTTAAGTCCCGCCTCTTTCTTAGAACTGCTGTTGCTTCAGTTACGCCTGAAAATCGACTGGAATCCCCACCTCTTATGATGAGCTAATGAGAGAAATTCGAGGAGTTGAGAAAAGGCAACCTGGAGGGACTTGCACCAATAACTGCAGCTACAACCCGAGTGACTGAGGGTGACCCATCAATGAAGTTCAGGGCAGAAGTTGGCAGTTAATGAGTGCTCTGAGAAGGAAAGGTATGCCACAATGGGGTGAACTGTTGAGAGAGTTCGGGAAATAAAACAGTCTTTATGAAGGCCGCTCCTGCAAGTAGAGGCCCCGACCCTCATCCGACTGCATCTGCTATGGGTGGGGTACCCACCCATGCATCTCCTGATGACAACAGCTCAAAACTCGATGTCTTGACCATGGAAGTGGGATATTGACGAGATGTCTCCAAATGCTTATCACACCGCAGACAGAGATGGCACCAAGGTTTCCAGTTAGTAGTCCCCGCCCTGGCTCCCAGTGTGATGCCTCGTCCAGCTCAAACTCCAGAAAGTATGTTTTGCTATATTGTGGGAAGGATGGACACATGAAGAGAGAATGCCGGGTCTCCAAAAGACACAGACAAAGTTGCTATAGGCTACAAGGAGCGTTGAGAACAAATCAGTGGTTAAGAGGTGCACACATGATCCCAGTGAGGGCCCAAAATGCTAACTCCCGTCCTTTGTGGCAGGTCAGTTGCCCAGGCCCCTTCAGCGCCTCTCAGACTGGCCCAGAATAGTGGGTCCTCCATGGAGACCACTATAAAGATGAATGGAGTGCCTACAAGAGCTGTATTAGACAGTGGCTCCTAAGTGACAATTATGTTCCAAGACTGGTATCAGAAGCATTTGTCTGATGTACCTTACAACCGTTGAGGGCTGCATGTCTGGGGGTTACGTAGAAGGCCTCAACCTTACTCTGGATATATCCAAATTTGGCTGTCTTTTCCCACCTCTGTGGCTGGAGTGGCTGAGCAAGTAGAGACCCTGGCATTAGTGTGTCCCCTACCGACTGTATGATGGGGTTCCTCTATTGATTGGGACTAATGCACATATGTTTGGACAGCTGGCACAGTTGTGTTATGAGAAAACAGGGTTCAAGGACGGTAGAGCTTTAAGAATTCCAGCCTTGATTAAGAAGGCCTATGAGGCACAGAGAGATGTTGAAAAGCAGAACCAGAGGAACTGGTTGGAATTGTCTGGAAGAAGGATCCTGAGTCTCTGATCCTGGCACCAAATGCTCAGTGTACCTTACAGGGAGAGTCCATATCAGAAAGGATGTCAAGAATAAATATTAATGTTGGATGCACCAGGCGACTTGAAAATTGCTGGAGGGACTGCTGGTCAAGCTTAGTATTTTGCCTGCTAGAGCCCATGCTTATGCCAGAAAGGTAATGGTTCAAGTTCATAATGTGTCTGACAGAGAGATTCGAGTAATAGAGGTTGCACCCTGGCTAATGTGCATTGTGCAGACACTGCAGTGCTACCCAGTAGCAAGAGTTCGGGAAGAACGACAGGGTAACACCTGACTTGTCTGATTTCGTGACTCCTGTTGCCAGCTGAATGGAAAGTGAGGATCAGTGAGAAGCTTGCCCAGAGAGACCAGGTGTTTTCTTTAAAGGAATGGGACTAGGATGCGGGTAAGAGCTGAGCACCATATCCAGCTGCATGATGAAAGGCCATTTGTGACAGGTCTCGACGCCTGGCACCTGCTGACACAGATGATGTGAGACAGCATCTGCAAGAAATGCTAGCTGCGGTGTAATACAAGAATCAGAAGCCCTATGCTTCCCCATTGTGGTAGCAAGAAAAAGAATGGGACAATGGGATGTGCGTGGTTATCGCACTTTAAACCAGCGGATATCCTGATCAGTACACTATGCCCCTTTCAAGGATGCTTTGGACTGTCTAAATGGAAGCGAGTGGTTCTCTGTGCTGGATCTCCGCAGTGGGTCCTACCTGTAGATCCCTATGGCCCCCGAGACCGTGAGAAGACAGCTTTATCTGTCCGCTTGGCTTCTATGAATTCATGAGGATGCCTCATGAGCTTTTTGTTCTCACCACCTCTTTCAAAGATTGATGGAGCGTGGAGTGGGGACATGAACTTACTAGAGTGCCTGGTATACCTAGATGATGTTATTGTGTTTGGCAGCTCACTGGAGGAACATGAGAGCAGATTATTCAAGGTGCTGGACCACTGGAAGACTTTGGCCTTAGACTGTCCATTGATAAGTGTCAATTCTTTCAAACATCAGTGAAGTATAGGGACACATAGTATCCACTCGAGGAATAGAGACCGACCCAAGTAAGTTGAGGCCTTGACCACCTGGCCATGCCCAAAAATCTAAAAGATTCCTGGATTCTGTGGTTACATTATGCTTTCATCAGGGACTTTTCAAGAGTGATCCGCCCTTTACTTAACCTTACTCAAGGGTATCCACCAACCCACAAAAATACGCAAAGTCAGTGTCCCCGAGACTGAAAGAGTGTATTGTCCGCGAAGTCTTTGGGGCCTGCTGGACTCCTGATTGTGAGACTGCTTTTCATCAGATCATATCAACTTATCCACGCTCCAGTGTTGGCCTGTGCTGATCAAAACCTTATGTCCTGCACACTGATGCTAGCTTGCAAGGGTTGGGGCTGTGTTGTACCAAGAGCACGAGAATGGCCTGAGACCAGTGGCCTTTGCCAGCAGAAGCCTGACCATTTCCTAAAAGAACTATCCTGTACCAAGTTAGAGTTCCTAGCTTTGAAGTGGGCCATTGATCAATTCCATGAGTACTTGTATGGGGCTAAGATACTAGTAAAGACTGACAATAATCCTTTGACCTATGTGCAGACTTCAGCTAAGTTGATGCCACTGGCCATAGGTGGCTCTCTGCCTTATCTACCTATGACTATGCAGTTGAATACAGAGCAGGCCTCTCTCCCGAGGCCTGTTACCCAGAATGACTGGGTCAGACTGTCAGAACCTGAAATTAGAGCACTCTCACTCTGCCAGAAGTTTGACAGGGAGAACAAATGTCCCACAGACGCAGTGGACTGTATGGTGGATTGTTTGGGACCCTCTGAGAATTGCATACCTGCTGCTTATTGCCACTTTTCTGCATAGACATTGGTGCACTGCCTTAGCTGGACAATGACATTATTCAGCGGGCTTAATCCCGAGATCCCATGATCAAATCAGCTTTGAAGCCCCTATATGCAGGGAAAGATGTGTCCAAATTACATTCCACTGATTTGAGAACTGCATTGTTATCCAAAGAAGGTCCTAAGTTGAAACTGATCAATAGACTGTTATACAGAGAAACAGTAGATGAGGGGGGAGCTAGACAAACAACAACTAGTGCTGCCCACTGCCTTTCGAGATTCAGTACTGAGGTCCTTACATAACCACATGGGGCACCCTTGGTATAGACAGAACACTTGACTTGGTGAGATCCAGATTTTATTGGCCTAAGATGGGGGCTGATGTGGAGCAACACATTCGAACTTGTAGTCGCTGCTTACAGAGGAAAGCTTTGCCTCAGAGGGCTGCCTTGTTAATATCACCACCGGTGCACCCATGGAGCTGGTCTGTATTGATTTTCTGAGTTTGGAGTCAGATCAAAGAAATATTGTAATGTGCTGGTGGTCACTGACCATTTTACTGAAATATGCCCAAACTTTCCCCACCAAGGACCAGAAGGCATCCACTGTGGCAAAAGTACTTGTAGAAAACTTTTTGTTCACTATGGGCTCCACAAAGAATCCATTCTGATCAAGGGAGAGACTTTGAGAGTCGCCTGATCAAAGAGATGCTTTCTGTGGGGAGGCGAAGTCCAGAACCACCTTACCACCCCTAGGGGACCCACAACCTGAATGTTTCAACCGCACTTTGCTAGATATGCTAGGCACCCTCCACCCAAAGGAAGCTTAGATGGAGTCAACAAATTAGCACCCTGGTACATGCCTACAACTGCACCAAAAGTGATGCCACTGGGTTCTCCCCTACCCTGATGTTTGGAAGAGAAGCTCGACTGCCGGTAGATGTGTGCTTTGGGGTCTCTCCTGATGGGGTTTGAGCTGACAACTATTTACAGTATGTGCAAAGTTAAAGGCCCAGCCAAATCATGGTACTAACTGGCTCAAACCATGGCTGCCAAAAGAAATCTGGCCAACAAAGAAAGGTATCATAAGGTGAAAGTACAGGAACTCCAAGAGGAGATCAGGTATTGTTAAGAAATCTGGGACTGCATGGTAAACACAAGATTGTTGACAGATGGCACCATCTCCATTTCATTGTAGTGGGAAAACTAGATGATCTGCTTGTGTACAAAGTAAGGCCTGAGAATAATTCAAAAGATGTTAAAACAATGCACAGAAATCATTTACTGCCCATTGACAAATCTTGATTGAGTCTGAGCCCCAGAAAATGCCCTCTGGACCAGTGACTAGAGCTGCTAAGAAAAATCAAGAAAGTCTGCACCTACAGAAGCTGAGTTAAAAGTGCTCCCTCCACAAATCCCAGTTGAGCATGATCAGTCCATATCAGAGGAAAGTGAGTGACTTTGAATACTACCGCTCTTACGAACTGAGTCAATTGTTTCGGGCAATCCCCTAGTCAATACTGGAGATGAAGCTGGGCCTTCTGGACTCGTCTAAGCCCCCAGCTTTGTCCCTGGAGCCAATGCTCCCAGAAAGTGAAGTGCAAAGCATCAAGTCAGATGACATGGAAGCATTGTGTGTATGCGAACTGTTTAAGCTTTCAGGGAAGAAAATTATGGATTGGAACAGACTGGTGATACACCAGAACAAAGAAGAGTATTTTGAGTGCCCTGACGGTCCACTGCCAGTGTCCAAAAGCTCTCCATGTGAGCCAAGTGTTGCTGGACTCAGAGATTCTAACTTGGAGCTGAAAGCACCCCAAGTTCTAGCCTCTCTACCCCAATGGAGACTCCCTAACAAGTGAGGACAATGCTGAAAATGAGGCTCAGAGTGCAGAGACTGTAACAGTTCCCCTAGAAAGACTGGTCGAGCTGTAAAGCCTGTGGTGCACCTCAGTTATGATTCCCTGGGAGGCCGGTGTACTTGCTCTCAATGTTGTCCATAAAGAGTGTATGTCCCCCAGCTCCTTGCCCAAACTGAACATCAGTGCTAACTCCAAGTTACTTTGTTGCCCTCTAGGTATGGTGCCCCTGCCCCATCCAGCCCCAAGGTAGCTGATAGGGAAGGGCCCCTCTTTCGGGTTTAATGTACCAGAGGTAATAACCTGAGTTATGGTACAATGTGTGTGTAATACTGTGTAAAGAGGACGTATGCAAAGTTTCAGAAATGCATTTTGGTAAAGTGATATATTGACTGATGATTACATGTATAAGCCTAATGTGATGCTGATGCAAATGTATATGATTGCAATTGAAACTTATTGGGGTACTTGCTTGATGCAGACGCTAGCTTTTTCCAGGCCGGAAGGGTGTAATCCTCCTGCAAATGGGGGTTCCCAAAGTCTTCCAGGAGCTTGCGCCACCCTTGACATCGGGTGCCTCTGTTGCTCAAGCAGCCGGGCGGACCCTTCTGTCCACCGGCTGCCTTCTCGCTGCACTTCCTGCTGATCACCAGGGTCGACAACTTATAGCCCGACGGCCCGGCTAAAAGTTTTCATTCAAGGACAAGTATTTTGACAAACACTGCTTGTCCGCAGGCAAGTATGCCTTTAAACAAAATTACCTGCTGTACCAGCCTTTTCCAGCAGGGTGCCTTGCATTTGAGTCCGACTACTTCCCATGGTCATCTGACCCACAGGAGTGTCAGTCACTCATGTGATGCTGACAAAGGTGCGAGCATAGCGGAGCGAGCAGTGACTCATCAGCTATTGGGAGGAGCCAGTCAGGATTGGCATGCAAAGCAGCGAATCATCGTATACAACACCCTATGGTAGGCACATCCATTGGTGGCAGTGATGACTTGGCGGGACGTGGGGGCGATCAAGCAGCAACGCTTGCTCACTTTCTATAGCTGAGCAAGAGAAAGGCGTGTGCTGCTACTGTGGAAAGTTTTGATTTCAATGAGCTGCGAGCTGGGAGGGAGGGAATCTTCAGTAGTATAGTGTGTGATCGGATGAGAGCAGGCCAGGTGACAGCGAGAGCTAAGGCAGCAACGCGGTGTAAAAGGAGAGGGGATAGAGGTGCCGAGAATCGTGAGCACAGTCGTGGTGTTTACTGTGCTGCTGCTGGCTGCCCAGTGCCCTCTGTTTAGCTCCCTTTAAAAATAAATACAAAGGCAAATGCATACAGGAGTGTTGGTGTTGTGTGTGACCAAGTGGAGGGGAGGGAAGAGACAATCTCCCTCCAGTGACAAATACTGATTATTATTAAAAGGAGTGTGTCTGTCAGTGTGTAGCAGTTTGGCAGAAGTGAAGCAGTTGAGTTGTGCTCCTAAAGACAAATCAGAGGAGGAAAGAAAAGCCATAAGCATTAAAAAGCTGAAGAAGGGTACCTAATCTCTCATTTAAGTCAGCTGGGGAAGGAGGGGACTGTGTGGAGCGTTAAAAAGTAAGAAAGAAAGGAAAAGGGTTGTGTTGTTGCCCATAAGTAGCAAGTCTGAATAACTGCCCAAGGAAAACATTATAAAAAACATAATAAAAACAGCTAATGAGTTTAACAAAGAAAAGATAAGAGGAGCCTTGGGCAGCTTTTTGGGAGAAAGGAGATGTGTGGGTGTACAAAATAAAAATATATAAAAAAAAAAAAAAAGAAAAGTGTTGCAGTTGCAGCTGTTTAAGATACTAAAAAGAATGAAACTATAATTTAGCTCCAGCACTATATCTGTGTGAGACACTATTTCAGTGTTTAGCTAAGGGAGGAGGGAGGGAGAGAGGGGCACAGGAGGGGGACAGAGGGCATAAATTGAAACTGAAAAGGAACAAGTGTGGTGGTGGGTGTTGTGGTTTATTTACATTGAACCAGTACACAGAAAAATATAAAATATAAGAAAGTATAGCAGTGAATGTACTGAAGTAGTGTGACTAC
This sequence comes from Neoceratodus forsteri, assembly GCA_016271365.2. Lineage (NCBI taxonomy): Eukaryota > Metazoa > Chordata > Ceratodontiformes > Ceratodontidae > Neoceratodus > Neoceratodus forsteri. The sequence continues at coordinate 693,147,499 of CM057449.1, forward strand.
GCTATAGTGTTTCCAATTTCTATTTTTACCCAGGCACCCAAACACGTCTAGTACACTTAACTACCCCCATCCCCTTCCACCCAGTCAAGAACGGACTCTCACACAGCTATTGTAGAATATATTTTATTTGCTGCAGAGTAAGCAAGTTAAAAAGTTAATAAACACAACAAACAAAATATGGCTATGCAAAGAATAAAAAACAAAAGACTTTTTTTCTATGTGGTCAGCAGCAGCAGCCACTGGGCCTAGTAGCCAAACACAAATACAGTCTTCTCAAGATAAAAGAGACACTGCTGTGGTAATGGATATAACAGCAGCTGATGCTGATGTTCATCAGTCAATTGAATTAAACCATGAAGTAGAAGCATCTGTTTCTCTTCCTGTTCTAGTAAGAAATGAACTTTGCTGGATCAGCAACAACAAGGAGACATAATCTCTAAAGACAAAAATATGATCAGGAAAAAGGGCCAGAATGTTTCAATCTCACTGGCTGAACAATTATAAATGGCTGCGATACGATGAAAAAGGGACTGATGTATTGCACAGTTTGCGAAAAGTATCCTCTTTTGCAATACCAGCCTTTAAAAAAAAACGAATGTGTTTGCTACAGGCTTTAACAATTTTAGAATTGAGTCACTAAGTGCACATGAAAAATCTAATCCGGATGTGCTGTGCCAGAACCAACATATTCTGGAAAGGGCCAGCGCAGTCCAGTGTGATATTACTGAGTCACCACTTTATCAAGCCTTTGCAGTGTTGGAAGAGGCCACAAAGGAGAAAGTGAGATGTCTGTTCAACACAGCGACTCCATTGCAAAAATCTCGGCCCTTTTTCCGAACATGGATTGGCTATGTGAATTGCAAGAGAAAATGGTATTAAGCTTGGTACCAACTACACAAATGATAAGCGAGCCAGGATTTTGCAGAGCTATATCTGCTGTTCTGTCCAAAACCCACATACAGACTCTTAAAACACAAAATATGTGACAATTCCTGCTGATGGCAGCACGGATACGGCTCTAGTTGAATGGGAAAATGTCTTTCATGCTTTGTAGATCCTAACACAAAAGATGTATGTACATATCTGATCCAGACTGTGCCTTTGGAATTCGCATGCTGAAGATGTTTTAATGCAATAAGAACTGCATTAGATTCACTGTGTCTTCCTCTCACTGACTTATCAAATGTGAGCAGTCCGGGCCTGTTTTGATTTCTGCCAATTTTGATGGTGCAAGTGTAATGATGGGTGAAAGGGGTGGAACCATCACAAGTTACAGGAGCACTGTCCTTGCATCATTGCCATGCACTGTGTTGCCCATAAGCTGGAGTTGGCAGTTCTTGATGTAATGAAAACACACCCTTCATTATCAAAGCTTGAAAATACTCTAAAGGGTATATTTAAATTCTACCACTATAGTCCAAAAAGATGAGAGAGCTACAAGAAATTGCACAAGTAATAGTTATCTGGCACACTTCAGTGCAATTAAACAGGTGAGATGGCTGGCCAGCAGATCACGGCCAGTTCATGCAGTTCAGGTGAATCTACCTACAGTTGCTCAGCACTTGCAACAAAGTGCATCTTCTGCTGATGGTTCAAAAGCAAAGGTGCTGTTAAGAGAGGTACAGTCTGTTCACTTTGTCAAATCTCTTTATATCCTCCAAGATTTTTTGCCCATACTTAGAAATCTTTCACTGCAGTTTCAAAGAGATGACTTAATAATTCTTGAAGTACCAATCTCATCGAGACCTGCCTTCTCCAGCTGATCGAACTGAAATCAAAGCCAGGGAAATACATGACAGCTTTCCTAGCTCATTACAAACCTCAAAACAGATGCATGGACTATGTCATTTCACAGAAGGGAGTTGAGAAGACCGTGTCCTTCACATTCAAAGGCAACTGTCCTGAAATAAATTTTGGGACTGATACACAACTGTAGACTTTAGTTGATGCAGCAATAGATTATATTGATGTAAGATTTCAAAATTTCTAGAGGTGCCTCTGAAATGGTTTAAATGTTTGATTTTAAACAGTTTGATCTATCAAGAGAACAACTTATGGACTTCGACCAATGAAGTGGCCAATTTGGCAGCATACTTTAATTTTTTCAATGATGAGCAGCAGGAAAATATTAGATCAGAATATGCTGCATTTAAGGCCATGCTGAAATCTGCAGTTCACAAACCCTATATGCAGGTGTATACAAGATTGCTGAAAGAAAAATGCCCCAGATTGCTCACATTCTAGAGTTAGTGGAAATACTACTGGCAATGAGTTTGTCAACTGCAAAGTGCGACGAGTGTTCTCCATTCAAAACCTGATAAAGACAAAATAAGAACACGCCTGGCAGATGACACACTACAGTCACTTCTTCAGATAGCAGTAGAGGTCCGGATCTATGTGACTTCGACCCAGATCCAGCAATAAACCACTGGCTGCTGTATGGTCCAGGCACTTGACATGTTTATGGGCATGCTACTACTGGTACTACTGAATCTGATGCTTCTGTGTCTCATGCTAGCACTGCTGCTTCTCCATCATCACTTGATGTTGTTGACAGTTCTGAATCTGAGTTCTTCTAATTATGCTGTGCTAATTATTCTCTGCTTCATTCTGGCATTTGTGGAACTGGACAGGACATTCAGAGTATGGCACCTATTCTTCAAATCACCAAACTTAAACTATATTAACAGAATATTTTTTAAAATCTTCATTTATACTATTTTCTATCACATACTACTATTAATAATACAGAAGACAACAATTACTTTGTCACTACATACTATTTCATAAGTTTTCCTTAAAATACTGTCTTCTGACTATTGGACTACCACCATGACAGTGGGACTACCATTTTGGATAGGCCAGTTGTCCTGACTACCACCTAAATTTAAAATTTGGTCGATCCCTGCTGAGTATACAGTATCAGAATCCCATACAATGTAATCTGTATGAAGACAAAGGTTACACAGAAAAAATTGTCCCTGGGCATCACACAATAAGAAAGGTCTGATGGAACAATTGGAACATGATTTTTCATTACTAAGAGACAGAAACAACTGAGTAGCTGAGGAGTCTGGACAGGACCACAGCTGCTACAAGACCTCACAAGAGCTGCATCTCACGCAGGTTTCTCCTGTTATATTGTGGAGGAGAACCTAGTTTCTCTGAACTATCAACAGCCTTCAGATATAGGAAACTCTAACATGTAGAACAGTGAGAACCCTGACTTGGTTCAATCAACACCTCCAACTGTTTTGACAGTACCACAGTGACCGCAGAGGTTGAGCCAGTGACAGGAATACCTAGATGGGGATGCCTCCTCCATCTACCCACAAGACTGAACAACCACAGGTAGTAACCAGCAGTAGGAGACAGCCAAAAGACAAGGTTTTGAGAACAGAAGGTATCCCTGTGGAAAATATGTTTGCTGCTTTGTCACCTCAAAAGGCTTCAGAGAATGCAGAAGAGTCAGATGTCTCCACTGAGGCATCCTCTCAACCTGACCCATCAGATAACAAAAAGCTTTGACCAAATCTAGAAGGAAAAGGTGAGACAGGGAGGGCGACACAGATATAACTATTATTAGAAAGTACACTTACATAAGAACTTACCATAACAGTAGATCTTTGAGAGGAGCTCTTGCAGCAGGTTACACTATAAGGACCGGCCGGCAGGCACCAGGACCCCATGGAAAACTTCTAGCTAGTAGGTACAGTGGGGGACCGCACCCAGACAGTGGCCCACCCCTGACGCCAGCCAATGGTATAAAAGGGCAGTCCCCAACCCTACCTCAGTTCTCCCACTGGGGACCCCAGCACAGGAAAAAAATAAAAAATCGGACAACTAAGGAGGTTCCTCAAACTGAGGAAAAAAGATAGCTGAGAATGGAGAAGCAGATACCAGGGGAAAGGAGGGAGAAAAGCAGCACCTGCTGCAAGAGCTTCTCTGATCTACTGTTATGGTAAGTTCTACGAACTGTACTATCTTACGTCAAGGGGAGCTAGGTTACACCATAAGGACTGAGTCCCAAACAGTACAAGGACAAATCCTGACAGACAGGTGGAGGAAACCAGTAAGTGGAACCCTTATGAAAACAGACACTGGAAGACAGCGAGGCCAAAGCCTGTCCTGCACCTGGAAGCAATGTCCAAACTGTAGTGCTTAATGAAAGTGTGGACTGAACTCCAAGTGGCAGCTGCACAGATATCTGCCACTGACATTGTGTAAGGAAGCAAAAGACGCCTGATTACTCTGGTGAATGGCCTTTAACTGATCCTGGTAAAGGCTTGTCATTCTTTTTATAACAGTAGACAATGTAGTTAACCAACCACTTACAGTCTGCTTAGAGACAGGTGCCCTTGAGTCTTTGGGGTGAACAAAACAAACAACTGACCAGATTTCCTGATATCCCAGGTGCAAGTCAAACAGTAATGAAGAACCCAGTGAACATGCTGAGTATGAAGCAGAGCCTCCCCTGATTAGAATGCTCTGGATAATAAACTGGAAGATGGATGCACTGATTCACGGAAACTTGGACACCACATTTCACAAAAACTTAGGATTGGTCTGCAAGGACATCCTGTATTTGTGAGGAACTAAATAAGGCTCTTTACACATCAGAGCCTGAAGTTCAGAAATTCTCGAGCAGAAGTAATAGTAAGTAAAAATAACATTTTCCATGACAGAAAGCGCAGGCTCGCAAACTGCTGCCGTCTCAAAGGGAGGTAAAGTAAGCTTCTCCAAAATAAACAAAAGATCTCATGGAGGACAGGATCCCAAATGGAAGGCTTCATACCTCACACAAAGGTGAAGGGTAAATCCAGTTGGGCAAGAGCCTTTGCCCTGTACCGGCACATGATATGCAGAAACAGCAGACAAATGCACCTTAACAGAGGAATAGCTCAGACCCAAATCTGACATAGAAAGGAGGTACTCGAGAACAGAGTTAACTGGACAGGTGAAGGAATCAAGGTGGAGTGGAGGCCCAGATGCAAAACCGCTTCCACTTCATAGCACAGGTGGCCCAAGCAGAGGGCTTCCTGGCAGCTACTAGGACATCCGCTACTCTAGGAGAAACACTGAACTGTGTAACTGCTAAGTCTGCAGGAGCCATGCATGCAGGTGCAGCGACTTGAGGTCTGGATGGACTAGAGTCCCCTCTCTGGGAGAGCAAGTGCAGCTCAGGGCAGAGGAAGCAGAGGTTCCACTGCCAGCTGTTGAAGCAGAAGGAACCAAATCTGTCAGAGCCACTTGGAGCTATCAAGATCATGTCTGCTCCCTCTGACAGCAATTTGAGAAGAACCTCTGAGTAGCAGAAAGGAGAGAACACGACGAAATATCTCTGTCCAACAAAGGAACGTGTCTCACCAGAAAACACCAGGCCCTGGATCTAGTGAGCAGATGTAGGTAGTTTGGCATTGAGTGGGATGCAAGAGGTCCAACTCAGGACACAGAAACACAGACTTTGATGGCAGATAAGGACCGCCTGGTCCACCAAGTCTGCCCATTTCCCAGGATAAGCTGTAGATCCTAGTTAACCAACAGCCTATTTCTTCTACCCACCACAAGAATTGCCTTATGTCTGTCCCATGTATTCTTGAATTCTCCCACAGTTTTAGACCCAACCTCCTCAGGAAGACTGCTCCATGCATCCACCACCTCGCTGTGAAAAATGCTTCCTTACATTACCCCTGAATCGCCTCTCATCTTTAAATTGTGTCCCCTTGTTCTGCACATCTCTTTTTCTGAAAGATCCTACCTCTTGGACTTTGTTGATTCCATCAAGTGTACTTAAACTTTTCTATCATGTACCCCTCTCCCTCCTTTCTCAAGGGTAGTGCAGCATGAGAGGGTGCTGCACTTGAGGTGCTCTCTTCGGATGGAGACGTTAAACCGAGGTCCCATCTACCTGGATTGGTGGTAGTTTAGGTGGATGTTAAAGATCCCTTGGCACTTATTGAAAAGAGTAGGGAATTTTATTGAAAAGTGGGCTGCAACACAAGACAAAACAAAGGGGAAAAAGAAATCAAGAAATACAAATCTCAAAAAAAACCCAGCAAAAACAAAAATCCAGTAGCATAGGTTAAACAGAGAGAAACCAGGCATCACAATGAGTCCATAAATGACAAGCTTTCTGAGAAGAAAATCGTTGGAAGTCCAAGAGTTTGACACGCTGTAAAGAAAACTGAATATTAGATAATAACTCAGTATATTGCATAGATCTTTGTTGAATGACCAACAGACAATGAGCATGCCAGAAAAATAATGAACAATAACCAGAAACAAATAAATAGCATCAGCATGGTATTGTGGAAATGTGTTTGAAAAGGCCCATACAATAAATCTTGTAAGTTAGATTTGAAAACTGAGGACAGACCAACGGTTAGCAAGATATTGCCAGAAGGCCCATGCATATGGACACTTGAGGAACAAGTGTAACTGGTTTGCAAAATCTGCAAACAAGTATCTCTAGAACAGTATTTCTCAGATAACTGTTTATGTTTATTATTAGCTTTCACCCCAGGCGACCATAATTACTGAGCCATGTACAATCCCAGACAAAGGGAGAATCCACGGGTTACTCAACTGCTGAAGTACAAAAGGGACCTTCCCCAGGGCAGTCTGAAAACCCGGAAAATTTTGCCATTCTGAAGCTAAGATATAGTTGTAAATTTGCTTCCTAGCCAGTATTACTATCTGAGATGGGGAAATACCCACTTAACAATATTCTTAAGAAATTCCTTACCATATTGTGGAATAGGTAAAGAATATGGCAATGCCCTAACATTTCTTTGTGTCCAAGGGTCAAACAAGGGACAGCCAGGCATTCACTAATGATTTCCAAGCTTGTCACCCGGTTTTAAGGTTGTGCAAATATTATAAGAAATGAATATACTAAAGTAAAAGCTACTGGGTTAACCATGTTAAATTATCCCTCTGCAATGAAACGATAAGTAAAGTTCCATTTAAGCGGGTTCAATCAGAGCCCAAAAGGATTGAAAAAAAGGACTAAATCTAGTGACTACTGCTTGTGGGGAGGGTATACATAACATAAATAAAGAAAAATCGGAAGAAGCAAGGTTTTTATAAGAACAACCCTTTTCTTTTAGAAAGTTGTTGCCTTTTCCAGTCATTCACCAATCTATTGGCCTTGCCTAATTTTTCTTCCTAGTTCAGTACTGCCAACTCCCCAGGACCAAATTTCACACTCAAAATAGAAATAGGCTCACTAGATACAAAAATGCCCGCCAATAGGTTCTTGTGGGTAAGGGGTACTGTCAAGCACTACCCCTTTGCACTTATCCAAATTAATCTTTGAGCCAGAAACACGAGAAAAGTGTTCCAAGGTGGATATTAAAGATTCTTCTGAAGAAGTAGGAGCTACTGTCAAACTAGATCATCCTGTATGCTAGTATCTTTAGAGGAGGTTGAAGTGGGAAATCTGTATACCAACCAGATGATCATTCGCAGTCGAAAGCCTCAGCAGGATATCATGCTAAACACATAAGAGAAGTGGGCTTAAAGGGCAACCTTGTTTCACCCTGGCCTTATTTAACCTTTCTGCCAAACCACCCATTAACATTCGGGCAAAGGAAAGAATATCCATATATCTCTTTTATCCAGGAAACAAACACCAAAGGCCAACAATGCCAAAAACAAAAAATGATGAGTAAGCCTATCAAAAGCATTTTCCTGGTCTAAACTTAAAACATAACCTGTTACCTGATTAAGCGCTCCTTGGAAAAATAATTCCCAGAAAACAATCAAATTATTATGTTGTAGTGCGACCTAGAACAGCACAAGTTTGAAGGGACATATCAGATAAGGGGCAACCTGAGCCAGTCTGTTCAACAGGATTTTACTCAAGATTTTAAAATCCAAATTTAACAGGCTAATGGGTCTCCAATTACAGATATTCCGTTGGTCACCTTTTTTATAAAGGAAAATTAATATTGCCTCCAACATAGATTCAGAATATTTAGTGAGCTTAACATATAGCTAAACAGAATGACTAGGACCGGCCCAACTCTGACTTAAATGTTTTGTAGAAACCTGTGCTGATGCCATCAGAACCCAGGGCAGTGTTGCTCGGAGTCGAGAAATTACAGACTTCACCTCTACCAGAAAGACTTCTGCAACAAGAAGAGTTGCATCAGCATCTGTGACTTAGGGCAGATTTAAGGACTGAAAAATCTCAAGCACGTCTGGTTCAGAACAGGAGTACCAAAAGGTCCGTAACATGGGAATCCACAACCCCAACAAGTCCTGGGAGAAGTAACAATTTTCCCAGAGAAAAGTAGTTAATGCCGTGACTACCTTATTCTGCATCCTCCGTTTACATTCCAGAAAAGGGTCCAACAAACCTTTCTGGGTGTTAGTCCCAAAACAGAGTTCTGTTCTTGGTGCAACATCTGAGCCATGTCATACTGTAAGGCTGCCATCTATTGCTTAATAACCATAATCTGAGCCCCATAATCATAAGGAGAACCATCAGACATAGATATAAGGCGCTGAGTTGGTGTCTAAGCTGCAAATAATGCAAATAAGCAGCAGTGACCGGAGGTGTGCTTGATGCTGAAAAAATGTGCCAGGACTGTTTGGTATCCTCCCACCATTCCAACATATCAGAATAGCACTCAACTACTGAGAGTCATGCCTTAAATTCCTTCCTCTGAGCCTTTTTGTACTGACGGCTTGCAAGACAGATTCATTCAGCCGCCATTGATTTTTATTGCATCGAGGTGCAGTATCCCAGGCACAGGTCAACTTAAGGGCTAAATGATCTGAGAATTCACAAGGCAGCAAACTGCTAGCAGTTAGCTCCAAATTTGAGGATGCAAAATAAAATCAATACACGCCCAGAGAGGACCTTTGAAAAAGTGTATCCACCAGATGGAAGGGTAGCTCTATAAACATCTACCAGGCCAGAGGAGCGTATAGTAGTGTTCAGAAAAACAGAGTCACTAAACATTTTATCAGTTTGTAGGCCCCTATCAGTCTTAGAAAGCCCACAATTAAAATCACCAGCCCAAAGAAGAAAACAAGAGGTGTGTAAGAAAGTTCGTACTGCTTTAAACAAAGCAACTCTCAATGCTTCAGTTTGTGGAGCATAGATTGTAACTAGACAAAGCGCACTGCAGAGTAGGAGATGTCCAATATAAGGGCTCTACCAGGGTGAATATTGACTAATCTGGAGACCTTAAGGTCTGGGTTGGTAAAGGAACCCCCACCCATCACAGGTATCAGTACCTGTGGACCAAAAGGAGGGACCCAGGTTCCAGGCTCAGGAAGTCTGATGGAGATCAAAGGACATTTTAAGACTGAGTGTCTTGTAGACATATGATGTCACTGCAAAGTCACGCAAAAAGCATAGTACCTGTCGCTTTATGGACTTTTAATGCTATTAAGATTAAGGGTGCTTAAAGCGTAGAGTATGCATAAAAGAGGAAAAGAAAGCAAAGAAACAGATCAAGGTGGTTTACACCTTTGTCTGGTTCTTTGGCAATGGAACCATCATTACCCTGTTCAGTGTCAGTGTTCGAGGTCACAGAACAGGCGTCAGTCCCATCATCATCAGTCTCCCCTTCTGTGTCCTCTAAGGAAGGTCGATATCTATTCCTTTCTTCCAAGAGGAAGATGCAGACTGTGAGCTACCTCCACTGGCTGAAGTTTGTGGAACTCTTCCGCCCTTGCCTGGGTCATTTTAGTAGCAACTAATTGAAAGGGGAGAGTTTCCAGGCCCTGGGGTGGGGGCATAGCGTCTACCATCCCAGAAGGGGGATCAACAGTAGGAGCAGGGGTTAAAAGTAGGGCATCTGGTTCTATTTCTGCAGGGCATCATCCACAGTCATGCAGGGGTCAGGAACCTGAGCAGCAGAGGTGGTTGGAACAGATCGGGTCAGGGTTTCTGGGCTTATTCTCAGGTGCAGACACTGCAGCGCATGTTGGTGCTGAGCCAAATTAAAAGACCTTCATGATTGGGGCAGACATCCCTGTTATGAGCAGCCATGGGCAGCAGCCATAAGCATGCCCTGGCCTGGTCACACAGATTACATTTAAATAAATTCACGATGCAGAGGAGACATGACCAAATTCTAAACAATGACTGCATCTCATGGTATCACAAGCAGAACTAAGATGTAACCTGGAACCACATTTGAAACAGGACCTGGGCTGCCCACTATAGAAAATGGAACCCTATCTTTCCCAAGAAAAAGGTACTAGGTAAATGCACCGGGCCCATATTGGTAGAATGCAATTTCACTTTCACCTTCCAGCCACCATCCCAGATTTGTTCACTATCTAAAGTCAGAAAAGGTTTACCTAAAATTTCACAACGTTGCCTCAACCAAAACAAGATATCTTCTAGCTGTACTCCTTCATTTTTAAACATAACTGTAACTGTTTTGATCAAAGGTTTGGTGAGGGAATTGCATGGAAAAGGATCCAAACCGGTGTATTCTTTAGGTTATGATATTGAACCCAGAACCTATCTAAATTAGAAATAAGCTTAAAACTAACGTCAAAGTTCCCATTCCCTAACTCTATAAGAGCATAAATTTCAGAAGAGAGGTAATGCATCGATTTTTCAAAAGGTCCTAGAGACCACCTCCCTCCCCATGGAGACCGGAGGTCCGCAAGGGCCGCCCTGAAGCCCTCCCTGCTCGTTGAAGCCCAGAACGAAAGACTCACCCAGAGACCACCCTCCCCCGTGGAGACGACCGGAGGTCACGAGGGCCTGCCCGAGCCCTCCTGCCCGCTGAAGCCACAACAAAAGACTCACCCAGAGACCCCGTGGAGACCGGAGGTCACGAGGACCTGCCCTGAAGCCCTCCCTGCCGTGAAGCCCAGAACAAAAGACTCACCCAGAGACCACCCCTCCCCGTGGAGACCGGAGGCGAGGGCCTGCCCTGAAGCCCTCCCTGCCCGCTGAAGCCCAGAACAAAAGACTCACCCAGAGACCACCCCTCCCCATGGAGACCGGAGGTCGCGAGGGCCTGCCCTGAAGCCCTCCCTGCCCGTTGAAGTCCAGAACAAAAGACTCACCCAGAGACCACCCCTCCCTCTGTGGAGACTGGAGGCGCTGAGGGCCTGCCCTGAAGCCCTCCCTGCCTGTGAAGCCCAGAACAAAAGACTCACCCAGGTAATCTGCTCACCTGCAACAGGCTGTTGCCATGACCATTGGCCTCTGGCACCTTTTTTAAACAGCCACCAGCCCCCAGCCTTGCCGCACGACTCTCCGGCAAAACAAGCTGCCTAGCACCACGAGTTGCTGCCCAGGCTGAAACGGAGCAGGACTCTGAACCCAGTGGCAGTATTTAGAACAAATTTAAGAAAAAAATAAGGAGCAAGCAGATCTATTGTGTAGTTGCCTGTAATTTTGAATAGTAAGCTCTGCCTCGCTGCATCCCCCAGTAGAAGTCACTGATTCCCCTGTGTGAAACCTGTTGGGGACTGCTTTTGTTATCTGAATTATGCTTTCAGCGTGTCTTTGTTAGCACACCATGGGGACTACTCTCTTGGGCTTGCATTGTGAACTTTAAAAGTGCTTTTTGCAACTTGCAGTAGCTCCGCTAGCCCTGCTTCCCTGAGAAGCCAGTAGCTCCTTTGTTCGTCTCCCCACCATAACCAGCCTGCCCCTGCAAGTTAATCGAGTCCCTCCTTCTGCTTATTTAAACCCTCTCTCTTCATTTCTCCACGAGACCACCCTCCCCGTGGAGACCGGAGGTCACGAGGGCCTGCCCTGAAGCCTTCCCTGCCCGTTGAAGCCCAGAACAAAAGACTCACCCAGGTAATCTGCTCACCTGCAACAGGCTGTTGCCACGACCGTTGGCCTCTGGCGCCTTTTTAAATGCCACCAGCCCCAGCCTTGCCGACGACTCTCCAGCAAAACAAGCTGCCTAGCACCACGAGTTGCTGCCCAGGCTGAGCCCCACCGAACGCTATGCTTGGCTCCCCACCGCCCCCACCACCACCCGTGGTCGGCTCTCGAATTTATAGCCTGAGTTAGTCAGGTGACGGTGAAAATAACCTATCAGCCAACTCCTCCAGCTGCAGGTTATACAAATCCAACTCTAGTGGCCGCTGTTTCTTTACTCACACCCTACACACACAATGCATACCTACTTATCACAGCGTTACTGACTTCCAGGTTCACACTCCTTGCTCTACAACCCCCTCCCCAGTGGCTCCTACTACACCACGTTATCTTCAACCCTAATCCCTCAGCTATCACTGATAATTACTGGCCCAGACCCCCAATGCCCCACGCCCATGCCATTCTGATCCAAAAGACTTTTACTCACACACCCACATTAACATCCATACTGAATATGGGTAAGCACTGTACCTCAGCTCTCCCCATCCCACACCGCAGCCACCCTCTACCCACGCTAACACTCACGCTCATCCCCCTAACTTCCATCTCCTCCTACCCAGCATCATCTTGAGTCTCCCAGTACCGCCTACAACAAAAAAAAAAAAAAGCAGTCACCCTACCATTCCCAGCATGCATCTCCCAAACTCTGCAGGCTTTCCTCCTGCAGCACACCCTCCTACTACTTCTCTATCTGGCAATATCCACCCCAACCCAGGACCCCCATCACAAAAATCTCCCCAAACAAACCTCAGGGAAGACTGCTGCTAGCATCACTTAATATTTGTAGCCTACCCAAAAACACACCCTTCTACAAAGTTGGTTTGCCCAACATGCCCCAGACATACTAGCCCTCTCTGAGACCTGGCTATCTGATAAAATCCCCAATGATACTGTCTCCCTAAGTAACTATACCATCTTTAGGGCTGATAGGACCAGTAAGAGAGGCGGTGGCTGCGTAATATTCATTAAATCCACACTCAATGCCACCGTTGTTAATACCCCCACCCCACAACATGGAGCCCAGACACTAACTGTCAAACTTAATCTGGGTTCAAAACAATCCACATCATCTCGGCCTATATCCCTCGAGAAACCAGAAACTCGCGTTTGAGTCTATCCCACACACTATCTCCTACCTTCCTAATACTAATGAAACCATATTAATGGGTGACTTCAATGTCGACTGGCTATCCCCAGCCACATCCAGCTACAAAGACACTGCCCAGGCCTTGGACCTTATCCAACTAGTCACCTCTCCGACAAGGGGACACAAGATCAGGGACCTCCACCCTCTTAGACCTCATTTTCACCAACAGGCCACGTAACCTCACCCAGGCAACTGTGCTCCCAGACTCAATCAGTGACCACTCCCGGTTACCTGTTGGTGGTTGGGTAACTGCCCCCTGCCCCACCTACAACCTCCTGGTACCAGAGGCTCAAAAAGGAGGCCTAAAGCACCTCAAAGACTATCTATCCAATAGCTACTGGCTCCCATATACACCACGCAGTCAGTAGACATTGCTCTCACCCACTTTATAACAATCTTCAACAAAGCTTGTGATCTAATTGCTCCCTCACAAAGCAAGTTGTGAAAACCAGGACAACCCTGGATCACACCCTCTCTCCTAAACCTTATGCAACAGAGGGACAACCTTTGGCACAGGGCCACTGACACCAGCGCACCCAGGATAGACAGCTATACAGAGAGGCACGCAATAAATGCACATGGGCGTGGCAGGCAAAAGCTAATTATTACCAGCATACCCTTTCCTCCTCCTGGGGAGACAGAAAAAATTCTGGAACAATATACAAGAACTCAGCGGTAAATCCGTTCCCAACCAACTCAATTTAAACGGGAAGTAACTCAAGAGCCCATCAATATCGCAGAAGCCCTTAATGACTCCTCGGACCTCTCACATATCCTCCCTCAAATTTCTTCCACCGACCAAAACCCCCTCCACCGAAACACCGAGTAAAGACTTCTCACCCCTTTCCGCTCCAAGTCATCCCTTGTAATGTGGCTAAATGCTATATCACCAAGCTATCGCCAATACCGCTACAGCAATGACTCACTAGACCTAAAGCTCATTAGGCTTACCCTCGATGTCACACTACCCCACCTTACAAAATTCTCAACCTTTCTCTATGCCTCGGCCAGTTCCCTCAACCTGGAAGAAAGCCATAATCACTCCCATTCTGAAGAACGGTGACCCCACCAACACCAGCAATTATAGACCTATCTCAATACTTCCTCTCTCCAAAGCCCTGGAAAAATAGTCTCAGACCAGCTAACAGAACATCTAACTAAACACAACCTCCTCAGCAAGAAACAGCATGGTTTCCGGTCTGGCCATAGCACTGTCACTGCACTCACTGAACTCACCACGTTCATCCACGAGGCCCTTGACCAAGGCTCGATAGCAGGGCCATCTATGTAGATCTGACCAAGGCTTTTGATACAGTCAGTCACGAACTACTCCTCCATGTCCTTCCACAACTAAATGTGGTCCCTGAGGCCATAGCCTGGTTCAAGGACTACCTCACAGGATGGTCACAGCATGTTAGGATAAACACCACCATCTCCACCTCCAAAGTTGTATGTTCAGGGGTCCCAGTGAGGTCTATTCTGGCCCACTGCTCTTCACCCTCTTCCTAAACTCTCTCCTAAAGCTGCAGCGGTCATCTCTACTCTATGCCGACGATGTGGTTCTGTACTGGAAACACCTCAACCGAACACCTCCAACTCGCCTCTTCAGGGTTTTCTCGGGAGCTAGAGAATTGGTTCATTGATCACCGCCTGATCATAAACTATAGCAAAACTAAGTCCATGATCTTTGCTCATCGCCAAAGCCCACACAGCCAGACGGCACTCCAAATTAAGAACTCACTTGGCACCCTACTGGAACACGTTACACACTTTAAATACCTGGGTATCACCTTGGATACCTCCTCTCCTACCACAGACACGTCGTCTCCTCTCGCCTGTGGTCAACACTAGAGTGGGTACCCTCTACAGACTCAAAGCAGCCTACCTGCACAAGCCATGCAGCTAGCAGTCACCTCCTCCATCCTCTCCCTAATCGATTATGGGATTGTTATCTATGGCACAGCTGACACCACCACCCTTAGCAGCATAAACACTGCACTTAATAAAGCCTGCCGCTTAGTAACAGGATGTGACAGACTCACCCATACCTGTGATCTGTACACATGACTGGTTGGCTAAACCTCCAACAAAGACTAAAATACCACACCTGCATTCTTGCAAAAAAAATACACCTCCAGCTTGCACCGTGATCTACTCCCATCATCAGCCCAGCCCCGTCAGGCGTAATACAAGACTCACAACCACAGCATCTTTCCTGGTTCCCTCTGTCGAACATCCCTGGGCAAAGATCTTTCCGCTGCCGTGCCCCCATGGCTCAACACACTTCCTCTACACTTTCCCAGTCCCATAGCATCTCACTCTTCAAATCAGGTCTTAAAATCCAACTTATGGAAAATGCTAAATGTGACTGCGGCTAAATCTGTCCACCTTCCTCTCCCATTATTTCTCCTGACTCAGGGCTCCTAGACCCTACAAAACGGCATCTACAAATCTCTGTCTAGGGATCGCAGGTATGCTTCCTAATTATCTCACCTACTAAGCTTCTTGACTGCCCTGCCAGTACTGTAACTGTATATAATACCTGTCAATGTCAGTCTTTTACTGTCTTTGTTTCCTTCCACCCTGTAACCAATGTGGAGCCTTTTAAAAAAAAAAAAGATGGTCTGTACTGAAATCTGTAAATAATACCTGTTCTCATCTGTCATTATTGTATTTGTCTACCCTCCACCCCTTGTAACCTGACGTGGAGCCTTCGTAAAAGAGTCTGTGACTCAAAGGATTGTAATTCGATTGTACGCAATAAATAAATAAATCAAAATAAAATAGTAGAAGGATCCTCCAAACCCCTTTGTAAAGGAGACGGATCAGATTGCGCCTAGGGGCCGTTCCGCCTCTAGACGAAAAGAGGTCAGCCAACTTAAACAGAGGAGGGGGCTGGTGCACCAGGTAGTGTGACCACAGGGTCTTTAACTGCAGAGACCGCCTCTGGAGCGGACAACTGCTGAGGCACCTCAGTAGGGCCAACTGAAACATCAGGAGGAGACAATGTATTAGAAATGATAGATAAAACAGAGTCATTACCCCAGGGCAAGTTGGAGCTCAGGTCATGTGCAGGGCCGGTGGCCACTGAAGAGGAGAAAGCTGCTGCCATTTTCTGAAAGAAGCAATCCTGAGTATCTTGGGTCCAAGATCCAGAAGGCGCCTGTACCCATCCCATATCCTGAAGTGTCGCTCAGGGTCCACTCAATAGAACCCATGTCAGAATCAATAAGATCACACCAATTGAGATGGTGCTGAGGCAGAGTGGATGAAGTCGTACTAATCAGTTCCGTAAAGCTGCATCAGAAGGCACCGATGGCTTTCCTGGCCCGAGACATCGCCCAACAGGCGGAGGATGTAACAAATTAATGTTAGAGTTCTGAGGCTGTAGGCACACGGAACGGACCCATCCTTACTGCCAGCCTCCTGCAAGACGCTTTTCCTCGGGTTGCGCCAAACGCGTGTACTCCGGCTACAGTCTGCCTGAGGTAAGGGCTCAGGCAGACACAGCAGGATCTGGAACTGGAACAGAGGTATCCAATGGAACAGAAATCGAGTTAAGAGCCGCATCCAAGTCCCGTAATTTTGAAGCTGTTTCGCCTTTTCCTGCTGAAGAAATGAAAGGAGGGACAACACTTTGTCTCTGGCGACGCGCCAGGTGGGTGCAAAATAGCGTAGGCTGTACCGGGGACTGCGAAGAAACCTGAATCGGGCGAGAGCAGCATCCATCAGGTCGGTTAAACCACACCATCCATAGGCTCTGAAGAGAAGGTAGCAGGAGTAGACAAGGCAGAAACATTCGAGGGAGAGGCTTGCCCCCTCCAAAAAACACAACCGCCTCCTCCATGGACTCAGGAAGACTGGCCAAGACACAGTACCTACCAGAGGTTCCCCTACTGGAGAGTAGATGAATTTCCGTGTCCTGGCCAAATTTCCTCATTCACTAAAAATACCACCAACAGCTTAATCTGATTCACAGCTTAATCTGATTCAAGGTCAGTTGGCATTCATCTGTATCCCTTCCCCAGGTCGTGCCTGAAAATAGGCAGGATTTGTCTAGTGCACTTACCTGGTCAATAAAATAAAACATAAAAATATTAAGCTCCTTAGTCTCTTCTTGTAAGGCTTCTCTTGCAGACCCTGCACCATTTTAGTTGCCCTCCTCTGGACTGCCTCTATCCTGTCTATGTCCTTGCGGAGATGGGGTCTCCAGAACTGGATGCAGTACTCAGATGGGGTCTCACCAACTGTCTGTACAGAGGGATAACAACTTCCTGTTTTCTGCTGGTGATGCCTCTCCCTATACATCCCAGTATACCCTAGCCCCTACTGCCTCCTCACATTGCTTGCTAACCTTAAGGTCATCTGATATGATTACCCCAGGTCCCTTTCCATTTTGTTGTTGTTACTACTCCCCACTGTGTAATCTTCCCTGGGTTTTGTTTCCCAGGTGCATTATTTGCACTTCTTTGCACTGAATCCAAGCTGCCATACTTGACCATTCCTCTAACCTTGCCAAGTCCCTTCTCATCCTTTCCACGCCTCCTTGTGCATCAACCCTGTTGCAGATCTTTGTGTCATCTGCAAGAGGCATACTTTTCCTTCCAGTTCCTCTGCAATGTCACTTATAAAGACACCCCCATCTTACTTACTTACTTACTATTTGCCAGCAGAAACAGGGCATACGGTCTATCAAGTCTGCTCAAGTGTGCAGCTATCACTCCACTTTCTGCAGCTGCCTTCCCAATTACTCCCCCCACAGATGCATGCTGACTGACCTTGAACCAGATTAAGCTGTTGGTATTTTTAGTGAATGGGGAATCTGGCAGACACTAGGAAATTCTCTACTTCCAGTAGGGGGACCTTTGCTGTAGAGAGCTGTCAGTCTATGGCTGGACTTGGAGATGAACAAATGGAGGAGTTGACAGTGCAGCATTCTGTTGGTATGGATCTTTCAGATGTGGGACTGCTGTGGAGGCGGCTGGGATTCACCCATTGGTGGCCAGCATATCGCCTAAGATGGCAGTCCCTTTCGGATATCAGAAATGCGCTTAGTTTACAAGAAAAAAGCTCTGCCTAGAAGCTGAACTAGAAAAATTAGAACCTTACTTTCCTCGGAGGAGGCCATATAGGAGGATGAAAGAAAATGGAAACACTCGCTGTCATCTCCTGTCAATGACGGTTCCTCTGGTCCCACCAAGCTTTTGGCAGCAGAAGATAGCCTACTACGCCTTTGGCAATTCTTTCTATTTCTGTCAAAGGCTGTGGTGTGAGCAGGTTGATGATTCCTGGTCACCTGAGACGGCCTTGAGTAAGCGGGCTGGATTCCAAGTCCAAACGGAGAATGGCGACGAACCCAGCGAACCGCTGCCTGGCAGTCCCCTCATGGTCCCGCCTGAGGGAACTACAGCAGCACCATGTCAGGATGGATCCAAGAAGGCCTGACAGGTAACGGGCCCTTCTGGGGATCCAATTATTCCAGTTGTTCTTCCTACTGATATGTCTGATACACAAAGACCTTCACGGGCAGACGGTACAGATCCCTCCATGGACCAGACTGGCTTCTGATAAACCCACATATGCGTAGTCATTTCCCAAGCCAGTAGAACTGGCCAAGCGCCGTAATGCCATTCAGCTACGATATGTGGGCCCCGAGACAATCTCCTGATCGTTTTTGTGGATAAAATCCTTCTGAAACAATCTCTGGGATTTTCCCCGCAAAAGTTTATGCACTTATTCATGCTCAAGGTGAGACTACCTTTGACATTAGTTTTCGAACGCCTGCCCTACTGGAACATTTTTGGTGCAGGTATGCAAATCTTAAAACAAACCCTTTATGGGTAGACTTTATGGTGATTCCCTTAACTAAACAACCGCTTGTGTTATTACAATTCTTTTTCGGAATCAGGGTGTTAATATAGCTGATATTGTGTATTGGCTCGAGAAGCAATGTTCCAGTCAAGGGAATCCGCCCCAATCCTTGATGAGGAGGGCTTCTGAATGGGAGTTGGAAACTGAAGATTAAATTGCAGCAGACTGAGTCTGACATTATTCATCTCACAAATTGTTTTTTACAGGCAGAGATAAAGGTTTTTATTCTATCCAGGACAGCCCAGGATCTGTTTCTAGGGTGGATCCACCAAACATATCAGCACTCATTGTGAAGTTTTGAAATGCACCCATTGTGGGAGACAGGCCATCCCAGCACCCACTGTTTTCAGGACCCTAAATGTAACCTTTGTGATAATTCAGGTCATAGCCACAGATTGCCTCGGGAGGCAAAAAAAAAATGAAGACTCTGACTTTGGGATACAAGACTATTTTATTAAACTGGCTACTGCACAGTCCTTCCTCCTAATCCCAAGAGAGGTGTGCTAGTGCTGGGCCATCTCCTACCACAGTCCCTCTTGTCTCTGAGACCCGGAGCGATCTCCCAGGCTTCTGCATTACCCCACAAGTGGTAGTATTGCAGTCTATGGATTTAAGACCCCCGGTGCTGATGTCTCCTGAACCTGAGCTCACATTGGTGAAGCCTAAACACGGAAAAGTATTAAAACTAGATCACTGAAAACCCCGCTGATTGGGCTGATAGAGGACCCAAATTGATACACTGTTCTACAGGATATTCCTTCAAGAATACCGAGGTATCTGAGGTCCCCGACTCAATCCTCACAGATGGACTCACAGCCAAATTCTGAACTGATTGATGACACTAGATCAGTTGCTTTAAAAGTGGCCAGGTGACTAGAGCTTCTAGTAAAGTGAAATAACATCTTCTGGTTTTTCTTCCCTCTATCCCTAAATGTCTGGTTTGGTTTATAATTTTGTATCGCTTCTTTAAATGCAAATAGTATGCAATCTGAGGGAAAACGTGTAGGTACTTATGCTCATTTTACGTTCGATTTGGATTGTCTTTTTACAGGATGTTCGATTACATTCTCCTTTGGATTTACAGAAAGCTACTGATTGTTGGAGTTAGGGGATTGTTTTTGGTCCCAAGGACAGGATGTTTGCTCCGGGATGGGGATATGTTTTTTTTTTTTTTTTGCAGGTTCATGTGCTTAAGCAGTTGGAGACACTGGAGGACATGCCTTCTGCTTGATATTAAGTGGGAAGGCATGTTTTCCTGCCTGAATAATGTATATGCCTCAATCAAAGTTTGATCATGTTGTACTGTTTTGGGCACTGAAACCTTTTTGTTTTCTACTAAACATATTATTTTAGGAGGGATTTGAATTGTGCTCTCCTGATTTGACCTCTGTTCCTGCTTCTAAAAGCTTTATTGTGACACCAATTGCCTTAGGGATGTTGTTTCTGATGTGGTCCTCATTGATGTTTTTTCAGATTTGTATGAAATACCCCCAAATACTTATTTCTGTGGGCCTAGGGCGTCCTCATATCGATAATTTTTTGTATCATCCACTTTGCAGTTACAATCGGCATCGGTGATTGACCTGATCACTTCGGATCATAGGCTTTTGAAGCTTGTGGTCGGAGTCACCCAGGCAACGCTGGGTTCAGGAATTTGGAAACTCAATTTGTCTCTTTTGGAGATTGCCCTATTTTTAAGGTTTTCATGCTCTTTTACTGGCTAGAAAATCTTTGTTTTCTTTATGATGACAAAATGGATGGTGGACCGACACAAAGAAAGAAATTCAGATTTATTTTCAAAATGTGGGATGGCTGAATGGTAAATTGAAACAGGATAGGCAGCATTTCTTAGGACTCAGTTAAAATCCCTGATCGAGGTACATGATAGACTTGGTGGACGTAGCCCTCTTATTGCTACACTTAAAGTTGAATTGGTGGCTGTAAAGTTGGAAGCAATGCAGTAGCTTGAGAACCGACAAAAGTCAGGGGTATCTGGTAAATGAAAGGACATTCTGCCCTTTGATTCATACTCTGATTACAGGTCTTCAGAGAAGTCTGACCTATTTGAATGGTGTGGATGGTACTACCTTATTAGGTACTACGGCTTTGTTGGCTGAAATTCATAGGTTTTTTAGTTTGGCTTTTACTAGCCAAGCTTTACCTACAGAGGCCATGACCTGGTGGTTGCGTACCTGTGTTCTTCCCCAGATTCCTGAGGAGGAACAGGGTACTCTCATTAAACCTATTACTGCATTTGAACTGAAAACTATTATTTGGTTCCTTTCCCCAAAAATAACCCCTGGTTCAGACGGTCTCCAACATGAACTTTATAAACCTCTGTGGGAGGTTTTGGAAGAGGAACTGGCAGTCTGTTTTAGTGATGCGATGTTGCATGGCGAGTTGCCTAGTATGATGCTGGAAGGTCTTTTGTTCTCCTGTTTAAATCCGTGATCGGGGATTTGAAGAATTGGAGGCCCATTACCCTTATAAATACTGACAGTAAAATATTAATGAAGGTTAGGAACCAGAATTAAACATGTTTTAGACTCTATTGTACACCCTTCACGAGTTTAGTGATGTGCCATCCACGCAACTGCAGGATGCTCTGATACTGATTTGGGAGATTTTAAATAAGGGTTGTAATTTGGAACTTTTGGTCATTTAGTTAGCTTAGACCAATCAAAGGCTTTCACCAGGTTGAGTATAATTTTCTTTGGGAGACCCTTAGGTCATATAACTTCCCCAAACTCCAATATCCTGGATACAGACATGTTATAAAGGTATCAGTGTTATCACCAGTGTTAATAGGTGGACAGGGCAGTCAGTGCAGGTGGGGCGTGGGTTCGTCAGGCTGTCCGCTAGTCCGCTTTTATATATTCTAACTCTTGACCCTCTGCTTCATCGCTTATATCATGTGATGATATTGTTGGACTTTCTGTGGGTAGCAGTGATCCTCCTATTGTTACTATTGTTTATGCAGATGATTTGGGGCTGATTTTGGCTGATTGTGCTTCAGTTACAGCGGCCTGCAGGGAACTGCAGGGTTTTCAAATGTTTCAGGTTCAGCTATTAATCATCAGAAAAGGTGTATTCTTCCCATTGGTTATGAGGTAACTGATGCGGCAACTGTTTGGGGATCCCTGTGGCAGAAGGATACCAGAGGATTTTGGGTGTATTCTTTGGAGGTCCACATACCCACATTTATAATTGGGAGAAAAACTGGATGAAGCACGGATACAGATGCTTAAATGGAATAAATGGCGTATGTCAAAATCTAAACGTATTTATTTGATTAAACCACATCTACTGTCCAGTTTTAATTTTTTGGCAGCATTTTCCCCCTCCAGTCTTTAGAGATGTCCTTTACAGCATATTTTTCAATGCTTGTGGGGCAGTAGACTTAATCCAGTCAAGCGTGGGATCACTTACCTTCCCAGGAACAAGGGGTTTGGGTATGATTAACCCAGTGGGGTTTTTGTATGTTATATTTTTTACTATAATTTGGTCCCAGTGCTTCTTCATATGAGTCGTCCCTGGTCTGCATGGATTTTGATGAATAAGAGCCGATACTAGCGATCTGGGAATGTTTGGGTTCCTCAAGAAACAGCTTTGACTCTCTCAGTTGCCTCCTTATTTGCAAGATGTGGTGGGTAAGCTAAAACTTTGGAAGGTCATTTGGAGTCAATTATCTACCAGTTCTTGAAAAGTAATGTATACATGGGTTTTGGAGTCCTTTTTTCTTGATGATCCTTGGTTTGTGGGATTGCCTCACCAGATACAATTAACCCTTACTACTTTCTTGACCAGCCCACGGGTTCCTCCTTATGTGTGGGACTTTCTCTGGCTATGCACACATCTTAAATTGGGCGTAGGAGTAGAACATAAAGATGTTACTGAACAGTTTTGCCTCAGGGCCCCTTGTGATGGCTTAATTGAGACTATGCAGCATCTGTTTTGTGATTGTCCATTTGTACTTACGTTCTGGGATTCCTTCCATTGTATGTGGTCTCTCAATCCCTTTCAGAACCTGCAGGTGACAGTATGGATTGATGGAATTTTCCCTGGATCATGGGTTTATATAAGATACTTGTACTATGAGACTTCTTTTGGGCTTTATTAAATTCCAGATTTGGCATGCCCATTGTGGTTTAACTATTAGACAACAGCTTACTACTTACTCAAATGGTTCACCACCTGAAGCAGACTATTGCTAAATGGCGATAGGAACAACAATCTGTGTTGCCTGCTCTCTATATACTTTGGTGGCATCATATGACTTGGTTGGATACTGTAATATAGAGGATGGTTTGGCTTTTATTTTTTACCCAGGTCTTTGATCAGGTAGTCTCATACTGCCTGCCTTTGATAAGTGCTGTTTGTGTTATTTATTTTTCTAATTTTCCGCTTTGTATTGTATAATGTTAGTATTTGTTGATTTGAGGTTCTATCACAGGTATTCCTTTATTATTTTGTCTCCCCAATTAATTTTCCTCACCAGTATTGGTGTAGGTATGCTATAACACCCATTTGAATTTTTCTTTTTATTTTCTTTCTCTTTTTACTTTTATTGTGTGATTTCCATATTTCGATTGTTGGTCTATGGCAGTCACGACTGTTTTATTACTATTCACAGGGGGTTTATTGTCATGCCTTCATCTGGTTAAAAAATTATGTATGTTGTGATATTTAATTTTATTATTTGTTTTTCTTTTTCTTTCTTTTAGGAGCTTGTATGACATAATACAGTTCATGTATTTTGGTTTATATTCCAGCTAATATATATTCGCCTATTTTTTAAAGGGGATTTGTAGTATTATATTTTGTATACTATATTACTTTTCTGTACATTTGTGTGTGGTTTGTATAAAAAATTCCTACTCTTTTAGTAGGGATGGGACAAGGATATGAACATATACAAATTATTTCCGTTTATTGTTTATGTATGCTGTAATACTTTTTCTGTCTCTTTAGATTTCTTTTATTATATTTTGTTTTAAGTTTTGAATAAAAATTCCCTACTCTGTAGTAGGGAAGCTGCTGTCTAAACGTTGTGGGACAGTATTCTGTGTCAGAATGGAGGAGCAGGAGGAGGAGGTTGAGTTAATGGAGGGAGCTTAGTCACCATCGACTGATATGGTTCCTGTAGAGAACACGGAAGAGGTGAAACGGAGATTCTGGGGCTGTGACAGTCTCAGTATATTGGAGGAGGATGAAGTTATGGTAATAGAGATCTCCGGACAAGACTCCTCGGCAGAAGAGGAATAAGAGTGGCGATAATGCCGTGAGTGTCCTGAACAGAAAAGTAATGAAACCACCAGCACAAGTTCTTTAAATGCATCAGACAACATCGGAACACATCATAAGGAAAGCACCAGTGCTTGCTGCAAGTCATGACGGAAAAGAAACAGAGCGGTCGGGAGGAGGAAAGCTAGAGAAACAAGCACTTTCTGACGGAAGAAACCCTGAGCGAACAAAAAGGCTACTGTAAGTGAGCTAATTAACAACATTTTCATTACCTGACAGTACTCTCGGTATCCAACAAAAAACTGGTCGGGCCGAGATTCTTTTGTTAAATGCAGGCTCGATGGGAACAGAAAATGAGAACTGGATACGATCTAACGTGGGAGGATTTCTCACAAAATCAGGGGCCCCCAAAATTGAACTATCTAAACCAGTTAACTAAACAATGCGGAAACAGAAATATGGGACACAGGGCAAGAAACTAACCCAGGTGGTGGAAAAACAATTCACTTGGGCCATCTGGGGTCGACCAACATGAAGGAGATGAACCAACACATTCAGCTCCGTTATCTCCACCCCCAGAAGAACTGGCCTGACTTTCTCTGAATTATACAGACTACATAGATTTGACTGGGTGGGGGCGGGCAGCAAGATGCATCGTACTGCTGCCTCACTCCCCACAACTCGCCTTGTGCCCGGATACCAGTTAGGGATTCTTTCGAAGATTTTATGAATGAAACTTAAGTTATTTTATTCAAGACTGTTTAAAACAAGCTGGATACTGTTGTTGAAATCTAAATAATTGGTACCTTAGCACCTTTGCACTTGGTTTCGCTGTTTATTGCGGGGTCTTGGTGAATCATAGTTGCAGCATGAGAAAAGCACTCAAGTACTGCTTAAGATACTATTAGCATTAAGTTATTATTTCACCGCCTAGGATGCCAAGTGCCGTGAGTACTGTAGATAAGGTCAAGGAAAGGAAACATTGCAGAGGAAATATGCCTGTAATTATGGCAGCACAATTTGTGCTGATAGGCTCATAAAGCCTTAGTAAAGGCATGCTATGGTTGCCTGGGGTCATCATATTACTTTAATTGCTGGCTTGTTTTATTTTACTGCGCTTAGTGGAGCTTTCAATTGATTTTACAGGAAGAACAAATCATTGGAACGGAAAAGAAATGAAGGAAAGTGAGGAGACATGAGGAGTGAATGGCTGCAGGAAACCTGAAGGATGTAATACCTGTGAGCTTAAGATGCCCAGACTGTTGACAGATGCTATGAACTCCCAGATTAGGAGAGCTGAGTCAAGTTTGCTACTGTCCTATAATACTTGTTTGTTTGATAGAGCCTTTGCTGGAAGGAAACATTAGGATAATTCTCCTAAAGGTACTCATTTATTTCCTTTCTTTCGTGGATGTGTTCTGTACAGTAATATGTTATACCTCGACTTTTGGCTCAAGCGAGAGGATATTCGTTAGTCCATTTTGTTGCAGCCTTTGGTGTGAAAAAGGTTTTCCCCCTGCACAATCCCTTCAAGAGACACTGTCTGGTGCCAAGCTAATTCTTAAAAGGTACTGCATTGTTTGTATGGACTCCTGAACTTAAATGGAGCCTCTCTGCTTTTATTTATAAATTGATGGAACTTGTATTCTTAGGTGTATTTAGTCATTGTTTTATTGAAAAGTGGCCAAACATTAAAATCTAGAACTGGGAGAGTCCCTAGCATTGGTGTTTAGTTAGCAGAGATATGTTTGGCTGCAACTAATGTTTGTACAAGCTCTAGTTATAAAAGTTAAACAGCTGGGCTCCTGATGGAGATTTGCTGTGGCCTTCTGAACCAACAGCATGTTAATGCTTTAACCTGGAGCTGAGACTTGAGACTGTATCTTCAGAAATAATTTTCAATCTATCAAGGTCTGGCTTTTTGCAGGCCCTGGTGGGATGTTAACAAGATAACTTGTGACGTTATAAGGTTGTTTTAGGAGGCATTCTTGTAGGATGTATTGTTTCAGCCTCCAAT
Source organism: Neoceratodus forsteri (assembly GCA_016271365.2). Classification (NCBI taxonomy): domain Eukaryota; kingdom Metazoa; phylum Chordata; order Ceratodontiformes; family Ceratodontidae; genus Neoceratodus; species Neoceratodus forsteri. The sequence goes on from CM057449.1 coordinate 693,173,656, forward strand.
TATGGGGATAATTGCCTCATTAGTATGAGTCTGGAACTGAATAATTTATAGCCATGGAGACCGAACTCGTTATTTAATTTATACTATATGGCCATTGGCCTTTTATTTGATTCTTTAAGACTTGTTAGCTTTATTGTAATAATAATAGTAGTAAGTAATTATGGTATTTTTATTTTAGTATTAAGAAATAGGGGTATATATGCATATGTATAACGGCCTTTATGTAGCCATTAAGTCATTTCAATATGCTGCTGTAAAGTTGGTTATTTGGATGCTAATTTTGATGTACCCAGGTATACATCTTGATTTCGCTTGTGGCATGTTGGGGAAATTGATGGTCATTACAGTTCCCAACCACGGTATGCTGAATCTAGAAATTTTGGGGTAAGATATTGTAATTGAAACAAACTGTGCAGCTTGGGAAGGGACATTGATTGCCCCATGCCCATGGCCTGGGTAACTCATGCCTGATTTTCTATGGTTGGTGCTTTAGGACCATAAAGGACCCAAATGAGGTCTCTCTGGGAAGCCTGTCCATGAGAGCCTATTAGGGTCTTACTGGTACGCACTATCCAGGATATTTCAAGTCATAGGAGAGTAACCCTTTAAGCATATTCTGAACCCTCTAATAAGAGGATTAAGATATTGCACTAAGTGCTTTTTTTTGCATGAAAAGCCTCTAAAGAGTAATAGAAGGATATTGGTAGTATGGGACAGATGTTATCTGTTTTACCTGATGCATATGGGCGTTTTGGGGTATATTTCCTAGGGCTCATTATGACTCTTTATTTGGACAGACTGAGGTAGATATTGTGGTGGATATTACAGCATGAGATTTATTAGCAATATTATGCAGCAAGTGTTAAACAGTTAGGAATTTATTTAAAGGAGGTTGTAGATTTAGAGACTATTTATGGTCATGTAATATTTTTTTAAATGTAATATGAAATGAAATGATAAATGTGTGATAATTTTATAACTTGAAATTGTAATGACACCATCATGACTGTCAGCAATAAAACAAAACTGAACTGAACTGACTTGAGCAAGCTCCAAGGAAGAACGTATCCATCTTAGGTATAGAGGCCTGCAGGAACATCCTGACAGGGTGTATGTGGAAAACATTTACTGAAAGAGTCTGTGGGTTTTTGGTTCAGAAATATATGCACTAATTAACATAAGAAGGGAGGATACTTTCGATATTAGTTTTAAAAACTTTGTGCATTTGGATACATTTCAGAGAAAGCATGAAGCTCTTAAATCTACTTCATTGTGGGCTCCCTTTTGGGCATCCCTCTTATTAAACCATTGTTTAAAACCATAACCATTATGTTTCAGAATGAGGGGTTAATGTTCAAGATATACAATTCTGGTTAGAGAAAAAATGCTCAGTACAAGGTCCACCAAAACTTATAATAGATTCAGAAGGCATATGGACAGGTAGTTGGAGGTTTAAGGTGAAACTTCATATGGTAGGAAATGAAATTTTACACATTCTGAATAGTTTCTTTTAGGGAAAGACAGGGAGGGGTGTTATTACCCAGGACAACCAAAGGCATGTTACAAATGTGGGTTTGTACTCACCTAAGTAGCACCTGCGATAAACTGCCGAAGTGCCTTATGTGGGATTTCAACATGTAAGCTCAGTATGTAACATCTTTAAATGTAATTTGTGCAAAGAACAAGGATATGCATACCATTAATGTCCATGGGCAGGACAAACAAGTCAGGTGGTCCTTCACAGGATCATATTATTAACCAGGCTCAGGAGAGATACAGGCCTGCATGCCCAGACACCTTCAATAGGAGGGATGATTCTGCTGAAACTGCACAAGACGGCAGAGAACATGCCAGTAATCAAAGGCCTACTCTAGGGACTAGGCCTCATTCGACCCAGACCACCCCTCCCAACAGGAGAAAAATCAGAACCTCAAAAGGAAACATCTTCAGTAAATAGATGCTTCCACCTGGAGATTTCAGTGTCCAGGGAATACAAGGATCACAAGATCAGGGACAAAACAAAATATCTTTCCTCCCAGTTCCCATCCAGAATATAGTACATTCCAGATATTGCAGGACTAAGATAAAGGGAATCAGATTTAGACTCAAATATTTCTTCAAGATCTGATATCATATCAGAAGGGAGGTAGACGAGGGCCTAGTGGCATTTTACCCGATACAAAAAGAAAAAAGGAAAAAAAAAGGAAATGAGGGGGACTAAAGAATTTTAATTTCAGCATAAATGGCATCTCTTTACTTTACATCCCTAAATGTCTGCAGCATGAAGAACTTTAAAAGAGAATATCGATATTGTTCTTCTTTCATCATCTAGCTGGGGATATTATATTCTTATAAGAAACCTGTTTTCACTCAGTTTTCGATATAGCACAAGCTAAAAGGGTGGGTATGGGGACCCTCATATTGGTCCGTGGGAAGATGTTGCTGGGGGGTAGGAATACTTATTAAAAACACTAATGTGAAAGGTCAACGGTTGATAAGTTATAATTCCAGGGAGGGCTTTACTTATAGACTGTATATAGAAAGGGTTTTCCTTACACTTGATAAATACATATGCCCCTCAAAGTAAGACAGCAAGGATTGATCTTCTTAACCAAATAAGGCCTTTTTGTATACCACAAGACATGTGGTCTGGGAGGATATATGAACTGCAGTCTGGACGAAAATAAAAGATAACATGCAACAGAAGGTATACTGTGATTCCAATGCACTTCAAAAACATTGTCTCTGCAGCTAGCTTAGGATGCATATACAGCTATAGAGCTATTCATGCAGGTCCTGTATAGAAGGAACAATCTGGCAACAAGAATACATTTTTAGGTATGCCCCGTGCGGTGATACCAACACAGCGAACTACGCTCCTGTCAGCAAAATCAACACTTGAACAGGTCGCTGTGTTGGTGTGCCCAACACAGGAGCATGCTGTCTCCTGTCCTGCACCTACCGAAGTTAACTCCGGACTGAGTTAACAACTTTAGTTGGGGGGTACAGCCCCCACATTAGGTTTGGGGCTAAGCCCCTGATAGAAAACAGGACTGGCGAGTCTGCAGGGAATCATGCTGACCACGATTTGCAGTCGACATGATTCCTGTCACTGTAACGCTGGTCGAGATTAGAGAAGTCGAACCGGAGTGGTAAGGCCAATTTTTCTTTATTTCCAAATTCTTATCTCCTTATAAATTTAACTTAATATATTGAATTCTCTGACCATGTATTGCTACATTGCTGTTTGAGCATGCAGAATATACCTCCTAAATTTCCCTCATTAAATAAAAGATGGAAATTAAATGCATTACTATTAGATTCAGAGGAAATTAACAAGGCCTACAAAATTTATTTCAAGCCAGACAATCAGTTTTGTTTCTATATGAGAACTGGTGGACATGGTGGGTAGATACAAAGGATGATGCAAGACATTATTCTGTTTCACTAAGAAAAATTAAGCAAATATAAAATATGTCAAATATCTAGAACATAGAGACCAGTTATATAAATTGATGACTTTCTCAAATTGCACTGACCCAAATATAAAGAAACCGATCGACACAAATAAGGTTCAAATGTGTCAATACCAGTATGATAAGGCAGCCTTTTAAATCATGAGATGAAATTTGGAACAACCTGTCAGCCCCATGCAGACCCTTTTTCTGCTTGTAAGGGGGTTGATCATAAGGTTATGGAGGGATTAATAACAAAAGGAGGTAAACTTATTAATACTGATACCAGCATATTAGAAATAGTCAAAAATATTTGACAGATAGTTTCGGACAGGAGTTTTCTACTCAGTTGACATGGGAAAGTGTGCTACATTTCCAGTCCCAGAAATTTTGGTAGACACTGCCCAAATACTGGCAGCTCCAATTTCACAAACGTAAGTAAGAGAAATAATTTTGGGTTTAAAAATGGAGTATTCTAGAGAAAGATGGTCTGACAAATGAGTTTTTAAAACCTTTGTATCTGAATTAAGTGAGATTCTGCCTTACCTGTATAATGAAATGTTAAATAGTCCTGAGGACTCTATAGGATTTGCTGAAGCTATAGCTATTTTTATTCATAAAAAGGTGACAAAAGGAAATAAATAACTGGAGGACAATAAGCCTCCTAAATACAGACTATAGGCTCTTATCAGCTATTTTCTGTAACAATTACAAAGAGCTGCTGGGGAAGTAATTCACCAGGCACAGAAATGTTCAATTCCCCAAAGAAACATACAACAAAATTTACTTCTGTTTCGGGACCTATGTGAATATAGTAAACAAGGTAAGATACAGGGTATCTTTTAGCCCTCGACCAGGCAAGGCATCTGATAAAGTCTCCATAGTTTTATTTACAGTATTGGAGAAATATGGGATACCTAAAACTATATTTTGGGATGAAACTACTTTATAGAAATGGTTCTTAACACCAACAGTTAATTGATTATTAGGGGACCCTATCTCCGTTCAAAGGGTGTTCGACAGGGCTGTCCTGTTAGTCCATTATTATACACTTTTATGTTTGATCCCGTTATTAGGTTCATTATACATGATATAAATATGATAGGCCTATCACCATCATATACCTTACCTCAACAGAAATATAGCATATGCAGATGATGTATGTTTACTGGTCAAAATAAGGAATCAGGAGTTAAAGCACTTAAGCTTTTGGACGCCTTTTCCAAAATATCAGGAGCAGAAATAAACTGTTAAAGAATAGGGATACAGCTCAGGTTAAAAGACCCCACACCCATAACATTCATGAGATAGTTATTACTGATAGCCCTATAAAAGTTTAGGTCTCACCTTTTGGGGCAGGTAATTTAGCTGCTATAAACTGGGAAGAGAATTTGATAGTGGGAGACAATAAGGTACAGAGTTGTAAAACTGGGCATTGTCTAAAAGAAAAGGATAACTATAACAAAGCAGTTTTTGATCCCTACTTTTTCTTTATGTAAGCAGAGTATTTCCTCCCAGTACAATTTTAGACAAGACTATTTAGCTGTTTTTTCCAAATGATATGGGAGAGCCAACTAAACCCGCTTAAAAGAGAATTTACTATATTTACCGTAAAACAAAGAGGGCTAGGATGTTGAAACCAATAGTATTTTTTCACACCTTTTATAGAAACTTCTCTCGAGGCTAAAAAAGAGACAGTGTTCATGGATTCATGGATGGCAGCATCATTTAGGCTTTTCATTGAAAAGATGGGTATAGGGAGTACCGAAGATTACGTCGCTTATACAAATACTCAGAATTTGCCATTCCGCAATAAAGAAATCAAGGTCTTGGAATGTAGAAAACATATAATTGAAAGTAGGAGTAGAAAACAATTATATGGGTAGCTAATAGATAAAAACTCAACTAGGCAAGTGGATTTCCTAAGGGACTGCCCATAAAATTAATTTAATATTAAAAGATTAGTAGTTAAAATAGTACCAGAAAAAGTATGGGATGTAACTTGGCTGAGCTGTCATGGGAAGCTAGGAATTAAAGGAAATCTAAAGCATAAACCCCTTGCAAGAAAGAAAGTGCATTAGATAGGAATGCAAAGGGTAGAAGAAACACAGGAACATTTTTTATTACTTGCCCTTTGCTACTCATTTTGGGACTTTCTCTTTAATAGATGGTACTGGCTCCGCAAAGTGCATTACATATGAAAGTCTGATATTAGCAGATTATGGGGGAACCTTAGGTAAATATCATTATACTACCCTTAATGTGATCTTTTCTTGTATTAAATTTTACATGTGGCAGGCCAGGAGTCAATTCTCATTACAACATATGAATACACAATATGTAGTGATAATTAAACAAATAGAATCTTTAGTGTCTAAAGTGAAAATGCAAGATTACAGTTCTGGGAGCAGTATAAAAGGAAATAAATTATGTAAAATGTTGATTGGATAACTTAAAGGGAAGGGGTAACAGAATTGATACGTGGTACTCTCATTAAGAAACTTGGATGTAACCTAAAGTGATTAACAATGGAATCAATGTATTTTAATTTATTGAGTGTTAATTTTGTTTTCCTTACTAACATACTAATTTCCAGCAGATTAGGCCTTATGGTCTGTCGAGTCTGCTCAAACCTCAGACCCCTAATGCGGTACCAAGGCCCTCCCCTTGTGTTCCAGAAACCCTATCATCCGTCTCCACCCCCTGGGCCAGGCCATCATCTGATACATCTGCTTTCTGTGTCTGCCCCACCCTCTCTTGAAGTTTCTCCACTGTGGATCTCTGAATCAGCTCGCCAGGCAGCGCTGCCCAAGGATCCACACCCTCTCAGTGAAAAACCTTCTTTCCCCTCACCCTTCCACTTTCCAACATCAAAACATGCCCTCAGTGATACCTCCCTGCTTTAGTCTAAAGATCCCCTCTGTTTACTCCTATTTATTCCCTTGAGGTACTTGAAGACCTCAATCATGTCCCCCAGTCTCTCCTCTCCTCCAATGAAAACGGCAGAGCTCCTCAAGTCTGTCCTCATACGTTAAATCCTCTAGTCCTCATATCATCTTAGTTGCCCTCCTCTGTACCTCTCCAGGAGCTATATGTCCCTCTTCAAATGTGGTCTCCAGTACTGTACACAGTACTCAGTGTGGTCTAACTAGTCCATTGTACAGTGGCAGAATCACTTCCTGCTCCTAGAGGTGATCCCACTTACAATGCATCCCAACATCCTGTTTGCTTTGCTAGCCACTCTTCTGCACTGCTCAGAGTTATTCATACATGCAGCCACCATGACTCCTAGGTCTTTTTTCCCTGTTGAGGCCTCCAGCCTCCCTCCCAGGGTGTACCTGTGTTTAGGGTTTCCTGCCCAAGATATAACACCTTGCACTTGGTGATATTGAAATTTAATTTCCATGTGTGAGCCCACCTTTCCAGGGTGTCCAGGTCCCCTGCAGGGCCAACCTCCCTCTTCCCCCTCAACTACTGCTCCCATCTTGGAGTCATCAGCCGAGAGACTCATTTCACAGCCTATACCCTCCCTGATGTTCGATATGTATGCATCAAAAGGATGGGACCCAGGACCAAGCCCTGTGGTACCCCACTACGACCCCTCTAGGGTTCGAGAGCTCCCCACCGACCACTACCTCTAAGTGCATCCAGCTAGCCAGTTTTCAATCCATCTGACCATCAAAGACCTACTCCAACCCCATCAGTTTCTCCACCAGACCACTGTGGGGACAGAGTCAAATGCCTAGCTGAAGTCCAAGAATAATACATCCACAGGTTTTCCCCTGTCCAGTTCTGATGTTACCCATTACGTAGAACTCCACAAGATTGGTTTTGACATGATTTACCTGGCACAAACTCATGTTGCCGACTATCCAGACCTCCCACCTCCTCCAAGTACACCCCAATCGTTTCTTTAGTATACTCTCTATTAATTTTCCACCACTGAGGTCAAACTGATGGGTCTATAGTTACCTGTTACTTCCCTTGGCCCCCCTTTATGGTTAGCCTCTGTGCCTCTCGCCCAATCTAGGTACCCTCCCTGTCTCAAGTATGACCTGTGTTGAAGAGCTCTGCCAGGGGTGCAGCCAGTATGTCCGCCAATTCCCATAGTACTCTCGGATGAATGCCATCCGCCCAGGAGATCATCTTTCTTTAGGGCCTTAAGGCTAACCACACCGTTTCGGTGGAGATAGCATCATTTCTCCTCCACCTTACTGGCCTTTTATCCTCATCCTGATGTGACACCCTGGGGTACCTCTCCCTCCCTCTTGCTCCATTTCTGTTGCTCCCCTGTTTCCCTCTTTCCCTTCCTATCACCATGATGCCTTGCTTTGTAGATATCCCATCTCCTCCCTAGTGAATACAGGCAGAAGTACTTCGTTTAATACTTCTGCCTGGTCCTCGCCTCTTCCACCCACCCTCCTTCTGATCTCATTCAGCCGAGATGACCCTAGTTTTCTCCACTCACCAATGTACCAGAAGAACACCTTTTACCTCCCCGTATCCCTGTGCTAGCGCTGCTTACTGGACTTTGCCCCCCCCGCACCATCCGGGTGGCTTTTCTAGATGCAAAATGGTACATTTCCTTTTCCCATCCCACTCGTTGTTTTATATTTTTGTAGGCAAGCCTCTTTCTCAGACCGCTACCTGAACTTCACTGGACCACCAGCATGGTTTATGTGACCTTTCTCCCTTACGCTAACCTTAGCGCAGGTCCTGACTGCCTCATGAAGTCCCCTTTATGACCTTCCATCACTTTTCCACATTTGTCATTGTTGTAATCCCCTTTAAGTGATCCTTGAGAATATTTCCCATGCCAACAAAGTCTGCCCCCTGAAGTCCACTGCCAGTGTCCTAGATCTCTCCCCACCTCCCCACATATTTGAAACCAGACAGTATTGTGGTCGCTCCCAGTCAGGATCTCTACAACCAGATCCCCATCTGCCAGAACCACGTCCAGGACATGCCCTCACTTGTGGCTCCATCATGTGTGTTAAGAACGACATCCTGGAAGTCACGCCCAGCAGCCTTGGCTCTTGGCCACCTTTAGAGGACATGGTTCCCCAGTTTGTTCCTGGCATATTAAGGTCTCCCATCAACACCAGTCCCTCCCTTTTGGTCCACACTGGGCAATGATGTTGTCAAGCTAACCATGCTCCAGAACATCACCCATCCCGGGGCCTATATACTATACCAGCTTGACCTTCCCTCCTGTCGGGGTTCTTATGTGACCCATAAGGCCTCCACTGTTCCCCTCTGCCTCTTCTACCCTAGCAATTTCTATGTCATCTCTAATGAACATAGCCACTCCACCACCTCTGCCCTTTCTATCCTTCCTAAGCATAGTGTACCCCTGCACATTTAGGTCCCAGTTATGGTTTTTGTTGGACGTTTCCATGACTACTGCCACATCCACCCCCAAAACAGCATGGCCTGGAACTCTGGCAACTTATTTCCTAAGCTCCTGGCATTTACTAACACCACCCCCACCCTTATCCTAGATCCTTTGTAAACCCCACCCAGGTTCCTTATACTTCCATCCTCCCTCTGCACCTCCTAAAACCTCCTCCCCCAGTCTGTTTCCCCTCCCCCTTGGGTTTGAAGGCTACTCCCTCATCTAGAGGAGAGGGATTCTGGTCAGACCCTCCCTATCCCTCCTTGTGTCATTTTTCTTAGGTATAATTATGGGAAGGGATTTTTGAAAATGAACCGTACTGACAAAATATGATGTCATGTGATGTTATGTTGTTTCTCAATTAAAATTCCCTACTCTTTTCGATAAGTGCCATGTAATCTTTAACATCCACCTGAACCACCACCAGAACAGGCAGGCGGGACCCTCAGTTTAATATCTCATCGAAAGACGGCACCTCAGAAGTGCAACACCCTCATGCTGCTCTTCGGTGTCAGTATTGTGATATTAACCCAAGTGCCAGGTGTGGGAAATGAACCCACAGCCCTCTGACAACCTTTGATCTCCCGCCTCAGAGGTAAGTGTGCTACCTGCTGAGCCACTGACACTGACACTCCAACCTGCCATTTTGAGCAAGGTTTATTTATTTATTTGTTTTTGGTAAGCAGGTGGGTGTACTAGGCATAAGAATGCCTATTTTCAGGCACGATCCGGGAGGGTACAAGTTGAGAAATACAGCCCTGGCTGGAAGCATCTTTAGTCAGAGACTAGAGAGGAGGCATCCTTCAGAAAGGCATTCCCTGTAAAGTTGTGGGGATCTAGCCACAACTGGAGTCTACCATACTGGCTCTGAGACTCTCATGGAGCTGGTCCAAGTCATCCGTGCGCTGATCCCACTGGACTCGCAGAAGGCCCATTGGGTCACCCTCATATGCAGCCATGCCTACGGAACAGTTGCTATGGCTGCTGTCATGTGCCCTAAAAGCCTGAGGATGACCCTGGCTTGAACCAGGTGAGACGAGGATACCTCCCAGTGCAAGTTTGGAGGTGTTCTGCCATGTCTAGAGGCAGAAAAGCTTTGCCTTGGATGGTGTCCAGGATTGCCCCAATGAACTGGAGCAATTGACTTGGCCAAGGGAGGACTTTGGAAGGTTTAAGGTGATCCCAAGTCACGGAACAGATTAAAGGTGTCTCTCATGGTGCTTAACAGCTGTTCCCTGGTGGAGGCCATAAGATGTCAGTCATCCAGGAGGAAAGTCATGGTGACATACCACCGCCACTCACGGTAAGGCACTTTGTAAAGACCTGGGAGCTGATGACAGGTCGAATGGCAGAGCCCGAACTGGTAATGGTTTCCCTGGAAAAGGAATGGCAGAAACCATCTGTGGAGATGGGAGATCAGGATGTGGAGGTATGCATTCTGCATGTCCAAAGAGCAAAGCCAATCCCTCGATGGAAAAGGAATCAGGCCTGAAGGGTAACCATCCTGAAGTGTTTGTATTCCACATATTTGTTCAGATTGCTAAAGTCCAGATGGGCGCAGATCCTGTTTTCTTGGGAACCAAGAAAAGTGGGAATAAAACCCTTCCTTCATATACAACCCAGATCCTCTCACTTGAGATCCCCTTGGTTTGATGGGGATCTCAAGGCAATGAAGATCAAGGTCAGAAGTTGGAGCGTTGTTGGCGGAAGACCCAGCTGAAGCTGATAAACTGGCCTGCGGGCTTACTATGGTGAGTACCAGGAGGTAATTTCCCATAAGGAGGAAGAATTCCTGTCCAGGGAAATTGCAGCAGGGAAAAACAGACCGTCTCCAGCTTTTTGGACTGTGGACAGACTATCCATCCTGCTAGTCTACAGCCGAAAAAAATTTTCATCCACTTTATGTGAAGAGTTTGCTCTGCTTTTCTCTGACAGAGTGTCATCTATCTGGTCGGGGATTTTGTTAGTGAGGCAATCTATGCCTTGCAGTGGTCGGACTGGAGGAACAGAGTCACTCTATCGATCTGGGAGGAGTTTAAACCAGTGGAGGTGGCAGAATTCATTGAGGTGATCTCAAACTGAAGCACACTTACTGTGAACTGGACCCAGCCCTGACGCACTTCTTAATGAGATGGCCAGGACGGTGCTCTATGGTGGAGGGTTTCCCCTCCTGAAAAACAATCTCTGACCGGACGTCCTGGTGAATTACGTTCTATCTTCAACCTACCATTTTTGAGCAAGGTTGTAGAGGAACTTGTGGCACAACAGCTCAAAGATCACCTCGTGTCCTTTGATATCTACCAGCCATTTCAGTCAGGTTTTCGGGCCAGACACAGTACGGAAACAGCATTAGTTAGGGTACATAATGATCTGCTCAGGGCTAGGAACAGAGGAGACAAGTCAATTCTTGTCCTCCTCGATCTCTCTTAAGCTTTTCACACTGTGGATCACTTTGTGCTTCCAGATTGGCTCTGTGAGTATTTTGGACTTGCTGGTGTTGTCATCAAATGGTTTGAGTCTATCTCTCTGACAGGGTGCAGCAGGAGATGATGGGGAATTTCTCCTCCACCCCAATGCCCCTGTCATGTGGAGTGCACCAGAGCTCGATCTTGTTGCCGATGTTGTTTGCAGTGTACATGCTGCCCTGGGTGAGATCATCCGGCAGTTCAGTGTGGAGTTTCACCACTATGCAGATGATACCCAGCTGCATCTGTCATTTGTGACCAGAACATCCAATGCTGTAAACATGCTTAACACCTGTCTAGCTAGAATTAATGACTGGACATCCTCCAGCTGGTTGTGACTGAACTCGGATAAGACGGATGTACTGGTGGTCCAACAGGTCACGGGTGTGATGGTTGCCATCTGGAGCCGACACAGGTCATCTCCTGGGGTCTGCTCTGTTGGTGGTTTCCGGTGTGCGATCTTGGTGTGATCCTGGACAGCAGACTGATGCTCGAAGATTAGGTATAGTCTTTGTCACAAGTGTTTTTACCACTTAAGGCGTCACCAGGATCAAGCCCTTCATTCCGCCTGAAGACCTGCAGACTTTAGTGCACACCTTTGTTACCTCTAGGTTCGACTACTGTAACTCTTTATACTTCAGGGTCATGGGAGGGACCTCCGCAGACTACAGCTGGTGCAGAACACAGTAGCCTGGTTGCTGACGGCCTGTCTAGGTCCAGTCATATGACCCGGTTCTGTGTGCTCTGCACTGGCTGCCCGATCAGGTGGAGGGTCCTTTTCAAGGTGGGCTTGCTCACCTTCAAGGTCCTATATGGACTGGTCCTGGTCACCTGACTGAGCTCTTGACACCTGCAACTTTTGTCCGCTCCCTCCGCTCCTCTTGAGGGGCCTCCTGGACGTTCCCAGGGTTCAGCTCAAAACATCAGGTGATCATGCCTTAAGTGTCACCAGGCCAGCTCTGTGGAACTCGCTACCACCTGCAGTCTGGGAGGCTCCCTCGATTAGGGTGTTTAAACAGAGGCTAAAGGACCACTCCTTCTGCCTGGCCTATCTGGACTAAATTTCCCTACACGACCGTATTTAGAGTTACCCTTGATACGATATTTTAAAGCTATGATTATTTATATTTTGGCTATTATTTAACTTTTGTTTTACTGTCTGTATTGTCTTGTTGTTAGGTGTCCAGAGTCTTAGGGAATGGGCACCATATAAATAAAACTTGCTTTGCCTTTGGTCCACTGGAACTGGTCTATGGCGGCTTGTGTAGAAGCACCTGGATTTCCTCCTGGATGAGGGCGGCATGTGATAGGTAATAGTGGAAAGGCAGGGAGGGTTGTCCAGCGGTAGCTCCAGAAATTCTAGAGTATGTCCCTTCCTGATCAACTGCAGGACCGAATGATCTGACGTTATCTAGCTTCATCCCTCTAGACAGAGGGAAATGACCCCCACTGCCTCCCCAGGAATCTGGCTGGGGTCAGGCAAGGAGTCAGGCAGAGGCGCTTGGGGTAGGCAGATCAGACTGGGGGACTTAGTGGCTCTAGGGGCTGCTCATCCTGGGACTGAGAGGTGGCCTTTGCTAAAAGGCACCTCGCTGTTGCTGTCCTTGGGCTGTTGTCCAGAGGAGCGGGAAAGGACTAAAGCCTGAATTGCTTTTAGCTGGATTGGTACATGTACACTGACTGAATAGCCTTGCCTGAATCTTGAGTAATAATTTTCTCAGATTCCTTGCCAAAGAGGACGGGCCCTTGAAGGGGCATCCATAATGCCTGCCTGGACGTCCGGAGAGGATTCCAAGACCCGAACCAGGGAATGTCATCGTATGCAGATGCCTGTAGCTGCAGCACTAAAGTCAGTGTCAACAGAGTCATAAGAAGAATGCAGGACATGGGTGCCAATGTCCGATCCAGACTTTAAAAGGTTGAGCGGCTTTGCCTTTTAGCGAACATCAGGCAGGGCCTGAGCAAGCTCAATGCCCTGCTCCCAGAAGGTGTTCAGATACTGGACCATATGAGTTAAGAAATTTGGAAACAAACAGTGCAAGTGGCAGAGGCATACACCTTTTGCCAAGCTGGTCCAGTTGCTTTGATTCCGTCAGGAGGTTGGGTGGATCCAGTTGCTTTGATTTCCTGTCGGGAAGTTGGGTGCTTAAGTGCCTATGCTGTTTAAATCTATCATGGACAGCTGTGATCACCATTGAATCCACCAAGGTTGCTCCCCAAGAAGGGTTCATCCTGGGAGCCCTATAAAGACAGTCTTGACTTTTGGGGACCACTGAGAAGTGGAAGGGTGCTTCCAGGCAATCCTGGTGACATCCTGGAAGGTGTCAACCAAAGGTGGCACCATAATGGGCTTAGGATCCTTCTGACAGAGGTACTTAGCTAGATGACATCTTTCTGGGTCCAAGTCTTCTGTGTCCCTCCCCATACTGGCTTTGGATATGCCGCACGATGTCCATGAAAGATGGATCGTCAGGCGGGACCTGGGGAGTCATTATCCAGAGGCAAAGGACACCCCTAAAAGGGAAGATCTGGAGGAGGAGGAGGAGGAAGAAGAGCTATGGCTGTAATCATCTGAAGAAACAGACCTGGAGGAGGAATGCGGGACCAGTGTCCTCTAGAGTGGCATCTATGCTGATTCAAGACCTAGAGGAAGAACGGTGTCTCCTACCTTTCCGGTCAGAACAACCTCTGTCTGAGCCATCCCACTGTGCGGTCAGTTGCCTAGGTTGGGGGCAGGCTCCCTGGGCTTAGGAGAAGGCCAGATGGGGGCCTCTTAAGTCATAGGCCTCCTGGTTGGGGGGAAAAGGCTTCTGTGGGGAAGATCGCTCCTTTATAGTGTTCCACCAGGACAAGAAAAGCTCTTTGACATCTGTTAGAGGATCCTTGGCTCAGGGGAGGCACCCACTGTCAGCGGGGCAGATGGACCAAGCATCAGGTCCTGAGGCAGTGATAGCACTAGCTCTTGTGGAGTCAGGGTAGCCAGCATCGGCTCTCCCGGAGTACGTGTTCCAGTGCCATTGGCTGATCAGGCGACGGGCCCTCAGGCATCGGCTTAGAAGAAACGTTGTTGTTCACCTGTGGCATACGAGGGTCTGGTAACAATGGCTGGGGGTAATCAAAATGGATACCAGGGAGGCCGCGCAAGGGGACAGGCGGTGCTGGCATTGGTCTGGAGTAGCAGTCAGCGCCAGCTAAGGAGAGGCCCGTAGAGGGAGCTAAGTCCCAAGGAGGACAGAGGTCTCACTCTCCTAAGGAGGTGAGCGATGCCCTGGTGTCACTCAGAGGAGTCAGCCCTGGAGTCTGAAGCTGACTTGGCAGACGCCATGGCCAGTCGGATGACACATGCGACCCAGTGCCTGAGGAAGAACCAGCCAAGCCACCTGGCTGAGGCCTCGAAGGCTGAGAGGAGGTCCTGAGCTTCAGGAGTTGGGCCGATGTCAGAATAAGGGCAGGGAGGCCTAACCACCGGAGCCCAGAAGAAGTAAGGGCTGCCGGGGAGGCGAGTCCGACCTCGCAGGAGGAGGACCCAAACTGGTTCCTGACTTGGAGGGGACGGGACCATGAGTCCAATTGGGATTTGTCCTTCTGTTTGTCCCGATGGTGATGCTTTCCGGATGACTTCTCCTTATGGTGAGCCAAGAAGTCAAGACCCTGACACCGAGGAAGATAAAATGCTGGTACCCTGATCTCCTTCTGCATGGCAGCTAGCTGTTTCTCCAGCAAGAAGCTTTTGAGAGCTTTCCAGCAGTGAATTCTTGTCCTGCTGTTGAATTTCAAGACATGCTGGCAGGCTTCTGTGTTGTGTTCTGGGCCTAGACTGAGGAGGCAGGTCGAATGGTCATCTTTAGATGGAATTTCCTTGCTGCAGGCACACTTGGACTGGCGCTGCTCAATGGAAGAGTAATGGAGAAGAGGATATACAGAGGAAAAACACTTTTGTAAAAATAAAAAAAAAAAAAAAAAAAGAAACTAATAAACGCTGGAAAATGCATGGAAAATGGCAGCTGACTAGAGCAGAAGGTATCCATGGAGCCGATATAATGTAGGTTGATGGGGAAATGAACTGAGGTAGAGCTGTAGACTGCTAGCTACTTAGTTTTCTGTGGGGTCCTGGTGCCTGCGCTTCAGTCCTTATGGTGTAACCTGCTGCAAGAGTTCCCACCAAAGTAAGATCTTTAGTTCTTGCTCTTCTGTTTTCCTTTTATGCTTCATATCCCTTTAGAACTGCAACTCTTAATGTTAATAGCATTAAGAACAAAGAAGGAGAGCAGCTACATTCTCGATACTTCAGGGTTTATCCTTTGATGTTTTCCTACTTCATGACATATTACTCAGTAATACTCAGTATTTGTAAGGTGGAATGAGTCTCTAGGCCCATCGAGCCCACCCTTCCTACACAATATAGGGACATTTTTAACTAGCCCAAAAGAAATTTATCAAGTTCTGTCTAAAGTATTTGAAAGAAGTCATGTTCGTAATATAATGGGATGAATTCCATAGAGATGTTGCTCTTATTGTGAAATAATGCTGTCTCTTGTTAGTTAGAGCATTTGGAATCCAGATTTGTCTATTATGACATCTCAAGTTATTTGGTTTTATGGCCATAACAATACTATTTATTTATTTATTTTTATTTATTACACTTTGGTGACCGGGTAGGCCCACTAGGCCCACTGAGCCCCAAGGTCCCTTTTCAGGGTGACCCGGGATAACAATACAAGATAAAATACAGTGGAGAAAACTTTTGATTACATAGGTTGTTCAAGCATGAGGTGGTTACAGACAGTGGTTACAGACATGGTTATTATCATGACACAGTTTTGCCTTGGTAGTACTTGGCATAGTGATATACAGGTAGCATTGGTCCCTAGGTGTCCAGATACTAGAGGGAGGTCATGATGGTCGGCTCACCTTTGGGAAGGTTTGATAGAGAAAAGGGATACTTTAAAGCGTGGCAGTGGCATGCACTTGTGGCCAGTATATTGGACTTGAGCCTGGTGCAGAAGTCCGTGAGTGAGAAGGTGTCCTGGACCAGGCGGCGCTTGTTCCATAGGCTGGGGCTTGGCAAAAAAAAGGATCTGCCGCCAGCATTGGTCCTTACTCTGGGGACTTTAGTAGTGTTCGCTCTGATGTCCTTAAATTCCTAGGGTTGTGTTTAATGGCTATGGTTCCAGCTATGCTTGGTGGAGCCGGGGTTTAAGTAGCTTGTAGGCCTGGACAAGCAATGGGTATTGGAGGTGAGTGGCCAATGTGGGCCACTGGAGCTGGAGCCAGACTGTCACAGTGGTGATGTCGTGGGTGGTCTTGGGTAGCGAACCCGAGCTATTCTGTTGTATAGGATTTGCATCCTGGATACCTCTTGCTTTGCCATGCCCTGTATACTCGGGGCCCACATAGGTCAGGGTAGGGAGCAGGACACTTGTCGCAATGGAGAGCCTGGCCTCAGGGATGAGCTGGTCCCTGAGTCGGTACAAGGTACCGAGTTTGTGATGTAGGGTCCTGGTGACCTGGTCTACGTGGTCCTTGTAGGTGATAGACTGATCCAGAGTTAGGCCCAAGTATTTTAGGAGGAACTACATTAATGCTTTTGCCAGTGAGTGTGGTTAGTCGGAGCGATGAGGACCTGTCAAGTCCCAGTGATCTTGGCCCTAATAGCATTGCCTTTGGTTTTGTCTGCATTAAGTACCATTCTGTTCTCACACAGCCATGTCTCTAGGGATGTGAGGTCCTTTTGGAGGAGCAGACCAGAGCGCCACATCGCCAAGGGTGGTAGATGACAGTGTCGTCCGCGTACTGTACAACCGAGCTCTCCCACAGTAGGTACTTAATTCATTGGTAAATAGGAAGAATAGGAGGGGCCCTAGTATTGAACCCTGAGGTACTCCCTGTTTTAGAGGTAGTGGCTCTGACATGGCCCCCTTCTATGTGACCCTCTGTGTCCGGCCTGATAAATAACTCCCAAACCACTTGAGGGCATGGGGTCTAGGCCCACATTGTGCAGATTCTGTAGCAGGAGATTGTGGTCCGATAAGGTCAAACGTCTTGGACAGGTCTATAAAGACTGCACCTGTGGGTATCCCTTTGTCCATTGCCCTGAGCACTTTGTCCGAGAAGTAATGAGGGCAGTGTCAGTACTGTGATTTGGTCTGAATCCATGTTGAGAGGGAGCAAGGAGCTGATGAGCTTCCAAGTAGTCCCGGAGTTGGTTGTAGATTAGCCTTTCTTGCAACTTGGCAAGTGTGCAGAGAAGGGAGATCGGCCTATAGTTGGTTAGTTTTTCCCTGAGTCCACCTTTGTGGATAGGGACTACATTGGCATGTTTCCACTGGCCAGGGACTGCTCCTTCCTCAGTGATCTGTTAAGGAGCATGGTTAAGGGCCTGGATAAGGAGGTGGCTCCAGCCTTGAGTAGCCGAGGTTGATCCCATCTGGTCCCCTGATCCTTTGGGTTTCAGCGTCTTTAGGAGGGTTAGGACCTCAGTGAGCTTTGCCAGTCTCAGGTGGAAAGAGGGTCGTTCAAAGTGTGTTGCTTCAGCTGAGCTTGAGGCCAAAGTCAGGGAAGATTGGCCAGTCTTGTAGGCCTCAGATCTGTGAAGTGGTTGTTAAGGGCAGCCGATATTAGAGAAGAGTCAGTAGTGAGCTGACCGTTGATCTCCATTGGGCTGGATTCAGTTCTTTGCTGCCCTTGATCAGGTCATTGACATGATTCCAGAATTGCTTAGGGTTGCCTAAGCTAGTTTTCTGGAGGTGTGTGATGTACTCTCTTTAGCAAGTTTAATGGCTCTCTTAGCTTTGTTTCTTAGCTTTGTATTCCACAAGATCTGCTGGGAGGGTGGAGAGCCTGAACTTCTTCCAGGCTTTGTCCTGAACAGTCATTAGAGCTTTGAGGGATGGAGATCCACTTTGTAACAGCTGCCTTCGCCCTCAGTTTCTTCATAGGAGCGAAGAGGTTGGCAGCTGTACTTAGTAAGTCCTGATAGTATTCCAAGGCCTCAGCCAGAGTTGGGAGGAGTGTTATGAGGTTCCAGTCCCGCTACTTAGGTAGTGATTGAATTGTACTTCCGAGAATTTGGTGTAGTCTTGGGCAGTAAGGATTCTTGGCTGGACCTTGGGTGCTCTGTTCTTCCATATACAGAAAATCGGGAATGGTCACTCAAGGAGTCTGCCATTGTGCCCGCACTCTGGATGTTTGCAGGGTTTGACACAGAGCCCAGGTCAAGGTGATGTGATTCCCAGTTTTGTAATTCAGTCTGAGTCGGCTCAGAGATGACCTCGTCAGACCTGCTTCATGGGTCAGAGACATCGAGACATGGCCAGGGTCCTGGGCCCAGTTGAGGTTGAAGTCGCCCAAAATGAGTAGCTCCGTAGCTACCTCTTGGGCCAGTGCATTCGTGATGGCTTGAGTGTTTGGAGGGCAGACTTTGGTGGGTGGTAGACACAACCTATTGTTAGTTGTTTGGTGTGTCCTAGGGTTATGCGGATCAATATACCTTCACCCTCAGCAGGGAGACTTCCCTGCAGGGTTAGAGGTGACACGGTGAGGTCAGTCTTTGTATACATTAGCACCCCACCCCCTTTTGGATTCCCTGTCCTTGAGGTAGGTGCTATAGCCCAGTGCTTGTATCTTGTGATCAAGGATGTGGGCTTTTAACCAGGTTTCAGAGATGGCTAGGACATCAGGCTTGTAGAGGTCCAGCCAGGCTTGGACTTCATGTATTTTAGGTCTGAGGCTACATACATTCATATGTGCTATCTTCAGACCCTTGGCAGACATCCAGCGAGGATCCTGAGGGATACCACCAAGATATTGGTGGTATTGGGCCGGGTTTGGGTTGAATATCTCCTGCCAGGAGTAGTAGCACTACCAGTAAGCTGAGCAGTTTAGTACTGGGTATGGTGAAGAGGTTCCTTCAGCATCCTGCTCATAAAGTAGAACAGGTCGTAGTATATACCCTTTTTACCATCTCGTGCTGCTGAGAGAGCAAGCGTTTGCTTGAGATAGGGGTTACCGCTGTGGAAATCGTGGGGGGCATTATGCAGATGGCCCCTGGTTCGAGTGGCATGGGTCAATGAGCCTATCCACCCAGAGGAGGTCAGTGAGTAGATTATGGCAAAGTGCCCCTGTTAGGAGAGGATGCTTTGGTTTCGAGCACATCGGGGTGCGGGGAAGCATGTGCTTTGTAAGGCATGGTTGAATGATCTCTATACGGATCAGTTTGAATAGGGTGCTCTAAGTCTAGTTGCCCTTAGATCTATCAGGGGTCGCACTCTCTGGACAGCTTAGGTTGTCAGTTGCAGAGCAGTCCCTGGCTTAAGGATAGATTTTGGCAGCAGTTTCTAGATTGAGTTTTTCACTACAGGAGGGCCACTGCCTCGTTTGCTGGAGGAGGAGACTCATTCATAAGTGTTTTATCCCTCAATATAGTGTATAAAAGTAGCAAATCCTCAGTCTCTTCACAGTTTTAGGTCATACAAGCCTAATGCACTGAATCTTTCTTCATATGTTAAATATCTAACTCTGGGAATTAGTTTTAGTGTTTTTTTGCACACTTTCAATGAGCTTTGACCCTTTTTGAGGTAAGGAGTCCAAAAGGAAGCGCATAATAAGTGTGGGGTGAATGAAGGATTTATAGAGGGGTATCAAACAATGTTCATTCCTGCTGACAAATGTTCTTTTAATTGCTGATAAAATATAATTACCTGTTTGTGCAACTTTTCTACAACGATCAGTTGTTGAGAATGAACTATTAATGATGATTCCCAGATCC
Source organism: Neoceratodus forsteri (assembly GCA_016271365.2). Taxonomy (NCBI): domain Eukaryota; kingdom Metazoa; phylum Chordata; order Ceratodontiformes; family Ceratodontidae; genus Neoceratodus; species Neoceratodus forsteri. Next base: position 693,193,738 of record CM057449.1, read on the forward strand.
CTTTCTGTAGTGGCCTGTTTAATGGATGACCCATTAAGGTTATAAGTAGTGGCAACATTTTTAGTCCTTAAATGAATTACAGCACATTTGTTTGTATTGAAAAGCATGTTATTATGTGCCCAAGTTTCAATGGTTAACAAATCTTGTTGAAATAGTAAAATTTTATCTGTTGTATCAACCTCTGCAGATAGTTTTGTGTCATCCGTAAACTTACAAATATTGTTCGATACCCCATATGAAGATCAGTAATATGGATGCCAGGTACATGTCTGAATAAAACAGGAATGTGCAGAGGCATCATGTGAATGTTTTGAAGGCCCATCCTTTGGTCCCTAGAGGAGGAGCAGTGCTCAGGGTGGCATTTTGTTTGACTACACAGATTTTAAAGTTTCCCAGTTGGTGGATCTGGTGCCTGAAAGGGTTCTTTTACTGGATGTTTCAAAAAGAATCAAGATTTTCACCTTATTAATTTGTATGCATCACAATCTAAATTTGCCGGGTGGAGACACTGAAAGGTGCTCAAAAGGTACAAGCTGACAGAGATGGAAGAATATAGGAAGAGGTTATCAGTTAAAACAAAGGTGAGGCAGGAAGGCAGTTAGGTGAGCAAAAGGACTGAATGAAGGAAAACATTGCAAGTCAGTTAAAAGGGAGAATAAAACATTATTTAGGTACCAAAGCAAAAAGAAGAAAAGTAAAGTAGGGATAGTAAGTATAAAAGGGCAAGGGGAGGAAGTGTGGAAGTGGGCCAGAAGAAAGCAGATATACTGAACAAGGATGGGGTAGGTGACGGGCCACAGATGGGGAAAAGAGCATTAGGGGAAGGGAGGTGGACACTAGCCCTTTTACAGAGGATGGAGTCTTCATGGAGCTAACTAAACTAAGAGTAGACAAGGCAATGGGGCTGGACAGGGTTCACCCCAGGATACTGAAGGAACTAAAGGAAGAACTGTCTGTGCCTCTGATGGCTCTGTTCAATCTATCACTGGATACGGGGAAGTTCCGGGGACTGGAGGAGGGCGGCTATGGTCCCACTACACAAAAGAGGAAACAGGGAGGAGGCAGAAAACTACAGACCTGTAAGCCTGACTTCAGTGGTGGGCAAGGTTATAGAAACACTACTTAAAAAAGAAAGGATTGGGAATACCTTAAAACCAATGGATTGCAGGATCCGAGGCAGCATGGGTTCACAGGGGAATATCTTGCTAAACAAGCCTGATAGAGTTCTTTCATGCTACCAGGGAGGCGGGTCAGGAGGAGTGGAGGATGTGGCCTACCTGGATTTCACCAAGGCCTTCAACACCATTCCACACAGAAAACTGGAAAACAAGCTGGGCAGCCTGGGACTGGGCCCAAAGATTGTAAAATGGGTATGAAATTGGCTAAGTAAAGAGAACTCAGAGGGGTGGTGGTGAATGGAGTTCACTCAGAAGAAGGTAAGATAACCAGTGGGGTGCTTCATAGGGTCAGTACTGGGACTGGTCCTCTTCAATGTCTTTATTAGCGACATCACAGAGGGCTGGAAGGAAAAGTATGCCTGTTTGCGGATGACACAAAAATCTGCAACAGAGTGGACACACTGGGGGTGGGGAGCAACTGGGGTTCAACACCAGAAAGTGCTAAATTATGCACATGGGGCACAGAAACCTTAGGCAGCGTGTCATTTAGGGAGGCGTTAACAACCACAAAACAAAATAGGGATCTGTGGGTCATCATATCTGATGACCTGAAGGTAGCAAAGCAGTGTGATAAGGCAGCGGGAAAGGCTAGCAGAATGCTGAAGTGCACAGGAGGGGTATCACCAGCAGAAAGAGGGAGGTAGGGTTACCTGTATAGATCAATTGTGAGCCCTCACCTGCAGTACTGTGTCAGTTCTGGAGGCCCCATCTCAGGAAAAACATAGATCGGTGGAGGCAGTACAGAGAAGGGCAAGCAAAATGGTGCATGGCCTGCATCAGGAGCCCTACGAGAAAAAGATAGGAGTCAAACATGTACTCTCTAGAGGAAAAAGGAAAGGGAGACACAATAGAAACATTCAAATACCACAAAGGTATCAATAAGGCACAGAAGGGTGGCATTTTGCACAGAAGAGATGCTCAAGGACAAGGGGCATGTTATGAGGCTGCAAGGGGAGACTTAGAGGATGTGATGAAATACTTCTTTACGGAAAGGGTGTTGGACATCTGGAAACAGAATCCAAGTGGAGGTGGTGGGTACGAAACAGTAACAGGTTTCAAACATGCAATGGTATAGACAAAGGGGACCTTAGGCCAGAGATCAATTAGGGTCTATGGTAGCACAACAGGTAGGGACCTTAGGGTAGACTAAGTAGGCCAGGAAGGTCCTTTTCTGCTGACAGCTTCTATGTTTCTATGCAAAATAATACAACCTTACATCCACACTGTTATAGGTGTAATCTTTGGCAGAGATTTCAATTGTGGTTTAGTATTAAGGGATAAGAGTGGGAGAACTGACAAATTATACAGCGATACAAATTTTTAAACAAACTATATAGGATGGCCAAATTAAAAGATAGCATAGCTATTTTTCAGACAACACCAGAACAAACCTTCCACAAAGAAGTGTTGTCCAGATTAGAACTGATTTTATTTTCATCTCTGAATGGCTGCCAGGTGCTTTTGGGACCACTAAACAAGTAGAAACTACTGATCAAGTTGGCAGGTATGGGACTGGGACCTTCACCAAATCTGCCAAAAGGGCAGGGGTCTGGAGGCCGAACCCTGCATTATTGTCTGACAAACATGTCAGTACAGAAATAAAAGCACTGATTGCTGCTAGAAAATCTGTTTTTGCATGCATGATGATCCAATTTCATGGTGGTTGGACACCAAACAAGACCTGAATGCCCCCAAAACAAAAGCTACAATTATAAGTAATCAGAGGTATCTGCAGTATCCGATTCACACAGACATTTGCAAAATTTACATTCCAAATCACATGAAAGGGGCAATCTTATACCAATTGGATTAATAAATCAAGCAAGATGTGAAACAGCTACATTACTATAGAGCACAGTCAATGTTAAGGGAAACGACAAAGCAAATCTCAACAGGTTAATCCATAAAAAGTTGCAAGGAACAGGTAGAAAAAGACATACAGACCAATTAGAAGATGCTAATGAAAACATTCAGTCTGATACCCAATCCATTCAGACCATTGTTTCTTAATATGCTCAGGTCTTGTTTGGTACCACTGATGCTAATTTAAAGGATGCTACTGCCTCTTCTAAAGCCTAGATTTGTTTTACAGCTGCTTGATATGGAACAGGATGCCCTGGGGGCTCCTATCATGAAATAGGAGACAGTGATTTAATTAGGTGCTCTTCACTCTGGGATGACTCCTGGACCTGTTGTTCTTATAGCAGATGTCAACGTAATCTTGGTTCCAGAACTGGCCAAGGAAAGAACAGTTACGTAGAATTTACCGTAACAGTAGATTTTCGAGGATCTTAATCAGGTCACACCATAGGAACTTCACCGTTGGTAAAGCAGGATCCACACGGAAGATTTTCAGCAGTACAACTAGGCCACCCACGCCATCGACGTCCATAACCCTATAAAGGCGTGAGCAGCCCGCTCCCTCCTCAGTTGCTTAACAAGATGAGTAGTCTGGGCATGGGGCATAAGGTGATACACTGGGCTAGAAATTGGCTGACGGACAGAAGGCAGAGGTGGTGGTAAATGGGATCCAATCTGGGAGAGAGAGGTGACCAGCAGAGTACCACAGGGATCAGTACTGGGATCAGTCCTGTTCAATGTTTTCATTAGTGACATTGCAGAGGGACTGGAAGGAAAGATCTGCCTATTTGCAGATGACACCAAGATTTGCAACAGGGTGGATTTTCCAGAAGGGTGCAGAAAATGAAAAGGGACCTGGAGAAGCTCGAAAGATGGTTGGAGTGTGGCAACTGAGGTTCAGTACAAAAAAGTACAAGATAATGCACCTGGGTAGGGGAACCCTGGGGAGAGCTACAGAATGGGGAGGTGCTGACTGTCACCAAAGAGGAAAGGGACCTAAGGGTTATCATATCTGATGACCTTAAGGCATCAAAGCAGTGATAAAGGCTGCAGTAAGGGCCAGTGGCATGCTGGGGTGCATTGGCAGAGGCATTACTAGCAGGAGATAGCGATGCCATTTTAAAATACTGATAAGGCCTCACCTGGAGTACTGCGTGCAGTACTCGAGACCACACATGCGTAAGGACACAAACAAGGTGGAGGCTATCCAGAGAAGGGTGACAAAGATGGTTCATGGTTGCATCACAAAACATATGAGGAGAGACTAAGAGACCTCAATATGTACTCACTGAAGGAGAGAAGGAGGGGCATGACAGAAACTTTCAAGTACCTCAAGGGCATAAACAAGGTGCAGGTGGGGATTTTTTCAATGTAGAAAACATATCAGAATGAGGGACACATATGAAATTGAGGGGGTAGATTAAGAGATAACGTAAGGATGTTTTTCTACACAGAGGGTGGTGGACACGTGAAACAGTCTGACACAAGAGGTGGTGGGAGCAAGCACAGTGAAGGGTTTAAATATGCCTGGGACAGGCACAAGGAACACTGGGTGGGAAGAGAGTGATGAAAGCCATTGATCACTTAGGGTCAGTGACTGCATACAAGTATTGGGCTTGTGGGCAGACTACATGGGCCTAGCAATCCTCATCTGCCGATAATTTCTATGTATCTACGTATCTAGTGCTTCCCCGAGACTAAGGGAGCAAAGCTCGTGCCATGGGGGACCAGGGAGAGAGAGAGAGAGAGAGGTGCCCAGGCCTATAAGAATGCCTGGATACACCAGACAGCCATTTCCAGTGCAGGAGCCCCAAGAAGGAGGATGGTAGGAGAAAAGCAGACCTGATAATGAAGATACCCATGAAGATCTACTGTTACAGCAAAGTTCTTACGTAACTGTTCTATCTTCTTTGGCGTCTCAGTCATCAGGTCACACTGTAGGAATGAGTCCCTAGCAGTTACAGGTGCAAACAGACAATCTGGGGAGCAGGGCTTACAAAAACTTAAGACAGAAGGCCCTGCAGCACAGCCCTGCTAAACCTGCACGGGCTCTTGAGGCAATGTCCAGACTGTAGTGCTTGGTGAAAGTATGAGCGGTACTCCAGGTGGCATCCGCACAGTTGTCGGCAGCTGAGACCCCTCGGAAACAGGCCACAAAGGTGCCATACTTCTTGTGGAATGCCCTTTAACCGCATACAAGGCAATTCTATGCTGTACTTGTTGTAGCAGAACACAATGCAATTTGACAACCACTTGGATAAACACTGCTCAGAAACTAAAGCGTCCTCTCTTCCTGGGAGAAGGAAACAAACAAAACAAACAACTGCTTTGACTTTCTACATTCCTTGGTGTTAGGCAGGTAGTACTTTAAAGCTCTGCACATCTAGTGTATGGAGCAATGCTTCCCCTAGACTGGCACGCTCAGGAAAATAAACAGGAAGGTGGACAGACTGGTTGAGTGTAAACTCAGAGACCCACCCTGTCTTTGTGAAAAATTAAGTAAGCTCCTCAACAGAGGACCTATGGCTCTGAAATTCTTCAAGCAGAAGTAATGGCAACTAAAATAATACTTTCAAGAGAGAATGCATAACTACTTAAGTTGCAACTGGCTCAAAGGAGACAAGATCAACTTCTCCAAAACAAAATTTAAATCCCAAGCAGGGAAAGGAGAACGGACTTGGGGTTTCAGGTGCAGGATACCCTTAAAAATGTATGGGAGACATCCAGCTGAGCAATTGTGCAGTCACCCATGGGCTCATGAAAAGCAGAAATAGCCGAAGGTGCACCTTGAGGGAGGAGTACTGGAGACCTGAGTCAGACAGAGAAATCAGGTAGTCCAGGGTGGTTCACCAGACAGGTGAAAGGGTTCCGACTATGTTTGGCAGCCCAGATGGAAACCGCTTCCACTTCATGGCATATCTGGTCCAAGTAGAAGGCTTCCAGGTGACCACTAGGATGTCCACCGCTCTACAGAGACCCCAAACCTGGCTATGGCTATGTCCTCAGGAGCCAAGCATGCAGATGGAGGGACCTGAAGCTGGGATGGACCAAGGTTCCCAATCATGGGTCAGCAGGTTCCTGCAAAGGAGGAGAGGGACCTGAGGTTCCTCTGCCAGCTGCTGTAGCAGAGGAAACCATATCTACCGAGGCCAGAATGGAGTCACCAGAATCATGCTGGCCTCTCCATCTGTAGTTTGATTAGCACCCTCTGAATAAGAAACAGAGAGGAAGGCATAAAGGAACATACCGCTCCAGGAGAAGAACAATGTGTCTCACCAGAAAATCCAGGCCCTTGATCTAGTGATCAAAAATTGGGCAGTTTTACGTTGAGTGGGGATGTGAAAGGTCCAACTCTGGATGACACCATCTGTTGAACAAGTCTTCTGCAACAGATGAGAGGCACTATATACCAGAAGCTTTCACTTAAGATGAATCCTTAATTTCCTCCTAGCATGTCTACTGGGAGTATTTCATTACCAGCTAAAGTCAAGTTTAAGTCCCTCAAGGAAGCATCTGCCTCCTTTACAAATATATTTTCGTTTCTTTCCTCGTTTGAACAAAAACTTGATCTGTTAATTAACAGATCAGAAGCTCTGGATCGGGAAGCAAAATCAATTAAAGCCGAGGTGGAAAAATTACTCTTGTGCAAGAGCTATCCAAGATGATGTTGCAGCACCAACAAAGCTACAACTAACACACGCACTTCATACGACAAGCCTTAACGCAATAACTGCATTACAAAGAAAACCTGAAAATATGGAGAATCTGTTAGGCTGTAAGAACTTCATGCCTGGTGGGTGTTCCTAACAGGTATGATCAGGCTTATGAGTCTTTAAAACATCTGCTCAAAGGCCTTTTCACTTCAGTCTTAAATCTTTCCAAAAAAACTGCCTTTTGTAAATAAAGCCTTTCATGTACCTACCGCCAGGAAAAATCCAGCTCAAATGATCAGACAAACCCTGCCAATCAGGACGCCAGCTTCAGTTTACTCTTCACCTGAATCTGCTGCACTCCTTGGCCAAGCACAATCCACGGCAAATATTTAAAAAAATGTGGCTGGACCTAACAGCATGATCATCTTTGCTTTAGCTTTTGACACTGATCGCGACCTTATTCTAAATATTGCAAGGAAGAAGGGCTTTAAAATTTAAGCAAGCTGTGTGCATATTTTTCCAGCTATAGCTATGGAGACTCTTAAAGAAGTAAGCAATTTTCCCAGTTCAAAGATGACTTAACGGATCTGGGTGCTTCGTTTAAAGTGCTATACCCTGCCAAATGTATTCTGACACATGGGGATGAGAAATGCTTATTTTTCGATTTGGAGCAACTTAGAGACTATATCATTCTCAAAAGGGCCAAAAGAACTGAGACATTTTCTGACTTCAATCAAGGTGTGGATGTAGAGGAAGAGATGCCTTCCCTGAGGGAAAATAAAACTAATTTTGATGCTGATTATTGGGCAGTTAATTCTTGTTTAAATTCATAAGAAATAAGTTTATACTCCTTTCTTTATTTTTTTTTTTTTTGGGGGGCATAATGTGATAAAAGGACAGAGAAACCAAAGACTAAGATAACCAGCTGAACTCATTAAGCTTGTGACTGACAACCACCTCATCATTATTTAGTAGTATTTCTGTCCATCTTCTTGTGGACTTGATCTAATTTTGGGATGTCCAAAGAGTATAAAATTCTTAATGTTAAAATCTTATTGAATGTTATCAAATTGTCTAAGTGGACAACTCCAAATATGTTGTTTTAGTATAAATATTATGATATAATAAAAAAAATGAGAGGAGCTCCCATTTGTGCATGCTGGACTGAGACTGGCTGAGGCTGTCCACCAGAGTGTTTAACACGCCTGACACATGGACCACCGAGAGTGCCAGACCGTGATCCAGTGTCCAGTACTACACGCTCATGGCCTCCCTGCAGAGGGGGAACGGATGAGTCCTCTGCTTACTGATGTAGTGTACTACACATAGATTGTTTGACTGCACCAGCAGGTGACCTGGAGCAAGGTGTTCCTGAAAGACCTGCATGGCGTAAGCACTGCCTTCATCTCCAGGACAGGCTTGAGAGAGTCTCTATATTCAAGAGGAGGAGGATCAGAGTCAAAACACAGATAGCAGGGACAAATAACTGAGGCAGTAAATGCTATCAAAGGGAGAAACCACTCCATAAACAAAGTCAATAAACATCTGATGGACATAAAGAGGCAGGCGAAGCAGGTCCTTGCAAAGGCCCACAGAGATGTCCAGGCCACAGTGGTGTCCCAAGCTCAGCAGTCCCATAGCCCCTGTAGAGGAGGTGATAGCTTCCACCCGAGGCTGTTCAGGTGACTGGCATCCCAGGAGGTGGATATGAGAGCCAGGTTGGACTGGCACAGCCATATTAGAGAGTACTTAACCATTGAGAGTTTTAAAACTGCTCTGAAGACACACTTATTCTGCCTAGCATCCCTGATTTAAGTGAAATTTAGTGTTCTGCCATCAATAATAGTCATGATCATGCCTCGATTTTAAGCTTATTTTACTGTTGGTAATATGGATTTTATTGTTTTATGTACAGCGATGTGATCTATTTGGAATTGTGCTTATAAATAAAGTTTGATTTGATTTGACATTGATATACAAGGAGGTTTCCAGCTGGGACCAAGCGCCTTGGGTCTGAAGGAACCCAGGTGCATTCCCAAGCCCAGACCTGAGGCATCCGTGGTGTGGATCTGCTGCCAGGAGGAGATCTGGAATGGGACGCTTTGAAGCAGATTCAAAGGTCCATCCTACTGCAGTATCTGGTGGACTGGGAAGAGACCAGGAATAGGTGCTCTAACTCTGCCTGCGGCGCTGGTCCCACTGTACCGGAGGGTCCATTGGAGAATGCGCCATGAAGTCTGGCCAGTGGAACAGTGGATATGGCAGCTGCCATCAGGCCCAGCAATCTCAGGTACACCCTGGCAGGAATACAGTGGCTTTAAGTGACTTTATGAGCTTGGGCTATAAGGCACTCCACCCTATTTTGAGGCAGGAAGGCCTTCCCCGCGCCACGTCCAGAACCGCCCCTATATACTGCACCTTTGGAATGGTACAAGAACAGACTTGGTCAGACTGACAGTGATGCACAGGAATGGAACAGCTGGAGTGTTCTCTCCAGAGTCAGCAGAAGCTGTTCCCTGGATGGGGCCTTTTGGAGCCAATCATCCAGATAAGGGAAAGCATACAGTCCCTCCCTTCTGAGAGTTGCTGCTACCACTGCTAAGCACTTGGTAAAGACTCTCGCACAGAGAACAAGTGAAAGGACAGCACCTTGAACTGATTATGCTTGCCCTGAAAGGCAAAATGGAGAAACTTCCTGTGAAGAGGAAAGACCGATATATGAAGGTAAGCATCCTGCATGTCCAGTGAATAGAGCCAATCCTCTGTTTTGAGGAGAGGCATCAGGCCTGGCAAAGTTACCATCCACAACTTTTATACTGGACTTACAGACTGAGGTCCTTTAGGTCTAGAATGGGCCTCAAATTGCCAGTCTTTTTGGGGACCAGGAAAACCTGGAATAAAACCCTGTTTCTCTGGTGCCTGGGTACTGGCTCAATGGCCTGCTTATGCAGAAGGGACTGTCGTCCTCCCAGAGAACAGATAGGTGAGCCGGGGTAGCTGGAGGCTGGGGAGGGGTTTCTGGAGGCTGCTCAATGAATTCCAGGGTGTGCCCTTCTCCATGAGCTGCAGAATCCACGATCCAAAGTTATGGTTCTTCACTGATTCAGATGAAGGAGAACTGACCTCTGACCACCGCCTCCTGGTCTGGGACCAGCAGAGGGGTCTGGCAAGGAGTCAAACAGAGGTGGATCCAGTTGCAGGGTTGGTCCTTCACTTCTAGGGTGCTTGGCCACAGCTCCAGCATTGGAGGGGTGAGCAAAGCAGCTGGGGCTCAGCTTTCCTTGGGGCCAACAGGCAGCACCAGGTCTACTGTTCATTTGTGAAAGAGAGGGCACCTCTACCTCTTGGTTGAGCATGGTAGAGGAGTGGACAGACTTAACAACCCTGCCCAAGGCTTGCAGGTCATTGAGAATGTCCTGGTCATCAGGGCCAAACAGCTTTGTGCCGTTATATTAACTCTCAACATAAACAAGTTGGAAGAATCTCTTTAATAAAAGAGATTCTGAAAAATAACTGAAGAAAAGCAGTAGGTGAAAAGGTCGACTACTGGCCGGAGCATCTGCAGAGACCCATACAAGCGAGTTAATGGTGGGAAAGAACTGAGGAGGGAGCGGTCACTCACGCCTTTGTAAGGTTGATGACATCGACAACGTGATGGCCCCAGTTGGTCCTACCGAAAATCTTCTGTATGGAACCTGTTTCGCTAACAGTGAAGTTCTATGGTGCGACTTGATGACTGAGATACCCGAAGATCTAGGTTTATTGTATAATCATGTGTTAACCTTGCAACAGGTTCCAAAGACATTTCACAAGATTTATTAATTTTTTGTATAAAAGAGATCCTAAAACAAATATCAGCAATTGGTGATCTATTAGTCTGATAAATACGGACTGGAAGACAACTCAACCTAACGCCACCCCACTGTGATATAGCCTTCAAACAAACAGAACTGTTTCTCCCATATGTTGCCAACAACCTGTACGCCTCTGCCTGAAGAAAGCAAATCACATGTCACCTTAATTGGTCATGGAATGAGGTGAGTGTTAGGCATGAAACCCCCAAGGAAGACCCCACTCCTGATTCGCCAAGAGTCAAGACAGCAAAAACATACTTTTTTTTCCTTTTCTTGCTTCGGGGTTGGAAACCCTAACACCATATTTCCCTCTTTTGTTGGTTTAGTCTGAACCCTAACTGATGCAGTAGCACATTTTTTTTTCAAAGAATTTCCTTACTTTTGAGACAGTAGAATTGTACCTCAATCACACAGGTCCCTTTGGGACCTGCAAACACATCCATCAGGCTAGGGTCCATCCTTAGTAGATGCACACATATCCATCTGTTTGTCTCCAGAAAAGCAGTGCATCTGCTGGTTGTAATTGTTTTTGTGAGCTCATTTCAAAGGAAAAATATATTATATGCCCTCTTAATTGCCAGCAGTTCACTGCATATGGGTAAAAATCTGGTTTTCGCGGTTACCCATAAGTCATAAAATGTTTGTTATTTTGCTGTGAAATTTGTTATGGTTGTAGTGGAAGATGAGATACATCTTTCATGCAATTTTATGATGATCTCATTTTCATTGTGAATCTGGCATCATGGTGAATACTGGAGGTAATTCTGGGGTGCAGTCCATACCCCATGAATGCTTAGGGGATTATGTGTTAGTATCATAGTAGTCATTGACACCTTTTGTTTGATATATACATTACCCTTAACTCCAATTATTGATGGACTTATGGTTTGTTAAAGTTGCTGTGTTATGCTATGGGACTTTTCTCATCGTTTAATTTTTATGGAGTTTTTTTTTAAATATGGCCTCTAACATCAATCAATCAATTCTTTATTTAGGCAGGTGAGACACCATTGAGCAAAAGCTCATTTTCAAGATGGACCTGGACATAAACAGTATAATCAAAGAATAGGACAAAAACAGCAAGTGAATATAATCAATGAAATAATCAGGGCACGGTTTACAGAATCAATACAGTATTAACTTTTTCTTTTCTTTACTTTTTTTTTTATATATGACACAATAGGTATTCAGATGCACTGGCTAATCAAGAGGGCAGTCTAAACTCAGTAGTATGAAGCTGGGCAAGGTCAAAACTACACCATACTATAAATACTATAATAGATAAACAGTAATATGCATTAAGTATAAGTGCTAAGACTATGTATACCATGAAGTAACAGTGGAAGGAGACAGATGAGGCTACGGTACCTAATCAGGGTACTGAGGCACAAGCAGACTAGATATTAGGCTGGCAGTATAGCACAGGTTTAAGGCTCTGAGCTGCAAATCTGGTGACATCCAGCAGACCAGACCTGGGTTTGAATCCCACAGATTCCACTTGCATACTGTGTGACCCTGAGCAAGTCACTTAACTTCCTGTGCTCCCAGGTTGCACCTGTAAAAAGCTTTCAGCTTAGTGTGTCTCACCTGGTTAAATAAATAAAAAAAAAAAAAAAAGACCAATAGGCCTACTCTGCTGGTGTCTAGTATGTTAGTATGTTAGTCAAGGATAGTTCAGTAGTAATGGCTCAAGTTAAGGGACAGAATAGGTCAAATGGATCCAGTTGGGAAGGAGTACCGATCAGGCAAGCTTAGGGCCCATAAAAACAATAGAGTGGACGCTTAGGGTCCGGTGTAGTTTGTGGTAAGAGGGTGATATCCAATTGCAGAGACAGGTCAAACTTCAGCTTGCGGTTCAACACAAACCACAGAACAACAACTAAAGATCCCCATGAGTATGGAGGGACATTTCCTGGGGTATTATGTATAAGCGTTGTAATACTCATTAAGACTTTTTTTTTTTTTTTTAAACACAGACTTTCCTTAACTCCACAGAGTGGACGGAGTTATGCTTTGCTATAATTGCAATATTACCCTCAGGAATTTTCATTTTTAATTTTCATGTTTTTTTTTCATATGTCCTGTAAATTTTGGGGAGGTATTATGTGTTAGTGTTGTAGTACCTCATTGAGACCTTTTTTTATTTTTGATACACAGGTTGTCCCTTAACTCCACAGAGTGACAGAGTTATGGCTTGTTAAAACTACAATGTTATCCACAGTAGTTTCATTTTTAATCTGTATGGTTTCTATGGCCCTAATTTTTTGAGGGGTGATATGTGTTACTGCTATAGTAGTCATTGAGACCCTTTTTCATATACAGATTTTTCCTTAACTCCAAAGATTGACAGGCTTACAGCTTGTTAAATTTGCAATGTTATCAATGGGAATTGTCATTTTAAATGTTTATATTTTTTATATAGGGCCCTGAACTGTTGTGTATGGTATTATATGTTAGTTGTGTGGTACTCATTAAGACTTTTCATTTGATATATACTGTAGATTGTCCTGTAACTGCAAATACTGATGGAGTTATGGCTTGTTAAAGTTTAAATGTGGGGGAACAACTATGTCCAAATTCTTTTAGTATGAAGGAATCTTTTTGTGACATTGAGTTGTTCTCATGAAGGAATCTTTTTGTGACACTGAGTCGTTCTCATGAAAAAAAGATTCATCCATCACGAAAAAACAGAATGCTAAAAAAACTAAATCAAATTCTTTTTCATATGAAGAAATCTTTTTGACAGATTGTATTGTTCTCGTGAAAAGATTCCTTCATATGAAAAAGAATATGGAAAAACAAAGTCAAATTCTTTTCTATGAAGGAATCTTTTTTCATGACATTGTGTTGTGTGTTCTCATGAAAAAGATTCCTTCATATGAAAATTAATGAGAAAAAATTAAGTCCAAAATGTTTTTCAAATGAAAGTAACCTTGTTTCATGTATGGCCATATGGAAAAAAATCATCTCACGAAAAATATATTTTAAAATTTCTGCATAATGTTTCCAAAATCTAAACTGCAGAATCTAGCTAACGGGACTGAATTACATAAGATACATGTATTGGTGTGTTTCCATGATACGATTTTTATGGGTTTAAAAAAAAAAGGAAACAAGATGGCAGCCATATGAAAAATAATTTTCCTCCTAAAACAAGATTACCTCTAATATGAAACAGAATCTTGTTTCGTGTCATCATATTTTTTGTGTAAAACATCTATCCAAAAGAGAATAGTGCGCATGCTCAGAACTGAAATTTCAAATCCTTATAACTCTGGAACAGATTAATATTTTTCACAAACAAACAAAGTCACTGCTCTGGGCCAAGCCCTTTATACCATGAAACTTTAAGACCATAAATTCCAAACCATAAACTCTGATTTTTTTCACTATCCAGATCTCTGAGTCTGCACATCCAACTGGATCGAAACTCGCAAGTCGAGACCTTCTCCCAAGACCGCAAATGCAAAATTTTGTGCAAATCTGTTGAATGATGGCAAAGCTATTTAAGTGCAAAATTAGGGTTTAACATTAAACTGCCCATCCAACTCTAACTATAGTGGCGCTTACTGCACCACTATAACACACACAGAGCATGCAAGTTGTTTTAACAAAAATTATACTTGGTTCCATATAGAAGATATTAAAATTAATTAAAATTATTATGCGCCACACAATATTCAAATTGAACATACTCCAGAGGCTTGCATCTGTCTTAATCAGGAGTTGTGAGTTTCCATCTCACCCGAAGCAGATACTTATCCTCACCACTTTCTCAAGTAACTGTATTCATAAGCTGCCAGGCAAGAAAAATAAGTCAAATGTGCTAGATTTATATTGATGAGCACGAGATTTAAGCATCTTCTTTGGACGCCAGGCACATGGTGCTCTCAGTAGTTAATGGTCTTATCACCACTAAATATTACTGCAGCAAACGTGAGAATGCACACAGTGATGTGGAGACAGGCATCCAAGGTTTCAGGCTTGTGCGCTTTAGTCAAGGAACAAAACATGCAAGCATGAAATGCTGGGGTGTATATTTCCACAACGCTGCATGTCTTTTCACATTTACAATAAAATTTAGCGGTGAGTGTAAGGTTTGTCTGTTTTGTTTCTAATATCAGTCACTGCAGCACCAGGGTGTCCCTTGAAGTGGCCTTTTGTTTTCTTCCTTAACATAGTGTTAGCAGTATTACTTGTCTGGTCTCATACTTAAGTGCCTAGGACAGTACATGCCAGCTGGTAACTCTTGAAAGCCTAGGTCTCCCTTTTTGTGCTAAACCAGTTTATTTATTTTTTTCCCCAACAATTTTGAATTTTTTTCTAAATATATATTTATGTATTTGTTAACTGGGTAGGCTCACTGAGACCAAATGTCCCCTTTCAGGAGCAACCCAAAATTAATTACATTTAACAGTCATCTATAAATTCAGATGACAAAGTTGAGGCATTACAAAGCTGAGGCATGCTGACAGGCTTTTACAGACATTAACATGAGAAATTATCAAAGTGCCAGGATAACAGTAAAACCAGTAACCTGTGCAATGCATAGGTTAGGCCAATGATCACTGGAAGCGGACTCAGCTGGGACAGGTACACTAGCAACACACCTGCAGTATGCCCCTGAGGAAGGATTTGAAGGATCTGTGATTGATGCAAGCCTGGACATCAGCTGGAGGCTGTTCAAGAGTCTAGGAGCCACTTAGGCAAGGTCATTTGCCAGCAGCTGTTGTATTTCTAGGGACAGTGAGGAGCAACTGGGAGGAGGACCGGAGGACTCTCTATGTTTACGTTCTAGGATTGAGATAAGGTTAGGGAAGGGATGTGTACAATTTTGTGCGCCACGCAGAGTGTGGAATACCAATTCTACTTTCCAAGGCAAGCCAGTTTAGCAAGGTACCTTGCAGTGGTGCTCCTATTACCGGCACCAACAGCAAAATGGGATGCATGGTGATATAAGGTTAAGTTTAGTGAGTTCAGTATCTTAGAGTGAAGATAGGACAAGGGCACCGTACAGGATGGCAGGCAGTAAATACTATTAATTACGGATACTCTGTCTTCAGAAGGTGAGGTAGGGGTTTAACCAATAGGGAGACCTAGTTTTCAGTTTAGTAGTTTGGTCACCCAATTGACAAGAGGTTTGAATGAGATTTCTTGATCCAATATAACTCCTAGGTACTTACATACGAACATACAAAGATGCCAGCAGAAATAGGCCTCATGGTATATTAAGTCTGCTCGATTGTGCAGCTAGCCCCTCATCTCACACTCCTCCCTCTACTTGAGAGGCCACAGTCTCAATGGGGACACCGTTCAGTGAGCTTATTTTTAGCAATTCACTCCTGTCAGGACCAAGATAGCAAGGGCCAAAGAGGACAGACTTTGTTTTTGGCATTTAACAGATAGTTATTTGCCTTAAACCACATATTCGGTAGATGGAAGTCGGCCTTGGGGTCTGACTCAATTGAGTCAGTGTCTGAGTGCTTCTATATAGCACCGCATTGTCTGCATAGAGCAGAGTACTGGCACTGCCACAGTGTTTTGGCAAATCATTAATAAACAGGGAGAACAACAATGCCCCCAGGACAGAACCCTGCAGAACTACATCTATAATATCTCACAGGGTGGAGTGGCTGCCTCCCATTTCAATAGCTGCTTATGGCCAGTTACTTGAACCAGTAAGACACGTTATCCAGACCAAGTCCCTTGAGTTTACACAAAAGCAATTCATGACTATGTCAAATGCCTTAGTCAGGTCTATAAATATAGCCCCAGTAGATTCACCAGTATTTTCGGTTTCAAGGTCAGTCGTGAACCACACTAGGGCTGTGCCCATGCCATGATTCTTCTGAAAGCCATGTTGAGCACTGGTGACTAGAGACTGGGTTTCAATGTAGGAGTGGAGCTGGTTATAGACCAGTCTTTCTAGGATTTTTGATAGGGTACAAAGGATGGTGATAAGCCAGTAATGCTCTACCAGTTCCTAAGCACCCCTTTATGTATGAGAACTATGTGGGCCACTTTCCATGATAAGTAGGTCACTCTACAGGAGGATATATTAAAAGTAATCTCTCATGGGGCAGCAAGAATATGGGATCCCAGTTTACTGTAAGCAGCCTGGGTTCAAGCTTGCCATGGCCTGCAGACCCTTCCTCTATTATCCTCAATAGTTGGACTAGTACCTTATGATGAGATGGCAACATGAAGTGGAATTCTGGCTGGCATAGTGAAAGGGTAACAGGGCCTGAGGGGAAGGGTTCAAGGGTGAGCTCTCAAGGTGTGCCTTAAACAGTGTTAGATCAGTAAAAATCTGTTGAAAGCATCGATTGCAAGGCGTGGTCACTGGTGGATTTGATTTTGTACAGTATGTCCTGGGGTGTGAACTCATGCCTTTGAGAAGGCTTTTACTGGAGACCAAAACTGTTTGGGGTTTTGCAGATTTTGGACTGCAATTTCTTGAATAAAGACTGCATTTTTTTTTTATACTGGCCTTACAAATAGAAAAACTCTGGGCCTCAAATGACAGT
This sequence comes from Neoceratodus forsteri, assembly GCA_016271365.2. Taxonomy (NCBI): domain Eukaryota; kingdom Metazoa; phylum Chordata; order Ceratodontiformes; family Ceratodontidae; genus Neoceratodus; species Neoceratodus forsteri. Next base: position 693,210,810 of record CM057449.1, read on the forward strand.
GCCCCCCACTCTGTCATTTGAGGCCTAATACTGATCAGACATGATACCCACAAGAAGGGTGGACTTTCCAGTAGCCTGGCTCTATATAGAGAGGAAAATGGTGGGCGGGTTAGTGGTACTCAATGGAAGATATTCTAGAAGATCTTCAGTTATGGTAATTACATACTTTTCTATCCTCCCAGAATCAGTCTTCTCCATGGAGTCCCACACTTGGGCTCAGTGAACCAAGTGGTCTCCTTCACGAGGAAGAGACTGCTGATCCTGAGCTTGAATTAGCCTCAGCCCTCTGTGTGGGGCAGAACACTTGAGGGCTCTTACTCAAGGCCCCTGTTCTCTCTTGACACTACAGAAATAGCTTCTGCAGCAGGGACTCTAAACTTCCACTGAACTGTGTAGGTCGGGTTCGTGGAAAGCGTTTAAAGTTCTGTGGTACATTAATTAATAAATAAATAAATGAATCAACAAATAAATAATTAATACAGAGCCTGCATTGCACTTTGGGGACAACAGCAAGGATGGCCTGTAAGGATCTTTAACTCTATCACATAACTGTAAGTGTAATTTCCTTAAATCTCCAGTTTCATGCTTTTCAGCAGCTGTTCTGGCTCTCTATATTTATCCAAATCTGTATAGGGCTTAGCATCATTTCATGCAACATTAATGGCTACTAGCAGACAACCCCCACCTGTTGGCAGCAAAGCAAACAACTGAATAATTGTTTCCCAAGGAGAGCCTAAAGTAACCTAGTCATGGAGCACCCAAGACTCCCTCGTCTACAAACACCTATCAGGAGCCTCATACACAGTCACAGTTGGGTTGACAGGCTTTGGGGGCACAGAGGCTCCTCATTCTACCACATTAAAAACTGACATATATTAAAAATAAACATCTGCAGTGTTAGTGTGTTAATTTCTCTGTTTCACTCTTTCCTTTAGTTTCCACATTTTGAAATAATCTTTAGCTTGGCAGTCATCTTTCTTACCTTGGCTTCATCTTTTCATTTCCGTATCCTCCTCCTCTACCCTGAAAGCTCTGGCATTTGTACTGCCGCCTGGCCATGGTCTGTCCCAGAGAAGGTGATTCAGGATAGCACCTGAACATGGGCTGTGAATGTGAGAACTTGAGCGTTTCCACTGGTCTATCAGGGTGGCTCAGCTAGCATTATTTTCACTTTTTCCTGCCTCTTTAGTCTCACTGTCTGTTTCTATGCCAGACAAAGCTCACTATCCTCCAGAGAAAATAATGGCAGCAAACTTGTCCCTGGATGCAAGGTGGTTGCCAAAAGACTGGAAGAGGGCAGATGTTGTGCCACTTCACAAGAGTGATAGCAGGGAGGTGGAAAACTATCGTCCGTCAGCCTCACCTTGGTGGTGGGTAAGGTGATGGGAGGCGATATTAAAAGAAAGGGTGGTTAGCTACTTGGTGGAAAGTCAGCTACAGGACATCTGTCAGCATGGTTTCACACAGAGGAGGTCATGCCAGACAAACCTGAGTTTTTCAATTGGGTGATGAGGGTGGTAGATCAGGGAGGGCAGTGGACGTAGCCTATCTGGACTTTGGAAGGCCTTTGACACTGTCCCCACACAAGACTGGGTAAATAAGCTGGAAAGTTTGTGGGTGGGACAGAAAATAACTAGGTGGGTGGAGAACTGGCTGAAGGACAGAAGCCAAAGGGTGATGGTAAATGGGGTACATTCCAGGAGGAAGGGGTGGCCAGGTGGGGTCCCCAGGGGTCGGTGCTGGAGCCCATCCTGTTCAACATCTATGTCAGCAACATAGCGGAGGGGCTGCTGGGAAGGTCTGCCTATTTGCGGATGACATGAAAATCTGCAATGGGATGGACATCCGGGGGTTGGAGGCTATGAGAGGATCTAAGATTTCTGGAAGGGTGGTCAGAAACCTGGCAGCTGAAATTCAATAGCACAAAAGAACTCCAGCACCACTCACTGCAGAAATGAATAAATATGACCCAAACAGGCAAATAAACAAATCAGCAAGCAACTTGCAAGTTGAAAAAATAATTTAATTTAATACAGTACTTTCATATATATAAAACAGTCAAAACACCATATACCTTCTAAATAGGGATTCAGGTGGGAACCACAAGCCTCCTAGTGGATTAGCTGAGAGCATCATCAGGGAGTGTTCAAACAGGTGAGGCACTCTACTTTTAAAGACAAAAATTTAAAGTGACAGTGTGTTCCGAAGAACTACCTCACTCTAGAGTGACATACACACATAATAAAATATTCATATAAAAAATATATATATATATATATATATATATATAAATAAATGCAAATGAACAATAGCACACTACAGGACAGATAAAACCAACAAATGTAAATATATTGATTACTAATTAGAAATACCCATCATATACCTGAAAAATAAAATAAAACAATATATACACAATATACAAAAATATCAAAGTGCAGAAAAGTGTTCCGAAAACAGTCAAATAGCGTATTATTTATAGTCTAAGCCATAACATACAAGAGAAATCTTCATAATTAGGCGTAATATCTATTTTAAATAGAGCGTGTCCCAGAGAGCAAACTTATCAAATAATCCTTCAATATTTATTCAAAACTTATTGAAACAGATTTATTTTACCTATGAAAATCAATTTAAATATATGATCATATCTAAATACTAACAGAACATATAATATGTATAATATATTATAGGAGTCTGTCTTGAACCCAAGAACAAAGTATGCTCAGGCTTAAAATTATGCCAAACACATACCATATATACATTTACGATAATATATTTTTACACATATTTTATTGGTTTTCTTATTTTTCATTTTGCAAAAATGGTAGCAATTCAAAATATCATTCAATCCAGGATAACTCAGTGTATTTAATCTATGTATCCAATATTGCTCTCTCTGAGAAAGAAGCATCCCTACTCTCATCTGTTTGGGTCATATTTTTCATTTCTGCAGTGAGTGGTGCTGGAGTTCTTTGTGTGCTGCTGGCTTGTACTCTCACTAGCACTTTCGTCCCTAGTGGGACGGCTTTTCCTTTTAGTTTTGGTGTATTAGCCTGCCCATGGCATTTGCAGCTTTGAATAGACCCTTTATGGTACTTATTTTCATACATTTATAAGCCACTTTTGACACCATTGCCTTATCAACTGCTTACTATTTTTAGGTGATGTTGGTGAAACCTGAAAATGTTTCAGGATTTTCATTTGGGGGTTCTGGTGGGACCCAAGTAGTTGCACTACTTGGTGGAGCAGATGAAGTTGACAATCCCTTTGGGAATGAAGAATTGACACCTGAATGAAATGTTTTATGTCACAAGTCATTCCTGAAATACAGTCATCGGATATAGTCGTAGTGTTTCAACAACTGAAAGCTGCTGTTAAAGTTAGAAGCAATTATTGGCACCTTAAAACAATGGAGCGTATGCTAAAGTTAATCATGCACCAAGAGGTATGTGGGTTATTAAATGGCCTGGGTGTGGACAAGAAACAAACAAATTCTTCTCTGATTGGAAGCAGCAAATGCAGGCTGCTTCAATGCTGTTCATTCATTGTCTCATTCGAGATTATACTTTACAACGTACTGGGCTGGACTGAGAATTAAGGGACTGTGAAAAGCAATTCTTGCTTATAAAGAACATCCAGATTTTTGGATTTTGAAAATGAACTTAAACACATTATCATGGAACATGATTCTAAACTGAAAGCTAGAAAAATGACTACATTTGAATGGGATCATCAAGATTATATTAATGATTGAGTTTTCAATTGGAAAATGTATTTATTTAGCTTTTGTTAACCGGGTAGGTACACTAGACAAGTTATATGCCTATTTTCAGGAACGACCGGGAGAGTACAACAAGTAATACAGATACATCAGAACATAACAGCAGGTAAAAGCAAGTACATTGAGTAACAAAATGCATTGAGTCACAAAATGGTAAGGCATAAGTGAACTGCTATGACAGAAATTGAAAAGTACATATAATCAACAATATATAGTCTGAAACATACATAGCGCAGTCAGATGCCTAGGAGAGAAATTGGATCAGGAGAAGCGACAAAATATCATTAGTAGGTCCTCAGAACAGTTGGGCTCCAAGTACCATTAGGCTTGGGACACTCAAGACACTGAGGCCTGCTTCAGATACCCCACAGGGACTTCTGGAAGCTCTGATGGAAGAGGCGGAATGAACATGGTCAGGAAAGGAGTTCCAGAGCCTAGGAGCACATGCAGCAAGTCCCTGTCCCCATAAGGGTTCGGGTGGGGGTACTTTTAGCATCCCAGGACCTGGGACCTGAGAGGTAGGAGGAGGGTCAGGAGGTGGAGAGCTGTGCCAGCCCGGAGGGTGCAGTTCTGATCACTTTGCCCCGAGGCATCCCAGCCCAAAGTTCAGGTGACTGGTCAGGAAAGCCAACCTAGTTTATCATAAAGCTCACAATGGTGGGTGAGACGGGGCGGCCAGTGCAAAGTGACAGATGTTATTGTACGTCGTGTGCCACCGAGTAAGAAGAGCTTTGGAGATACGGGCAAATTGGTGGAGACCATAGCTAAGGGAGAAGTAGTACACCTCTAGCAAGTGCCAGACGAGCAGCAGAGGTCAGGTTATTTTGGCCCTATAGGCCAGACCCGATTTACAGTTCACAATTCTACAGACATTTAGGATATGACTCCTAGGTCCAATTGGGGTCAAGTGTCACCCAAGGTATTTGAGTTAGGAGGAGCTCCATTGTCACAGAATGGTAATAATATTAAAGGAAAAACAATTGGAGAGGGAGAGACACTAATGGACAACAACATGGTGCAACTTTTGAAAACACCTGAACAAAATCCTGATCACTTTATCTCTAATTCTGAATCCAGTACTGACTCAATGGACGAAGTTAATGAATTAATTAAATCCAGTTAGGAAGAGTCTCGTCATCCAACTTTCACTCCCAGAGCGCAGTCTCGAGTGATACATTTTCAGTTGAGGCACAAACATACTCGATTGGGGGAGTCGTAGAAATAAGGCCATGTAGGAAGTACAGCACGATGGTCAGGAACAACAATGGCATGCATTGTCAAGAAATCAAACACAACAGTTAGGAGGACTAGTCTCACAAACCAGGAGGACACGATCCTACAGGAACAGGTGCAAGTAAATGTGGTAAACTTATCTTCTTTACCTTGACTGCCTCTCAAAATAAGTTGCTATCTAAAGGTTTTAACTTTTGTCCCACTAGTAGCTAATGACTTTGAAATGTTTTGGACATTAAAAATTTACCAGAAAATTTAATTTACATGCTCACTTCTCCAAACTCTCTAATAAGCATGAGGGTCTGCATCAATAGAATTGTCACAGACTGAGAATCATGTAAATGTGAAATTCAGTTCAGAAACAGTACAACAAACATTTAAACGTCCATCTACTTTTGCCTGGTTATTCCCTGCAGTTATTACGTTTGAAAGAGCTGTACTTCAGGAACTGGAATCTCGTAAAGATGAACTGAATAATTTGAATTATGTAAATATTAGCAATGAGGAACAGGAGGGTTTGCAACAATTACAAAATAATTCAGAATTATCAAGCCAGCTGATGGAGGCTCACTTGTTTTGATGGATAAAGATAATTATGTTGCAGAAATTTGGAGACAGGGAACACCGATTTCTATATGGAATGGAAGTCAGACCCAGGAGCGTTTCAAGCAAAGAGATCGATGATTTTCTCTCTAAATCCCTTGGAGAGGAACTCATCGATTTACAAACTGTTAAATATTTAAGTGCATCACATCAGAAGCAGACTATATATCGTACTGCCCAAAGTTCATAAAACCTAATAGACCCCAGGCGACCAATTGTGTCAGGGATAGGTTCTTAACGGAGCCTTTGTCGAAATTTATAGACCAGCATACTAATTTTTGTCCCAAAATTAAGATCTTATGTTAGAGATTCGACACAAATATTAAATGTTTTGGGAGACTTGCAAATGGAAAGTGATTGGGCCTTCGTAACCTTAGACAGGAGGCCTTGTATTCAAATAGGCCCCATGTGGGTGGTCTTTTGGCTTTTCACTTTTAGTTAAACATAGTTGCACATATGCACCTCAGTTTATTGATTTTTATGTCAGCTGACAGAATCTGTGCTTACTAAAATATTATTCTGTTCCAGGGAAGTTCTTTCTGCAAATAAAGGGACTGCATGGGCTACTTTTCTCCACGTATGCAAGTTTATATCTGGGCAAATGGGCATTATTCTTTATTTATGATGCTGTCCAGAATCAGTTCTATGAATTCATTGATTTATGGCGTCATCATATTGACGTGATGATAGTGTGGCGAGGCGGACTATGACCATTTAATGCGCTTTGTACAATATTTGGAACAATTGGATTCTAATTTCAGATTCACGGTGTGTTATAATAGATAACAGGTCTCATTTTGGATATTAAAATCTGTAAAGAAGGATGATACAATAACAACTGATTTGTACAGGAAATCAACAGACCAGAATAATCTTTTAATGGCTAATAGTTGTCAACCATACCACACCATCAACAATATTCCCAAATCTCAATTTATGAGGATAAAATGGATGTGTTCAGATGAAGCAACATATTTATGTAGGAGTTACAGGAAAGGTTCATTAGTGGGGATATAACCCTGCTTTAGTGGCAAAGAAAGCAGAAGAAGTTAACCATTTTCCTAGGGAAGATTTGTTATGGTATAAACAAAGAGATCTGAGAACAACAACCAGGAGATTAGGTTGGTTATGAGATACTGTGTGAAGAGCAATATTATAAGGGACACTATCAGTAAATTTTGGCATGTTCTTGGTACTGAGCCGGCTTTGAAATTAGTGGCAGAACAGAGACGAAAGTTACCTTCAGAAGGTCTAGAAATTTTTCGGACCATTTGGTCCATAGTTACCTTCCAGTTCAACATAAACAAACTTGGTTGCCCTCTGCCCCACTGGGGTATCAGTGTTGCAGATGTACATACTCATAATAAGATACAACAGAAAAATGTTTTCATCTACAAATACTGATATTGTTTTTGATATTAGGGGTTTATTAATTGTAGTACCGTTTGTGTAGTTTATTTAGCCACATGCAATTACGGTGCATTTTATGTAGGAAGGCGTCTAGGGCATTCAAGATAAGAGATGGAACATCTTAGCGATATTAGAATCAAGGACTTTGCAAATCCCTGTTTTGCCATATTAAGTCTTATACAAGAATGGATTCATTACACCAATTTTATACTCGCGAGGATTTATTTAACTCTAAAAATTGATTAGCATTTTGCTCATAAAAGAGCTAAATCTTTGTGAAAATGCATAGCTCTTGCCTCACTGTGTTTAACAAACACATCACTTCAGAAAATCTATATAAATACTTTCCGTATAGTTAGTATAGTCCCAAGAAAAAAACTGCTAATCAATTATTTAAAACCCTGCTGTGGGATAGAAAGTAAGATTGGGCCGAGAGATGACCTAGACCTGCTTCTTTGGAATGGAGTTACATTGGATGGGTTTGCCCTCTCTCTCCTTTTACTAGTATCTTAATTTGACGCTATCTGACTTGGTCAAGTTGTGATCAGCTTAGTTTTCAGAGTGCTGAACGGCCCTGTCTTAGTAAGGTTTCAAATCTGGTTGTGTAACTCTGTCTGTTAGTTAATTACCTGGTAGGTGTCCTGACCTGGAGCTTTGCTACCCTGCAGGGGTTTGGGGGTATTTTTTAGTCAGGAAGCTGGCTGGAGTACCCCACCCCTTGAGTCATGAGGACTGCCACTTTTGTGGTACTCTTCATGACCCTTTAGTAAGCGTAGTTCTGGACTCCTTCAAGGATTACCTATTTGTGAGAAATATGGGCATGAGTTAAACCGATTTTTCTGACCAAAATTTACAGACTCTTCATGACCCTTTGGTAAGGTAGTTTTGGACTCCTTCAAGGATTACCTATTTGTGAGAAATATGGACATGAGTTAAACCGATTTTTCTGACCAAAATTTTACAGACTCTCGAATCATTCTGGTGAAATTTCGGACTCTTCCTGCTTTATTCCCATCTGTTCCTGCCTGATATGGACATATTAATTTTATGGACTCTGCATTAGTTTGATTTGTTCTATTTTCGAGTTCTTTGATTCGGCTTTTGGACACGGGGTGAAGGGTCTTTGTGTCCTTTAGCCTTTTTAGTTTTGTTTTACTTTTTCCTTTGTGAGGCTAGAACAAATATCATCTTCCCTCTTGTTGTGAGAGAACTTGAGAGGAGTTTTGTTCTTGGCCCTTGCTTATTATATCCCATAAGGTGGTGAGAGCAATCCGGAGGCTAAACAGTTTAGGTTTAGATTTTCTTTTCTTTTTAAGCTTATTTTATGATGTTGTTAAATTGATTTTAATTAGTTCTGTTGTGGGTTTTGGGTTTCTTATCTAAGCTTCAACATGTGTTGGTCTTTAACTCCCACGGTGATGCTTACTCATCCTCCTCACTGGCGCCTCTGCCCCTTTGTCACTCCTCCTCTACTTTTTGATACCTACCAGCGCTGTAGCGCTCTGGGTATTGTCCGTGGGGGGGTTGTCGAACAGGGGTGGATGAATGAGCGGGTCCATCGTATTGGGGTAGTCAGGTCTAGGGAGGCACCCTGGGGGCGAAATGGAACCAGATCGAGGTTCTCCTTGTCTGGCAGCCATACCCAAGGGCTCCACAGAAATTGGTGGGCAGATAGGCTTGACAACCCCTGAAGTTTGTCCAACTCGGTGGTGTTATGCAAATGCCAGGTCTGTTAGGAATAAGACCGCTATCATTTGCGATCTTGTTAGTTCGGCTGACCTGGCTTGCATCACCAAGACCTGGCTGGATGAAAACTCTGGCCCCACCTTGGAAACCATGATTCCGGCCGGGTGCTCAGTGATACACTGCCGAGATTGGACCGCGAAGCCCGAGGGGTTGCAGTCTGTTTAAGGCGAGTTGGGCCTCACGAATGTGGTAGTTGAGTGAGACTGGGTCTTTTTAGTGTACAGTACCGTAGCAGGTGTCAAGCGTTGAATCGTCCTCATCTACGCGTCCACCGGAGATGGAGGCGGCTTCTTACAGGAAGTAACAGACTTCCATCAATGCGACATGTCGTTTGAGTCGCCCAGGTTGATGGTCCTGGGTGACTTCAACGCCTGGGTCGACGAGAACTCTCAAATTTGGGTAATGACTTCCTCCAATTGATGTCTTCTTTGGGCCTTACACAGGTGGTTTCCACTGCAACGCACAAATCTGGACATTCTTTAGATCTAGTCTTCCTTCTAGGGATCAATGCATCCGACATGGGGTGGAACCAGTCGCCTGGTCTGATCACCACATCGTGAGGTTCAATTTTGCACCCCTGAGAAGACCAGCCCCTGTGGAGATGGTCAGGTACACCCATTACTGAATGTTACTCCACAAGGTCTAGCGGCGGTCCTTGACCTCTCATCCTTAGGTTCGGTGAGCAGTGGTCCAGAAGCACTAGTATCGGCCTATAATAAGGCCGTCACAACTCTAGATTCCATTGCTCCTGTTCGTAGCGCCCCAGATCCCTTAGCCGGAGCCCCATGGTTTGATGGGACCTAAGGGAGATGCAGAGACAGGGCTAAGGTTAGAGCGTGCTGGCGCAGGTCCTCCCCTCGATGCCGACTCACTCTAGATTGATGGAACATTATGTTAACTATCAATCTGCAATCACCCATAGGAAGGCAGAATTCCTGTCAGGGAGATTGCAGTTGCTCAGAAATTGACCGGCTCAGCTGTTCCAAACTGTAGACAGACTGTGCAACCCAGCCTGCCTGCATGTTGAAAGCTTTTCGCAAGCAGAGTGCGGCGAGCTCGCTCGATACTTCTATGCTAAAGTGGCCGACATCAGGAAGAACCTGGGTCCGCAAGCTCTATGGTGAAGCTTTTGGTCAGCGTGAGATGACAGTGCCCCATTTCTCCTGGAGTTCCTTTCAACGACCTGAGTTCGTGGACATTATGAGGATCATCCATTCTATCGCCCCACAAGTTGTGGTTTAGATCCGGTCCGACTCCCTTATTCTGGGTTGTTTGGATATCACTGGTCCGGTCTTGGCACAAATAGTCTGGTGCTCCTTGGAATTGGTGAGTTTCCTGTTCCTTGAAAAGAGGCTGTGGTAACTCCTCTTTTGAAAGCTTCCTTGGACCGGACTCTTATTCTAGCTATCGACCTCTCTCTAACCTCCCTTTATTGGGAAGGTTATCGAGAAGATAAGTAGCGATTCAATTGGATGACCATTTAACCATCCATAATGTCTACGAATCCTTCCAGTCGGGCTTCCGTAAAGACATAGCACGAGACTGCGCTGGTTCGGGTGTTAAATGATCTTCTGATGGCGGGGATCAGAAGAGGCGCTCCATTCTTGTTCTTCTTGATCTCTTGCAGCCTTTGACACAGTGGACCACATGGTGCTATTAACTCGCCTGGGGCAAATTTGTGGAATGACTGGAACAGTTCTGCAATGGTTCACGTCATTTCTTACGGAGATCGCAGAGAGTTGTGTGGGATTTTCTCCTCTGACCCAATCCCTCTGTTGTGTGGAGTCCCCAGGGATCCGTGCTGTCGCCCATGTTGTTTGCAGCGATATGCTGCCCCTGGAGGTATCATTAGACGATATGGGCTGAGGTTTCACTGCTGATGCGGATGACACCCAGCTCTATCTGTCCTTTGCACCCGACCAGGATGGAGCCTCTCGGTGTTTAACAGCTGTCTGAGGAGATCCAAGACTGGATGGATTCTAGTTGGCTAAAGTTGAACTCGGAGAAAACAGAGGTGCTGGTGGTGGATCCTGGTGGTAGGGTGGTGAGGCCGGATACGGTGCTCCATCTGGAATTATTCTTGGTGGAGTATCTTTGCCGTCCTCAGAACAGGTGCGTAGCCTTGGAGTTATTCTTGACGATAGGCTGACTCTCAAAGCTCAGGTGTCAGCTGTTGTCAAGACTTCCTTTATCATCTCAGGAACATTGCCAGGGTGAGCGTCTTGTTCCGTCTGACTCCCTGCCTACTTTGGTTCATGCTTTTGTATCTTCAGCTTAGACTATTGCAATGCCCTGTACTTTGGGCTTTTGGGGTTGAAATCCGTCGCCTACAGCTGGTGCAGAGCAGCTGCAGCCGGGTTCTGACTGGGACAAGTCGTTTCTGTCACAGCACTCCTGCTCTTGCGCGAACTGCACTGGCTGCCTGTGCAGTGGCGGATCACCTTTAAAAGTCATTTTGCTGACTTTTCAAAGGCCCATACGACCAGGGTCCAGCCTATCTGAAAGACCTCCTAGTGCCTTACTGCCTGACCGATCCTCCGCTCAGCCGACATGGGGTTGTTAGAGATCCCAAGAGTGAGTTTGAAATCTTCTGGCAGCAGAGCATTTTCATATGCTGCACACTCTTTGGAACTCTCTACCATGTCGGCTATGGCAGTGCACCTCCGTGGAACTCTTTAAAAGAGCTGAAAACCTACTTATGGAACATGGCTTTTTAGATAATTAGTTATCTATTAATGCTTTGGTTTTTATTATTATATATTTTATCTTGTGGTATGCCGATTTTATGTATATGTTTGTGTATGTTGTGTTTGAACTGTCAAATTGTTCAGCACCTTGATATGTTGAAAGGTGCTATATAAATAAATTATTATTATTATTCTTTTCAGAGACAGCAATATTGGATACATAGATTAAATGCACTAAGTTATCCTAGATTGAATAATATTTTTGAATCGATACCATTTTGCAAAATATAAGAAAACCAATATAAATGTGTATAAAAATATATTATCATTAAATGTACAGTATATATGGGACGTATATGGCATAATTTTAAGCCTGAGCATACTTTGTTCTTGGGTTCAAGACAGATCACCTATAATATAGTATACATATTATATGTTCTATTAGTATTTAGATATGATCATATATTTAACACGAATTTTCATAGGTAAAATAAATCTGTTTCAATAAGTTTTGAATAAATATTGAAGGATTATTTGATAAGTTTGCTCTCTGGGACACTTTCTATTTAAAATAGGTATTACATTTAATTATGAAGATTTCTCTTGTATGTTATGGCTTAGACTATAAATAATACGCTATTTGTTTTCGGAACACTTTTCTGCACTTTGATATTTTTGTATATTGTGTATATATTTGTTTATTTTATTTTTCAGGTGCATATGATGGGTATTACTAATTAGTAATCAATATATTTACATTTGTTGGTTTTATCTGTCCTGTAGTGTGCTATTGTTCATTTGCATTTATATTCATATATATATATTTTTATATGAATATTTTTATTATGTGTGTATGTCACTCTAGAGTGAGGTGGTTCTTGGAACACACTGTCACTTTCAATTTTTGTCTTTAAAGTAGAGTGCATCACCTGTTTGACACTCCCTGATGATGCTCTGAAGCGAAACCACTAGGAAGCTTGTGGTTCCCACCTGAATCCCTATTTAGAAGGTATTATTTGGTATTACTTGGTAGAATGGGGCACAGAAGGCAATATGCCCATCGAGTGCCCCCACAATTTTGTGGATCATTTAAGCAATAATGCCCGACAGGGTGTGTGGCGTGCTGGGATAGCGTCACGCTCTCAGGTGGTTGGGCACGAGGCCGCAGGCCGAGTGCGTCCAATAACTGAGGCGTTGGGACGTCTCAAACGACACACACCCCGGGAGGGCATTATTGCTATTATGCCAATGGCTCGTTGTTATACAGCATAAAAAAAATATTTTAAAGATGTTTTCTGTGGAAAAATGTTTTTGTTTTTAAGAGCAGATGAAACAATCAAGCAAATGCTCAGCATGCTCATGCTCAGCAGCAGGTTCACAGTGAGGTTGAGACTAGACCGTGATGTTGTACTGATTAACATCACGGGTCCAGCCTAAGACTGACCAATCAGAGTCCAGGATTTTTTCTTGCCATTGTATAATATTAGTTAGTAGTTTCTAACCAAAGATCTAGTTTGATTTTAAATGTTTCAAGATTGGGGCTAGTAACAAGATCACTGGGTAACTTGTTCCATATTCTGGGGCCCAAGTATGAAGTACTGTAGTCTCTTATTGGTGTTTGCTTTGGGGATAGCAAGTTGTTTAGAGTGCAGTCTAGAGACTAATTTCCTTGTTGTAAACTTAATTCCACATTGTTGCATCAGAGTCGTTTTTCTAGGATTTTATAAAGAAACATGAGGTCTCCCTTAACTGCCTGGTTTCCAGTGAATGAAGTTTTAATTTGTTTAACCTGTCGTCATATGGTAAGTGTGTTAAATGTGGTATCATCCGTGTTGCTCTCCTCTGGATGCTCTCAATGGTTGCTATATCTTTCATCAGATATGAGCTCCAAAATGGTGACCCCATAATCTGAGTATGGTCCAACATATGTCCTGTACAGGGAATAATACGGTGCATGTATATAGTATATGGTGTTTTTGACTGTTTTCTATGTATGAAAGTACTGTATTAAATTAACTTACTTTTCAACATGCAAGTTGCTTGTTGATTTATTTGCCTGTTTGGGTCATATTTATTCATTTCTGCAGTGAGTCGTGCTGGAGTTCTTTGTGTACTGCTGGCTTGTACTCTCACTAGCACCTTCGGCCTGGTGGGGCGACTTTTCTTTTGGTTTAGCTGAAATGCAATGCCAGAAAGTGCACAGTGATGCACAAGAGGCAAAATAACCCACAAGTGGATTACACACTGGGGGGATGTAATTAAGGCAACTGAGCAGAGAGGGATCTGGGGATTATAATTTCAGATAACCTTTAGATACGGACACAATGTAGCAAAGTGGTGGGCAAGCGAATGGAATGCTAGGCGTACATAGGGAGAGGTATAACAAGCAGAAGGAGGGAGGTGCTGATACCACTTTACAAATCCATGCAGAAGCCTCACCTGGAACAGGTCTAATTCTGGAGACCCTCACCTATGCAAGGACACAGATCGGATTGAAAGGGCTCAGAGAAGGATAACCAAGATGGTACATGAGTTGAATGGGAAGCCCTATGAGGAGAGGTTGAGGGAGCTGGATCTGTATCTGTTGGAGACCAGAAGGATTAATAAGATGGGGAGCTTATTCACTAGGAATGTAGGTGCCAAAACTAAGAGTCATAGTCTATGATTAGAGGAGGAAGGTTTAGGGGCAGCGTGAGGGGATGTTACTTCTTGGAGATGATGCTCAAGCCTAAAGCAGGCTGCCAGAGGAAGTGGTCGGGATCAAACGTGGAGGATTCAAGAAAGCATGGGACAGACACAAGGGGCTGACCAGGGGGCGAAGGGGATTTCTGGACAAGGGGGGCAAGTGTGTGTGGGGGGTAAGGGCAGACTTGATGTGCCATAGGGTTCTTTTCTGCCGACACATTTCTATGATGATTCAAAGTCTCTCCTCTGCCCGGCCAAAAGGCTGCAGTGCTCTCTGCTCTCATTTCCCTCCCCAACACAGTACAAGCAAAATGTTCTCCTCTCCCTACCCACATAATGGCTGCAATGTTGTCTCCTCCCCAATCCACAGAATAGCAAGAATGCCCTCTCTTCTAGAGGAGGTTGAGAGGAAGTGGGTAGTAGACTGGGAATCATGGTGTAGAAACTAGAAATAAACGAATTGAAAATAAATCTAGAAATAGTAAAAAAAAAAATAAACAAAAACATAACAGCAGTAGAGCTACTGCTCACGACACTTACAGCCTGGGTGTGGGAATGAGCCAGGGTTGTCAGGAGCTAGCCGGGGAGAGGGGATGCACTTTCCACTAGTGGGGAGGTTGCCTGGCTCCAATGTGCAGTCATGCACGTACATGCATATATGCACACTGGGGCCCTAGCTGGCAGTATCCCAGTAGATGGAACCAGCAAGTCGGGAAACCCCTGGGACAAATAGAATGAAGCCAGGTGCTCTCAGGCCATGCTCACCAACTGACCATGCCCTAGCTCCTACACTTGGGCTGGTGGGCTCAGTTGAAAGAAATAATTCCCGATGGAACTGCCACAGTACAGGTGCTGTGATGTGGCACTGGAGACAGAGGTAAGCACCAGAGAAGGGTTGGGATGGGGCAGGAGTCACTGTAGTGGATGCTGACAGCACCAGTGATGGGGAGAAAAAATATCAAAAAGAAAAAGTGCCTGTAGGGTTGGGAACAAGGCAGCAATCTAACAACTTTCTAATCTGAATCAGGAGAAAAATGGAGGCTAGCTAAAAAAATGAGCACTCCAAAATCCCACATGGATATTACTCGTAAAGGCTGGCACCAGAACTTTTTTTTTTTGGTAGTAGGTGTTGGTACATAAACATATGGCATTAGAATGCCATCAACCAATCAGGAACAGGTAGTTTCCCAAACCATTTTCTAATGCCATATGTTTATGTAGCAAAGGTGCTGCTCCTGCATAAAGGGGTGACCTCTCCTTTCCTGGAAACTACTAGCCCATTTCTCTCCTCCCTCCTTTGCCAAGCTCCAGGAATCCCTCGTCCACTCCAGACTTGCCAGCGTCCTCCTTTCCACTGATTTCCTCTTCCCTTTCTAGTCTGGCTTTAGAAAGTACCATTCCACGGTATCCTCCTTCTGTGTGTAACTGACACTATCCTTACTAGGATGGATCAGGGCCACATCACCTCAGCTATATTAATCAATCTGACCAGGGCTTTTGACACTCTCTGTCCCACCCTCTCCTCCTTAACAAGCTGCGTTCTGCGGCCTCTCAGTCACCGCTGTTGACTGGTTCAATTCATACCTCATAGGCTGTTAGTGGTTGGTACAGGTGAGATTTGCCCTGTCCCCACCTCCTTATCTTAGTTGGAGTCCCAAGGGGTTCCATTCTGAGCCCAGTTCTCTTCTCCGCCTAGTGTGTGGTTTGACAGCAAGCTCAACTCCTCTGTTCACACAGACACCATCCACACCAAACTAAGCACCCTATACTGAAATAAAGACTGTCTCTCTCTCTCTCCAGGTACGCAGGGAACTAGCAACCAAAATGATTCTCCCAGCCTTTGACTATGTGGACATAGTCTATGGCAACGCTCCTCCTTGCCAGACTGGACACCCTGCCTAACACCTTTCTGTCATTTTGCCATCGGCCCCCCTGCATCTATCACTGCACCCTATTTTGCCCCTCTTCAAGCTCCTGTGCTGTCATGCCTTCACACATTATGCTGCCTTCGCTGCCAAATACTGGTTTGGGGCCCTACTCTTTTTCCCCACTGATCTCACCTGCTCCCTACTCTCTTTGCTCCAGGGATTCCTACACCTTCTCCATTCCCTACCTTCACTCTATGGCTGGCCAAGATGCCTTCTCCTAGCACTGTCCTCCCTCTGAATATGCTCCCGTCCCCTCCGTCTCTCCCCTTCACTTCCCACATTTAGACATCTCCTAAGGCAACTTCCTGCATCCTCTTGTTCCCATTTACCCCCTCACTAAGCTCTTATATGCTCCTTGAATCTCTCCTGCTCAGTCCCGTGGAGCGATGTTCTCAGTGTTCTCAGCACTGTCCCAACATCAACATGCACTATGGATTTTACTTTCTCCATTGTTTACCCTCCTTCCACTGTGCTGCATAAATGCTGTTTTATATTATGCTTCTCTCACTTACTGCCGCTCCATTTATTTCATTGTATCCTATTTTGTATTTTTATTTCTTTATGTTGGAATGTAAGCCTCATCTGCTTTATAAAGTTGTTTCCAACATTTCCCTTCCCGGTCGCACCTGGAAATGAGTCTCGGCTCAGCGTGCCTCTCCTAGTTAACATTTTAAATCAATAACAACACTTAATTACCATTTATCAAATGTATTGCTACCATTCTTGTTATAGTAGTCTTATAGTCTCTTGAGGCTGTATTTAAGTTTTGACCCTACTGTACTAATGTGGCCTTTACAAAATAGAGCTCTTGTATCTCATGTGGCCATCAAATCTTCTATTTTATTTAATTTTCTGATGTTACTCTACCTTTCCTGAATGAAAACCACTCTGGGATACTTTTTTGCTCCATCCGATCAGCCCCCATGGGTACAAACCCTCATGCCCAGTCCTGTCATCCACCTCCCCAGGACTTACCTTGACTCTTTGGCACCCTGACTTGCCCCCAGGCAGAGTCGCTGGAGATTTGATCAGTACATCGGAGTGAGTACCATGGGTTGGCACGCAACACGGGGTGGACGCCCTCACGCTGTGGTCAGATCCTTTTTCCACCACTTTTTCCCCAGGGAGGCATGGCGAAACTCAGTTGAACGTCTGCCATGCCTCCTGAACTTACGAGCTCTGGCTGTCAAATCCCCAGCTTCCACTAGGGGCCAGTCAAACAGCAGGTACTTCCCCAACCTCCCTGAAGGAGGAGGGCAGTCTGTCGACGCTCAATCCTCCTGCCCTCTGAATCCCTAGGTTTGCTTCCAAAACCAGGTTGTTGGTGCTGCAAGTGGTAGCTCTACCGGTCGCGCTTCAGCTGGCTGGCCATTCTGGGATACTTTGTAGGGAAAAGACTACATAACATAAACCATAGACTGAAATGAAATACCAGTTTAAGTATTCTAATCAGGGTAATATGGAAGAGACAACATAACATGGTATTTCAACCTATGGTTTTAAATATTTTAACTAGGGGTAATCAGACCTACAGTACTTACATTAACCTAGCTGGGTTATTTTAACAGTGGATCCCATTAGCTCTTGGGGCATACAGTGCAAAGAACAGTTATGCACTTATCGTAACAGTAGATCTTTGAGAGAATCTCTTCCATTAGGCTATACCTTTGGAGCTATAGCTGCCAGGCACTACGACCACGAAACTTTTGCTAGTTGGGGGCTGCTCATGATGATGATGCCGATGTCTGCATCTACATAAACGTGGGTGGCCCCATCACTGCCTCTATGTAAACATAGGTGGCCCCATCACTTCTCAATTCCCGGTCAGAGATTAGACTTGGGGACCTCTAACCGTGGGGAATCAGGAGATAAGCCAGCATCACGCATACATGGTGTGGCATGGGGTTGGATACATGATGCATGGATTAAGTTCAGACACAGTATTTGATGTAACCCTCACTGAAACAGAATAGGGATAGGGGAGGATGACATGTCCTCATGGAAGAGATTCTCTCAAAGATCTACTGCTACAGTAAGTAAGCAATAGTAGATCTTTAATCTATGTTCTATCTTTTACGAGGATATCTCTTCCATTAGGCCACACCTTTGGAATGATTCCAAAACAGTCCCAAATCAAACTGGGAGGAGGCTAGAGTCGGATATATATTCAGGACAGTAGACCTTGCAGCACAGCAAGTCAGAATCCAGCATGTCTACAACAGACTATGTTCAGACTGTAAAGTTTAGTGAAGGTGTGGACAGTGCTTCATTCAGCTGCAGCACAAATGTCTGCAGCAGAAACATTTCTGAAACATGCTGAGAGGACTTTCTGCTGTCTGTGGTGCAATTAACATACTACCCAATTACTCAGTGTACATCCAAGTATGGAGCAGTGCCTCACTCTGATTGGCATGCTCAGGGTAATAAACAGGAAGGTGTATCATTTGATTTTGTGTAAATTCAGATACCATCTTCGGTAGAAACTTAGGATTTGTACACATAAACTGTCTTTGTGGAAAATCAAATAAGGAGGCTCACACACTAGAGTCTGAAGCTCTGAAATCCTTCTAGCAGAAGTGATTGCAGCTAAAAATAATGTTTCCATTACAGGAAACATAGGCCACAACTCACAGGCAGCTCAAAAGCAGCCGTCAGTTTCTCTAGCATAAACTTCAAGTCCTAAGGCAGGTCAGGATTTTGGATAGGTTTCATGTGAAGAATGCCTCTCAGAAAAGTATGGGACACCTACAATTGGTAACTGTAGGACCATCAATAGAGGTCATGGAAAGCTGACATAGCAGTCAAATACACCTTAAGTGAAGAATACTGTAGGCTAAAGTCTGACAGGAACAGTAACTATTCCAACACAGCATTTACAGGGCATGTAAATGGATCAATTCCTGGAAGCAGTCCACAAAGTGAACCGCTTCCATTTCAAGCAATAAGTAAGTCTGGTAGAAGGCTTTCTAGCCACAATCAGAACATCAGCAACTTTAAGGGATATCCTAAAATGTGCAATGGCTCGTCTTCAGCAGCCATGCATGTAGATGTAAGGGATTTCAGGGCTGGATGGACCAGGGATCTCTTGTCCTGTAACAACAGGCCCCAACACAGAGGTAGTGGGACAGGAGGCTCCACTGTCAGCTGATACAAAAGTGGAAACCATATCTGGTGAGGCCATAATGGAGAAATGAGGTCAAAAGTGGTACACTCCATCTGCAGCTTGAGCAGCACCTCTGTATTAGTGGAACTGATGCATACAGGAATTTCCTTTCCAAGAGAACGGCAAAGCATTTCACCAGAAAACTCCAGGCCCTGGAGCGAGCAAGGAGAAACATGGCCGTTTTGCATTGTCTCGGGACACAAAAGGTCTAATTCTGGATGACCCCATCTTGCAAGAGGTCAGCTACCATGGAGGTCAGCAGCTCCCATTTTGAATCTTGGACTCTGACCTGCTTAGCCCGTCTGCCAAGATGTTTTGAAGACCTGAGGATACATGGCTGACAGTTGTAGGCCATGGGACAGAACCCAGTACCATACTCTTATTGGTTCTTTGCATAGGGTATAGGGATGAGTGTTCCATTGTTTGTTGATGTAATGCATCACACTGACATTGTCCATCTGTATTAACAGAGAACTTGGGCACAGATGTTTCTGAAATGCTTACAGGCTGTACAGGGCAACTCTCATCTCCAGGACATTTATGTGTAACCTGGCCTGCTTTGTTAGGGCCAAGATAAGCACCCCAGCCGGAGCCTGAGGAAACCATGGTGAGGATCTATAAAGGAGCTGGGACAAGGAATGGAACATCCTTTAATAGGTTTTCATGATAGTTCCACCATAACAATGCTCTGTGAAGTGGACATATGAAGAGAACCTTTGGTCTAGCCTGTCTGTCAGCTGATCCCACTGGACCCTGAGTGTCCACTAAGGATTCTCGATGTAAGCGTGGTAGTGGCACAGTCACAATGGCTACAAACATGAGACCCAAGAGACGTGATATTGTTCTAGCAGAGATATAGTCACTCCTGTATACCAGCTGTGCTTGGCCAGTCAGGTTTTCTGCTCTATCCTGTGGTAGGAAAGCACAACCCTTCTCTGTGTCCAAAGACTGCCCCTATGTACTGCTGTCTTTAGCAGAGAGTGAGCACAGATTCTGGCACATTTACTGTGACCCCAAGCCCTCAAAAATGCCTTGTCTGAGACAAGGTATGTAGGAGAGCTCCCTGGAGCTGGCCTTCAGCAGCCAGTCAGCCAGATAGAGAACACATACAGGCCTCTCTGCAAAGGGCTGCTGCCACTACTACCAAGCATCTGGTAAAGACCTTTGGTGCAGACAAAAAGCCAAAGGGCAATACTCTGAACTGGTAATGTTTCCTCTCAGCACAAAATGGAAATATTGTCTGTGGAATTTTCTGATCCTGACATGAAGGTATGCCTCCTTCGTGTCCAAAGAACAAAGCCAGTCCTCTTTACAAAAGGGGAATCAGAGCTTGCAGAGATACCAATCAAGCTTCTTGTATTCGATGTAGAAGTTGAGATCCCAGAGATCCAACACAGGATGCAGATCCCCTGTCCATTTTGGGACCAGGAAGTATCTGAATTAGAATCCTTGGTTTCCCAGTCAAAGAGGAACTGGTTCTATAGCATGTTTTTGGAATAATGACTGCACTTCTTCCTTCCAATGGGACAAATGGCCTCAAAGATAACAGGAAGGAGGCGGAGGATGAACTAGAGGGTTTCTGAAAGCTCCAGAGCATACCCCTTGCAATTCTTTCCAGGACCCACTCATCTGCTGCAATCTCATGCCACTGTTTCAGATGCAGGGAGTGTCTGCCCCTCCACAACCACTACTGGAGGTAACAGTGGAGGTGGGGGTGTATCCAAACAGTCAGGCAGACTGGTGGGGACAGTGTCACTGGTACAGATTGCTTTGGGTGCTTCTGTATGGACACTTGGGGAAAGGTGGCCTGACAGGGCTACTTCCCTTATCGCGACCTTGCTGACAGTAGGCATGGCCACCTCTGGCAACAGGATGAGAAAGATTCCCCTCCTACCACTCATGGCAGGAGGGGCATACAGGAGCTGACAGACCTTAGAGTCATTTTGAGGTCCAAAGGCTCTTAGTGCCTCTTCAACATCACAACCAGTTTTGCTTCTTTGAAAGGGCATTCTAAACTGCTCGCTGCACATCACTGGCAAAGCCAACATTTCTGAGTCAGAAGATCTTCTGATACAAACGCTACAAGCAGCAGCTTTGGCAGAAGCATTAGAGACATCATAGGTTGAGTGTAGCAAGTGTTTGCCAACCTCAGTACCTTAGGTTAAAGTTTTTTTGTTTTTCCTTCTTACGTTTCTGCTCCTTGGGCGGACAGATGGGCTCCAGCCCCTCAGTCATCCTGATCTGACTCTACCCTGGCAGTTCCCCATAGCGGGCTGGAGGGAGGAGTGCCCCGGAGCACAATCTAGATGCCTGGGTGAGCTGTCATTGGGATGTAGCCAGGCTACCATCAAGCCTACCAGTCCCTCCTTTTTTCCAGTTTTCTCCTGTTCCCTCCCGTGGTGAATGTGCTGCGTGTGGAGGCATGTGCACGCCATGTTCCCATGCTCTTGTGCCTCCCCGACTCTGGTGCTGCGCTCTGGCCTCCACTAGGGGCAGCCAAAGAGTAGGACAACAACTCTCCCTCTCAGGAGAAGAGGGCAGTCCGTTGGACACTCACTCAACTGGTCGCTGGTGCGGTGTGAGGTATGGTGTCCAGCGCCTCACCCTCAGTGCCATGGGCTGGCCTCATAAGTTAAAGTTTTAAGTGACTCATTCTTGGCAAAGATATCAGGCAAAGCCTGGGCTGCAGTTTCTGCAGCTTTCTACAGGCTGTTCTGATATTTTATCATATGGGCCTGATAGTCTGCAATCTTAAGACTCAGTAAGGCAAAAGCATACATATGCTTGCCTATCATATCCAACCTCCTAGTTTCTTTATCAGGAGGCAAAAGTACTCGTGTGTTTAGGTGCTGCAGACCTATCATGAGCAGTTATGATGACCACAAAGTCAGCTTCTGGCTGGTTAGCATAGTAAAGCTTAGCAGATGGGGCAGCATACTGCTTATCAAACTTTCTGGGAGCTGCAGGCAGTGGGTTTGGTCTGCACTATGCAGCAAAGGTAGCATCCTCTAATACAGGCTATATAGGTGAATAAAAGAGGGTATGCAAGGACCTCAAAAACTTTATCAGATTTCTTTTTGTGGAATCTTCCTTCCCACAGCAAAGCCCTGGAAGTCTGCATTTGCTGCATTATGGCTTGAAAAGTAGGATCCTCCGGAAGAAACCTCGCTGCATGATGAGAGGGCAGAACTACAGCAAGGTGCAAATATATTGTTCTCCTCTAAATCCTCCCTGAAACCATGAGGTCAGGATTATATCCTACTTTATCAATGTCTCTGCTGTCAATGTGAACCGTAGAATGCACAAATGACACCACTGGCGACTGAGAAGGAATCTGCGTGGTAGCTACTAGAAGGCATCGACAGGGATTGGGTTGCAGGAGGCCCCATTGATGGAATAATGACCTGTATAGGTAAGCCAGGTAGAACGCAACATATCATTTCAGAAAACAGTGCCAGCACAGCTTGAGAGTCAACAATGCCCTGGATGGGGTCAGGACTACTTGTGCTGACAATGGCCTTGGCCCAATGACAATGGCATCCTACCATCCATGGTAGGTACTGCAGTGCCCAAGCCAAGCTCCGACCTTGGTGTCTCATTGATTTTTTGGGGGCTGTTGTCAATGCCGCTGGAGAGGACAATGACGCAGTAGATTTACCTTGTCTTAACGGTAACCAGGACACTCATCAGTGAAGCAAATCTCTTTTTCTCTTACATTTATGCTTGTGGCCAGATGATGAGGGCCACGACGAGAACCATTCCCTGTCCTGGTCCTTCATCTTCAGCAGCTGTTTCTCAGACGATGATGAGAGAGACACAGATTTTGGGCTCTGTTCCTTCTCCACGGGTTTCAAAGTTTAAGGAGAAGAAAATTTTCTAGAGCTTTCTTGCAGTGTCACCCTGTAGCCTGGTTGAAGCTCTGGCAAATCTCACAAGTTCTTACGCTGTGAGACAGGCCCAAGCAGCATACACAGAGCGCATGTGTTCTTCTTTAGTTAATTTTATCTCAAGCTACAGTACAGAAACAAAGGGTCTTTCAATTTCAGTGGCACTGAGATGATATAATAAACTGTTAAAGTAAAAGAATAAACAGCAATGGCCAGTTGACAACATTTCTTTACGCAGGTCCAGTGAGGATGATCAATGAAGGGAAAACAACAGAGGAGTGATGCAACCCCCACTTTCAAGAAGACCAAGATGCAGGTCATCATCGTGGGTGGTTCCGGCTAGCAGAAGTTTCCATGTGGTTCTAGTGCCTGGCAGCTATAGTTCCAAAGATATGGCCTAATGGAGGCGATATCCTCGAGGAAGATCAGGAGTTTAAGGCCTTAGATCAAACAGGAGCAGTACTCTAAACCTTTCACTTCACCATCCTCTAAGAGGTCTTTCTTTTTTCCACCGTCTCCAGTACTACCCTCATCCATTCCGTCCAGGCAGCCCCGTCCCATCCCACTGTCCGGCACCATCTTTACCATTTACCTCCCAATTCTTCACAGCTTACTTCCCACAGTGGGGCCTTTGGGATCAGTGTTGCCCTCAGAAGTCTTATGGTGGGATCAGACAGTAGGTCAGGAACCAAGAGTGACTGGCATGCTGCTTGGCATTGGAGGGTATGTTTTCACCCCCACCAGTAAGACACAGCACTGTGCTCCAAGTACAAGCATGAAATGTGTACTGCTGCAGAGTGTGTATGCATCTTCACTCCTGGCCATCCAAAGTCACTGTCCTACAACCAGTGGTCACCCAACAGGCAATGCAGCAACAGCACCATCCATCCTGACTCCCCAGACAGCATCTATTGGGACACCAAGTCCTACTCCCCGATGGCTTGGGCTCATTTCCAACCTGGTTTGCCGCATCTCAAGTGGCAATACTGTCACTGCCTTTGTGGGCTAGCCCGATCTATAAAACCTCGAGGACAGCACCTAATAAGAAACAGTTACTACTAAAAGTGAACACCAATGTTATTTTAATCTCCTGTTTTTCTTTTCTCTACAGAGTGATGGTAAGACAGTCTGGAGATGCCTGTCATCCTCACTTCCCATTTCATGATCCTTACTGAAGGCGAAGCTAGACTAATTCACAACAGCATTTTCCCAACTGCATCCTGTTCTACCCACCACACCCTAGTCAGTAAATCTGTGTGATTTCTAGAGATTTTCCAGTTGCCAGAAAAAAAATCACAGTTGCCATTAGAACTCATAACATGAAATTTCCCCAAAATCTGATTATCAGGAACACTCATATTAAATATGTTTCTTTTTATTAAAAATAGGATAGTTTCATCACAGACTTCATCTGTTCATGCTGCTTATTCCTGCCTTGAAATCCTAATCTTCTATTTATGACCAGGCCCCATGACAGGAATTCTGTGCCCCGGAGAAGTTCAGACTCTGGGGCCCCTAATGACTGCATACAGTAGCATGCCAGGCAGTCTGGGCCCTCTTTGGTGCTGGGCCCCAGGAATTATCCCTGCTCCCCACCCTTTCAAGGGCTCTGTTTATGATATCAGAACCTGTTGCTGTGGAAATGATTCTGGTATCACACTAGTGATTTTGACTTGAAGATAGGAACAGCAACAGAAACAGACTGAGTCTAAGGTGCAGCGAGTCTGTGTTCATACAAATGTTTTTAGTAATCAAGAACAGAATGTTTAAAATTCAGATTTTGTATAATGCTGTCAGATTTGAGCCAAGCTGATGCCAACTGTAACTGTTTTGAAGGAAACTGGGAAACCACTTTAAGGTAACAGCAGTAATCACCAGAACTGAAGACTTGTTCCCTACCAAAATAAGCTAAAATAAATGTGCTGAGTATCTGGACTGCTCTGAGATGGGATGCTTTTCCTCTGCATTTACAAACCAGTCAAATTATCAACAGCAGAACTATCTTTCTGCACTTCAAGTAATTATGCCATAAATTTGTGAAAAGCAGTGTAGTGTGCCTTTTATTTCATTTTCAACAACCACAAGATGTACACATTGTGCCATACATTTGGAGATATACATGTACAGTACTACTGAAACTAATTCAGTTACTTTTCTTCCAGTACACCACTTTATTAACAGCATGTTACAATATCTGGGTCTTTAGAGGCAGCCCAGATTCACCGTTCTAGAGTGAGTGACCCCAGTATCTTGAAGCCAGTAGTTTGAACCCCAGCACTTCATCCTGATACCAGGGAAGACTTCTCCAAGAATCCTGGCCTGAGCAAAGCCCAGCAAGACCAAGTCCTGTAAGCTACATAGAAATTACAGAACATAAGATGCAATACCAAAGAACTACAAAGTTACAGTGAGAAACTGCAGAGCAGCAAAAGCAAGCCTAGTTAACCACAAAGCAACAGATGATGCTTTGTTTAGCTTGCAGCACTTTTATTTGGGCCAATACCACATTTTGTGATTCAAGTAAGCTCCTGCAAAAGGAATATAAAAGCCCATTAGACTTTTTAGCCGGCAACCATGTGGTAGTTGTTTCCTAAAGCAAGCTCCTGCAAAAGGAATATAAAAAACTTAAGACTTTTGGTGGTTGAGAGGACTGTAGGAGCAGACTCATGGGAAGACAATTACTTGCTGCTAGTCTTAGACAAGTATTTGCTGCAGGCTGCTGGCAAGGCCACAGCAGGGTAAAATATCCTCAACTCTTACTTCATGCACTGATTGCCTCATGCAACATTTTAGCAGTCAAGACTACAGCTACTGGTTTAAGAGGTAACTGCTTTATAATATACATGCTGATACTAGTAATTGGCTTATCTAGGTTAGTTTGCCTTGTAACTTAGATTGGAGGTCAGGGCTGTAGGCCATAAGACTGCCAGCATATGAAATAGTAATTTTGGGATACTGCATTTGCTGAGTTGAGAAATAGCTTTGCCATATATTTTTGGTAACATTTTCTGATATGAGATTGTGAGTATATACTCTAGTTCAGTGATATAGAACATACAACAGTAATAAAACCACTTAAACTATGCCAGTATACTCTGTTTTTTCTTCACATATACAATACTCATACTATGTCATTCGAACCCGTGACAATCTGCAGTTGTGATTTTGAGGGTCGACAATTCCTCTACTTGTTCATGCCAAAGTTATCCTGTGAGAAGGTCAGACAATCAGAAGAGCACTGTTCATCATCCAGCTGCGTCAATGCTGCCAACCTGGGGAGGAAGCTCCTTGGCTGTTCCAGCCCCTCATTCCCCAACATTACTTCTGTAGGTCACTGGTGTCTCTAGCCTAAAGAAAGCTTTAGAAGGGCAGTATGGCAACAGTGGTGAGAACTGAGAACCAGAGATCCCAGGTTCAAACAGCACCACTGATTCGCTGTGTGACCCTGAGCATGCCACTGACCTCCCAATTCTTGAGCCTCCCAGCAGTAGAACCTGGGTAAAAGCAGGACCCCACTATAATCGTCATGTTGCACCTCAATTTGGCTATACTGATAAACTAAACAGTTTAAACAATAGCTGGCTGGTGTTTTCCATAACTGGCCCTAAGGTATAACTTCAGATGTGCAAGATGATTTCAGACAATGGGTTGGGGTGGACACAGTAATGTACACACAGGAAATACTAATACACACCAACCAACATACACACACTAGTACAAAACAGCATGTATACACAACAATATACACATCCTAACATTCACACAAACATGCTAATGTGCATACACTGACATGCATATACAGTCTAATATACACACAGCGACACACCTATACAGACACTAGCACGCATAATGGCATAAAACAGAAACTGGCAGATGCCTGGCTGATTCTGGGAACAGTACAGGGCGGTCAGAAATGGAGATACTGATAATCCCAGTGTATCCCATTCCTCCAGTGATCATAGTGTCAATGATCTCTCTCCATGTGTCCTTCAGCAGGGTTTCCAGGATGCTTACCACAAAACACGGAAATGAAGTTTATTATCCGATTAGGCTACCAGCAGCCCTCTGGTATAAATGACAGACTTATTTTCTACCAACCTCTTTCAGCCACCTTATGGTTCACCACAGTAATCGGTCCTTTTATCTCACCCTGTCATATCTTTGCTTTCATGCGTGTATGGTACATTTTCACGTGTGGGTATGCCTGCACACACTTCCATCCAGTGTGTGTGTGTGTGAGGGCATACTCACAGGGCAGTCCATCTATGTGTGCATATCCATTTTCATTTTATCCAGGTGTCTCTTTATCCTCCCCACCTTAGTTACCTTTCAGCCTTCTTAATTAGACTTTTATACCCTATTAATTAGCTCCCATTTGAGGACTCCTTGGCTCACTCACTCCTACCATGCCTCTCCATCCCCAATATCACCTTTTTACTTTCCAGCTTCTATTTTCACCTAACCTATTGTCACTTTTCTCCTACATCCTCCCCTATTTTCTTTCCTCTCATGTATATTCTTATTTCCCCTTACCTCTCCACTAACGTTGCTGTTTTCTCTTTAGGTAATTCCAGCAGAAAACCTATGGTCAGAAAGTCAATTCTATTTTCCACATACATGTAATGTTACATTTTACATTTGATGCACGCATGCACAAACGCTTTGTCAGGAATTACTGGGATTGGGGGGTTGTCACTGTTGAGCCCATTGCAGTTCACAAAACAAGGGCTTGGCAGTCACACCAATGACCACGCTGTAGTCCTGACATCATGCTCTGCTTGGTGGGCTGAAACTTTGTGTACTTCAAGGACCCAGCCCCCAATCTGAGATGACTTCGGTTCTTTGATTTACATGAAGCCGGTCAGCAAACAGCTACCCTTCCACAGCCTAACCCACGCCCAGGAGCCTGTACCATCGATGTCTGTTGCAGCTGCCCCATCCCAGCCCAAACTATGTTGATATAATGGCACGGGTGCCCAATCCCCATGCCAGCTACTACCCCACCCTGCCCATTTTGTTAGGCAGCACTGGAAAGTCCATTCCCAGTGCTGCAAATATATACAGTGACACTGGGGTGCCCATCCCCAGTGTCTGTCCTCAATGCTTTCTTTTATTTTTAATTTTTTTTTTATTGTTTTAAGCCTATAACAAAGAAAACCGTCCACTGATGTCGTTCCAACCCTGCTGTCGCCAAACCCCCTCCCTAGTCCAACCCATGTTATTATTAGGGCAACTGAGCACCCAATCCCCATGCCATCTGCCACTCCCCACCCTGCCCCTTTTTTTAGTAATGCAGCACCAGGGAGCCCAACCCCGTGCTGCCAAATGTAACAGTGACACTGGTGGTGCCCAATCCCAGTATTACCTGCAATAGAGAAAACCATCCATCGCTTTTATTTTATTTTTTTAGTTTGTAAAGCTGTAAAAGAAAACTGTCCATCGATGTCTGTTGTGCCGTCACTACCCCACCTGACCCTCCCACTCAGCACATACACCCCAAAGGCCTTATTTACCTACCAGTGGTCCGACGCCCTAATCTTCTCTGTACCGCAGGACACGTTTTCACTTCAATGCCCAACTGCCATCTGAGGGAAATCAGGTTTGCTGTTCAATCTATTTCAATGGGGTTTTGAACTTAGTAGCATAAATTGGAAAATTTTCAATATTTTTGACCCAAATTTTCAACATACCTTTTTGGACACCACCTCATGAACACGCAAGTGGCCTTAGGTAAATCTGTCCCAAAAGGTGATTTCACGGTCACCGCCCAAATCATCTTTTTGGGCAGGAATTGAAAATCTTCTCCACTATTGTTCATGAGGTAGGGTTATAAGAAGGCTATGTTGAAAATCTGGCATGAAAATGTTAAAAAACAATATAGTTATGAGCCTATGTTGGAATTTACAAACGCAAGTTCAGTAATTATGGTAATGTTCAATATTTTGATCCCAAACTTTCAACATCGTCATTTCTTCATAAGCACCTCATGAATGTGACAGCTGTCATTTTTCAAATCCTGGCCAAAAATGTGTTTGCATCCTGAAAGGAGATTTGCATTCACTGCAAGAAATCACCATTCGGGCAGAGTTGAAAATTTTCCCCACTATCGTTCATGAGATGGGGTCATAAAAGGCTATATTTGAAAATCGGGGACAAAAATGTTAAAACAATAAATTTATGAGCCTATGTTGGAATTTATGAATGCACACTTGTAACTTTGGCAGTTTTCAATATTTTGACCCTAGGAACAAACCGGGACATCAGGCGTTGGCAAAATAATGAGAATTGGTGTCCGAGGACAGCTGTCCTCTCCTGGGAGGAGGGGACACATGCTCGCTGCCTGACTGGCCTCTGGCGGAAGCCGAGGCATAGCAGACAGAAGCACACTAGGGGCTGGGACGTGGCAGACGCCGGCAGATACGCCTTTGACATCAGGGGAGGCCACTCCTAAGGAACATCGGAAAATTCCCACGGCATTCCTGCATAGAGGGAGCACCATGCCCCAATCCCCAACACCCTACCTGCCCTGGTGACCGGCATCCTGACGAATAAGGATTTCGAGGCTTGCCTCCCCACCTCGCCCTGCTAGGGAGGTAAGCTAAGGCAGCACGAGGATCGACTGCCACGGAATACAGGTAGGAGGTGGGGACTAGAATGGCCATTGGTGTCTCCTGAAGAGAGGGGAGGTCGGAGGGAAGGAGTATAAATAGAAAATAAAATATATATATATTTTGACCCCAAACTTTCAACTAAGCAATTTTTGCTCATTACCTCATAAACATGATATGGGTCATTTTACAATCCTGCATGAGATGCATTTTCAAGAGCCTCTTCAAAATTGGGGTTAAACCACTAAAATTATTTAAAAAGCATCAAATGTTCGGCATTGACTAACGGTTGCTTTGTTTTCATCCCACATGCAGTACTTTTTTTTTTGTTTTGTTCTTACACACTGACAAACACTGATACAGCAGCTGACATTACCATTTAGCAACAGGGCAACTTGGCTGCTGCAAATACCCATGGCAGCTATTATCGCTCACAAAGCAGTAAATTACAATGGCATTTGCAATAACGCCATCACGATGCAACACACTCTCACATCAGGTTATGGCAGCATTAAAGGTAGATAAAGCCAGCAATCAAGAAGATAAATGGTATAAAATGGAAAATATTGATTATTTAGTGTACTGACAATTTACATTTTTAAACTTTCTTTTTATTTGAGTTATAAGTACTGAACAAAGTATATTTTGGGATTGAGCACCATACAATTAAAATTGCCTTGTTTTTGCCTTTTACACGCCCCATATTCCATAATAATACAGTTAGCAAGCACATATTTCAAAACCACACAAACCATATACATAATCAAAGATATACTATAATTATTACAAAAGAAGAAACTGTATAAAAGCACAACCCATACCACTCCATATGACTCTTACTCCAACCATTTATAAATAAAGAGAACTAACCAGATGGGGCACTTTATAGAAAAGAGCTTGGGTAGTAGAGTGGGGGATCCCAAAGAATATTGAAAAGAACACACACTAAAATTAAAATGCAGTGAGTCAGCGATGCGTCACATTGGCTGCATTCCCTGGAGCTCCCGAGACACAAACAAAACGCAACTTCAGTAATATTAATACTGCATTCAGCCCCACCAAAATCAAGACTTCTTACAGAAACATAATTTATAACGAATTCTGAAAATTCTTCAGGATGGAACCAACAGATGCAGCACAAATGGATTTTCAAACAACCCCAACTCGCTGCAATCCAGCCAGCTGCCCAAACGGCCAAAACAGGACTCTCCACTAAACATCCCGCTGCCTATAAATTAAACAACCTGCTCACCAAAAACTCCTGAAACTTTATAAGCTGGACCAACTAGAAAAACTGTTTTCCAACTAGCTAATACGGTTGGTTCTCTACGGTAGTAATGGACCTCAAATCCCTTAAACCAATCATCAAAACTTTGCAAACCAGGATGGGCGATGCTGAAACAAGAATAAGCGCATGGAGGACCAGATATCAAGAGACCACGCTGGAAATAATAAATATGAGGAAAAACTGCACAAACTCGATGACAAGCTAGAGAGGACCAAGAAAGCCGTGCCCACAAAAACAATATTGTTAACAGTGGGCATTCCAGAGCATGCAGAAGGAGCAGATCTGATGGCTTTCATCCAGAACTCCTCACATGTGGTGGAACAAGCATCCCTGAATACCTTGTACACATAGAAACATAGAATTTGACGGAGATAAGGACCGCTTGGCCCACCCAGTCTGCCCATTTCCTACCTACTGGATAAGCTGCAGATCCTAGTTAACCAGCCTACTTCTTCTTACCCCACACCCCAGAATTGCCTTATGACTGTCCCATGCATGCTTGAATTCGCCACTGATTTTGACTCCACAACCTCCTCTGGAAGGCCGTTCCATGCATCCACAACCTCTCTGTGAAAATACTTCCTTAAATTACCTCTGAGCCACCCCCATCTTCAAATTGTGCCCTCTTGTTCTTGCACACCTCTTTTTTGAAAGATGCTACCCTCTTGGACTTTAGTCGATTCCCTTGAGGTACTTGAAAGTTTCTATCATGTCCCCTCTCCCTCCTTTCCTCGAGGCTATACATATTAAACTCCTTAAGTCTATCTTCATATGTCTTCTGGTGCAGACCCTGCGCCATTTTAGCTGCCCTCCTCTGGACAGCTTCCATCCTGTCTATGGCTTTATGGAGATTGGGTCTCCAGAACTGCACACAGTACTCAGATGGGGTCTCACCAGCTGTCTGTACAGAGGGATAATAACTTCCTGTTTTCTACTGGTGATGCCTCCCTATGCATCCCAGTAACCCCAGCCCTCCTTGCTGCCCTCTCACATTGCTTGCCCACCTTAGGTCATCTGATATGACTACCCCAGGTCCCTTTCCATTTTTGTTGTTGTTAGTATCTCAGCCCACACTGTGTACTCTTCCCTGGGTTTTGTTTCCCAGGTGCATTACCTTGCACTTCTTAGCATTGAATCTAAGCTGCCATACATGTGACCATTCCTCTAACCTTGCCAAGTCCCTTCTCATCCTTTCCACCCCACCCTGTGCATCAACTCTGTTGCAGATCTTAGTGTCGTCTGCAAAGAGACATACTTTCCCTTCTAGTCCTTCCGCAATGTAAACATAAAGACATTGAAGAGGACTAGTCCTAACTCTTGAACCCTCTGGTACCCACTAGTAACCCTCCTTTCTTCTGAGTGGACTCCATTTACTATTACTCTGTGTCCTATTCTCCAGCCAATTCTTTACCCAGGCTGTCATCTTGGGACCCACTCCCAGGCTGGCTAACTTGTATATTAATCTTTGGTGGGACTGTGTCAAATGCCTTGCTAAAGTCTAGGTAGGCCATGTCCATAGCCCCTCCCTGATCTACTACTTTGGTCACCCAGTCAAAGAAATCTATCAGATTTGTCTGGCATGAACTTCCCGCTGTGAATCCATGCTGCCTAGGGTCCAGTGCCCTCTGGCCTCTAGATACCGACAATTCTTTCCTTCAGAAGTGATTCCATCATTTTCCTATCACTGAGGTTAAACTAACAGGTCTGTAGTTTCCTGCTTCTGCCTTGCTCCCACTTTTGTGAAGGGGAATCACATCTGCCCTCCTCCAGTCCTCGGGTACCACCCCATCCTCCCATGATTTGTTAAAAGGGTAGTCAGTGGTGTCACTAGATCTACCCTTAGCTCTTTTAGAATTCTGGGATGAATCTCATCAGGCCCCATTCCTTTGTCCACCTTCAGTTTTAAGAATTCTTTCAGAACCCATTCTTCTGTAAATGGGCTGGTATCAACTTCTGTATCCAGAGTGTTACTACTGTTTGTTTTATGTACCTCCCCTCTTCATTTGTAAATATTGAGCAAAATATTTGTTTAGTATCTCTGCCTTTTCACAGTCTCCCTCTGCCCACCCTCCTCCCTTTATTAAGCCTCACTATCCCTCCCTTGGTCTTCCTTTGCTCCTGATGTACCTATAAAGGTTTTATCCCCTTCTTAACTGAGTTGGCTATCTTTTCCTCGGTTTGGGCCTTTGCTGTTCTGACTGCCTTCCCAGCCTCCTTTGCTTTAACTGATACAGTTCTCTGTCCTGCTCCTTCTGCGATTCCTTGTACTTCCTGAATGCATTCTTTTCTCTTGAACCTTCACTGCCACTTCCTTTGAGAACCATGGTGGTTTCTTACATCGCCTTTAAAAGCATAGCACTAGGCTTTGAAAATCACAACTGGCAGCCTGTCGTCACAGCAGTTGGAATTCCACTTGTGATGCTGGTGACTAGGATTCGAATGGACTCTGGTGCCGTACAGCTGACTTGGGGAGAAGGTTTGAGTGTCCGATGACTGCTTCACTTCTGCCAGGGAGGGGTCTGCTGACCTGGCGTTTGCTGGCTCCTGGCGGATCCCAGGGAACAGCATGTGTTGGGGAATGGGAAGCGTGACGGACGTTGGTGTGCCTTGATGTCAGTGGCACACCACGCCCCCAAGGGAGAAAACAAAAATGGAACCCCGGCTGACTGGATGGCGGCCACCAGACCTCGCCACCACAGAGCCCTGACAGACCCCAGAAGCTCCCAGGCCAACTGGTTATGCCAACCAGCGCTTCCTCCCTGGAAGGAGAGGGCCTACCCGACGAAGGGATACGTCCAGGTTACCCAGGGAGGCTGCTGATATGGGGCGGCAGATGGCAATGAGGGTGGTGGGCAGTGCTGAGGTCCCAGGCAGCCCGAAGAAGTGGCTGGCTGGGATGCAGGGCAGAGCAAAAGAAAATCACACGGGACCAGAAGAGGTAGCACCTACTTATTCCAAACAACCCTCTGTCAGCCAATACTGGACACCTTAAGGCTACAGTAACCACAGATCTCTACCTTCTTAGCTTAATGTGTCATGTGCTAGAGTGCCCAGAAACAGATCTAACATTAGTATGAACATAGGCAGTCCTATTCAAAGTAAGGGTATAGAAAGCCATAGTGCTCTGCTTGACGCTAGTGGCTGAGAGGTGTAGTAGAAGCAGCTGGGTGACAGGGGCCCCACAGTGACGAAAAAGATTAAAACACTCAAAAAGAGGTGTCAGGCACACCTGTCTCAACACCCTCAACGCAGCCAGGGCCAAATATGGTGAAATTCTGTGTGAGTAGATGGAATTGTCATATTTAGGGCCAAGACCACATACATAGACCAAGGCAAAAGCCAACAAACTAGTGGTACTTAGGATCAAACAGTAAGAAAAGTGCAAAACAATAACCTCAATCAGATCCCGAACAGCAACCTACTCATCCACCCACAGGAGATGGCGACAGCATTTCTGGTATTTTCCACACCCTATACTTGAAAGAGACGGACACACCACTGGAAGCAGTCCATGCTTTCCATGGAAGGCCCAGCTGCCAAAATAACCGATTGAGGCCCAACAGTACATAGGAGCTTCAGTGACCGAGGGCTAGGTACAACATGCCTTAGCCTCCTGGTAGCTGACAAAGCCCCTGGCTAGGTGAATTCTCCCCAACTTCTATAAATTGTTATTGAGCACACTACGATACACCTGACCAGACTATTCAATGAATCTTCCAGTTAAACTATCTGGACTCAAACCTTCAACAAGCTACCATCACCCTGATCCAGAAGCAGGACAAAGTAGTAAGTGCGCTAAATTTGCGGACAACACAAAAATTTGTGCAAAGTTTCTTCTGAACAATGTTATAGCACTACAGAAAGAGGTAATACGGCTGCACGAATGGGCAAGAAAATGGGATGGAGTTTAATAAAGAAAAATGTGTGGTCATGCACTTTGGAGCAAACAACGACTGCCATAATTATCTGCCGGATAATACAATGTTAAATACAGCTGAGAAGGAGAAGGACTTGGGAGTCTTAATTGAGAGAGATTTGACCTTTTAACAACCACTGTTTGGAAATTGTAAATAAGGCAAATAGGGTAATGGGGCAATCAGAAGAACTTTTGTTTCAAAACACAGATCCTGTATTCTGCCTCTGTATAGAAGCTTGGTTAGACCCCATTTGGATTACTGTAGTCCACTATGGAGCCCATATTTGAGAAGGGATGTTAATCTGCTGGAGGGGTCCAGAGGAGCATGACTAAGATGATCTTGTGCATAGAAGATTTTGATAATGAGAGAAGAATGGAAATTCTAGATCTGTATCCATTGGAATTAAGGAGACAAAGGGGGATCTCTTGTTGATGTACAAAATCAGCAACGATGTGGAGCTGATGAATAGCCTAGGCCTCAACTTTGTAACAAGGATTGTGGGGCTGAGGAGCCATGACAAACAGCTGAGATTAAAGTACCTCAACAGAAATAGAAGACATTTTTTACACAGAGACTAATCACTCAATGGAATAAATTATCAGCATCCACAGTAAATCTGGATAGTTTTGAGATATTTAGGAGCAGACTAGACTGATATTTGCTGGGCAAATGGGGATAATACGCCTCACTAGCCCTCCTCCTCATCTGCTGGACTGCTCAACCCCAGAGTACAATGCTGAGACACAAGATCCTCAGCCGGCTGGCCCTTGTCATCCCAGCGTACGGACCAACCCGGTAAGCCCTTTCTTATGCTGCCCCGCACTTGTGGAACGCGATCCCAACTACCCTGGTTGATAGGCCTTCCCAAGGATTCAAGCTGGCCTCAAGTATACCTCCCCAAACTTAGCCTGTGTGGCTGCACTCGCTATCCCCATTTTCCTACCATTCAAACTGTGACCTCTGTATCTCATGCCCTACTGATTAAGTGTCAAACTGTGACCCCTGTTAACTCTTGCAATGTTGCAAATGTACATTCTGATACTTAACCTGTAATTACTGTCTCCAATTGATACTGTCTCACTTCTAACCTCTGTATTATTGTCCACTGTATATAATAATTGCTGTATATATCTAACCTCGGTCAGCCCTGAAAAGGGACCTCTGATCTCAGTGGGCTTACCTCGTTACCAAAATTTAAATAAATAAATGGGGAGATAGGGTTATATGGGCTTATGCCTTCTACCTATCTACAGGGACCTAGTATAGTACCCAACCGCAATGTGAAACTATAGGCCCATCTCCTTGTTCAATACTGATATAAAAAATATGGCGAAGATACTGGCAGTGAGGCTTGATAGGGATATGGGGCACTGTTCGGCCCTCAGCAGGTGGTTTTCAAGAAGGACAGGCTAGCGTCCAGACCACTTTAGAAAACTATCCCATATATTATCAGCAATCAGAGACACTAACACCCCCAAACCCTACTTTCCTAGATGCTGAAAAGGCCTTGACAAGGTCTCCTGGCCTTCTCTTAGTGACACTTGCTGAATTTGGTTTCCCAGACATTCATAAAATGGATCACCCTACTATACTCACACCCCTCAGACAGAATCCTCTGCAACGGTGTCCTCTCAGCCCCACCTAGAGCACAAGGCGGCACAAGACGAGATTGCCTGCTCTCCCTACCTTTTCAACCTATTAATCAAACCACTAACAAGGAGAATCCTATTGGATGGAAACATCCGTGGAATACAAATAGGCTGATATAAAATCTCCACATACACGGACAACATCCTCCTCCACTTAGAAGACCCCAACTCCATACCCTAATCTCACCCTGCTGCAGGAATCTGGCAGTATGAAGGGTACAAACTAACATCTCAAGTTCTGCATCATGCCCCTCAATTGCCACAACCAACTCAACAATGAGGATGAATGGAACCCCACTTATGTGAAATACCTGGAAATCACCATCTCCGAAGCTCAAAAGTGATGCACAAGAACCTGGAGGAGCTATACAAAACAATTAAGCACAAGCTAGCTCAGTGGTCCTCCCTTCCCTCATGCTTTGGGCCTGCATAAACAATCTCAAAATGACCATCCTCCTCCCAAGAGTACTATACCCCATAAGCATGACTGGTAGGCCCCTAAAGGTAAAATGGTTCATGCAAAATGGTTACGTGTGGCTGCGCTCGACACTCTCCCAGTTTCTATGGACGTAAACACCACAAACAGCCATGATACATTGACCCTAAGCAATAGGGTGGGCAGACTTTAACTTACAGACTTCATACTTTATAACTTGGTGGCATACACCACCAAATTCCATGGCAGAGGAGGCACGAAAACCCAGCTGGTCCTAGCATCCAAGCACCTAAATGGAGGCAAATGGAACTAGACCTATGCAAACTGGCAGGCTCAACCCCATGGCCCTAACTAGTATCCTGCCTCACTTCCTCCCAGAGAATATACTGAAACTCACCAACCGTATACTGTATCTAACAAAGTAAGTTGGCTCTCCACGCCTGCTCAGCACCAACCCTGCTATGACCCACAATAACCTCTATCAGCAAATCCCAACTTTCTAATACAGAAAATACCAGTTCCCCAACTTCCTAAAACACGATGGGATACGGAACCTACAACACCTCACAGATGGCCACACGCTCATCTCTAATCAGAAACTACAACAAGAAAAAGCTCCATGAAGATACCAATGTTCCCTTCCTACAAATGCAGCACACGCTGACGGCAGCCTTTGGCCCCAAACCATGGAACTTCAAAACTTCCAAAATGGGCCATTCTCTGTGACCTAGCTGGAATAGACATGCTCTCTCCTGCACATACAAACAACTACTAGCATTCTTGACCACACTAGGCTCAGACAAAAGTACATACTGGCAATCAGAATTCGAGACTTAGTCTCCCCAGAGATTAGGAAATCAACATTGAAAAACACGCTCAGTCTACTAAAATTGACGGTATCCGACTGATGCAATTCTAAATCAACCACAATCTGTATTATACACCAGTCAAACTTCACAGAATGGAAAAACTGGAGTCGGACATCTGCATACAGTGTAAACAAAGTAGAGGCACACTCAAACACATCCTATGGGACTGCCCTAAAGCCAAACCACTCTGGGAGACAATATTCAAAATCTCAGTACCCATGCTGGGTTGGACCTGCTTTCAACCCAAGCAGCTGCCTACTAGGGGTTGGACCTCGATGCCATCATAGGGGCCCGAATGTTCCATGTAACCTCATTGCTGCAATGGGCAAAAACTTATCCTAAGGCACTGGATCGGTGACATAACTCCAACATACTACGTGCAGAGTGGCATAATGCAACTCTTGAAGCATTGCATATGGAGAAATGATCCACTACATATGCCACAACCCCATGAAATATGAATTCATATGGGCCACACTGGAAGCCCTCCTCACAGCTGCTTACCCTAGTCGTACTTATTCGACCCATATACCCAGCATCTGGGAGGGAGTGACACCTCTACTGAGCTGCATCTATCAAATAGGGATGGCAAAACAATACTAGACAGAACTTGTTCCAATTGCCTAGTCACTTGGCACCTGTACCCTTCTCATGATGGGGCAGTCAGGAAACTGTATTCATGAACTACTGGTTCCTGTTATGTTCATAGTGTTTTAATTGTTTTATGTTATTTGTAACCTTGAAATATCTTAATAAAATATACTATTTAAAAAAACATTAAAATTCAAGGGTAACTCTAACCTCAGTAACTGCCCTAGCACCCCTTTACAAAACCACTAGTACGGCAGCAAGAGAAAGTAACTATAAAACAAAATCTTCTCACTTAAAAGAAAAGCCTCAAATCTCCTCTAGTTCTCATAAAACTGGTAACCAATGTGCAAACCCCAAATCCCAGAAGCATACACTACTTGACTGGATACTAACAAATAGGGAAGACAGAGTGATTGATGCCGGAGTCCTCTCGGACTCTATCAGTGATCACTCACCAGTTTACTGCACCTGGTCCTGCCATGGGAAGTGTCCCCCTCCACACCTAAGCCGATTTCATTCAGAAATTCCTCAAGAGTTGACCTGGAAGCCACGTCTGATCTGCATGGCGTAACTGAACAGAGCTCTACTCCCTCACAAATGTAGACACAGTACTAAGGTTCCTCTTAACAGCCCTTTCCTCCATCCTGGATAAACATTTTTCCCTGGTCACACGGCACATCAGAGGTGGTAGTACTAAATGGATAACCAAGGAGTTAATGTCTCTTATGAAGCAACAAGACAAAACATGGACTACCTCCAAGACCTCACCCACTGCAGAACACTGGAATGAATACAGGAGACAGAGGAATATATGTAAGAGGAACTCAATCTTGCAAAGGATAACTACTTTAAGGCTCAGCAAGTGAAGAACCTCAGTGACTCATGTAGCTTTTGGTCAGCAGTTAACACGGTCTTTAAACCATCTGCTGAGGCAAACTCTATCAAGCTAGATACAGAAACGGATCTTCTCACTGACCCTGTAACACTAGCGACTTCCTTAACTCCACATTTACTAATTTGGAATCCTACCACGCCCTGCTGCCCACTGTATCACATGGGACCCATTCTCTTCATTCTGGAGGCAGTACTAATGACTGTCCTCCTTTTATTTCAGAACCACTTGCCCATCGGACGTCCCCATCTGTTGCATGCATTACTAAACTCTGACAGCACCTGAAGTGACAGTCTCTCTCCTACATTTCTGAAACTAGCAGCCAACTTCCATGGCCAAACCACTTTCGTACATCATTAACCAGTCTCTCTCACAGCCACCATCTCATCTTTTGTGGAAAGAGGCTAGGATCATCCCATATTTAAAATAGGTGATGCATGCTTGCCTGAGAATTACAGACCAGTGTCTATCCCATCTCACAGTAAAATCATGGGGAAGGTTGTATTTAAACAAATGTCGGAACATCTTGATAAGAATAATCTCCTTTCAGCGGGTCAGCATGGTTTCCAGAAAAGGGTATAGTATGACCATGGCCCTAGCCCTTTTCACTGATCATGTACCATGGACCAGAGCTTCATGGCCTCTACATTTTACTGCCAGATAAACTGCTCTGAGTTCGAGAAGGTTTTATGTGGTAGGTGGACTACTTAGGGACCATGTCCCACTTATGGATTGGTCTGCCAGGTCGCACCCCATCCTAGAGGAGGGCATCTGTAGTGAGAACTCTGGATGGTGTCGTTGGACAGGGACCCTTCTCTGAGATTCTGCAAGTCTTTTCACCAGTCCAGGGCTTGTAGCAGAGTCCTTGTGATTGGAATGAGTTTTGAAAGTTTTTTTCTGGGACCAGTGAGCCCTTAGGTGATACTGAATGTTCCTCATTTGAAATCTGGCACCTGGTGTTGCAAGATAAGGCCATATCTTATTGTTTTGGGTCATGTTTGATATAATTGTGTGTGTATAATGCATCAGAAATGCCACAGTGGCCAGTGTAAGTGCAAGGGATCAGGGGTACAGGTACATGGGCCCTGTAGAAATGATTATGTAATTTTTACTAGGCAAAGAGTCTGTCAGCTACTAGCTAGGGGCTAGAGTTAAATTATTTAAAAGGAGACAAAGAATAATTAAGCAGAGCTGGCAACCAGGCAGGTCCATTTGTGTCAGCATCCACTGGAGTCTGGATGTCTGGCTTCCCATTGTCTCTGCAAGGCTACACTGACCTAATCTTGTTACCAGCTGAATGGGCAACCTATGTAAGTAAATGACTGTACTAAGTGTAGCTTAATTACAACAATTTCCCAGGAGGGCCTGCATGTTCCCCGGAGTTTTGGTTTAAACTGGTTGATGTCTGAGTTTTTCTCTCATATTTAGAACTGCATATCTGTGTTTTGTAATAAACTACTAAACTCTGACTGGTTGTGTAGCCAAAGAAACAAGAATGCTAGCCAATTGCAGGTCCAGCCACTATCCACTGGACCTGCCCTTTTGTAACCCCTTAAAACAAGGATGCAGAGCAGTATCTGAGCCTTTTTGCTTGAAGCCTTTTGTCTTTTAGGCATTGGGACCCTGCCGTCTGCTTGGAGAGCAGAGACAATGTCTCACGGACAAGAGCCAAGACTTCAGTTGCTACTTCAAAAGGACACTTTGCACTTCAACATTTCAGCAACTCAAGGACACTGAAGTAGAACTTATAAACTAGACTCCTCAAAGTTTAGTTTTTTTGTGTACTTTCTACAGTATTTTTAATATCCTGTAACCATCTAAAATTATCTTTACTGTTTTTAATTTAATTAGTAAAGCCTTTGATTTATTTAAAAATAATTCTGTCTATGTCATTTGTGTGTGTGTGTTACCTTGGTAAAAGTTGTCCAAACAATACCACACATGTGTGACTGTTTTAAGGCCAAACACTACCAAGTGAAGTACCAATAGGGACTTCATGACTAAAGGACTGGAGGAAATATGAAGGATCTCAGGAGGAGCCTGTGGGGATTTGAACTGAGCTCTGCATTCTGGGAAAAGACACATAATCGGGTGTATAGGGCCCCTGGCCTATTCATGCCTGTGGCTTTCTGGGTTGTGGTGCAGTGGCTGAGAGGGTTCTACCCAGGAACACAGACTTGAGACTGTATTTGCAGCCCCTCACACAAAGAGAGGGTGCCCAGGGATTCTATGGACACATTCAGTTGTGAAAAGCGAGCATACTAGAAGGATGGAGAAAAGGTATCCCTGACCCCCCGTGTCACCGGAGGGATTTGCTGTGACGTGGAGCAAAATCCCACCTCCATGGCAGTGGGCTGGTGACACCTGGTACCACACTGTAGTAGAGGCCATGTGACCTAAAAGCCTCAGGAAATGTCTGGCTAGTCTTAGCTGGCCCAGGAGAAAGAGTTTGCTAGGTTTTGAAGGTTGTGTGCACTGTCAGGAAGAAGCAGGGCCTTTTCCTTTTGTATGTCCAGTTCTGCCCCAATGAATTCCAGTAGCTGAACTGGTTGAAAGTAGGATTTCTGAGTACTGATTAGGAAACCTAGGGATTCCAGTGTACTCTGAGTTAATCTGAGGAGTCTCTGACCCTCCTGTAGAGACTTGCCAACTAGTAACTAATCGTCCAGGTAAGGAAAGACAGAGACCTGTTTTCTTCTGAGATGGGCTGCCACTACCATCAGGCACTTCGTAAACACCCTAGGTGCAGAAGAAAGGGCTGAGGGCATTGCTGAAAACTGGTAGTGGCTTGAAGGCAATCTGAACCCGAGAAATTTTCTGTGGGACTGCCTGACTGGAATGTGAAAATAGGTGTCTTTCAGGTCTAAGGAAGCTACCCAGTCCCCTTTTGCAGAGATGGAATCATCACA
Source organism: Neoceratodus forsteri (assembly GCA_016271365.2). Taxonomy (NCBI): domain Eukaryota; kingdom Metazoa; phylum Chordata; order Ceratodontiformes; family Ceratodontidae; genus Neoceratodus; species Neoceratodus forsteri. The sequence goes on from CM057449.1 coordinate 693,253,092, forward strand.
GCCAGGGTGACCATCTTGTATTTGGGTTTGAAAAGGTCTTTGTTTTGGTACCGAGGTCTAAAATGGGTTTGCAATCCCCACTTTTCTTCTGAGTTAGGAAGTATGTGGAGTATAGACCCTTTCCCTTGGGAAGGGGAACTCTCTCCACTGCTTTTACAGACCGAAGGACTTTACTTCAACTCCAACAGTAGCTTGTCTGTAAGAGTTAGAGATTTTAGTGATTTCTGATCATGTTGCATTGGAAACTTTCTGAACTGCAGGTAAGTCCTTGACTAACTATCTTGAGTACCCACTTGTCTGTGGTAATGAGGAGCCAGTGGTGGAGGTAGTGAGACAGCTTTCCTCCTACTGGGGAAGGAGGTGACCTGGCTTTGTAGTCAGATTTGTTTGGACTGAGTGTTAGAAGGAGGACTGGAGTGTTAGAGAGAAAAGGAACCTGTTTGTCTCTGACCTCTCCTGCCTCTTCCCTTGAAGTAACCTCTCACCTAAGAGTAGTCCAGGAGCATGGACATTGACATAGGGTAGAAGGCCCTGGGGTAGTAGTCTCTGCTCCCTCTACTCTGAGACCTTTAGGAAGTGGAGGCTTTTTCTTTGCAGCATTACTCTGGTAGGTGGTTTTGTATTCTTCCACCTTTTCACATAATCTTCAGCTTTGTCCCCAAATAATGAATTATTGTTGCAGGGAAAATCCATAGCTTTGTTCTGGGTATCCTGCAAAGACTGGTTGTTTTAGCCAGGCATGGTGCCTAAGGAAGATCACCTGAGCCATGGCTCTAGAGGCAGTGTCATTAGTGCCCACTGCCATGTGAAACTAGTACTTTGTAGCTTCTAAGGCTGTTTTACAGTTTCTGCAAGGTCCTTAGCTACTTTGTCTGGGGCCTGCTGGCTGATAGCTAGCACTGAGTTCTAGAGAGCTTTTTGGTACTGGGCTGCATAAGCCATGTAAATAGGCAAAGCAGCAGAAGGGATGTTGTATAAGATTTTCCCCACAAAATCCAGCCTTCTAAATTTCTTTTCAGGAGGATGTGAAGAAAGGGTGCTTTAGCCTTGTCACAAGCAGCAGCCTGCAGTACTCCTTCATGATCAGGGTGTGTATACAGAAACTCTGCATTATGCCTCTCCAAATGGTACTGTGTTTCAATTTTCTCATCCACTCCCAAAATGGAAGTAGGATTTTCAAGTACTTTAAAAGTTGCTTTGTAGTGATTTATGTATGGGCAAAAGCAATGTCTTGGAAGGAGGTAAACCCATCATACCTAAAAGTCTTCATCCACCTCCTGGTCAGTGGTCTCTTGAATAGTGAGATCCAGAGTGTCCACCATATGCTAAATGAAGGTACAAATGAGAGGCAAAATCCTTCTGTCCATTAGAGAGAGAGAGAGCCAAGCTCTTGGTGGGGAACCTCTAGTTCTATGGGTTCATCCCCTAACTCATTATCACCCTCATAATAACCCCCACGTATGTCCAGGATCTGATGCGTGAGGGGTAGTAGGGTCAGGAGGGGATTAAAAATACTTCCCATAGCCTGCACAGTTTGGTATAAATGCCAAGCCTTAGCAAACTCTTCATCAGATGGCAAAGTTCTTTGTGTTACTGGTGTCTCCCTTTGCTTCTCAGAGGGAGGGCAGTGATATGTTTTTCTTTGCTTCTTTTAGCAGGCACTTCATCCAAACCTGCTCATTATGTCTCTTTTGGCTTGGTCAGAATTATTCTTCTGTTTTATTCTATAGGGAATCTTCATCAGACTTTCCTTTAGTTTTATATGAGGATGACCCCTCTTCAGAATTTTTATTGGAGGGGAAGCAGTCTGAGAAGCCATAATTTCCAACCTTTGGGTCCTTTTCTAACTATTTTAGAGCAACGTTTAAAGCAAAGTTCACAGCTATGGTCTGGACCCAAACAATTCCATTTAAGTTAAACCAGCAGGGCAGGTCCAGTTCTCCTTTTAGGTCTGTCTGACATGCCAATTCGTCAGAAGACATTAAAATGTGTTCCCAAATGGGAAAAATATTGAATTGTAGTTGGTTCCCAAGCACTATGGAACCGTTACTAGTTCTCAAAAGCAGTGAAAAAGAAAAAAAAAAAGGAAATTTAATGAAAAATCAGAGTTCTAATTAAATTCAGGGAATTGCTCAGTTAAAAAAAAGGAGAAAACAGTAGAATTAGTTTAAAACCATTCAGATTTTACCTTAGGAAAAAGTGGAACCGCTGAGGTAAAGAAATCTGTGGTTCCTGGGAACCAAAGGAACTGGATAAAAATACCAAAACTAAAGAAATAAATGCCAATGCAACACTAAGAAAATTATTTACCAACTTTGAAATAAATAAGTTTCTTCAGCGTAAAGAAGAAGAGAGACTCTGGGGCAGTGTTGTGCAGTCAGCGGAGAAATGAATCTGACTGACCCACACTAGCTCAGGCAGCACTCTCTTCCTGCTCTCAATTGCTGATGCCAAAAATCATTAGCATTACCTCCATCTCAGGGCAGCTGAACCCAGCTGGCATACTGCACCTATCAAGCATACCGAAGAATTCCTGGAAGAGACTTCCCAATATCTCCAGTTTTTCACTTCTTTCATCACCTCCCTTCTCAGTTAACCTATGAGGGTTTTGGTGGCTAGGTCTTTCCTGCATTACAAAAATCTGGTGTTCTACCCCTAGCTCTTCCTGGGATGTTGGTGAAGGTAACCTGAAATTTCTGTAACACCTCTTGTAATTCACTCTGCTGGGCAGGGGTCAAATCAGAATTAATTTTAAGCTCTGATAATTCCTCAGGTTTTTTAAGTCTGTGATCGGCCAATTCTAGATCAGTACTCTCTTGATTAGGGTGTATCAAGAAAGTAGGGAGCGGCTTGTCGTGCCATTTTTTCAACAGGTTGGTATGATACACTTTTTCTGTAACCTTTTGACTGGTGTTGCTATTCCATAATTCACGGGTCCTGTTTGCCTTATCATTGTATAGGGTCCCTGCACTTCATTAGCAGCTTGTTTTCACAGGAGGGTAATAACAGGAGAACCTTATCTCCAACCTGGAAAACGTTATTCTTCAGTCCCTAGTTATACTGGGTCTTTTGTTCGATCTATGCCACTACATTATTTTTATGGGCCAACACAACATATTTCACAGGCGCTTCTGTAGTTGTGTCATATACTCTTGACACATTCATGTCCCAACATTTTTACCCTCTTCCCAGCACTCTTTAATCACATCATAGCCCTAGGGTTCCACCCATACAAAGAAAAATAGGAAAATTTCTGTAGCTGCCAGGGGAACCTTCCTATAAGCAAAGAGTAAAACAGCAAGTATTTGAACCAATCCTTTCTTTCCTCTCTCTCCCACGTCAGAATTCATGGGAAAACAGACAGGTGTGCACAAACTTCTTAATCATCCTTTTTAAGGTCCGATTGACCCTCTCAACCAGTCCAACAGTCTGGGGTGGTATGGGATGTTCATACTCTACTACCCCAAGCAATTTGTATAGTTACTTTAACAACTGCACATTAAAATTGGTCCCCTGGTCCATTAGCACTTCTTTCAGGATCCCCACCCTGCTAAAAAGTTTCAGCAGCTCCTCTGCTACTTTTGAGCAGTTACAGTTCTTAGGGAATAGCCTCTGGATATTTTGTTGCATACTCACAAATGACTAAAATAAATCTATTCCCTCAAGCTCTTGTCCAGGGTACCAACAATGTCCATTCCTATTCTTTCAGATGGGGTTGTTACTGTGGGATGGGTTGTAGGAGCATCTTATCCGTTTGCCAACCTGTGCCTTCGTTGCATATTCACAAATGACTAAAATAAATCTATTCTCTCTTGAGCTCTTGTGCAGGAGACCAGAAATGTCCATTCCTATTCTTTCCAGATGGGGTTGTTACTGCGTGGATGGGTTGTAGGGGCATCTTATCCTGTTTGCCAACATGTGCCATCTTCTCACATTCAATACACATTTTGCAATAGGGTGGCAACCTGGTCATAGGCCAGTAAACCTTTGTAACAGTCAGGTCAGGTGCGGTCCCACCAGCATGACCTGTCAGTGGTTTATGTCATGGGCTAGGTGCAACAGTTGTTCCTATAAGGCTCAGAGAATACCAACTGCTCCATTTCCCTGTATGTGGGTTTTCACATACCCTATACAAACATCACTCTATAACATATTTAGGTGCATTAACATCCGTTCCTTCCCACCTGCTGAAAGGGTTAATGAAATATAATTGGTGCACAAAAGCTGATGTCACAATCCTGCAAAGTCTTTTCCAGTGGCCATTCTTCTTTTTGTTTACATTTCATGGTCCACTGCAATTTCCTCTTTCCTTCTTGTGAGTCTTGTTTTTCCTGGGGGACCCAGGACTTCATCATCAAGGGAAAGAGGTCCAGTACTGCCTTCTCTTCAGGCCTGTGCCCTTGTGGTAATAGCAGACAATGTATTACCCCTTACTAAAGTCTTGAAGTCCAGGTAATCATGCCCTATTACTACTGGTACTGGCAGTCTTGAGACAAGACCTATTGACATTTGATGGGTATTCCCCTGTACAGTTATATTTACAATGATCATGGGGTAATAGTTGTATAGAGGAAAAAATTACTCCCCTTAGTAATGTTGTTTATTCTAACGAGTCTTGCTATATTATGACAATTGCAGTTTGTCCCACCATTAGAACTGCTCGGGAGGTGAAAGAGTTAACTTCCATGCCAGGCATGGAGCTTAGAGCGCGAAATCGGTTAGAGAAGCCTGTCTGGATAATTTCAAACTGAAACTGCCAGATCTTTTACTAGCAAAACTCACTAAGGTTCTGTGGAAGCTGTAACCTACACTAGTCAACTGGCTACCTAAATATTAACACATATTCCTGGTCCCAACACCAAGACTCAAGTCAGGGGACCAGAAAATAAATAAGATAAGATAAAATAAAACACAACACCCAAAACCCCAAGAAGGGTGGAAAAACATATAATGGGCATAAATAAGTGCCAACACTGGACTGCCCACGCCATACCCAAGTAGAAGTTCTGAGAGGGCAGGCTGGGGGAGGTCATAATACAGCAAGACTCCATTAGAAGAAACAACATTACTAAGGTGAGTAATTTTCTTCAAACAACATGAAGTCTTGCTATATTATAATATGCAGAATACACAGCAGTACCTCCATGGAGGAGGGACAGAACCTACTTAGGGAATAGGCTCTGAAAGCACGTGCTCAAATCTAGCATCCCTCCTGGCCTGGATATCCAAGGAGTAATGCTTGGTGAAAGTGTGTACCGTTTTCCAAGTAGCTGCTTGACATATCTCTCAAGATAGGGATGTCTCTGGCAGCAGCTAGAGACGCGCTGTACCTCTGGTAGAGTGAGCCCTCAGGCCTGAAGGGGAACCTTTCCCAGTTTTTGATAACAAAATTGGATACAGAGACAATCCACCTGGCAATGGATCTCTTAGTGGCAGGTTTACCTTTCCCAACCTCACCATAAGTGAGGAAAAAGTTGGAGGGATTCGAACCTATGACCCTTAGTGCGCTCTATATAGTAACTTAGGGACCTCTTAACATCTAAGCTGTGCAGCCTCCTCTCACCAGAGGAGGAATGTCAGTGTGAAGAACACTGGAAGGAGATAGATTGGTTAAGATGGAAATCTGAAACCACCTTAGGCAAAAACTTCCTGTTAGTCCTAGGACTACTTTATCCTGAAGAAAATAAAGTCAGTCTCCACTACGACAAGGCTTGTAACTCACTTATGCGCCTGGCAGAAGTGATGGCTACTAGAAAAACAGTTTTCCAAGTCAAATACTTAAGCTCTGCAGAAGACAGAGGTTCAAAGGGGGTTGCATCAACTGAGCAATGCAAACATTAAGATCCCAGGCAGGGGCGGTCCCTGAAAGGTGGATTAGTATGAAGTAATCCTTTGAAAACTTGGAAAATACAGGGTGAGTGGAAAGAGAAGAGGCTTTCCTGCTGAAATAAAGCAGAGACAGCTGCCAAATGTACTTTCAGGGTAGCTGGTCTCAGGCCCAAAAATTAAGATGGACCATATAGTCCAAAACAATGGGCAAATCAGCAGATTCTGGGAAATATTTCCCAGAGCACCAGATGGAAAACCTTTTCCATTTAGAATTATAAGTAGCCTAGTGGAAGGCTTCCTAGAAGCCTTCAAGGTTTCAAGAATACCTTGAGAAAGGTGTAGGTTAGCAAACTCTAACTCCTCAACAGCCAGGCCTTGAGGTTGAGGATTTTAGATCGGATACCAAACTCTCCCTGGGCACAAGATAACAGGTTGTGATTCCTAGGGAGACACAGGGAAGATGGACTGCTAAGGACAGAAGGAGTGGGTACCAGGGCTGCCTGGCCCAATCTGGAGCAATCAGAATCATCTTGCAAGGCTGGGATCTGATTTTGACTAGCACCTTGAATAGGAGAGGAAGGGGAAAGGCATATAGAAACTTCCCTTCCCAATCTAGGAGAAAGGCATCCAGGGACTGAGCCCATCACTGGGGCCTGCAACAAAACAGTGGAAGTTGGTGATTGTCTGGGGCTGCGAAAAGATCTATCTGAGGGGTGCCCATCTGGCAAAACTATCCCTGTACTTGGGGATCCAGTGACCATTCGTGATGGCCTGGGAAATCCTGCTGAGAGCATCTGCCAGGATATTGTCCTTTCCTGGGAGGTGAACTGCTATGAGGGAAGTGTTCAGGGAATAAGCCAGAGACCACAACTTCATTACCTCGGTGCACAAGGCCGAAGACCGAGTCCCCTTGTTGTTGATGTACCACATTTGGTGGTGTTGTCTGTTCTGACTTGTACCACTTTGTTCTGAACAGATGCAGAAAAACACCTGAAGTGCTAGAAAGACAGCTCTGAGTTCCAACAAATTGTTGTGGAGCAGAGATTCCTGAGGGCACCACACTCCCTGGGTGGAGAGGTCGCCCATGTGAGCTCCCCATCCCAGAAGGGACATCTGTAGTAAGGGTCAAGGAGTGAGATAGAGGATGAAGGGACCCCTAGTCTCAAATTGCTCTGATCCTGCCACCACTGAAGGGCCTGGATCAGGGTTCGAGTCACTGGGATCAACTTGGAAAGGGATCTTTCTTTGAGACCAAAAGGCTCTCAAGTGAAACTGAATGTCCCTCATCTGAAATCTTGCTCCTTGCACTACAGCTGTGGAAGCAGCCATGTGTCCTAGGAGCTGTAAGAAGTGCCTTGCTGGTCGAGAGACCTGCAAAGTGAAAGAGGAGGCCAGGGCCACTAGGTTCCTCACCCTCTCCAAGGATAGGAAGGCTCTGGCCCGCTTTGTGTCCACTTCTGCACCTATAAAGGTGAGTACCTGGACAGGTTCCAGAACTGACTTTGGAAGACTGAGCAGAAAACCCAGAGAGGTGAGCAGCTGCTGGATAACTTGCAGGTGTGATTTGACCTGTTCTGGAGACTGGCCTACACTAGACCAGTCGTCTAGGTAGGGAAAGATGGCAATCTTTTGCCTTCTTAAATGAGCAACTGCTACTGCTAGACATTTTGTGAATACCCTTGGGGCAGAGGTAAGGCCGAAGGGCATTGCTCTGAACTGGTAATGGCCTGAGGGCAGTTCAATCTGAGGTACTTTGGTGGGAGCTTCTGATTAGAACATGGAAATAGGCATGCTTGAGGTCCAGGGAAGCTAGCCAGTCCCTGGCCTTAGAGAAGGTAAAATCATTGCCAGAGTCACCATTTTGAATTCTGGTTTCAAAGGTGCTTGTTCAGATATCTTAGGTCCAAAATGGGCCGCCATTCTCCTGTCTTTTGGGGTAAGGAAGTACCTGGAGTACAGACCCTTGCCCTGATGTAGGGGAGAAACCCTTTCTACAGCTCTGAGAGCCAGGAGGGTTGAGACTTCTGTTTCTAAGGCAAAAGTCTCTAGAGAGTTTGCAGGTGGAAAAGATCTGATTCTCATCTTTTGAAATTTTTGAAGCTGAGAACCAGACCCTGGCTTACTACTTCCAGGACCCACTTGTCTGATGTTAGAGACTCCCAGTCCTGAACGAAGTAAGCCAGGCTGCCCTCTACAGGCAATGGAGAACCGGCCCTGGGCATCCCATCAGGGTGCCTGTTTGGCAGGGGCTTTAGGCTGAGGGGTGGGAGTAGGCCTGCTTGCACCCGTCTGCCTCTCCCTCTGAAGAACCCCTCTGAGTATAAGCAGAAGAAGCCTGGGTTTGGTAAAAGGCCTGTAAAAGGCCTACCTCTACCCCTGGGGTCTGCCTCTGAGGAGTGGCTTGCGGCTCCTTGGCTTGTGCACTCCTATAAGTTGTTCTATATTCATCCATTTTCTTCATGTAATTCTCTGTCTGCTCCCAGAGAATTTCCTACCACAGGAAAATCCATAGCCTTAGTCTGGGTATCCTGTGACAAACTAGTACACCTGAGCCAAGCCAACCTTTAAAGGCCACAGATGTATCCATGACTCTAGAGGATACATCATTAGAATCCACAGCAGCATGGAATTGCACCTTGGATGCCTCAATACCATCAGCAGCCACCTGCTCCAGCTCCTTGGCAAGCTGGCCAGGGCCTGTTTGGCCAAAGCCATGACAGTGCCCCATCTAGATTTTTAGTATCTTGCCACATAAGCCATGTAATTGCTTGTCTGAGTCCCAAGGCAGCTGCCATGCATTGTTTTTAGCCATGGCATCAATCTTCCTGGAGTCCTTGTCAGGAGGATGTGAAGCCAGGGAATGTTAGCCTTATCACAGGCTGCAGCCTGAACTACTCCAACATGACTGCATTGCTGTGAAAGAAAGTCTGTATCAGGACCTGAACAGTGTACCTCCTGTCCATCTTCTTGTCAACAGGAGGCACAGAATTAGGAGCTTTTAAAATTTTTATTGTTCGTTTCCTACATGATTTATGTTAGGGATAGACAATCTCCTAGACTCTGGGATATCCATCATTTCCACAAATCAGGTTCCTCTTGCTCATCCACAGCTTCCTCTAATGGGAGCTGGAGGGTTTCAACAACCTTTTATAAAACAGAAAGTGAGAGGGGACTCAGAAAGCGTAGGGGAGATTCTAAAGGTCTGTCTGGGAGATGTCCGGTTCAATGGGCACATCCAGACTCTCAAAGTCACACACTGTTCATAATCCTCCTCCCCTCCTCTGGTTCATAAAACTCTTCAATATCATATTCTTGAACCGGTGGAACCGCCGAACCGACCCTTTATAGGACAGTGCGGTTCGGACGAACCGAGAAAGTGACTGTACAATCTGTATAGCTTTTGTTATTTCTGCAGCAGTTGGAGAAGGAATTTTGGACTCCACACCTGCTGATTTTCTAGTTTTCTTTGCTGGAACTGGCTCCTCAGAGTCAGCTTTCACGTTGCCCGAGGAAGTCACAGCCCTGGTCAGAGGGCACTCTCCCCAGTTCGGTTGGCACCGAACCGGGCTGGCTCGGGTCAGTGGACTTTTGGCCTCGCTCCCGAGCCTGCCAACTCTCTTATCCAGGGTGGCTGCAGGGAAATTCTTGCAAATCTGGCAGTCTGAATTGAGGTGGTCAAACCCCAGACAACCAGACACATGTGGTGTGTGGGTCAGCCTTGGCAAAGGCTTCCCCACAGACACTACAGTGTTGAGGAAACCCAGTGGGCCCGTTTTTCTTTTGGGTTTCTCAGACATGATGCCAGCCTAACCAACAAACTTGCCCTTTGAGCGGCAGTGCCAGGCAAGACACCCTTATCGGTTCCCAACCGTGTCCGCGAGTCGTGGAAAAACCGTAATGAAATCAGTTTTTTAGAACCGATAAGAACGCGGAACCGCATTCTAAAAGCTTTAAAATGCTTACTTTTTAAAGTTTTAAACAACCTGATCGGTTTTGAACCGAACCGATAAACATTTACAAGTTCCACACGAAATAAACCTGTCTATTACTTACAATACCACAGACAGGCATGAACCGATCGGTTTGCGGTTAAAATAATAATACAAATACTCGTGGTTGAATTTAACCGAGAAAATACTGTTTAAACCGAGAAATGAACTGAGCAGTAGGAGAAATCTCCGGAGCGACTGTTCAGTGAGGCGGAGTAAAGAATCTGACAGTTTCAGTTTGAAATTATCCAGACAGAGCTTCTCTAACCAAGCTCAGTCTAAGCTCCATGCCTGGCATGGAAGTTAACTCTTTCACCTCGGAGCAGTTCTAATGGTGGGACAAACTGCAATTGTCATAAATAGCAAGACTTCATGTTGTTTGAAATATAGAATGTGTTGGCAGATGGGGTCCATGTGGACCATCTAGTCTGCCCATGTATACTACCCCTCCTATTAGGCTGCTACCTTAAGTTTTTCCACACTGTCTGTCCCATGCCAGCTTGAATTCCCTGATCATGTTTGACTCCACCACCTCTGGGAGTCCATTCCAAACTCCACCACTCTTTCTGTAAAGAACCACTTCCTTGCACTGCTTCTGAACCTACCCCCTTTAGGCACACGTCGTGACCTTTGGTTTGGGTACAAGTGTTTATTTAAGGAGATCATGTGCCTGTACCTTGTTGACACCTTCATGTATTTAAAAGTCTCTATCATGTCCCCCATCCCTTCTTTGTTCCAAGGAATACATGTTGAGCTGTGTTAGCCTCACTTCATATGGCTCATGATGCAGACCATACACCATTTTTCTTGCCCGTCTCTGCATAGTCTGTAGTCTATCAATATCCTTCCTAAGGTTAGGTCTCCAGAACTGGACACAGTACTTCAGGTGAGACTTTACCACAGATCTGTACAGTGGCATAATCACCTCCCTTTTCTACTGGATATGCCCCTCCCTATGCAACTGGCCTTTTGTGCAGCCTTTTCACATCTGCAATAACCTTAAGATCATGCTTGTGCTTTGTTGCCAGCTGTTCCCCATTTAGTAAGTATTCCCTTCCTGGTTTGCCTTCCTATGTGCATAATCTTACACTTTTGGCGTTGAACTTCAACTGCCTCTTCCCTGACCATTCTTCCAGTTTCCTGAGATCCGACTCCATCATTCGAGTCCCTACAGCTGTCTACTCTACTGCAGAACTTTGTGTCGTCTGCAAATAAGCACATCTTTCCACTGGGTTGTCAGCTATGTTGCTGATGAATACATTGAAAAGTATTGGTCCCAGCAATGAACCCTGTGGAACACCACTTGTAACTATGCCCTCCTCTGACAGTGTGCCATTTAACAATACCCTCGAAGTCCTCCCACTGAGCCAGTTTTGGTCCACTTTACAAATTTTGACCCAATGCCCATGTGCTCCAGCTTGTTTACTAGCCTCCAGTTTGGAACAGAGGCAAAGGCCTTGCTGAAGTCCAGGTACATCACATCCACCGTACTCCCATGGTTGATTGTTTTGTGACCCAGTCGAAGAATTTGATTAGGTTAGTCTGCCAGAACCTTTCTACCATGAAGTCATATTGCTTTGGGTCCAGATGCCCACTGTCTTCTAAGAATGTTACTAACTTCTTCTTTAATAGGATTCCATTAGTTTCCCAACTATTGAGGTGAGGCTGACTGGGTGACAGTTACCTGCTTCTTCCCTACTGCCACTCTTGTGTAGGGGCAGTACTGTATTCCTTTCCAATCTTCAGGGACCTCCCACTTTCCAGTGATTTGTTAAAGAGCTTTGCCAGTGGGGCTGCTAGTTCCTCTCAAGCTCCCGTAGTATCCTCTGGTGCATTTCATCTGGCCCCATTGCTTTGTTGACCTTCAATTTCTTGAACTCCTCCAAGACTCTTTCCTCTGTGAAGCGACTTAAGTCTACTCCCTTGAGGGGTGTACTTTCCAGCATAGAGATGGTCCTTCACCTGCCTCCTCCTGCATGAAAACTGAGCAGAAGTATTTGTTCAGAATCTCTGCTTTCTCCCTATCATCTTCTGTGTACTGGTCCTTGTTCATTGCCAATTTAACTATTCCTCCTTTGCTTTCTTTCTCCCTCATATATCGGTAGAAGGTTTTGTCCCCATTTTGGACACCCTTTGCTTTCCATGCCTCTGTTTGAGCCTTTGCAGTCTGAATTGCCTTCCGCCTCCTTAAGTAATTCCCTATATATCTCCTTATTGCTGTCCTTTTTTGTATCCTGGTATCTCCTGAATGCTCTCCTTTTCTCCTTAATTTTAGATGCTATAGTCCTTGAAAACCAGAGTGGTGTCTGTCTCCTTTTGATTTGCTTACTAGCTTGACACACTGCGATATCACTAGTGATATTGCTTCCTTCAGTTTCCTCCATTGTTCTTCCACTCCCTACTGGCCCACAACCCAGATTTTGTCAGTCTTTCATTTTGAGGAAGTCTGCCTTTCTGAAGTCCTGGCCTGCCTGTTTAGAGTGAGTGATGTCCTCTGTCCTGTTTACTGTGAACTATACAGTCCTATGGTCGCTTGATCCCAGATGGGGTCCCACGTTTGAGACTCTGTTATTGTTTGATAGCACAAGGTCCAGGACTGCTTCCTCTCTAGTGGGGGCTTCCACCAGCTGCCTTAGGTCTGCTTCTAGGAGAGCTACATCAAATTCTTTACTCCTCTCTGATGCAGCTGTAGGAGCACGACGCATCCCCATCTATGATCCATCTTGCTGGACATTCAGAACCAAATCGGCTCGCACCAGAGTCTATCAATCCAAGAACCTGGTGCATGTCAATGCAAATATCTATCACATATTGTCCCCAATTCACCAAAGCCAGATGGGGTGTAATCCTGCCTCTTTCTAGGGCAATTCCTAGCAATATGCCCCCCTGGCAACTGTGACAAAGTATATCTTGAGAACAGGTCTTTCCCCTCTGCCTGGTTCCCCTTCCTGCTTGCTTGTAGATGGAAAAAAAAAGTAGTAGGTCTTACCAGGTATGGGTAAGGCAGAGTCCTCCAAACTCCCATTCTGGGTCTGACGAGCTGCAAGGTAATCCTCAGTTAATACAATGGTCTTCGCCACTGTCTCAGGTCGATGTTCCCTGACCCAAATCTGGACATCATGTGGGCAGGATCTAAGTAAACTATTCAGTCACAATCTTCTCTGTCAACTGCTCCAAGGATTTATTGTCCAGTTGTAGCCACTTATTACACAACTCTTTTAACCTGACATAGGTCTCTCTGGGGGTGTCAGCTGTCTGCATTCTCAGAGACCGAAATCTCTGGCGATATGTCTCAGTATTGATGTCATACTGTCATAATATTTCCCATTTTACAAGGTCGTAATTCTCAGTATTCCTGCTGTCCACTGTAAGCCAACGCACGATCACTTAGATAAGGGGCTAATTTTACCACCCACTGTTCTTTTGGCAAGGATCAGGCCTTGGCATTCATTCAAAGGTGGTTAAAATGCCTCAACATCATCAGATTCTGACATCTTCATCAGTTTTATGTCCTTGGGTGGATCAGTCTGTCCCTGGGTTGTTGGTTGGATCCCAGGATATGCAGGGCCCTCATGGTATCTGCCCACCGTTGATCTTGGAATTTCCGATCCAACTCCCTCTGCTTGTCCGCTTCCATCTGCTTGACACACAACCAATTCAGCAGTTCACTGATGTTTCCAGGGGCTTGTTGACATCTCTTCTCCAGTCTTGTTCATATTGGCATCAAATACATCAGGCTTGGTCTTACTCCAGGCCCCTAGACCTAAGCCTGGATTAAGAGGTTCTCTGAGCTTCGTTGCCATAGTTCTTGTTAGAACCTCATGGCACTTGGCCTTTGCGAATCCACCTCATGCATGTGCCTATCTAGTCACCAAGACTGGCAACCACTGGAGATGTCCCCTTCCAGTCTGGATGTGCCAGTTATCCCACAGCTTCCATCATATGTCAGAAGTCATGGGAAACAGACAGGCTTGCACAACAGTCATTTGGTACAACACGAATCTGCATGGTTTTATTTGAAAAAAATGAACAACAAAATTCATTTGACAAATGGTCAAGGTTTGAATCAATTCTCCTTTGGTGTACTGCAAGGCAAGGAATTTCTTTGGCTTATTCCCAGCTAAGATATGAAACTGTGCATGTCCTCATCCTTCTAAAGCCAGAATCCATTTGACCACAAATCTAAATCTGAAAGCCAAATGAAGGGGTTTTATATCTTCTCTTGGTCAGGTGATCTTCCCCTTTTAAAAACATGAATTTGAACATTTTCTACATCAAGTCAATAAACAAAGACATGGAAGCGAACAGTATTTTATGTTTTTTATTATTCACTTTAAATGTGAAATTAACTTGGTACATGATTTTTAATCCAAATGAACATTTAAAAGCAAATAATGAGCTGTAGCTCCTCCCATTCCTTGGATGTCATACTACAATGTACCAGCAGAAACAGACTGTCCTGAGACTGTATATAAGCCCTGTTAAAGAGCGAGACTCCACTACAAGGAGCTCATAGAGACTGACCAACATAGGTAATCTTTTACTCATCCCAGGAACTGTAATAACTTCCAAAAGCAAGAGCACAAACTCAATTCATGTTTAAAGAACGTTGTGCTTGTTTGTAAATTATCATACCAGAAAATTGGGGCACACAAATACAGTAAAACAAAATATGTGCCTAAAGATAATGGATTCAGCATTTTGCCCTTGCTTTCACACTGTTTTCAACATTTATTTATTAGGCTGCTTTTCTTTTATTAGCTGAAAGAATGCAAGTATTTTAGGTATGTGCAGCCTTTCAACTGCACCACAGAGACTGGGAGTGAGAAATAAACCATGCCTTTTGTGATATGCTACTGAGCAGCTCTCACCTGCAATTCCCCATCACAAAAGGGTGCACTTTCTATGTTCATTTATTTGATTAGAAGGCTGTCTTTTCTTAAGAAAAATAAAACTGTTGGGCACTTTATTTATACAGATGGGACTGAGGGAGAGAACCGTGCCTTTATTTTGTAAGTTTCAGCACTCTCTTGGTTTCTGATACACCCAGCCTTACAGCATCTGATCAAGAATGCCTTCTGCAGCCAACAAGTAGATGAAAGCTATAAAAACAAAATTACTTTTGGTGCTATTTGATTTGTTTTCTTAGGGCGCAAACCCAACAAAAAACACAACAAAATGAACAGTCAGACTCACAGAGCAGCCTTCTGGTTTTCTATGATTCAGGAAGCAGGCAGCAGATAGAGCTCCACGAGGCATGGGTACTAGAAAGCTGCCAAAACGGGGTTGACAGTACTTATATAATATAATAAAAAAAGGGTCCTGCTACCTATATTAAAATAACTGTGTCAACAAAAGTATATAACCAGATGCAGGACATAAGGAGCAGCAGTCACCAGATATATTTAAATTCAGAGAACCAGCTGCTGGAGAGCGCTCTGTGCATTAGTTTCAGGCGTGAGAACAAAAGTAGTATGAGCAGGCTAAGTTTTAATATAAATTAAGTAACTGGTGTCACCAACCCATTCCTCGGGCAAGGTCCACTGAGCACACAGTGCCCACCCCTAAGTGCAATCTGTGAGGGAGGGGACAGGAATACCCTCCCCGTGTCCTTCTAGAGTTGTCACTGAGTTCACAACTGAACACTCACCACGAGGGCCCAGGGCTTCCTCTCTAATCAGGATAAGGTAAATACAGTCTCGAGTCTGTAGCCAGGTAAAAACCCTCCTTGGCTGCTTCACTGGGGAAGGACCCAGGTGTTACGAGCTCTTCTGGGCTATCCTTGTAACCCTGATTGTGTCTTCTTCCCAGGTGATGCAGGACCCTAGTTCAAACTCTATAGACCCTCCCAAGACCCTGAGTATTTCCCTATTTAGGCACCCAAATTCCTTCCAGGATCCTAGTCTTTGGTAGCATGGTGGCACCTTAGTATTAAAACAGGCTGTCACACATTGAATAAATCTTACACACACACACACACACACACACTTCCAGGCAGATTTTTAAAAGCAAGTGTTTTTACTAGTAATTAAATAATTATCATACAAGACTCACAAACAAAGATTCAGACATCTGGTTACAGAATAACAAAAGTTGGACAAAATACATACAAAATGCACTGCTAAATTTAACTGGCTAATTTCTACCTTGTCCGCTATGTAAATCGAAGTCCAGAAAATAAACGGTTCTGCAAAGTCTCCAAGTTCCAGTTCTTCTTGCAGCTACTGATCCTCAGGGTATGCTTGGCAGTCTGGCTGTGTGCCAGGAAAAGTGTCTTCTGCAAAATGCACGGAGTTCTGTTTTATGAGCCTTATATACCCTTGGCCCTGCAGTCAGTAAACTGTTCTTGGTTAGCTGGTGGCCTTATCATTTAGGTTAGCAGGGGTCTCTATTGCTCTTTCCAAATTTTTATTTAGATTCTCACCACATCAACTTCCTGGCTGGTCTAATCCAGTATCCGCTGACTTCTTTTATGTGGAGATGAATTATGACACTTGATGTGCATTCACAATAGTTTTCCAGATCCCGTTCTCAAAGTATTTTTCTTGAAGTGTAACATTTATGACAGCGAGATAGTTTACCCCATCTCCTGTCCTACTGGACTTGTCTCCTTGATCAGTTTATCTTGAAATACCAATTTCCTCTTTTGAAATGTAAAAAGTTATTAGTGGAGGAGATGGCTCCAGGAAATTTTAATGCCCCACTAAAATTCAACCCGTTTATCTCTAGCAAGCCTTGTCTCAGGCAAAAGGAATGCCAGACGTTTGCATATACATTTTCTTCTCCAGTATCTTTTATCATAGCACTATTTATCCTCCACACACAGCGGTCCCCACGACCCCTGGCAGCACCCACACCCAGGCCTGGCATATAAATTGTACGCACCATCTACACGGGCCAGCCTATGAGCAGGACACCCCCAGGGACCTGTGGCACTGACCCGTGAAGATGCTTCTTGGGTCCAGGGCTCAGCCGCAGTGGTTGCCCCACCTCTTCCTCCGATTTTCACCCGAGACGTGCAATGGCATCAATGCACCTCGTGCAGACACCAGATATGCCTCCTCTTAACTGTGCACACCACTGCAGTGCACCCAGCCTCTGCCAGGTTTGCTACAGCATGGTGCAGATCCCTACCCACCCCGGAGGAAGGAGATCAGTCGTGGGATGCTCAATCCTTCCTCTCTGCCAGCCCGCCTGAGTCTGTTCCTGAACCGGGTCACGCACAGCGCAGGTGTGGTGTCCAGCCAACCCTCAGCGCCACCGAGCCAGCCTCTCCAGTATCCTTTTAAAAAAACACAACACATGGGCATCCTTCTGGTAAACCTAATATCATGGCCTTTTGAGACTTTAAACTTAAAACTTAGAGAAATATGACTGCAGTGGCCAAATCGCTACATCCCTCCCTCCTTGGGAACACACCCTCTATTGTATGGCAAGGTTTCCACAATTTTGTTATTGTTCTAACTGGCAAGATAGGCCATCTGCATTGGAAGACCCTGACCTCATGTAATGATCATGTCATAGGCCTGTCGGGCAATATTCCATCCGAGGAGCCATCCATTTGTTTTGCTCATCTGATTTAACCATACCAGGGGTTGTGATTGGTCTTTACCTCAAAGCCACTTCCACAGACGACGGCTCCTAATTTCTTCAGGACCCATACCAGTGCAAGACATTCCTTTTCAAAGGTGGAGTACGCCTGTTCCAGGGGAAGTAACTTCTTACTAAAGGTACACTATTGGGTGGTCTCTTCCTGATTAGATGCAGGGGTTGGAACTAACTTTTTGGCACTAGCCAGCTGAGCTGGACAAAAAAAAAAAGTCCACCAGCCCGACAGGATCTTCACTGGCCCGCACAAAAATGACAAGAAATTGCAGTTAAAAAAAAAAAAAAAATTTTTATTGCAATACAACATCAACATTATTACTTTAAAACATTTTATAATTAAACTTTAATTCAAAAGGATGTGTTTTGCTGTCTTCTTTTACGTTTAACCGTTACAAAGATATTCCTGAAGAAATGTACCTTTGTCCAGGGACAAACAACCCCAGGAACACAATAAGTGAACAATAGTAATACATTTTGAACAGTTTCTAGTCACAACAGAGTGAGCTGGGCTCTGATTAAATTTAGTCCACATCCTCTTCACTGTCACGAAGTCGGCAGATAAAATTTCTTCTTAGACTTTGACGGCAGATAAGGACCGCTAGGCCCATCTAGTCTGCCCATTTCCCTACCTACAGGATAGGCCGCAGATCCTAGTTAACCAACAGCCTATTTCTTCCTACCCCCACAAGAATTGCCTTATGTCTGTCCCATGCATTCTTGAATTCTCCCACAGTTTTAGACCCCACAACCTCCTCAGGAAGGCTGTTCCATGCATCCACTACCCTCTCTGTGAAATAATACTTCCTCACATTGCCCCTGAACCGCCCTATCTTTAAATTGTGACCCTTGTTCTTGCAAGTCTCTTTTTCTGAAAGATGCTACCCTGTTGGACTTTGTTGATTTCACTGAGGTACTTAAAAGTTTCTATCATGTCCCCCTCTCCTTCTTTCCTCAAGGGTATACATATTAAGCTCCTTTAGTCTTTCCTCACACGGCTTCTCTTGCAGACCCTGCACCATTTTAGTTGCCCCCTGACTGCCTCTATCCTGTCTATGTCCTTGCGGAGATGGGGTCTCCAGAACTGGACACAGTACTCCAGATGGGGTCTCACCAACTGTCTGTTCAGAGGGATAACAACTTCCTGTTTTCTGCTGATGATGCCTGTCCCTATACATCCCAGTATACCCCCAGCCCTCCACAGAAACATAGACTGACGGCAGATAAGGACCGCTAGGCCCATCTAGTCTGCCCATTCTCTACCTAAGGATAGAGCCACAGATCCTAGTCAACCAACAGCCTATTTCTTCCCTCCCTGCTGCCTTCTCATTGCTTGCTAACCTTAAGGTCATCTGATATGATTACCCCCAGGTCCCTTTCCTTTTTGTTGTTGTTACTACCTCCCCAACCATTGTGTATTCTTCCCTGGGTTCCTGTTTCCCAGGTGCATTATTTTGCACTTCTTTGCACTGAACTTAGCTGCCATACTTCTGACCATTCCTCCAACCTGCCAAGTCCCTTTCCACGCCTCCTTGTGTACCAACCCTGTTGCAGATCTTTGTGTCATCTGCAAAAGGCATACTTTTCCTTCCAGTCCCTCTCCAATGTCACTGATGAAGACATTAAAAAGAACTGGACCCAATACTGAACCCCGCGTACCCCACTAGTAACCCCTTTTTCTTCAGAGTGGACTCCATTTACAATTACCTTCAGTCCTGTTGTCCAGCCAATGTTTTTCCCAGGCTGGTTAATTTGACTATTAATCTTTGTGTGGGACTGTGTCAAATGCCTTGCTAAAGTCTAGGTAGGCCATGTCCACAGCCCCTCCCTGGTCTACTACTTTGGTCACCCAGTCAAAGAAATCTATTAGTCTGACATGACCTTCCCGCAGAACCCATGCTGCCTTGGATCCTGTGCTCCACTGGCCTCTAGGTACTTAACTATTCTTTCCTTCAGAAGTGACTCCATCACTTTCCCTACCACAGAGGTCAGACTGACAGGTCCTGTAGTTTCTGCCTGTCTTGGTCCCACTTTTGTGAAGGGGAATCACATCGCCTTCCTCCAGTCCTCGGGTACCACACCATCCTCCCATGATTTATTAAAAGAATAGCCAGTGGTTTCACTAGTTCCTCCCTTAATTCTTTTAGAATTCTGGGGTGAATTCCATCAGGACCCATTGCTTTGTCCACCTTCTTCCTCCTTATTTCATGATGGACAGGATGGCTGGTGGTTGCAGACTCAGATGGCAAGATAGTGCTGGACCCCTCTTCTTGACTGGTGCTGGCGTCACATCCATAAATTCTGGTCTCCTCATACTGATGCTGCTAGGATGCCAGAGCTCTACTGCAGGATTGGGATCAAACTCTTATGTCTGGTGATACCAGCTGAACAGTCATCAGGTCAGTGAGAGTGCAACATCTCAGGTTTGATCGCTAGTCACTTTTTTGCTTCATAACATTGAAACCATGTTCATACTCTGCTGTGGAGACTGGCAAACAGGATGAGATTGATTAAGTCAAGAACTCATGCACATTGATCCCGCTGCATCCTGCTGACTGCTGGCCAAGAAAGCTTTTGTAGATTTTCTGTGGTGAACTTGGGCTTTGGAAGATCTTGGCTTTTAAAATGGTCCACTGGTCAGGTATTTCAGTTACATTCACCACAGAAGAAACAAGGATGAGTTCAAAGTGTTCCACCAGTGTATCCATCTCCATGTCACCAAAATTTGCAAAAGAAAACAAAGAAAAACAGAAGAGATTACTAGTTAGCCACCTTGAGGTAAAATGAAGTGAAAAAAAAAAATCAGCTTCATATTTACCTGAAATATTGCCTGGGTCTGGCCAACAGTTGAAGTTCACCACCTTGGTAGCACAGAGGACTCCATCAGACACATCTAAAAAATCAACTGAAAAGGCTTGAGTTCAGGTCATCCAGCAGTTTGTTTTAGATGCTGTAAGGCCGCTGCAGTCCTCGCCTGTCAGACTCACTCCTCAAAGCCGGCCTTGTCAATCACTGTCTTAAGCATGGGACCAGGCTCAGAAATGAAAAGAAAATAACTCTGGATCAGTCACCTAGTAATTTTCTTAAAATTTGTTAAAACTCGAACAAGTTGCTCTAGCTTACCTGGATTTGTACTTTTCAAGTAGAGTCTGAGTTGACCTCAGGGCTTCATGAACTTTGCCAACTGCTACCGTTCTCTTTTGCAAGGTCTTGGACAGGTTGCTCAGGTTAGTTAGAATGTCATGCATCATAGAAAACATAGATGCATAGACTGATGGCAGATAAGGACCGCTGGCCCACCTAGTCTGCCCATTTCCCTACCTATGTCTGTCCCATGCATTCTTGAATTCCCCAGTTTTTGACCCTATGACCTCCTCAGAAAGGCTGTTCCATGTGTCCACCACCTCTCTGAAAAAATATTTCCTCACATTGCCCTGAGCCGTCCCCTTCCATCTTCAAATTATGTCCTTGTTCTTGCACATCTCTTTCTCCAAAGGTGCTGCCCGCTTGGACTTCGTTGATTCCCTTGAGGTACTTGAAAGTTTCTATCATGTGCCCCCTCTTCTTTCCTCAAGGGTATACATATTAAGCTCCTTCAGTCTCTCTTCGTATGGTTTCTGGTGCAGACCCTGCACCATTTTAGTTGCCCACCTCTGGACTACCTCCATCCTATGTCCTTGTGGAGATGGGGTCTCCAGAACTGCACGCAGCACTCCAGATGGGGTCTCACCAACTGTCTGTACAAAGGATAACAACTTCCTGTTTTCTACTGGTGATGCCTCTCCCTACATCCCAGTAATCCCCCAGCCATCCTTACTGCCTTCTCACATTTCTTGCTTACCTTTATGTCATCTGAGATGACTACCCCAGGTCCCTCTTCATTTCTGTTGTTGTTAAATTCCCCCCCTGTGTACTCTTCCTGGGTTTTGTTTCCAGGTGCATTACTTTGCACTTCTTGCACTGAATCTAAGCTGCCATACATTTGACCATTCCTCCAACCTTGCCAAGTCCCTTCTCATTCTTTCCACTCCCCTTGCATATCTATCCTGTTGCAAATCTTTGTCTTGTCTGCAAAGTGGCATACTTTTCCTTCCAGTCCCTGTGAAATGTCACTTATAAAGACATTAAAAGGACCGACACAGTACTGAACCTTGGGTACCCACTAGTAACCCCCCTTTCTTTGGAGTAGACTACATTTACTATTACCTCTGTGTTCTGTTGTCCAACCAATTTTTACTAGGCTACCACCCTGGGACCCACTCCCAGGCTGGCTAACTTGTTTATTAATCTTGTGTGGGACTGTGTCAAATGCCTTGCTAAAGTCTAGGTAGGCTATGTCCACAGCCCTCTTTGGTCTACTACTTTGGTCACCCAGTCAAAGAAATCTATTAGGTTCTGCCTGACATGACCTTCCTGCTGGTGAATCCATGCTGCCTTGGATCCTGTGCCCGCTGGCCTCTAGGTACTCAACAATTCTTTCAGAAATGATTCTATAATTTTCCCCTACCACTGAGGTCAAACTAACAGGTCTGTAGTTTCCTGCCTCTGCTTTGCTCCCACTTTTGTGAAGGGGAATCACATCCGCCCTCCTCCAGTCCTTAGGTACCACTCTATCCTCCCATGATGTTAAAAGGGTAGTCAGTGGTGTCACTAGTTCTCCCTAGTTCTTTTAGAATTCTTGGGTGTATCCCATCAGGCCTCATTGCTTTGTCCTTCAGTTTTAGAAGTTCTTCAGAACCCTTTCTTCTGTGAAAGAACTGGTATCAACCCCTTTCCAGAGTGCTTCTACTGATTGGTTTAGGTACCTCCCCTCTTTTTGTGAATACTGAGCAGAAATATTCATTCAGTATCCCTGCTTTTCATTGTCCTCTCTGCCCACCCACCCTCCCTTTATTAAGCCTCACCATATCTTTCTTGGTCTTTCTTTGCTCTAATGTACCTATAAGAGGTTTTATCCCTTCTTAACCGAGTTGGCTACTATCTTTTCCTCAGTTTGGGCCTTTGCAATTTGACTGCTTTCCCACTTCCTTCTGCTTTAATTGGCACAGTTCTCTGCCCTGCTCCTCCTGTGTTTCTTATACTTCCTGAATGCTATCTTTTTCTCCCTAACCTTTTTCGCCACTTTTGCAACCATAGTGTTTTCCTTCATTTTGATTTATTTGCTTCACACAAAGGCTTGTTGCCTCTGTGAGGGTAGTTTGATGTTTCCTCATTGTTCCTCCACCTCCTTGCCTGTTTGCTAGTGCTTTTCTGAGGCACTCTCACATTTTGACAAAGTCAGCCTCCTACAGTCCAGTACCCTCACTTTTGTATGGCCTGACTCTGTGGCTGTGTTTATCATGAACCACATTGTTTCTGGTCATTTGTTCCCAGATGGCTACCCACTTCTAGATCTGAGATCCTCTCTCCATCCCCATTTGAGAGTACCAGGTGTAAAAATGCTCTTTCCTGAGTGGGTTCCAACACCAACCTGTCTAAGGCATGCCCCTGTAGAGCATCGAGAGTGACCCTGATCTTGGATGTGGCTGCTGCATATGTGCTCCAGTTAACAGCCGGCATATTCAGGTCCCTCATCAACAATATCTCCCTTTTCTGCCATCCTAAAGATGCCTTCTATCATTTCCTTGTCCATTTACTCCCTGAGATGGGGTCTGTATACAACCCCGTGTGGATTATTGGTGCCATTTCCAGTCTCCAGGATGACCCACAATGCCTCTCCTCCCTGTTTACCCTTTAGTTCCATTGCTTTGATCCCTTCCCTACGTGAGCAACTCCTCCTCCTCCTCTTCTACCCTCCTGTGTCTCCCTGTAGATTGTGTACCCTGTATGTTGACATCCCAGTCATGGTTCTTGTGTACTGTGATTTCTGTGACTGCCACAATATCCAGGCGCCCCTCTACAACAAGGTCATCAGTTCAGGAAGCTTGTTACCTAGACTACGGTCACTGGTACTCATTACCATCTTTTTTTTTTTAAAACTTGTGGCAGTTGCACCACTTATTATCTCTCTCTCCTGTACCCCCCAGTGGACCACTCCTTCAGGCATTGCTCATCCCCCCACATAGTCCCCTGACATACAGTGTCTGTCCCCAGACTGCTGCGTTGATCCTTTCACTCAACCACCTCCATGGAGCACCAGCACAGCGGGATCTCCCCGAGGTCCTGGACCTGGAAGGTGTTTGAGAGGCCGCCTAGTCCCACTGAGGATTTTTTTCCAATTTTCTGTGGTTCCCTGTCCCAGCCCACTGGGACACCGCGCAAGGATCGTACATCCACAGAGGCGACGTGACAGACCATCTCCTCCCAAGCACCTGACAGTGCCCCCGACTCCAGTGAACGGAGCCACCAGAACCCAGAGATCCCCTGGCTTCCACGGCTCTCTTGGGGATGTTGGGTACACTAGGCACCCCTGGTATCCTCCCAGAGGGAGGAGAGCATCCGTTGGACGCTCAATCCTCCCTCTCCCCACTGACCCAGGCTCATTCCCAACCCGGGTCGCCAGCGAGTGCAAGGTGTGCGCGCAGCACCTCAAACCTCAGTGCCACTGGGCTGGCTATACTCTTCCATTTTTATGGCCTTACCCCTTTTGCCCCATCCCTGTCCTTACTGCCTTTTTCTCCATTTACCCCTGCCTGTCTCCTATTGACTTCTTTATCTTGGTGTTTACTTCACTAATTACCTTGTTTTTTTGGGGGCTAGATTTCCTGCTCCTTTTCAGTTCCTCCCCACTAGGCTACTTTAAATGCTTGCCACTTAAGCATTTAAACCCATCACCTAGGATCCTGGTTCCTCCTGGACAGATGTAGAACATCGAGCCAGTATAGGCCTGCATCCCTCCTGGTGGACCCCAGTCCCCAATGAAGCTAAAACCTGAGCTCCGCAGCAGTTTTTGATTGAATCCCATGGTGCGGAGCACTTAGCCTCACCCATGCCATAGACAGGCAGCACCTCCAAGAAGGTTACTGCATGCTACTTGTCTAGGCCTCTCCCCAACTCTATAAACTCCTCCTGCACTGCTCTGATCCTTCCCAGCCAGGTCATTTGTCCCTAGGTAGACGACATCCAGCTCCCTCCCCATGCAGCTGCTCCCACAATCCTGAGGATTCACTCCGTCCATCAAGACATGGGCGCCAGGAAGGCACCTGCCTCCCGCTCCCCTCTGTTCTACCCACCTAACAATGGAGTCCCCACCAGGAGTCGTTTCCTATCCCTGTGGGGTCCCATGCCACCCTCCTGTGGGTCTCCTTTGTGGAGGTTCCTAGCATCCTCCTTGGTCTCCACTGCAGGTGCCTCCATAGAGGAACCACACTCTTCCAGAACGGTGTATGAATTGTGGAGAGGTACAACTGGAGGGTGCGCCTCTGTTCTACCACCCTCACCCTTCCTGAGCTCACTGTGGTCCAACCGCCTCCTCTTTCTTGGCAACCTCTGAGGCAGCAGCCCTGGTGGTCCCTGAGTGGGAGAGGAGGTCCCTAAATGCTGGCCAACTCAGCCTGGAGACGAGCAACCTCCTCCTTCAGCCCATAGAGGTGCCTGCAGAAGGACAACATCGCATCCTCCAGAACGCCTCCCGGAAGACTGCTGCTCCAAGCCACTGCACTGCACCACTCCCATCATGTCTCGCTTTGTGGCCCTCAACTGTTGTTTTGTATGCTTACTCTTTCCTCTCTGTTTTATTATTTCTTTATTTTATTTATTTTTGTCTCTACTGCCTTTATGCCCTTAAAGCTCCTGCTCTTCCTCTTCTGGGACAGAAAGTTCCTGTATTCCCAGTAGTCTCCTTACTTGCTCAGAGTCAGACCTCCAGCAGCTAGGGGGATGGACAGCTACTCTTTTCCTTCTAGGATGGTGAGTCTTGTGCCTCTGTGATCACTCCTTCCTGCTCCCAAACAGGAAGTTCCTGTTGTCAGTCAAATCCTGTGCCTATAAAAGTAGAATTGGCTAAGGGGAGGAAGGGCTATATAGTCCCAGTACAGTAATAAAGTTCTAACAGCACCTCCTTCCTCTTACTGTTCTCTGCCAAAAGTTATCTAGGGCAGTTTTCAAACAGCTGAACTTCACCACGTTGTTGGCTACAGTGGTCTTGAAATATGTTTTGGCCTTGCTTTGTTGGGCACCATGAACACCTTCTGCATCTGGAGACTGGATCTGAAAAATAACAAATGACATGTCAACAACATCATAAACTGGTTTATTTAATATTACATACCGCCAGGAAAAAGGAAACTTACCTGCTCCAGGTGTTGTACGATGGCTTTATAACCTCTGAGAAATGGTCCAAGGCATTTAAGCAAGTGCCTTGTGTCTCCTATTCATGTGGGTACTAGTGGCTTCATTCCCAGTACTTTATAGCTGATCACCACGTTAGCCCTATTTATTGGACCATTATGACAGAAAAAAATTACTCACCTAGTAATGTTGTTTCTTCTAATGGAGTCTTGCTATATTATGACAATTGCAGTTTGTCCCACCATTAGAACTGCTCCGAGGTGAAAGAGTTAACTCCATTCCATGAATGGAACTTAGAGCACGAGCTCTAAAGAGAAGCTCTGTCTGTGTAGTTTCAAACCTAAACTGTCAGATCTTTACGAGCAAAAACTCACTTAGGTCTGTGTGGAAGTTGTAACCTACACTAGCCAACTGGCTACCTAAATATTAACACTCATTGCTGGTCCCAAAACAAAAGACTCAAGTCAGGGACCAGAACTAATAGTATAATTTAATAATATGAGAGAAATATAAGGAAAAATGAAAACACCACACCCCCAACCCCAAGAAGGGTGAAAACACAAAAGGGCATAAAATAGTGCCCACACTAGGCTGCCCACCCATACCCAAGTAGAAGTTCTGAGAGGGCAGGTTGGGGAGGTCATAATATAGCAAGACTCCATTAGAAGAAACAACATTACTAAGGTGAGTAATTTTTTCTTCAAACAACATGAAGTCTTGCTATATTATGACAATTGCAGACTACACAGCAGTACCTCCATGGAGGAGGGACAGAACCTACTTAGGGAATAGGCTCTGAAGCACAGCTGTGCCAAACCGAGCATCTCTCCTAGCCTGGACATCCAGGGAGCAATGCTTGGTGAAAGTGTACCTGCTTCCAAGTAGCAGCTTGACATATCTCCAATATAGGGATGTCTCTGGCAGCAGCTAGAGACGTGGCTGTACCTCTGGTAGAATGAGCCCTCAAGCCAGAGGGGATCTCTGCCCAGTTTCTGATAACAAAATTGGATACAAGAGACAATCCACCTGGCAATTGATCTCTTAATGGCAGGTTTCCTTTCCCAACTTTCTGTTAGTCCTGAGGACTACCTTATCCCTGTGGAAAGAAATAAAGTCAGTTTCTACTGACAAGGCTTGCAACTCACTTATGCGGCCTAGCAGAAGTGATAGCCACTAGGAAAACAGTTTTCCAAGTTAGATACTTAAGCTCTGCAGAAAACAGAGGTTCAAAAGGGGTTGCATTAACTGGGCAATGCAAACATTAAGGTCCCAGGCAGGGGCCGATCCCAAAAGGTGGATTAGTATGAAGTAATCCCTTAAAAACTTGGAAAATACAGGGTGAGCGGAAAGAGAGGATGGCTTTCCTGCTGAAACAAAAGCAGAGACAGCTGCCAAATGAACTCTCAGGGTAGCTGGTCTCAGGCCCAAAGAATTAAGATGGGCCATGTAATCTAACACAATGGGCAAATCAGCAGATTCTGGGAAATATGTTTCAGAACACCAAATGGAGAACCTTTCCACTTAGAATTATAAGTAGCTCTAGTGGAAGGCTTCCTAGAAGCCTTTAGGATTTCAAGAACACCCTGAGAGAGGTGTAAGTCAGCAATTTAACTCTCAAGAGCCAGGCCTTGAGGTTGAGGGATTTGAGGTTCGATACCAAACTCTCCCTGGGCACAGGTTAATAGGTTGTGATTCCTGGGAGACACAGGGGAGATGGACTGTCAGGGACAGAAGGAGGGTACCAGGGCTGCCTGGCCCAATCTGGGGCAATCAGAATCACCCTGCAAGGCTGGGATCTGATTTTACTAACACCTTGAATAGGAGAGGAAGGGAAAAAGCAAGAAACTTCTCCCAATCCAGGAGAAGGGCGTCCAGGGGACTGAGCCCAACACTGGGGGCCTGCAACAGAACAGCGGAAGTTGGTGATTGGCTGGGGCTGCAAAAAGATCTATCTGAGGGTGCCCCATCTGGCAAAGACTATCCCCAATACTTGAGGATCCAGAGACCATTCGTGATGGCCCTGAGAAATCCTGCTGAGAGCATCTGCTGGACATTGTCCTTTCCTGGAAGGTGAACTGCTATGAGTGAAGTGTTCAGGGAATAGGCCAGAGACCACAACTTCATTGCCTCGTGCACAAGGCCGAGCAGTGCCCCTGCTTGTTGATGTACCACATTGTTGTGGTATTGTCTGTTCTGACTTGTACCACTTTGTTCTGGACAGAAGCAGAAAACGCTGAAGTGCTAAAAGACAGCTCTGAGTTCCAGCAAATTGATGTGGAGTAGAGATTCCTGGGGACCACACTCCTGAGTGGAGAGGTCGCCCATGTAGGCTCCCCACCCCAGGAGGGAAGCATCCGTAGTGAGGGTCAAAGTGTGAGAAAGGGAATGAAGGGGCCCCAGTCTTAAATTGCTCTGATCCTGCCACCACTGGAGGGCCTGGATCAAGGTTCGGTCACTGGGACCAACTTGGAAAGGGGTCTCTTCTCTGAGACCAATAGGCTCTCAAGTGAAACTGAATGTCTCTCATCTGAAATCTTGCTCCTGCACTACAGCTGTGGATGCAGCCATGTGCCCCAGGAGCTGCAAAAGTGCCTTGCTGGTCGAGACCTGCAGAGTGAAGGAGGAGGCCAGAGCCATCAAGTTCCTTACCTTTCTAAGGGAAGAAAAGCTCTGGCCAGATTTGTCCAATTCTGCACCTATGAAGGTGAGTACCTGAACTGGTTCCAGAACAGACTTTGGTAGATTTAGCAGGAAGCCCAGGGAGGAGAGAAGCTGCTGGTGACTTGCAGGTGAGATTTTACCTGTTCTGGGGACTGGCCTACAATGAGCCAGTCGTCCAGATAGGGAAAAACAGCAATCCTTGCCTCCTTAAGTGAGCCACTGCTACTGCCAGACATTTTGTGAATACCCTTGGGGCAGAGGTAAGGCCGAAGGGCATTGCTCTGAACTGGTAGTGACCTGAGGGCAGTTTGAATCTGAGGTACTTTCGGTGGGAGCTTCTGATTAGGACGTGAAAATAGGCATCCTTGAGGTCCAGGGAAGCTAGCCAGTCCCTGGCCTTAGAGAGGGTAAAATCATTGCTAGAGTTACCATTCTGAACTTTGGTTTCAAAAGATGCTTGTTCAGATATCTGAGGTCTAAAATGGGCCCCATTCTCCTGTCTTTTTTGGGTAAGGAAGTATCTGGAGTACAGACTCTTGCCCTGGTGTAGGGAGGAACCCTTTCTACCGCTCTGAGAGCTAACAGGGTTGAGACCTCTGCTTCTAGAGTAAAGGTCTCTAAAGAGCTTGCAGGTAGAAAAGACCTGATTCTCATCTTTGGGAACTTTTGAAGCTGAGAACCAGACCCTGGCTTACTACTTCCAGAACCCACTTGTCTGAAGTTAAAGACACCTAGTTCTGACTGAAGTAAGCCAACCTGCCCCCTACTGGTAAAGGAGAATCGGCCCTGGGCACCCCATCAGGGTGCCTGGCATGCAGATGCTTTAGGCTGAGGGGTGGGGCAGGCCTGCCCATGCCCCGTCTGCCTCTGCCTCTGAAGAACCCCCTCTGAGCATAAGCAGAGGAGGCCTGGGTTTGGTAAAAGGCCTGTGGAAAGGCCTACCCTACCCCTGGGGTGTGCCTCTGAGGAGTGGCTTGCCGCTCCTTGGCTTGGGCACTTTATAGGTAGTCCTATATTCATCCATCTTCTTCATATAATTCTCTGTCTGCTCCCAAACAGAGAATTTCCCACCACAGGAAAATCCATAGCCTTAGTCTGGGTATCCTGTGACAAGCTAGTACACCTGAGCCAGGCCAACCTACGAAAAGCTACAGATGTGGCCATGACTCTAGAGGAAACATCATTAAAATCCACAGCAGCATGAAACTGCACCTAGCCTCAATGCCATCGGCAGCCACCTGCTCCAGCTCACTAGCAAGCTGGCCAGGGGCTTGTTTGGCTAAACTCATAACAGTATCCCATCTAGATTTCTGATACCTTGCTACATAAGCCATATAATTTGCTTGCCCGAGTCACAAGGCGCTGCCATATACTGTTTTTTGCCATGGCATCAATCTTCCTGGAATCCTTGTCAGGAGGATGGAAGCCAGGGAATATTAGCTTATCACAGGCTGCAGCCTGAACTACCCCAACATGACTGCATTGCTGAGAAAGGATTCTGTATCAGGACCTGACAGCTGCACTTCCTGTCCATCTTTTTATCTACAGGAGGCACAGAATTAGAGTTTTAAGATTTTATTGTTTGTTCCTAAATGACTTATGCAAAGGAATAGACAATCTCCTAGACTCTGGTATATCCATCATTTCTACAAAATCAGGCTCCTCTGCTCATCCACAGCTTCCTCAAAAGGAAGCTCGAGGGTTTCAGCAACTTTTGTAAAACATAAAATGAGAGGGGACTCAGAATGCATAGGGGAGTTCTAAGGGCTGTCTGGGGAGATGTCCGGTTCAATGGGCACACCCAGACCCCAAGTCACATTCATACTGTTCATAATCATCCTCCCCTCCTCTGGTTCATAAAACTCCTCAACATCATATTCCTGAACCGATGGAACCGACCGAACCGACCTTTACCAGATAGTGGTGGTTCTGGACAGAACCGAGGAGAAAGTTACTGGACAATCTGAATAGCTCTTGCTATCTCTGCAGCAGTTGGAGTAAGAATTTTGGGCACCAAACCTGCTGACTTTCTTGTTCTCTTTACTGGAAGTGGTTCATCTGAGCCAGCTTTTCGTTTGCTTCGAGGAAGTCTCGCCTGGTCAGAGGGCACTCTCCGGTTCGGTTGGCACCGAACCAGCTGGCCATCCGGTCAGCGGACTTTTTGCCTCTCGTTCCCTGAGCCTTCCCAATCTCTTTTCCAGGGTGGCTGCAGGGAATTTTCATAAATCTGGCAGTCTGACTGGAGGTGGTCAAACCCGAGACAATAAACACATGTGGTGTGTGGGTCAGCCTTGGCAAAGACTTCCCCACAGACATCACAGTGTTGAAACCCAGTGGGCCAGTTTTTCTTTTGGGTTTCTCAGACATAATGCCAGCCTAACCATAAAAACTTGCCCTTTAGCGGCAGTGTCAGGCAAGAACACCCATATCGGTTCCCTAACCGTGTCAGGAGTATTGGAAACCACCGTAATGAAATCCGCTTTTTAGAACCGATAAGAACCGGAACCGCGACTTAAAATATCAAGTTTAAAACTTTAGTTTAACTCAAGCTGATCAGTTCAAAACCGAACCGATAAAACTTACAAGTTCCACACAGAATTAAAATAAGAATTACTTATGATACCACAGACAGAGCTTGAACCGATCGGTTTTGCCGGTTAAAATAAAACTATTCTCGGTTGAATCGAACCGAGAAAACACTGTTTAAACCGAGAAATGAACCGAGCAGTAGGAGAAATCTCCGAGCGACTGTTCAGTGAGCGGAGTAAAGAATCTGACAGTTTAGGTTTGAAACTACACAGACAGAGCTTCTCTTTAGAGCTCATGCTCTAAGTTCCATTCATGGAATGGAGTTAACTCTTCACCTCCGGAGCAGTTCTAATGGTGGGACAAACTGCAATTGTCATAATATAGCAAGACTTCATGTTGTTTGAAATAGTACAGGCCCATCAACAGCTCATCCAGTTTTTTGTAGGAAGTATTTTTATATATATATATATATATATATATATATATATATATATAGATATATAGATATATAGATAGATATATAGATATAGATATAGATAGATATAGATAGATATATATATATATATATATATATATATATATACATACACACATACACATAGTCCACAAAGGCCAGTTCAAGTGAGCCATGCAGTGAATGCCAAGCACATAGGGCCTGTCCTCACGAGGCCTGTAGCACCACCAGTTTTGATCCAGTCATTGTTGCTGCCCCATCCCTTCCACAGGTAACCAACTTCTTCTTCCATTCTTCCTGTGTTCCTGTTGCAGTACCTTCTGGTTCTTCTGGAATCACCTGCTTCATCGAGTTGATTGCTTCTGAAATATGTGGGACATCTACCTTCTCCACTGCCTGAATGCCCACAAACTGTACCGTGACATCTCTTTGATGACAGAAGCAGACATAAACTAACTCTTCTTCTATTACTGCAGCATCAGTTGAGCCATCACACATGACAGAGAGAAATGTTGCTTCTTTAACTTTGCTTGCAGCTTGATCTGTTCTACATCAGCAATGAAGTGCAAAAGACTCTTGCTTGCTTATCATTTCTGTATATCTCCCCATGTTCAGCCTTTTCTTCTCATCAACACTGTGGGTAAACAGAGAGAAGACATTTAGATAATCTTATAAACACAAAAAAATTGGAAGTCATACATTCAGCGGACTTGATACTTACTTGCACATCCATGTAAAGTCCATGAAACGCCTCCCTTTCTTCCTCTTGTATGTGCAGTTCTGAAGAGTATCCTCAGCTTTTCAAAGCTGGCTGCCTTTAGTGATGCCAGAGCCTTCTTGCAGACTAGATCTGTATGCACTGCTGATGACTCTCTGAATTTTCATGGTCCTTCACACTTTCCAGCTTCCAGTTGGCTGTTCCTGCCACAAAGTGACTTTTTTTTTTTTTAATGGTCTCGAGCAAACTGCTGGCATTCAGAGCAGTACATAACCTGCTGAGCCTCAGCAAAACTAGCCATTCCGTTTCTGGCCATTGTCATCTGTTCTCTATTTTCATTGAACTGCCACACTCTCCTTCTTCATATTTCTTGTTCTGCTCAGCCTTCTCAAGATCCATTACATCTTGCTTTCTTTTTGGGGATGTCTCTCCCTCTAAATAGCATACATGGTGATGGACAGAGAAGTTGCTGAAGATGTCTGACTCACTGCAGAGAAAGTAATAGCTAAATCAAATGAAAAGCCTTGCCTGCATTGACAAGTGACTATGAGTACATGCCACAGAACACAAATTTTCTCGGAAATCTGTTCCTTTAGCACAAACAGGCAATTGCGCAGCTCAACACCACAGGGCCCAGCGCTCAGGTCACCAGAGGAATCTGATGGTCATCTGAGTGCTCTGCTCTAGGTCAGTGAGGAACAAGGAACAGAATATCCATCCCGCAGTATGACATGCCTGCAGCCAACAATCGATGCGGGCCACAAGAACACACACTGAAGTAACGGATCCAGTGAGGGAAAAAGGCAGGTTCAGGGACACCGACCTAGCTGGGCAACTAAGCAGATAAGCAACAAGGCATGACCAGGGCTAAGATTAACAGTCTGTTCACCCCCTAGGGGTGTAAGGCACTGACAGTACAGCAGATTGCCATACTGCTGGGCCTAGGGGGTAATTACTGACTGTTAAATGCAACTCCTTCCTCCTGGGAATGCCATAATGTCTAAATTGAAACTGCTGCTGCTCTAGGTCAGTAAGGAACAGGGAACGTCTCAACATAATTCCATCCCACAGCATGACGTGCCTGCAGCCAACAGTCGATGCCTCAGAGGCGCATCTGAACATTATAAAGCGGGCAACAAGAACACACACTGAAGTAACGGATCCAAGGAGGAAAGAAATGTCACCGACCTAGCTGGCAACCAAAGTTAAGCAATAAGGCATGACAAGCATTAAAGATGCAATACTTGAAGCAACATCTCATTGTGTTAGTGAGAAAAGGAAGTGCAAAAGAAGAAGGAAACCACTTTTGTTCTCAAACACAGTAGCAGAAAAGGTCAGAGCCAAAGGCTGGCCTTCAGGAAATATAAGGAACGCAGCACGATGAAGATAGGGAGGCATACCAAACTTCCCTAAGGGAAGCAAGGAAGGCAGTAAGGCAGGCAAAGGCCCAAACCGAGGAAACACTAGCACAAACAGTAAAGAAGGTGACAAGACTTTCTATAGATACATTAGTGAATGGAGAAAGTCCAGAGGGGGTATTGCTAAGATCAAGGGATAAGGATATGCAAGGAGGAGGACCATGTAAAAGCATATTTCTAAATAGATACTTCTGCTCAGTATTTACTGAAGACAAGGCAGGGCAGGGCCCATAGCTCAGCACCATGAACACAGGAGGAGGGAGGGAGGTGTGCACTAGTCCCTTCACAAAGAAAGGGTCCTACAAGAGCTTGATAGCCTCAGGGTGGACAAGGCAATGGGACCTGATGGCATACATCCCAGGGTACTAAAGCAGTCAAGGGTGGAACTAGCAGAGCCATTATCAGAACTGTTTAGTGAGTCTCTGAGCACAGGAGAGGTCCCAGAAGACTGAAGAAGGGCTATGTGACCCTGCTCCACAAGAGTAGTAGCAGTGAGGAGGCAGGGAACTACAGACCAGTCAGTCTTACCTCAGTAGTAGGTAAGATTATGGAGGCACTCCTTATGGAAAGGACAGTGCAACACCTGGAACCCATAGGAGCACAGGATCCAAGACAGCATGGGTCTACAAAGGAAGGTCCTGCCAAACTAATCTCATAGATTTCTTTGACTGGTAACCAGAGTGGTGGACCATGGGGAGCAGTTGATGTCACCTACCTTGACTTCAGCAAAGCTTTCAATACTGTTTCCCACAGAAGATTGATTAATAAGCTGGGTAGGCTTGGGGTGGTCAGACGTTGGTCAACAGGGTGGCAAACTGGTTGACGGCAGAAAACAGAGTGTGGTGGTAAACGGTATACAGTCAGAAGAGATGCAAGTCACAAGTGGGCCTCAGGATCAGTCCTGGGGCCAGTCCTCATCAATATCTTCATCACTGACATTGCAGATGGACTGGAGGGTAAGGTTTCTCTGTTTGCAGATGACACCAAGATCTGCAACAGAGTAGATGATCCAGATGGGGTGGGCAGAATGAGAAGAGATCTGGATAAACTAGCAAAATGGTCAGAAGAGTGGTAACTGGGGTTTAATGCAAAGAAGTGCAAGATTGCTCATAGGGAAGAGAAACCCTGAAGCCACCTATAGGCTGGGAGGGAGTTGCTGGAAGTCACAAAGGAAGAAAGAGACTCGGGCATCATCATCACCAATGACCTGAAATCATCCAAGCAGACCACTAAAGCAGTAGGTAGGCTAGAGGATGTTGGGGTGTATTAGTAGGGTATCACAAGTAGGAAGAGAGAGGTAATAATCCCTCTTTACAAGACACTGGTTAGGCCTCATCTGGAGTACTGCATGCAGTACTGGAGGCTACACCTTCTAGGACAAAACCAAAGTGAGGCAGTCCAGAGAAGGGCAACCAAATGGTGGGACTGCATGAGAAAACATATGAGGACAGATTAACTGAGCTCAATATGTATACCCTAGAGCAAAGGAGGGAGAGAGGTGATATGATTGAAACATTCAAACACCTTAAGGGCATTAATAAGGTGAAAGAGTCTGACATGTTTCAATATAAGAAAAATAGCAGGACAAGAGGACACAGCATGAGATTAGAGGAGACCAATTGGGGTAATGTGAGGAAGTTCTTTTTCACAGAAAAGGTGGTGGATGCATGGAATGGCCTACCTCAGGAAGTGGTGGATATGAATACAGTGCAGGGCTTCAAACAGGCATGGGATAGGTTACTGGAGAAAACTGGGCACTTGGACGATAGGCAGCATGGCTTTGTCATGGGAAGACTGTGCCAGACAAATCTTGTTGAGTTCTATGACTGGATGATGAGGGCCCTGGACCAGGGTAGGCCAGTGGACATCCTCTTTCTGGACTTTAGCAAGGTGTTTGATTTGGTACCCCACAGTGGCCTGATGGCTAAGCTGAAGGAAATGGGGGTAGGAGACAGTTGTTAAGATGGATAGGAAAGTGGCTCTCTGGCGCACTCAGAAGGTGGTGGTTGGAGAATTAGCTCTATCCCCAAGGCAAGCATTAGTGAGATTCCCCAGGGTCAGGCTGGGGCCACTCCTGTTCCAATCTGCCTAGGTCTCAGACATCAGGAGGGGGATCAGGAGTGAGATGAGTCTCTTTGCAGATGACTCAAAGTTGGGTGCAGTGGTGGATGGGGAGGAGGGGAGGTGACCTTGCAGGAGGATCTGAAGGCTCTGGAAGTGGTCGGGAAAATGGAAACTAAAATTCAATGTGGGAAGTGCAAGGTTCTGCACCTGGGAGTCAGAAATCCAGGCCAGGGGTATACCCTGGGAAGACACATGATCCAAGTCATGGAGGGTGAGAGGGACCTAGGGATAGTGGTAGATGTCAAAATGAACTGAGACCTGTAGGAGGGCAGCGGCAAGGGAAAATAGGATGCTGGGATGCACCACCAGGGATTACCTCCAGAAAGGCGGAAGTGATCCTTCCACTGTACAACTGCTTGGTTAGGCCACACCCCGAGTATTGTGCACAGTTTTGGAGTCCACATTTAAAGAGGGACATTACACTCCCAGAGAGGGTCCAAAGGAGGGCAACCGAATGCATCTGGGGCCTGGGGGAGAGGACCTATAAGGAAAGACTCAAGGAGCCTCGACATGTACACCCTAGAGGAGAGGATCGACATGATAGATGCCTTAAGTACATCAAAGGATCAATAAAGGAGGCCCAGTCAGGGTGTTCCAAAGGAAGGAGGGTGGGGCAACAAGAGGTCACGGGTGTAAGCTGGGAGGGCAGGCTCAGAGGGGAGAGGAGGAGATGTTATTTCACTGAAAGGGTGGTGGAGCCATGGAATGCACTGCCCAGTGAGCTGGTAGAGGTGGAGACTATGGACGGGTTTAAGAGGAGATGGGACAGGTACAGGGGAGGTAAATCTGACCCAGCCAACAGCAGCACATCTGGGACTGGGGACACCAAAATCGGCCCTCAGTGCAGGTGCTGAAAATTAAGCAGACTCTAGAGACTGTTAGCCTATTCTGCTGGCATTTTAGTATGTTAGTATAGGCATAAGGGAGCAATGCAGATGAGTATGAATACATAGATCATTGACAAAGCAGAGGCCAATGGCACATTCATAAGGTAGAAAAGAAATGGGCAGACTGGATGAACCTTGCAGTCCTTATCTGCTGTCAAGTTCTATGTTCTCTGTGACCTGCCTGGGGTGAGATTAACAGTCTGTTCACCCTTACTGGTGTATCTTGCATGAGGTACAGCCGATTGCCTTATTGCCAGGCCTAGGGGGTGATTACACACTGTTAATGTAACATGATCCAGAGTGCCATATTGTCTAAATTGATCCAAAATAAGACAAGTGTTAAATTATACTTTTGAATGTTTAAAGGAAGATTTTGATAAAAAGCTCTTCCACCAACTGTTTAAAAATGCTGGTTCAAAATGAGAATGCATCATTCTAGTCATTCAGCAAGTGCTAGTCGAGGATGGAATGCTGACAAGTCAGGAAGAACCCATGTGCCATGGTGATCAGGCCGCTACATGACAGTGACATGTGGGTGGATAATGTAAGGCTTTTTTTTTTTTTCTCTTGTTGCATTTTGCCGCCTTCCTAGTTGCCAGCCCCGGTGCTCAGCCGGTCACGGGCGGCGGCTTCCACCCCCAACCGCCTCGGGTCCTCCGATACCCTGTGGCTTACCCCACGGGCGGGCCGCTGGATGGCGGAGAGAGGACATCCCGCAGAGACCGAATCGTCGGAGGACTGGCCTGGGCGACCAAAGCCGCTGGCGTGGCTTTCGTTACGGAGGGCGGCCGGCAACCGGCCCATTTTCCTTGTTCCGGGAAGGCGGGACATGCAATGACGCCTGACGCCCGCCCGCCTCCTATGCTTTGAGCGCTGCAGCGTGGTGTTCCTGGCCTCCGCTTAGAGTCCCCATCGCCCGATGCTGCCCCAACCTCCCCGAGAAGGAGAGCAGTCCAACGGACGCTCGATCCATCTCCCAGCCAGCCCTCCGGCGGCGGGTCGTTCCCGAACCAGGCCGCCCGCGCCGCAAGAAATCCAACCGCTGCGCCGACGGGCAAGCAAGGCTGTGTTGAAATCATAATCAGATTGCAGATTTCTGAGACAACTTTTATAATAATAAAGAAATACAGGACACGAGTACACTGTGTATTCTTTTGAGCGGGGTGTGACTAAACTCTGCTTATTTTACTGCAGTCTTCAGACACAATACAGAACACACAGTCACACACACCAGACACTGACTGCACAGTTTCATAAGTATCACAGTCAGTTTGGAGCAACTCAGCAAGCGAAAAAAGTTGCAAATCTGACAGGCCTACGCCCTCGACATGGGACTGTTCAGCCACAAGACACTGATAACCAAAATAGTACCAGATGAGAAACCAGCTTAATGCAAAGACAGACAGAAGAGGACTCAGCAGTGCTCCCAGACTGACCGATTTATTTTATTTTTTTTAATTTGTATTTGGATGACACCTTTGAGCCGAGGACTCTTTTACAAAGGTTCCACGTTAAGGCAATAAGGTACAAAACGTAACATGATCATTACAATGGAACTTACAAAACAAAACAAAAAAAAAAAGACAAGTAAGGTTACAATAATAGCAGCAAAGGCATTGTCAAGGAATTGTGTGAGTTAATTATACAGTACAAGTCATAGGCGGCTCAGTGATGCTTTGTTAGGAGTGGGTTAGTGGGAAAGAGAAAGAAGAGTGGTGGATGGGGGTGGTATGGGGGGAGAGAGAGGAGGGAGAAATGGGGGCATTGCTTTGGGTATGTGGTAGATGGGAAGCAGCAAGGAGGAGGAAGGGGGATGAAAAGAAAAGGAGACATATTCATCCTATACCCAGTAATGGGGGTAGGAGAGGAGGAGGAGCTAAGGCAGTGAGGAGGGATGCTTGAGGTAGCATGCCTGGATGGGATTATAGAAGCAATCACAGAAGGCACTAGCCACGGAGGTGTTGACAGTTTAACTTAAAAGCACCAATCGTGGCAATGTTGGAGACTTCTGCGTAACAGGTTGAACCTGGTGGAGGTTCTGACATGGTAAAACGCTGAGCTTGAGAGGTCCGACAGCGAGGTATGTAAAGGTTAGACTGTCCGATCTTCTAGTTAGGTGGCGGATTGCCTTTCTGGGGTCAATAATGATTGGACTCCAGGGGCATAAGCCAGTGATGTCTTAGCTAGGATGCAGGTCTGGTACTTTTAGCCTGCCGGACAGCTGGTGCCAGTTAACCTGCTCAGAAATGCCAAGCACGGTGAGGCATCGGCAGCTGAATGAGTCTACATGCCTTATCAAGGGCCACAGCTATGCGCCAGAGTGCAGTATCAGTAGCGGATCCATAGATAACAAGTCCGTAGTCAACAGTTGAGATAACAGAGCTCTGGATAGCGAGGTTCAAGGCTTCAGCCATTAGGCAATGTTTATGCTTCTATAGTAGCCCTATACGGAGTTCACAGTTTAGTGATAATTGTCAATGTGTTTGGTATACGAGAGAGCAGTCAAGGTCAGGCCCAGATATTTAAACATATCCACCTGCTCAAGAGCGACACTTTCGTGGTTGTTAATTATGAGCTCATGGTCCTTGTATTTGTTGTGGGGTCCATGGAACAACATTATTTTAGTTTTTGTGGTTAAGGAGGAGTTTATGGAGCAAACCAGTCTTCCATTTCTGTGAAACTTTTCGTAGTTGAGACTGAAGGGAGGTGGGGTCGGTGTGGCAAGTGAAGATTACTGCATCATCTGCATACAGTAACATTCTGTCATGGCAGGAGTCAGGAGATTGTTCAGGAATATGCTGAATAACAAGGGACCCAGGATAGAACCTTTGGGGTACTCCAGAGTGGACTGGTAGGGATGACGAGAGGAATTCACCAATCCTGACCTGCTGGGTCCCGCCACTGAGGTAGCTTTGAAACCAGAGGGTAGTTTCACTTGAAAGACCAAGGAGGGATAACTGTTTGAGGAGAATGGAGTGACTGACAGTGTCAGATGCCTTAGTCAGGTCAATAAAGAGGCGCCAACCAACTGGCCCTGATCAAGTGCATGATGGATATGTGTAGTGAATTCGGAGTGCACGTGCCCTTTATGGAAGCCATGCTGCTAGGAACATTGCAGGCTGTATTTTACAATGTACTCCGTGAGATGATCAGCCACTATCCGCTCCAATGCTTTGGATAGAGGAGGGAGGATAGATATAGGCCTGTAGTTGTTCGTGAGAGTCTTGTCACCACTTTTATGGAGTGGAGTCACTGCCAGTTTCCACTTTTGGAGGAACTGGGAGAGCATGAGGGAACAGTTGAGGATTTTGGTTAGTGGGAGCAGGACTTCACAATAGTGAGGTGAGAATTTTCATATTCAGTGAATCGCCACTGACCCTAGACTTTCCAAGCACTTTAAGAATATGTTTTTAGCTAGGCATTCTGGGATTGCTTTGAAATGGAAAGGAGGATGCCCTGGTGACAACCTGAACTAACAGGAGCCAGGTTGACTGTTGTGGGATCAAAAAGTTGGGGTAGCATCTGACTAAGGTCAGCAAAAGTGGTGTTAAATGCGCTGGCAATGACTACATGGTCAAGAGTGATGGTACCATCTATGTTCAACATTGTGGGTGTTGTTTTGGGATCCTTTCCAGTCACCTCAGCAAGGTTACACCAGAATTTACTCCCATCATTCCAGGTGCTGGCTAGGCGTTCCTGTAATAGTTAGCCTTCTCATGGCAGATCGCTCTGGTACATGCATTCCTTGCTGTTTTGTAGGCCTGGATATCAGTCTGGTGCCAGTAGCCTTAGCACGATACCAGAGCTGGTCTCGGATTTCATTTGTGTAAAGAGGCCTAGTGTCATCCATGGGTTATTGACACCCTTGATCTTATGCTTTGGACGGAGCATGAACACTGCAGGCTGAGTTGAAACAGGTGATGAAGTATTAAAGTGCTGTGTCTACGCCGGAGCTGTATCAACTGGTGACCAGTCATGTTCACGAAGGAGTGTTTTAGTGACTCAAGATGACCGTGGGTCAGATTTGGCACTAAGCAGTTAGTTACACTTAAGCTCAGACTGCACAGTCGCTAATTTAAAAATCCCACATTTATAAGATTCTGCAAGCAGGACAGGTACACAATCTTTGCAGGCAAAAAAATCAGCACATAATTAGAGTTAGCGACAGAATCCTGTAAGATTCTGCCAACTGCGAAAAAAGTTTTTAGTCAGCAAAATGATTTACACCAACAGCCAGCAACACGGCTTAGCTGGTCTGATCAGTCTGCTCCCTACTGTCATGTGGACCGAGTCTAAATGCCTATCCAACTGGCGTTTTGACTTGGACACACAGGGTAACAGACTGAGCAGACTAGCTAAAACCTCGACATGCTGCAGCTGAGCACCTGCACTGTGTTTTTTTTTTACAGCTGCCAGAACTGGGTAGGATAATTACGCGTGCACTG
Organism: Neoceratodus forsteri; assembly: GCA_016271365.2. Taxonomy (NCBI): domain Eukaryota; kingdom Metazoa; phylum Chordata; order Ceratodontiformes; family Ceratodontidae; genus Neoceratodus; species Neoceratodus forsteri. The sequence continues at coordinate 693,293,980 of CM057449.1, forward strand.
CTAAAAATGCTGGCAAGTCAGTGCATAACAGTGATCATAAGTGGCTGACCAAGATAGCGACAATCTCAATCTGCAGTTATTTATAGCATAGGAATTGCAACCCTTTGAGTCATGGACTGGTTTCCAAAGGCTCCACGTCAAGTACAGGGCATTACAAAGACCAGAACAACAACAGGTGATTACAGTTAACAATGGGAATAGTCATACAAGTGAGAGCGAGCAAACTGGTAGTATGAATGTGAATGCAACATACATAGGGTAATTACCCAAACAACTGGTAGCTAAGAGAGAAAAGGCAGCATTACATGCATACAGAAACTAGATGTGCAGAGTACATACTTGGGTAGATTGCCTATACATGAGGTAGCTAACAGATGCAGCAATACAGTTTACAGTTGGATTGCAGGGTGCTGTCTCGAATGATGTTTTGCAAGGTGCAGCCTCCAGGAAGGCAGTGTCAAGATCCTAAAAATAGGAATGTGCAACAAGTTAGCTAGGATAGGCGTGGGCATAGGGCCCCAGATGCAGAGGAAATGCGTGCAGCCTCATTCGAGACATTGTCAGTGCCAGGAATGGCATAGGAGTGATAAGGCAGGGGCCTAGGGTAAGGCTAAGGTTGCACTGCCAGCCTCGAGCTGATAAAATATGGGCTTTAGGGCTTCCTTAAAGGAACTTGGGGGTTCTGGCGATGACAGCGGGGAGTGGTGCTTTATGGCGGGGCTCTGAAAAGGAATGATCCTTGTGCTAACGAGGACCTGACCCTGGGTACCGTCCAGATATTTTGGTGACAAAGCGAGTGTCCACAGAGAGGTGGCCGACTGAAGGAGGCTGCAACGCCTACTAAGTTAGCCCAGGTGGATTTTTTTGGTGAGGAGACAGGTTTGATACTGCAGCCTTTCCTCTAGTGTGTGAGAACATTAGTGAGTGCACACTACCTACATCACAGAGGAGCCGCATGCCTTATTGATGGCTAGTTGGATTTGGGAAGCACTGTTGGGTCCAAGGCAGCATAGATAGAGTCCGTAATCCACCAGTGACAGGACTGAGGGCGTTACGCCAGGTGCAGCGCTTCTGGTGGCAGGCAATCTTTGTGCCTATATAGGAGACCCGATACGGGCATTGGTGGCTGAGGACAGAATTTTAATGTCATGGAACGAGAGGTGGTGTCGAAGGTAACACCTAGGTACTTATAGATTTGGACCTGCTCCAGAGGGAGGAGAAAACTGGAGGATATTCAGGTTATGATCTTAGCCCTGTTCTGGCGGTGGGCAAAGAGCATAATTTTGGTCTTTTCAATGTTGACTACTAGTCTGCATTCAGCAAACCAGTTTTCTATTTGTTTGAAAGAGTCTTGGAGCGAGAGCTGGAGTGAGGAAGGAACAGGATAAGAGCGTACAGAACTCGTCATTCGTGCATACAGAAGAATATCCCAGAGCAGGATTTAGGTAAGGCATTGAGATATACGCTGAAAATCAGGGGACCCAGTATGGATCCCTGGGGACACCAGATTTCACCGAAGTGTGGTAGATAGGTGTGACAGGGCTAATACCGTCACGTAATAATGTTTCACACTTTTCTTGGTTGCAACCATCTATCTTCTTGTCTTCTAGAGCTATCCTTTTATCTTCCTGATGAGGAGGCAGGCCACCTCCTTATCAAGTAACCCCCTTTTTAAGTCTTCTATATTCTCTGCCCCTTTTTATTCTCTTCCTTCCAATTAAACATTATTCAAAGTTTCCAGCATAAATCCACCTTATACTGGGTAGAAAAAAGTTATGGCTCCTTTAAAATATTTGATGTAGTGGTATAATGCCCTTGATAAAGAAAGACATATCCCTGTACTGTTCTGGTCAAGATTGTGAGAGCATTGCAGTTTATAAGGTTCTTAAGTTGCCAAAAGGGGTAATAAAATCTGCTTGGGCTTAGAAACAATGCTGCCGACGTTAGCCTTCCAAGTCTGCACTGAAGCCAGCTGTGTAGTTTAAATAAACTTGGTTTCTCCTGGCTTTCATGTTGCAAGAGTCTAGCTTCCCAACAAAATGGACCTGGTTGCAGCAGAATATGAGCAGGCTTAATATAGAGGTGTTGTCCTTGTAGGAAGCCCAAGAAACACTGTTAAAACAGGTATAAGCCCCAGTTCCCTGTGAGAGTTTTTCTTTGTTTTTCTTTCCCTGGAGCAATATATTAGTAGTGTGGCTCCTACTTTTACACTCTGCACTTTTAAAATGTCCCCTTCAGTTATACCACAGTAGTAGAAATTGCATATCTCAAAATAAAGGAATAAATAAATTGTACCTTAAGCTTAGCAGGAGATACAAAATGGAAGCTGCTGTGAGAATTAGCTGTGTCATTCTGGCAGGGAACTATAGGGAATGCGGCCCTAGTGGGCTACATTTATACTGTTGCAAAGTCATGTATGGTGATTGAACATACTTAGGCTTTGTATATCAAAACTGGTTACAAAAAGGACTTCTACAATTCATTTAAGCATTGTACAACAATTCATGTGTACTCTAAAATGTTAAGATAAGTTTTAAAGGCATTTATTGTTTTGTTACATAACGAATCTAAGTCACATGATTCAGGGGAGGATATAAATGTCCTTTAGCAAGCTGTCTTTTTTTTTAGATAAGGTCAGTGCTTGCTGATCAGTGGTGGAGGAAGGTTCCACTGGTTTGAGGATATTCGCTTATAATTTTGTTCAGTATTTTGTCTCTACAAACTGGTGCAAGTGGAAGTGAATGCTGAAGAAGGTGCCAAAGCTAAGACTGTGATTTATATTGTTTTTTTTTTAGTTTATTTTGTTTTTATAATAAAATTCCCACTTAACCAGGTGGGTTGGCACCTTATTCTGGAGCGTCTGTCCATCTTTTATATCCCACACCGTAACATATGGTGTCAGAAGTGAAGAATTGCTGTTTTTGTGACCAGAATAAAGAAGAGAGTTGAAGTGGCGGTATTTGTTTATATACCCAGGATGGACATGGCGGCTAGTGGACAACCACAGGGCACCCTTACCAGACACATGGCAGCCCAGACTGAGGCCCAATTACTGACTGGTTTGCCAGATGTATGCCCCAAGGTTAGAGACAACCTTCAGAGAGGTCAGAGGAGGAGCCAGGTGAACTTGGAGATGATTTCTGAACAGAACAATTACTGGAATCAGAGATCTGGAGAAGGAGGTTGATGCTTCATACATGGAACAAGCTCCCATGGAGGATGTGGGAGAACTCTTAAAATGGTTATGTGTTCGGCAGGTCCAGTTGTATAAGGAACGAGAACTGGATCGAAGGCGCAAAGATGCCAAATGGGCAGATACTATGCGGTACTACAGGCTATCAGAGTAGAGCATGCTGATCGTCCTCAAGGCCCCGGGACATTAAATTAGCTAGACTACAAGAGACTGATGACACTGAGGCCTATTTGACCACATTTGAAAGGGTGGCACAAACATGTGGATGGCTGCAGGAGCAATGGGTTGTGCGACTAGCCCCAGTTGACGGGAAGAGCCAGGTCATATATAACCGACTAGCTATATAAGTGGCAGATGATTATGACTTTGTAAAGAAGGAAATTCTACCGAGATATGATATAAACACTGAAACCTATCAGCAGCGGTTTCGCTCCTTAAAGATGCAGCCAGCAGATGCTCCCAGAGAGGTTTATGCATGCTGAAGGATCTCAGTGACAAATGGCTACAACCTGATAGTAAGACCATTCAGCAAATAATGGAGGCTATCACCATCGAGCAATTTATCAAAATTCTTCCCTAGGACGTATAACTCTGGGTTAGAGCATAAACCTGAAGGAGCTGGAAAAAAACAAAAAAACAAAACACGAACTACAAAGACTTCCTGGCAGCGAGACCTTCACAGGACGATACACAGGGGGAGCCATCCATACCCCTGCTACTACCGTAAGGAACACCTTTTCTTCTGATTTATATAGAAACAAACCAGAAATGAGAAAGGAGAAGAGAGAGAGAGAGAGATTGCCCCTGTCAGAGGTAGTATGCCATGGCTGTAAGAAGAAGGACATATTATTAGAAACTGACCAACAGCTAAAAAGATTTTGACATTTGGCCTTGGCCAACTGGGCTCCTTATATCACCACAGTTAAAATGGGACCCATAACATCATAGGACTGTTGGACTCTGGGAGTCGACAAACACTAGTGAGAGCTGACCTAGTGGAGAAAACAGCAAAGATGGAAGGAGGAACCAGGGTCACATATATCCATGGGGACACCACTATTACTCCACTGCCCCAATGAGACTCACCATTAATGGAAGCACTAAAGACCTGGCAGTAGGAGTAGTACCTCATTTGCCTGTTCCACTGATAATAGGACAAGACCATCCAGACTTTTCAAAACTAATGGAAAGACATGATTTAACACCTGTGGTAGCAGTAACAACATGTTCACAAACCAGGCAAAAACAGGCAAATGAAACAATGAAATCTGTGTTTCCTTTTTAGATTACTTATTTGAGGCCCCAGGAAAACACACCTAAAGGGAAGGCAGAAAACGAAAAATAAAAGGACTGGCAAAACCAAAGATTAATGGACTGATGAGTCAAGATCCTGAGACAATAGCTCAGGAACAAACAAAGAAAGGATGAAACCCTTAACCAGTTTTTCTTACAGGTTAACAAAGATGATGGGACTCATAAGTTCTTATTATTGAATAACATCTTGTATAGAGAATGTACCAACCCTAAACATGGGGATAAAGTCTTACAACTGATTGTGCCACAGAAGTTTAGGAAAGAAATAATACAATTGGCCCACGATATACCTCCTAGCAGGGCATCCTGGAGAGATACCACCATAAAACGAATACTTGATCGTTTTTTTGGCCTAGAATACATGACATGGTAGCTGACTATGTTCAGAGTTGCCCTGACTGCCATAAGTCGCTAAGATAGGAAGAAAGGAGGTGGTACCTCTAAAGAATATACCCATAGTTAACCAGCCATTTGATAGAATTGCCATGGATATAGCAGGCCCTTTAGAGACCAGCACTAAGGGTAACGGTTTATCTTAGTCATCTGTGACTATGCTACCGCTATCCAGAGGCGATTCCAATGCGAACAGTCACAGCACAAAGAGTGGCGAAGAATTGGCAAAAGTTTTTGTAGCGTTGGCATCCCTAAGGTGGTATTGACGGATAGGGGAACCAACTTTACTTCTGTACTATTACGGAACTATGTAGACTACTGGGTATACAGGCTATTCAGACTTCACCTTGTCACCTCCAAACGGATGGGCTGACAGAAAGATTCATCCAGACCTTGAAGAACATGCTAAAGAAACTTGTTAGTGAGGAAGGCAAGAACTGGGACTTATTTCTGCCCTACCTTTTGTTTTCATAGAGAGAGTACACAGGCCTCTATAGACTACTCCCTTTACCCTCCTGTAGGCGGCAACTAAGGGGACCCTTGGATGTAGTCAGAGTCTCCTGGGAGGAAAACACTAAGGTAGAAAGAAGGGGTCCTAGAGTACATGGTAGCTTTGAGACAACGCTTGAAAAGGTGTTACCTTAGCCCATCAGACATTGAGCGATAAACAGGCTCAACAAAAAGAAACATTATGATGTGGGTAGACACAAACAATTCATCCCAGTGGACCAAGTATTATTACTTTTACCTGCCAGCGAAAATAAACTACTGATGAAATGGCAGGGGCCTTATAGTGTGAATACAGATGCCCCATAGAAAGAATAAAACCAGATATACCATGTAAACTTGCTTAAGCTATGGCATACAAGGCCCAAAGAGGAAGAGTTGGTGGCTATATACAAATGGAACCCCAACGGTCCGAGCTGGATATAGCCTACGTAAAGGTTGGAAAATAGGGGCAGACTACAGGAAATGCAGATAAATCCCTCTCTATCTACATCTCAACATACCAGTTGCAACAATTGCTCAGTAAATATACTGGCATATTTACAGCTATTCTTGGTCGTAAGTGTGGGTATACAGCACGAGATCAGATTAACACAAAATAATCCAGGGATTTATTTAACTCCAAAATTGATTAGCTTTTGCTCATAAAAGTGCTAAATCTTTGTGAAAATGCATAGCTCTTGCCTCACTTTGTTTAACAAACACAGCACTTCTAGAAACTGTATGTAAATACTTTCTGTACAGATAGTATAGTCCCAAGAAAAAAACTGCTAATCAATTATATAAAACCCTGTAATCCTATACATCAGAAACCATACCGTTACCAGTACAGGTTAGAACAGAGGTAATAAAGAAAATAAGAGCTATGGAACAACTAGATATAATTCAGCCCTCCATAGTGCCTGGTCTTCACCTATGGTGATAGTGAATAAAAGGAGGGGTATTCGCATTTGTTTGGATTTCCGAAAGGTGAATGCTGCTTCCTCCTTGATAGATATCCTATGCTCGATAGATGATATTATTGATCGCCTAGGAAGTGCCAGGTACATATCCACCCTGACCTCACAAAGGGTACTGGCAGATTCCCTTGCCCCTCAATCAAGGAAATTACTGCTTTAGTACCCCAGTAGGCCTATACGAGTTCCTAACAATGCCTTTCGGACTGCACGGAGCGCCAGCTACGCTCCAGCGCTCATGTATCACATACTACAGCCCTACACATCCTTCTCTGCAGCCTACCTGGATGATGTGGTGGTGTTTAGTCCAGACTGGGAATCACGCCTGAGCCACCTAGAAGAGATTATAAGGGCATTAAAAGGGCAGGGGCCACTATAAATCCTACCAAATGTAGCCTGGGACAGACTGAAACAAGGTACCTGGGGTACAGATTGGGAATGGGGTTATTAGACCTGAAGTGAATAAAGTGGAAGCAGTATCCACTGCAGATATTCCCCAAACGAAAAACAAGTTTGTGCCTTTTTGGGTTGGCCGATTATTACCGAAGCTTTATACCCAGATTTTCAGCTATAGCAGGACTTAACGGGTTAATTAACTAAAAATATTCAAATAAGGTAGAGTGGACTAAGGAATGCGATGAAGCATTCAGAATGATTAAAGCTACCTTATGTGCCTATCCAGTTCTGAGAAGTCCAGATTTTGAAAACCTTTTATGTACAGACTGATGCATCAAGAGTAGGTTTGGGAGCTGTACTTATGCAGGTTATAGAGGGAAAAAGAACGCCAATAGTATATATGAGTAGGAAGTTACATGTGAGAGGCGAAATATGCAACTGTAGAGAAAGAATGTTTGGCCTTAAAGTGGGCTATAGAAGCTTTGAAATACTACCTCTGGGGTTCAGAATTTACAGTTGTTACGGACCATAACCTTTATGTTGGCTACATCAAATGGAGAAAATCCCAGAATTATGAGATGGTATTTGGCCTACAACCATATCGCTTCAAAGCTATCCATAGGAAAGGAAATGAACACAAAACCGCTGACTATCTATCCTAATATGGGGCAGATGTTGAAAATACATCTGAGAAACAGACCCTTAGAAAAGGAATGTATGTTTACAAGAAATGTAAAATATAGTATCATATGGATCTCAGGAGAATGTAGTAGATAATATATGGTGAAATTAGGATTTGATTAATGTTGGATTAATCATTGTAAAGGGTCCCCAGATGGAGCTTCTTGGAAGAGGGTGGGTGGAGTCCTCCATCCCTTTAGTACAAGAAAGGGATGGACCATATGGATACTATTAGATTTCTCAAGAGAAACGAGATAGTAGCAAAAGAATAAGATGGCTATTGTTATCCCAGGGCAAGTTCGAAAGGAAAGAATGGCATGATGGATGCCAGTATCTTGGCATAAAAGGGGCCTGGGATGGAACTCCTGAGAGTGGGAGGGCGGGAGTTCCACCCTCCTTAAGGAAGGATGTTTATATCTAAAAGAGGGAGTATTCTCCTTTTTCTTGGTAGGTAAATGTGACAGGGCTAATACCTGTCACGTAATAATGTTTCATATCTTTATCTTGGTTGCAACCATCTATCTTCTTGTCTTCTAGAGCTATCCTTTTATCTTCCTTATGAGGAAGCAGGCCACCTCCTTATCAAGTACCCCTTAACTCTTCTATATTCTCTGCCCCTCTTTTATTCTCTTCCTTCCAATGAAACATTATTCAAAGTTTCAGCATAAATCCACCTTATACTGGGTAGAAAAGGGCTATGGCTCCTTAAAATATTTGATGTAGTGGTATAATGCCCTTGATAAAGAAAGACATATCCCCTGTACTGTTCTGTCAAGATTGTGAGAGCTTTGCAGTTTATAAGGTTCTTAAGTTGCCAAAAGGGTAATAAAAATCTGTTTGGCTTAGAAACAACGCTGCCGACGGCTTAGCCTGCCAAGTCTGCACTGAAGCCAGCTGTGTAGTTTAAATAAACTTGGTTTCCTCCTGCTTTCATGCTGCAAGAGTCTGTGCTTCCAATAAAATGGACCTGGTTGCAGCAGAATGTGAGCAGGCTTAATAAAGAGGTGCTGTCCTTGCAGGAAGCCCAGGAAACACTGTTAAAGCATGTATAAGCCCCAGTTCCTGTGAGAGTTTTTTTGTTTTTTTCTTTCCCTGAGTAATATATTAGTAGCGTGGCTCCTACTTTTACACACTGCACTTTTGATATGTCCCCCTTCAGTTATACCACAGTAGTAGAAATTGTGTATTCCAAAATAAAGGAATAAATAAATTGTATCTTAAGCTTGGGAGAGATACAAAATGGAAGCTGCTGTGAGGATTAGCTGTGCCATTCTGGCAGGGAACTATAGGGGAATGGCAGCCCTAGTGGGCTAGATTTATACTGCTGCAAAGTCATGTATGGTGATTGAAGATACTTAGGCTTTGTATATCAAAACTGGTTACAAAAGGACTTCTACAATTCATTTAAGCATTGTACAGCAATTCATGTGTACTCTAAAATGTTAAGATAAGTTTTAACAGCATTTATTGTTTTGTTACATAATGAATCTAAGTCACATGATTCAGGGAGGTAATAAATGTCCAGTAAGCTGGCTTTTTTTTTTTAGAAAAGGTCAGTGCTTACTGATCAGTGGTGGAGGAAGGTTCCACTGGTTTGAGGATATTCCGCTTATGATTTTGTTCATATTTTGTTCTACAAACTGGTGCAATGGAAGTGAATGCTGAAGAAGGTGCCAAAGCCAAGACTGTGATTTATATTGTTTTTTTGTTTTTTTTTTTTTTTATTTTATAATAAAATTCCCACTTAACCAGGTGGGTTGCACCTTATTCTGGAGCGTCTGTCCATCTTTTATATCCCACACGTAACAACAGGGTATTGTTAATTTTAACACACTGGGTTCTGCAGACAGGCAGCTGGAGAACCAGGAGAGGGACCCTCAGAAACCCCAGTGTGTTGTAAGGTGTTAAGTAGAAGGGGTGGGAAACCGTATCAAAGGCCTTAGACAGGTCTATGAACATGGCCCCTGCCAGGTGTCCTTTGTCCAACACAGAGTGCAGTGAATTAGAAAATTCCGTAAGGGCAGTAGTAGTGCTGTGACCAGCTCTGAAACCATGCTGCTCTCTGCACAGTAGGCCGTGTGTGAGCAGTTATTCACTGAGCTGGTCAGCTATGATTTGTTCAAAGGCTTTAGAAAGTGGGAAATAATTGAGATGGGTTGGTAATTGTTTGGGGAGGAGCAGTTCGCTTTTAGTATAGGGATTATAGTAGCTGTTTTCCACGAGGTCAGGAACTGGCTCAGACACAGGACCAGTTTAGTAGGTCAGTGAGTGGTGAGAGGACAGAGTCAAGTACAAGGTTTAGGATTCGCATATTAAATGCATCTTTACAATAACTGGAGCCACTGAAGGCTTTGGATAGGTAGTTTGGCTTCAATCAGGGTAATGACTTTGAGATGGAAGAGGGGTGCAAGAGATTTGGCACTGGTTTAGGTTGTACTGGGTTGAAAAAATTACTTGGGAGAACTGAGCTGAGGTCAGAGAAAGTAGAGCTGAGGTAGTTTGCAATGCTTAGGGGGTCAGTGGTGGTCGTGCCATTAAGTTAAGCTGGGATGGTGGAGGAGCAAGCTTTCCCATTAAGGTCCTTATGTTATCCCAGAAAGTTCAAGAGGTTCCCTAGGAGGTGGCCAGGGTGGTTCTGTAGTGATCCCCTTCGCCTTGTGTATTGCCGAGGTGCACTTATTGCAGGCGGTGTTGTAGGCTTGCTTTCCGCCAGCGAGCCAGAGTCAGAGGCTCGGTACCATAGGTTGTCTCTTTGAGGAACTGCAGCAGTGCTGGGGTAATCTAGGAGCGCTTCGCCTTGGAGAACGATTGGACGAGGGTGCAAAAGGATCGCAGGCTTTGTTGAAAGTGCAAGTGATGTAGTTAAGGGCACTGTCAATGTGCAGGGCATGGAAATAGGGGACCAGTCACAGTTTCACAGGTGCTGCTTGAGCTTGGTGAGACTGCCAGGCCGCCACCGTGGCAAGAGGTGACGTTTGGTGGAGGTTTCAGTAATCGACAGAACCAGTTAAACAGGATTGGGAGTGGTCACCAGGGAGTTAGGTAGGCCCACTAGATCAGTAATACAATGGGGATGATTTGCAATGAGGATGTCCAGTAAAGTGTGAGTTCCATTGGAGGTGTTTGTCCTAGTGGGTTGGGATACAAGTTGGGACATATCTAATGCTGCAAAAAAGTGTCTTTGGCATGTGCTGATGTGCTTGCAAGTCAGTGTATGTTGAGGTCTCCAACTAGAATCTGTTCCTTCTTGTGGGGAGGGTGGCGAGGTAGTCTGAGAATGACCGACATGCAGATGATTGTTACGAGGGGGGATGTAGGAGACAGTGAGATACTAGGTGTGGCCGGTTAGGGTCTGGTGTGAGTATTATAGAGGCTTGGGCACCATTGTCCAAGGAGGGTATTGGCAGGCTTGATACTGCAGTGCATTGTTTACGTACAAGACGCTGCCACCACCTCTCTTTCCTTATGATCTTCTTCTTAGGAGGGAGAAACCAGGGATCGAGACAAAGGAGTCTGGGGTCTTTTAGAGAGCCAGGTTTCTGCAAGGGTCAGGATGTCAAGTTGGTGCTGAACAAGCCAGCATTGCAGAGGTGCAGTTTTCTTTGGTAGGCTGCAGATATTCATCAAGGCTATGCTTAGCCCCAAGCACGACTGTGGTTGGTATTGTGCTACCGGCCTGGATTTGGGTGGACACTGCCAGACAGTAGTAGAAGCAGGTTGATTATTCTAAGGATGGCTACAAGATGCCTTCCTTTGCCGGGTGGTGATGGCAGGTATGCTTTGGGGGTGAGTAGGGAGGGGCATGCAAGAAGGGCTGGGATGGCCTGGTGTAGGAGCGGGAGGATGGAAATCTAGAGTGTAGCGAGGAGGGAGGGTGTACCGTAAGGTGGGGGGTGCTATGGGGGTCGATAGAGTGGTAGGGAGGAGGGGGTGGTGGGATGTGTTCCCAGCAGTGTGAGTGGGAGCATGATAATTGGACCTGCTGGTTTACTGCATTGCGAGGGAAATAAAGCAAACAGCAATAGTATGGCTTGTCTGTGGGGGTAAATGCTATGACATCACAATGGGAAGGGGGACAGTCAAGTCCAAGTGTATGTGGGACTGATCAGCACCCTTCAGTGTGGCGGTCATGGTGGTCCAGCGGTAGGGTGACAACCTCGGTGCAGGAGGTACCAGGATTGAAACCTAGGACAGGATTCCCCGTTACACCTGGTGGCAGACTGCTTACAGCGTGAATGTTTAGACAGGCAGGTCTGCCTTTGGTGGTAGACTGTTCTAGGCTGCAGATGGGGAAAGGGCTGATTTGTTCAACCAGGAAGGAATGATCCTATATAAGGTAGAGTTGCCTAGGGTGGCAGTGGGAGCTGCCAAGAGTGTCAGCAGGGCCAAATTCAGTCAGTCAGCCCACAGGATTCAGCAGAGTAGCACTCCTATATTAGCGTGGACAGAGCTCTGTACCTGGCAAAGTTACTGAATGCAGGTCCGGGGGAGGCGAGTATGTCTGGGCCCTCGACTCGGTCCGTGTGGAGAAACAGGTAAGGTAAGGCTTTATATACTTGGATGGCCCACTAGTAAGTGGTGGGGAGGGCAGCCACTGGCTCGATCGCAGCTTCTATAGCAGACCTTTAAACATGGAGAGCAGTTAAGAAGGAAAAAAAAAAAGAATAACATCTAACAATGCACAGACTCCTACTTAATACAGCAATTGGTTATTTCAGTGCATATTCGACTCAGTTACACTATATTCGGACTAAATGCGGCAAGTTCAATTGATTTAGCCAGCATTTAAGGGACACGCTTAGATAGGGTATAAGCAGGCAGCTTTTCATTTAAGGTTAACAGGCAGATTTGACTGTGGTTTAAAGTACTAATAGCTAGTCAAATAAAACTATCTCCACATGTACGACGCACCCATAATGTTGGTTCTGCAATTCAATTAAGAAAAAACAAGAATCTAAAAGGCGCCAAATTCAAATTCAGTCAGTCAGCCCACAGGATTCAGCAGAGTAGCACTCCTGTATTAGCGTGTATGACTCCGTACCTGGCAAAGTTATTGAATGCAGGTCTGGGGAGGCGGCGAATATGTCCATGACCCTCGACTCGATCCGTAAAGGGCTGGCAAAGTTACATTGAACACAGGTCTGAGGGAGTGGAAATATGTCCGCGACCTCTCCTCGATCTGTGTGCAGCTGGCAAAGTTATTGAATGCAGGTCCAGGGGAGGTGAATATGTCTGACCCTCTCGACCCTAGACTCGACACGTGTGCAGCTGTGAGTTAGTATAGATAGATTAGCATTTTATTCCAGTTAGTCCAGCTCTTAATGCCTACAGCCAAATAGTAGCACCAAGTTGTAGTCACTCTGATTGCAGTCTGCTTCCTGTCTCTAGTAACATTACCCTGTGATATGGCAGCATGACATTGACTCAATTATGCAGCACACACTAGCATACAGATTAAGAACAGAACAGTCAGCATACAGTAAATAAAATGGGAACACCAAGCTACAAACTCTGTCACTATTCATGTGACTCACTAACCACAGTAACCAGGTTGTGTTGCAGCTCTGCACATAAAACTTGGTCATTACACAGCCATCAGGGATGATTGTGTGAGAATACTGAGAAGAAGCAGCATGACAGGAGACAGCTGTCTGATGAGCAAGGGACAGACTAGCACAGGCAAGGTATTTTATTTGCTAACCTCGAGATGTTGCTACATCATCCTCTGAGTTAGCAAATAAAATGCCCTGCCTATTCTGGTCTGTGACTTGCTCATCAGAGTAGTCTCCAGTCCTGCTCTCAGTATCCTCACACAATCATCTCTGACAGCTGCAATGACCAAGTTTTATGCAGAGCTGCACACAACCTGTTTACTGTGGTCTGTGAGTCACCAGAGTAGTCTCTGCATCTAAAGTGCTCCCATTATTCATGCTGTTCTGACCTGAGAGAGGGACTGTGTTACAGCAAAGCATGAGGGGAAAAACTGGGACAGCAGCAATTTCTGAGGCAAGTTAGTGAAGGGAGCAAACTGGCTCTGTTCACTACTCTTGGTGACGACTGACTCCAGTGACCACTGTAAGCCATGTTGTGTTGTGTGGCTCTGCATAAAACGCAGGTCATTACAGCTGGAGTCAGAGATGATTGTGAGGATACTGAGAGGCATGACAGGGAACAGACAACTCTGATGAGCAAGTGACACACCAGCATAGGGAGATATTTTATTTGGCAAGGCAATTTTATTTAAAAGACACCCATCCCCGGAGGCTCTAGGCACCTACATGTAAAAATTGCATACAAAACACCATCAATAAATTATATATATATAAACACCACAATGTACAAAATAAATACTCTATTTATATTATTTGCTAACTCAAAGATGCATGTTCCAGCAATATTTCTGAGTTACCTTGTCTAGCTGGTCTGAAACTGTCACTTGCTCCTCACAGCTGTCTGTTCCTCACATGCTTCTCAGTATCCTACACAATCATCTCTAATAGCTTATGATGACCAAGTTTTGTGCAGAGCTGCAACATAACATGGTTACTGTGAGTGTGGTCAGTGACCCACCCTGAGTAGTCTGCATCTAAGGTGCTCTATTATTCATGCTGTTCTGACCCGAGAGAGGGACTGTGTTACAGCAAAGCAAGAGGGTGAAAAACAAAAAACTAAAAATGGGACAGCAGCAGCAATTTCTGAAGCAAGTTAGTGAAGGGGCAAGCTGATTCTGTCACTACCTGGGTGACAGACCCAGTGACCAGTAAGTCCGGGTTGTGTTGCAGCTCTGCAGGTCATGTGAGGATACTGAGACAGAGGTATGACAGGGAACAGACAGCTGTCTGATGAGCAAGTGACAGACCAGCAAGGCAAGATTACATTGTTAACTCAGAGATATTGCTAGCAACATCTCTGAGTTAGCAAATAAAACCCTGCCTGCCAGTAATGAGTCAGAGTACCAGTTCAGACAAAATCCTCAGACTAGGGTGGTAAGAGCCAAGGGCTTACCAGTATGCTTGTATGTCACTTGCTCATCAGACAGCTGTCTATTCCCTGTCATGCCTCTCTCATATCCTCACACAATCATCTCCAGATAGCACTGTAATAACCCTAATGCAGAGCTGCGACAACCTGGCTTACTGGTCAATGAGTCAGTCACCCAGAGTAGTGAGAGTTAGCTTGCTGATGCTCCCTTCACTAGCTTGCTTCAGAAATTGCTGCTGTCCAGATTTTCCTCAGCTTTGCTGTAACACAGTCCCTATCTCAGGACAGCATGTATTGAGTCCCAGAGATTTACTGACCGCCCCAAGTCACTGAGGAAGACAAATTATTAATGCAGCACAGTGAACTTTTATTTAATTTTCCTGACGTTCTGACACAGCTGTGCTTCCTTGCACTTGTTACCCATAACGCGCCTGTGACAAAAGTTTGACCCTAAACCCACTCTCCCTACCCCAGCAGTTAGTGGCACCAGGACACAAATTTTACCTTCAGGACGGTGAAATCATAATCCTCGGTGATCCATGGTCTGAGCCTCATGAAGATTGCTGAGCAGCAGTTCAGCACGTCCCTCCCAGCCCTCTCAGTAATTACCTTCCAGGTCTTCCTCTCTTACACTGGGGTTTTCTGCTCCTCTCTGGATCGCCAACTGTGCGACTCCTGACACCCCTCTCAACTCCTGGACTCTTGAGCAGCTACATCAGGGATCGTGAACCAAACCTGGTCACGGCACTACCCATTGGATGTCTGACAGTCAAACCTTACTACGGAGTGGTACTGTAGATGGCGCCGGCAAGAAATGGGAGTTCCTCCTCAAGGGCTGGCTTCATCATGGCAAGAGCTCCTCTTCTCGCGAGGTTTCATCCTCAGGAGCTCACTTTGGCTGCCTTCGGCAATCTCCAGCAGCGCTCCACAGCAGCCACTAGTGGCCAAGCAGGGGAACAGCAGGAAGAGTTTTTTAAAAAAAAAGCAAGGTGCTCATGGCGCCAGCTGTGGCACTTTCACTGCCTAACGTGAAATCCACCCACATTTGGTAGGTGCATCTGTAAACCCTGAGATGTCTGGCTGAGGACTGCTCCAATCCCCACATCCGAGGCATCCGCCTGCACTACAAACTGCCTAGTGTAATTTGGACTAGCCAAAACAGCAGTACTGCACAGTGCTGCTTTAGCCGTGCAAAGGCTCATTCACAGGCTGGTTCCTACTTTACCTTTTTGGGCAGTCTTTTCTTCAGCAAGCCAGATGGGGATGCCGAAGTACTGTAATTGAGGCACAAACTTTCGATAGTACCCTGCGGTCCCTAGGAAACTCTAACTTGCTTCTGGGTTTCAGACATGGGCCACGCCTCTACTGCCTCAATCTTTGCTTGATTAGACGGCTGCCCCGCCCCACATGGCCTAGGTATGCCACCTCCACCATAGCCAACTGGCACTTTTCAGCCTAGACAGTGAGTCCTGCCATCTGTATCCTGCCCAACACTTCCTTCAGGTGGGACAGGTGTTCTTCCAGCTGGTACTGAAGATGGCAATGTCATCCAGATAAGCCAGTGCGTACTCTTCAGTACCCTGCAACACCTTGTTGACCAACCTTTGGAATGTGGCAAAGGCTTCTTCATTCCAAAAGGCATTAACCAGAATTTGAATAATCCCATTGGAGTGATGAAGACTAACTGTTCTCTAGCTCTGGCAGTTAACTCCACCTACCAATATCCTTTTGTCAGGCCAATTGTGGTAAGGTATGTTGAACCTCCCAACTTGCCCAGTAGTTCGTTTGTCCGTCCATGACATTGGGTTGGCTTCAGGCTTGTGACTGCATTGAGTCCATGACGGTCCACACAAAAGTGAGTAGACCATCCAGCTTTGGAGCACTACTACAGGTGAGGCCCAGGTACTGTGGGATTTCTAGATTACCCCTAAATCCAGCATTTTCTCCAACTCCTCCTAATGTCCTTTAGGACAGCCTCAGACACCAGACAGGCTGTACACTGTGTGGGCGCTTCTGTCCCCGTATCTATGTCATGGGTCGCTCCGCCTGAGCTTGGCCAGAAACAAAGGGCAAAGTCCTCTAAAACCTCCTCACTTTCTGGGTCTGTGGCGACAGCTTGACGCCTCCACAGAGGACTCCTGTTTGCTTTCCTCTAGCAAGTCCAGGAGGGGGTCTTCCTTGTCCGCCCTCCCCAGGACTACACACTGCAACACCATGTCGGCCCTACTTGCATATGGCTTCATCACACTGACATGGTACATCCTATGGGTATGTCTCCTGTCAGGCAGTTCTACAATATAGTTCACATCATTGACCTGTCGGACTACCTTGTATGGTCCCACCCGCCGGTCTGCAGCTTGTCCTTCTGGACTGGAATTAGGACCATTACTTCCTGACCTGTGCTGCAAGAGCGAGCTATGGCTCTGCAGTCGCATTTCAGACTTTTGCTTCTGCCAAGCAGCTGGACAGGCTGCTTTGGCCACCCCCAAAAGCTCCTTCAACTTCTCCCTAAACTTAAGGACATACTCCACTATGGAGTTCCCTGGGTGGCATGCTTGGCTTCCCAGTCTTCCCAGATCAAGTCTAGGGGCCCACGCACCCTTCGCCTGTATAAGAGTTCAAGGGGAGAACCCAGTAGACTCTTGGTTCACCTCCTGTATGCCAACAACAGGTGGGGAAGGTATTTCTCCTAGTCCCTTCCATGCTGTTCAGCAAACGCTTGGAGCATCGATTTCAGGAACCATTAAAACATGCTACAAGTCCATTGGTTTGTGGGTGATAAGGTGTTGTGATCTCTTCACCCCACACTTCTCCAACAAACACTTCATCAGGTCCAACATGAAGTTACCCCTTGATCAGAGATAGCCTCCTGGAAACCCAACATGAGAGAAAATCTCTAGCAAACATCTACCACTTTGTCTACCTTAACTGAGGAGAGGCTACCACCTCTGGGTATTTGGTGGTATAATCAACCAACCACCGTCAGGATAAACTTTTCCTGGCAGAGCTTGGGGTATTCAAGGGTCCCACAATATCCATTCCTACCCTCTGAATGGCTCCTCCGAATGGGCAAGGAAATTAGGGCAGCTTGGTTGTACTACCTGCCTTCCCTACTTGTTGGCACTGGTGACAAGACCTGCAATACTCCTTCACCTGCTGGGTGAAGTTGGTCCATAGAAATTTGGCCAACTGCTAGTGGCGATGACCAGATGTCCAGACATGGGACATCATGAGCAATCTTGAGCAACCGCTCACGATACTCCTGGAGAATGACAAGCTGCTTGCCCATCACCCTCTCTCTGTCCTCATGTCCTGTGTATGCAACAGTTTACTGTCCCAAAATACACTATGTCTCATGTCACCTCCCTTTGTCCGTCAAATCCTGCACAAGCCTTCAGCCTCTCCAAACTAGGGTCAGTCCTCTGAGCCGCTGCAAAATCTTCACATTTTCCCAAAGCACGGGACATGTCCCCTCAGTTCCTAAACTGGGATCCACTGCTCTAGTGTCAGGGCATTCAGAGTCACTGCCATCCCCAACCTTCTGACCAATTGTTTCCCCTCCTCCTCAGAGTAACTTTCTGTAGCTGTCTGGTGAACGGCTACTTGGGGATGTCCTACCTCCTTTCACTATTCTCCATGTCAGGGGAGACAGGCTGGGGAACCAGCCTCCTATTCTTTCCACAGGGGCTTCTGTGGAGTTAAGGGAATTAAGGCGGCCTTAGCCATCTGACTGTGGGTAGCAGACACACCACCCCTGCTGCAGACTATTCCCTATAATCACATCCAGGGCGAGGCTGTCTTCCACTGCCACTTTTGCACCATCTCTCCTGTCTCACCCCAAATCCAGGAGAGCACTAGCTAGTGGCAAGTTTTCTCCTCCCAAGTGAATCCCTTCACAGTTACAAACCGATTAGGTATAAGCTGCTCAGACCCAACCAAATCCCCTTTACCAGGGTAAGAGACGCCCCCATGTCCCTTAACCCATGAGTCTGCACCCCATTTACAGTAACGGGTGTATGTGCTCCTCATGTTTACAGACATGCTTTTCAGGGATACATAGTGCACCCACTCCTTTCGAGGACACTTTGTCCACTCTGTGCCTTTTAGGACACCATCTAGCAAGATGCCATGGCTGTTTACAAAACCAACATTCATCATTTATTTTATCTAAGAAGTCCCATTTTGTAACCTGGGCTTCCCTTTCTGCAGAGGCAGTGAGGGTTTTGCTGCCCTGAAGGTGCGCTTTTCCTTTTTGTCCTGCAGCACCTGCTCCCCACTTCCTTTCACAGCAGGCCTGCTCCTGGCATAGCGATCAGAGAGCTCAGCAGCTTTGCTGTGATGTTTTGGATCCCGGTCCTCTAGCCAGGTTTTCAGCTTTCCTGGCAAGCCCCAAAGAACTGCTCTAACAACACAACCTCCTCAATTTTCACCACAGAGTGTGCATCCACCCTCCCACCATTTCAAATACCGACATTGCTTTGTGGCTAGTTCTTCAAAGCTCATGTCAGGCTTTTTCACAGTTTATGGAATTTAACCCTGTAGGCTTCAGGAGTGAGTTCATACTTTTAAGTAAAGCAGTTTTAAATGGAAACTAAACGTTGCCCTATCCATTTGTGCCTTTAAGTATACATTACAATCAGTACCTGTTGCATTGAGATTGTTTTCCTTGTGCCAGCATTGCAAAATATGTACTTTATATCCCACTGCTTCATACCCCAAATCACAGAGTTTGACCACGCCATTTTGCACATGCATGGTAGCGCCAGACGCAGCAGACAGGCTTCGCCAATCAGCACTGCCGCAGGAACTGTATAGCACGCTAACCTGAAGTGCTGTATCTGTCAAACTGTTGGCTGTCTCTGTGAAGTGAAATATATAAATGATATTATTTGTAGTGTTCGGTTCTTTTTCCAATTTGTGCAATGGTTAATTGCTGTGCAGTCAACTGCTATAATGGTTCCCCAACCAAAAAAAAAAAAAAAAAAAAAAAAGAATGTAAGGGGATATCATTTTTGGATTCCCCAGAAGAGATATTGTAGCAAAGTGGAAATCAGCCATTACTGGAAATCTCCCGATGTCAGTATTAGGGACACTGTGGTGTGTTCCCAACATTTTCAGCAGACAGCTTTCAGCATAATTTAAAGGTATCTATCCAGGGTGTTTTGTATCTAGTCTTTATGATACTTTCATAATATATGTGTATTTACATGTTGCACATAGGTGTAGACATAGTAGTGTGGTTTGGGAAGTTGACAGTGATACACCCATAGGCAAACTTATCTGTATGGGCGCCTCCTAATGAGAAATTAACTGGGGGGCGGGATATGTATGTTTCCCATAGTGACATTATACAATGAATTCCTACCTCTGCACAAGATTTAAAGTTCTACCTGTGCTACCCTACGTGGTATATGTTTGTAGGCTTTTTTTTTTTTTTTTTTATTGTGCTGACTACATAGTGGCACTGGCATACTGATTGTCTGATGACAGTGTAGCCCCAACCACACCATCCAGCAGAGGTGTTGCCAGTATGAGTAAACATTGGGGCCTGGGCCTAAACAAAAGGCTTGGGGGTCTGGGGCCGCCTAGGCCCCATAAGCTGTAGAACTTTTGGTGCTCTCTCATGCAAAATAACACATTTTCTGCTACTTCAGCCTTGTTTTTCCCCGTTCCTTTTCCATTATTTTGTGTCTTTTTTTTTTGGTTGGCTTGTCACTTGACAGGCAAAAACTACATGTTGCAGATTAAAAGTTATAGAATCAATAACATATTTTTAAATATCAGTAGATCTGGGCTAAACCTACTGATATTTAAGAACTGATCCAGTGCCAGCAGGTGGCCTCCCAGAGTGTGACCCTTATGAAATTATTGTCCACACAGTCACACAGGTCCATGATCTGACTGAGTAAAATATGATACTTGATGCACTAAGGGAACTTAGGGAAGTACAAGAAAATCTAAATTTAAAGAAGTAAAGAACCACTGACACCTTGAGAATAACTAAAAATATTTGTACACGAAGCAGCTATATATTACTTATTCGTTCTGTATTTTTATTCTTATTGGTTATTATTGAGGTCATATGCATGGAAACAGGATAGCTGCTGGCACTGCTCCTGAGTGTTCATTGGCTCTATTGTTTCTTCCCAACTTGATGTCATAATACTGTGCTTGTCACATCACAGTTATTCCAAGGCAATAGAAGGTGATGTCACAACACAGCATATGCAATTCAAGTAGGGAACAAGCTACAGAGGCAATCAGTAATAACTAAGTAATGTAGAGAAAAATCTATAGAAAATAAATAAAAATGCAAGGTGAATGGTGTCCAAATTTAAAATGTTTTTTAAAGTTTTTCAGTGTTCCTAAAGGAAAGGTGTCAGCTGCTCTTTAATGTTTATATGCAGCAACACTGTGTCCTACCTATGTCAAAACTGGAAAATGTGAAGCACAGGCATATGAAGGTGACGCATAACATTATTGTTATACTCACATCACATGGGCCCTTTTTTTCCAATTATGTTTCTAGCCCTCAGCCTGGAACTCTCTCAGGCCTCCTGCTCTCACCAGCTTGCTCTACCTCCCGCTGTGTTCTCGACCATCTTCAAGTTCACTGCAGTTCCCTGGGTCGGGCAGGTCAACCGGGAGAGACCACGGGGCAGTGGTGGGGAACCAGCATTGGGAGTGTGGCAGTGACTCTGGCTGGGGCCGGCCATTGCCTATTCAGGCTTGAGGGGTATTTTTTGTAGTGTTACGCCCCCAACATGGGATGTGCAATGCTGCCCAACCTGCGACATGGGTGTTTCCACCCACATCTGGAAAGCAGCCACCCGATGTCTACCTCTAGCTTGCTTGTGAGCCCCTGTGCATAGCAGTGCCTCAGTCTCCACCAGGGGCCACTGCTGCACGGCTTCCCTGCATCCCACCCTGAGAGAAGAGAGCAGTCCTTCAGACGCTCGATCCTCTCTCCCTGCCGACTCCCCGCGGTCCGGGCTCGTTCCTAACCCGGTCGCTGGCATAGCGCCGAGGTGTAGTGTCCAGCGCCTCAACCTCAGCGCCACCGGGCCTGCCACATGGGCCCTTTAATAAAATATTTTGTTTTAAATTTTTCTGCTCAGACTGGAAAGTCCACATTCAAAATACAGCAGTGAAATACACAATAACAAAGAACATCAAATAATACTGCCTAATCATTTTTATTTTTGTGCATTCTCTTGTTCTCTCCATGCTGTTCTCTATCTTTCTCTGGTAATAACAACTGGTGCCATCTGTTGCTTTTCTTTGCAAATCATGTAATTACCTGATCTGATGATAACACAGAATACATTTCCTTTCAATTGCTAGAATTGCAAGATCATGTAATCTGTTTTGAGTCATGGTGCCTCCGAGCCATGTATGTACCCTTTGCAGTGCGCTAAAGGAGCGCCACAGCTACAGCTTGTCACTGAATAGTTAGTGCTGCCTGGACCAACTGCTTGAGTTTTGGAAACATAAGAGGGTCTAGCAGCCTATGAACTTCATTTGTATTAGTTTGTTTTCTTCCATTTTTCGTTTCAGGTAATTTTTGCAACAAACAATTCCTCCTTTGGCAGTTCAATCCATAGTGATGAGCTAGAGGGCCAGAGATTCAGAGCAAAGGAATGTTGCAGAGGATGGGTTGCATGCACAGATGCCATTTATTATCTTGACTGCTACACTAGAAAATCTTTGCTTTAGTTCAGACATTCTGTCAAGGCATGGATAATAAAGCTTGTTTCAAAAGTCCACTTGAGAAGAAATTTGGTCTCGTACTCCCACTGATGCCGCAACAATAAAATCCATCTGTTTCTGTTTTTTTCTTCTGTTTGTGTCACTTATTTTAACATTATTCTTGTTACAGAAATTCACAGCTTTTAAACAGTTCATTGCTACTGTCCTCACTCCGCATCTCTTCAAGAGTGTGAGACGAACTGAGTCAACAAAATCTACTGCAGTGGACAGATCTAGATCTTCCCTTTGTAAAACTTTGTGGATGCCTTCTGTTACCTTTAGAAGAGAATGAAAGATGACTAGGCAGTAAATTGTGGTTGACTTTTGCAAGGATGCTAACAGTCCAATGGCTTTTGAGTGCGAATAGCAGCAAGGCACCAAGTACAGCTACACAGTGTGATCGCAAATTTCTCACTGTAAGTATCACCTGAGCAACCACTCCCGTTGTCACGGGCAAAACCACACCACTGGGTTTTGTCTTAACGTCGCTTTTATTTGATCAAACTTCACATGCATGCGGAGATTCTGCAAAGGAGAAAGCTCTCCGATTACAATTTACAGCAGCTTTTTATAAGCTAGATTTTGCACTTTTATCTTGAAAATACCAACATTTTAGTCCAAGCCAATCATAAAGCAGAATAACAAGTTGATACCAATGTAACAGAAAAACAAGTTGATACCAAGTACTTTTCCACTGCTTATTCCATTTCTTTCCCAATACTTCTTGATACATATGCCTGGGTCAATCTGACCTGAGTGAAACAATGAGTTTTCACTCACACCATAGCAACGTACAGCTTGCCTTCAATGCCTCAATGTGCTGTTATCTTATATTTTGTCCAAGCCTGTTATTCAGGCTGGTACAACCAGTTCTGCTCAGTTTATCTTGCTTTCTGTTTTACAAATGTACCTCAAGTAACCTCAGTATCATTCTATAACCCTGTAAAAACATGAACTCAGAAATTTCTACTACATTCATTATGACTTTGTTACAGCATGGCTTTCAAAGCAAGCATAGCTTCAAGGCATATAATAGCAAATATAGCTTTAGGATATATAAAAATTCCCTCACAACAGCAGTTCATCAAGGCCTTGATTGATCGGATCTGACAAGACCAGCGAGTATCTGACAACTGGACCAACTCTGATGGACCCAAGCCTGACACTGTATATTGACAAACTCATGATGATGAACAAGAGAAGTGCTAAAAACTCATACACACTTTCCATAGTGCAGAAAAAATTATTTTGCTTCAGTAATACATTTGCATGTATGGCAAAGTACAAGATTCAGCTCATGTGCATAGCAGTGCACATACACAGCCTCTGGATGATGCTGGCGGAACTTAGCTTGAACTCCCTACTGCCCCACTCATAACAGAGGCACCATCATATGCCTGTGCCACACATATTGCACCTGTAATTCCACTGTCTTGGAGACATTTTAGCAGTGATTCCACAATGAAGTCAGCATTAAAAGATTTAAGTTCTGTGAACCCTACAAAACGCTCTGTAATGCTTCCAGTTCCAGGTACAATATACCTCACACAGACTGCCAGCTGCTCTTTATGTTTGCCTCTTGCTTCATCTGCCATAACAGTAAACATTCCTGAGCTTATTCAGTTCAGTAACTATCTTTGAAATTACCTCTTCTGTGCAACATGCAATTGCCTCATTTTGAGTTTGGGAGAAGTATAACTGGCATTTGAAGGTGCCTTATACATTTGTAGAAAAGGATCAAATTGTTTTAATAGATCCAAGCATTCTAGAAAATTTCTTTATTTAAACTACCATGCGTTTCATCGTGACCCCTGAAAGTCCTTGCCTACCCAGAAATAATGTGACAGCAACGATGCGCTCAAGATAGCATCACCTGTCATTTACTTCTTTGATGTTTGCTGCTTGTAATTTGTGAACAATATCACCAGTACTTTTGTCTCTTTAAATCCAGCCTATAAGGTGTTTCGTTTATGTGATATGAAGTCTTTTCATGTTCTTTAAATGAGTCAAGTGTCCTTGTCCAATTAACAAATCCTGTGCTTAACAAAGAATCTTTATTAGGGCGAGTGGCTCCATATTTCATTCCAAAGCATCTACAAGGATAACAAAAGGCAGCATCCAGAGTAACGGAATATTCTAACCAGTTGTAATTTTCAAACCAGTGAAACTGGAATGACGTTTTTCCTCCAAATGTGCTCTGTGGTTAACAAGGTAACTGACTCTGAATAGGCCCTATCTCAAGTGTTCAAGTCTGTGATATTTTGAGTATTTACTAGTTCACTGTTCATTATATTTATACCTTCTGTGTCAGCATCAAAATAACTGACTGTTCTGGTCACTTGTGCTTGGTTCGGCATCCCCTCATGCACAGTGGTACATGATGCAGTAGAATGAGGGATTGCAACATTATCATTACTTTCTGAATTGGCAATTATTTGCACTTCTTCATGTGTATTCTTTTCTTTGACTTAAAGTAATGTCGGATATCCATTTTTATGAAACGGTGGAAACCAACAAGTTCTGATATAGTACTTCTTGCAATACAACTGAGTCTGAGCCACACATGCCACCTCAGGGCTCACAGCAAGGCAGTGGCAATGGCACAAACACACTAAGGTTTATTGTCACTCAGAGGCTGCTGTGATTTAAACTGCAAGTATTTTTTTTTTTTTTATATAAACAGTACAGCGACACACACTGCCGCCTCAGCCCTCCCACAAGCCTGGTACTACTGGCAAAATAATATCTCGGTACGCTGGGTCACTGGTGAGGTGGATCAGAGGCTGCTGTGATTTAAACTGCAACTACAATTTTTTTTTTTTTTTTTAAACAGAGTACAGTGACACATACTGCTGCCCTCTCAGCTCTACCACAACAAGCCTGGTACTGGCAAAAAATCTCAGCCTCAGGTACTCTGGGTCACTGATGAGGTGGATCAGATTTAAACGGCAACTACAACAAATTCAATTTATTTTTTTTTATACAACAAAATTTCCCTGCCCTCCCAGCCAAGCCACCTAGATTGTGCTGACTTGAGTTGATGACTGTAGAGGCTGACTCAGTTCTCAGTCACACAAGATACAGACTAGACTAGAACTCTGGCCTAGTAGGCCCAGAGTGTAAAACAGGCCTTCCCTTCCTTGCCTTGCAGAAGTAGTGGCAAAAAGGCCAAGAACTACAGTTAGCAGCCAGCAGTAATTGCTGAGCTGAAATACAGAAAATGACTGTTATTATGCCAAAATATAAAAGTCGTAACTTTTTTCTCAAATTCCATAAACACAGAGATGAACTGTGCACTGAGTGAACAGCTGCAGTGTTTTTGCTTTCACACTCTGTCTCTGACTGAAAATGCCACACCTACATGATACTCACTGACCACCACAAGGCTCTATTGCTGTGATGACACTGTGTTTAGGCTACTTGATAGTCACATGACTATCAAGTAGCCTAAACTACAAAATAGGTATCCCACAATGCACATGGGTGGCCCAGAAGAGTGACCGTCATGTGACACAGTGACAGTAGCTTGCCGCTGCTCCTTGCTGGGCCAGCATGCAAATTGCAACATGCAGCAGTAGAGCAGCCAGCTCAGCTGCTGTTGTCAAACGTGTTGTCTGCTGGGCAGTGGTCAGTGCCACCCACACCCACTATTATTCTTAAATTAATCTTCTTGATCCCCACTCCGAGTAAGACAGACATGAGTCTCTCCTCCCAGTCAGTCAGCTAGCTCGCTGTGTGCTGCAGACTACTAGTGCACTGCTGGGCTGGCTCAGTCTGCTCCCTTAAGGGCCCCCGCGTGGCCACTGGCAAAAATAAATTGCAGACATGCAGTGCAGTCACCTTGACTTTTTGCCAGTGCCTGGGCCACCATTCATTATCATTATTCCTTTATGTCATGTTGACTCACCGCGACAGTAACAGCAGGGCCAGGCACTGACTGCAGGCAGGCATGATCGATTTTGAACAGTTCACATTCCTGTCCTTTAGATACTGTTATAGAGTAGGTGCATCAATTTGGACCAACTGGCAAAGGAAAGAGGGTCAATTTTGGAAAGAATACAACATTTGCCCTTTGGTGCATGTTAGCTGTTCCTGCCCCAGAACTCCAGAGCAAAGTAATCAGCTTTCTAAACAAGCAAAATGCAAATCTGTGGAGCAAACCCTTTGTACCCTGAACATTTCAGACCAAAATTCCAAATAGTTTCGTCAGTGTGAAGTGACAACAAAACTACATAAAATTATTTTTTCACAAATTCGAACAGGATCATGTTTTGAGCCTTCTTTTTCTGATTTGCAAAAATAAAAAAATCCTTTCACAAATTGTGAAACAGGATTCTGTTTCATGATTCTTTTTCACAAATCTGTGTAAAAGGATTTCGCACGTTAAAAACATTTCCAGGTGATTTATGAAAACACTAAACACCAGAATCCGATAGAATGGGTCCTGATTAGCAGAACCGATGCGGGTTACTTCAAAAATATCATTTTTTCGGATGTTTTAACACTGTTTGCTTTGCTAAGAAAACAACAAGATGGCGGCAGCACGAAAACATTCCCCATTTGTGACAAAGGATTACTCATTTGCTACAGGATTGCCCATTTGTGACACAGAATCCAGTTTCAAGGCTCACATCTAACTTTTCCCATTGAAAATAATGGTACATTTTATAACTTTTGAACATATTAATATTTCAAACAACATGAAGTCTTGCTATATTATGACATATGCGTTTGACCCAGCCTTCGAACTGCTCCGAAGTGAAAGAGTTAACTTTCCATGCCAGGCATGGAATCTTGAGCGTGTCGTTGAGAACTATGTCTGTTGTTCTTCAAACTCAAACTGTCAGATTCTTTACTCCCTCACTGAACAGTTGCTCCGGAGATTTCTCCTGCTGCTCGGTTCATTTTGTCGGTTAAAAAGTGCATTTCTCGGGTTTTAAACCGCATTTTGTCTTTATTTTAACCGAACCGGCCGGTTCAAGCTGTCTGTGGTATCGTAAGTAATAGATAGGTTTTTTAATATTTCTGTGTGGAACTTGCTAACGATATTATTGGTTCAGTTTGAACCAATCAGGTTGTTGTTAAACTTTGTTAAATTGCATTTAGAGTGCGGTTCCCGGTTCTTATCGGTTCTAAAAAAAACGGATTTCATTACGTTTTTCCACGACCATGACACGGTTGGGAACTGATAAGGGTGGCTTATGGCGGATTGCCGTAAATGGGCAAGTTTTTGGTTAGGCTGCCACTATGTCTGAGAAACCCAAAGAAAAACCGGCCCACTGGGTTTCAGCACTGTAGTGTCTGTGGGGAAGCCTTTGCTAAGGCTGACCCACACACCACATGTGTTTACTGTCTGGGGTTTGACCACCTCAATGCAGACTGCCAGATTTGCAAGAATTTTCCTGCAGCTACCCTGGATAAGAGAGTTGGTAGGCTCAGGAACGAGAGGCCAAAAGTCCACTGACCCAGATGAGCCAGCCCGGTTCGTGCCAACCAACCGGAGGGAGTGCCTCTGACCAGGGTGAGACTTCCTTGGCAACGGAGGGCTGACTGGCAGGAGTCAGTCCCAGCAAAAGGACTAGAAAAATCAGCAGGTGTGGAGCCAAATTTCCTTCTCCAACCGCTGCAGAGATAATCAAGCGATCAAAATTGTCCAGTCGCTTTCCCGGTTCCGACCAACCGCACCATCAGGTAAGCAGTCGGTTCAGTCGGTGCCACCGGTTCAAGAATATGATATAGAGGAATTTTATGAACAGGAGGATGGGGAGGATGATTATGAAGAGAGTGAATGTGATTTTGAAAGTCTGGATGTGCCTATTGAACCGGACATCTCCCAGACAGACCTTCAGGAGTGTCTCCCCTAGGCTTTCTGAGTCCCTTCTCATTTTATGCTTTGTAAGAAAGTGGTTGAAACCCTCCAGCTCCTTTGAAGTAGCTGTGGATTAACAGGAGGAGCCCGACTATGTAGAAATGATGGATATCCCAGAGTCTAGGAGATTGTCTATTCCTTTACATAAATCTTTTAGGAAACAGACAATACAAATTTTAAAAGTTCCTCATACTATACCTCCTGTGGATAAAAATGGACAAGAGGTACACATTGTCAGGCCCTGATACGGAGTTCCTTTCACAACAATGCAGCCATGTTGGAGTAGTGCAGGCTACAGCCCTGATAAAGCAAATATTCCTTGGCTTCACACCCCCTGACAAGGACTCCAGGAGGATTTATGCCATGGCAAAGAAACAGTATATGGCAGCATCCTTGGGACTTAGACAGGCAAATTATATGGCCTATGTTGCAAGATACCAGAAATCCAGATGGGATACTGTTATGGTTCTAGCGAAACAGGTCCCTGGCCAGCTTGCCAAGGAGCTGGAGCAGGTGGCTGCTGATGGTATTGAGGCACCCAAGGTGCAATTCCATGCTGCAGTGGATTCTAATGATGTATCTTCAAGAGTCATGGCTACATCTGTGGCTTTTCGCAGAATGGCTTGGCTCAGGTGTACTAGCCTGTCACAGGATACCCAGGCTAAAGCCATGGATTTTCCTGTTGTGGGTAACTCTCTGTTTGGGAGCAGACAAAGAATTACATGAAGAAAATGGATGAGTATATGACCACTTATAGGGTGCACAGACCAAGGAAAGGCAGGCCACTCCTCAGAGGCAGCTTTCAGGAGCAGGGCAGGCCTTTTCACAGAGCTTTTTACCAAGCCAAGGCCTCCTCTTCAGCCTATGCCCAGAGGGTTCTTCAGAGGGAGAGGCAGATGGGGTGAACAGGCCTGCTCCACCCCTCAGCCTAAAGCCCCTGCCAAACAGGCACCCTGATGGGAGGCCAGGGCCGATTCTCCATTACCTGTAGGGGCAGGCTGGCTTACTTCGGTCCAGGACTGGGAGTCTTTAACATCAGACAAGTGGGTCCTGGAAGTAGTAAGCCAGAGACTGGTTCTCAGCTTCAAAAATTTCCAAAGATGAGAACCAGATCCTTTCCACCTGCAAATCCATCAGAGGCTCTCGCTCTGGAAACAGAAGTCTCAACCCTCCTGGCTCTCAGGCTGTAGAAAGGGTACCTCCCACACCAGAGCAAAGGACTGTACCCAGGAACTTCCCTACCCCAAAAGACAGGAGAATGGCGGCCCATCCTGGATCTCAGATACCTAAACAAGCACCTTTAAAACCAAATTCAAAATGGTGACTCTGGGAATTATTTTACCCTCTCTAAGGCCAGGGACTGGCTAGGTCCCTGGACCTCAAGGATGCCTACTTCCATGTTCTCATCAAGAGCTCCACGAAAGTACCTCAGATTCGAACTGCCCTCAGGCCATTACCAGTTCAGAGCAATGCCCTTGAGGCCTCACCTCTGCCCCAAGGGTATTCACAAAATGCCTGGCAGTAGCGTTCCTCATTTAAGAAGGCACAAAGATTGCCATCGCCTACTCTGGACGACTGGCTCATGGTGGCCAGTCTCCAGACCAAGTCAAATTACACCTTCAGGTTACCCAGCAGCTGCTTACATCTCTAGGTTTCCTTCTCAATCTCCCAAAGTCAGTTCTAGAGCCTGTTCAGCTACTCACCTTCATAGGCACAGAACTGGACACAAAGCAGGCCAGAGCTTTCCTCCCTCTAGAAAGAGCAAAGACCCTGGTGGCTCTGGCCTCCTCCTTCACTCTGCAGGTCTCTCGACCAGCAAGGCACTTTCTGCAGCTCCTAGGGCACATGGCTGCCTCCACAGCAGTAGTGCAGGGGCAAGATTTCAGATGAGGGACATTCAGTTCCATTTGAGAGCCTTCTGGTCTCAAAGGAGAGATCCTCTAACCAAATTGATCCTAGTAACTGAACCCTGATCCAGGCCCTAGAGTGGTGGCAGGATCAGAGCAATCTGAGACAAGGGGTTCCTTTCATCCTCAATCTCACTCCTTGACCCTCTACAGATATGTCCCTCTTGGGGTGGGGAGCTCACACGGCAACCTCACCACCCAGGGATTGTGGTCCTCAGGAATCTCTGCTCCACACCAATCTGTTGGAACTCAGAGCAGTTTTTCTAGCACTTCAGGTTTTTCTGCATCTGTTCAGAACAAAGTGGTACAGGTCAGAACAGACAACACCATTACAATGTGGTACATCAACAAGCAAGGGGCACTCTGTCTTGACCTTGTGCACCGTGGCACTGAAGTTGTGGTCTCTGGCTTACTCCCTGAACACCTCCCTCATGGCAGTTCACCTCCCAGGCAAGGACAATGTCCTGGCAGATGCTCTCAGCAGGATTTCCAGGGCCATCACTGTAATGGTCTCTGGATCCCTAGTACTGGAGGTAGTATTTGCCAGGTGGGCACCCTATAGATCTTTTGCAGCCCCAATCACCAACTTCTGCTATTTTGCTGCAGGCCCCTAGTGTTGGGCTCAGTCCCTCTGGATGCCTTCCTTCTCAACTGGGAAGGAAGTTTCTCTATGCCTCCCCCTTCCCTCTCTTGTTCAAGGTGCTAGTCAAAATCAAATCTCAACTTTGCAAGTTGATTCTGATTGCTCCAGATTGGGCCAGACAGCCCTGGTATCCACTCCTCCTGTACTTAGCAGTCCACCTTCCCTGTGTCTTCCCAGGAATCACAATCTGTTAACCTGTGCCCAGGGAGAGTTTGTACCGAATCTAAAATCCCTCAATCTCAAGGCCTGGCTCTTGAAGAGTTACAGTTTGCTGACCTACACCTTTCTCAAGGTGTACTCAATATCTTGAAAGCTTCTAGGAAGCCTTCCACCAGGCTACTTATAATTCTAAATGGAAAAGGTTTTCCATATGGTGCTCTGAAAGCATATTTCCCCAGAATCTGCTGATTTGCCCACAGTCCTGGATTATATGGTCCACTTAAATACTTTGGGGCTGAGGCCAGCTACCCTGAAGTGCACTTGGCAGCTGTCTCTGCTTTTATAATCAGCAGGAAAGACCTCTCTCTTTCTGCTCACCCTGTATTCTCCAAGTTTTTCAGGGATTGGCTTCACACCAACCCTCCATTCAGGGACCCTGCTCCCACCTGGGATCTTAATGTTTGTATTGCTCAGCTTATGCAACCCCTTTGAGCCTTTGTCTTCAGCAGAGCTTAAGTACTTGACTTGGAAAACTGTGTTTCTGGTAGCCATCACTTCTGCCAGATGCTGGAGTGAATTACAGCTTTGTCAGTGAGTCAGATTTTATCTCCTTTCATAGGAGAAGGTAGTCCTCAGGGCAGAACAGGAAGTTCTTGCCAAGGTGGTTTCAGACTTCCACCTTAATCAATCTCATCTCTTCCAGTGTACTTCACTGACCATTCCTCCTCTGGCTAGAGGAGGCTGCACAGCTTAGATGTGAAGAGAGCCTTGTTACTACATAGAGCGTACCAAGGGTCACAGGTTTGACTCCTGAACATAACTGTTCCTCACTTATGGTGAGGTTGGTAAGGAAACCTGCCACTAAAAGATCCACTGCCAGGTGGATTGTCTCTTGTATCCAATTTTGTTATCAAAACTGGG
The DNA here is from genome assembly GCA_016271365.2 of Neoceratodus forsteri. Classification (NCBI taxonomy): domain Eukaryota; kingdom Metazoa; phylum Chordata; order Ceratodontiformes; family Ceratodontidae; genus Neoceratodus; species Neoceratodus forsteri. Next base: position 693,325,649 of record CM057449.1, read on the forward strand.
TAAGGTTCCCCTTCAGGCCTGAGGGCTCACTCTACCAGAGGTACAGCTCGTCCCAGGGACATCCCTATCATAGAGATGTCAAGCAGCTACCTGGAAAAAAGTTCACACTTTCACCAAGCATTACTCCCTGGACATCCAGGCTAGGAGTGATGCTCGGTTTACACAGCTGTGCTTCAGAGCCTATTTCCTAAGTAGGTTCTGTCCCTCCTCCATGGAGGTACTGCTGTGTAGTCTGCATATGTCATAATATAGCAAGACTTCATGTTGTTTGAAGAAAAATTACTCACCTTAGTAATGTTGTTTCTTCTAATGGAGTCTTGCTATATGTAGACCTCCCCACCTGCCCCTCTCAGAACCTTTGCTTTTGGGATGTGGGTGGGCAGTGCAGTGTTGGCACTTAGTAGATGCCCACCTGTTTTTCGCCCCTTTCTGGGGGTGTTTGGGTTATGTTTTTATTTTTGATCCCCTGACCAGAGTCTTTGTTTTGGGACCAAAAATGTGTTAGCATTTTAGTAGCCAGTTGGTTAGTGTAGGTTTACAGCTTCCACACAGAATCTTAGTGAGTTTTGCTCGTAAAGATCTGACAGTTTGAGTTTGAAGAACAACAGACAGAGTTCTCAACCGAGTCTGTTTCAAGATTCCATGCCTGGCATGGAAAGTTAACTCTTTCACCTCCGGAGCAGTTCAGGCTGGGTCAAACTGCATATGTCATAATATAGCAAGACTCCATTAGAAGAAACAACATTACTAAGGTGAGTAATTTTTCTTTTTCACCAAATCTTCAAAAGGCAATCTGTGACCAAGTCCTTTCTACCCATAAAATGTCAAACCAAAACCCAAACCGTTTTTGCACATAGGCATGACAAAGAATTTTACAAAAACAGTAATTTTCACACTCCTTATCGCCTATCCACTCCCCCTACTGGAATGAAACTTGGCACACCATGAGATCCTTGGTCCTGATAGCTCTTGCAAATCACTTGAGCGGTTGCGAAGTTATTAAAGTGCAAAGTGCAAGTTTAACATAAAGGGAAAGTTGAACTCTTAACTGTAGGGGCGTGACCACACCCCTATAGCACTTCTGTATCTTGGCACCCACACATCCTAATCGAGAATGAAACTTGCACATCAAGAGACTTCGGTCCCTGATGAGCATGAAAAACTTAATGCAAATTGGCTGAATGGTTGCAAAGTTATTAAAGTGCAAAAAGCATGAAAACAAAAGATTCCCTATTTGCGACATAGGATTGCCTGTTTGCAACACAGAATCCTGTTTCTAGGCTCATATCTAATTTTTCCCATAGAAAACAATGGGAAATTTTATAACTAACAGACTAATATTTTTCACCAAATCTTCAAAAGGCACATCTGTGACCCAAGACCTTTCTTCTCTAAAAATTTCAGACCAAAAAATTTTAATTTTCACATTTTAGACACTCTGCATCTCTGCACATCAAGAGATCTTCAGTCCCTGATGGCGATGCAAAACTTCATACAAAATTGGTTGAACAATTGCAAAGTTATTAAAGTGCAAAATTTCGAATTTAACATAGAAGTGAAGGTTGACCCTGAACTACAGGGGAGTTGCCGCACCCTATAAAATATATACTGTATATATCTACTTGTAATAGATAACCCACTCTTAGGTGTGCGGTCGCGATCTGATATATGCGCACCTTGGTGTGCACTGTACGCATGAGGCCGCAGGTCGTGTGTCAACCACCCAAGGCATGTGTATATCAGAGCCCGACCGCACATCCTAGAGTGGGTTATCTATCTTATAAATGGCAAAATTGTTTTTAGGGGGGTAAAGTGCATCTGTGCTGTCAAGGGCTCTGATATAATGCACTGTCATGTGATGTGTTTTATACAATCAGAACACTAGATTTTCAGGAGGATGTCCTCCCATTATATTACTTACACACACACACACGCTTATGCACAGATACGTATACATACACACATATTTATAAATAATACAGGCGCAGTTGCAACTGTATAGTTAGGTTGAACAGCACTTTCTATGTTAAACCTGAAACTTTGCACTTTAACTTTGCAACCGTTTAATGGATTTGCATGACCTTTGGAATCCTCTGTCCTGTTGGGTAGATGCCTTGATGTGGCAAGTTTCATTCTGGTCGGACGTAAGTTCTGAGATACAGATGGTGAAAAAAAAAAAAAAAAGTTTTGCTGTTTTTTTTCATTGCCTTAAAGCTATACAGTGTGGAATTTCTGACTCAGATTTGCAGGGTATAAAGAACTTTGTAGAAAAACAGACAGTGAAAATGTGCAAATCCACTGTTCAGCTTCAAATTTATTGTTTTGTTAGTTCCCATTATATCCTATGGGACTTTGCTGAACATTCCATTTCTCGGATAGATGCGTTTCTCACGAGGTTTAGTTTCACGAAGAACGATAGAGTTTCGCGAGAGCAATCCTTCTTAGCTAAATTTGGAATCCATCTTGGTGAGAAACAAAAAACCTTTGGCGTGAGCCACCACCTTGTTTTCCTTTTTTTTTTTTTTTATTTGAAAACCCACATAAATTAAGCTATCAAGATACACCATGGCATGTATCTTGTTCATCCCGACTCCTTAGATGGATTCCTAAGTGGCTGCATGCACTGCAACCTCAGAGGATGTTTAATTAACAGTTTAAATTCCTTTATCGCCACTTGCCAACTTCCCTTTTGCCAGCTGGAGTTAGCAAATGTCAAGGAATCCTTTCCGCCACCCTCTGGTCACTTTCCTCATTTTCCCACATAAAAAAAAAAAAAATGCTGATATCGGGGTGCCCAATCCGTGTCAGCTGTACAACCCCTCCCTGCCATTGTAGGACACTTGGAAGCCTATTCCCAGTGTCCTCTAATATATTATATTAATTTTTTTTTTTTTTTAATTTGCTGACATGGGGTGCGAATCCCCATGTCGGCACTAGCACCCACCCAGCACCGCTAGTTTAGACACTGGGGAGCCCATTCCCATTGTCCTCAGTAATTGGTCACCCCCACTACTGTGGTACACTGGGGAGCCCACTCCCAGTGTACCAAAACTATGTATAGTCCATTAGTCCCTCTAATAAAGAAAACAGTCCCCTTTTGTTTTTAAACCTGTAAAAGAAGAAAAACGGGTCCGTCATCTCCCCGTACCCCTTCCCCATCCCAACCCTCCCTCTAAGCACCCACCTCTCACCCCCCACCTTACACACTCCCGGTCGGCGGCTGCAATCTTCTCTGGATTGGGACATGTCCGCACTCTTCAAAGCCAAACTGCAAACTGAGGGATCAAAGTAAGCACTGTATAATGGCAGTCTATGGCGTTTTGAACTTGTGCGGATATCGAAAGATCATTTCTCGAGATTTTTCACCAAATTTTCAACATGGGTTCTTGGGACCCACCTCATAACCCTATCACTGTCATTTCATTACTCCGTCCTCAAAGGTGATTTCATGGTCACTGCTGGAATCACCTTTCGGGATCAATTAACAAGATGACAGTGCCAGTGTTCATAAGGTGGGGTCCCAAAAGCCCATGTTGTAAATCTGGTGAAACAATTCAAACAAGCATTTGTCAATGCCAAATGTTTGCTTGCTGGTATTAGCATTTTAAATGCAGGAGGTAGACAGATGCAGAATAGGAATGGCAGTGAAGTATTGAACTTCACGCTAACCCCACCTCCATCCTGTAGAGATGGACAGGCATTGGGGTAAGTGTTTGGTCATCACCCATGATGTTCATGCTATGTCACCTCACCTATTCTGCAGACACTGATGTGTTGAGTTGTGTCTTGGGGTGTTTGGCTGTATAGTTACCCCATTCCATAAGGACTAATGCTGAAATGGGAACAGCACAGAAGAATGAGGTGAACTGTGGGGCGAAGAGTCCAAGGTAGACCTCAATGCCTGTCACTGGGTGTGGGATGGCATGAGCAGTACAGTCGGAAATCCAAAGGTACACCCGATGCCTGTTAGTCTGTACAGGGTGGGACGTTATGGTTAGAAACCCTAACGCCCGGTGTTTGCTAGTATTTGCACTACAAATTTTCAACATGGCCTTTTGTGACCCCACCTCATGAAAGCATTTGGGACCTCTTCTCATGAAGAGTGGCAGTGTGATTTTGTCAATGTCTCAAACTTTGACTTCCAAAGCGACCGTGCCACTCCGCACCATGTCTGAAAACCTGAATCAGGCAGGACATGAAGAATGACAGCTGTACCATCCATAGGGAAGTGTGAAGAGATGGCAATGTTGAAAATCTGTAGTGGGAATAGTAAAATGATCGCACTTCGAGCATACGTGGAAACTGCGAACTGCACATAACACAGTCATTTTATGGACGTTCATCACCAAATTTTCAACATAGGCATTTTAGGACCTCTGCTCATGAACAGGGTCACTGTGATTTTCTTAATGTATCTGAACACTGATTTCTCACACTGACCCACGCTGTTCTCTGCGCCCGGTCGAACACACATTTCGGCCAGGATGTGAAAAATGACAACTGTACTGTTCCTGTTAATAAGAGGTGAAGAAAAATGGCAATGTTGAAAATCTGGAGTGCAAATATTGCAAATTGGCGAGTTACGAGCATGCATAGCAACTGCGAGTTCACGCTCTTAAACGATCATTTTTTGGTTTTCCCCACCAAATTTAACACAGACTTTTTGAGAACCCACCTCATGAACACTGGCACTGTCGTTTGATTAATCGGTCCCAAAAGGTGATTCCGTGCGGTGACCACAAAATCACCTTCGGGACGATTAATGCCATGACCAGAGTCGGCGTTAAAGGTGTGCTCCGTTCTCACAGCACATTTTGCATTCTGAGGGAGCACGCGTTTTCTTGCGCCATTTCCCTATCTGTGCTCCTACTATGCGCTAGGAGCACGGAGAAATGAAGGGCTTTGAAAGAGGTCATTGGCTTGTTATTTTGTTTAAGAACGGATGTGAAATTGTTTTAAGAAGGAGTGCTAAAATAAAAGTAATGAGTGCAAAGATCAAAGTGTTGTATTTTTTCTTAGTACAGAGTACAAAATATAACGGGAGGTGTGTATTTATTTTAAAAGTGTGTGTTTTAAAGAAATCTAATGGCTGTCTTCACTGTCAGTCTGAGTAGTGTGGGGCAGGCAACCTCTGATTGGTTATAAGCGGCATTAGTAGTAGAGCAAATGTGACAAGCATGAGTGAGAGCAAAGGCGATAAATGATGGGGTAGTGGTGTCACAGCTTTGTCGACTAGAGCTTTGATCCTTGGAGCCATCAGCATTCAGTCCAGACAAGAAGAAAACAAACGATAGGTTTATTCATGTCCTGGCAAATGAAATACCAGGCTGATGTGCCTCCTCTTTTATATTCTACAAGTTGTGGAACTCTATCAACCTCGTTATTTTGGTTTTCTTGGCTGTCCTCGCGTGGGTGAATTGAAAATGTTCTCAGGGTTGCACTGGCTGAACTGTGGGGCACTTGCTAAATCTCACTTTTGTGCTGCTGTGCAAGTTATTCATTTATTTGACCCAGAGACCTGAGTTTTGATGTTATTTGAATAATGTGAAGGAGAAAGACTGAGGAGGTTCAGGTTGTGTGTGAGGGTGGGGTTTTACTGGTGGCATGTTTGCATTTTTTCATGTTAATCCAGTCCCTCTCCTTGGTCTACTCTTCTGGCGTTGGTTAGCTTTAACAAAATGCAACTGGTGTGTTTATGGCTGTATCCTCCCTCCTCCTCTGGTTTAAATTAGAATGTTGGTCTTACTTTTCTATTTAAACCTGTGCAGTCACCTGCCTATTCTGAGTCAACTTGTGTGTATTGGACTAGGCCATTCTGCTGTGTCGACTCCCATCCATCCCGATTGTGATATTTGAATTGTTTTATTATTTTCTTTGCTCATCAATGTTGTGCACTGCAGTTGGTATCCTTGAATGTTGGTAGGTCCTCATGGCGGGCCGGCAGGCGGAGGGGTCTATTCGTGCATGTGCTGTAACTTGCAGCTGCTGAGGATCTGTTCCGTTTGGGGAAAAAGCTGCCATCCCTTATGCTCGCATCACCGTGACCCGCTGCTGTGCTGATTCCCTTGCGTATTTATTTTGGACTGTAGTTGTAGTGTCGCGGGCGGGATGTGTGGGTGGTGTCTGGTCGCTGAATCGTGTGTGTTGCTGTTCTGGATGGTGGGAGGGGTCGTCTGGGTGCCGGCAGGGTCTATGTTTCATGGGTGGGTGGTAGTTGTAGTCATCCTCCATTTTTCTCGTCCCATAGCAGAAACAGGCAGTGTGTGACTCATACCAGCATGTGTCTGGCTGCTGCTGTGCTTTCTGGAATGGACCATTTCAGTTTAAGTAGCACTGCCTGGTACTGCTGACAGAAGTTGATGTTGGTTGGTCTGATGATTGTTCGGTGGTGGTCCATGGTGCTGGTTTATGTTGGGGTGGGGCGGGGGAAGACTCGCTGGGAGCTAGAAGTTGCTGTTCTGTGGATCGGTGGATATGATCAGGGCTGGGCCTGGTGATAAAGCTGCAAAGAAGCTGGTAATGCTAAATGCCTCCCATAGTAGTCCGTCCTTGCCACAGGGCCACCATGCATGAGATTGTGACATTTTGCATGAGTGCTACTGTTACTGTAGTAGATGGTATGTGGTGGTCTGGTTGTTGGAGGCCAGAACTGACAAAGATGGGTACTTTCTTGCTCTGCAGCTTTACCTAAAGGGCTTAAGCAGGAGCCAACTTGAAGATGTTGTCAGTAGTTGCTGCTTGCTGCTTCTATGTATTATTGTGTACAACCTACTAACACAGAATTAATGTACTAACTGCAAGCCACCAGGCAACGAGGATGTAAAACTGGCGACTACTGCATGCACTACGCACCGTGGCTAACTGACTTTAAGGCAAGCATGAATTTTGAATGATGACTGAAGGACAGGAGGGCTGATGGGGTGTTAAGCCGGCTGCAAATATTTTGATTGTTTTATGTACATACTAGTCTCATATTGTTTACATACAGTTAGCTTTAAGGCAAGTTACAAGCATGAATTTGGAACTGGAGAATGTGGCTGGCTGAATGATGACAGGAGAGAAGTGCGGTTAAGTTAAGGCTGGAAATAGTTTAATTTTATTTATACATACACAGTTTTGAATGTGAATGAATTTATTGTGAACTCCTGCGTCTTAGCCACTCTGCACATGCACGTGAGGGAGGATGAGGAGCCAAGACGCACATGCACAAAGGAAGGTGGAGGAGCTAGGAAGAGCAGAGTAAAATGCTGGGGGAGAGGGGGATCTCATCTTACCTGACTGGTTGGCTGCCTGGCAGCATAGCATCTGCTTCTGAGCAGAGGTAAGGGGGAATAGGAGCTAGCGGGCCTTAGTTGTGCTACTGCTGGTCCTGTGGAGAGGACTGGAGCTGGCTGATCCCGCAGACCATTTGATGTTGTACATGTACTACACCACAAGTGTTGGTGTGTCCGGGTGGCCTTGGGTTATTACTTTATATGAGGTTGTGCCTTTGCCTTTGTGAGTACTGGTGCAGTGGTAGCTTGCTAAGTATATGTACTGGTGGTGGTGGTGGTGGTGGTGTTCAGGTGCCTGGCTGTGTGGAAGGAAGACGTGGTGAATTGGTAGTGGTACTACTACAGATGTACAGCAGAAAAGAATGGGACTGTGACAGTCTGACAGAGTTGTGTACTTCGTTTGCTAGTGTGGCAATTGACAGTAGTTCATGTTTCACGTGGGTGCTGCTGCAGTCGTGTGTGATGAAATTCCTAACATTTTTTAATTTTTAATTCACTTACCTTTAGAAAACAACATTAAGTATGTAGGAGCACAGATTCGATGGGTAGGAGCACATATTTTTGGTATTAATTTTGCCAATGTGTGCTCCTAATTTTCAAAGGAGCACATCGTGTCAAAACCTTAATGCCATCCCTGGCCATGACGGTGGCTGAATTCATGAGGAGGGCCCAATAACCCATGTTGAAAATTTGGTGCCAAAATGCCCAGATATCACAAAGTTGAAAAACCTCAGTTCACGGTCGACTTTGAAGAGTGCAGACATGTTCCCGATCCACGAAGATCGTCGGCGCCGGGCTCCGGAGGCAAGTATGGAGTGAGGTGGGGGTGTGGGAGGCGGGGTTCGCAGAGGTGGGTGGGTGTGGGTTGGGAGGGCCACCAGACTTGATGAGGGACCGTTTCTGCGTTGCAGGTAAAAAAAAAACACAACAACAGCACGGGATGGTTTTCTTTACAGGGTCACCCGTTTTTGGGGGCTGTAGCGAGAGGACTGAGCACCTGGCACAAACCGAACATTGGGGAGGACCATTATGTGACGGGGAATAGGCTCCTCCGTCGGCAAATTACGGGGGTGAATGAAGCACACGAAGATTGGGCCCCCGTCTGACAAACACTTTTTGAGGGGCACATGATGCCGAGGGGGACTGGGCACCCCTCAACACGGGGAATACTGTTTGTGAACATGGCAGCGGCTTGCCGCCGTGTTCACAAAACAATACATAATAGGCCAATGTTCCGCCCCAGCAATGACGGAGTCGCTCCTCATTGCAGCAGAATGGCAGATGCTGCAATGACTAGGCGCCCGATTGCTATGGCAAAAACGTTTGTACTTTGTGGCACTTTTGGAGACCAGTGTCATCAGTACATGGGGCCTCCATTGGTCCACCAGTGCTATGCCCCAAGGTAGTGCCTTAGTTGGCTGCTTCAGTGCCACGCCTCCACAACCCACTTCTCTCCTAAGTTGCCACATGTTTCTTGCGCATGCGCACAAGCAAACATAAAAATTACTGCATTACAAGCTTGTGTTGCAGTTTCTACGCAGCTTGTAACTTCACCAATTTTTTATATTTTATTCCAGATTTTCAATATTGCCATTTTAAACACCTCCTCATGAACAGTACAGCTGTCATTTTTCACATCCTGCCTGAAACATATTTTGGCACCTGTGGCACATAATGGTGTGGTCGCTGTGCAAAATCAACTTTGGGACAGATTACTAAACTCACAGTGCCAGTGTTCATGAGGGAGGTCCAAAAAGCCCATGCTGTAAATCTGGTGGGGAAAAAAAAAACTGACCGCGTGCGGCGTGCATTGCACGTTTCTATGCGCTCGCAACTGCCAGTTTTCATATTTTCCCCTCAGCTTTTCAACATTGCCATTTTCTCACCAGCTCATGAATAGTACAGCTGTAATTTTTCAAATCAAGCCAAACAAACAGGTTTTTCCGCACCTGTGGTAGAATAGGCAACAGTTGCGCGGGAATTACATTTCGACAGGGATCTGAACATTTTATTTATTCATTTAGTTTTGTTAACCAGGTAGGTACACTAGACAGCACAGCTGCCTATTTTCAGGTACAACCGAGGAGATTACAACAAAGGTACATGACAATAATAGATACAAGAAAACATCATGGGATCAAGTAGAATCAGTACTGGGTACATGCTGTAAGGTGATAACAAGGTTATGTTGAACATTTGGGGTGAAAATTATTTAAGGCGGCACAGTTATGACTATTTGTTGCAATTTCACTATGCCTGCTCGTAACTTGATGCATGGAAGTGCAGGGCCAGAGGCCCCTACGTTTCCACAGTTAGATACATATGCACATCTGTGGAGGAATGGGGCGCGGCGTCCTGTGCGCCCACACCGTGCTCCCACAGTAAAATAAGAATACTATTATACTATCTAAAAAAGGTAAGGAACTAAATTGCAAAAACTTGGTTAATGTTATAAGTTAGGATTAAAGCGTCGAAAGTAGGGAAATGTAGCGTTAAGGTTTCCAACCTAACACCCACCCTCTCCCTGCACAGATGAAGAGGGATAGGGGTTGGCATTGGCATCTCCAGCCTAATGCTCACCCCATTCCTCTATGCTGTGGCTGCCAGCTTATTTCGTGATGGAATGTGAGTGTTAGGGGCTAAGGGTATTCAGTGAATAAGATGACCGAGTGGGCCTACAAAAACGGCGACTCACCACGTGCCCAGTGTTCACAGCTACCCAGCAAGGCCACATACAGCGATGGGAAGCACAAGGAGGTGGGGGGAAGCAGGGAGGGATGGTATGTGGGAGGGTGTGACAGGCAGCTACAGAGTTGGTCCCTAGCGTGGTGGGGTGGGTGGTCGGCTGGGAGGTGCAGGGTTCAGCTGGCACTTTTTGAGGGCTGGTGGCGACTTTCAATTTATTTAAGTCCCCAACATGCACCCTCTGGAGTTCAGAATCCATAAGTAGGGATGGGTATTAAAAACAAAACCCATAGGTCTCGGGCACTCTTTTCTCCTCGCTGTCATGAGGCTGGGTCAGGAAGCCTGGAAAACCAGAAGTAATTGTAGAATTCACAAAAAAAAAAAAAAAAAAAATTTATTTACAGTAGCAATAACAAAAAAAATAAACCTGTTCAGTGTAACTATTTACAAAGGCCAAATAAACAGAAAAAGTTCATCCAAGTTTTTCTTCAATTTCTGTGTCCATTCTTCTCTCTCAAGCAGTTACAGCTCAGCTCTCTTATAAGTCCTTCCAACCCCATTCTTAACAAGCATCCTATTCTTGTATGTTTCAGGCAGGTGCAAGGCAGGAACACAGTGTGTCTGAGCAGAGTCCCCTTTTCCACAGCTCTTCTGCAAAAGCCTTTAAAATTTGCACTCAGGTAACCTCTTGAGTTTCCAACAGCTTTTGCAATCATCTCAAACCACCATTATATACATTTCAAAAATTAATACTATACATTTTCTAAAGAAAGGGGTCCCAATATCAGTTACATTTCCACATAATGATTTGCATATATTTTTATATCAGCAGATATGCAAGGGAGGAAAAGACAGACCGCAAGAAGGCTGAGACACAGTGAGAGGCCAAGAACTGCGAGACTGTCGGGGTGATCAAATCCTGGTCTCACAGGAAAATTTGGTTGTGCAGACAGACAAGAGACAGGAAGGAAACAGAACAGAACCCTGCATTCAAACTCTTTCCATAACAACTGGGACAGGATCCTATTCCACCCTGTCACACTTGCCGCCAAGTGCGCATCGCTGAAATTCATTTTCCTGCGATGTATACTCGCTATGTGACGATCGCCGTTATGACATGGAACCGGGCTGGGGATGCCAATGCCAGGGCTGATGACCACAAGGCACACCCCGATGCCTGTCGGTGTTCACAGGGTGGGGTGTTAAGGTTGGAAACCCTAACACCCCAGTACCCTGCCTTTGTTGCTTTAGTAACAACCCTAACTGATGCATTAACACATTTTTCCAATTAATTTCCTTACTTTTCAGATAGTTTACTTGGATCCTTATTTGGCTGTGGGCGCGGGCATCCACCCTCTATAGCTGTCCTTATGCCACATGTTCCGTGATTTTCCTTATTTTACTATGGAGTGCAGCGTCCTTTGGCCCGTGCACCCATCCCTCTGTAGATGCATGACCAAATTATCAGCACAGCCATCTTATTACCCCAGCATATGTACCAGGTATAGAAAATTTAAAAAATCCGCCCGCGACATAATTCTGCACAACTGCAATACAATTTTGCACCACAGGTGCAGAACATATTTTGGCCAGGATTTGAAAAATGACAGCTGCAAAATACATGAGGGCAGGTAATAAGAAGGTTATGTTGAAAATCTAGGGTCAAAATATTTAAAATTTCGAAATTACGGTAGGCGTGAAATTACAGCAATGGTCATAACTAAGCATTTTTTGGGTCGCACCTAGAAACAAGCCTAGGCTCAGTGTGCCTTTCCAGGTTATGAACCTTTAAATAAATAAATACGTATAATTTTACCCCAAATTTTGGACAAACCTTCTTATAACCCCACCTCATAAACCCGTAGGTGAAAATGTTTAATTCCGCTCCAGAGGTGCGAAAACATATTTCAGGCAGGATGTGAAAAAATGACAGCTATATTGTTCATGAGGTGATGTGAAAAATGGCTATGTTGAAAATTTGGAGTCAAAATATTAAAATAACTCAAGTTAAGCCGCGATGCGTAGAAATATTTCAACAAGTATGTGTAACTCGGCCATTTTTGAGAATTTTTCCACATGGGCTTTTGGGACCCTACCTCATGAACACTGGCACTGACATTTTGTTAATCGGTCCTAAAGGTGATTTTGCTGGCGACTCGGAAATCATCTTCTGGGCACAAGTAACAGTGTTCATGAGGTGGGGTCCCAAAATGCACATGTTGAAAATGTAGTGCAAAATATCGAAAAATGGCCACAATATCAACATAAGTTCAAAACGCCATAGACAGCCATTATACAGCACTTACCTTGATTCTTCAGTCCGGCGGTTCGGCTCTGAAGAGTGCAGATGTGCCCGGTCCATAGAAGATGAAAGCAGACGGATCTCCGTGGTAAGTATAGGGCAATGGGGTGTGTGGAGAGTAGTGGGTTGCTCAGTGAAAGAGCTGGGATGGAGAGAAGATGAGGGACTTTTTTTTTTTTGGCTGGGGAAAAAAATAAAAAAACTTGTGGGACTGTTTTCTTTTTACAGCTTTAATAAAAACACATTTTGGGGCACTGGGCGTGGACTCCCAGTGTCCCACACTGCAAGAGGAATGAAGGGAACATCACTGGGAACACTGGGAATGGGCTTCCCAGTCCCACACTGCTGGGAGGTGGTGGCACATCCTGGGGACACTGGGGTGGGCTTCCCAGTGTCCCACCCTGTTGGGGTGGTAATAAGCCAAAGGGCTGCACTAAAACCATCTGACACTGGGAGTGGGCATTCGGTGTCAGAAAATAGTTTAAGGGTGATTGCCGGCTTGGGAATGCCATTAGACACGGGGCGGTTCAGGGCTGACTCTACAGACGAGGTTCCAGCTCGATTGCGGAAGTAAAAATACCGATGTTCTCATACTGAAGGAGAGAAGCGGACCTCTCACTAAGCTCAGCACCGAGATTTCAGATGCTCAGGAAATGTGTTTTTGTTCTGTTTGTTTGTTTTGTAATGTAGCCCAAAACACATCAGAATGTAGTCTTGGGGTCCCCTATAACCATGTTTTAATTATTATTATTTTTTTTTTTAAATTACACTCATTTTCCACTTTCTTCACTTTCTCATGCTCACTAACGGCAAAACATGATGGCAGACATAACAGAGCTCTGTCATCGCAAAGCCATATATGCAAAAAGGTTTACTTACTTTGCACAGAAACAGCACAAAAACAGTGATTTGTGAGCAAAAACCTTACTTTAGCAAAAAAAAAAGGGATTATTTTGTGCAGAACATCTTATCTTTTCCCATAGGAAATAATAACAGCAAAATTAAACATTTAATAACCTTTGAACTGATTTATATATTTTTTCCACCAAACCTTCTTTAAAAGGCATATCTGTGAGGCAAAGGCTTTTTACCCTGAAATTTTCACACCAGAATCTAAAGCCGTTTATGAGAGACAGATGGAAAATAAGCGTCAAAAACACATTACATTTTGGATTTTGGACGTTCCATCTCAAAAACCACAAAATGGATTCTCGAAATTTGACACATCAAGAGACCTACCCTAGAGATTATGCTGCCAAATTTCGCGCAAATCTGTTGAACAGTGCAAAAGTTATAAGCGTGCAAAAATCTGGGTTTAATATAGAAGTTTGTACTGATCCCAACTATACTGGCACTACTGCGCCAGTATAATATATCGTGTATTATATACACACACACACACACACACACACACACACTCCATCCACCCACCGTGGTCAAAATAGAGAATTTTGCAGTTGATGTATTGTTTGCCCTATTTTAACTCCAGCGCTACCAAAAGCAACACAAAAACAGGCCTTACAAAACCATTCTGTGGACAGTGTTGGGGGCGGGGGGAAGAGTCATCATGCAGTTCATCCTCACAGCCAGAGCAAAAGGCTTCCCACCACCATTTGCCCTACCTGGCGAGAGAGAGGAAAAGCCATACCTTCATCCATGTGAGACTGCAACCCCAAGTTCCCAGCACACTGCTGTCTCCTGGTTTGGGAATTTTCCACTCCCTTAACTGTATTCCCTTAAGCAATTTTCTCCCTTCTGAGCCACTGTGGAAAATACACAATCTCAGTTATGGGGCAATGTTCTCCCCTTTAATTTTGCTCCCCACAGTATGGTATCTCTCTGCTAAACAAAGGGAGAATGGATCTATACTCCAGTTCTGAAGGTGATGCAAACTTCAGAAGGAAATTTTGCAAACTCCTTAATGCTGGCACTGTACTATTGCCATATGGTTGCGCTGCAGCAAGGACAAAAGCACGTACTGAGCAAGAAAAGATGGAGCAGAAGAAATCTGGCTCCCACCGAGAACCACATCTAATTTCTGTAAGGGCAATCTGAAGAGGAACTGACGCATCGTGATAGTTACAGCCTCAAAGTAGAAGATTAGTTGAACAGTTCATGAAGCTGGAAAAGGCTGATGAGCATAGGGACCTCAGAAGAGCGAGAGATTTGCATGGCAAGAACAGGGCTCTGGTTGGAACTGAAACATGCGCTAGCCTGACTGAGAAAGGAATACATTTTAGAAACATAGAATTTGATGGCAGATAAGGACCACTTGGCCCACCTAGTCTTCCATTTCCCTACCTACTGGATAAGCTGCAGATCCTAGTTTTAATTAAGTATACTTTATTGCGCTTCAAACAGGTGACATTACACACAGTCAGCTTTACATAAACAAATACAATTGCACTAGCCTTCTGTTCGAGCATTTTACCATTTTTACACAGTACAAAAGAACAAAAGAAATAAAATCTACCACTAAGTGCCCTATCTTCATCTTCCTCCCACCCCCAAGTGCTAAGAGCAGAAACATACTAATATTTTGTTGTACAGCATCAAATCATTGTGAGGAGATGTTAGGGTTTCCAAGACATCAATACAGCATCCAATGGGCCCCATAGACCTAGACAGGTTTGATTATTATGTCGCAAAAAGGCGATATGTTTCTACCTGCAACGCCAACAGCATCTCTCTATACCATTCTATGACCGAGGTACTTGGTCATCGTTCCAATATCGCATGATTACTAATTTTACATTTGCTGCCACTAGGGTAATGTGGGCCCTTCTAATTTTGCCATCCGTGGAGAGACAAATGTACCAAACTTCTGGAGTAAACAATGACTCCAAGCCCAGAATGGGGTCCAATACCCTTTGACCGCCTGCCAGAAAAAGTGAACCTTTGAGCAGGCCCATAACATATGGAACAACGTGCCTTCTGTCTCTTGGCACTTTGCACAGATGGGAGAGGTGTAAGACCACTTCTGAAAAGTTTCACTGGCGTATAATACAAATTATGCATTATATTAAACTGAATCAACGAAGTCTATCCTGTTTTATAAATCTATAACAGTTTTGCCAAATTTTCTTCCAGGTGTCCAACTCTCCTGCAAGCTGGAGTTCTTGTGTCTAATAATAACAAATACCAGTGGGCAAGTGTGGATCTAATGCTTGCAATTTTTGTAGACCACGAAACAGGGAGATTGACTTGCAGCCAATATTAGTGTCTGCACATCTGATTCCATTGATGTCTGGCAGGACACATCTCCTATGAAGGCAGAGATTGCCCAACTAATCTGTATAAACTTGAATTTGTGCCGGTCTGGCACTTTGTGAAGACTGAAAATGGGAAAATTATACTAATTCCCTTGCCTACAGAAGTCTGCTAATGCACAGGTTTTCAAAGGAGCCCAAAGGAGGGCAAAATGGGTTTAATATCGATTTTAAGACGGGGTTACCTATAATTGGCTGCGTGAGTGCCTTATTCCAATTCAAAGAAAGTGTTTCTGCATTTGATGAATTGTTCTAAGCGACCATCCTATGATTGTATTAGTGACTTGAATATTAAAAGAATGTAGCGTAAGAGGGCTAGTAAGTAACAATATTTGGATATCAGATATATCTCCACTTCTACCCAGAGAGGATATATCCACCTGATCTTGAGGGGATATATGTTTTGTGTCCAGAAAACCAGCTTACTAACATGCTGAGCACAATAATAGGTGGAAAGGGACTGGGTTGCCAGTCCTCCCTGAATTTTAGGAGCCATGAGTTTAAAGTATGTCCTACAACTTTTTCCCTTTCCATATAAAAACATTAAGCATTTTCTGCAATTTACTAAACCAGCCCTTAGGAGGTAACATCCTATCATTCCCAAAGGGTACAAAAGGCAGGAAGCACATTCATCTTTACTATACTAATTCTACCCCAAAGGAAAGGGGTAGTAATCCCCATCTATCCATATCTGGCTTCAATGTTTGCAGCAAAGTACTTAAGTTTTCTGTCACAAGTGAATTTATATCTCTTGTTAACCTTATGCCCAAATATATAGCGATTTTGACTCTAAGACAAATTATAGGATGCTATTTGGGCCTGTGTGAACCCACTATTCAGTGGGAAAATTTTGTTTTTTGAGTAATTCAATTTATAGTAAGATACTTTCAAGAAAATACCTATTTCTTGTAGCACACTGGGGATAGTATGTTGTGGTTCCTCAATATGCAAGAGTAGATCATCCGCGTAAGCTGAAGCAAAATCTCAGTTCCCCAGCCTTAATTCCTATAATGTCTTGTGACAGCGAGTGCCGAATTAAAGTTTCTAAATAAAAGTTAAATAAAGGGAGAAAGCGGACATCCCTGTCTGGTGCCACGTCTAGGAGGGAATGGGTTAGAGAGGATACCGTTGCACCAGACTCTAGCTGTTGGAAAAGTATACAGTAGGCGGATCTACTTAATATATTCATCTGGAAGACCAAAGCGGGTTAAGGTTTCAAAAGAAAATCAGGAAGCCCGATCAAAGGCCTTCTCAGCATCTAAAGAAATTAAGGCTGCAGGAATATCAGAGTTTCTTGCAATCAAAATTAGATGCAATAACTTACATCAAATGATCTTCTGAAGACCTTCCAGTCATGAACCAACCTGCTCGGTACTAATAACCTCACCCATTATGGGGATAACCTGTTCGCTAATATCTTTGCCTAGATCTTAAGATCCGAGTTTAACAAAGAGACAGGGCGGTAATTCTCGGATACAGGGGTCTTTTCCTGGTTTTGGGATAAGGGTAATCAATGCTTCTGAGAAGCTCCGTTCAGAGAAGCCATTGTCATACCAATAATTATAGACCTCCTGCAATATCGGGATTAACACTTTTGACAGGATTTGTATAAGTTGTTGGGTAATCTATCAGGCCCTGGCGATTTATCTGTCGGCAGCTGACTAACAGCCTGTTGTATTTCCCTTGGGTAATATAACCCTGAGTGAAACCCCGTGTCGGTGATATTTTTGGAAGGCAGACTTCGTCCAGATATTTATTTATTACAGCTCGAGAAGGAGATGTACTGGAATCTTCTCAATAGACAGCTTGATAATAGAGCCCCAGGCCATTGGCTATATCTTCAGGGCTTGTACAAATCTAGTTACTGTTGGAAAAATAGAGACCTGAAATATATCGAGCAGCTTCAGCTTGCTGTATTCTAAGTGCTAACAATTTTCCAGCCCTCTCACGGACTTCGAGATATTTAATTTTAGTACAGCGTAGTAATAGTTCAGCTCTCTGTGCCAACAGATCCGCATATTGTGTTTGTAACCTATACAGTTTAGATCTGTTTTCTTCCCCAGTTGTACTTCCGAATTTTTCTAATTCCCGAATGGAGAATAGTAACTCAATAATTTGAGCTCTATATTGAGATGTTTTAATAGCGGCTAACCCAATACATTACGCCTCGGAGTGCGCATTTAAGCATAGCCCAAATCATGTCTGTTTTAGTGATCGTTCCCTTATTGGTCTCCTGGAAAAAGTGATAAAATCAATTATACGGTTAGGGAATCTGGCCTCTGCAAAAGTTGTGTATTCAGACACCATAGTTAATCCCTTTTAATTCCTGGCCCCAACAGGTAGGTAATTACCACTGGAGAATGGTCAGAAATCACCCTGGCTTGAATATCTACATACAAAACCCCAGCAGGGCAAAATCACCGATTAGAAAATAATCTATTGGAATAAGTACGATGGGGGAGAAAAGAGTGTATTGCTGTTTGGCAGGGATTTAATATTCTCCAGACAACGAGTAATCCTGCTCGTCCATAAGCTCCTTAAGAGCCCTTTGAGTTGGGGTTAGGCTTCCCGTTTACAATCCAATCTGTCTATATTAGGATGTAAGGTGGTATTCCAGTCCACCCCCAAGTAAAGTAAATTTTGTAGGATCATTGCCTATCAAGTTCAAGAGGTGTGCAAAGAAAGGGATTCCTTATTAGGAGCCATAAATGCTCCAATAAGAACTGGATATGTGGCAAGGTACCATGGACTAAAATGTAACGTCCTTCCCGGTCCCAAAGTTCTTTCTCCAAACTGAAAGGTACCTTCTTAGCTATCAATATAACTACCCCCTTTAGATGTGGAGACTCCTTCAAAAGCCTGCATGCTCTTCTCCACAAATGGGCATCCTCCCTCTTTACATGCGTCTCCTGCAGATCACGCAATGTCAGTTTTAAATTATGTAAATGCCTAAGAATGACCTGCCTCTTACACCTATCCGGGCCCCTTAATATTCCTTGTTACACAAGTATATGGACCCCCATGTTTTGTCCTGTTTATGACTTTTAGTGAGCCAGTATAAACCAAATATGCATACCTTACCATCCTCATGCACAATCTCATGCATATTTATTATTGCAGCACTTGGCGACTCCCTCCCCTTTTCTAAATAATGTTATCAAATAAAACCTATAACTCCCAGCTAAACCCGAAAAAACAAGAAAACCCCAGTTCTAAACAACTGCACTCCCATATACACACTGTCAGGTGATGTTATAACGCAAATCTGAATAAGTCCACTACTCTTTTGCAGCCCCTCCCCATCTTGAAAAATTACTACCAACTACCCATTAACTTCTAAAACTAACTACTGAACACCTATTCAATAAAAACACTTGACCAACTCTGGATAAAGATATAAACATCAGAATACTCCTACAAAGATGTTCTACTAACATTTGTAAACTTCAACCACTATTAACTTTAAATAAGTGTGTTCATCTAACAAACTGCAAAGCGTTATAAACATGAAAGCTAATGAGGACATAACTAATGAGAAGATACATTATCCCTCAGAAAAATAGCAAAGTCTTAAATTGGAATTTCACCAAGAAACGAGGCATTTAAAAAGAGACATTACAGCCCCACAGGGCACATTTAGTTCTTTCCTTTGAATCCCCATGCTTCCTGGGGCTAAACACTACTGTACTAGTTGTGAAGCATTACGCTGCTATTCGAAAATAAATCTTTGGAATAAAAGAAAAACATGGGCCAGAAGCACAGAAAACATAAAACCAGTCTGTGTATTCAATGGGCTCTTGGCGCCTCATGTGGTTCTCAATCCCGTGTCTTGCCCGAATCTCCAACTGTAGGAGTGATTTCTATGCCTGTTGGACCGTGGAGACACAGCCGTCTTTTAACTTTTGGTCAGATACAAAGGTGACACTTTGCCTGCTTCTACCGAGAGAGTCTAATCAGTCTATGCAATTTTCTCAGATAGGCTTTCTTTTTCTTTCACCACCCGCTGAAGTCTAGGGATCGACTAGAATCCTGTGTCACAATTAAAGCGGCGCTTGACAGACTTGGGACCTTCTCATTGGCAGAACCCTGCCAGCTTTTGAAACAAGTCTTCTAGATGTATTTCTACCATCCAGGGTCTAGAGGCACTAAACTCAGCTCCTATTGCCCAACCAAAGCGAGCCAGTTGGTTCCTGACAAATCAGGCGAGGGAAAATACAGAGTTCAGCTCAGAGTCTTTCCCATAGGGTATCTGCTCCGTTTCATTTGAACAAATCCGGGATTAGCCTTTTGAGCTCTGATTTGGCTTGATCAGGGGTTTCAAAAGAAATCCACTGCACTTTATGCTAACCATTAGGGTAACAGGATACTTTACCGAAAAGGTTTCCCACAGCAATTAATTTTATGCGATTGGATGTAGCTCCTGCCATTTAACTCTCACTGAGTGTGGGAGGTCCTGCGTTATCCTGACTGGTTTGCCATCCCATTGGATTTCCTTAAGCTTCTTTACTTTGGCTAGGATATATTGCTTATCCAAAATTAAGGACCTTAAATATCAGTGGCCTGGGCGGGGATCCGACTGCTGGTGAAGGCCGTGAACGCGATCGCATCACTCAATTATGTATGTAGGGCTGTTTGGAGAGGGCCCTACTATCTTCTCACAAAATTTCTGAACAAACTGTATGGAAGCACTGCCTTCTTCATGTTCGGGATACCAATAATTAATAAATTGTTTCTTGGCTGCATCCCTCTAAGTCCTCCAATTTATCTTCTAGCTTTTCATCCTCTTATCAGTCGCCACAATATACTGTTCTGTTTTCCTTGCTCGTTTTCAGAGAGGTAACTCTTACCTCAGAATCCTACCGCATGGTTAATGCAGCAAACAGATTTAATCTGCTGTAAGTCCGCTCACATTGCTGCAATGACTTCCTGTATCGGTTGCAGGATTTCTAGGAATTTGTCTTCCAATAATGCAGTTTTAGCCACAGGGATTTAGAAGTGAACTCGTGGCCTGTTTAGCTAGCTGTGACCTTATCTTTCAGGACTGGTGAGAATGGCCGGGCGCCTTTCTCATATACGCTTCCATTGTCTCCCACTCTATTTCTCTCTCGGAGCTGAGAAAAGGTATACTATCTTTTCTGGAGATAGTTGGAAAGAATAAAGGTTTTAAATATAGATTATAGGTGGTGAGAGGCGGAGCCACTTCAAGAGCTGCCGACTTTCAGATCGCCATCACGTGACCTCAGCTGCAGATCCTAGTTAACAACAGCCTAATTCCTCCCACCCCCACTAAAATTGCCTTATGTCTGTCTCATGCATTCCTTGAATTCCCGCTTTTGAGCCACGACCTCCTCAGGAAGGCTGTTCCATGCATCCACAACCCTCTCTGTGAAAAGTACTTCCTCACATTACCTCTAAGCTGTCCCCTCTATCTTCAATTTTGGATGCTCTCTTGCTTGCTGCTTAAATTTCGTGCACTAGCCCAAATAAAAAAGAGAATACATTTTCAGTTGCACTCTTGCTCACGGCTTCCCTTAGCGACAGTTCCTCAAGTTAAAGGTGAGGAATCAACCACTTACCTTCTCATGCTCCCCAGAGGCCCTGCTACTCGGTTTCAGTACCATGTAGACTCGGCCCACCTCTGCCTATCATTCGGATTAACTTTAGAGCCCTTGATGATACATGCTTGTTTAGTCCCTTGAGCTGCTGCTGTCCTGGGGCTAAGCAAAATCCATTCTCTTTCTCTATGTCTAGAGGTAGGGGCGGTTCCCAGACTGCAACCTGGCTTTGTCTGGATCCCAAACATGCGTTCTTGCTGGTCAATAGCGGACAGCGCAAACCCCTGACCACAACCTGGCTTTGTCTGGGTCCTGGCCACAGGTCTTCACTGGCCTTCAGCTGACAGTGCAAAGTAAGTCTAAAACAGGAGGGCACCCTAGCACTGTAGACAACCTGTCCAGGGAAGTGGACATATTCACCAAGTGAAGGATAACTGCAATAAAAATAAAAAAGAGAATTTAAACCAGGCCTATGGTGTTGTCACTAAGTGACAGCCTGTGTCTGGTTCTGCCTGTTCCAGTGAAGGCAGGAAGACTAGCACAATCCATTGGGGTGTTAAAGGTCTACTTCCTGCCTCTATGGAAGCTTAGGAGGAGATCCCACGTGGTTATGTAGTCCTGTGACCAGCATAAGGAGAGAGAAAGTACCTGCTCCTCCCACCACGCTAGAAAAAGACTGGCATAGGAAGAAGCAGTGCTGCCCCATGGCTGTTCCCTGCTGCTGAAGACAGATTTTATTGGGAAAAAAAAAATTATATGTTCGGCACAAAGTCTAAGAGGTTTAGGATAAATTCTTCAGCAGCATCTGACATATTTGGCTCCAAGTCCAGGAAATGTTCATGGCTATAACACTCAATTCATACTTAATGCATGTATACACTGATACAATGTCAACAGTGAGCCAGCAAAATTATCTGCTCACCTGAACCCCTCAAGTTTAGAAATGAGGTCTAAGGTGTCTTTCATCCCTGTTCTAACAATGGACAAAAGTACTCAGAGCTACCTCCTCGTACTTTACTTAATCCTAGCTAAAAACAAAATAATGATCAGTTCATCCAGCTGGTATGGGCCCACACAGTCTCTGATCAAATGAATATCTGGTAGAACAGTTCTGGCATTTATGTGTATTATCATGAGGCCTTTGGTGGAAGGACAGGCAGGATGGGTCATCGTTTCTGGTCTGTTCCTGCTCTAGTCTGAGGAGAACCAGACATGATGCCAGTGTCCCATGAGAGACTGATAGGACAAACTGTGTGTGTGTGTGTGTGTGTGTGTGTGTGTGTGAGAGACAGAGAGAGAGAGAGAGAGTGTGTGTATACATCCACACTTACGTGAGAAAGCAGTTCCAATCCAGAGCTGGTAAGGATAAAGGCTAATCTGTTTGAGCTGGGTGGGCTTGCCCAGCAGAATTTCCTCACATGGGGTAGTTTCCACACCACCAAAGACAGACACCTATTTGGTCCGACAAATCCAAAAGTGAGTTCCAGCCAGCGCCAATACAGAGAAAAGGAGCAGAGTGACCAGGTGGAAGCAACTGACCCTCTCCATCAGCTTGTCATCATGGAAGCCTCCATGGGGCAAAAAAGGAGGAAAAAGCAGTCCCCACAAAAGGGTTAAGAATAAAGTTATTGCAATTCCACCTTATGAGTCTCAGGGTTCCTTAGAAATAAATGCTCTATTTCAATATGGTCAGTTTCTGTGGGAGTAAGAGCAAAATGGAATGCCAAATTGAAAGTCAAACAAGGTAGCGCTCACTCAATCTCCAAAATAAACGAACTAGTGGTGAATACTTTCACTGTGGAAATTTATATTAAATTAAATCTGTAGCCTTCAAAATAGCAAAAAGTATTCCATTCTTTTAACTCCATAGTGATTCATTTAAATTATGCTCCATAATGATTCATTTGTAACGTTTCAGAACTAAAATGTTCCTTCTTCAGACAAAGGAGCTTTAACACGGTAAACACCACTTCATAAAGTTGTAAAGAACTTTTAACATTTAAAGACAAAGAAAGTATAAGATTTAAGTTCCTAATATTTCAAATCATGCCTTCAAAACCAAATTTGTTTAGAAAGGAGTCAAAACAAACAGGGGAACAGACCTGTTATCACAAATTTCCTACTTTCTCCCCAATAGGCAAAGGCTAATCTTTGTATGAGTCACATTCACAAAAGCAAGATCAAAATGAAACGGGGGTGGGGTAACGAGGCTGCCCATTCATTAGAGGAATCCGATTTTAAAAAGAAAGCAAAAAACAAAGTATTTTTTCAATGCCAAATACTAGGCTAATGTAAATAAACAAAACTATCAACAAATGCTTAGTACAGTTTAATTCTAACCTGTTTTCAGCACAAGCATTAGTACTTGCAAGAGAGATTTTCATTTCTCATGTCTAGTTGATGTTCTCTAAGGAGAAAAGGATTTATTTTAACAGCTTGTGAAAGTCTGTACATTGCAAAGAAAACATTTCAAAAGCCACCTCTAAGAAGGTGATTACTTTTGTAAATGGTGTTAGTTTTCATTGTAAAAGCTACAGCTGTTCTGGTTTCAGAAATTCTTAATGAGTAAATCCCACAATTAAGAGAAGGCACGCTGTTCAGGTCTCAAATATTCTTAGCGAGTAAATCCCCAAATTAAGAGAAGGGCAGCCTCTCACACCACACCAGTACACCAACAAATAAAGCAAGCTGCTAGCACAAACTCTCGGGAAGTGTTTGAGATTATTTTTACTTGCGATCAAAGAGCTTCTAATTGGAGAGAGGGTCAGGCCAAGGCACATATGCTAGGCGTGTTAATGTCATATGTGAAGTCACCCTGGGTGGCCAGTAAAACAAAATCAATGTGTTCACTGCATTGTGGGATGAGACTATGTGGGACAGGTTAACTATGGTGTTTCCAGAAGGTAACATCCTGAGTGCCAGCAGACTTTTAAAGGATTCCCCAGGGAGGCATCATGTCACTGATGAAATTTTCTGAGTTCTTAACACCTGAACCAGGCCAAGTTCTTAAAACTTGAACCAGGCCAGCCCCTTGACAAACAGAGAGTCACCCCAAAGGCCCCCGTGATTACATATTTGCTTCTGAAAACAAATATGCTCATTATGTTTCTCTGTAATACAACCCTGTCAAGTTTGACTTTTGTTTCTGCATACTCCATACAAAATCCACATCAAAGAGGTGCCCCAATAGCTTTGTATCATCTCAACTAGCTTAGAAATGCTAGAGAAAACTAGAATATAGTGCAGCAGTTACCTGCTGATTTTTAAAACTGCTTGGTGTACACCAGCATACTTCTTGGACACTCAAGAGTAGGACAACCAGAAGGAATCCAGAAAACTGCCAACTAAATTATGGACTACTTTTGAGTGTCCCTCCATTACCACCTGCCTGCCCAAGATATCTCCTTAAACACTGCCTGGAAGTAAGCCTTGTATGTGATCTATAGTATTAGAGTGTGCCGTGGTGCTACGTGTGTCAAAGACTCTATGAGGTGTACACTTGCTCACAAGTGTTACTTCCTGGAATCTAGCAGAGACCGTTTGCAAAAAATCGCTGTCCTGAAAATAAGGAACAGTTCCCCTTCCAGTGGAGAACACCGAAACCCACCTTCCTCCCCCACCAGACCCGACTACTTTTGGAAGCTTCTCTCCTAAGCTGCCACGTAATATTTCATGTGCATATGCAAGCAAACATAAATAATACACCTCATCCACATAGGTCATTTCTCCACCACTCCAGATGATTAAAAGGAACTCCTACCTTTGTTAGCATCACCGTCCCAGAAAAAGTGTGTCTAAAAATCAGACAGCCATATCCATCAGTAAAATAAATCACCCTTCCACTCACCAGTTGAATTCCTTATACCACACCCCACCCACCCCAATGAAATACATGAATACTACACACACACAGCATATGTACTGCAGACAATGTTCAGCCTTTCAGGACCGGTAGAAGAAAACTATCCCTCGTCCCAGTGAACAGTGGAGCCTCCCAGTTCACCAGCTCACTCATCAATGACTGAACTGATGAGGACTTGCCATAGTAACTGGCCACAGTGCTCAATCAGATGTTTCTATTAGGCACATTAATTTATTCACTATTGAGCGTGCTGGTGAACAGGGAGGATCAGCTGTTTATCACGCTCGAGGAACTTTTTCTCTTTTACGTGTCCTGAAAGGCTAAACATTGACAACACACAGTGAATATCCTTTGGGTGAATGTGGTAAGGAGGATAGTGCTGGTGCCACAGGATGGTGGTGGAGAATTCAACTGGGGTGGGCAGGGACTTGAAAGGTAATTTAGTTTACTGATGGATGTAACTGATTGACTTTTAATGACAACTCTGATGGGGCAGTGGAAAGGAGGACGAGGTGTGTGCTACCAAGGGTGGGGTAGTGGTGGTACCCATTTAATCATCAGGGGGATGGAGAAAGAGAGTGCAGTGGCTAATGAGAGGCGGAGGAATGACTGCCAAAGAGAGTGTGTTCACAGCATGCAATACTGCTGAAGTCTGTCAGAGAAAACCACCCGTTTGAGCTTGATTACCGAGTAATCGGTTACTCAACAAGTATTCGTTGCATGTAAAAATGCTGGTATTGAGGCTCCGTGAATTTATTTACCTGAAAATTGGTAACCAGGAGAGGCACACTGAGCTGAAGCTCATTTCCAGGTGTGATGGGGGGTGAGGAGGAGCATAATACAGTACATTACATGGTACAGACACAAAGTCCAGACACAGTACAGTAAGTAATACTTCTTTAGTACAGACTTGGAACAAATTAAAGTGCACGTATTTGTGCAAAAACAAGGTAAGTGGAAAAGTACAGTCACGTAAGAACTTACCGTAACAGTAGATCTTTCGAGAGGCTCTTGCAGTAGGTATTATATGGACTGATGCCAGCAGGCGTCAGGACCCCACGGAAAAAATTTCTAGCTAGCAGTGTCTGGCGGGGACTGCCCCATCAGGTGACCAACGTCAGTATAAAGGGGCGGTCCCCATGCCCTCTTCAGTTCTTTCCGCCAAAGGCCCAAAAGGGCGAGACGAGAGAGAAGCAGATATTTCCCAACCTGAAAAAGGGCTAAAAGCTTAGGGTATGGAGGCGGAAGGTGTACCTACTGCAAGAGCCTCTCTCGAAGATCTACTGTTATGGTGATTTTTACGTAACTGTACTATCTTACTCGAGAGGGCTCTTGCAGTAGTTAATTACATGTAGGACTTAGTCCCACGCAGTCTGGAAGGAGAAGCAAATGGGAGGAGGAAAGCTACTAGTAAGACCCTCCGGTTGAAGGCTCAGGACAGGATGCCCTGCAGAACAGCAAGCCCGAAGCCTGCTCACGGCAGAGGCAATATCCAAACTGTAATGTTTTGTAAAGGTATGGATGGAAGTCCAAGAGGCGGCAGCATAGATGTCCGCAGCTGACACATTCTTGAAACAAGCCACTGAGGCAGCGGCGGCTCTGGTGGAGTGGCCTCTCACTTGACCTGGAAGGTCTTGTTGTACTGTCATAACAGAAAGTGATATAATGAGCCAACCATTTGGACAGGCATTGCTTAGAAATAGCACTGCCTTCTCTTTGTGGGCAAAAGAGACAAACAGTTGATCAGTCTTTCTGAGCTCTTTTGTTCTGTCAGTGTAGCATCTCAGAATTCAGTGAACGTCCAGAGTGTTTAAGAGATACTCCCTTGATTGGAGTGCTGCATAAAAAAGCATGCAACTCTATAGACTGGTTCAAAGTAGATTCTGCTACCACCTTGAGGAGAAATTTAGGGTTGGTGCGCAGAGCTACGTTCCTTGTGAAAAATCAATCCGGATTTACGCATCACGGCCTGGGCTCGGAAATCCTCCGAGCAGAAGTAATAGCCACTAGAAAGAGTCTTCCATGAGAGGAACTTCACGCCTGCTGAGGCTGCCGGTTGAAAGGAGGCAGAGTAAGCTTCTCGAGGATGAAATTCAAATCTCAAGGAGGGCAGGAACCCGGATAGGGGGTCTCAAGTGGCGAACCCTCTAAGGAAAGTCTTAAGAGACCTCCAGCTGAGCAAGCGTCCTGCCTGCAAAAGGGATGGTAGGCGAAATGGCGCCATGTGTACCCTTCAAGGATGAGTGACTGAGACTCAGATCAAAGAGGTGGCGCAGGTAATCCAGCAGCCGCCCAACAGAGCACGAGAAAGGCTCAAAATCTTTGAAGCGCCCAGATTGAACCATTTCCATTTCATGGCATAGGTAGACCTAGTTGAGGTTTTCTAGCCTCCATCAAAATCTCAGTCACTGGGGTGAACCCCAAATCCGGGCTTGAGTCATGCTGGGGAGCCATGCGTGCAGTTGAAGGGACCGGAGACCTGCATGGACCAGGGTCACCTGATCCTGGATCAGTAAAAGTCGCGACAGAGGAAGAGGTATTGTTGCAGAAGAGAGCCAAACTTGCTTGGGCCAGAAAGCAGCTATCAGTATCATTCGAGCTCCTTCTGAACCGAGTTTCTGTAAGACTCTCAGAATCAAAGGGATCGGGGAAAGCATAGACGATTCTGTCCTTCCAATCTAGAGACAGAAGCGTCTCTACAAAAATGCTGCTCTGGAGCGAAGCGAGCAGAAGTTGGGAAGCTTTGCATTTAGAGGTGAGGTGAACAGGTCCACCTGTGGTGTTCCCCAACACAGGAAGATACTGCCTAAGACCCCTGATCCAGTTCCCACTGTGAGCTTGAGCAGACAAGCGACTGAGTTTGTCTGCTAAGGTGTTCTCGACCCCCGGGACGTGAACTGCCATGAGGTGGAGGTTGTGCTGTACTGCCCAATCCCAAACCCGCATCGCTTCCCACAAAGAGGGTAGAAATGAGTCCTTCCCTGTTTGTTGATGTACCATACCACACACATATTGTCCGTCTGTACGGCTAAGTGGCGGAAGGAGATGCAGATGCAGAGCTTGAAGAGCACAAGCACTGCCCAGCTCGAGCACATTGATGTGAAGCGTTTCTCGAGCTTGGACCAGGAGCCCTGGGTCCTGTGAGGTCCGAGATGGGCTCCCAACCTTCGCCTCAAGCGCCTGTGGTCAGAGTCTGGAAGGGGAGAAAGACAGAAGGAACTCCCGACAAAGGTTCTCCTGAACCATCCACCACTGCAAGTCCCGAACCATGGGGAGGAGACTAGGACAAGCTGGTCCAGGTCATCCACCAACTGATCCCACTGAGACCAGGCGTCCACCGAGGATCCTCATGTGGAGCCAAGCACGAGGACGTTGGGATTGCAGCCGCCATAAGCCCAAGGAGGCAAAGGACCACCTGGCACTGACCCGCCTGCGGCCGGACAACAGGCTAACCTGAGCCTGGAGTGTGGCTGCTCTGTCCATGGCAGGAAGGCCCTGCCAGAGGTTGTGTCCAGGATCGCCCAATAAATTGGAGCCTCTGGGATGGGATCAAGTGGGACTTGGTTGATGGTGATGCCCAGGAGAAAACATTCCCTAGGTAAGGGAAAGGATGCAGGAGATCCTCCTGGACGGGCCACCAGGACATTCGTCCAGGTGCGGGAAAACCTGCACCCCTTGGGTACACAGGTAGCGCTACCAACAAAAGGCATTTAGTGAGAAGCCTGGGGTGCGAGGAAAGACCAAATGGGAGTGCCTTGAACTGGTAGTGGTCCCCTGGAAAGCAAAACTGAGGTATTTGCGATGAGAAGGCGGATAGGGATGTGCAGATAAGCATCCTGCATATCCAGAGCGCACAGCCACTGTCCGGCTGAAGGAGGGGCAGGAGGCCCTGCAGGAGAGCATCCGGAACCTCTTGTATTCCACGAATAAGTTCAGGGAACTGAGGTCAAGAATTGGCTTTACATCTCCTGTCTTCTTCGGGACCAGGAAGAAGTGGGAATAGTAAACCCGTTCCCTGAAGAGAAAGGGGACGGGCTCTATTGCCTCTTCAGCAAAAAGTGCTGAAATCTCTTCTGGACCAAAGGTGGTGTTCCAGAGTACGATGACCTTGGGGGAGGGTGACAGGTGGTTTCTGGAGAAACTCTATTGAGTGTCCTTTGCGATCAGCTGGAGCACCCAGGAATCTGAAGTTATCCTCTCCCAACCCAGGAGGTGGAGGGAAAACTCCCTCCTACTGGTTCCTCTGGAAGGCCCAGAGGTTGTGGGAGAGGAAAGGAGTCAGGTGGTGTGGGGCAGCGCGCGGCTGAAGCACCTGCTGCTTTGGGCAAAGGGGCTTGGCAGCCGGAGGGGCCCGGCGCTTAGCGCCCGCTTTCCCTGGGGTTTCGCCTTTTGCCGATTCCCCTGCAAAGGGACGGGCGCCAGTGTTTGATGGGGATGATACATGGAGTCCACAGACTTCAGTGCAGTCCCTTCTTCTGCAGATTGGTGATAATGTCCTTGACATTACCACCGAACAGCACCGAACCCCGGAATGGTGCTTCCTGAATAGCGGACTGCACTTCTGGGACCAACCCTGACACTGCAGCCAGGCATGGCGCCGTAAGCCTCACAGGCGGCAGAGCTCCTACCAGCAGTATCCACTGCATTGTAAGTAGACGAGCATGTGCCGACTGGCTGAACATGCAGAGCTGATGAGGTCAGCCACTTCCTGTTTGACTTGAGAGTCCGGAAGGAGTCCAATTTGGATTCCACCTCACTAAGAATGTATTCTGGTATCCCCATGTGACCGACATAATTTGGGCCCTAATACCCAGAGTGGAAGAAGCACAGATCTTCTTCCGTACTGGTCCAGAAGACAGGATTCTTTGTCAGGTGGAGACAAGCTCAGATGTTTCGGGTTAGCTGTCCGGCCAGGAGCAGCGTTAGTCATGACCGAATCAGCTCGAGGGTGAGAATCTAATAAGTCAGCACCGGGAGCCTGATATACGCCTGTTCGACTCCGAGAAGTGGGCTACAGCCGATGGCTGCTTCCAAATAGTGGAAACAAGATCAGCATAAGGCTCAATCCAGGGTGGCACCAAGGTGGAGCTGTCACGGGCAGATCCAGATGCTCAGCGAGTTTCTTACTCTGGGGATCCGGCTCCAAGGAATGCCACTTATGAACCTCCTGGATTTTGCGCAACTCCGTAAAGAAGGATCCTCCAGAGGGACTTGGAGGAGTCCTTGCCCTGGGCTTGGAGCGGAGGAGGCATGGCACGTCGTCCGGCTCGGAACAACTGGGTAGTCCAAGGTGTCCGAGGAGGAAGAAGATGATGAGGAGGAAGACTCCTCCCGGCGTGGGGAGGAATGGACCTTGGGAAGCCCTCAGGAAGCGTGTCCTGCCCGCCCTGGAACCAGAGGGTCCGCCCTGGTGTCCGGAGGTGGGGAGGGAGTCCGCCATCGCAGACGATGGGAACTGGAACCGCACCACTGCCGGGAGACGACTCTCACCTCTCTGGTGAGCTGAGCCTTGGCCTCAGCCCACCAGGAGGCCAGAGTCTCAAGTCCACGGCAGCTGAGGGGGCGGTGGGCTGAGGGGATAAGGGTATGGATTATACCATGAGGCACGTATCCATAACCCGGACGCGGATGCCCGGCGTCGGGAATGAGGCACTGGTACTGCAGCAGATACTGCAGAGCCGGGTAAGACAGCGTCGGATACCCAGGAACCGAGGGGTCTGCCGGAGCAGACGGCCTGGCCAGAGGGTCCACGGGCGGGTCTGGAGCAGAGAGGCCCAGTGGGGAGAGGGACCCGGCATTGCAGCAGCATCCAGGAGCCAGATGTCGCCGGGTCGGGGCCGCTGGGGAGCCGGCGTCGTCGGTCGCCCAGCGGGCGGACGGTCTGACAGGGTGCAGCAGGAACCTCGGCATCGCCGGGAATGGAGAGGAAAAATCCCGGGGTCAGGCTGAGGGCCCAGGGTCCCTGGAGGGCAGTGAAGGCTGCGGGGGAGCTGGGGACGGCGGGCGTGGGAGGTCGCGTCGGCTCAACCGCCCGAGGCGGGCGTCAGGCAAGCCGGCGTCAATGTATCAACGAGGTCAGGCAGATGCGGAGGAGCCGATGTCTGACTTAGCGGACCGCCGTCCGAGGCAGCGCTGAAGGAGGGGCTGTGCGCGCCGCTCGAGGTGCAGGCGACTTATGATCATCTCTGCAGGCGGAGGAGCCGACATCCAGCTTACCAGAGCTGCTCGAACCAGTAGGCTGCACAGTGGTGACTTTACCAGGAGCAGAGGCCTCCAATAGCCCGGAGGCACCTGAAGGGCCCGAGCACGAGCCGGGCTGAGCCCGGCGCCGCCTTGAAACCTCCAAGGCAGCCGTGGTGGATCGGATCCCCTGGGGAAACGTATCGAAGTCACGGTGACTCAAGAAGACGCGGTGGATAAGGAGCCCTTGTCCCGTGCTTCTCTTGTCTTTTTCTTGCGATGGCCTTGGGAAATGGACACCTGCGGAGCTTTTAACTCCTTTTCCATGGAGGACATTTTCTTCTTTAAAATATGGGCCTCCAAGGGACTGCTGGCGCCAGATCTGCGGGTGGCAGCGTTGAATTTAAGGCAGTGCTGGCACTTCTCTACCTGATGATCTGGGCCTAGGCAGAAGAGGCACTGGGAATGGCAGTTCTTGTGTGGGGAGCTGGGCGCCCGCGAGTCGCACTTGTTCTTGTGCTCGGAGGGTGTGAGGGACGACATACACAGCGAATACCTGACAAAAATTTGAAACATCGAAAATAACTTGGTAAAACTACCGATGACTGAGGCCAATGAGCGTTGAACTTATCATGAGGCGCTGACATGAGCCAACGGCAGGAAAGAACTGAAGGCGGGCGTGGGGGAAAATCGCCCTGTATACTGACGTCAGTCACCTGATGTGGGGCAGTCCGCCAGAGACCGCTAGCTAGAAATTTTTTCAGGGGGTCCTGACACCTGCCGGCCAGTCCTGTATGTAATTACCTACTGCAAGAGCCCTTCAAGTAAGATCTGGAAATCTGCAAAAGCAGCACACAGGCAAGCAATTCAGTGTACTAGGGATCAGTGAGGTCTTGGGGAACCAAAACCTGAGCTACCAACATAGTTGGGGACCTCCTAAGGAAACAGGTGCAGGTAGGTTGCGGGAAGAGTTTCAGCTGGTGTCCAAAGGAGCACAAGGAGGTGGAATGGCAGAGGGACAGGGGAGTTGGCTCCAGAGTGTTGGCAGGTGATAGGAGAAGGCAAACTGCCGGTGGAGGACTGGGGTGAGCAGTGGAGAAGGTTCTCTGGTCTCTGGAGCAGAAGGACCATAATGCAAGGGGCACAGGAGAGAGAAGAGGTAGGAACAGAGGAGCCAAACTAGTACTTGGAGTTGAAGGATGTGCAGTGTGACCAGCGATGTGAAGGTAGAGGGACAACGTAAAGGAAGGCACAATGGGAGTACTGGTACATGGAGGAAAGTTCACACAAAGGCATTGCAGAGTGTCCAGTCTGGCTAGGGAAATGGAAGGGCTCTACTGTAGACCATGTTTGCATAGTCGAGACCAGGAGCACCATTCTGGTGACCAGCTCATGGCCAACCAGCAGGGCAGGCAATCTTTATTGTGGTACAGGGCACCTAGCTTAGGGCAGAGTTTTGCATGGATAGCATCAAACTCAACCTTGCTGTCAAGCCACACTCAAGGTCCTTGACGGACTGCACCACTTCAAGAAGGAGTCTTTCCAATGTGGAGTCTTGAGAGCCTGGCCAATTTTGGCTGGTACCAAAGGTTATAGCCACCATTATTTTGGTCTTGACCTTGAGATGGTCAGACTGGAACCACAAAAGATGATTTGGAAATCTTACTGGAGCAGTTCTTCAATGGGAGCGGTACAGGGACTAGAAGTGAAGATGACCGTGTTATCTGCATACATGCGAGTTGGTTGATCAAGGAGATCATTCAGAAAATCTGAACGGGACGCTTTTGAAAATGGGCAATATTGTTTCGGTTTTCAGTATAAAATCAAAATGAAATGAAAACAAGATGGGGCTTAAGATTGAGCCATGGGGATCCCAGCCAGGATGGGAATGAGGTGATAACATGCCTCCTACCTGTACTGACTGTAGATGCCATACTGACTGTAGATGGACTATCAGGTAGGAATGGAACCAGTCAACAGTGGGAGCTGAGAGGCCAGCCAACTCTGCTTATCCAGTTGGAGCAGGTGGAACAGAGTCATAGATACATAGATACATAGACAGTGTCGGCAGATAAGGCCTATGGCCAACCTAGTCTGCCCATTTGAGCTTGTAAGTTCAGTTTGTTTTCCTAGAAGTCTGTTTCTTACCCTGCCCTCTAGAATTCCTTTTATGTCTATCCCATGCATTCTTAAATCCCGTGATTGTTTCAGCCCCCACCACTTCCTCTGGCAGGGTGTTCCACTTGTCCACCACCCGTTCTGTGAAGAAATTCTTTCTCATGTTTCCTCTGAATCGTCCTCCCTCCAACTTCATCCCATGCCCTCTAGTCCTGAAACATCTTTTTCGCTAAAAATAGTGTTTTCCTGCACCCTGTTCCTCCTTGTAAGATACTTGTATGTCTCTATCATATCCCTCTCTCCTCCTCTCCTCCAGGAGTACATGTTCAGTTCCTTCAACCTGTCTTCATAGGACTTGTGATGCAACCCATGCACCATCTTTGTTGCCCTCCACTGAACCTTCTCTACCCTGTCTATGTCCCTACAGGTATGGTCTCCAGAACTGTACACTGTACTCCAGGTGGGGCCTCACTAGTGTCTTGTATAGCAGAATTATGACCTCCCTTTCCTGCTGGTGATGCCCCTGCCTATACATCCCAGCATCCTATTTGCTTTACCTGATGCCTTGTCACACTGTTTCCTACCTTGAGGTCATCAGAGATGACAACCCCAAGATCCCTTTCCTGCTTGGTGCATGCTATATCCTCACCCCCAACTGATATATTGTGCCAGGGTTTTTGTGCCCCATATGCATTATCTTGCACTTCTTTGCATTGAATTTCAACTGCCAAACCCTTGACCATTCTTCAAGTTTCTGCAGGTCCTTCTCATTCTGTCTACACCCTCTGGTGTGTCTACTCTGTTACAGAGCTTTGTGTCATCAGCGAACAGTGAAATTCTGCCTTCTAGATCCTGTGCAATGTCACTGATGAAGATGTTGAATAGGACCGGTCCCAGCACTGATCCCTGTGGTACCCCACTGGTTACTCTTCCCTCTGTGGAGTGACAGCCATTTACCACCACCTCTGTGTCCTGCCACCCAGCCAGTTACCTACCCACCACACTACTGTCCTGCCCACACCCATATTCCCAGTTTGTGTAATAGTCTTCTATGTGGCACAGTGTCAAAGGCCTTGCTGAAGTCCAGATAGGCCATGTCCACTGCCTCCCTGATCCACCTCCCTAGTCACCCAGTCAAAAAATTCAATGAGGTTGGTCTGACATGACCTCCCCTGGTGAAACCATGCTGCCTTGGGTCCTGTAGTCCATTGACAACCAGATGTTCCACCAATCTCTCCTTCAGTAGTGCTTCCATGATCTTTCCCACTACCGAGGTGAGGCTGACTGGTCTGTAGTTCCCTGCTTCCTCTTTGTTCCCACTTTTGTATAAGGGGACTACATCTGCTGTCCTCCAGTCTTTGGGTACCTCCCTGTTTCCAGTGATTGGCTGAACAGGATAGCCAGAGGTTCAGCCACCACCTCTCTTAGTTCTTTAAGGACCTGGTGCACCCCATCTGGCCCCATTGCTTTATCAGCTCTTATTACTTCCAGTTCCTTCAGGACCCTTTTCTGTAAAGGGACTTGTGTCCATTTCTGCACCATTCTCACCCTTGCACTCCTTCAGACCCATTACCCCCTCTTCCTTAGTAAAGACTGAGCAGAAATACCTGTTCAATATGTCAGCTTTATTGTTGTCATCCTCCACGCTGCCGGACTGATGAAAATGGCAGCCATGATATGCCCCATAACCATCACTGAAAGGATGGAGTCAGTGACGTGCAACAGACAGGAAAAGTGGAGTGGCACTTCTGGAAGCCAGACTGAAAGGGTGAGAGGAAACTGGAAGAGGTGGAGGTAGACAAGAAGTCTACAGCTGACAAACTGCTCTTGCAGTTTAGCAAGAGAGGAAGGAGATAGTGCAGTAGTTGCTAGGGAGAAGGGATCACCCCTTTGCGAAGTGGAAGAACTTCAGCAATCTTCTAGGACTGAGGATCAGTGCAGAGGGAGAATGAGAGGTTGAGCTGGTGAGTGAGTGGAAGGGCAAATGCAAGTGATGAGAGGTGGAGGAGTTTAGGATCAAGCCTGTCAGGACTGCAGTGGTTGAAACCCACTAGCCAAATGCTGGCAGATTTTTATGGGGCTAGTAAGATTTTCCTTTCACTAGCCCTGTGGGCTTGTACTAAAGAAGGTAACATT
The DNA here is from genome assembly GCA_016271365.2 of Neoceratodus forsteri. NCBI lineage: Eukaryota > Metazoa > Chordata > Ceratodontiformes > Ceratodontidae > Neoceratodus > Neoceratodus forsteri. The sequence continues at coordinate 693,361,030 of CM057449.1, forward strand.
TCAATAAATACACAAGCTGGGCCAGTGAAAAGTCTGTGGGGCTAGTGGATTTTTCTCAGTCACTAGCCCTGCTGGCTAGTGGCTACAAAGCTTAATTTCGACCCTGGGAATGGACTTTACACTGACAGAAGAGAGGACAATCAGGGTTTCACGAGTGGTGATGGAGGAATGCGGAACCCTGGGATGCATTGGAGGGAGAGGAATGGCGAGCAGGGAGGGGAGTATTACCAGAGGGAGAGGGGTGACATGCGTGGTGAAAAGTTCCCAAAGTAAGCAGCAATAGTGCAAGGTCAGATACAGATGAACCACTAACCATCAGGTCAGGGGAGCAGACAGGGTGGGGTGGGGTGCAAAAAGGGCATGGATTACCTTCCAGAATCTGGTTGGGGAATTAGGGTTACTCTGGAGGCTGGCTTTGAAACAATGGGATTTCAGCCTAAACAGCCTTAATGTAACTGTTTCTCAGGGTCCGTAGCAAGAGAAGATCAGTAAGGAAATGGGATCATATATGGTGGGCCCAGGCGAGATCACAGGACTTGCACTGATAGATGATATGTTTTGTTCTTTGTTTTTTAAATTAGTAGTTTTTTGACCACCGTTTTCTCAGTCTCCGTCTCAGCATGAAGGCATGTGCATGTTGCACTTGAAACTTCCTCCTTCATGTCGCCCCTCCTGCCTGCGCCGCCACTGGACCTCCACCCGGTGTTGGCGGAACAATGGGGGGAAGGGGGGGGTGGCGGCACAACCTTCCTGAGGAGAAAGCTGCCATTAGGTGGCTCAATCCAGCCCCCGCAAGCCGACTTCAAGCAACCCAAGGTTGTTCCCGAACCCAGTCTGCCAGCGTGGCGAAGGCAAGGTGTCCAGCACCTCAATCCTCAGCGCACCGGGCCAGCTGATAGATGATTTTAGTGGAGATCCTGGAGATGGGATGATTTGACCCAGGATTTCCTAAAGGGTGTACAGACCCAGACTGAGGGGAATTTGGAATGAAAAGGAGCGGGCCACATCAGTGCCTGAGGCCCAGGGGATGGCTAACCTGTCTGCTGCAGTTAGGTGACTCAGAGAGTGTTAATGTTCAGTGAATTGAGGCATCTGGACCAGAGTTATTTTGGGGCAGAGGGGAGTCTCCAAATTTTCCTGATGCAGAACATCATGCTGTGGTTGCTGACAGCGTCAGGCAAGATACATGATGCAACAATGCAGTGGGGTTGGGAGGACAGAACCAAGTCCAACAGGTGTGGTTAAAGAAATGGGGATCGGTCATGTGGACTCAAAGATAACTTGGGATAAATTTAGGGACTCTGTCCTCTGGATGGTCGATCTGGATGTAGGGAGAGTGAATTTATGCTGATGGCCTCAAGGGGAATAAGTTCTCCAGTGGAGGAAATTGAAGTGGTGTTGGAGATATAAGTCAAACCACAGAAGCAGGCAAGATCTTGGGTGAGGATTAGAAGACCCCAATGAAGGTGGATATAAATAAGAAATGTGAGCCTAACGAGGAGGAATTGTGGAGAAGGAAACACCTTTCCTGAAATCCAGGGTGCAGGACAGGCTCTGATAAATGTGGATGGCACGCCCACCAGGTTTTCCCAATTTCCCTGAAAGACTGAAGTCAGGAAGGGACCCGCTGAGTCTGGAATACTGGAAGAGAGCCAGAACTTAAGAGATACAGACGATGTCTGGCGAGTGTTGCAGGATCCAAACAGGAAGGAGGTCAAGCTTAGGGAGAAGGCTTCTAGAACTGAGGTGAAAATGCTAAGGCCCTTGGCAGTAGCAGAGGGAGGGGCGAGGGGGCAAGGGTTGAATTTCATGTTGCCTGACAGGAGGAGGAGCAGGAGAATGAGAAGACAGATGGAGTGCTACTTCTCCCCCTTGGAGCGAGGAGGAGAGCAGGGGAGAGAGGGAGGGTGGGATGAGAGGAAGGCATGGTGCAGGACTCAAGTTGAGAGGAAGTGGAGGAGCCCAGGATGGACAGTGGGAAGTACTGCACGGGGCAAGGGGAGGAAGAGTGCAACTGGGGTGAGGGAGGGAGATGAACAGGAGGGAAACTGGAGAATCACAGGTAGGGGAGGAATATGGTAGCTAAGTAGTGGTAAACAAGATACAGTTACTAACACAAAATACAACAATGCAGAATCCTGTGTTTAGACTGATTAATTAAATAAAAAAAAACTGTAAAAGTCATAGGCAGTGAGCTGTGGGACTGAATAAAACCAATCAGTAGGAAATGAGAGGAAGAGGGAACCTGGGCTCAGTGTTGAACCACAATGGGCAGCTAGGGCTGGCTTGGCCCCGTAGCTCACACATCATGGCCACTGACTTATAATGGGAAGGAGGCTCAATTTAAAGATAGGACCTTATGGGTCCCCATAGCTCCCAAAGCTCATCAAGTGTAATTCCAATACTGCTGGGGCCTAAACAACCAAATTAATGCCAGTGAAATGACGAGCACCACAGACCTAAAAAAATTGCAGAGTACAATGCAGATTAGGAGAAACCCAGGTTAGTTATACAAATAAACAAAAGTCTCTGATAATAATAATAATAATAATAATAACAGTTTTATTTATAAAGTGCCTTTCAACGTTCAAAGCGTTGTAAAAGTTAAAACAATACAGATCAAACATTAAAATCCAACATTAAACACAGATAAAAACCATAATACAATCAACAACTTCAGAACAGTCAATTTTCTAAAAGGCCATTTGCCAGAGGTGGGTTTTCAAATCCTCTTGAATTCCTCCACGGTAGTGCACTCCAGAACCAGTGGGGTAGAGAATTCCAAAGAGCAGGCGCAGCGTAAGAAAATGCCCTACACCCAGATGATTTAAGATTCACCTTGGAATCTCTAGCAACCCCTCGTAGGCCAAGCGGAGCCGATCGGCCAGGGCAGTGAGAAACCAGAAGTTCTTTCAGATAGGCGGACCCTGGCCATGAAGGGTTTTAAAAGTCAGCAAGCTGACTTTAAAAGCGATCCGCCTTGTATAGGCAGCCAATGCAGCTCGTGACAGCACCGGATAATATGACAGGACCTATTTGACTCAGTCAAAACCCGGGTCATGCTTCTGTACCTAGCTGCATGGGGATTTCAACCTGAAAGCCCAAAGTACAGGGAATTGCAGTAGTCCAGACGCAAGGACACAAAGGCGTGAACCAACGCTGGCAGGGCGCCAGACGGAACAAGGTGCCCAACTCTACGATATTCTAAGATGGTAGAAGGAAGTCTTGATGACTGCTGACACTTGTGACTGCAGTGTCAGCCTGTCATCAAGATAACCCCAAGGTTACGATCCATTCAGAGGTTGGGAGTGAAATGCCACCAAGAAAATTCCTGAGGATGTACCAACAGGCGACACCTCTATCTGGCGACCCAGTTCCACAACCAATATCTCTGTCTTTTCTGAGTTCAACTTCAAACAACTAGAATCCATCCATTCCTGGATTTCTTTCAAACAGTTGTTAAACACCGAGAGAGCTCCATCCTGGTGCGGTGCAAAAGACATGTATAGCTGGGTATCATCTGTATAGCAGTGAAACCTCAGCCCATACAGTCTTATAATGTCTCTGAGGGCAGCATATACACCACGAATAATATGGGAGACAGCACTGAACCCTGAGGCACCCCACACAACAAAGAAGTTGGGCTCGAGAAAAACCCCGACACAACTCTGTGATCTCCCAGTGAGGAATGAGGTGAACCATTGAAGGACGGTTCCCAATATTCCACAATATGCCTCAGGGCGCTATCAACACCATGTGATCCACGGTGTCAAAGGCTGAGGAGATCAAGGAGAACCAAGATGGAGCGTCTCTTCTGATCCTCGCCCTCAGAAGATCATTAAGCACCAACCAGCGCTGTCTCGGTGCTATGTCTTTTACGAAAACCGGACTGGAAGGATTCAGATGTCATGGATGGTTAAATGGTCCTCCAATTTGGCTACTACCTTCTCAATCACCTTCCCAGTAAAGGGTAGGTTTGAGATGGGTCTGTAGTTTGAAACAGTCTGGGTCCAAGGTAGCTTTCTTCAAGAGAGGTGTCACCACCGCCTCTTTCAGGGAGCTAGGAACTCACCCGACCAAGGAGCACCAGATTATTCGCACAGGGACTGGACCTATTACATCACTACAACCCAAAATTAGGGAGGTCGGTCCAGGGTCAAACGACAAGCATGTAGGGTGCACACTATGGATAATCCTCATGACATCCACAAAATCAAGTCGACTGAAGGAACTCCAAGAAAACTGAGGTACTGTGAACTTGCACTGTTCAACAGCATCCCCCTAGAGTGCTGGTTGCAAATCCGCCCTGATGTTGGCCACCTTAACTACAAAGAATGGAGCTAGCTCCTCGCACCTAATTGCGAAAAGGCTTTCCAAACTTGCAGACAGGCTGGGTTGCACAGTCTGTCTTCAGTTCGAAAAAGCTAAGCTGGTCAATTCTGAGCAACCGCAATCTCCCTGGACAGGAATTCTGCCTTCTTCACGGGTGATTGCATATTGATAAGACTGAATAATGGTCCATCATTCTAAGGTGGTTGTCTTCAAGGGCGGACCTGCTAGCACCTCTCTAACCTTCGCCCTGTCTCCATGATTCCCTCAATGTCCCATCAAACCAGGGGACTTGGGGTGAAGGGATTGGGGGCGCAGACACAGACAGGAGCAACAGAATCCAGAGCCACCGTAACAGCCGTGATATAGGCAGACACTAAGGTCTCTGGACTACTGCTCGCCAACGCTGGGGACGAAGGTCAAGGACTGCTGCAAGGCCTTGGGGAGTAATATCCGTAAAGGGCGGTACCCAATCACCTCCACAGGAGTAGGCCTTCTCAGGTGGGTGCAAAACTGAACTTCACAATGTAGTGGTCTGACCAGGCGACTGGTTCCACCCCAGATCAGATGTTTCAATCCCTAGAAGGAAGACTAAGTCCAGAGAGTGTCCAGATTTATGGGCAGCAGCGGAAACCACCCGTGTAAGGCCCAAAGAAGTCATTAACTGGAGGAAGTGATTACCACATTGCAGAGCTCATCGTCAACCCAGGCATTAAAGTGCCCAGAGCGATCAATCTGGGCGACTCAAACGCTGCTGACTAAGTCTGCTACTCTCTGTTAGAATCGCTTCCCATCCCAGGGTGGACTGCAGATGAGAACGATTCGAACACCTACACCTGATACCACTGTACACTCAAAGGACTCAGTCTCTCCCACTTCCACATTCGTGAGGCCCAGTTCAGTCTTGAAACAGACTGCAACCCCACACCCTGTGATCCAGTCTCGGTGGTGCATCACCGAGTAACCAGCTAGAGTTATAGCCTCCAACGTGGGGCCTGGATTTTCGTCCAGCCAGGTCTTGGTGATGCAAGCCAAGTCCACCAAACCAACAAGATCAGCAATAATGCCAGTCTTATTCCTGATGGACCTGGCATTGCACAACACCGCCTGTGAGTTGGGCCGAACCTCGAGGCTGTCGGGCCCCATCTGCCTACCTAAATTCAGTAGTGCCCTTGGTATGGGCACCAGACATGTGAACCACAATCTGGATTCCATTTTGCTCCAGGGTGCCTTCTGGATCTAACTACCCCAATATGGTGCCCCCGTCCATCACCCTTGTTCACAGCCCCCACCCTCTTCCTCTCTCACGAGCAATAAGGTGTTACTAGCGATCATGCAAATATATGGTAAGTATGTAAGGGCATAATATACAAAAACCAAATAAGAGCTTGGAACTCAGAATAGCAAAGCAACATAAAGATAATAAAATAGCTTAGCTAAGTTAAACGTTGTGCAAAGCAATTAGCATACCCTTTAACGATTGTAAGCTGGTGTCGTAGTTAATGAAATAAAACAAAACCTTAAGTATGAGACTAGTACTTGGACAAGCTAGCACAGTAGGAGCAACATAATTAGGATGTTCAAGAGTTGCAGTATTTACTATAGACAGAGTTGGGAAGCAAGTAAACATAGTGACACTCTTAAGGAGCAACATGCGGCAGATAAGCTGACTACGCCGATTCAGGCAGACTCCTCGATGTCCTTTGGGCTTGGTCCTTTGTGCTCAGACTGCAAGTGCAGATGACTGCTAGGGTTGGCCTGCTGAAAAGGAGGAAGAGTTTCTCCCCGACTGGTGGATTTCCCAGAACAAAGCAAAGCCGGTTTCTTGGTGCGGCTCCCATGGCTGGCGTGGCATCCATCAGGTGGAGGAGGGAGGCATGATGTTGAGCAACTCACTCTCGCAGCCCGATCAGCTGGAGCGGATGATTGGCAGCATTCTCGTGCTGTGGTGAAGAGCTAGTTGGCAAAAGTCCAGGAGGGTGTTCTAATTTCGTGCCAATCCACCTCCTTCCACCTGACTGGTGCATTTTCCAGAACAAAGCACAAGACTGGTTCCCCAGTGCAACTCCCAGGGCTGGTGTGGCGTTGTAGAGGGAGGGGAAGCAGGATGTTGGCAACCCAACCTTGCAGCCCAATCAGCTGGAGCAGATGGTTGGCGGCTTTTAAAAGTTTTACAAGGAAAGACATACTGAGCTGGTACCAACTTGTTTTCAGATGCATCCTGGGGACCAAATATGAATCCAACTGAAGTGCATTAAAACAAGCGCACTGATCCCCCAGTTTTCAGTAGCTGGCAACTTGTAAACCAGATCAGTGCACTCTATTGACCCCACAAGCATGCAGAACAGCAAATGTTAATTTTCACATTTCTTTGAGTGCATTCTGTCCTGTTTACATGCACCAGGCAACTCAATTGCCGAGTATTTGATTCCTCAGTAATCAAGTTCTGTGGTGCATATAAATAGATTCTGATTACAATCTGAAACCTGGCACCGATTACCAGGCAAAGTAGGTCAGATGAATGTAACCATAGCAACTGGGCCCATTTTTGATATTTGTATTTATGTCTCCGCTGATATTTATTTCACATTAGTGAATATGAAATACATTTTTTTGCCTCGTCAGCTTTTTTCTGTTAATGATGACGTAAAATTTAGGGTTTGAAAATGCAATAAACTATACACAGTATCGATAAAATTTGCATTTATGTTATGAGCAATGGTAGTCACATACATGACATCAACCTCAGTCAAGGTCTAATACTACATTATATGGTCTACCACAAACACAAAAATTTAAGAGTAACCGTCTTTTTTTTTGCTCACCTGGGGCCCTGCATCCCACTCCTTCAGACTCTTGTCATATGTTGGCTTTCTCTCTGCCCATCGGACCTACCCACCCACCAAGAGTCAAGACCTGTCCCATACCCCCAGAGCTTCCGCCAACATTCCCCACTGGTGGTCCGCCATTTCGCCGGGAGCCGGGGAGAGAAAGCACCTGTTACACTGGGGAAGTCGGTCGGGAGCCAAGTGCGATGCACTGGACAATCAGTGGAATGAAGAAGGCCTCACAAAGGCTGTTATCTGGCTGAAGGGTAGACATGTTTCCATTTCTCTGGGGCACCCACCTCCCGCAATGCATGCAGCAACGTCCTGGGGTGGAGGCATTTCGGCAGCGCGGTCACCCACACCACCAAGAACGCCTCCGTGAACCACCACCAGAAGCCACTACAACAGCGGCATGCTGTGACCCTCCCACAAGGAGGGAAGCATCCAAAGGACGCTTTCAACTCCTCCCTGCTGGCATCTGAGCTCGGTGCACAAACCTGGATTGCCAGTGTGCCAGGAAGAGTGATAACTGTAAAAGTTAAGTATTTGTGTGTATTTATTGCAAATAGTATTGGTTTGTACAGCCCCAATAGCAATTGCTGCTTCTACATTAATGTGTAAAGTTAAACTGTATTACAGCAACCAGGGAATAATCATGGATTCCATCTCTCCCATTCTCCTTCTCTCCTATCACTCCTGCTGCTTCCCTCAAGGCTCTCTTGGCTCTTAACCCTCTGAAGGCAGGGAGCCCTACGGGCTTGACCCCAAACTCCTCCATCTCTTCCCCACCACTGCTCTACCAATCACCTCCCTTCTCAACCTTTTTCCTTTGCCTCTTTCCCGACTCTTGAAACAGGTGGCTGCCATACCCTTCCAAAGAAGAGTACTTCTCCTGCCCTGGCAACTACCGCCCTATATCCTGCTCCCCAATTTTGCTAAACCTACAGAACATCTTTGCTATCTCAGCCTCTCCCTTCCTTGATTCCTCCTTCCAGTCTTGCTTCCATAAATTCCACTCCACCTCCTCCTCACTCCTCCGCTTGCACTGACCATTTTCCTCAGGCATGGATCAAGGCCTAATCACCTCCAACATCTTTATCGACTTAGCTAAAGCCTTCGACACTGTAGCCCACCCCTCCTAGACAAGCTTACGGCAGTGGAGCTCGAGCTCAACTAAATTGGTTCTGCTTCTACCCCGAGGGAAGGTCTCAATTTGTTCAAAATGGAGATTCCTTATCCCCCACTTCCTATCAGCACTGGTGTCCCCAGTGGTCCATCCTTCGCCCAATTCTCTCTCAGTCTTCCTGAATGACCTCCCCACTGCCTGCTACTCTGTGTCCATTTATATGTATGCAGATGACATAGTACCATTTGCCTCTGGTTCCTCCTCCTCTGATGGCCAGGCTTCAGCTGGACTTCAATAACATTCAGCAATGGTTCCAAGCAAATCAGATGTCCCTTAATGCCAAGAAAATGGTTTCCATATCCTTTGGCACTAGGCAGAAGTCGCTAGGCTAACTTCCCTCCCTCCTTCCACATCCTAGATGGGGCCACAATCGATGATGTTCCTTCATTTCAGTACCGGGTCTGGCTCAACCAGCACCTTGACTTGTCAGTGCATGTGGATGCCCCATACAAAAAAGTCACCCTAAACTCGGTCATTATATAGGAATAAAGATTGTATCCCTCTTCCTGCTCGTCCGAGGCTATTGTCCTGAAAATTATTCTCCTCATCTTGACTATGGTGACACTGTCTAGCGCTGCTCCCAAGTCCACCCTAGTCAGACCAGATCCCTCTTTCATTCCTTCTGTTGCTCTGCTTTGGACCATCCACTCTGCACCTACCATTGCTCCCTATACCCCTCCCTCTCCCTCCCATGAAGCCAGACATCTCACTCATTGTGCCTCCTTTATCTTTAAATACTGGCTAGGCTCCCCCCCCTTCCTTCTACACCCTTCTCAAGTCTGGCCATCATTCCCTTGCACTCCCTTCATGGAAATCCTTCTTGGACAGGCTGCTTTCTCCTACCACTTCCCCAAACTATGGGATTCTCCCTCGAACCACCTGCTCTGCCTCTTCCCAGCGCTCACTCTCCTCTTCTCCACGATTTGACTTCTCACTCCTGCAACTGCACCAGACACCTATCCCTGGTCTGCTACGCTACCCTCTACCCCTTTCCTCCTCTCCCATTCCTCCAGATCTGCACCAGCCTACCCCCCAACAGCAACAAGCCCTATTACCTTCTGTTAACTCTTTTACCTTGGCACTTGAATTGTATTTCCATGGAAACCCACTGCATAGCTTTCTCCCTTATCCTTGCAAAAATTGCTTATTGATTGATCCTTTTTTTTTTTTTTTTAGCTATTATATTTTTTTTTGCTCTGATTGTTCCTCATTGCCCTCTTCTTCCCTCTCCCCAGGACACATATGAAAACGAGCTGTTATCAGCTCAGTACATCTTCCTGGTTAAACATTTGAAATAAATAAATGAATAAATAACTAGGCCATAGCTTGAAGGCCTGTGCCTTCATTGGATTCAAAACATTTTGACTGAACCGGGAAAGAAGCATGGAGGAAGATGGCTGCGTGGTATGGAGCCCTGTAGTTAAATTCTTTTGCGGCTGAAAAACCATCTTTCTTACGTTCCTTCAAGTAACATGGAACAGTGCCTGAGAGCTGAAGGACTGCCGACTGTAATGGCAGAAGGCAGACTTTCACAAGCACAGAAAAAATGCAAATGAAGCTGGAAAAGCAGCATTTGCTTGATAAGTTTGCGACAGTTCCCTACTTGCAGCCACAGGAGCAGCAACGAGTCCTCCGTGGCTAGGAGAATGGCTGCGAGTAAGGTACACCTGAAAGGTACTGGTAAAATGGTGTAAAATTGCCATAGACAAGTAGAACAGTATAGCCTCTGTTTTGCAGATTGTTCAAACTCTTCAGGCTACAAGAGAGCAGGATGTAGCTGAAAAAAAAAGAAAAAAAAGGCTGGACAATATTTTAGATGTGGCCTCGAGCCATGGGTGTAGCCAAAAATTTCTGTTTTGTACACAATCTCCAACAGTTCCCCCAATAAAAAAAATGTACACATCCTTTCCAAAAGGCACCCCTTCAAAACAAATCAGATTGTTGTCAGATGATTCCTCTACTCTCTAAAGAGATTATACAAGTATCTGTCTCCTAAACAACAGAAGTTTAAACAGAGACACTCCTTAGTGGCCTACACTATCCCAAATACTACAGGTTAGGATGACAATGTTAACAGAAAGACATATGGTTTGTGACAGGACTCAAACTGTACACAAATGTGTACAGTGAGTATGCCCGTTTACACCCTTGGCCTCCACGAACTTGAATTATTTCAAATGTTACTGGCTGTTTAAAGCAAGCTGAAACAGATACTCAGTAACTCAAAGTCAATGTAAGTGCTATTTCAAAAGCTCACATTATTAAAGACATAACCCCCACCCCAAGACTGAAAGGTTGGAGAACTTACTTACAGAATGAAACCTGAGATTTGTTGGGGTCCTCAGAGCTCCTTTTCAGGTTAGGTGGGAACAGTGTGTTAACTTTTTATGCCTGTGGCCATCTATTTTGAAGAGTTACCCTTCACAATGTGGGTTAAAAAAGCTTCTTTTTTTTAAATTAAAGTTTAATGATAACCAATGGGTACAATTGGTACAGGTATATCAGGCAAATTTTGCATTTTTATAAAATTAGGAAGGAGGAGAAAAAAAGAGGGTGAGGGTGTCTCCATTTAATATTGATGAGGTAACCCCAACCTTCTATCTCTGTATCAGAGGCTCCTCTCCAGGCTGCCAGCCCAACAGTAACTATGATAGATCTAGTATCCAAGTAAGAGAGGAGGAAAATCCTCCTCCCGCATCTCCCCCAGCCAAACCAATGAGGAACTCCGATGTGATCAGATAGGAGGCTAGACTTAAGAGTTTGAGCAAAGCTCATCTGGTCCATCTCAGACATATACTGGTGTTCTATGATTTATCTTATCGTTAATTCTTCCATTTCTGCGATTCCCTGGACTGTATGTATCCAGGTACCCAGAGTGGGAGTATCTTTTTTAGCCATATTTTAGTGATAGCTTTGTGGGCCGCCGCCAAGAGGAGGGTCCATAAATATAGTGGGTCTGCTCCAGTCAAGTTCCGGGTGGCTCACCCAGTATGAGGCAGGCCAGTCGGGGGGCTCCAACCCAAACATTTTAATGAGCGCCTGAGAAACGCCTCCCAAAATTGGCCCAGCCGCGGCACAACCACATGATGTGTAAGTAGTTTGCCCCTACCTCCCCACATCCTCCAGCAGGAGGGGTCTCTTTCAGGACCTCTCAACTCAGTGAGAGGCAAGGAAGTACCGATCTTCACCTTCCAACTAAATTCCTGCCAGAAGGGGATCTGGTAGTTTAAAAAAAAAAAGCTTTTTTACCACCACAAGTTAACAGAAACATGCCTAGCCCCATCCCATCTCATCTCAGTTGTTCCTTGCGAAAATGCAAACAACTACAGTAACTGCAACTTTCGGGACTTGAGAGAAATGCTGCATGGACTTTGGCTAGAAGCTTTAGAATAAGTCTAATTAATTATTCATGAGCCAATAGAGGCTCCTGATTGGCTACTGGATCAGTCGTTAATGTCTTAGAAATGACTGATCCAGCTGCCAACTGATGCTATCTCGACATGCATGGCTCGCACCACTAACAGCTGAACTGCAGTAAAATAAACTGGAATGAAAAGCTGTGTGCAATTAGACTTATAATCACAATAACAACCTCGAAACCGGTCATTTCCTTGGATTAACGACCGGCTGGAGGGAAAAGTGGCCATCGGCTGCGCCTCAGACCACCCATCCCCTCAACCAGTCCTTAATCCTTCAGAAATTATCGGCTTCTCAGTCGCTATTGCTTACAAGATTTGCTGTATACAGGCCAACCCAGTGGTGCAGAGGCTAAAGCAATGTGGAGGGCCTTACCTGTGTCACACCAGTGACCCGAGTTTTGGAGCGTGTCTTGGGTTGCTAGGGGCTGGCGGAGGAGCAGGGCTGGGAGACTAAGGTCAGCAGCCAACACGCAGCTCTCCTCTCCCGGGAGGGGTGGTGCACCTTCCCAGCTACTGGTGGAGGCCTAGTGGCAGCACCGACGTTATGGGGGGCTAGATGAACATCTGAGTGGATGGAAGGAGGCCACAGTTCCAAAGCGCATCGTGCCTCCCGTGCATGCGATTCTGTGTTCGTCATGGATCCAGGACCTCAGGAAGAAAATCAGGAGGAAAATGGAAGGGGATATGGCTCCATGTAGCCTTGAAAGCTCTGCCACTCTGCTGGTCAGTGGGGATTTGCAATGAGTCGCCAGGGGTGGAATCTGCAGGGGACCCCAACCCAGACAAAGAGAGGCAGCAGGTCAGCCCAATGAATATAAACACCTTTCTTAAAAATAAAAATAAAAATAAAAGTTTGCTCTGTAATCAAGACAAAATTCATGTTTTGCAGATCTGGCTAGAGAAGATAGAGACAATTAAAGTCTGGATTTCACGTCAGTGCATACTGAACACATGGGTGTCTTGTGTTCATCCAACTATCGCCACTGGAGAACCCTGGCTACCCAAACCTAGCCTTGGAACGTCTGTTGTTCATTTTACAGGGTAAAAGTGGTGTTTTCTCACTGTTTGGAACCCTTTTTGAACTCGCCATGCATCTGAAGCCCAAATACTGCAGGAGGGAATGGAGGCGGGGGTCGTCTGAAGGTTCGAGCTTCTCCCCACTCTCCTTTATCGTCACTCCAAGAGACCCGGTGCAGGAGGGACCCCTTCTTACCAAGCTTGCAGCCAGTTGATTATATGATTCATCATATGACTCATTGACTAATACTTTCCTTGACCACCCAACCCTGCTTATTGGATTAGATGTAATAGATCTTCTGTAAATAGTTTGGTATGGTTGTTGTAAAAAAAAAAAAAGACATTAAGTATGTCAGACAGACTATTTCCTAAGGAAGCACTGGATTTAGAAACTGGGGCCTCTGCTCAGATATTATTGCCTGCTTGGCCATGTGTTGCTCGAGGGAAAAGTTTATAAGTTTACTGATTTTAATGCAGCTTGCAATTTACTATTCTCTAGAAGGACTGAGACCATAACTGACAGTAGAGAATCAGAAGAGCTCGACAGAAAATGATGCCAGAAACATTAGTGAGGTTAGAGATCACTCTATAGTATCAGCAAATACAGTTTATGCCGTCGTAACACCAAGACATTGATTAACTGGAACTTTAAAATTTAATGACAAGTCTGAATATAACTATCACTGACGAGGACTAACATTATATCTTTTTTCCATATCTCTTTAGGTTTCATTGTACTTTAAATAGCAAATCATAAGACTGCCATGCCTTGGTGAGGTTCACTAACACTATTTATAAGGCTAATGGCAAAGGCTCACGGTTGTGTCTGTGGCCCTAACCAAGGCTTTCAATCTACTGGACCACAATGTACTTCTCAATACATTAGCCCTCATGAACTTCTCTGAAATGTACTAAACTGAATCTGGAATTACTTGTTTGATAGGTCTCATAGTACAATGACAAAGATTCTACTCAGATGTATGCTATATCAAATATGGAGTCCCACAAGGTTCTATTCTAGGCCCCCTATTATTTACACTCTTTGTCAATTCACTTCGGAGACATGCCAAGAACACAGAGCTTATTCTTTATGCAGATTATGCAGCTCTTTTGTGCAAGGATAACAATCCTTCAGCATTGCTTGACAAACTCCAGTGCAATTTCAGCAGACTCCACTCTTGGTTCTCTGCACAAGGATTAGTTTTCAATGCCAAAAAAAAAACTAAGTCAATGTTTTTGGGGGTATTAGGCCACTGACTTTGACTTTATTCTCAAAGATAGTAATGGTAACCTGATTGAGATCAGAGTTTAAATATCTCGGTATATACCTTTGTAACCACCCAGTCCACGGGTTACTAGAATCTTATCAGTATTATGGTTAGGAAGGTAGCAGGCAGCTGGTAGGGAGCTCATTAGGGACTCTACATAATGACATCATTGTTTATTCAGCTAGCCTGGGGAGGAATGATTAGGTCATCTTAGATCTCTCACAGCAGCATAAGCCACACTGTGTAGATAGCTGCTCTGGGAGGCTTAGAATGCTCAGTTCAGTTCTGAGTTTGAAGCAGTCTGTAGTGGAGTGAGGAGGTGACAGTGGCAGAAGGACTGCCAGTGGGCTCTGACAGACGGCCCAGGATTTTTACCCTAGTCGTGTGTCATTTCCAGCTTCCAGTGAAGTGGTGGAGACAAGACTACAACAAATGTTACTGATTTCTACTCCCTATGAAGTGGAAGGATCAGCTTGTCCTCTGTGGACTCAAGGACAATCCCTTGAATGTTCTGAGGTGTTTTCAGCTGCCTTGGTATAGGACCTGAAATAAGACTGTGTGGACTTCTGATTGTGTGGCTCAGATTTCACTAAATAACACTCGTGAGAGAAAGAGGAGAGTTCATGTGCATGGCCCAATGTCCACAGATGCACTTTTGGGAATTTGGGAAGATGTTTTGTTTTGTTCCTGAACTGTACTGCAATGCAAGGAGAGTTCTTGGACTTTTGTACCTGTCCAGCCTGGACCAATCCTTGAGGGTCCACTTCAGCTTTACTTGCCATCTTTGAATAAAGCCATACTGCACAATCCCAGTCACTGTTATGAACATTCCGATTTATTGCTTTTCAAGTTGTTTGTTTGTACCTCCACTCTCTCTTCCTTTAGAAGATGAGCCAGGTATACATCCTAACGCTAAGGCGGTACCCACTTTTTAGTAAAGTAAACAGTATACCAGTATAAGGGCACCAATTTAGCTGGGTGAGCATTACAAAAAATGGTGTGTGTGCACATTAGTTAAATAAGTGACCTGGGGTTACACTCGATTGTCACAACTTTTGAAAATCACATCAGCCAGCTCATCAAAAAATACACCAAAGGCTCAGTATGTTGTACTGTGTGAAGCAATTTTGATTCCTGAAACAAGGGCTTGTCTAGCTAATAGTTTTTTGTTGCCCTTAATAGACTACTGACTCACTGGTGTACTCCTCTTACCCTTCATTAAAGATTTGGTATATTAAAGGGCAACATCTCACAACATTATTTGGTTTGCAACTGGCGCCCTAGAATAACCCATCACTGCGACTTCTACAAAGCAGTTCACTGGCTTCACTAGAAGATAGGGTTTAATAGTAAAATTATTTTTCCTTCAAAATTCTACAGGGTCATCAACCAAATAGTATTACTTCCATTTTTCAGAGGTCTGTCAAGGCATATACCTCTAGATATACCTCAGGCCATTCTTTTACAACTCCTTTCTGCCACACAACACAAGAACAACTTTCCCTTTCATATAGGGGTGCCAAACTCTTTAATAGCTTACCACTATCCTTGGTTCAGTATCCAACAATGGCGTTGTTTAAGAATAATTTAAAAATTGCCTCTTGAACAGATGTTCTTAACCCATTGTCCTTTACCACTGCTGTTGTATAATTTATGATCATTTGTCTTAACTTATGTTTCCATTTGCCACTGGACACTTGTGAAAACGGGCAATTTTTGCTCACATGCCTTTCCAGTATAAAATTAAATGTTCTTATGTATGACCAAGGAGTGGCTTACGGAATGAAATAGAACCTCAGAGGTTTATCTAAGTAACTCTACAAACGGGGTTCCTAAAAGTCTTCCATGGGCTAGCCTAAATGCTGCTGCCAGTTGGTGTTCAGAGCTATAGCCATTTAAATGTATTGCCAGTGAGTGCCTGTGTGGCCTCCTGTACTGTCACTTTAAGAGCTGCTAGTTGCAGTGATAATCTGAAAAGGGGGCAGAGTGTTGGCATGCTCGAGTCCCGCCTGGGCTGCTGGAAAATAGCTCCGTTCTGCCATTGCTAATTGTGCAGCGGGAGCTCTGTTGAAAGATATAACTATTTGCTGAAAATAATTTACAGTAATAATGATAATGTAGTTTGTTCTAATCTGCCTTCTTTGCAGCAAAGACTGTTTGATTGTCTCCTCCATTTTGGTCCGAACTGCCAAATTGGAACAATCAGTGAATGGGGACTCTAAAATGGAGCCTGGTCATAGGGGCTGTATGGACCCAAAACTACAGGAATTGTAGTTTTGGACTGCTAACCCTTTTTGCAACTAAAAGGGCTCTTGTTGAAGCTGACAGCTGTGCGACCAGCGAACCTTGCGGATCTGAGGGGAAAACCCCGGGCTGTCTGCTGGCTAGACCAGATCTGAGTTGGAAACTGAGGAAGCAGCAGCTCGCATAGCTCGAGCAGGTATCTGCGTAGTTTGAGCGGGAGAGCTGTGGAAGGCTCACTTTCCAGCCCGCTGCCTGTTTTACTGCTCTGAGAGGGAGAAAAGAGAGAGAGCAGTGTCATTATCAGACTAAATCAGAGTTTGGTGTGAACCAAGTAAGCTACTAAAGGGGAACAGACTTTACCTGAGGAGGACTGAAGATTGTGCTGAATCGATCGGCCTGCCAGAAATACCTTTTCCTTCAAAACTTCAGTGTGGCACAGAGAACTTAGCGACAGACCAGGGAGTGCTGTGCCTGGTTCAGTAAGCTTCCCGCATGTAAATGTGCTGTGTACCGAGTGGGGTTGAGATCTGGTTCCCACAATCATGGAACTGTGTTCTGCTAGCTGAAGTTGTGTCCAGCATAAACGGACTGAATCTGCAGTTGGTTCCATGTGGCTGGGCCTTGCCACAAGGGACCCATCCTACCCTGCTGCACAGAGAAGAGCCATCAATAAAGAGACTGCTGGGATCGGCCCTGCTCCACGCCTCGGCAAATCGTGTGGGCCCTGCATCTCCTGGCACTCTAGAGAGTCCATCTGCTGTCTCAAGTTTTAACCATCCTGTGTACAGCTTTGGGTATCGTGAGTAACCACCAGGCTAGCTCCCTGCAACATACAGCTCAATCAAAGTGTGTCACCCAATTGTCTTACTTTTTCTTTTCTCGAACTGAGCCATCTGGCTCAGTATTACAAATAGTGTGCTGTCCAAGCTGCTTTTCATTTCAGGCCCTCAACTGCTGCAACGCTGGCTCACTCCTGCAACAGTCCTGGCTAGCCCACCTTTCTTTCCACCTGGGTATCCAGAGAGTGTGACTTGGTAGGGACTCTGACTACATGCACAGCTGTGTGATTGATAGGGTAATTAAGGGGCCCATCTCTTCAAGTGATGTAACATGGTGTGCTTTGAAACAACTGAGAAGCTGCATGAGTTATACTATATTGGACTAGAAATCTGCAACTGACCTCTCTTACTTACATCTGAGGAAAGTTTTCCTTACTTTACAGTCCTACATTGGTATTGCTTTGTGCTTAATTATTTTCGTTTTAAAATCAGGAAGGGTTTTCAAAACTACTTATCTTGTGAGCAACTTCAGAAGGGTTGAAATAACTGCATATTTGATTTTCCTTTGTGGCTAACTGGACTGTCTACTAGTATTCCGTAACAGTTTGCATCAAATTACTTTTAAAATAGTTGACAAATCAGTTACTGAAGGTTAGCTGAATTACTATAAAGGGCAGTACTCACCAGGGTGGTGGAGCAGTGGTGTATTTGATTGTTTCTAACAGTCACCAGTGGTTGTGGACTCCCACCCACCCTTCCCACACCCCACCCCCAGGCGTGACGTTTCCTTTATAGCCAAGGTTCAGACATCACTTCCTCAACCGGTCTTGGGGCAGAACTGTCATATTCTTAATAACCCAGCACAGTGCATAAAGGGTAAGAACACAGCACACAGGAAAAATATATATATACAGTATGTATTACATACTGTAAATTATAAGGGAGAGGGACATGTGGGAGTGGTGCAATGCACTGGCTGTGGGGCAGCAGTTTTCTGGGAGACATTCCTATCTGCAAGCAACTGTCAGCTCTGAGGGAGGAGGTAGCCCACCCAGGCTGAACTGGCAAGGACTAAGGAGGCCTCCCCACCCAAAGAGCATCACTGCCACAGAGGCCGCCAAGTATGAAGAGCAGCTGGACCACAGTGGGTTCTGGTAGGGTATGGGTGGTGGAACAGAGGCGAAGCCCCCAGCTAAAATTCCTCTACACAAACCATATGCCAGTCTAGCAGAGCAAGGTTCCTATGAAGGCACCCTCAGTGGAGACCAAGAAGAATGTTGAGGACACCAAGGGAGACCCACAGAAGGGTGGCAAGGGACACCACAGGGGAAGGAAACAGCTTTGATAGGGGACTCAATTGTTAGAGGGTAGACCTGGGGAAGGAGAGGAGAGGGAAGTAAGGTGCCTGCCTGGTGCCATGGCTTGGAGGGACAAAAGCGAATCCTCAAGATTGCAGAAGCAGCATCACAGAAGAGGGAACTAGATATCATTGTCCACCTTGGGACAAATGACCTACATAGGCATGGGATCAGTGCAGTGCAGGATGAAACTGTGGAGTTGGGGAGGCCTCAGACAGGTAACAAGCACAGTTACCTTCTCAGAGGTGCTGCCAGTCCATGGCAGGGGTGAGGCTAGGTACTACACATCATGCAGTTTAATGAATGGTTGCAAAACTGGTGCAGAGCACAGGGCTTTGGCTTCATTGGGGACTGGGGGTACACCTGGAGAGATGAAGGTTTATACTGGCACGATGGTCTGCATCTGTCCATGAAGGAACCAAGATCCTATGACAGGTTTAAATGCTTCCTTGGCAAGCTTTTAAACTAGCCATGGGGAGGCGCAATAAGAGGCAGGAAATTTCAAGCCCCCACAAAACATGACTGGTAGTAAGGAAAACACCGAGGTACAGTGCTCAACAGAGGGCAAGACAGGGTAAATGGAAAAATAGACAAGGGCAAAAAGAGCAGGCATGGAAGGAAAAAGGATAAAGCCAACATTAAATGGAGGGCAATGAATACCAATGCCCGTAGTCTGGGAAACAAGCTTCCTGAGCTAGTAGCCTTGATGGAAGATGAACACTTGGATATTGTGGCAGTCACAGAAACATGGTACACGGGAACCATGACTGGGATGTCAACATACCGGGTACACAGTCTACAGAAGGGACAGGGAGAGGAAAGAGGAGTTGGAGTAGCTCTATACATAAGGAAGAGATCAAAGCTACAGAACTAAAAAGTAAAGGGGAGGACAAGAGGCACTCTGGGTCACCTTGGAGACAGGGAATGGCATCACAATCCACACAGGGTTGTATACAGACCCCCATCTCAAGGGAGGAAATGGACAAGAAAATGATAGTGGACATTCTCAAAATGGCTGAAAAGGGAGATACTGTTAATGGGGGACCTGAATATGCCAGATGTTAACTGGATAACATGTACTGCAGCCACATCCAAGAGCAGGGTCATTCTCGATGCCCTGCAGGAGGCCTTAGACAGCTAGTGTTGGAACCCACTCAGGAGGAAGGAATACTAGACCTGGTACTCTCAAATGGAGAGGATCACAAATTTAGAAGTCAATAGACATCTGGGAACAAGCGACCACTTGTAGAGTGTGCTTCTAATAAGCACAACCATGGAGACAAGCCATACAAAAAAACAAGCATACTGGACTTCAGAAGGCGCGGACTTTGGCAAAATGGGTGAATACCTGAGGAATACACTAGCAAATGGCCAAAAAGGAGGGGTGGAAGAACAATGGAGAAAAATCAAACTGCCATCATAGAGGCAACAAGCCTTTGTGTGAAACAGATAAAGAAACAAAGCAGAGTAAAAAAACACTATGGTTCTCAAAACAGGTGGCAGGAAGGTTAAGGAGGAAAAGGCTGCATTCAAAAGTATAAGGCATCACAGAAGGAGCACGACAGGGAACTGTATCAATTAAAGCAGAAAGAAGTGGGAAGGCAGTCAGAATAGCAAAAGCCCAAACTGAGGGAAAAATAGCCAAATCAGTTAAGAAGGGATAAAACCTTTATAGGTACATTAGGAAGCATAGAACTGTTAAGGGAGGAATAGTGAAGATTAATAAGGAGAGGGGTGGGCAGAGGGAGACAGTGTAAAGGCAGAGATACTAAATGAATACTTTTGCTCAGTATTCACAAAAGATGAGGAGGAGTTACCTAAACCAGACAATAGAAGCACTCGGGTAGGGGTTGACACCAGTCCATTTACAGAAGAAAGAGTCCTGAAAGAACTCCTAAAACTCAAGGTGGACAAAACAATGGGGCCTGATGGGATTCACCCCAGAATCCTAAAAGAACTAAGCGAAGACCTGATGACACCACTGACCACACTTTTAACAAATCATGGGAGGATGGGTGGTACCTGAGGACTGGAGTAGGGCACATGTGATTTCCCTTCACAAAAGTGGGAGCAAGGCAGAAGCAGGAAACTACAGACCTGTAAGTTTGACCTCCAGTGGTACGGAAAATGATGGAATCACTTCTGAAAGAAAGAACTGTTGAGTACCTAGAGGCCAGCAGGGCTGGGACCCAAAGCAGCATGCATTTACAGCGAAGGTCATGTCAAGACAATCTAATAGATTTCCTGACTGGGTGACCAAAGTAATAGACCAGGGAGGGGCTGTGGATATGGCCTACCTAGACTTTAGCAAGGCATTTGACACAGTCCCGCTAAAGATTAATAATCAGTTAGCCAGCCTGGGAGTGGGTCCCAGGTGGTAGCCCTGGGTTGCAAACTGGCTGCACAACAGGACACAGAAGGTAATAGTGAGGAACACATTCCAAGAAAGGGCGTACTAGTGGAGTACCCTCAGGGCTAGTACTGGGTCCAGTCCCTTAACATCTTTTACAGGCGACACTGCAGAGGGTCTGAAGGAAAGGTATGCCTCTTGCAGATGATACAAAGATCTGTAACAGAGTTGATACATGGGGGGTAGAAAGGATGAGAAGGGACTTGTCAAGGTTGGAGGAATGGTCAGACATATGGCAACTTAGATTCAATGCAAAGAAGTGCAAAGTAATGCACCTGGGAAACAAAAACCCAGGAGAAGAGTACACAATAGCAGGGGAGGTACTAACAACAAAATGGAACGGACTTGGGGGTAGTCATATCAGATGATCTAAAGGTGGGTAAGCAATGTGAGAAGTCAGTAAGGAGAGCCAGGGGGATACTGGGATGCATAGGAAGGGGCATCACAAGTAGAAAAGGAAGTGGTTATCCTCTGTACAGACAGTTGGTTGGAGTACCGTGTGCAGTTTTGGAGACCTCATCTATGCAAGGACATAGACAGGATGGAAGCAGTCCAGAGGAGGGCAACTAAAATGGTGCAGGGTCTGCATCAGAAATCATATGAAGAGAGACTGAGATAGCTTAATATGCATACCCTTGATGAAAGGAGGGATGGGGGGACATGATAGAAACGCTCAAGTACCTCAAGGGAATCACAAAGTCCAGGAGGGTAGCATCTTTCAGAAAAGATGTGTAAGACCAATTGGACACAATTTAAAAATGAGGGGGACGGCTCAGGGGTAATGTGAGGAAATCTTTTTCACGGAGAGAGTGGTGGATCGTGGAACTGCCTTCCTGGGGAGGTTGTTGGGGCTAAAACAGTGGGGAATTCAAACATGCATGGGACAAAGACAAGGCAACTGTAGTGGGGCGGCAGGAAGTAGGCTGCTGGTTAACTAGAATCTGCAGCTTATCCAGTAGGTAGGGAAATGGGCAGACTGGGTGGGCCAAGTGGTCCTTATCTGCCATCAAAGTCTATGTTTCTATGTTAAGCTAATTAACCTGATTTACCCCTTCTTGTTCACACCCCGAATAAATCAGATCTACTCTTTCTGCCATTCAACCAGATTGTGATTCCAGTTTGTGCTCAAAGTATTGTACTGTGCCATTTGTTCTAACCTTGTTTTACAGGGGTCCTCAGGGTCAAACTGGAGAAACAGGCCCTGGTGGTTAAGTGTAAACTGTGTGGGTACTGGCAAAGCATATCAGGGTACTGTGAAAGTAATTATTGTGTTGACCACTAGCAGGAACCGAGGGGGTTACAGTGTCCCAGAGGGCTGTGCCCAGGCTAGTTTGACTATTACCAACCCTGACCACTGGGTGGAGGCACCCGCTTCAGAACTCAGGCCCCTTAACCTGCTAGTAGCCAAGCAAAGGGTATAGCCCTTGGGGCAGCCGCCTAGGGGTTACACTTATTTTGATTTATTGACTGGCAAACCTCCACACCCAAGATTTAATATCAGTTACAGCTTGAGTTATATCTATGTTCCTATACCAATTGGATTTATTACATAACTGTTTATTATCCCCCAAATTCTACATGAAATCCAGCTAGTATGCAGTGTGGGACTACATAATGCTCTCCTGGCATTTTTTCTTTCTTAACTTTTAAATTCTTATGACGACTGGATGTTATGCTTTTATTGTAGATGCATTATATTAATAAATTCACTAAACTATAAAAAGCAAACACTTGATCAAATCTAATTGGCCATGAACACCAAATTCCACCAAAGCACGAACCATGTCTGGGCCTTTTGACAACATATGCAATGTAACTGCCAGGCCAAAACAACTGTTGTTGGCTATAGCACATTTGTTTATGAGGGGAAATGAAAGAACTCTAAAAATATTTGCCCTTGTTGAGTACGCTTTCCTCTCCTCTCTCAGCCTCAACTGCGGATCCCGATTATCAGCACAATAAGTAGCGCAAGATAGTTACCGACTCTCAGAAGGTCCAGGAACTCTCTTCCAAACAGTCGCTCGGAGGACCTGTCGCCCTTACTTCTATTTGACCCCGAAAGGAAACTTTTATTCTTTCTCGCCGGTGGAAAAGGATATAGGTTTCCAACCATCTTCTCCAAATGGCCCGGGGTTATGGCGTTCCTGTGAAAACGGAGTTAAATGCTTCCCTCCACAGGTCGGACCCTCCTTGTTATGAGCAAACCGCTAATTCCTAGAGCACACTGAAGCAACTGAGCCAGAATTTGCGAGGTGTCGCACGTTTTGTAAATGAGCACGCTGCGCTCAAACCAACTTTCAGCGCGTTTCTTTCTCATGCTATGTCGCAGTTACGGCCGTCTTTGCTCCCCTACTGCTGACGGCGGAACTCAAGAGAAGCTGACCCTTTATCCCACCTTAACCCTGCTAATCGCCCTACTGGTGCCCTGTGTTATTTTGCTGTTCCTCTTGAACTGTTTCATCATCTTCCACAGGCTCTGCGTCTTCAAGCAGAAAAGACTGAAGAGAAGGCAACTGCAGCAAACCCAGAGGTTGATGCTTGAATCAGGCGAACGCCCAATGCAAGCTCCAACGCCTACCGACAGCCAGAGCACCACTGGCCGCGAGGCTGCCCAGGGTAACTGTTACACAGCTCCCTAGGGATGAGTCCGTCCTGGGAGAGACCTTCGTGCCGGAGGTGCTCCACCGACCCGATGGTGCTGCGGGCGAAGAGGCTGCTTCCTTCAGGCCCCCATGTGCTGGGCTTGTAGCATCCACAGTTAGAAGACAACAGATACCAGCCCCAGGGCACTTAATACCCGTGCCAAAGTTAGGCCAGAGGTTTGCAGGTTTGAAGAAGGTGGCTCAAGTAACAACGGTATCCTCAAGTGACTCGAGATGCAGCCCAACTGGTGCCACCAAACTCACTGGAGACCACGGCAGCTCCAACGGTAAGCAAACTGTAATCCGCCAAACGCCCACACTGCGTTGAACTTTTCATCAGGTGGGTTTACTCTTCCTCTATTTAAATGAGCATACTTTATTGAACGTTCTTATAGGTACAGGCCAATACTGCTCAGGATGTTACCCACTTTAACGTGTATTACAGGGACAGAATAACCCCCATTTTACATATAGAATAATACATGGGGTGCTGTGCATTAAGAGACTACATACTCAAGGTGTGTGATGCTACATATGGAGGGTTTATGTAAGGAGTAAGACACAAGAAGGTGTGATTTATGGTCTGATAAGAGCACGCCTCGGTGTATAATGGGGCGCTTACACCGAAGTGCTCTTTAGGTCCTAGGAAGTGCATTTAATTAGACCATAAACCGCATCTGAGTGTCTTATTCTGCTTTATAAATGGGTTACTTGTAAGTATTAAGTTTTTAAAATATACATGTAAATTAAAAAAAAAGTTCATATATATATATATATATATATAATATAAAAATTAGAGAAAAAGAAAAGTAGTCCATATCCTAGTAGTTGCATGGACATGTGTCATTAGAAAGCCACCAGAGGGTGGTTGTGTTTGGCTGTGCTCCCTGACACACACACACCTTTAAAACGTTTTTAATTTTTTATTTTGTTTCCATGACTGTGAGGCAAAAGCAATTGGACAAGAGAGACCAGTTTCAGTTTTAGTAGAACTGAGGGAGCGAGTGTGTCCCTTAACAGCCTCTGTAGCTACTTTTAATAGCACTTTATCACAGCAGAATGGTGCGGTTTTCTGTGACGGGCTGCTGTCGTGTTCATCCAGAAATTAAAATTGCATGCCTACCGTAATTCTTGAACTTCCTGTGTCTCTTCACCATTCATCACTGGTGGTGATTGGCTGAGACGCAGCACCCTGCTGGAGCTTTTTTTTGGAGGGAGGAGCCAGCACCCTGGTGCCACCCACGAGGCCGACGCACTGCATGGTGTTTGTGGGTTGGTCAGAATGGCTGCTGGCTCCTCCACCTTAGTTCTGCTCGCCAGGAGACAGGGAGAAAATAGGGATAGAGAAGAAAAACAAGGGCGGACAAGGGAGCCCAATGGACAGCATAAGGAAAAGGATATAAACTGAAAAGGAGGGGCTGACCTAGGGACAGAGAAGGAGGGTATAAGTAAAACGCCCCAGTCCCACAATAGCCATATGTGGACAGGAAAGGAAAAGAGAGAGAGAAAAAGAGGGAAGGAGAGGGGTACCAACATCCATACATCAGGTGACTCCGATCTTGAGAGACTGGAGGTGCCTCCAGGGAAAGGCTGGCAGCCAAACCACAGGTAGCTGTTACAGAGGCTGAATCTTGGTTTACTAATATCCCTTCAGGAGGAGAAGATGAGGATTCCCCACTCCTGCTCTCCCCCGTTACCGCTTTTCAAAGGAAGAACCCACAGGTTCCGGGGGAGGAGGAGCATCCCACCTATTAATATTTCCTCCCAGGAAGGGATGGAGACAGGTAAGTGGAGAAGAAGCAATATAAAGAAAGGAGCGGAGAGGAGTGCCTCATCCCGGGGACCCGAAGAGTCGGCATACCCGATAGGGCGGACCAACCCCAGAGATTGTACCCAGGACAAGAGAGAGGGGCCCACCAGAAGTCCCCCACCTACATCTTATTTGGAAATCCCTACTTGCCCTCTTCCCAAGAGTCCCTCCGCCACCTCTTAGGACAAGGAGGGCACCAAGGAATAGAGGGACCCACTGGATCCGTGAGCAGGAGGAGGCATCGCCCAGGGACTGAGGCCTTCTGAAGGAAGGTGGGTGGGATTCAGGGATGAATGATGAAAATACACTGAAAAATCAAGAATTATGGTAGGTACATAATTTTCATATCTTCCCTGTATCAGTCTTCACCATTCATCACTGGAGGTGAGTACGAGCCCCGAAGGGGTCAGTATTCTCTGCGAAGATTAGCATCCTCCAGCCCCCGTGGGGAAAACGGGGGGGAGACCCTCTACCAGCCAGTTAGGCCTGTGACTGGTCAGGGCGAGGCGGGTCCTTCATTCCCTGGGGGAAGGAAGGTGCCCCTGCACCCATCTCGCCCTGCAGGAGAAAGGGTGGGTCCCTCTGAACAAGGAGGCCATCACCCTATTCTGGGCCAAGGGTGACAGCCGTGATAGGTGAAGCCATGCTGTCCGCCTAATGCAAATCGCTGGTCCTGCAAGCCGTGAAGTGACTTCATTGGTGTCATAAGACGCCCTTGACTGGTGTCTTGCCAGCTCCAGGCCTATTGCAAAGAGGGCTATGGCTTGCCGGGCAGCCTCCGAATCAGGCAACGATGCCAGTGCCTGGCCCAGCATCGCCCACAGATGCCTATTATAGCAGCATGGTGTACCTGATGTGAAACAATGCATAACATCATCCACGAGAGGAAAACCTCCGCCCCAGACAGTCGAACTCCGCAGAGTCAGGATCCGGGGCTGGTCATGGATCAGACATCTATGCCTGGTAGGGGTGCCCAGTCGTGTCAGCCCGTAGTAGGAAGTGGTAAAGTGTCTGAGACCGCTGGGGTGCACAGCACTGATGCTGGCAGTCCAAAGGGGCTGGAGCTGTGACAGATGGAAGCTGCCAGGTGCTGTACGATGCCTCCTGGAAAGAGATGGGTCGGGGAGATCACCAAATGATCGCACTGACTCTCCTAAAAAGGCTTGCATGCTTGTAAGCCTCGGTATTGCGACAGGCTGTAAGAGAAATATGCAGGTCCCGGACCAGCCTTGCCAGGAAGTGCTGATACTGGGCTTGATCAGGCCAGAGGACAGGTGGATAGAGGGCCCTCTTCCTCAAGGGAGGAAGACGGAAGGCTGAGGAACCTGAAGTCTTAGACTCCAACTGCTGAGGGGAACCGATCGAATTACCTGTTTGTCCATTGCCATAACATACTGGGGAAGTCTGCAGCCTGGGATCTGAACTGTTCCCAGGTCAGAGGTCCCAAAGGACCAAGGTGGCCTGGGAGAAGGGAGGCTGTATGCAGAGGCAAGGGAAGAACTGGCCACTGTACATGGTGCACCTCCACCAGGGCTAAAAGACCTATCAGGCAATCCTGGAAGAACAGGGAATCTGTAGGTCTGCTCTGTCGCCAGCCTGTGGAGTAAGGAAAAATGGTCAGGACTGAGCCATGTAGGGAAGCTTCTCTATGAGGGGACTGGGGCCGCATGGATCCAGAAGGGCAGTCCCCAGCCCTACCCAATGAGAACTCTCTCGAAAGAGACGAGGGAGAGAACTTGGTTTCAGCACTGCGCTTCTCCTGAGCCCCAAAGGACTGCAGAGGAGTGATGCAGCCCCTCTCCACGCCCCTCAACCCTGAAGATCCTGAGGAAGAGTTCTTCCTGACCCTGTGCCATAGGACCCCCTAACCCGCAGGCTCCCAGAGGAAATTCCTCTTCCTCGGACCCTGTGCCATAGGACCCCCAACCCGCAGGCTCCTAGAGGAAAGCCGCAGTGGAGGGGATCTGGTCCTAGCCTTAAGGGAGGTGGAACCAGGGTGGCAGCCGACCCTCCCAAACCCCCGGACCACCACACCCATAGCAACGGGCTACTGACCCACACCACCACCACCCCCCGGCACCATCATCGGCCCAGGGTCAGTGCCGGGTCGAGTCACTGGAGCCACGGGGGCACCTGGGGAGGCACAACGGGCTTGGTCCTCGTAAACCCACTGACTCGGAGAGTCAGGTTACCAGTCTGGGTCTGGCTTCAGAGAGGAGGAGATCCAGAGGAGCTCCAAACTGGTGAACCGGGGCTCTCCCACCACAGTGCAGCGTGTAGGCCCCTGCAGAGTCCTTTGTGGCACTGCTCGATCACCGGAGCCCCAAACGGGTCTGGGATCTGGCTGGCCGCGGGTGGCAGTGAGGAACACCCTGCCCCAGACCCAGCAACCGTGGGCCCAGACGACGGGGATGCCTGCACCTCGAAGAGGTGACTGCCAGGCGGTGCTCCCAGCCAAACCCCGGGTGAAGCTAGACTGGTCCTCCAGCACCACGGTAGAGACTTCCTCTATGGCAATGCTAGATGAGGAGGACCCCCCTTCCTCACAGGACCATGAGGCCTGGGAGGGGACCCGAGAGGAAGTGCGAAGAGTTCTACACTTCAGCCCACAAGAGCGTGTCGCTTCCCCGAAGTCATCTGAGCCCTGCTGGCTTTCAACACGCAGTGCTCAAGAACGTGGCAGTCCATCGAGAAGCAGGTGTCACAGTGATCCATGTCATGCTGGGGTCCAAGGCAGGAAAGGCAGACATCATGCTGGTCCATAATGGTGTCCCTGTGGCCAGCAAATTTCAGACGCTTAGGAGGCCAGCCCATTTTTGACGACGCTTGTCCCCTGAACCTGGCATGATGCAATGGTAACTCAAAACTTAAATAGAAAATACTCAACGCCATTAAAGGAAGAAAAAAAAGGTCTTACCAAGACTTCAGTAACGGTGCTGAGTGGTGAATGGCAGAACTGAGGCGGATTGCTAAAAGCAGCGTTAACAGCAGCTCCGAATCATCAAAAACAGCTCAAGGACCGACTAGGTCACAGTGGAGTACCTCAAATTCTTTTCAGCTGCAGGCGAGGTGCTGTCTCAATGGTGGGAGAAGCAGAACTGAGGTGGAGGAACCAACGACGTTTCTGGCCAACACGAGCACCACGCCATGTGTGGCGGCCTCATAGGTGGCTGGCACCCCCAAAAAAACTCCTCCAGATTCTTGTCTCGCCAGTCACCCACCAGTGATGAATGGTGATGACTGACATAGGAAGATCTGGGTTTACCGCCTGTGCTGATTGTCAAGCATAATCTGGTAATGTGGAGAGCGACTGACTGTTTAGGTCATGGTTTTGGGGGTCTGAGGAACAGAGTGATTCAGAGGTGTCACACTTGATGATCACCGACTGTGTGGCTGGTAGATGTCATTTGCAGTTTAACCCCCAGCAGTTATAGGGATTGATTCTGTGGCCAGACTGGGTGGCAGAACCTTGGGGGGATTATGTTGGTGGCAGCAATTGTGAGGGTTGGCCCCAGACACTCTGATAATGCCCCACTGAAAAATTAGCTTCCAAGGTTTTTTTTTTTTTTTTTTACAGCAGCACTGCTTAAGGGAAATGACAGCTGCTGTGTCCTGCATAGTCATAGCATCGACTGTGCATGTGAATGCTGTAATAACCAATCGATTGTTACAGCAAGCAAGCAAGAACTGGCCACAAAGATGATCCAGGGATTGGAGAGCAAGGCCTATGAGGACAGGCTGGGAGAGCTGAATATGTATTCACTGGAGGAGAGGAAGGATTGGGGGGTTAGGATTGAGATCTTTAAGTATCGAAAGGAATAAACAAGACCAACACAGAAGGATTTTCAGATGAGAAGGGGGACCCGAGAGGCAATGAACTGAGATTGGAGGGTGGACGATTCAAGAGGAGATTAGTTGAAATTTTTCACAGAAAGAGTGGTGGACAAATGGAACACCTTACCAGAAGAGATAGTGTCTTGTAAGACGGTGGGCAGTTTCAAGAGGGGTTGGGACAGGGAAGGGATATGGGGAGGGGGCAGGAGGGGCAGCTATGAGATGAAGGGCTAGCTGCACACTCGAGCAGACTCGATAGACCATGAGGCCTGTTTCTGCTAACAATTTAGTATGTTCATATACTGATACTTGTTACCTTGTGAGTTTTGACTTGGGGACAATGGTGGGGAAGGTGGTGGGGCTGAGATTAGTGGGAAGAGTATTACTGTAGGTATTTTTGCTGTTACAGTTGTGAGAGTTAGACGGTGGTTGGCCGAAGAGGTAAGCAGAGGGTTTGTGCCAGTCGCCATTAGGGATCAGGGTCTTGCGCTAGTGCACTAGTGGGAGAGGGATGCTGCTGGACACCACAGAGAATGTTTGGGGATAGGGAGAGGGAGGAGGTGCTACTTGGACACCAGGGAGAGCCTGAGAGGATGGGAGAGAGGGGCTGCCACTGGAAACCAGAGAGTAACTGGAAAGGGAGGAGGAGAGGAGTCCTTTCCTTCCCAATAACCTCCATCATCGCTTAGGAAAAGTGTAATCTTTGGGTGACCAATGTAAATTGGCACCGCTTCCTGGCTGGACAAGTGCAAAAAAAAAAGTTAAGCGTGACCCTGCAGACTAAAAACATTTGTCTCAAACTGCCACTTAAACAAAAAATGAGTACTGTATATCTTCGATTAGAAACTGCCCTCTAATAGAAGCCACACTGAGAAAAGCAAACTTGTAATAGAAGCCACCCTCAGAAGCAACGGCTTGTAATCAGGTATACTGATACTTTAGGTTAATGCTGATGTATTACTGGTACAGTTTCCTCCTGGTTCCATGTGATAACAGTGATTGCGGAAAGGCGATCGCCGTTAGAGGCAAGTGTACATCACCAAAAATCAGTTTCGTGATGTACACTCCCAGCACACAGCAAAAGGGCGCCAGGGACTTTTTTTTTAAATGCAGGGGGCTGCACCCCCACTAGAGGATTCTCAACTCAAAAATCGAGGGGGAGGCCAGGCACAACAAAAGGAACATACCCGGAACCCTTGCAGCCCTAGCCTGCCACCCACCCACCACGCCACAGGGCCAGCTCAGCAGCCCACCGCCTCCACTCGCCTCATGAGCCTCCCTCCCTTCCACCCTGGCCGTGACTCGCCTCCCCCTGCTGCCATGGCATATAGCTACAGCCAGTCACTATATCTGCAGACCCCTCCCCATCCGGGTTGCTCCTCCTGCCCGGTAGCTCTGTGGACAGGCGCGCAATTGGGCCACCCTTTTGAAAGCCAATCGCGGTCACCATTGTCATGGGCTACCCTCCTTATATTGTCAACAATGAATAGTCAACTCACAGAGGCACTATCTCTAACTTTCACTTCATGTTGCACTCTACTAAAATGCAGTCACTGGGTGAATATATTGGCACAAGCAATATGCCACACTAGGATCACATGGTTCCTGAAACCTCAATCATAAACAAATAAAAGTAATGAATACAAATGGCAACTAAAAATAAAAGCAGTTTGATATTTGTTACTTTTCCTTTAACTCACTGATGTACCACTACAGAAGATGAACGACGATGCCATATGGTTCCCTGAGGTCCCCCACCCGATCCCGATCAACTGTTGTAACCGATCACAAATGCCATCGGCCACAAAGATTAATAGCATGATCTGAAAGTAAAACTAGAAAAGAATGTATTCATAGAATAACCACTAGTACCTTTCAACCATTCCAAAATTTATATCCTAGTGTATGGGTGATCATACACAAGACTGTGTTCCATTGAGGGATGTGGTGACGACGGCATCACGTCCCTGAGATGGAAATGTAGCCTTGGTGTGTATGGTCACCCATATACTGTTTTATATAGTATATGCTTTCCAAAAGTTTTAAAGTCTTATTTTACAATGTTTCATACCTTGTGTTCATGCTTTATTTATTTATGTCTTTGATTACCGGGTAGGTGCACTGATCCAAGGGACCGTTTTAGGCATGACCGGGCCATAAAAGATGGCAATTGTAAACAGTTACAATCGCGAAGGAACAAGATAAATGTAAACAGAAGTCAAACTTATTTACATACAGGAATATTGGCATCAGGGTACAGGTGAATAAATGTCGGGTTAGCTAAAGTGTACAAGACATAAGAGGTACAGCAGTCGCTGCCCACCGGCAGCGGTAGGGCTACCACTCGCAGTGCCAGCTACCCGGGTTCGGGAACGGACTCGGTGGCTGGGGAGGAGGAGACGAGCGCCCAGTGGCTGCTCTTCTCCTCCGGTGGGGTGGGATGCTGGTCCCGCTGCGATACCGCCACCTGGGTGACCACGGGTGGAGGTGCAGCTAAAAGGACAGCATGTAGTAGGAAAGGAGGCGTCTGCGGGGAATTGGAGCGTCGGCACATTCAAGCGTCGTTGCTCCCTAGGTCTCCATGAGCTGGGACGTCCCGCGGGAATGGGCCGAAACAGGAAAGACCTCGCTGGTGCCCCAGTAGACGGAGCTTCAGGCCCCGACCCTAGGGCCCCTGTCAGTGCAGGTAATGGATTCCTGACGAAACACAGACGCTTGGGGCGGAGGAAGGGGCCCGCCTCACTACCCTCCTGGGGGTTAAACCAAAGGCAGCATGGAGGGATGACTGCACCTGAAACTGGCAGACGAAGCAGGGACGATAAAGGTCAGTAGGAGACTTGGATGTAAGGAAGCACCGTGGAGCGAGAAGGGAACATAAAAATAGAATATAAAAAAAATTGAGGGTACAGCAGTCCTACCCAACCCCTCCCCATACAACACACCTTTTGAGAGCCAGAACGAGAAGGGGAGGAGAGGAACTTAAGAACAGTTGAGTGAAAAAACTCCCAGCAGAAGTCAGGTTAGTGTGGTGGTAGAGTGGCTGGGTGTGGGGCTACCCTGGTGAGCAGGGAGCAATGGGCTGTCCATAAGCCAGGTTTTGAAGAGGAATTTGAAGGCTGTGTGGGTGTTAGATGAGCAGAGGTTGCAGGGATCCCATTCCACAGTAGGGGCAGCAATTGATAAAACTTTCCCTCCCATGCTGATAGAGACCCTCGGTACCTTGAGGGGAGGGATGGTGGACGAGTGTAGACTCCCTGGGTAGGGTTCTAACCCTGGAGTAGAGGAGAGAGAGGGACGATCACCACCCCTATTGGTACTATCCATGATACAGCCAAGAGCAAAGTCAAAGCAGCCTTGGAGGCGGTAGCCAGCCGAGGTTCTGTAGAGTCGCAGTAATGGGTTGAGAACAGTGCTATAGTAGCAAAGCGACACGCACTATTGTAAACGAACGTGAGCCTGGTTCTGAGGGCAGAGGATGCACGAGAGTAGATGGAGCAGTACTCAATGACAGGAAGTAGGTTACCCTGGACAAATAGCTATCCGAGCCTATGAGGTTAGTAAGAGGCGAGACGGTAGGTGGCCCTAGTTTTTGATTGACCCTGGAACCACAGTGTTGATGTGGTCCTAGAAGGTTAGTGCTGGGTCAAGTGTTACCACCAGGTATTTGAACGAGGCAATGTCTTCTAGAACCAGAACATCTGGGGACAGTATTTGGAGGGAGGAGCCCGAACTATGAATTTTGACGAGGTGGGGTTTGGACGCAAATAGCATGGTTCTGTTTTTTCCCATTAGCCAATAACAGGTTGAGTGTGAAACAGCTAAAAGCACTGCCATAGGGTGAGGACTGAAGAGACCTGAGCGAAGGAATATCGCAGTGGTAAATAACAAGGTCATCTGCTTACAGAAGCGATTTACAATTGAGGTTTTCTGAGGGGAGAGAATTAATGAAAACTGAAAAAGTAGTGGGCCCAGGATGGAACCCTGGGGTACGCCAGCTGAGAGACAGGGAGAGGTAGGGAGATGGCAGAACCAATACACACAGATTGTGAGTAAGACCTGGGAGGAACTTATCACTGTGGTAAATAAGGTCATCAGCATACAGAAGCGATTTACAGTTGAGGCTTTCTGAGAGGAGAGAATTAATGAAAATGCATAAAGTAGTGGGCCCAGGATGGAACCCTGGGGGCGCCAGTTGATACAGGGACAGTAGGGAGATGGCAGAACCAATGCACACAGATTGTGAGCAGCCCAAGAGGTAGCTCCTGAACCAATCAGTGGTCTTAGTGGAGCAACCAAGGAGGTGCAGCTTGGAGAAGGAGTGCATGGTTGACCATATTGAAGGCCTTTGAGGTCCACAAAGACAGTCCCAGTAGCGTGCCCACAATCCATATTAGTAAGGACATGATTAGTAAGAGTGCAAGTGCAGAGGTGGTGCAGTAATTTGTGCGAAAGCCATGCTGTTGGCTCACATAAGATTGTGTTTATTGATGTGTTCCAGCAGTTGGCAGTGGACAATTTCTTTCTGGAAGTTTGCTTAGGTGGGGAAGGATAGAGGTAGGTCGGTAATTATCAGACAGATGAGGGTCACGGCTTTGAAGATAGGTATAACATTTGCAGATTTCCAGGTATCCGGCATGGAGGAAGAAGACAGGGCCAAATTGAAAATAAAAGTGAGAGGCTTGGAGATAGCGGGGAAGATGAGTTTGAGCAGGATAGGTGAGAGGTCATCGAACCCAGAGCTACACCAGTTTGGGAGATTCCTTTGATGTTTGGTGGTGTCCTGAATGGATATGGTCTTGAAGTGGAGCGGGGATTCCTTGGCGGGGTGGGAAGAGGGCTGCAGCTGCGCAGCCTCCCAGGTTGGAAGGTGGGGCCAGTAAGCTTGCTGAGATGGGCCGACAGATCAGTGAATTTTACGTTAAAAGACTGAGCTACCTCAGAGGGCCAGAGGGGAGTAGAGTTTGATAACAGATCTGTTGGTATGGGGATTGGTGAGGGAGCTAAGGGAGGCCCAGAATTTCCTGGGATTACCTAGGCTGTCCTTCTGAAGGTTAATATAATAGTTTCATTTTAGGGATTTGGCCAGCTGTTTACACTGATTTCTCAGACACCTATATTTGTTCCACAAGGAAGGGAGGGGACTATTTATGATCAGCCCACTTACGATCTCGAGCTTTCATGAGTGTTAGGAGTTCCCTAGTGATCCAACATGTACATCCTCCCACACTCTTCTCATCTTAAGGGAGAGGTGGCTATCATGAATCTTCAGAATGGCATTCATGAAATAAGTCACTGCCGAGGTCATGTCGGGTTGTGTGTAAAGGCACAATCAGTTTAATTTCCAGGATGGCAGAGGCATCAGGACAATGGTAATTATGGAAGGAGAGGTACGGGGGCAGCATCTAGTCATAGTGGGCCATATGATATAGGTAGGAGAGTTTGTAGGTGGGTGCTTGCTCACGGTCCTTGCTACAGTCCAGCTCTACTCCGACCCGAAGATCCCAGTCCTTGCTACAGTCCCACTCTGTTTCCGACCCCAAAGAGTAATAGTGGCAGTGATTTAAAAAAAAAAAAAAAAAAATGACAAATTGATAGTTTGGAAACACGGAGCCAACTATGGCAGTCCGTGTCAAACTCTCTTTAAAGCAACTGCCGTGTTAGTCTGTATTTTTGTGAGAGCACTGTGTCCGCCAATCAGGTAGCAGGTCAGGAGAGAAGTTGTTGTATCGTTGTGATGTCAGAATGATACTACAGCATTGTTCTGTGACCTTTGAAGTGTCCTACAAGATTTTGAAACTTCCATTTTCTATACACAATAAGCCTTAACCATGTACTATAATCTTATGATAGTTCAATAATGCTTGAAACTACATTTTGAAAGTTGTAACATTTGAACAGTTAGTACGGTCTCCAGTGTTGCTATATATGCATATCTGTTGATTTTATAATATGGTAAAATGACAGTACTATAAAATACAGTGAACCATTTAATGTATTTTGTATTAATATGAAATGTGTTTTTGTATTGATATATGGTCTTTGTAGTGTTTCTATCAATGGTATACCTATTTGTCAGACTCCAAGCTTTCTTAAAAAAATAAAAAAGTCTGTAACGTAACTGTTCCAATGTTATCACGTTTTAAAGAAAATATATTTTTGAAAAGTCTAACCTTGGAACTATCAGGGCTAGAAACGATATTCTTTTTATTTTATTTTAAATTTGATTCCAGTATTCCCAGTGGTACCTCAGTGCATAACACCAGCTTCACATCCATGTTGTTTCTAATCACTGTTGTGACTTCCAGCTATTCTGATAACAGTATATGTATTCCGTGTCACTGTCCTTTTGGTGTGGCAGGAGGATAGCTCAAAGATAGCCAGTGGGTGAAGAGAAGAAAATGCAGCAGTCCGTGCCAGTGGTCTCTAGCAGTGGCGCTTTAATGAAAGCCGCCTCAAACAGAAGCTGCAGCTGAAAACAGGAGTTTGCTAATAGAAGCCACAGCGCCTATTCAGTGATATATGGTTTTCATGAGTTGCAGCATTTTTTTTTTATTCTCTGTTTGTAGGACCCTTGTACACCACTGCCTCGAACCTCCCTCAGGATCCCAAAGGTGCCTGGCTTGGCCATGCTCTGAGCACCAAGCCACCCACCTCCATGATACCATGGTATCAGACCCCACCCTCTGGGCAGGAAGGGCGGAGGGTCACTGGACCTGAAGGAGGCCTGCTGTCATATTCCAGTCAGACCTGGTCACAGAAAATGTCAGGTTCAGGCTGGGAAACTGCCCATACCCATTTATAGCCCTTCCTTCAACCTCACTTCAGTACCAGGGGTCTTCACAGGTGCCTAGCCATGGTAGCAGCACACCTGAGAAGACAAGGTGAAGTGTTTTTTCTGTACCTAGATGACTGGCTAGTCCCAGTGAAAGCAGAACAAGAGGCAAAGTGCTCTACCCACAAGATAAAGAGCACCCTCAAGAACCTGCGATTCCTGATAAATCTGCATAAGTCTGAGACAGAACCACTTCCGGGTACTAGACTTGGTTCCATGTCAACTCATCGCCAAATTATCTCAAGCGATACAAGTACGGCGTCAATATCAGCGCATGTAAATTCATCGTCACACTAATTCATCAAATAGCCTTCTAATCGAAAAAACCTGCAAGTCACTAATTCGCCGGATAGCACACACTAATTCCATACAGACAATTAGTAACAGGTTTCAGTCAATCACCTAATAACTGCATTTAAATATATTCATTATGTTAGTCTCGATTGTATCACTGATTCCAACATGCCTTTGTCGATGGATTTCTTAGCCAGCGAGGCAGCAGCTGCCTGGAGCAAGGATATTTATACCGTAAAGAGAGTTCCTCCCGTAAAACATATTGGAAATGTGCAGGGTAAGATAACTCATGGGTATCGCAAGATGCTATACTATCAAGCGATTTATATCGTGATGCTACATTAATTCCCATAATCATGTGCCAGATGCTGGTGAAATAGAAGTTAAAAAGTAATTGCAGTCATGAAGGAAAGGCAATTACCTCACTAGAGAGGAACACAGCAAATTTGGCAGGAGCCACGGTGAGTTACATCGAGCTGTTCCAATAAACTGCCTTCTGTTAGCTGTCTGAAACCTAACAGCACAGCGTAAGTACAGGTGTACGGCATGTGTTGCTCCTGCATTGCCTTTAAGTTTAGCTGAATTAAAAATACCAAAAGAATACTGCCTGTCTGATAATGGGGATCAGTTTCTGCTACATGACAGTGGTTGCCAAGACCATGAACGATTGCTAATTTTCGGCACCAAAAAATCTTGAATATATGGCAACAGCAGATAATTGGTATGCAGATGGCACATTTAAGGTTACTCCACCTTTATTCTCACAACTATACACAATTCATGGGGTTCGATTTAATGCTGCTATTCCGACTGTTTTTGCTCTCATGACTGCACGCACAACTTCAGCTTACATCGAGCTTCTTTCCATTTGAAGTCCCTATGCCCTGCACTCTCTCCAGCGTTCTGTGATGACAGACTTTGAGCAAAGCAGCTGTGCGTGCTTTTGCATGCCAGTTTCCAAACAAGCAAGGGTTGTTTTTCATCTTTGTCAGGCATTATGGCGAAAGTGCAGGATTGTCCAGAAATTTTAAAGAAGTACACTGTAGACGAGAACTATGCACTAAACATAAGAATGACTACAGCCCTAGCATATGTTCCCATAAATGATGTTGTGGATGCATTTGAAAGTCTGCGAAATTCAGAGTTTTATGCTGAGCATGAGGAGGTCCTAGCACCATACATAGATTATTTAGAGGACACTTGGATCGGAGACCTGTGGGATGGGCGCGGTCGAGAAACCCTATTCGATCAATTCTGGAACTGCCATTCAGCTGTTTCCCAAGGGTTGCCCGTGCACCAATAATGCAGTAGAGGGTGGCACCGCAGTTTCAGTAGCCTGATAGGAGCCAGTCACCCGACAATCTGAAATTTATCACGAGCCCTGAGAGCGGAACAAAACATGAGCGAGCTACGTATTGAGCAGTATCTTGCAGGACACGAACCTCCAGCTCAGTGTAAGAAGTATAGGGACACTGCAAGACGGCTGTGCGGTAGTAGAAAGTTATGGCACCTGCTCCATCATTGATTACCTGCGTGGAGTGGCACATAACTTTCAACTTCAAGTCTAAAAGCTGAGCTTTTATCAGATTTTAAATTTTTAATTAATAAAGGATTATATTTTCACTGCACTGCGCTGAATTGACACAAGGTAAGGTACGCTGCTGAAAATGCTGCACCAATGTTTAAGCTATGCAAAACAAAACTCTGACCTTTTCTGCAAACACATGAAGAACATTTTTATTTCCAATGCAATGTTACAACATCTGATTTCCATGAAGTTGAAAGTATTAACGAACTAATGCTGATTTCAGAGTCTGACTTGATGTCCAGCAATTTTATTTCGGTATTTATTTCATATACAGGGTAAACAGTTTAGAGCCAATATAATTTAATGGACTGTTCTATCAGTGAAAGCTGAAGTTGAAATGATTAACTTGGCGTCCTGCAATTTTATTTCGGTATTTCATGTACAGGGTAAACAGTTTAGAGCCAATATATTTTAATGGAAGTTGAAATGATTAACTTGATGTCTGATGCGCTGAGCTGACTTGGCAATTTTAACAATTACACTGAATTTTATTTCGCTATTTTATCTGCACTGTAATGCTTAGGTGTTTTGTTTCATGACAAATGGACGTGATACCCTAGACTTCATAGGTGCAGAGCAGGATAACCGTAAGGGAGGGCTTTCCTTCCATGGTAAGGGTGTCAAATCTAATTGCTACTGCAGAATCCTTCACACTGGGCCTGCCAGGGAGTTCCTGCAGTTACTGGGTCACATGACCTGATCAGCAGCAGTGGTGCTGTGGACCAAATTTCAGATGAGGGACATTCATCACAGAAGGGACCACTGGTCTTAAAGGTGGGATTCAATGTCAAAGCTAGTGTCGGTCAAAAGACCTTCAGGTGGGTACTGGAGTGGTGGAAGAAGGAAAGCAACCTCAGTGAGAGCATTCCCTACCTCCAGCTATCCCCAGCTAGTATCCTCACAACAGATGCATGACTCTAAGGTGGGGTGCCCACCTGGAGGACCTCACAGTAAGTGGTATCTTGTAGCCACAGGAGTCTTTGGGGGGCACATTAATCTCCTAGAGCTCAGGGCAGTATCTGTGGCAGTGCATTCCATTTCCTCCCAGCTGCAAAGTCTGTCTGTTCAGATCCAAACAGAAAATACATATGAACATACGAAAAGCCAGCAGAAGGAGAACATTTTGGTCTATCAGTCTGCTCGTTGCAGGGTCCACAGCTTGAGCTACTGTCCCTGCCTTCCTCCCACCCTCCCATCCTCCCTACCCATGATCCTTACCTTCCCCTATGCCTATCCAGCCTCCTTAAAGCTGTCAACTGTTTTCAACGAGATGATCTCTTCTGGCAGCGCATTCCAAATGTCCATCACCCTCTCTGTGAAGAAGTACTCCTGACCGCCTCCTAAACCTCCCACTCTCCAGCTTAGAACTGTGCCTCCTCGTGTTATGGTTGCCACTTAGCCTAAAGAGACTCTTCTTATCAACCTTATTTATCCCTTTCAAGTACTTGAAGGTCTCAGTCATGTTCCCTCTCGCTCGCTCGCTCTCTCTCCTGTCTTCCAGGGAGTACATGTTCAGTGCCCTCCGCCTCCCCTATGCCTTGCCCTGCTGACCGACTCATCATCTTTGTAG
This sequence comes from Neoceratodus forsteri, assembly GCA_016271365.2. Lineage (NCBI taxonomy): Eukaryota > Metazoa > Chordata > Ceratodontiformes > Ceratodontidae > Neoceratodus > Neoceratodus forsteri. The sequence goes on from CM057449.1 coordinate 693,400,438, forward strand.
CCCTCCTCTGACCTTCTCCAGCAGGTTAATGTCCATTTTGAGGTGTGGACACCAGTACTGAACTCCATACTCTAGATGTGACCTTACCAGTGACCTGTACAAGGGCAGTATAACTTCCTCTCTCCTACTGATCCCCTAGCTATGCATCCCAGCATCTTGTTTGCCTTTGCTGCTACATTCTTGCACTCGTGGAGTGCTTCACGTCACTAATGATAATCATTCCCAGGTCCTTCTTCTCCTCTGATGCAGATACTCTGACTCCACCCAGGTAGTACTCTGTCCTGTGATTCTTGGCTCCAATATGCATAACTTGCATTTCTTGGCATTGAAGCCAAGCTGCCAGATCCTGGACCACCTCCCCAGCTTTTCAGATCTTCCTGTAGATCCTGTGTCCCTTCATCTGTGTCCACCCTCACACACAGGCTTGGTGGCATCCAGCAATGGGCACATTTGCCGTTAATGCCATCCCCAATGTCACTGAGTGAAGACATTGGAACAACACCGCCCCAGCACCGAGCCCTGTGGGATTCCACTGGTTACCTCTGTGGTGCCAGATAATTCTCCTCACAACCACCCTCTGGGTTCTGTCCCTCAGCCAGTTTTCCACCCATCTGGCCTTCTTTTCCCCAACTCCAAGATCCACCAACTTCCAATCAACCTTTGTGGGACACGAGTCAAAGGCCTTGCTGAAATCAAGATAGAGGATGTCTACTGCTTGGCCCCTGTCTACTGTCTTAGTGACAGAGTCAAAAAGTCAGTCAGATTTGTTTGACACACTTCCCCATACCCCACCATGAACCCATGCTGCTCTCATCCTGAGACCATACTCCTCTAGATATTGCACCAACCTTTCCTTTAGTGTGGTCTCCATGAGCTTGCCCACAATGGAGGTCAGGCTGACTGGTCTGTAATTCCCTGGATTTTCCTTGGGACCACGCTAGGAGGGCACTACACGTGCTGTTCTCCAGTCCTGCGATACTACGCCTGACTCTAGTGAACTATTAAATAGATCTGCCAGTGGCCCTGCCAGCTCTTCAGCTAGTTCCTGTAGTACCCTTGGATGTACTCTGTCCGGGCCTGGTGATTTGTCCACCTTCAATGCCAGCAGACCCTTCCTCACTCTATCCTCCTCTGTCACTACATCTGTGTTTCCCTCTCCTCTGCTCCTCTTTTTCCTCTTGAAGGCACTGGTCTGTCCTTCTCCCTGGTGAAGACAGAACAGAAGTATCCATTTAGTATCTCTGCTCCCCATTATTCTCCATCCCATTCTTAAGCCTAACAATCCCTTCCTTCTTGTCCCTTATATAGCGAAGAAAGTCTTCTCCCCTTCTTAATTGCCCAAATTGACTGGTCTCCCATTGAGACCGCCCGCGTATTGACTTGGGCCTAACCTTTTCACCTCAATGTTCAACAAAGCCTGTGACATTTCGCACCTTTAACCATACTCTGCTCCAAAGCATGGCATGCTCCCTGGTTTCACCAGCCTGCTCCCTACTTCTTAAGGATAGGGATAACTTATGGCACCTTGGCATGGAAACTGGTCCTTCCTGTAGATAGGCAGGCTTCTTAGCTGCCTGAACAAGTGTACCTGGGCCATACGTTAGCGCCAAGGCCGCAGCACTATCAGGCTTCACTCACCTCGTCCTGGGGAATGCCAGAATCTTCTGGGACAATATCAAGCAACTAAATGGGGTGTACGTCCACCACCACCCTCCCAAATCTATATTGATGGCTTCATCTCCACGGACCCCACCCTCATTGCCAACTCTCTCAATCAATCCTTCACTGACCTTAGCCCTGTTCTCCTTGCAACTTCTTTGACCCCTTCACCTAGAGCCTCACCCTCACCCACCCTTGGTTCCACCTTCACGTCGGTCATCACTCTAAGTCCGACCGATCTACTCAAGGCCTTAAAGGGCAATACCACTGGCAGTGACTCCTTGGACCCCTGTCTCTTCGCCAGGTACTTGACTTGGTCATTGTCCCAATTACTAGTCTCTTTAATAAATCTCTCTTCAGGACAATTTCCGTCTGCCTGGAAAATCGCTACTGTCACACCCATACATAAGGGTGGTGATAGGACCGCACCTGGTAATTATCGTCCAATCTCTATCCTCTCACCTCTCTCAAAAGCCCTAGAAAAATAGTATCCACCCAAATCTAGAGTATCTAACCAAATACAGCATACTCTGCCCTGAGCAGCATGGCTTCCGGCTGGGCACAGTACCACCACCCTCCTTGAGTTCTCTAACTTTCTTCACTCCTTCCTGGACTCTGGCTTTCTAGCGGGTGCAGTGTTCATTGACTTGTCTAAAGCCTTTGACACTGCTTCCCATCCCCTCCTGCTCAAGGCACTCAGCCACGTTGGCTTTGCTGCTGGTCCAGTCTCCTGGTGCACCAGCTACCTGTCTGACCGGTCCCAGCGTGTTAAAATTAATGCGACTCTCTCAAACGCCTGCCGAATCAGCTCTGGTGTTCCCCAGGGCTCCATTCTTGGCCCTTGCTCTTTTCCCTATATCTCAACTCCCTGCCTTGTGCCTGTGCTGGTAATCTCCTGCTTTATGCAGACGATGTTGTCATCTTGCCTCTGACCGGAACCCTACTACCCTCCAGGCCACCTTGCAAGCCTCTTATAATGAAGTTGACACTTGGTTCAACGAGCATAGACTAGTAATTAATCTTAAAAAACTAAAGCCATGCTCTTTGCCCATCCCCAAAACAAGGCAAGTAATTTCCCACTATAGGTCCTTGCCAGTTCGAGTTCCCACTTGAACTGGTCCACACTTATAAGTACCTTGTGGTTACTTTCAACACTGCCTTCACATTCCATTCCCACATCTCTGCCCTAGCCTCACCAGCACGGCTGGGTATCCTTTATCGCCACAAAACTGTCTCCCCCTGATGCTCTCCGACCGCTGTCATGTCCTCTCTATTGTCCCTAGTTGACTACGTTTGCCTGTCTATGGGGCTGCTGACCAGACCGCACTAAACAAAATCCGGCTCACCTTAAATAAGGCCTGTAGCTAATCACCGGGGCTCCCAGACTCACTCATACCTGCCTTCTTTATTCCCAGGCTAATATGCTCGATCTTGACGAACGGCTTAGTTATCAAATCGGCCTCCTAACTAAGAAAACTCTCCTTGGTTTATCCCTGCCTGGGCTGACTGCCTCTATCCACGATGCTAAACCTCTAGTGCAAACCAGATCCTCCTGCAAATCCGATGGTAGTTCCTTGGGCCAGGACCACGCAAGGCCAAAGGGCCTTCTATACCGGGCGCCTTCCTGGCATAACTTCCTCCCCTCAGAAGTATCGCTAATGCCCCCTCCTTCTCTCGTTTCAAAACCTCCGGCGTAACCACCTGCTTTACTACGCTGCAGCTGTTGCTGCTTGTATCTCTCCTGTTCTTCTCTCGATGACAGCTCCTGAGTGGCTGCTCCCATCCCACCACCCCCTTATTTTGTCCTAACCACTATTCCGCTTGTCTCAGCGGTAATGTCTTTCCATAAGCTAAGTTAATCCAAATTGTATCTGGCTACTGTATCATCATAACCACCTGTTGTTACAATTGTTCTCCTCCATTTACTGTGCACTATTATTTTTTATTATTTGCTTGTTATTGTTTTGTTCTCTCTGTGACGAGGTACCTTTGCAAAGAGCCTCTGGCTCAAAGGTTGTAATAAATGTTTTAATAAATATATAAAAATAATTCCTTCAGCTATCTGCAGCTCCTTCTGTGCCTTTGCTGACCGGACTTCCTTACTTGCCTCACTAGCCAACCTTGGTAATTTTCCTTATCCACCTCTCTCGGTCTTCCTGAATTTTCTGTGAGCCAACCTCTCTTCCCTTACTGCCTTGGCAACCCCAGAACTGAACCAGCTGGGCGCTTTGGCCTTGTGTTCTTCCCCTGAGCCTAGCATACTCATCTGTGGCAACCAGTATTCATTCCTTAATGATGGACCACCTTTGGTCCGCCCATATGTGCTCTGATGCCTGCCAGAGGCTCCTTAGCACCCGCCCATTTTCCAGTGAAGCCCTCCTGAAATCCAAGATTTTGGTTTAGTCGGATGCTTCCCTGCCCATATCCAACTGGAACCATACTCTGCAATGGTCACTTGCACCCAGTGGCCCCTGACCATTATTTCCTGTACATGCTCCCCATCTGTGAGACACCAGATCAAGAATTGCCTCTGCTGTTGCTGGTTCAGTGATGCCCTGATTCAGGAACCCACTCTGCAGTTGTTCTAGGATCACCTGACTCTTAGCACATGTTGTGGATGGTATGCTCCAGTCCGCCTTGGGCAGGTTGAAGTCCCCCACATTACCACTTCTCCCTTCTCCATGGCATATGTTGTGAGATCAGTTCCTGTCTCTCTCCTCATCTTGACTGGGTGGTCTGTAAACCACCACCAACCTCACCTTTCTCTCTCTATTTGACCTTAATTGAAACCATAATGCCTCCACCTCCCTTCCTCGGACTCCTCCTCGTGCAGGTTATTCCCTCCTGATATAAACTGCCACCCCTTCCAACTACCCTGTTCCTCCTGTATAGTTTATATCCAGGGATCGTAAGGTCCCAGTCATGGTGATATTGTCCAAGTCTCAGTTACTGCAGCTATGTCCATCCTCCTATCTGCTAATGGTGCCTGCAGGTCGTCCATCTTGTTTCAAGACTCCATGCGTTCAGAGATACCACCCTCCACCACTAATATGACATTCCTTCTCATCCCTCTTTCTTCTATTCACATTTATCCACTCTGTGGGCACCCCTCCACATACCCTTGTTATGTGTTCCTCACCCTCCACTCTTTGCGAACTGTGTTTTGCCCTCCCACCTCTTCCCTCCAGACCTTTTCCATCACTGTGGTGGGAGGTTCACTGACCACCTCCTCTCTCGGCGTCTGTGGCCTGCACCACTCCACCCCACCCTGTAGTTTAACTTAGTGTAGTGGTTATGTATTCCCAGTTTGTCCCTGAGTACCTCAAACCCTCCCTACTGAGGTGTAGCTTGTCTGGTGAAAAGAGTGCTTTATTTGACCAGGTCTCCTCCCAGTCCCCAATACAGATGAACCTCTCCTCCTGCACCATTTCCTCAGCCAGTCATTAAAATCCTCTGTTCTTCTTTTCCTAGCTGTGCTGGCCCTTGGTACTGGTATCAGCCTCTGGGAAGGCCAGTGAACTTCCTTCCCCCCCCAGATCTTCCCTAACTCCCTGAACCTACTTTGCACTATCTCAACCTCCTCCCAGCTAGGTCGTTGGTTCCCAAATATATAACTAAATTAGGTTTTGTCCAACCTCCTTACTATTTCACTTATTCTTGGGCCCACCTTCCCAGCTGTCATCCCTGACATACAAACCACCCTCCTGCTTGCATTTGAGTCTCCTGTCCTTCTCCAGCTAATACTCCTAATTATGGAGTCCCCATTGCCAGCCTTCCATCCCTGCATCCGTGCTCCCTGTCCTTCCTTTCTTACCTTCAGTACTATCTGCTTCCCCACCTAACTGCTCCCCTGCTCCTGGTGAACTTATCTACACATCCACAGTTTATCCCCATAAATGTTTTTCCATCTCCCAGTCTGCCCCACAACAATGTATTACATGAACAAAATCCTTAAAAGTCTGCACAGAAGAAATGTGGATCTGGGATCTAGCTTATTCCCTGGATGCAAGATTTCTGCTGTACATCTGCCAGGCAAGGACAACGTTCGGGCAGACTTCCTAAGCAGAATCAGCCAGGAAACCCCAAATGGACTTTTGAACCAGCAAGTGCTGGCCTCAGTCATCAGAAGATGAGGCACTCTGGAAATAGATCTGTTCACTTCTTGGGAGAACAATGAGCTCCCACGGTTTTGTTGCAGGCTACCTGAAGGGACACAGTCCCAGAGGACACCCTAGTTCTGGACTGGACAGGGGGTTCCTGTATGTCTTCCCACCATTCCCACTCATACACAGAGTGCTTATAAAGCTCAGGAGAGACCCAACAGTAATCTGGACTGGGCCAGACAAGCTTTGTACTAAGTGCTCCAGGTCCTGTCCAGCAGAACTCCAGTCAACCTACCACTGAGATGCAATCTGCTGACTCTGTCTCAGGTCAGAATAATATTCACAGATCACAGAGCATTATGTCTGAGGAAATGGCTTTTGTGGAGCTAGAATTTTCCAGTTTGAATCTGTCAGAGGAGGTGCTGAGGGTTTCCAGGATACCACCAACAAGGAAAGCATATGCCTCTAAGGCCCTGTCACTCGCCTCTGTAACGTTACAGAGTGCCCAAACCCGTTACCATAGCGGTTTGCGTTTACACCTGTAGCGTTACAGAAGGCGTTTTCATGTCTGTTGTTGAAACCACATATGAGGTGGTTTCAACAACGGTTATGAAACTCGTCCCGCCTTGGTAATGTTACCGCGGTAGTATGGATGGGCTGTGGGTTCAGAGGCGCAGCGTGAGCTGCATTGTGGGATTGGGTGCCACAGTAACAGTCACCCGGTTCCCGAGGTGTGGACTGGCTGTACCGGTCTCATACCGGTAACTGCTGCAGTGTGGATACACTGTACCGCTCCCCAGTTGTAACGGTTTCTGTCCGTTATGGGGTCTGAGCGGTGTAGTGTGGACAGGGCCTTAGTGGAAGAGATTCTCATACTGGCGTGCCCCAGGAAGATGCTGTAGAACATGAAATTGTTACACCTGTTTAATCTTTAGCGCTACTATCCCTCTCGCCTGAATACCAGCAATTTCACCTCGATGTCTTCTCGCTGATCACAGTACAGCCAGCCAGACAGCTGATTACTGTGATTGACGGTGCTGTTACTCCTTGCTAATTCTCTTGATTGCTTGCCTGTTACAGTACATAAAAACACCATTTGCACTCCATTCTCATTTGCTAATCTGAGTATGCAAGCCTGCTAGTCTGTTGAAGATTAGCAGGCTTGCAGACTCACTAGCTTGTTACTGTCGGGATGTCTCTTAATTTTGTGGCTCCGGAAGTAAACCTGCCGAGAGGAGAATGAGATTGCAGTTGTAAATGAACTGTCTCTGATACACTGCTCGAGGTAGCGGGCGTTTCAGTGAACACCTCAGACAGCGTACTGAGGGAGCTTCAGAATGCAACTGCCCCAAATGTAGGCACATCATTTCAATATGCTACATACCTGAAATGCATTTTGAGATCGGTAAATATCCAACAACCAACAGTGTTGTGAATGTTGTACATCATTTGTGCAGAAAAAAGAAAACCATAAATGAATTATTTGTGTTTAGAAACCTTTGCACTCAAGGGCCCTTTTTCAAAGGTGTCCAGGTAAATAAATACATCACAAGCGTGATACACAAGGCAGAAATTATTGTTGGAGACTTGATTAGCTGCCTTCACTAATCAAAGTAAAAATTATTACCAATTAACCGAATTTGATTAGCAATTACCAACAATTTTAATTTTTTCTCAAAACCCATAAAATCTACTTATCTTGCTCTATATTGATAAAATACAAGTTGTACACAAGTTTCTGAGACTGATACTGTTTTATTTGAGTCATGAAGGATGAGGTCTGTCAAAGCAGACCATGAATTTGTGAAATCATGATGTGATCATGAGTCTTGACAAATATAAATTTAAAATGAACCCCCACCCCATAAAACTACTCCACCTGAGACAGTGATTGACCGTAAACTTCCAACAAGGACTGTCGCTACTGTTCTGCACCAACCATGTAGCCAGTTATTCTGGCCTGTTTTGGGGAGGGACCAGGAGGTGGTCCACTATCCGCAGCTGCCAGATCGCCAGGATATCTTGGTTTAGCACTAACAAATATGTCTACAGCCCTGTCTGGTTGAATTCAGCTGGGGGACCTGCTTTTAATGCGAATCAGTATTTACAGTATCCTCTGCCAGACTTGCTCTTCAGTCAGTTTTACCTTGTTCATAGTTGAAAACACCTTTCTACTATTGCATTAGACACCGGAAATACTCTCAACACATTGACAAGCTTCAACAGATTTGGATAAGAATTTTGGAAATCACATGCCAGCTTTGACCAGATAGCGGAGGCGGACATATCATTGATAAATTGGTTTGAGCAAAAATCTTAAACTCTTACCATTCTGCAAGCACTTGATTGGTGTCACAGTCAGGCTGAAAAATGGTCACTTTCTTCAGTGATGTCACTGTTACCATACAGCTCCAGTTCTTTTCAGTCTGCTGGCCAAAGTCTGGTATCTAACACTTTTGCACGGTTATAGATACAACTTTCATGATTCAAACCGAACCTTTGTTCACAACAGTTCTCAATATTTGTAATGTATTTCTTACATTATTGTTTAAAAGTTTTAATAGATTGAACACTAAGGTGTGTTAATTTTACACCCTTGTAAGTGACTTCAGGACATGCTCCTGAAAGAAGTCTGACCCATTTTTAAGAGAATGTCAAGTTCACTACCACCTATAGGGCCACTCTGCTTAGTATGGTCAAGAGTGTTTCTCAAAGTTTCAACAGGGCTGTGTAGCTCTGGCATTTCAACAACTTCTTTTTGAAATGCTACTGAGAACCTGGCAAGTGGCTGAAGCAACTAAACTGTTCAAAATACAAAAGGTGTGCAAGCATTTGGAATTTAGTCAAAATTTGAACACTTCTTGGCTTTGGCCTGATCATGAGTTGGGTCTCGGCCATAGAGTCTAAATGGGCAGTGATTACAGAGAATGATTAGGTAACAGCCTGAGTGGCAAGAAGTTAATGTTGCACCCATGTGCCATGGGCCTTCTGTTTTTCAGCTGACATCTCCATGGCCGGAGCAAGGACCGCAGCCTCTTAAGTCGCTAGGACTTTTCTGATCGAGATAAAACAGCTGGGTCAGAAAGTTTGAAACTTCATTGCAATAGGTATTATCCAAAGCATTATTCATGGCCAGTTCTAATCTGTGTGAGAAACAATGAACAGCAACCAAACACTGTAGATCTTCCCTTAAAAGTGCAGCAAGACCCGTGCCTTACACCCATGTTGACAGCTGCCCCACCAGCCCCAAACCCAACCAATTTTTTTTGTTGTTGTTGTTAAGGCCACTTTCTGCAAGACTGTCTAAGAGGAGATTTTGAGTCCCTCACTTGTGCCATCTGATACTGCATTCATTCGTAAACATTTAGTCTCCATGTGACCATTGCTGGGATCAACATAAATTACGTAACCAGTTTCTTTTCATTTACACTCTATCAGTACTACCATCCATAAGAACTGAAAATGATTAGCATTTTTACAATTGACAGCAGGTTTTCCTCTAGGTTCTTGCCAATACACATTGTAAGTTCTTTCCTACCAACAGCAGTAATGTATTTATTGCCCAAATGAACTCCACGGCACTTCACTTGTTCTGCTATCGCTCAGACTTTTTAATAGGGATATCCTCTTTGGCCATAATATACAGGATCTCCATCAGCCTGCCTAGAACCATTCTATGCTGTTCCTCTGCATTACTGAAAGCTCTCCCTGCAAATAAATTTAAATTGTTCCGCTCTGGGTCCAATACTCCTACGCCCCCACCCCAACTTTAAACTTACCAATTGTGTTATGCCAATATATTTCAAGTGGTGACCATGTTTACCACATTTCAAAATGTTAAGAGCTTTCTTGTGCTACTCTGTATGAAGATGTTTCCGGATGGTGTCAACTTTAGCTGGGGCCTGTTATCCCTGCAATTAATGCTTCACTGAAGTTTCTCAACCCACGTAGCTCATCTTTATACCCGACAGCACAATTTGCAACTAGCATGCACTGCACAGTCTCCTCACTGCTTATCTGTAGCCAGTTTTGTCGGGATCATATTTTTGAGCCATCATTCTGCAGTTGTTAATTTTACTCCGCCAGCCATGTTGGACTGCAATTATTAAAAGTTTGAGGTTAGCAAAACAAGCCTCTGTCAAGCTGTGCACTTAAAATTAACACATCAAGTTACTGTAATGCTCTGGCTAACTCCCTGTACTGAGGGAAAAAAGATAAATGGCAGCTGCAGATTTGCTTGTGACCCCTGAGCGCCCCAAGTTTCAGAGTTGTGAACTGAACCCAAAGTTCACTGTTGCAGCAAAGCTGGCAACAGGGTATAGTCTTATGTTATTTGTGTTCCCATCTCTGCCATAGGCATGGCACACACTTGAAAGTTAATCAGAGTTGTGAACAGAACACTCCCCAGTTCACTGCTGCAGCAAAGCTGGCAGCAGGGCTTAGTCTTATGTTACTTGTCCCCATCTCTGTGCCATAGGCAGGACACACACTTGAAAGTTTCCAGAACACTTCCCAAAGTTCACTGCTGCAACAAAGCTCTAGCTGGCAGCAGGGCATAGTGTCTTAAATATGTTACTTTTCCCTCAGGATCTGCCATGGGCAGGGCACACTTAACTTTGAGTTGTGAACACAACTTCCCCAGTGCTGTAGCAGCAGAGCAAACAGTTGTATTTTGTTTTAGTTGTCCCCTTCATCTCTGCCAAAGCAGGGCACTTGTACACACTTTCTTTACTTTTTTTGTTTCTCTCCCCTGAGAACAATGGAAAACCAGGGCACAATTCTTATCATCATCACTGCAGCAAAAGGGCTGGCTGGCACAAAATAAAGCAGGGCGGGCATGACCATTGTTGTCCTATTCATCTCTGCCAAAAGCAGGGTACATTACTTAATGTCACACAAGTTTTTCTTTTGTTTCCTCCCTTTATAGAACTCTCTGAGTAAACCTAGGCACAATTCTTCGTCTGTTTTCTGTTCCCAAAATGTTCTGCTACTTGCAAGTCAAGACACAGTTTGTTTGCTTAACCCCCCATCATCACTGCTGCAGTAAGGGCTGGGCACATTATAAAGCTGGGCATGAGACTGTTTAACCACTGTTGTCCTTCATCTCTGCCAAAAGCAGGGCACATTAGTCACAAGTTATTTTCCCTTTGTTTCATCTCCCCTCAGAACTCTCTGGAAAAACCAGGGCACAATCTTGTTTGTTTTCTGTTCTCAAAAATGTTTGCAAGAACACACTAAAGTTTGATATTTTCCCTCATCAGATCAGTCACTGACAAATAAGTGGGCTGAACACAAAGACTGTTTTTAGCCACTCTGTTGTCCCTCTCATCTCTGCCAAGCAGGGTACCATTACTTAGTTCACACATTTACTTTTCTTGTTGTTTCCTCCATTTTGTCCACCAGTTCAGGCCAAACCCACAAGGTGCCCACCATTGCTTGAGCCACACCCTGAGTCATGCCACTGCCCTGCCACATGCGCTCCGGTGAGTTCACCCTCCAGGCTCCTGGACAATAAATTGAAAAGTTTGTACTTTTTGTGTTTGTTTTTTGTAGACGCTCCGATTGTCTGCTCAGCTGTGCGCTGCTCCTCTGCTCCAGTTGCTCGGCTGAATCTGCATCACCCCTGCTTGCCCTGCCACACTTCTTGCGCAGCTTTCTGGTCCCGTCCCTCTCGCGCTGCCTTGGCCTCCTCGGCCCCTGCTCCTCAGTGCGGCTCCTCCTGCAACACAAAAAGAATTTAATTACCGGAACCACCAACATGATAAAAATATTAAAAAAAAAGGAACTGAACTTACCTTTGCTCTGCTGGAGCTTCTGGACCTGCTTGCTCTCCTGGGGTCACACTGCAAGAGGATGCTGTAATGTTCTCCGTGCAGAGACTGGGTGGGGAGCAGGAACATCACTGGCCAATCAGGCAAGATGGAGCAGGACGTGGGGAGGATGACAGAAAAACAGAACAAAAAAAACTTCAAGAACATGGCCCAAAAATGCCAAAAAGGGCATTTTAAAGGACCCAGGGTTAGTTCAGAATGATTAGCAGTGACTGCTAATCATTCCACAAGTTGACTCGCTTTCTTATCTTGGGTCACACATTGCAATGTGAACCTGCCTTTTTATGCCTTGCACAACATTAATCATAGGAAAACAAATACATAAAATCAAATCCAAAATAAATAATACCAGACTTGAGATTTCCTAATTAGGTACATGTAGAAGAATTTGTTCAGTCAAACCAGAATGAGCATGGGGCTGGGGGAAGAGTTGTGTAATAACATACTAAGGACTACGTGCAAGGAATAGCAGTAGCTGCAAGTCACCAGTGTCCCCAACCTCCACAAGCAGGCAGCTTTTGTATTGAAAAACAAACACAGGAATCAAATTTTTTTTTTAAAAAGTGCAATTCAAAAATATCAAAGTTTGTACATACAGAATAAAAAGATTAAAATCAAGAAATAAAATCAATCAACGGATTAAACAAGTAATTTAAGAAAGCAGCAAGATTTCAGACATCAGAAATGCTAAAGTAAACAGATGTGTTTTGAGAGCAGCTTTAAAAGTCTCAACGGTCAGGCACTCTCTAACCCGATGAGGTAGCGAATTCCACAGGGTTGGAGCCACAAAAGCAAATGATCTAGCCCCAGAATTCTGCAAACGGACTCTGGGAACTCTAGCAATCCCTCGCCGGAGGAGCAGAGAGGGTGGAGGAGGCGGGAAAGGAGATCTTGCAAATACTGCGATCCCTGTCTGTTTCGGGCCTTATAGGTCAGCAATCCAACTCTGAAGGTGATTCTCCACCAAACCAGCAGCCAGTGCAGGCCACGGTGCACAGGAGTGACATGGCAAGCTCTAGATAAACCAGTCAACAACCTGGCTGCCACATTCTCACACCAGCTACAGGCGGCGGAGCTCCTCCCCAGTAGCCCAGGTAGAGGACATTGCAGTAATCAAGGCGGAGGTCACATAGGCATAGACCACCGATGGAAGATCATCAGGCAGACCAGGTGCTTTATCCGAGCGATATTCCTCAGATGGTAAATGAGGTCTTGATGATGGCTGACACCTGGAACTTAAGTGTCAGCCCATCAAACATATAACGCCCAGATTCCGCACCCAGTCAGAGGTCATCAGCAGGCTGCCCCCAACCAGAGCTTGGATGGCCACCCAGCCGACAGCCCTCTACCTGGTGACCGGTCCACAACCAGCACCTCAGTCTTGTCAGGGTTCAACCTCAACCATTTGGCACTCATCCAATCTTGAATCTCAGCAAGGCAGTTGTTAAAGACCGAGACATCGATTCTGCTTGGACACAAAGGACATGTAGAGCTGGGTATTGTCTGCATAGCAGTGAAAACTCAGCCCATACTGCCTTATGTTCCCTAACGGCAGCATATACACCGCAAACAACATGGGTGAAAGAACAGAACCCTGTGGCACCCCACAGGACAGTGGGAAAGGGGCTGAGGAAAAATCCCCAACACCACTCTCTGAGTCCTGCCTGTGAGGAAAGATTGAAACCATCTGAGGACTGTCACCGACAGACCACAGATCAGTCGAGGTGCTCCAGCAACTCACCATGGTCCACAGTGTCAAACGCCACAGAGAGATCAAGGAGAACCAAGATCGAACGGCTCTTCTAATCTCTCGCTATTAGGAGATCATTAATTACCCGAACCAGTGCTGCCTCGTACTATGTCTCTTCCTGAAACAAGACTGGAGAGGATCATAGACATCGTGGATGGTAAGGTGATCCTCCAGTTACAACACGACTACCTTCTCAATAACCTTGCCCACTTAAAGGCAGGTTAGAGACAGGTCTGTAGTTAGCGAGACAGTCAGGTCGAGAGAAACTTTCTTCAAAAGAGGATACACCACTGCCTCCTTCAGGGTGTCTGGAAACACCCTGTCTCCAATGAGCACCCAACTATCTCGGTTAGGACGTGTCCGACACTTCCAAGGAGGCGTGGTTGGACCCAGATCCAAACTACAGTAAGTTGGTCATATAACCTGGATGATCATCACAATGTCCATGATTGCCAGCTGGTCGAGGTTGGATCAGACAAACTGGGCATCTGCAGTCTCCCACCAACCGCTGTGCAAATCTCTGACCTGATGGTGACAACCTTATCTGTGAAAAATCGAGCAAACTCATCACACTTACTGTGAAAAAGCTCCCCAATTCTGGAGACAGGCTGGATTGCACGGCCTTTCGCAGTATGGAAAAGCTGAGACAGTCAATATCAGAGCTGCAATCTCCCTGGACAGGAGCTGTACTTCCACAATTCCTATGCTATTCCAGCAAAGTGTGGTTCCTCTGTGGAGGCACCCGCAGTGGAGACCAAGGAGGATGCTGGGAACCTCCACAAAGGAGACCCACAGAAGGGTAGCAGGGGACCCCGCAGGGGAAGGAAACAACTCCTGGTGGGGACTCCATTGTTAGGAAGGTAGAACTGGGGAGGAAGGGGAGAGGAGGGCAGCTCTGCCTGGCGCCGTGGCTTGGAGGGACAGGGAGCGAATCCTCAGGATTGCCGGAGCAGCTGCACAGGGAGGGAGCTGGATGTCATTGTTCACCTAGGGTCAAATGACCTGACTAAGAAAGGATTAGAGAAGTGCAGGAAGAGTTTGAATTGGGGAGGGGCCTTAGTCAAGTAGCACGACGTAACCTTCTCTGAGGTGCTGCCCTTCTATGGCATAGGAGAGGCTAGGTGTTCCGCATCAGGATTCAATCAGTGGTTGAAAACTGGTGTGGAGCTCAGGGATTTTCACTGGGGACTGGGGTCCACCTGGAGTGATGTAAGCCTGTACTGGCATGATGGGCTGCATCTGTCCGGGAGGGAACCAGGATCCTAGGTGATAGGTTTAAATGCTTCATTGGTAAGCATTTAAACTAGCCAAGGGGGAGGCATTGGAAAGGAGCAGGAAATCCTAGCCCCCAAAAAAATCACGGTATAGGTGCGCAAACACCAACATAGAGGTGTCAATAGGGAGAAGGGCAGGGGTAAATGGAGAAAGTGGACAAAGGCAAGAAGGACAGGGATGGGGCAAACGGAGTAAGGCCATCAGGAAATGGAGGGTAATGCGTACTAATGCCCATAGTCTGGGCAACAAGCTCCTGAGCTGGTGGCCTTGGTGGAAGAGGGATGCCTAGATATCGTAGCAGTCACAGAAACATGGTACACAGAGAACCATGACTGGGATGTTAACATACCAGGGTACATAACCCACAGAGAGACAGGCAGGGGAGAAGAGGGGAGGAGTAGCTCACTATGTAAAGGAAGGGATAAAAGCAACTGAACAAAAGAGTAAACAGGAGGCGAGGAGGCACTGTGGGTCACCTTGAGACTGGAAAGGGCACCACAATCCACACAGGGGTTGTGTACAGACCCCATGTCAGGGGAGGGAATGGACAAGGATATGATAGAAGGCATTCTTAGAATGGCAGAGAAAGGGAGATACTGTTGATGGGAGACCTGACTATGCCAGATGTTAACTGAGCACATTTGCTGTAGCCACATCCAAGAGCAGGGCCATTCTTGATGCTCTACAGGTGGCAGGCCTCAGACAGCCAGTTTCCTGGAACCCACTTGTGAGGGAGCAATCTAGACCTCGACTTCTCAAACGGGGCAGTGAGGATCTCAGATCTAGAAGTGGTTGCCATCTGGGAACAAGTGACCATCAAACAGTGTGTTCACGTTAAACTCAGCTACAGAGTCAAGCCACACAAAAGTGAGGGTACTAGACTTTAGAAGGGCTGACTTTGGCAAGATGGGAGTGCCTCAGAAAAGCACTAGCAAACAGGCTAGAAGGAGGTGTGGAGCAACATTGGGAATCATCAAACTGCCATCACAGAGGCAACAAGCCTTTGTGTGAAGCAAATAAACAAATCAAAACGAAAGAAAGCCACTATGGTTCTCAAAAGAGGTGGCTGTGAAAGTCAGGAAGAAAAAGATAGCATTCGGAAGTATAAGGAAACACAGAAGGAGCAGGACAGAGGCTGTACCAGTTAAGGCAGAAGGAAGCAGGGAGGGAAGTCAGAATAGCAAAGGCCCAAACTGAGGAAAGATAGCCAACTCAGTTAAGAAGGGGATAAAACCTTTATAGGTACACCAGCGAGCGTAGAAAGACAAAGGGAGGGATAGTGAGGCTGAATAGAATGAACGATGGGTGGGCAGAGGGGACAGTGAAAAAGCAGGGATACTGAATGAATATTTCTGCCCAGACCACAAAAGAGGAGGGGAAGTGCCTAATCCAATTAACAGAAGCACTTTGATAGGGGTCAATCCCAGTCCTTTCACAAAAGAAAGGGTTCTGCAAGAACTCCTAACACTGAAGGTGGACAAAGCAATGGGTCCTGATGGAATTCACCCCAGAATTCTAAAAGAATTAAGGGAGGAACTAGTGAACCACTGCTACTCTTTTAATAAATCATGGGAGGATGGTGTGGTACCCGAGGACTGGAGGAAGGCGGATGTGATTCCCTTCACAAAGGGGGACCAAGACAGAGGCAGGAAACTACAGACCTGTCAGTCTGACCTCTGTGGTAGGGAAAGTGATGGAGTCACTTTGAAGGAAAGAATAGTTGAGTACCTAGAGGCCAGTGGGGCACAGGACCCAAGGCAGCATGGGTTCACAGCGGGAAGGTCATGTCAGACGAATCTAATAGATTTCTTTGACTTGGTGACCAAAGTAGTAGACCAGGGAGGTGCTGTGGACGGGACTACCTAGACTTTAGCAAGGCATTTGACACAGTCCCACACAAAGATTAATAGTCAAATTAATCCAGCCTGGGAGTGGGTCCCAGGGTGGTAGCCTGGGTAAAACATTGGCTGCACAACAGGACACAGAAGGTAATTGTAAATGGAGTCCACTCTGAAGAAAGAGGGCTTACTAGTGGGGCACCGCAGGGTTCATTATTGGGTCCAGTCCTTTTAATGTCTTCATCAGTGACATTGCAGAGGGACTGAAGGAAAGTATGCCTTTTGCAGATGACACAAAGATCTGCAACAGGGTTGATACACAAGGAGGCGTGGAAAGGATGAAAAGGGACTTGGCAAGGTTGGAGGAATGGTCAGAAGTATGGCAGCTAGGATTCAATGCAAAGAAGTGCAAAATAATGCACCTGGGAACCCAGGGAAGAATACACAATGGGTGGGAGGTAGTAACAAAACAAAAAGGAAAGGGACCTGGGGTAATCATATCAGATGATCTTAAGGTTAGCAAGCAATGTGAGAAGGCAGTAGGGTGGGCTGGGGTATACTGGGATGTATAGGAGAGGCATCAGCAGCAGAAAACAGGAAGTTGTTATCCCTCTGTACAGACAGTTGGTGAGACCCCATCTGAGTACTGCGTCCAGTTCTGGAGACCCCATCTCCAAGGACATAGACAGGATAGAGGCAGTCCAGAGGAGGGCAACTAAATGGTGCAGGGTCTACAAGAGAAGCCATATGAGGAGCGACTAAAGGAGCTTAATATGTATACCCTTGAGGAAAGAAGGAGAGGGGGGACATGATAGAAACTTTTAAGTACCTCAGTGGAATCAACAAAGTCCAAGAGGGTAGCATCTTCAGAAAAGAGACGGCAAGAACAAGGGGACACAATTTAAAGATAGAAGGGGGCGGTTCAGGGGCAATGTGAGGAAGTATTATTTCACAGAGGGTAGTGGATGCATGGAACAGCCTTCCTGAGGAGGTTGTGGGGTCTAAAACTGTGGGAGAATTGAAGAATGCATGGGACAGACATAAGGCAATTCTTGTGGGGTAGGAAGAAATAGGCTGTTGGTTAACTACAGGGTTTTAAATAATTGATTAGCAGTTTTTTCTTGGGATGATACTAACTGTACAGAAAGTATTTATATAGGTTTTCAGAAGTGCTGTGTTTGTTAAACACAGTGAGGCAAGAGCTATGCATTTTCACAAAGATTTAGCACTTTTATGAGCAAAACGCTAACCAATTTTTTGAGTTATATAAATCCCTGAACTAGGATCTGCGGCCCATCCTGTAGGTAGGAATGGGCAGACTAGATGGGCCAAGCGGTCCTTATCTGCCGTCAAAGTCTATGTTTCTGTTTTTCTAGTGTGGTGATCAGACCATCTGACAGTCTCCACCACCACCATGTCGGTGATCTCCATCCCCAGCAGGAACACTAGATCCAACAAGTGACATTGGCTGTGGGTCGCAGAGGTAACAACCTGTGTGAAGCCCAATGAAACCATCGGTTGGAGGAAGCCTTGACCAAAATGCGAGAGTTCATCATTGACTCCAGGCAGTGAAATCCTCCAGACCTAACCATCTGGGGATTCCAACACCATGTTGACAATGAAGATCGCGACTTCCTGCAGGAATCTTTCTCACCCTGGGTGGACGGTAGATGAGAAGTATCCTGCAGCCCACACCTGCACCCACAATACACTCGAAGGATCTAGTGACCCCAATTGGCACATCTACAAGGCCCAGTTCTGACTTAAAACAAATGGCTACACCGCCCCTACGATCCTGTCTCGGGCGGTGTATCACCAGTGCCACCGCTGGAACAGCTGACTGCAGTACAGGACCAGCATTTTCATCCAGCCAGGTCTCTGTGATGCATGCTAGCAGGGTACGAGATTTATACTTTTAGTGCCCAAGGGCATGTACTGTTGCCTCAGGACACCTGTTGTGTAGTACATGCCCACTTGGGCACCTAAGGTAATTGTGTGGAGCTGCGTTTTTTTTTATTCGCTTTTTTTGCCTTACTTCACTTTTTTTAATTTCAGGAGTTCATTGTCCGGGCGGGGAGCCATCGGGACGGAGAAGCAGCACTGAGAAGCGCAGGCGCAACAGCGCTTAACTGTTAATGCCAAGAAGAGCCCATCACATGTGTGTCTCTTCATGGCATCAGCTGACATGCTGCAGTCTCCGCGAAGAGACCGCAAGCGCGCCAATGCCATTCTGTCTCTTGTAGTGTAGAGACAGGTCAACTTGCCGTGGGTAGCATTGCTGCCTGCTAGAGTAACTATCGGTTCCACTTCTTTTCCTTCCATTGCAATCAGGATCTACGATCACTTTAAATTTGTTCAACAAAAACTAAAAGGACCAAAAGCTCTTTAAGAGCTGTGTTTTTTTTTTTATTGAACCGAGAGAGCACTGTGCGGAGACGGAGTTAATCGGGAGGGAGCGAGCGAGTGTGAGACTGTTAAGGTCTCTCTCCAGAGGCAGACATTTTAAACAACATGGAGAGCATTAACTACTAGGTATTTGAAAGTGTGGGGAGGCAGAAATCAGGATCTCAAAAATCAGTGGTGACACGTGGAGAGGGTATTATGTGAGACATAATACCTCTGGAAGCACTTAGTCTGCAGACAGTGAAGCAAGCTGAATTTACCGCCAGTCTAATTGCATGAGATAGACATATTATTTATAGCTTGCTAGTAGCTACTGCTGCTTAGCTTGTTGTATAACATAATATTTTGCTGAAATTACAGCAAGAGAGGCAGAAAGTGCTGACTACAGCATATAGAAGTCAGTCGGGACATCAATTACAGACTCTGCAGGCTGCAAACCGCCTGAATTTATCCATATATATATTAATCTGAGTGCTTGCCTTTCAATACAGGTAAAAGGTTTTGTTATTATTAGTATTACTAATGCTTGCCCTGCCTATACCTAACCAAACTTTACCTAACTGAAGCTATCTGGAGTGTGTTTGGCCATCAAATCAATAAGCTATTTATAACTTGCGCTGAGGAAAGTAGCATTCTATTTTGGGAAGTTCAAGTCATTAAAAGTTGAAAAAGGGCTGCTCTCTGTGAGGGTGCCTTTACTGCCTTCTCTTAGTTTGAAGGCTGGACCCTGGAGCAGTAAGATAAGACTAAAAAAGTTTAGTAGTCTCATCATTATATTCACAGACTCGGTCAAATTACTGTCTGGGGTGGGGACTTTTGAAAAATCTATACTTAAGAGCTGTTTTAACTAATTCTTACTAAGTAAGCTAAAGCTATCAAGCCACAGCTCTCTAATCTTATAACAGTTAAACTACTTATAGCTGAGGTGCCTGAAGTCCATTTTAAACAGGTCTTTTTTTTTTATTCCTGTGAAGGTGCTTGCTACAGCTTGTATACTTGCTGTGTGAACTAAATCACAGAAAAGTAATTAAGAGCCACTGCTAGCCCAGGTAGCTCAAAGCTAGTTAAAAAGCCAGTTCTATGAGCTACTACAACTTATAACTTTTGACCTACCAATCTACTCTGTGGAGTGTTGCTTGCTTCACTAAAATCTAAGAAGGATCTGCAAAAAAAAAAATCTATAATTAGTTTTTTACAAGCTACTCTAAAATCGAATACTTTATTTAAAAAATCTATTAAGCTTTTTTTTCAAGCTATACTGTTGTTCACCATCTAAAATCTGAGTACTGTTACAAAATAATCTGAGTGTTAGCTTTTTATAAGCTATGCTGTGTGGACTTATCTAAACTCTGAATACTGTTATAAAAATGGACAATTTTTGTATGTGTGTGGACTATCTAAAAATCGGAATACTTTTATAAAAAATATAATCTGACTATTAAGCTTTTTACAAGCTACGCTGTCTGTGGACTATCTAACATCTGAATACTGTCTACTTTGTCACCTGTTATAAAAAATAATCAGACGATACAGTCAGGTTTTCTTGAGTTTATTAAAAAAAAAAGACAAGACACACTTTTCCTTGTTGCATTTATTAATACCGAGTAACACAAAAATTCTCAAAGTCAGTATTCACAAGTTCAGGCAGACACCATGAGTCTTTTAAATTTGGATTTAAGAGAAAGCGCCTTGAAGAAACTGTGAGAGTCGACTGGATTCCCCAATACCAAGCACTAGTACTAGCACTACTACTACCACTACTACAGCTATAACCACACCACCTCCTTGCCCAGACAGTGAAACTGTTGTGACCACTGAAGATTTCTCAAGTGCTACTGCTTGTACTGAAAGCCTAGTTAAGGCCCGAAGTTAGAAAATTTCAGGAATCGTGGAAAAAGGCAGGCAATGGCTTACATATGACACAGATAAATGTGCCATGTTCTGTACATGGTGTCAGAGTTATGATAAAAGCCAAAGCAAAATAATTTCAGAACTGGATGCAGTACTTTTAGAGTACTACATTATCTCAGCACATGAAGTGTCCGTAGCACACACAAATGCTGAGAGGGCATACATTGCAAATAAAACAAAAGTTGGAGAAAGACCAGTAGAGAAATCCATACAATTAATGGAACAAAAGAAATGGATCAGATTTGTAAATTGTTCTGTACCGCATATTACGCTGTTAGGACTGAAAGGCCTTTCAGGATTTTCCTGGGTTGATAGATTTACAAAGAAGAAATCATGGGGATGATGCTATGGGTCACAGTTACAGTAGTGACAAGCAATGCCATGTCTTCATTCACTATATTGCCCAAGATATTCAAAGCACTACTGCTAGTCTACTACAAGACAATGACTTCTTTTCTTGTTGATTCTTGCACAGATAAAAGTGTGACTGAGGAGGAGGGCATTTATGTATGTGTTTTTGAAAATAGCCTACCTGTAACAAGATTTCTTGCACTAAAACCAGTCAGTGTCCCTAATTCAAAAAGCATTTTAAATACTGTGATTAATGCTTTAGAGGGTGAAGGTGGTTTAAAGGATGGTGGTTGGAAACATAAGCTGATAAATGCGGCATCTGATGGTGCTGCTGTAATGTTGGGGAGCACTTCAGGTGTCCTTAGTCGAATAAAGCAAGATTTCCAGTGCCCACACCTCATTGACATACACTGCTGTGCACATCGCTTAGAGCTTGCTGTAAAGGATTCTTTCAGTGACTGTCCCTTTTACAAGTCATTTGAACAACTTCTGCAGAACATTTACTCATTTTACCACAGGTCACCAAAAAGTTGGAAAGGCCTACAGGAAGCGGGATCCCTTTAAATATTAATGTGGTCAAACCAGTTAACACTGGTGGCACTAGGTGGCTTGTACACAGAGAACGGACCATTTCTGCCCTTGAAAGGAACTGGGCTACATTAGTGCCTCACCTCAAACATGTGTCACTGACAAACAAGCAGGATCATGGCCAAAAGCACTAGAAATACTTAAAGTGCTTAAGACTTTAAAATGTGTTATATACATGAACTTTCTGAAAGTGTTTTTGGTTACTTATCTGTTCTTAGTCTGTGCTTTCAGCAAGAGGATGCCACTGTTGAAAAAGCTCACAGCAGAGTAGAAAGCACAATTCAGAAACTAAATGGTCTCTCGAATCAAGAAACTCTTCACCGATAACACTTACATCTGTAAATGAGAACCTAACTCAGTACAGCAGTGTTGACTTAACTATTGAAATTAGCAGGCACAAATCAGGTTCTCCTTCAGACATTGTAGAAGGCACAATTTCAGAGATCAAAAATTTTTCAGAAAACATCACAGCACATTGAATCTCGCTTCAGTCCTTCACGACCAATAAAGTGCTACTAGCTGCAGGAGCTTTAAATTTTCAGTCCTGGCCAACATCCACAGAGCACATTGAAACATATGGAGATCGAAAGCAATCCAAATTGTTGATCACTATAAAGTGGTCCTAGAGTCTCATGGAGTTGGTGTTACATTGGTACTGCTGGAGTGGCTAGACTTAAAAAGCACATACTCCACTTGCTGTCTGTTGAAAGTTGTAAGTCTCTGAAATTGTGGCAGAAAGTGATTCTTATGGATGCAGGATCAACAATTTTGAAATGTGCTGGCCATTGTCAGAATCATTCTCCTGATTCCTGTTCACACTGCTGCTGCAGAACGAGGCTTTCTGATGGGAAGAATAAAAATGACTGGAGGGTTGGATTATGCCCAGACACCCTCACACACCTAATGTCTATATCTCTGAATGGACCCCAGCTTAGTGACTATAACCCTGAAGGTGCCATATCACTGTGGTGGAAAATGGCAAAAGAAGGCCCACTACCAAAGCTTATGGCTCCAGAACACTGTCACTGCATGCTGCTTCTGCCAGCCCTAGTGGTGGTGATGAAAACGAAGTGCTTGGTCCCGTGAAGATGATGTCTAAAATTATGTAAACTAAGGCTGCATGTAAATAGTTTGTTGGGCATGTACATTTTCTTCTTACATGCCCAAGTGGGCATGTACTTTTTTCACGAATTTCATACCCTGCATGCTAGATCTGATGTTCCTACAAGATCGGCAATTACTGCTGTCTTGTTTTAACAGACCTAGTATTGCATAACTCCACCCAAGTTGGATAGGCAGCCGGGCGACTGCACTATTTACCCACTAAAAGTGGGGCCTTTGGGTATGGGAATTAGGCAGGGAGGACCCCGCCCTGAACCCATTTCACCCCAGGCGTCCTGACCCAACGACCCCAATCCACCCACTCCACTCCACACCACACCTTCAGGTCCGCCTCTGCCTTCACCAACTATCCCCAAGGCACAACAGCACCTATAAAACCCCAGCTGACAACGGGGTGGTTAAAAGGGCTGAGATCCCTGAGCCTGAGGAGGGATAATACTGGACCACGAGTTCTCTCTGCCAACACATACCCTTGCCTCTTAAAGAGAATGTTTAAGATTTTGGTAATGGTTTTTAAAATGCATTAGTCCATTACCTTATGCTAGCAACACTCATTTGAGCCCAGAAAGAAATTTTTTCATTAAGTCCAATCAGAAGGAAGAGATTGAAAATTGTGCTGAGCAGTTAGCCAGTTGAACTCTTCCCTTCCTGGTCAGCTAGCCCCACCCCTCTCACTCAGATGTTTTTGTGATATCTAACCAGGCAGAGGAAGGGGTGTACATAGAAGTCAAATGAGGACATTTTCTGAACTGTTTGACACTGTATATACTAAAGTAACCTTTGATAAAATGAAGGTCACTGCCAACCTAACAGGGCCCCTATTAGTTGAGCAATGACTTTTATTTATAACAAAGGTTGTTTTAATATATAAAACTGTTTCAAAATTTTGTCCATTGACTTCTGTATGGCACCCTCCTGTTTTCTGCCTGGTTAGACATCATAAACTGCCTGAGCATGAGGGTGGGGGCCGTAGGTCAGGAACTGAAGGGGTTGCCTGGCCATCTGTTCTGTACAATTTTGATCACTACCCTCCCATAGTTGACTTAAGGAAATCATTACTTTCTGTGCTCAAATGGCTATTGCCAGAGGAAGGTAATGAGCTACTGTATTTAAAATGCCATTACCGAAATCTTGACATTTCCTTTTAAGCCAGCAGCAGCCAATATTAAAACTCCCAAAAGCACACCCACACTCACACACACCTCTCATACACCAACACTCCAACTACCAAAACATAATAACCCAACCCCTGAAAAATACAACAAAATAAAACCCCAACTAATGTATACAACTAAACAATAATGATGGTCTTGAGACTTAATGGAAGTAGGTCAATATCTGACAGAAAGTCACTGTCCAGATGTAGAATTTCTGGTGGCCAGAATGTTGATCATCAGGCCACCATCAGTCACAGAAAAGCATGTCACACTTTATAACAAAGGTGTAATAAGGGAGGTGGAGCCTCACCACCACCACCACCTTCACCTACAATAAAATGTCCAAAATACTGTAGCCCTCTCACTGCCACGGTAATCCTACTTAAAGTATGAAATAAAGTAAACACTATGAAGCCCTCTCACTGCTTCCCAAATCCAATATGTAGGATCCGGAAACCAAGGCCAGTCCGAATTGATGGAAATACACCCAGAGTTTTTAGGGAGAAAGTCACAGTAGAAGGAGTCCCAGATCACATTAGTTCAGAGTCTGCCACCACTGCAGGCTCCTGACTGCACCTGCCCAGAAAGTGGCCACCCCAACCCAAGCATCCTCAACTAGGACACCCAGCTGCCATCCAACCTCTGACTAACACCTAGGTGCTCCCAAGGAGCAGGGCCATGTCCAGACTACGGTCCACAACGCCCAGCACCCCACAGGGGAAACCCAGACCAAGCAGCTGCTTCCAGACAGGCAGCCTGGCCTCACACTTAGCTCCAAATGAAGGTTCCTTCACCAAGAAAATAGCAAAACTCCTGAGAACAGAATCCTTCAATAAAGATGGCTAAAGTCCGCCTCCACGGGCCCCAAGTCAGCCCCACTGGAAAATGAACACCCCACCAGTGTATACCCCCAATTTAGGGCCCACAACTAGTGCTCAGCCTTTGTTAGGCACCCTCAGCGACCTCAGTGCCAGAACAGCACCTACCCTCTGGACACGCGCTACCACCCCAGGTGAAAACAGCCCCAACAGAGCACCCACCTCCAGGTGAGCTGCCCAGGCCGACTCACTCCAATCAAGAGGCAGAATGAATCATCCTCTGAAGTGCACATAGTCCCCAATTTCAAAGCACTCAGTGGACAGCAGCAGATCTCCAGGCTCCACAAGTCCTCAGGTTCCTCTGTAGAACAGGCACTCTAGGGCAATGCAGGTGGGTCAGTCAGGAAAACATATACAGGAGCAATGACAGAAATTGCACACGCTTGCTAAAGTAAACCATAACATTTTAAATAACTTACATTTTTGCTCACGTTATTATAATTGATTTTGTATCCATCCATTGTGAGACGCCATGGCAGAGGAGACTGTTTGCCATGGTTTCTCACCATAGTGAATAAATGTTTGGCTCATATTATTACAACTGACTGTAATTTATTAAAAATGTTATTTACTGGGCCCCGTGCTGTTTCTTTTATTGTAGTTTTATGTACTGCTGGCTTTGATAATAACCGCCTTGCAGAAAACTTGTTACACTTCCATCAGCAGATGTTTGATGAGTGACACCACATGGTTTTATAGTATCAGATAATGCAAAAACATTGTAAAGGCAGTTGATGATGGGCATTATACACATTCCATGTTTTGCTCACTGTATAAGTCTGGTAGTTCAGAGATTCCTAGATGAGGAAGGCAGTACTGTGCAGACATGTGTAGGTCTGACCAAAAAGTTTGTGGTCATTGTAGCCATTCTGTAAAGGCAGGGAAACTGTTACAAACTTTCAGCAGCAGAACTACCTTTCTCTCCACCACCTGACACCAAGATGTGGTAACAAACGAGATGGAATTCCACCTGTTACATGATGGAACAGCTTCTAGAACAACAGAAGGCTATCCACCAGTATGTTGTAGTGCATGGTATTAGAATGGGAGTGATAAACATCAGCACAAATCTGTGGCACTGGTGGAGAACCTCTGCACTGTACTGAAACCCTTGAGGAGGCCACAAGGATGGTAAGTGCTGATGCAGCTGATCTAATCCAGGTACTCCTACTCATTGCCCTCATTAAAGAGCAGCTGACGATTCAGGAGAATTTAAACAAAACATACTATTTCAACAAATTTCAGCTTATAGTTCACATTTATTCTGTATTTCTCCTCCCATTATTTGTTACTGAGCTCATTTGCATGAAAGAAGATTTTTGCTTCAGAAGAGTTCATCCATTCCAGTTGCTTTCTCCTACCTGTGGTCATATTGCACTGCCTGTGACATCACAGTTACTCCCATGGCAACAGATTGTGATGTCACAACAGAGGGTTATAACTTAAAGTAGGGAGCAAGCTATAAAAGCAGATGAACTGCTAGGGATAAAGATCTTGTTTTCACGCAAATTTCTCAAATAAATAATGGGTAGAAGAAATCTATACAAGACATATGAAATGCAAGCTGAATTGTGCCTAAATATTACGATTTTTAAAGTTTTCATTGAGGTGTTGGCAGCTCTTTAACTTGTGACGACTTTGTATGAAGACTCAGTATGAGGAAAGGAGGATACCACTACTCTCATTGTAGTAGAAAGGCTAAGATCAGATTTCTGGAATGACATATGCATTTCAAAAATGGATACAAATTACCACTGCATCATGGCTACTCTCTTGAACACTCAGTTAAAGACACATTTAAGACATTCTTTGATACACAAGAATGGGGTAAGGATCAGCAGCTATATAAAGCCTGGCTTATCCATCTGGTCTCTGTACATGTGGCACAAAACAAGACCAGAAACAGGAACTCCAAAAGACCATAACAACACTGTCATCAACCCTTGAAATCACACTGACAGACCAGGTGGAGGAGAGGGAAGAAAGAGGATCCCACTGCTGCTACTGAACGTCAGAAGAGTCGCCTCATTTTCATCTCCAAGTCGTCCTACTTCTACTGCTGCTATTGTATCCCCAAAGAGACAGCCATTGATGACAAACCACCATGGAAATAACTATCTGACTATGGCTTGATGAAAAGCATTTATTCAGTTTTTGTTGATTGGGTAAGTGCACTAGACAAATTCTGCCTATTTTTAGGCTCGACCCGGGAGGGGATACAGATGAATGTCAACTGACCTTGAACAAGATTAAGCTGTTGGTGGTATTTTAGTGAATGAGGGCAACTTGGCCAGGACTCGGGAAATCGCCCTGCTCTTTCTCAAGAAGTGCCATGGATCTTTAACATCCACCTGAACAGGCAGATGGGACCCTGTTTAACGCCTCATCTGAAAGACGGCACCTCAGGAGTACAGCACCCCTCATGCTGCACTACAGTGTCAGTATTGGGATATTAACCCAGGTGACTGGTGTGGGATAGAACCCACAGTCTTCTGATCTCTCAGCCTCAGAGGCGAGTGTGCTACCTGCTGAGCCACTGACACTGACAATGGCAAGTCACTTTTTGACACAGTAGTGCCTGAGATGTTTGCAAACAAAATGGTGCAGGATTATCTGGATGAGAACATGCCAGTAAAACAGATGAGTGTCTAGTGCACTGGTACCAAAAAATAAAGGCCGTTTGGCCCTCTTTGATATGGTAGCTGTTGAACACTCCAGCTGCCCACCTGCAAGTACATACTCTTAAGAAAATGTTCAGTACTGCAGGCAATATTGTCACCAACAGGAGAATATGCCTTTAACTGAAAAAGTCAGTGTTCACATTTTTAAAAATTAACCTGCTCCTTTTCCAGAGCCCTTTTGACATGGTTTATAGATGATGAATCTCCTGCACTTTCAGGTGGGCTAAAGATAGAGGAGGAGGAGGAGGTGGTGGATGGGGATGGCTCTGTGTCCACATTAGTGTTTTTTTGTTTTTAACTAGTAGCCTATGCACACACTGTGGAATGCTCCACTGTTGTCTTCACACAGTCTCTTTTCAGATTAATGTTTTGTAAATTCCTGCCAGGACTACACTGGTCGAATAAATAATTTGTGGGACTTACCCATAAAACTAGTGTGTTACAACACTTATCTATGGTATAACAGGAAGCCTTGTCCATGTGTGGCACTGTCACAGATTAACAAGTTTTAGAACTAGTAGCCCACGCTGTGGGATGCTGCCCTGTTGTTTTCACTCAGTCTTCTTCAGATTAAAGTTTTGTGAATTTTGACAGGTCCACATGTGGCACTATCCCAATGGGCACACAATTTTGCAACCAGTAACCCAAACAGTGCAGGGTTGAATACAGCCTTTCTTCATTCCCGTGGAAATGCAGAAAGGCTGTCGAAAGTCAATTCAGAAATCAGTGCCCAGAATGTCTAAATAAACTGCAAATATCCCTTATTAACCAAAATGATAAGAAATACAGAGCTTGTTAAACATTAAAACGGAAGCTGCCTTCAGCTATCTTTGCCAAAGATACTACGAAGGGGGACCTAGAGCCACCAAATTGCTGGCCTTCCATCTCCAACATCAGATGGCTGTGACAGCAGTCCCTAGAATCAGAGATACTAACTCTCAGACAATACATGTGGCACAGGAATGCATATTAGAACTTCAGGCAGACCATTCATGTCGCAGCAAGAGCTAATATTAGAACTTTCAGGCAGACCATTCATGTAGCGTAGGAGCGTATATTAGAACTTTCAGAAAGAACTATGAAAACCTAAACACCCTAGAGCAACCTACTGACCCTATTAAGATGGATAACTTCCATCTTCCTTGAAACTCCCTATATTAAGACAAGAGCAGATGTATCTTCTAACTGCTCCTATCACCCCTCAGAGTTAGGCTCGGTCATTAAAAGTCCTAACTCTAAATGCCCCAGCCCCTGGTGGTGTATGCCGAATTTTGTAAACAATTTCAAGAGCAACTACCTCCATATTTATGCTATGTGCTCGCACATGGTCATGGGAAATGTACCATATCCAACCTGGAACCTAGCTACCATCTCAGCAATTTTAAAATCTAATAAGGATGAGACCCTGTGCTCCTCATATAGACCAATAGCTGTCTTAAATGTTGACTATAACATTTTCTGTGCTCTACTAGCTACAAGACTAGATAAAGTCTTACCCACAATAATACAACCAGATCAGACAGGATTTGTTAGACCCCAACAAACACAGGACAATAAATGAAACAAAAAGCTTGCACTTGTAGAGTAAAGTCAAAGACAGGGATGCAATAAGTAATTATTTGAGAGCTCAGAGTACAAGAAGACGCCGTCTGGCTGACTCAGTGCTTCGACTGTTGGGTCTTTCTAGGTGGCAACTCCTTAGGGAGGCAAAGACCTAACGGTTGAAGAGCAGCGGCTGCCAGACGGCTGTCTTCTTTGTACCTGAGGTCTCAAATAATTACCGATTGCATCCCTGTCTTTGAATTTACGAATGTAGCTTTTTTGTTTTGTTGCTTGACTTGTACAGGCTAGCAGCCCTTGTTTGCACTCAAGACCCAGGTCTTGATTAAGCATCTGCACCTTTACAGTTCAGACAACATTAAAACACCTAATTGTTCTTCACCATGCTGCCCAGGACAAGAGTCCGTTTCTGTTACTAAGCCTTGATGCAGAGAAGGCTTTTGATCCGTAGCATGGCCTTTTTTTTTTTTTTTTTTATTTAAAGTTCTGCAAATAACGAAATTCCCTGCATTTATCACAATCCTGCAGTTATTATATAATACCCCACAACCATATGTGAAGATTAATGGCCAGATATCTTCCCTTTCCTTTGTAGAGGAACAAGGCAAGGCAAGGATGCTCCTTATCTCAACTCCTCTTTGCAATTTACTTAGAACCCTTGGCACAGGCTCTGAGACAATCTCAAGAAGTTTCTGGTTGGACTTTGTTGGGGGTGGAAGCAGAAATTTGCATTGTACTGGACGATCTGTTGATCTGTCTCACACATCCAGACTGATCTCTGCCTCCCTGTGACACCTTTTCCAAATGTTTGGAGAGTGTGCTGGATATAAAATGAATGCAGCAAAGACTGAGGTACTTCAGTTCTCTTACCAGCCCTACTATTAGAAACGATTCCTCTTAAGTGGAACGACTGTCTCTTAAATACCTCAGAGTGCACCTTACAGATGAGTTCATACAACTATATGTGACAAATTATGCCCCTCTCACCCAAAATTTTCAAACGGACCTTATCAAATGGAGCACCATAAACTTGCCCTTAATTCACTGTGTTGAATGTATTAACATGAATATCCTCCCTTGAGTATTATACTTGGCCCAGACCTCGCCCTTTCCCCTTACTAACTCCACAAATTCAACCTGGAATAAAATATCTAATTTTATCTGGACAGATATAAGACCTAGAAAAACTTACCACCCTCCAACTTAAAGTTAAAGGGAGGCTTAGCTCTCCCATACCTAGCTCCGCTACAGACTGCCAACTGTGACATGGTCCTTTATTGGTTATCACCAAACTATCATGCTATTTGGAAAGACTTGGAGATGCATGAG
Organism: Neoceratodus forsteri; assembly: GCA_016271365.2. Taxonomy (NCBI): domain Eukaryota; kingdom Metazoa; phylum Chordata; order Ceratodontiformes; family Ceratodontidae; genus Neoceratodus; species Neoceratodus forsteri. Next base: position 693,430,874 of record CM057449.1, read on the forward strand.
GAAGATCTGTACCCAGTAACGAGAGGAGTACTGCAACCTCGCACTTCTTCCCAGCTTGCATGTTTAGAAAACCCATCCACAGCCACCTCTCTTGCAGATTGGAATAAAACTGTGATGGCGTGTCCCGGTCTCTTGCCCTTCAGATATTTAATAACGTCATTAGTATGGAATGCTTTATTTACCCTGGCCAGGTTGGATGATTTCTTCCTCCACATGGTGTTCCTACCCACACCATGCAGGGATCAGAAGTTATAGATTTTCCAGCCTTAATACCAAATACCATTGGAGACCCATGCATTATCTCTGATACATACAAGTTTGCAGCCTTATTTTGACACAGAGAGCAGCACACCCTCCTAATAAGCCAGTACCTCAGTATCAGTCTCACTGGTACTTAATTTAGCGGGTGCTTCACTGAATTCGCTGCTATCACATCTGTACAGAGCCCTGATGGAGCTGGAGATGTATTCAGTGGAATATCTCCACAATAAATGGTAAACAGATATTGAATATGAAATGGATCGCGAGGACTGGAATAGATACCTAATGTACATTCATAGACCCACTTCTTCTTATATCTGGAAGGAGTACTCATGGAAATGTATAACTAGATTTTCTGTACCCGATACAGTAGGCAAAATTCCACTCCACTGCAACAGCTGCTTGTTGTAGAAAATGTGGTGCCCAGAGCATCACATGTACACATTTTCTGGATTTGTCCAGAAGTTCTGATATTTTGGGACAAAGTACAAATTCAGTTATGGGACATATTTAGTCCTGCCATTTGCATAACCCCATTCCTGGTCCTTTTCTTGGATATGCCAGATGGCCATCACCAGTCACAGACCAGAAAATTGCTATTTATTTGCATCTTGGCAGATAAAAAGTTATTACCAAAATGTGGCTGAAGGAGGATTCACAGGCAATCCAACTATGGCATCAGTTGATGATTGATATGTGTATGTGTACATATATATTTATTCATCGCAAAAAACTTTGTTAATGCATCGGTTACAGTTAAAGCGACAAAAGAGGGAAATGAGATGTCAGGGTTGAGCCCCTAATCCCCAACCCCGCATCCTCCACAGACCGACAGATGCGGGGTGTGCAATGTGTCATCAGGCCCAACTCTCACCCCATTCCATCTGTCGGTCTGTGGAGGATGGGGGTTGGGTGGTGATGCATTAAAAGTTTTTGCAATGAATTTCCTTACTTTTTGAAAAAGTGTAATACAACTAGTAAATGGTATGTGTTGGTGGGAGCACGGGGCCTTTGGGCCCCACGCCTCACCAAGCTGCCCATTTGTGCATAATGATGTGCATCTGTGAGAGCTGCGGGCCCCTTGGGCCCTGCACTCCCACTACACATAACTACGGAGCCATACAGCAGCCCTATAGGACAAGGAACACTTGTAACACTAATTTTCCAGTATCTCAGCAACTGTAGCAGCTATGAAAAATTCCAGTGTCACTGTAATCATGACAGTGACACGTCCATGAAGATAAGCAGGGACACTGGTTTACGGGATTGAGAAAGGGCATATTCCATTTTCACATTGTAAAAACGGTATTGTCACCAGTGTCTGCGTTAACCAAAACCGTGTTACCGTATTTGGTTCTCTGTACTTAATTTAACAATTTTTAACTCTGCTAACATGCATTTTAGCAATTTTGACCTCCACTGTTGCACATCCTTCCACCCTTGTACCAATTTAAAGTTATTTTAGGTACGAGATGTGATGGCATCAGCAGCACTACAGCCCCCATCCCTAAGGTGTGATGGAAGCAGCACTACGGCCCCATCCCTCAGGTGTGATGGCGGCACCAACTGCACTACAGCCCCATCCCTCTGGTGTGATGGCAGCAGCAACAGCACTATGACCTCCCTCCCTCAGGTGTGACAGAAGCAGCAGCACTGTGGCCCCATCCCTTAGGTGTGATAGCAGCAGTACTACATTCCCATCCGCCAGTGGTGATGGCAGAAGCACTACAGCCCCCAGCCCTTCGGTATGATAGCAGTAGCAACAATGCAGTCCACATCCCTCTGGGGTGATGGCAGTAGTGACAGCACTATGATCCCCTTTCTTCAACCCCTACACCCCACATGCACAAGTTACAAATGACTTGGTCTCTTTTCTTGTTAGAACACACATGTGAATTAATCTGAACCGTCACTGCTAAGGTGGACTACCTTTGTTTTTTCCTATCTATAATTTAACTGCCTCAATTGGATTTCTGCCTGTGACACTGCTGACCAGGGTTAGGGAACAGACTTGGGTGTTGAGGACCATCTGGTGGGTGAAGGCTTGAGTGTCCAACGACCACTCACCTTCTCCTGGGAGGGAGGGTGGGTTCACAGCTCAGCATTTTCTGGCCCCTGGTGGAGGCCAGAGGCATGACAACATGTCAGTCCTCACTGCAGGAGGGAGGGTGACTGACATCGGCTTGTGCCTTGACATCATGTGGCCTGTCAAGAAAATGGGAAACACCTGTGGCCAACCGAAGGACGGCTGTTGGTCCCTCCATAAGCTGGAAGCCCCAGACATGTGTCCGTTCTGACCCCTGCCATGCCCAGGATACACAGGAAGCTCTTTGGGGCAATTCTCCTTCCCTGGTAGCCTCCGTAGGGGTAGGGGTCCACTCAATGAATGGTTAACTTTGGGTTACCTGGTAGCAGCAGTAAGGGGTAGTGGATGGTGGTCGGGACCTGGCAGTGGTGGTAGGGGGCCTTGGCAGGCTTGAAGAAGTGGATGGCCAGGGGGTAGGAGGAGCAAAAAACAACCGATTGAATTTGCTTCTTTGAAATAGTGTCTTCACCTAAAAATCCACAAGTCATTAGTGCAGGACCTTCAAATGGATTCATGCATCTCCCAGACATGTGGATGTTTTTTTTTTTTACTTGGTATCCATGAAAAGGTGTCTCCCAGTTTTCATGTCTTTGTTCAAATGTGAATTGAGTACCACTCTGCCCACCAGCATCATACAGCCCCTGGGGTCTTACCTTCTGTATGTCAGTGACTGCTTTCAAAATCCACTGGCCAAACCTTGTTGAAGCATTCTATCAGAAAACTTTTGTTGTCACAGAGACTGAAACAGCAGGTGGGAGAAAAGGTGCAAATGATCCGATTCACCTAAATGGGGTGCTAACTGTGAAGTCTTTTCATAAGTAGTAAGGCAGTTTATTCCTTGTGAACATATTTTCAGTCAGACTAGTTTTCATTCAAACAACTGAGGATTTTGGATGGCCCTACTGATTATAAACTTGAATAAGCTAGTTGGTAGCAGTGATCCTGTGTTTAGCAATTTACAACTTAGATGCTCATATGCAAAGAATACAATAAAAACCTGACTAAAATCTAAAAACTAGCTTATAAAACACATAAAATGTATCTGAACATTTATCTTTACCTATACAAAAATCATTGCAGCCCAAGTAAAACAAGTAAATTACATGGTACCCTGACTACTATTCTGTGATGTAGTATACTGGTATTTTTATATTCTTTGTAAAGCAGGCAAGGCCCACTAGGCAGAACTGTCTTTTCAGGAGTGACCTAGAAGCACTGGGGAGTTTAAAGTGATTTACCAACTTCCCCGATGTCATGTTTGCAGATCACCTTCCTTCATTGAGTGATGCAAAGCTCAGCTGCCCTGAAATTAAGTATTAAATATATTCAGATGCTTAGTTTTAACATTTTTGTGCCGCTTTCTCTGCATGTTTTTTCTTTGTTTGAAGTTCTGCACATGAGCAGTGCATCCTCATGCATGAGTGACATCAGCACAGGAAGGTGTTCCCACTGCACTTTCTCACTGCTCGTTCATTCATCTTTCCTAGACCCAGCCTCTGTAAGTGCAGATCCAAAACTGAAATGGCAAAACTTACAACACTGATGACTGAAACTGTTTGTTATATTGGCAGCTGTTATACTTGCTTTTGGGATTGCAGAAGTGGTGATTTCTCCTGATTTTCAATTTTACTCATCTGACTAAGCTCTGTGTCCTAGGTCCATTGGTTCTAGGAACATCACAATCTACTTTGCTTGAGTACAGTGTTACAGTTTAATAAGTGCTGCAAGTACATAATTATAACAAGTCTATATAAAAAATAAATTTTTTTAACTGAGTGGAGCTGTAATCTGTACCATATTGGGACACAAAAGGACGACTTTTGAACTAGGCAGATCTATAAATTGAAGTAAGCTTTCCAGTATTGGTACATAGAGGTCTGTGTTAAATGGATGATTTTTCAACAGTTCAGAATTGTAATATGCAGCAAGAGTATAAGCACTGAGCTGCACAGTCCAATCCCAGGAGAACAGTGCAATAAACTGTGTATTTTAGCAAGTGCTGCTTCCAGTGTGATTGCTTCAGTAAACTGCCTTTTCTATTGCATTTCTGATTGTCACCATCATTATAGACAGTTTATATTTTTCTTGTGCTCCTGTGTTTTCTTGGGCTCATTTGTGTTTCTTGCAAGCACCATAACACTGATCACCAAAGTATGCTTAGATGTGCATGAATAAAGGGACATGGTGCACTGAATTGTTTCTCCAGCTTGCCAGTTCCTCGTTAAGTTTATAAATGAATACAATAAAATCAGTTATATACTGTACATAGTTTACAGTGTATCTCAAAATTAAAAACACTTAGTTTTTAACATTTTAACGCATAGTCTTTATTTACAGTTAGGATTATGGCATCATTGTATGTGCTCCGAACAACAGCAAAGAAGAGACTGCAGTTGCCGTCCTCTCAACGCTGTGGTACCAATGTCAAGCTTCTATGGTGTTATATTGCAAAGTGTGCTAGTCAGTTCGGCATGCTTAGGGAATAATGTCTGAACCAAAATATGGGCTACACAGCAATGAATGCAGGAGTCTACACAATGCACCATGACATCGGTAAGGCATGGGAGACAGTATAGTGCAGCATCTGTTGTATTTGCTGTACACTTTATGCATGTGCATCAGAGATCCACTGTAATGGAAAAATAGGAAAACAAACGCTTGACATAGACTGAAGTGGTAATGAAGTATGGTGACATAAGTGAGGAAGGGTGGTTCAAATACAGTCTAACACTTGAGTACCTACCGCATGATATATGTCCCTTTGTAGTGGACCAATCAAACGGTACTGAGGCTATCTAAACATAAATGCCCATAAAGGTCAAATGTATGGCAGCTTAGATTCAGTGCTAAGAAGTGCAAGGTAATGCACCTGGGAAACAAAAACCCAGGGGAAGAGTACACAATGTGGGGTGAGATACTAACAGCAACAAAAATGGAAAGGGACCTGGGGTAGTCATATCAGATGACCCAAAGGTGGGCAAGCAATGTGAGAGGGCAGCAAGGAGGGCTGGAGGGATACTGGGATGCACAGGGAGAGCATCACCAGTAGAAAACAGGAAGTTATTATACCTCTGTACAGACAGCTGGTCAGACCCCATCTGGAGTACTGCGTGCAGTTCTGGAGACCCAATCTCCATAAAGACATAGACAGGATGGAAGCTGTCCAGAGGAGAACAGCAAATGGTGCAGGGTCTGCACGGAAGACATATGAAGAGAGACTTAAAGAGCTTAATATGTATAGCCTCGAGGAAAGGGGGACATGATAGAAATGTTCAAGTACCTCAGGAATCAACAAAGTCAAGAGGGTGGCATCTTTCAAAAAAAAGAGGTGTGCAAGAACAAGGGGGCACAATTTGAAGATAGAGGCGGCTCAGAGGTAACAAGAGTATTTTTCACAGAGAGGGTTGTGGATGCATGGAACGGCCTTCCAGAGGAGGTTGTGGAGTCAAAACAGTGGTGGAATTCAAGCATGCATGGGACAGTCATAGGCAATTTAGGGCATGGGGGTAGGAAGAAGTAGGCTGCTGGTTAACTAGGATCTGCAGCATATCCATTAGGTAGGGAAATGGGCAGACTGGGTGGGCCAAGAGGTCCTTATCTGCCATCAAATTCTATGTTTCTATGCGGTCTCTTTCTCCATGAGAAGGGTATTAGCAGTGTCATTTTAACCTGGGGGTGGGGGACGATCACCAACTGTATTGTGTATTTTTGCTCAATCTCATAATGCACCTGGAGGCACACATGTAGCGGCAATAAGCCAATGCCAGGATGGTATTACAGATGCTTATGCAGACACTAATGACAGCTGCAGTCTGTATAGTTCCTGAACACTTAGAGGTAACACAAAGCTGGTGCAATAATTTGTAGTTTTAAATTTATAGCATGCTGTAAACAGGGAACCGGTGACTTCAACACGTTACTCAATCACTGATACCTCTAAAGGTGAAAGTACAAGCAGGCCCCCATCCCCAAACACACACATACACAGAGAAGAAAGCTATAGCGCGAGATTGGTGGCACTAGGGCAAAGACAGACCCAAACAGTATAAATAATTTACAGATAATAAAAGTTCTATGCTGCAGCATTTTCTAGTGTATGTGTGCAGCTGATGGGGTTTGGGGTTGGGGTACAAGCTGCCTGCTTGTAATTTCCACCCTGTGCTCCATCAGAGTGAGTGACTGATAAATCAATTGGCGGAGGTCACTACTAACTAGTACCAGGTGAGGAATTTGGACAGATTGTGAGACATTTATCCTGCTCGGCTAATGCCACTAGATTGAGCCATGCTCCAGTGTCAAGCTGGAGTGGCCAACAACCTGTTTGCATAGGAAAGAAATCCCTCCCCAAATAAAGAAATATAAAAACCAGGGTACTATCACTAGCATTTGTGTGGCCACATCGATACTGGGAGTAACAGAACACACCATACCTCGATTTTGCACAGTAAAATGGCAGCAATGACGGAACCAAACCGTAGCACTAAGTAGCAAAATATAATATTAACAGTCCGTGTTGCTAAGTCTGCTCTCACTGTTGTACTGGAATGGATTGTGACTGCCTGAGCTACTGCCCACATCATTCTCGCTGCTGTCATAGGTTCATCCCTGTGGGATCTACTGTGCAGTGGCTGTCAAATTGTGGCACAATGTCAGTGTCTGAAAGATCACTGTTAGTGCAGGACAACATAATGCTTTCATCATCGAACCCCGAAAATGAACTGTTTGACATTGCTATTGTCGTGTTGCATGTTGCTACCAAGAGCTCTGTTATCAAGACAAAATTGCTGTGACCAAGAACTAATTTTAATTGCAGAGCACAGATCTCCTGTGGTGACATTGCAAAGGTAATGAGTGTCAAAGGTCACCAAATAAAGGCTCCAATACACAAAATGACACTTCCTGGTTTGTGAGGGTGAAAACCGATTTAATTTGCTAAAATAGGCTATGCATCTATCAAAATACATTGCAAATCAGTTCTGTATGCAGTCACCTTGCAGTATATGCTTCATATATCAAAACTTGGTAAATCGCTTTAAGTGACTTGCTTGGAGTCACACAGTATGCAAATGGAGGTTGTGGGAATCAAACCCAAGTCTGCTGGATGTACCCATTTCAATCACTGTTTGTTACTCTAACCACCAGGCATGCTTGGTTAAACTGAATGGCTGATTACAACAAAGCAGTGCGGTGATTTCCTTACTGACTCTATATGCAGCAAAGCAGAAAGAATGCAAAGCCAGCAGCATTCATTTTGAATGCTGAAATCAGGTTGGCCCAGCTGGCTGCAGTATGTGCTACAATGCCAGCAACCCAAGGTCAAGAAGAGTGAACTCGGGTTCTTGGAGGTCTGGCCAGGGGAGTAGGATGGAGCACTTGGGACTGTTCTTCTCCTCTGGGGAGGGTGGCTGCAGGTCCTGCAGTGACCACCACCACCTGTGTGACCACAGGTGGTGGTGGTGCAGTGGTGCTGCAGAGTGATCAGGAGGGGAGGATGCTAGCCAGGATCTGGAGCAGTGGCATGTCTCTATGTGACCTACCTTCTCCGATCTCCTCTGGTGCCAGTGCCCTCAGAGACAGAGACCAGAAAAACCAGGAACAATCACCCCACATCAGACACTGGCAGAAGGGACCCAGGTGCCCCAGACTTTATAACCAGGCTCCATGAGGGACCCACTGAGTTGCCAGACACACACCAAGGAGTGTGGAAGGGTGACCTGGTCTCTCCTTCCCATCTGGGGAGTACAATCCAGGCAGGATAGGGGCAGGCCCACAGGAGTTCTTGAGCATTACCTGGTGGTGAAGCTAGGGATACCCAGCCTAGGGATCTCTGAAAGTGGAGACTGATGCTGTGAAGGGGACATAGAAAGAAAAATAAAAAACAATTAAAAAGATGCTAAAATCTTAGAGATTCTGTGCAGTGACATGCAATTTCCATGAGGCACCGGTACAAAAATTCAAATCACAAACCAAGCAGGATTCCGTGATTGTTACCGGTAAAATGGAAACCAGAGTCCCTGGAGATAAGTCTACTAAATCAGATCTCACATCACTTCTGAGATATTGGCACCGAAAAGCTGTGGGTGCCACAATTGTATCCTATGGGAAAAATCTCAAATTCGCTATGGCATATCTATGGAACCAGTGAAATGTTTTACTTAATTGGCATAATTCACATCTCTGAGACACCCCTTTATACCCTGCAAATTTCAAGCTAAAAGACCAAATAGTTTATTTACAAGTAATGTACCTGATAACTGGTATGTGTTGATGGGAATGCGGGCCCTTCAGGACCCATGCTTCCACCAAACTGTCCATTTGTGCATAATGATATATGTTTATGGAAGCCAGGCCCTTTGAGCCCTGCGCCCCACTTACACATAACAACGGAGCTACAATAGCCCTATAGGCCTGAAAAGGAACCCTTTGTAACACAGATTTGTCAATATCTCCGTAACCATATAGCCTATGAAAAAAATTCCACTGCAGGTGTAATCTATGACTTTTAAACTTCCTTGTAGGCTTAGTTCACACGTGATAGCAAAAATCCATATCTCGCTCGCTTTTGAGATATTTGCGCTTGAAAGTCGCGGCATCGCAGTGTTATCCTGTGGGGAAGAATCTCGACTTTGTGATGGCACATCTATGGAACCAATTAATTTTCAATACCTAAATGGCATAATTCACATCTCTGGGGCATTCCTTTATACCCTGCAAATTTCAAGTCAGAAGACCAAACCGTTTATTTACAGTGCAGTGGCAAAGTTTTAAAATCCTGTTTGCGAGCTGTCAAAATCCTGTTTAAGAGTAATCCTTGATGGATCAGATTTTGGCCATCTGGTCTGCAAATCGCGAACAGGGATTTTGTCACCTCTAGTGAGGGATTCAAAAACCAATCCCTTTCGTGAGGTGTCAAAATCTCCATTCGCGAGCCAATCTCTGTTCATGAGAAGGGCCATCTGGTCATAAAATGACGATCAAGGATTTTGTCAGCTCACGAAGGGGATTTTGACACCATGCAAAGGGATTTTGTCAGCTTGGGAAAAGGGGATTCAGAAACCCAGTCCTTTCTGAAAGCTGACAAATCCCCGTTCGTAAAGCGATCCTCATTCACGGGATAGGGGCCATCTGGTCCCTAAGTCATGATCAAGGACTTTGCTACCTCGCGAAGGGATCGGCTCGTGAACGGGATTTTGTCACCTCGCAAATGAGGATCAAAAGCGAGTCACTAACAAAGAATTTTAAAATCTAAAACTGCCATTTATTTGGCCAAAACAAAGAACCAAAGGCATGGGTTTGTAGAGGGCTTCACCCTGAACAAAACCCATGCCTCATTGTAGAAAGAAGGTGGCAGCAGCAGCTGGGGCAAGCTACAACATTTTGTTTGGGGCAAACGAAAACAAGATAGCGACTGTGAATGAGGAATGTTTCTCACCTAACAGGATTTTATAACCCTTTGCGAGGTGACAAAATCCTTGATGGAGAGCCCAATTCCTCGCAAAACATACATATGAATCTTGTAGTGAACTGAACAAGAACCTGAAAATTTAAAATTACTTTGGAACAGATTAATATTTTTTCACCAAACCAAGCAGGCTTGTTCTTTGACAAAAACTCTTTCTACCCTGAATATTTCAGACCAAAATACCAAACGTTAAGGCAGCGCCGACAGAACAAACATCAGCAAAATAAGTGCCAAAAAGGCAAAGACATGTTTTTCAGCACTTCACCGCACAAAAAGGTAGGTCCGACCAAAACGCAACTTGGCAAATCAAGAAATCTACCATAGGAAACTGCACATTCCAAATTTCATGCAAATCCATTGAACGGTTGCAAAGTTATTAACGTGCACTATTTGGGGTTTAACACTAAACTGTTTACTCGACTTAACTATACTAGCCGATCGCACTCAATATAATATATTCATTGCAAAATAACTGTTAATGCATCGGTTAGGGTTGATAGCACAGCAGCAGAAGTTAGGAAATGTGATGTTAGGGTTACACCCAACCACCTCACCCTCCACACCAGCAAGCATCAGGTTGTGCATTGGGGTCGTTGGCCTAACTCTCACCCCATTCCATGTGTAAACAAGCTGAGGTGGTGCAGTATAGAAGAATGGGGTGAGTAAGCCTGACAACCCCAAAGCACACTCTGATGCCTGTTGGTGTGTGGAGGGTGGGAGTGGTAGGGCTGTAACCCTAACATCACGCTTCCAAACTGTTGTTGCTGTGCTATCAACCCTAACTGATGCATTAATGGAGTTTTTGCAAAGAATTTCTTCTTTGAGAAAGTATAATGTAACTGGTATGTATTAGTGGGAGCACATTGTCCATTTTGTGTAATGGTATGCATATGTAGGAGTGTGGGCCCTCTGGGCCCTGCGCCCTACTTACACATATGTACGGAGCCATACAGCAGTGCCATAGTACTCCAAAGGAACCCTTGTAACACGTTTTGGGCAATATCTCCATAACTGTAGCAAGTAGAACAATATTCCACTGCGGTGTAATCTATGACTTTGAAACTTCCTGATTGGCTTTGTCCACTGGAAGGTGGACTAAGCCACGGGTAGTGAAAAATCCGATCTTGCATCGCTTCCAAGATACGGTGCTGAAAGTCACTGCAAGCGCCGCAGTGTTAGCCTATGGGAAATTTCTCAACTCGAGCTGTAACTATGGACCCATTGAATGTTTTGGCACCAAACAATGAAAAGGCACATCTGTGGACCAGGGCTTGCCACCCTGCAAATTTCAGCCCAAAAGCCTCAACTGTTTTGCTGCAGTGGGATGGCAAAAGATTTGCTATTTTTGGACAAAGTACTGTCACAAATTGCAACAGTTTCACAAAAATAGGCACAACATTTTGTGATTTTGCGAAGTGTCTTGCCCATTTCTGTTGCAGTTTGTGACACTACTGGGGCTCCAATTTATATATAAAAAAATCTCGGGCTCCTAAAAAGATAGGGCTGAGATCCTCAGGACCCGACTAGGTGAACACAACAGTCAGTGTTTACCTAGGGGTCCCAAATTTAATCACCAGGCATTTTTCTCTCTCTCTCTCTCTCTCACTAACTGAAAACAGGATGGCCACCACACGAAAGTAAAAGGGCAATTTGTGACAGTAAATGAAGTGGCGGCAGCTTCGAGAGATGTATATATTTTTTCCCATTGACTATAATGGGAAACTTGTTTTGAATAAATTTAAATGGTTTCATATTTTTCACCAGATCTTCAAAAGGCATATCAGTGGATTTCATTCCCTAGAGAAACTATGAATTTATATGAATGTGCTTTGAATCCTACTGTATGTACTCCTTTTTTGTTTCATTTTTTCTTGATGTTGTCGAGGCATAGATCAGGAAGCTTATGAAAACCAGGAGCAGTTTCAACATTTGCAAATAGCATTTTATTAATAACAGTAGAATAAAAATAAAAATTGTTCAGTAGAAATATTTACAATGATAGTACAAGCATAGAAAGCAGAGTCCTTCTTCTGAGTTTTTCTCCTCAATTTCTCTCTGTCTCTGTCTCTCCTCTTGCAAAACATTGCAGCTCTTTTATAACAAGTCTTTGCAGGGAGCTCATTAAGAGAACATTCTGCTTCTCACACAACTTTCTTGTCAGTTTCAGCAGATGCAACAAAATAATATTGTGACCCAGAACTGACCTCTTGTTGACAGCTCTGGAAATTTTTTCAAACCAGCATCTCAGGTTAATACCTTGAATTCCAGTGTTTGCAATCATTTCAGCAGTATAATTATATCAGTGTTAAACAAAGGGATCCCAGTATCACATATATTTTATAACTGCAGATATGCAAGGGGAAGAAAAGACAGAACAGCAGGGAAGGCAGAGAGATAGCAAGAGGCGGAGAAATGCCAAACTGTTGGAGTGATCAGTTCCTAGGTCTTACAAGGAAATTTGGTTGTGCAACCAGACAGAGAAGAGACAGAAAAGGAGAGGCTAGAACAGACCTTGTGTTTAAACTCTTTCTGCATGACAAATGGGCTGGGCCTTATTCAACCCTGTTGCACTTGGTTTATGGTTAGCCAGAATATGTACTTAGTACAACATTAATGTATCTACAGATTTTATTGTATGTTTGTTCTGTGTTTAAAGAAAATAAATACAAATATATTTAAAAAAGTCATTTCAGATCCCAGCATTTCCATCTAGAAATGCTGTGCCACTTTGCAGCAGTGCATTATATGGCTGTGCAGAAGACAGCGCTACGTGACTCTTGGTCGGGCAGAATGCTGAGTCTCCAGATGGACCATGATGGTCTGTTTGAAGCAGGCATCAATGGCAGCCTATGGGGTCCTTGACGGAGGAGCTCATGATACCGTAGCTCAAACCTGATTTGCCAGGGGTGTTTTAACTTTCACTGCTCGGTTTGCTGTGACACAGAGTGTGGGCAGCATGTTGAAAGAATCTACTTTGGCACACTGTGCAAATTTGTGTTTATTTTGGCATGGAGTGATAATCTATTTAAAAAGGAGAGGTGAGGGGAATATTTTACTTAAAAAAAAAAGATGTCTATTTCATGGTGTTCTTGCACTGTTGGAGGAGACACTAGTGATGAGAGGGAACGGAGCAGGTCAGTTTAGGGGTAGGTATTATCAACCACAGAACTGGAAAGGGATCAGGGTCATCATATTTGATGACCTAAAGGTAACAAAGCAGCGTGATAAGGCAGTGGGAAAAGCTAGTAGGATGTTGGGGTGCACAGGAGGGGTATCACCAGCAGAAAAAGGGAGGTAGTGTTACCCCATCTCAGGAAGGATGTAGATCAGGTGGAGGTAGTACAGAGAAAGGCAGCCATAATAGTGCATGGCCTGCATCAGAAGCTCTATGAGGAAAGATTCGGGAGTTAAATATGTACAGAATGATGCAAAAAAATCTATATATTGGGTGATTCAATTTGAAATTTACAAATAGATATACATGAAAGGATAATAAAGAGATTATTACAACAAGTTATTTTCAGGAGCAAAACTTAGAGATGTCAAGAATATGTTGACTAACATTGTAAAAAGAAAAGACAGAGCTGCAGTACTGATATTGCACTTTAGGGTAAATAATATCAGAACCCAAGAATTAGAAGAAATACAAAAGGAATTTGAGGATATTTGGAAAGAAGCAGAAAGATGGAAATGCAAAATATACTTTTCAAAGATTCTACCAGTGGTAAAGGAAACCAACATAAGAAATAGTAAAATTAGAAAAATCTATAATTGGCTAAGACAGTGGACATTATATAATGACATAGGTTGTATAAAACACTGGGAAGATTATATCTAAGATTCCTCCATTATTGTAGAGATGGACTACATTTAAGTAAGCGCATTAGAAAACTGGAATGGACATTAAGAAAATAGTGGACAAAAATTTAAACTAAAGATTAAGGGAGAAGGAAGGCAGTAGAAAACTAGAATTGGACAGAAATAAAAATAAAATATTGAGAACAGAACATAGAGAGAAAACAAAAATGGAATGAACAGGTGGTTTCTAAATGCTAGAAGTCAACATCGGATAAAGGCAGAGTTAGAGTTAAATTACTTATTGATAACGGATATGTGTATGGCGACAGAAACATGGTGGGATGTTGAAGTACAATGGAATAGGAACATTGAAGGATATAGGTTGTATTCTAAAGAAAGAAGGAATAAAAGAGAGAGAGGTATATATATATATATATATATATATATATGAAAAATAAATAGTTTATATAAAAGTGAAAATAAAAAGGTGGAATCTTATGTATTCAAGTGGTTGATGGTGTAGGAAAAAGATGTTATCTGGATTATATTATAGACCACCAAATAGTAAAAAAAAGATGGATAGAATAATAAATGCAATAATACAGATTGCTCTGGAAGGAAATATAGTTATAGCAGGAGATTTTAATTACCCAGACATATGTTGGGGAAACTCAAAAGGAAGTAATTCAAATAGGAAATTTTGTCAATGTTGTAAATGGTAGATTGGAACAATTGATGATTAAACCTACTAGAGAAGAGATTATATTAGACCTGTTATTAACTAATAGATCAGATCTTATTAGGGGCATTAAAATAAGGAACAGTTAGGGAATAGTGACCATGTAATGATAACTTTCAATGTAAAACAGGTAATGATAGGTACTAAAGGTAAAACTGTGGTAAAAATTATCATAGGGCAAATTTGATAAAATCAAGAAGAATTGAGAATATGGAATTGAAAAGTATTTGATTAACAGATTTATTAATCAAATGTGGGAATTATTTAAAACAAATTACTAAATTTAGAAGGACTGTGTGTCCCAAGAAAAAGTGTATAATAAAAGAGGAAATAAATGTTATGGAAAATTAATAAGGTGTTAAAATCTTGTAACAAAAGAAGAAAGCATTTAAAAATATGAAGAAATTTAGGAACAGAGGAGGCAATAGTATGTTATAAAAATATCTAAAAATAACTAAACAGAATATAAAAAAGGAAAAGATAGTCTAATTTGGCACATAGGAAAGATAATGGCAAAAGTTTTTTTCATATGTAAACCGGCAAAGAAGAGATAAACAGGAGTGGGGCCATTACATATGTATGGAAAAGAGATTACTGATATAAATGAAATGACCAATACACATGATTTTTTGGGGTCTGTTTTGAAAAGGAAAAGATGTAGAATATCATAATAAAGAAAAATTACTGAAATATAAAAATAGAAACTACAAAAAGAAAAAGTGGAAAGATTGGTAAATAAGTCAAAATACATAAATCAGCAGGACCAGATTTATTACATCCCATATATTAAAGAAGTGTTACCATGGATATCAGAAATCTTGACGTATATATTTAATAAATCATACAAGACAAGGGAATTTCTGATGACTGGAAAAAAGCCTATAATGGTACCCGTTGTTTAAAAAGGTAAAGGGCAGAAGTGACAAATTATAGGCCAGTGAGTCTAACTGCTATATTGGAAACATTGCTGAGAGTATATTAATAACTAAAATAGAAAAAGTCTTTGAAATATTAGAATTCAAGGATGAGAAGCAGCATGGATTTAAAAGAGAACAGAGCGTGCAGCACTAATCATTTGTGTTTCTATGAAAATATCAAAATAAATTTAAACAATGTGCCGATAGACATAATATTTTTGGACTTTAAAAAGCATTACGAAAGTACCTCATAATAAATTGATAAAGAAAGTAGTAAATATGGGATTGGAAAGTCAATTATATTATGGATCAAAATTGGCTGAGTAATAGAACACAACTTGTGAGATTAATAGGCGAAATGTCGAAATCAATCAGAGTGAGAGTGGAGTCCCACAGGGATCTGTGTTGAGACCAGTTTGTTTTCTCTATATATTAGTGACTTACATCAAGGAATAACAAATCAAATTGCAAAATTTGCTGATGACATTAAGTTAGGAGGAAAAGTAGAAACATTAGAACAACAGGAAGGACTAAATGAGGATTTAAAAAATTGAGAGGTGGGCAGAACAAAATGGGATGAAGTTTAACACAGACAAATCAGTAATAATGCATTTAGGAAAAAAAGAAAAATAAGTATCTACTAAATGATAAGAAAATTAAAGTAGATTAAGAACAACACTGTGGGATAGTGATTGATAAATTAGATTTTATTAAACATCGAACAATGGCTATACAGAAAGCTAATAGTATGGTGAGGAATATAAAAAGAAGCTTTATTAATAAATATTTAGCATGTATGGTACCAGTATATAGGTCTTATGTTAGGCCATACTTAGATTATGGGTCACAATTGTGGAACCCATGTAAGAAGATGGAAATAAAAAGAATTGAAGGAGTACAAAGAAGATATACAAAGATGATTGGAAATTTGGGGAGATATGGGTATAAGGAGAGACTAAGATGAACGGGTCTGTGGAGTTTAGAGAAAAGGAGAGAAAGAGGAGATTTAATGATGTTATTTAAGATAATAAATGATGAAGAATTGAAACTGAGATGAATTTAGAATTACAAGAAAAACAAATGGATTAAGAAGATGTGTAAATCAGATTAGGTTGAGAATGATAAAAAAATAGTGTATACTATTCTTTTATAAACAGAACTGGAAGATTGTGGAATAAACTACCAGTTGATATAGTAAAAATCAAACATTGGCACAGTTTAAAAGAAAATTGGTGAATATATAATAGAAAGTAGAGTAAAGTGCTCCCACTGATGTGGGGAATAGTTTATATGGACAGTGAGTCTTCTACTGTTCTAAATACCTAGTATGAGAACCTAGTATGATAACTCAGTGGAGGAAAGGAGAGAAAGGGAGATATGATAGAGACATTCACATTCCTGAAGGGTAATCAGTAAGGTACAGGAGGGTGGCATATTGCACAGAAGGAGATGCTCAAGGAAAAGGGCATGATATGAAGCTGGAACGGGGCTTAGAGGATGTGAGAAATATTTCTTCACAGAAAGGTGGCGCACACCTGGAACAGCTCCCAGCAGAGGTGATAGTACCAAAATGGTACCAGGTTTCAGACATGCATGGGACAGACACAGAGGGACCTTAGTAACAGGTCTAGGGGGTAAGGCCGGAGATCAGTTGGGGTCTATGGAGAAGAGTAGTTAGGGCTTTAGGGCAGACTAGGTGGTCCAGGAGGTCCTTTTCTGCCAATAGCTTCTATGTTTCTAACTTAGTGGTGGGAGAAAATGGAGCAAGGGTGTGTGGAGAAAAGGCAGCAGTGGTGGGGACTCAAAACACAATCTATGGGAGGAGCTTTAATAAAATGAATACTCTGTGTCTGCAAGGGCTTTAAAAAATAGTTTTCTCAACACTTGAGGGAAAGAATCTTTGAGTGTGGTGGGAAGAAACGATCATCTGACAGAGAGTTGGACCTGTAATTAAAATAATTCCTTGTAACTGAAAAGGGCTTAAAAGAAAAAAGTAAGTCCCTTTTCTACACTTTTCAGGGATGTAACCTTTGTGGATGTGGTTGGGGAGAAATAGGTCATTACAGGAGGGATCTTTTGGGATGTAACCTTTGTGGAGTGTGGTTGGAGAGAAATAGTTGTTACAGGGAGGGGACCTGAAAAATTGTGTTTCCACACTTTGGGGATAAAACCTTTGTGTAGTCTGGTGGGGGAGAAACGATGTTTGAGAAGGGGACCTGAAATAAAAATCATTCCCTGCAACTGAAAAGGGCTTAATATATAAATATATATGTCTTTGTTTGTACATTTGGAGGATAAAACATTTGGAGTGTGGTGGGGAGGAACGATACAGTATAAGGAGAATATAATAAAATAATTCCATGCAACTGAAAATTGCTTTATTTTTTATGGCTGTGGACGAGCCTACAGCCATATCACTTTAGCTTGAAAAGGGTTTCGTGGAACACCTTTTTAGTAGTTTTCAGTGTATCCTTCCATAACACTGCAAATCCTATGGCAGTTCAAAAAAAAAAAACATATTTTCTTTTTAGAATGATGGACAGAGAACAAATGTGCACACCATCCAAACAAATCTAAATATATTTAAAACTATTCAAGGTGCACAACAGCACAAAGTTGTTCAAGGAAAAAGACCTTTCACATGAGGGTAGTCACTAATCTGAATTCTTTATATTTTGTAAAATGTGGTCTTCCAAACAACCTCATTTTTTTTCTCTGAGTGGACACAGTAGAGTCATGCCAAACAAATGTAAATATCTCAGAAAGTATACATACCAATATACAACCAACAGAAAGTTGTTCAGGACAAAATGACCTTTCAAATGAGAGTAGTAACTAATCTGATTTCATTAGATTGTTGTAAATATAGCCATCCAAAAGGTGAAAATTGTGAAGAAAAATAAAAATTCAGGTAATTGGATGGCCATAGTTTAAAAAATATAATTAGTGCAGCTTAATGAATAGGCTCATTGGAAAGGTATTTTTGTCCTGAACAACTTTCATACTGATTTATGTGTAACGATATACTTTTAGAGGATTTACATTTGTTTGGCATAATGAAGTTGGAGGAGATCATCCAGAGGAAACGCAGGAAGAATTTCTTCACAGAACGGGTGGTGGACAAGTGGAACACCCTGCCAGAGGAAGTGGTGGGGCTGAAACAATCACGATTTAAGAATGCATGGGATAGACACAAAGGAATTCTGGAGGTCAGGGTAAGGGCAACAGACTTCCTGGAAAACATAAACTGAACTTATAAACTTAAATGGGCAGATTGGTGGGTCATAGGCCCTTATCTGCCGACACTGTCTATGTATCTATGTATGTATGTATGTATCTGTGTAATCCAAAAGCTAGAAGCACCTGTGTTCTTTTGTAACAACAGAGTTATTAAATCATCTGTTTCTGTGGCTCTTGTGTTGCAAAAAGGGCAATACAGCAAAAGAGTTTTGCTCAGGCTTCACTGTTTCAGAAATGTTAGCAGAAACTTATCAGTACAGTGCCCACAGTTCTGAAACAACGAAGTGACATTTATATTTTTAAACTATGGCCATCTGATTACCTCAGTATTCATTTTTCATAGGACAGACTCTTCATCAGAAAACACTGGTGTTTTAAAGGAACATACTTTCTCAAAACCCAGATCATACAAAAAAAGATGAAAAGTTGTTAAGGACCCCATTGGTTAACACTGCATTCAAAAACAACATACCCATATAAAGACAGCAAATGTTCTATCAAAAGAAAGTTATCCCAAGGTCAAATGACACTGACATGAAAGTTTACTCCTGAGAAAGCTATAAACCAGCTTCATTTTAAAACCCTCTATGTGTCTGTGCTAGCATTAGTAAATAACAATGTTTA